>CM056732.1:75487148-76832506 GCA_029844215.1 Przewalskia tangutica
GCGATGCGAGAGCTACCAATGGACTCAGTGAGTTGATAGGGCTCATGCCCAGGGTATACCGGATATCGTGCCGCAGCCGGCGAGTTCTTTTGCGCCAGGTTTTGAGGCCCCAGCACCAGAGCCTCCAGTTTCTCAGTTAGGGGAAGACTATAGGGTCATAAGGGAAGCAGTTATATTATTGACCAAGGTAGCGGTGCTACAGTTTCATCAGCAGGAGGTTATTCGGCCAGTACAGACAGGTGTACAGAGGGTAGAGGGCCAATGCGGAAATCAACGTAAGAGGGCTAGACCGGTTGGTTATCCCGGTGAGTTTTTGGACGAACAGCCTCAGCAGCGAGTGAGATATTCGTCCCAGCCTACCCAGGACATACCCCCGCAGCTCACAGGTAGGATATTGGGCCCCGCAAGGTATTTAAAAGCCGGTCCGAGCTCCAGGGTTCGAGGTTCTCAGAGGAGCAGAGGATTTTCTCAGTCGAGGCCACTTATTCCTCAGTGTTTCTGATGTAGTAAGCGTCATATGGGGAAATGCCGTTATGGCACAGGTGTTTGTTTTCATTGTGGCCGTCCGGGCCATATACTGAGGGTATGTCCTTTTAGAAAGAGCACCGGTGAGGTGGCTCAGCCTATGAGGCCGGTGGTTGGTTCCTTTTCCTCTACAGTTGTTCGCCCCCCCAGGGCAGGGTGTTCAGATGTCAGTCAGCCGTGGTAGAGGTCAGGGTGGGGTTTATAGTTCTGGCGGTCCTTCGAACTGCATAGATGACGTGGCTGCTGGGCAGGATCAGGAGGCAACATCGCATGGGGTTACAGGTATATTTCGATTCTTTTGAATCATACGTGCATTGATAGATTCAGATTTCGCCCTAGCGTATATGTTTTCCATTGTTGCTAGTAGTTGTAATTGATAGCACCACCAGAGGTAGAGATACTCAGATTAGTAAAGTGAAAAGTGAAGAATGATGACAAGAATGATAAAGTGAACTGAGACTATAGTTGTGTAGGGTTCACAAGTTGTAATTACCCCATAACAGTGTGAAGACCGATAGGGAAGGATATACAGTAGAAATACTTCGGCCTAGGTGATGAACCTCTAGTGAATGGGAGGATAGAGTGAGAAGTACCTTGAGATAAAAGAGAAATTTATTTCAGACTAAGATTGAGAAGTTGAGTGTGACGATGGGTCGGGTTATGGACTCACTTCGGGTCAACCGATAGTATGGAATGGGGTGATGTCAGTTGGATATGGTCCCGCTATGTGATAGGGTCACGAGGATGCAAGGCCCAAGTCTAGTTAATCGTTGTATGAGTTCGTGGACGCGTTCCACCAGAACCAGGTCGTGAGGGCCGAGAAGGGCCTTAACGGGAATGCAAGTAGCATAATGGCCAAGTTTGGATAGTAACTCCAAGGATTGGAGAACAGAAACAATATTTGAAATTTTGTACGTGTACTAAAATAAGTTTGGAAGTACGGGAAGGTATGACAAGTAAGAAAAGGAAGGAACAAGGGTTAAAAGAACTATAATGGTTATAATTATGAGTAATGAAGGTGCGTAGAGAAAATTCCTTTTTAGGCCATGAGTGGAGGTTAATTGTGATGATACACACGCCTTAGGTTCAGTAACACTGTCCATAGTTGCTCGTGATTGAGATGTTACTAGTATTGGAGTTTACACCGGTTGGTAAACTAAGCTAGGCAGATTATAGGTTCATGTCCCAACTAGTTTGGTGACTAAGTGAGACAGAGAAGGGAAGTAACATGAGGGAACACATCAGTTAGCTGAGTGGGAGTCCGACTGAAGGATTCAGATAGTGTTAGTCTCATGACTTAGAATACGACAGGGTCATCCCTTTTTGCGGGAAAAAGAAAGGAACCTCTAAAAGATCTCATTTTGAAGACTGTAACCTTCGAGTTTTGTGAGAAGGGACCGCGGATGGAAGGTCCATTGTTATGTATACGTATGTTATATGGTGGCCATGTGTGGCATCGTTGGTCTCGTGGAGAATTGATTGATAGGCATAGTAAAGAGACTATGCCGGAGTTTGTATAACTTGGCAACCGACTAAGAACATTCGGAGACGAATGTTTCTAAGGGGGAAATAATGTTACACCCCGTAATTTCAAGACATGTATAAGAGAATAGACGCGAGAACACAAGACTTGAAAATTGGTAAGAAAGGAAGAATTGTTTTTCCGAAGGAAAATCTTCCGAACGTCGGAAAGGAAAAATATTCGTTGATGAGAATTGGATTCTCAAAATGCATTATTTGAGGAATATAGAATTTATTATCATTGTGGAAATTTATTTTTACGGATTTGGTCACGTAGGGCCCACCCAAGAAATTTTACGTTTTGTGGGGCCCACGAGGGTTACGGAATTTTATGGACGAATGGGAGGGCGACACGTGTCACCCCCACATGGTCTTGGACGAAAATGGGCAAGGGTAAAATGGTCATTGACCAATGTAGATGATCAAGTCTTGCAAATCTTGAGATATTTGACTTAGTCAACTTGCCCACTTGTATAGATATTAAGTATCCTTCATCCTAGCCACACAAGTGTTATTATCTTGACCCTCCATTGTATTATATATACATACTAGTGCAAGACTTAGTCTTCAACACTTAGAAAAAAATTAGAGAGACCTTGTTCTTCATAGAGTGCTCTCGGGTTTGGCTATATTCCACACAATGTTTTTTGCAATTGTGGTTCTTTATTCACAAGACTTTAACCCAAGGTCGCTAAGGGTATTGTAAGGATATCTCAATAGAAAGATCTCGGAAAAATGATGTTTTCACGTTAGTCGCAAGACGAAAACCTAAGTCGTTTTCATAGTTTGGATTGGAAATGGAAGAGAAGTTGTTTGTGAACTTCTGAAGGCTTCAAATAGCGGATTGGAGCGTGAAGGAAAGGAGCTAAGAATTGCTAAGGAGTGACTTTGAATCTTGGAATTTTATAAGGGCTTATCAAGGTAACAATCTTGTCGTTAAGTGATTAAAGATTACTTATTGTTGTAGTTATGAATATTAACAAGCATGAGGTATATATTATGAAGTTTGATAAGTGTTATGGCTATTGGAACCACTAATCCGAAACTAGCATGTTTAGCCTTTGAGATTACAATTCAATTTGGTTATTAGTTTAGTCGTCGCATGTTATATAAAGAAGGAATTATAGTTGTTAAAGTTGTTTATGACTATATAACATGTTAGACCTAAGAACTTGGATTGAAAAGGAATTGGAAAGGACTTTGTGTTGTTGTACATGTTAGCCGAGAATGGCTTTGGATATTGAAATACTTGGTATTAATTGTGGGGCAGAATTTTACACGTATTGTAAGGCGTGTAATCCCCTTTGATTGGTTGATGTATTGAGCCTTAAATGTGGCATGTTGGTTATTTATTTTCGGGCCTTGAAAAAGGTGGAAAAGTACGTAGAAACAAAGGAAGTGCTGCGCAATTTTCCGTAGAATAAGAGACCGTATACTTAGTATTATTCTACGTTAGAAACTAAAAGTTGATAGTCGTGTTGTGGCCATTATAGGTTGACAATTCTACGTGCGGCGTATTCGACTTAGCTTGTGGATTAAGCCGAAAAGGTATGTGAACCATCTCCTCTTCTTCTAGCATGATTCCTTATGATAAAGAAAGTAAATCCTACTCCTTAAATGATCCACTCCTTGATTGTACTTGGATTGCCTAGTATAGAAGTTGTTCTGTATACTTCCTTGATTGTACTTTGGATGTTTAAATTGGAAGTTGTTATAATCAATTACCTTGACGAAATTTGGATTTTCAAAAGTGAAAGTGTTTTACTTGAAGTACATAGAGTCTTGAAAAGGAAGTGGTTTCCAAATCTTTTGGCTAGTGCCTTAGTTCCAAAACCTAAAGGTTGTTATAATGACTTTAGGGGAGTCAAATGAGTGATTTACTTAATTGATTTAAAAGAGGAGAAATGACATGATTTAAAGAGAAGTAACTTGTTTTAAAGGTGTGGGTTACTTGAGATTTAAAAGTAGAAGAAACTTGATTTATAAAGTTAAGAAACTTGATTTCTAAAGATTAATAGACTTGAAGTATTTTGAAAGTTAAGAAACTTGATTTCTAAAGATTAAGAGACTTGAAGTATTTTGAAAGTTAAGAAACTTGAATTGAAAGTATATGATACTTGGTTTTAAAAGTATAAGTCTCTTGGTTATAAAAAGAATGAATTTGTCTAAAACCATAAAGGGTTATAATGACTTTATGGGAAGTTAGTTATAACGGTTTTATGGAAGGTTAAGAGAGTTGTCTATTTTGATGGATAGGTATGAGTTGCCTAGGTTGTGTAATTAAAAGTTACTTAATTTCAAAGCCTTGAAATGAATTTCTAAAGGTGTAGTAACTTATTTAAAAAATTGACATGCCTTGATACTACGTGTGTTAGTATCTTGGGGTTTTATATAAAAAAGAGTCTTTTGAAAAAAATGGACGTACGTAGTACTTTGGCTTGTTTAAATGAGAATTATTCTATTTGTACCTTGATAGTACTTTGGCTTATTTAAATGAGAATTATTCTATTTGTGCCTTGATAGTACTTTGGCTTGTTTAAATGAGAATTATTCTATTTGTGCCTTGATAGTACTTTGGCTTGTTTAAATGAGAATTATTCTATTTGTGCCTTGATAGTACTTTGGCTTGTTTAAATGAGAATTATTTTATTTTGTGCCTTGATAGTACTTTGGCTTGCTTAAATAAGGATTACTCTTGGTTTATGTAAAAACGAAAGACATGATAATTGTCTTGGTTTGTGTAAAGACATGATATTGTCTTGGTTTATGTAAAAAGGAAAGGCATGGTATTGTCTTGGTTTATGTAAAAAAAGGAAAGGCATGGTGTTGTCTTGGTTTGCTAAAATGATGGTTTATTCATTTTATAAATAAAGGTTAAGAATGGTTTGCTTGCATATGGGTTGATCATATAGACATTCGTGCAAGTGTCGTATTTCCATCTCCGTCCCTCCATAAAGGGCCGACAACTTGGTTCAAGAGATATCATGGGGTAGCTCCCCATGGTGGTGAGTGGTACACACTCACGGCGGGTCGGATAGACTCGGGCGGGTTAAATTCCCGGAATATATATAAGTCATGGATTAGCTATCCGTGATGCGAGTATCGTGTACCGATGACTCATTGCGGGTCCACATGACCTATGCGGGTGAAATAGTCTCTTGCGGGTGAAATAGTCCTATGATAGGTTGCATTATAACACAGAGGGTGGTTGACCCTGACACTGGCACGACCTTCATGTTTTGAAACGGTAGTGATTTCAATAATGAAAGGGTGCAGTGTGTTTATGACTTTAAAGTGGACCAGTTAATCTCATTGTTAAAGGAATAACTTAAAAAGGGTAAAAATGATTGCATTACTCTCATGATTTCAAGGTTCAGTGTGCTTATTGATGTTATATTATATCATGGACTGCCGGCAGTGAGGAAGGATTCCACGGGCATGATTGATGTTATGAGCGTGAGACCCATGGTTATATTTGAGTAATGACTTTGAGGGCATGCGTTCCTGATTTGACATGACTGCTTATGTATTGTGTACTGTAGTTTGTCTATCATGTCTCCGCTTTGTATGATCGTTATGATTTCATTATCGTATTTTGATTTCACATACTTGGTACATTCTTCGTCTCGACCTCTCCCGGGCTGCGTTCATGCCGCAGGTTTAGGTACGCAGTTTGGTGATCTGCAGGTGTAGGACCCCTTCTCTGAGTTTTTGGATAGCTCCATCTGTTAAGGAGTTTATCATTTTGGTATAGACCCTTCATTACAGGCTTTTGTACAGTTATGGGTACGGCGGGGCCTTGTCCCGTCATAGTTGTCACGACCGACCGGGGGCGGATCGTGCCCTACGGGCACCGTCAGTAAATATCGGAATAGCAATGAACATACATAACACATAACCTGTATAAAGTAAACATCACTGACAAGCCGATAAGGCTGCCTTCCATAAAAAGTATATTAATCAAAAGTACAATTTGTTCTTACAGCCCAAACCACAAATGTGACTACGGACCTCTAGGAATAACAACTGTGACGGGACAGGGCCCCGACATACCCCCTGAATGTACAAAAGTCTACAACCTCAGGGAACCGTACTAAAAGACAAAGCCTCCGGAGAAATGGAGCTTTCCAAGAACTGGCAGTGATCCTAAGAGTGCGGATCAGCAACCACGCATTACCTCAACTGCGGCATGAACGCGGCCCAAGAGGTCGCATAACAGTACCAAGTATGCGAATCGAAAAAATCTGAAAATACCTCATAAGTCTAAAATAACGAGACATGTAAAATAATCGGTTCGTAACATCTGTGCCTTACTAACAATGAGAATATCGGTATATACCATAATGCATGAAAATAGGAAGCTCATGATCAAAGCGTCACCGCCCGCAATGTCATTAAGCACTCCTACTCGGGACTATTTCACCCGCACGGGTCATGTGGACCGCATGAGGTATTCTCGCGTAGGTCGCACTTTGCGTGGGACTATTTCACCCGCATAAGCCTCAACGGACTCGCATGAGGTATTCCTCGCATCGTGGGTAACAAATCCACGGAACATGTGGTATAACGTCTTGGGGGTTTACCCCTCATTTATACTCGTACCCTGAAGCAGGTGGTATAACGTCTTGGGGGTTTACCCCTCATTTATACTCTTACCCTAAAGAAGGTGGCATAACGTCTTGGGGATTTACCCCTCATTTATACTCTTACCCCTCATACTGCATGCCTCGGAATCCCTCATCGTTAGCATGTCCAAGGTGCATACCCGTGGAATCCCACATCGGCCAGTGCGTCCAAGTAAACTCATACTAAGACCATGAAAGCATACCCGTGGAATCCCACATCACTGACGGTACGTCCACGTAAACTCATACTAAGACAATGGAAGCATACCCGTGGAATCCTCCATCACTGATGGTACGTCCAAGTAAACTCATAACTTCTTTAGACTTTCATTTCTTTCATCTATGTTTACCTTAATCAAGAAAAACCAACTCTTTAACCTTTCATAAAGTTATTATAACCAACTCCCCATAAAGCCGTTATACTAATTTTATGCTTTAAAACTTTAGACATTCTTATCCTTTCATAAGGCCGTTATAACTAACTTCCCATAAAACCGTTATAACTCCTTATATTTCAAACGATTTCATTCTTTTATTAACCAAGAGACTTATACTTCAAATCAAATTTACACAATTTTCAAAATGCTTCAAGTCTCTTATCTTTAGAAAACAAGTTTCTTACCTTAAAAAAATTAGGTCTCTTATTCTTAGAATAATTCAATACTCAATACTTTCACACCAAGTACTCTATACTTCTTCATGTCAAGAAATCCTTGTCTACCTTATTTAGGATAAACCATTCCTCAAGAACAAGTGGGTTAACCCCTTAACCCAACCAACTTAGACATTTTCTTAAAACAAGTCAAGTATAACAAATGGATTTACTTCATTTAAAACACGTACGTCTACCGTACTATATAGTTATAACTACACATGCTCAAGAGATAAGAAAGTTTCCACATACCTCTTCGGCTCAATCCACTTGCTAAGTCCAATACACCACACGTAGTACGTCAACCTATAATGACCATAATACGTTTATTAACCTCTAGCTTCAACATAGAATTTTCCAAGTTCAAGGTCACTAAATTCTATGGAAAATTGGGCAGCATTTCCTTTGTTTCTACATACTTTGCCACCTTTTTCAAGGCCAAATTCAACATCCAAACGCCACATTTAAGGCCCAATAATCCAAACACTTCAAAGGGGATTATACACTTAATCTTGAATGTGTAAAAATTCTGCCTTGTGATGTATAACAACTAACTTAACAAGTTTAAGGTAGTATTTAAGCTACAACATGCTCACATAACCTTCTTATCCAATCCTTTCATATCCAAACCATATTTCTTACATGCAATGAATCTAAGATCAATATTTACTACTACAAGTTCTTTCTTCTTCACATGCAACACCAAAAATTAGCTACAAGAGAAAAATTGTTACCTTAGAGCTTTAGCCAAATTATTCCAACAAGTTTTCTATCCTCCTTTCCAAAATACCACCACAAAACTCCTACAAGCTAGCCAACAAGCTTCCTTCTTGCCACATTTTTTCCAGATTTTTCCTCAAGCTTTGATTTCCTCTTGAAATTCTAGAGAGAAGGGAAAGCTTTAGCTTTAGAGAGAGAGATGAACTTGAAGAATGACCAAGTCTAGAGAGATGAACTTGAAGAATGACCAAGTCTTCAAGACTTGGTCAATAAGTAGTGCATGCAAAATCAGATGGGGGGGGGGGGACACTTGTCACCCACCCATGGCCTTTTTAAAAGAAAAATATCAGATTTCCTCAGTTTTTCCGCCAAAAATTCCGCCTCGGCGCTGAAACCCCCGCCACCTTTCAGAACTTCCGGTGCCGCGGCCCTGATTTTCGGCGCTGCAACTTCAGCGATGCTCCAGTTTATCAGGTGCCGCGGCCCTGCATCCGGGCCATGCCCCAGCGCTCTGGCCAAACACTTTTACGTCCATTGCGACCGAACTTGTAACTCCCATAACTTTCTATTCTGATGTCCTATCGACGAACGGTTGGTTGCGTTGGATACTAGACTCAATGAAATACGCACTAGGCCTTTGAAACACCTACAAACTCTCAATGTAACTGGACATACTCCACCTCAAAGTTGACTAAAAACCCGTCCGAAACAATCCGTCAACCTATCTTTCTAAAATTTTAAATCTTAGCTCCTGTCGTACGTTCCCATAAGCAGGACCTGAATTACGGGGTGTAACAATAGTTCAGTAAAACTCTTAGAGGTCTGTATTCATATGTGGGATTGGACTCGTGTACAGTGTAGTGCCTTTGATTATGTATGTTATATGGCAGCCTTGTCGGCTTTGCCCTTGCATGATTCGTTGGTTTAAAAAAATGAGGTGTTATTTAATTCCGCGGTTTAATTATGTTATTAAGGTAGGAGGGTGCCCAGGTAGGGCACCAGTCACGGGCCCGGGGTTCGGGGCGTGACAAATGCGATCGCCGCATTGCGAGATCTTGAGATACATCAAATGGATGTCAAGACAACGTTCTTAAATAGTGATTTGGAAGAAGAAATCTATATGGACCAACCCGAGGGGTATGTGGTTCCAGGCCAAGAGAAAAAAGTCTGTCGGATTGTCAAATCTCTGTACGGGCTGAAACAGGCTCCGAAGCAATGACACGAGAAACTTGATAATACTTTACTTTCGAAATGATTCACCATTAATGAGTGTGACAAATGTGTCTACATGAAAGGAAATGACGACTTGTTCGTCATGATATGCCTTTACGTAGATGACATATTGATCACAGAGAGCTGTCCTGAGTTGATCCTAGAGACTAAAAACACGTTGAAATAATGTTTTGACATAAAGGATATGAGTATTGCAGATGTCATCTTAGGGATCAAGATCTCTAAGACATCTGGCGGACTGGTTGTTAGGTATATTTTATATACACTTTTTGAGTCATTTTTAGTTAGTATTTTACTCATTTTGTTTGTGTTTAGTATAGTATTATGGTCGTTTTTTTTCTTTTGAGTCACAACGGTCATAAATGGAGAAATGTATAAAAAAAAGATGAAATGAGCTTATTTGAGATGGAATTGCACACTTAAAGGGTCAAGAAATGAAGCCTAAGAAGTACCGGAAAGTATAGAAGAAATCAGACGACGTCCGGACGAGAAAATGACACAAAATCGAAACCGGCAGAGGAAGCCGCGAGATTTTCAAGATCGCGATGCCGTTCTGCAAAGACCTAGGTGCCGAGGCGGAAAATTTCTGATTCTGGGCCGACTTTGACACGGTTTTTAGGGTCCATAATGCAATTTTTTCCAACTATATAATCTCTAAAATCCTGAACTTAAGAGGGATCTTGTACATAATTCCACATTCTACTTTGGGGAAGGCAAGAAATGAGGCAACGACACAAGATTGGAGACAACCTTGGTTCAAGTTTCATTTTATTTCCTTTTATTTATTTCAGTTTATGTTGATTTGTATTACTTCTTGACATGACAATGTTTAGGAGTTAATCACTTAATTAGGGCTTTTCTTTTGAATCGCTTAACCCTCGTTTCATGAATTAATGCATTAGTTGGTTTCTTCTTCAATTGATTAAGATTTATTCAATATTGGTATGAATGCTTGATAGTTAACTGATCACTATTTATCATAACTTATATGATTTCGAATCAAGAACCGAGAGGAGAGATTTTGATATGTTGTAATTGAATAGACATAGGTTAAAATCGCGGACGAAAGTACCCCGATACTTGTGTAGCATTATAGGTTACTGTTCTTAATCCTCTTATGTGGTAAATCCTATCATAGAAATATAGAAGGGTTCTGCACTGGGGTTGAGTGATTATATATCCTAATCGGAATATAAGACAGTCTAGTTAATCGCTATCTTAATGTAGAAGAAGAAGTCATTCTAGTTGCATTACATGTGATTTGTAGTTTGATGTACATCACAAAATGCACTCGACCTGATATCGCTTATGCAATTAACAAGTTGGCTAGGTTCACCCATAATCCAAGTGTTGATCACTGGAAAGCGTTGAGTCGAGTACTACGATACCTAAAATATACGTAAAACTACGGGTTGCACTATTCGAGATATGCAAATCGCATGTGGTACTGATGCAAACGGATATCCGATATAAAGAACAAAAAGTCCACAAGTGGGTATATATTTACAATTGGTAGTGAAATCAGTATCTTGGAAATCCTCTAAGCAACCAGATCGCCCGATCCACGATGGAATCGGAGTTAATTGATTTAGACAAAGCAGGAGAAAAAACTGAGCGACTTCATGACTTCTTTGAGGATATACCTTGTTGGGATAAAACCGTATCTTATGTAATGATCCAATGCGACAACCAGCCGATTCTAGGAAGGGCACGAAGTTCTATGTACAACGACAAATCTCGTCATATTCGACGGAGACATAAGACCGTTCGACAACTGATCACCACGGGTATTATTTCCATTGATTATGTAAAATAAAAGGAAAACATAGCAGACCCTTTGACTAAGGACATACCCAGAGATCAAATGTTCTGCCTGTCTAGGGGAATGGGCTTAAAACCTAGTTAATAAGAACTGATAGGGTGGATACCCAAACTTACTGACTGGAGATCCCATAAATTAGGTTCAATGGGAAAAACTAAATTGTAAAGGTTCAGTTGAGCGCTTCGATGGAAACAAGAGCACTTCAGATGATGATTTCTATGAAGAAACATTAATCCAAGGTCGTTTCCGGGATAGACATTAGTGCTATATGCAGTGTGGGTAAATGTTAAGTTTTCAAAACCTTTAATGATTCTCAACGGTTGAGGTTAGGTTTGGGAAAACTTTTAATGGTTCCTAACACTTGTGAAGTGGGGTAGAGCAGGATACCTTGTAGGAGACCACCTATTTAAGTGCGATAACATGCCGCCTCAAATGAACGCACTTAAGAATCCAAGACGTGTCCACAGCCACAACGGACAAAACATTAAAGAAGAATAGAGTAAGGAAAGTTATTGTGTTAGTACCGTTGTCTTGGCTTACATTAAATACTGACGGTTTAAGACATCACATTCACCGCACAATAAGTAAGTCTGATGGTATTCAACTATGAAAGGTTCAAAGCCACAACTACCTATCCAGATGCAATATCGATCCGCAGAAAGATTGCTAGAAATACACCTTGTGAGTGCGCCAAAATCTCTTTCAAGAGGGGATTGTTGGAAATTTATTAACGTGAAATAAAGTTTATCCTATTATTTATGACTCGAACAATTGGGGCCCTGTAAGTCGGAAACATCGTTTTCACACACGTGCACACGTTGTACCAATGATCATAAATTTCCTTAGTGAAAAAGATATTGGTACATAAACAAAATATTTGAGACATGAAATGATAGACAGTTGTTGGCCAAATGACGAGTGTTTCACGTTGGTAAATGAAGGAAGAAGTGTACGACGTGTAAATTATGAAATGAGTCAAAAATCGCCGCGGAGCCACAACGCCAGAGCGTCGCGGCGCCTCTAGCTAGAGTCGCGATGCTTGGTGGTCAGTTGGCTACTGGAGTTCAGGTGCTGCGGCGCCTCCTGGGAAAAGTTGCAGCGCTTTGGAGGCATAATGGTCGACGGGAAGCTAACAAGTTTTTTATTTTTGGGTTGGTTTAGGGCATTAATTCTCTATTACTTGGCAATGCATTCGGCCATTATTTGGCTGATTGAAACCTCTCAATAAGTGTCATTACATGATTATTGAATGTCATTAGTTGGCTAGACAAGAGGTCATCTTTCATACACTATAAATTGAGGCCCTTGGCTCAATCGTAGAACACACTTGCAATCAGAAATTTCTGAGTAATTCTTCCTCTCTAAGCAATCTCTCACACTCTCAAAGGTTCTTCTTTTTAGTAAACATTTGATTTTCCTTTGCTTACTTGTTAGTTGATTTTTTATCTTGGAAGACAAGTTGTCAATCACTGTAAAAGAATTTATATGGGGCAATATTGTCTTAAGAATAGAGTGAATATTACTCGACTCAGCAAACCTTATTTTTATTCTCATTTTCAAATTATATTTTTTGTAATAATTGTTTAAATTTCCATTTCCTTGTAATGATACAATTGTTGTACTACAAATTTACTCACAATTTATGTATTATCTCAAAAGAGTGGTTATATTTCAAAGAAAGATTCTTGTTCCACTCGTAAAACACTCACAAATCATTAAAAAATATAAACAATTATCAAACACATTTTCCCATAAACTTGTCTTTTATGCAATGTGGTGTGCTATAGTACTTGACCTAAATGTAGTAGTTTTCCCCCCTTTTTCATGCCAAGTAGTTTCGAGTAAAGTACAAATTACCCATTTTTAAATAAACCTGAAGCGTAGAGTTTCATAAGATACATCCTAATTTTCATCAAGATTCAAGCCAAGGTGATGACTTTCAATTGTAAAGACTTGTAGTATTGCCAAAAATGTCAATCTTCAAAGAAACTCTCATTGAAATAATTGAGGGAAGAAAATAAAGACAAGACACTGAAGAATTTTTTTTGTTGTTGTGCGTGTTGAAACAAGGTATTATTAACTACTCTATTAGCTTTAATCACAGTGATAAATAAAGAGAATTGCCTTTAAGATGTCATTTAGCACAAAAGGTAGTGGAACTGGTCAAACTAATTAGGTTCCAATTTAATACACTCCGCCCTCCTTTTTACTTATCATATTTATCTTTGCACGGTCTTAAAAATATATTAAGGACTAAATGATAATTTGACCAAGTTATCCTTATTTATTCATTGATCTCTTTTATTATTATTATTGTTATTCCTTTCACTACATTAATATCTCTTTACATTTATTAGAATAAGGATAAAGATGAAAAATAAGTACTTAATTCTATCTTAATTTTTTATAAAAATAAGTATTTGACCCAATTATTTTTAGTAATCACCACAATCAAAAGATTGAAGGGAGTATTGTGCAAAGGCAACCAAATAAATCTAAAAACAAGACTTCAACAAATTAAATATCTTAAGATTATTCATCAACCAGCACCAAATGATGAGATGTAGCCCTTTTTGTTAGAATAATTATGGGAAACCCCATAATTATATCTAATCACCATTAATCATGCAATATTGTAATATCTTTAGTTCAAGATTGTAGTCACATGGTGATTGTAAATTAGTATCTTATATTTTAGACTAATTAGATAAGTCTAAAATTATACATTTGTATATATATTTTACCATTGGAAAGGAAATAAACTGAAGGAATCAATTTCCAACACTTTTAACATAATTGAATTGACTCATGATCATGCACTCAAGTTAATATATACGATGTGCGTCACATTTTGAAAACATCAAATCGATGGACAACTTTTAATATATAGTGGGCTTGTAACAATTAATCATACACCAATATGTCCAAAACCATCCAACTTTAAGAGAGTGCCATATGACGAAATTTAAGTAGAACCACATATGTATAACCTATACTTTAATTTAGAAGGTGACCATTTGTATATTCGTATCTACTTTTAGCAGTTCTCATTGGATAACGAAAGTAGAAAAAAACATTATAAAATGAAATAAAAGGTGGACCAAAAAATAACCTAACATACTTTTATTAGGAGCAAATAATGTTTCTTTTTAGCATTCAACTTCAAACAATCTGTCTCTTCCCACTTAATGGACCTGTTAAGATGTGGCTCTTTTTCTTTCACAAGCGGAAAAAAACTTGTTAAAAGAATGAGGTTTTAATTAAACTAATTTAAAGAAGAAGAAAAATGCATTTGAGTGCCAGCTCTTCTTGTTTTTTTCCTTTAAAGAAGTAAACTTCTCAAACATAATGCTAGCTAGGACATTCAAAAAGCATCCCACAAAAAAATAGACATTTACTTGGTGTGCTAAGGCGGCTAAAAATATTACGTGAATTTTTTCATTTAAAAAACTAATATACTTTGTACTTGTTAATGTTGAATTTGGTGTTGTAAAATTTGACCAAATATATCTCCTCAAATAGTGATATGAATGTATAAGTATGTTGGGACAAATATTGCACAACATTTGTGTAAATATTACTATGAGGTAAAAATGACTTGGCAGGTAAAAAAGAGCTGATAAAAAACGTGTGAGGACTAAGTCAAAAGTTGTTGCTTGTCGTGAGGATCAAGACAAAGCTGTTGAGATTATTACTCCCTCATCTTCTCCAACAAATCCCACCAGCAGTCCACCTTTCCCTCAACCTCCACAACTGATCGATGAGCAATTCAAGAAATACTTACTACTATAAATAGAGAGGCTACTACAGAGAATCGACATCCAGAATCAGAAAGTAAAAATACCAAGAGAGCTTTCTAGATTTCATCTTGGATCACCAGTGTTGCCAGAGTGTGTCGACAATATTCTGTCCAACATTACAATTGCTATTTAGATTCTAGATTAGTTATGCATGGAGCGATTGTAATGAGAGTGTTACACCTCGTAAGTTTAAGACGATAATTAAGAACGTAAATAAGGAAATAGGATTCGAATATCGGATATAAAGTATGTTTATATATCCTAATCCGGAAGTTAGTATACGAAGGATGTGATTCTGGAGAAATTTTTGGTTACAACGAGTGTGACGTTGGAAACTTATTATGGTAGTTGTATATTTTCGTTATGGATTAGTAACGTATTATATAAGTTGCGACAACGAGGATACGAGGTCTTATGAGATTTTCGGGTTTTAAAAGAAGGGAGATTTATTTTAGTAGAGGGATTAATTTAAGTAGACAATTAAAAAAATTGGACCAAAGTGTAAATAACAAATTTCAAATTTTGCCCTTAGACTTAAAACCTTTCCCCTCCCCACTTCAAATGTCAAACACTCATTTCTCTCCTCTCCCTCTACTTGTGCAGCCGAAATCTCCCCTTCTTCATAGCCAAATTGATGACAACAATTTCCTCTTCCTAGATTACATTCTTCATCTAAAATTCGAAGCCAAGAACAACACCAAACAGTGGTGAAACACGCAGTCACTGGACCGAATTATTGCCCAAAAATTTCAGATTTTTGAGACAAGTTTTTGGAAGAAAACATGCTAGGAAGATGGATTAAACTCATAGAATTCATGCATGTCGTTTTGGAGTTGAAGAAGTGAGAAAATGGTGCAAAAATCGATGGAACAGTGACCGAATTGTTGGGGACTGTTTTGGCTTGAAATTGAGGTAAAAATTCTTCTTTTCATAGAGTATTTGGAAGATTAAATGATATTGTAGTTAAGAGATAAACTCATGTTAAAGAGGAATTGGAAACAAGAGATTGCATGTGATTATTGTTGGTGTTATTTGTAACACCCCATTTTAACCGGAGTCGAAACGATGTACTACGTATGGTTGATTCCTAAATTATTTTTAAGGAGTCGCCACCTAATTAGTCTAGTGAATTAGGACACTTCTAAATAGCATAAACATGCTACAAATGATCTCCATTTGATGGTCTGCGAAACTAATGAGATTCCAGGTAAGAGTTCTTTATTATCTTAAAGGGAAGGGGTTAGGCATCCTATAGGATCCGCTAACTTGCGGTTGTCCGGTCAAACTTAGGTTGGTATTATTGTGCTAACATGTATTATATAATTTTAAAGGTGTTCTACAATTATTAAACTAAGAGATATTTAAACTAGACATGCAGATATTTAAATAAGATATGCATTTAACAAGAAAGCAAAAATTATATAAAAAGAGAGTGAAGAGAACTTAGCGGTATTTCATTTTTATTTCCTTTTCTGGACAGACTTTAACTTTGGGATGCGTCCCCGGGTACCTGCAAAAAAAACACTTAGTAGAAGAGTTACTGTATATATATGTAAAAGATATATTTTTATATAGCGTGGGCTCAGCTAGTGTTATGCCAAGGATACTGAGACATGAGAAGCCAATATCGCTTTGGCTGCGGTCGACTCACCTCCCGATGAACGATCTATGCATTCTCGTCTATTCTTTTCACTTACCTCCCCGGCCCACATATTAAGTCTCGCTTACCATGGAGGTCTCCGAATCGACGGATAAATCCTTCATCGGCCAAAGTATAGTAACATGTTCAAATCAATGAAATTTCACCAAGTGTACCAATCTGTTTCAGAATTCCAGAATGTTATTGAATAGCTTGTGGCAAAGTTCCAAAATGTGTAGGGACCATTCCTAGTTATAGCATCTGTTCTTTTTTTTTTATTGCGAATGTAAGCTGCCAAACGAATATAGCTAGAAAACCAAGAAGCAACTCAAAGTGCAACAACGGCTCAGTCCAATACAACAACAACAACTCAGGATATGTAACGAATATAAGAGCAACTACATGCATCAGGTGTAGTATCTGTTTCCTTTAAATAACAAGGCAAAGGGAATCAGGTGCAATATCTGTTTCTTTTAAATAACAAGGCAAAGGATCGACCGCTTGAAGTCATCACTTTAAAAGCCTTGAAATAGTGGTAAATGGCACAAAAATCAGTAGAAAAATGGCCTGCAGGAACCCAGCAAATAGCCAAAAATGATGCAGCAGCAGAACCAAGTAGTAATGAATGGACACTTCAAATGCCATATTTGATTACTTTCTAAATCGACAAACTGCGGTTATATACAACACCTTCACAAATGAAACGTTTCAAGTATAGCGGTGATACGCGGACCACGGCGGCGGAGATCCTCGAATCCGCAATGATGCCGCCGAGTTGACCAAAAGCAATAGCCTTAAAGTGGTAGGGATAATCTTCCTCGAGAACGACAATTTGCGAAGCAACAATGAGTTTCAACCTAAAATGAATATCAAAATGCAAGAGCGGTGTATCGATTTGCACCCCAAATCACGACATTTCATCTCGATATATATATACATAATGGCTAAAAATGCATTAGTGATCGGATATTAGAGACGAGCGTGATAGGCATTTCCAAATAAATATACAAGAACACAAGATCACAACTAGGAAAGAACAACCAGTGCAGTCAAGAAGCAACAAATAGAGAACATGAGTTATTCTTAAATGGAGTATAGGCTATCAAGTACAACATCTGTTTTTTAAAGCAAAAAGATGTAGCAACCACTTATCATAGTTAACAACACTAAAAGAAAACAACCCAGAGCAGGTGTCAATCAAAGATACCAGTACCAAGGATTACAAAGTGCAGCAAAGTACAAGATAAGTAGAAACAGTTTACCTCCAATGGTAATGCCTCAGCTCACAAAAATATGACAACCCAAGAATAGCAACAAAGGACACCAGTTACTTACCTCGAGTGCGTGATGGTTAAGCTAAATGTGTAGCAACAACTTAGCTCGATATCTGACAACTCTTGGCCATAAACTTCGATATAACGCTCGACTCAAAGGCGGTGATAACGCTTACCCAAATTATAGTGCTCGAAGCGTAACAGCAGTAGCGATGGCAAATCAACAAACGTCAAGGTAACTTTCGAATCGTGATTGCTTGACACCTGATATGATATGGATATTGGGATTTGGAACTTTCCAAAGTTATGCAAAGAAGGAGAAGGGGGAAGAAGAGTATCTGAAATTTCATATATTTGACAAATGATTAACTTAAAATAATACTTAGTAGTCAACATTTGAAGAAGTTATCAAGAAGCAAATACATCAATCAATTTAGTTTTTAAAAGAAAGTGAATTTAGAGACTTATCACAATCAAGCTAAGCCTCAAGGTTGAAAGACAAGAAACCAAAAGAGGGCTTTCACCGTCCGTATTCGGCCGCATCAAGATCAAAAGGTCTCTAGAACCTTAGGCATGCCAGACTATTGTAAGAGGCTGAACCAATCCCTAATGCACTCCTTAATCTTTCATTTGGCAAAAACAATACGAGAGTAAAAGAAGACTATTAAAGGAACAATTATGATTATGCTAAATCACAAGTTTTGGAGCGTAACACATAAGAGATAATCTTTCTAATGAATAGGATGTTCCCATAGACAAATGGAAAGAAATTTCCATATAAAACTGTATCGTGCACCTCGGTCATGTACAATAAGAAATCCACAGAAGGCAGCCACAACATAGGATATCTTGTTGAGCACAGTAGCCCAATCTATGAGCCCAACAACAGCTCGTAACCTGCAACAAATCAGGCTATGGCCATTTCCGTCGTGCAGTAGCTCAAGATAGAAATTCGAGGTGGTTTGAAACTCCCCAAGTCATGCAAAAGAAAGGGAGTGAAGATAAGTATCCCGAAACCAAAGTTTGTCAAAAGTAATGATAAATCACAATATGAGACGTTTCAACTTTCTTGAAGGGGGATCATAACTCACTCAAGTAACAAAAGGATTATTATATCAGATACATATTAGGATATCCAAAGGAGTGGGTGAGTTCATAAGATAACTTCATATCACAATAAAATGTCAGAATTTCACAAACAAAAACATGGGTCGTGGCGGAGTTTCTAGTTCTGGTGGTCCTTCGAACCACATATATGCCTTGGCGAGTAGACGTGATCAGGAGGCGTCACCAGATGTTGTTACGGGTATATTATTGATCTTTCTCTGTGACGTATATGCATTGATAGATCCAGGTTACACCTTATCATACATATCTCCCCTTGTTGCTAGTAGAATCGGGATAGAACCTGAGTCGATAGAATCATTCGAGGTAGCTACACCGGTAGGAGATTCAGTTATAGCTAAGCGTGTATATAAAAATTATTCGGTAGTTGTATATAGTCGTCATACCATAGAAGATTTGGTAGAGTTAGATATGACTGACTTTGATGTTATTATGGGTATGGATTGGTTGGCTTCTTATTTTTCCAATGTTGATTGTAGAAAGAAATTGGTTCGATTTCAGTTTCCAGGCGAGCCAGTTATAGAATGGAAGGGGAATACCGCATCGCCAAGGGGTAAGTTTATTTCATACCTCAAGGCAAGGAAGATGGTTAGAAAAGGATATATCTATCATTTGGTTCGGGTGCGTAATCTGGCGGAGTACCGCTCTTGATCGATTCATTAGTTAGTGAGTTCGGATGTATTCGGATGATCTTCCGGGTATTCCTCGGGCGGGAGATAGAGTTCGGTATGGATGTATTGCCGCATGCAGGCTATATCCATTCCTCCTTATATAATGGCACATGCAGAGTTGAAGGAGTTGAAAGAGCAGCTGAGACACTTGTTGGAAAAAGGCTTTATTAGGCCTAGTACATCTCCCTGGGGAGCAACGGTATTATTTGTGAGGAAGAAAGATGGATCGCTGCGGATGTGTATTGATTATAGGCAGCTGAATAAGGTAACCATCAAGAACATGTATCCCCTTCCCAGGATTGATGATTTATTTAAGCAGTTGCAGGGTGCTAAGTGTTTCTCGAAAATCGACTTACGGTCAAGTTATCATCAGGTGCGGGTAAGGGAGGAAGATATCCCAAAGACATCATTCAGGACCCGATACGAGCATTATGAGTTTAGAGTGATGTCTTTTGGGCTGACCAATGCTCCAGCAGTATTTATGGATTTTATGAACCAGGTATTTAGGCCGTTCTTAGACATGTTCGTCATTGTATTCATTGATGATATCCTGGTTTATTCCCGTTCAGAGCAGGAGCATGAAGACCATTTGAGGGCGATGCTTGGGTACTCGGCACGGATTGTATGCGAGTTTTCTAAGTGTGAGTTTGGTTGACTTGTATCACAACACATCGACCGAACGGGCAGTGGTAGTGCCTTACCGAGCACCCTAGTGATACAACATCAGAGAAAACCAGCGGAAATAAAACTTTAAACATTTAAATAGACATGGATCAAGATAAAAGAAAATAGGCCAACCAAAACGGTTGCCTTCCAACATATATATATAAACATTTGAACAGTTACAATCCTTACACCCTTGTGACAGTCTACAGACCTCTAAGATTTAAACAACAACTATGGCGGGGGGCCCGCCGTACCACGAATGTACAACGACTACGGACTCGGGTAGCATACAGAGATAAGCCTCGAAGGCGAGCTTCCCAATCTGTTGAAATGTGATCCTAGAAGCGGGGATCGGCGGTAGATGTACCTCACTGCGGCGTGACGCGGCCCGAAGGAGGTCGATGACAGTACAGTATGTGGCGTAAAATCATAAATGAAATCATAGCGATCTATATAAAGCGGGAAGCGTGTATGATAACGAACTCTGATGCGCCGCGTATAAGCGATCATATCAGTCGGACTCGCGCCTCAATTATCACTCGTGCGTGGAATTCGCCCATCGCTGGCGATCATGATATAACAACACCAAAGAGTATCCATGAACACGGGTCCCGCTGTATCGATAAAAATACAACCGTATCATGAAGTTGACACGTGGCAAGTGTAATAGCCTCCGCGACTCGCTGCGCCACGTAGGCGGCGGGGCAAGTGAATCGGCTCGCGCGGATCACGGCCGTAAGTCGCGGCTCCGTCCAAATCTTGACTCGCGAAGGCGACCGTGGCAAGTGCACTAACCTCGCGGCTCCGCTGCGCGCGTGGCGGCGAAGCGAGTGAATCGGCGACACCGTCCTGGCCGTAAGTCGCGATACCGCGCGAAGGCGACGCGTGGCGGTGCGATAACCTATACCAGATCCACTGCGTCCGTGGGCGGCGGGGCAAATAAGCAGCTACGCGTCCGATCCACAACCAGTAAGTCACGATGCTTCGCCATAACCATAATGGTCACGTATCCACGTCATCGGTGTAGGCGTGCCCGTGTAATAATAATAATGAAAGTATACTCGTGGAATCTCCGTCGCTGCAGATGCGTCGAGTAAGTTTTCAATAAGTCAACCGACCTCGGTGAGAGGCGGTAGTATAGAAACACAATTCTTGCACAACAAAGACTATCACCATAAGCATAGACAAGTTATACAACACCGCGTAGGCGAGTTACACAACAACAAGCATAGGCAAGTTACCTGACACGGCGTAGGCAAGTTATACATAACTCAAGGTACTTTCGTTTTATGCCAAAGTCCGGTTTTAACCTAAAGTACTCGTCACGTTAAATTCCTTTAAAGATCCATTTCTTTTACAAAGGTCACGATACGTAGTATAAAAATAGAGTGACTAACATTGTTAAGTAAACAAAATGCTTTCCTTTGTAAAATCAAGTAACATCATTATTTTCCAAGCGTTCAAGTTTGCCTAATTTCACGTACTCAAGTTTCTCATTTTTGAAAGGTTTAGTAGTTCATAGTTTTAATCCTTTAAGACATAATTCTCTTTTAACCAGTTTGAGAAACATATGCCTTATATGTGAGTAGGTTATTCTTGTTTATAAACAATCTTATTAAGCAGCCATGATCTAGAAATGTAATATCATTTTGTCTCATCTTAGTTTCTATGCAGTTGGAGGTTTCTACTGGTTTTACTAATACTTCATTAGTCATTACATTTCCCTTTATTAATGCTGCAATGGTTTGTCGATACTCATTCGATTTCAAATCGGTAAAACATTATTCCTTTTAAAACCAAGTACTCATTACTATGAATGAGGTTTCACACAAAATTCATATTAATTCAATTAAGACAAGTCTCTTATCTTTTAAGATCAAGTCTCTTAACTTCTTAAAATCAGTAAACCATTCTCTTTATCTCTCTTAAGACGTTATATCTAACTTCCCATAAAGCTAGTATAACTCTTATGTTTTCAAAACCAAGTATTACTCTTCTTTCAAAACGGTTTCTTAATAAAATACTTCAAGTTCTTTATTATCACACATCAAGTCAGTTATAAGTCAAATCGATTACCTTTTAACAATCACAAGCATTTTCTTATCTCGTAAAATTTGTTATAACCAACTTCCCATAAAGTCGTTATAACCTTTATGTTTTAAACCAATCAAATACATTTAACACGTATGCGTCTCCGTCTTTACATAGTTATACACATATCATGCTGGAAAAGATAGGAAGAGGTTCACGTACCTCGCGACGATTATCGACTAATAGCAAAGCGCTCCAAGTACCTCAAACCGTCGGCTATACCTTAAGCCAAGTAGACGCGCCACGTAGTATTTCAACCTATAGAGGCCACAGGCGCCTATTAACATCTTAGATCTCGATGTAGAATATCCTACGAAAATTGGCGACACTCACACAGCGTAAATCTCCTCCTCTATCGGTAGCTACCAAGCGACGGGGTTTGCACGTCTAACCGGGCGTGTACAATTACTCACGATAATACTACAAGTCTCATGTCTGATCCTATGTAATTCTGATTGATTCATTTCTTAAAATTGGGCTTAAGTCAAAAGACATTTGCCGCACAATTATAATGTTCGATTACATATATAGTACTTGACTATATATTCCTACAACATGTAATTTCCAATTACAATAGAAGGTCGAAGTGTTTACCTCGATAAGCCCAAAAATTATCCGAGTTTAATGTCGATCACGAGCAAGGTTTAGCTCTGCTCAGTGCGCTCCGACGCTCCAAACAACCCTTAGAAGTTCTAACCAACTTCTACTTATAATCGACTACGGGTGAAGATTTACTTAGGGTTTCGTTTTTGTAGTGAGGAAGTATAATAGTATTTTAAGGCTTTTGTATAAGTGTAACCTTGGGAATACTACAAGGTATATGGGCTAAAGTATTTGGGCATTATAACAATACTTGGAGTATTTCTATACCACAAGGGGGTATTATCTGAAGACAACTAGGCTGGGGAGGGTACCCACGGCTGGACACCATGAGGAGGGGTGGCTCTCGGCGAGGCTCGCTCGAGGTGGGGACTTTGGACGAGAACTCTCACTAAGAGGGGAGGGATTTTTAACACTTAGCAAATGATTTTTGGATGAAGAAAGTTCATCACTTAGAGGGGTATTTATAGGTCAAGTGATGTGACCAATGGCGAAGATGAAGACAAGTGTTAGGCAAGTGTAGGGCTAGGATTAAGCCATGTGCACCTTATCCATCTACCACGCTAACTTACAAAATATCCTACCTAACCAATGCCACCTATTTTTCGTCCATTTCGCAACTTCTTCCAATGTGAGGTGACAGCATCACCCTCCGTTAATCCAAAATGTTTCGTCTCTCAGAAAAATCCGCAAAAATTATTAATAACATAGCCGGAATTTTCCCTACGTAAGTTGTGGAAACGTTTCGTCGGAAAACGAATCTTTTCGGCACTTGTGCACAATTTCGAACTTAGCCTAACTTTAAGGCTCAAACTTTATACGTACGCCCTTACGTACATACTCTGGAAATATGGGGTATAACATTCTCTCCTCCTTAGAAACATTCGTCCCGAATGTTCCTTCTCAAGACGGATAACGATAAAGTTCTTCATAACTTAAACAAGTTTCCAATGCCACGTAGCCCAAAGTAACACGCGTTCTCTTAAGCCTTACTGTCGTCCACTGCGTGCCTTACCGAACACGAACTCTTACCTAAGCGTACCACGCTTCATCGCTTTATTTCCAAAACTTTGGAGTCACTACCTCGAACTTGGTCATCTTACTAACCGATCTCCCCAGGCCATTCCGGCCTTCACGATCGGCTGCGTCGAACACGTCCACGAACTCATCGATGGTCACCTAATCTTGGGCCTAGCACCTCGTGACCCTACCACCTGGCGGGACCACCAGGCTGACCCCACGCCGAAAGCGGGCGCGGGTTGGCCCTCGGCGTGGCTAACCCGACTTAAGCAGCATTACGCTCTTGTTCCCTGATCTGGAACAATCTTATCAATACAGGTCATGAAATCTACCACTTCCATTTCACACTACCCAGGGACTTACCCTGTTTCAGTAACCAGGTTTCTAAATCACTTTTTAGCACAAAGCTATCCGAACATAACACCTAACACATCATCATAACATCAATACATACAAAACTCTGAAGGGTTAAGGATATACCTGAAAATAGGCGGTTCAAAGGACCGCTAAAACTAGGAACTTCCACCGCGACCTCTATCGTGGCCTGCCGGTGTATGAACATCCTGCCTAGCTTATGGAAGGTGAAGAACCTGCAACTGGTCTAGTAGGCTGTGCTATCCCGCGATCTACCCGAGTCGGACGATCTCCGTCAAATGGCGCTGTCGGACGCAAGTATAGCAATCTCCCAAACCAGCGACATTCCTCTATGGGCTTTACCACGATAGTCCGGCCGAGATACGGGTGGCCTCATCCGTGGCACTCTGCTCCTCGAAAATCTGAAACACAGGAGCCACGACTGCTCCTGAATATCCAGAAGGTCTTGAAGGCGTGGAGGACCGTTCATGCTGGCGAGGTACATAACTAGTCTGATCTTTGAGGCGGTCCGCCTCGAAAGTCACCAAAGGACCTGCTGTTCGTCCTCTTCTGGCGATCTCGGTCGTTCCGTCGATTTCTCCGTTCCTCGCATCAGTGCATAAGCTGCGTGCGGGCAATGTCGTGCGGTGAAGAGCTACACGAACAACTTCTGCTAGGTAATCGTGAGCCCTGTAACAAATCGGTGCACTCGATCCTCCATACTAGCTACTAGCAGCGGGGCGTCTGGGCGATGGTCGAACTCCACATTGTACTCCCGAACCGTGCGCCGTTCTTCCGCAACACCAAAAATCTGTCGGCGAGCCCTCGCAATACGTGGAGGCGAAATGTGCAAGAAATGCCACGAGAACTTCGTCGTATAGTGGAAGTGCATGCTCTCCCGGGGCGGTTCCGTAGATCAAACCGATCATGCGGTATCCGCGGTGATGCGAACCTAAGACCAACGACTCGGTCTCCGATGCCTTGATCACTCTCGATCCAGAATGGCGTCGGATGAACTCCTGCGGATCATCCTCGGTCTCGACCCGTAAAACTCTGGCGGCTCTGACTCGAGAAAATCCCGTAGCCTCGAACTATCGATCTAGGGTGAACGGCTGGTGCTATTGGAGCTGCTGCGTCGATCTATCCTCGTATGCGCCACGATCACGGCGATGGCGGGCCGTCTCTCAGTAACCCATCTCTCTGCTCGGTGTGGGGTGGAGGCTCGAGTCTTGTGGTCTGCAGTAGAGGCTGCCGCTCTACTCGCGACTCCTCTGTTTGCACTTGCCACGGGCCGGGTTGCCTACGGAGGCATAAGCGGTAAGCGAAGTATGTCGGAGGGTCGATCTTATCACACGGCTCTAAGGCACGATCTCGAATGAGAAGAATAGAAACCAATCCTACGTGTCTATAGCCTCACGATTATAGATGTGGTGCACGACACGTCGATAATCAGACTCTACTAGACACGGTGCAGACACTTTCGAGGACTAAGCGCTCGATACCACTTTTGTCACGACCCGAACCGGGCCGTGGTGGTGTCTTACCCGGGCACCTGGTGATCTGACATCGAGAAAACCGTGGAAATAAAACTTTAAACATTTAAATAGACATGGATCAAGATAAAGAAAATAGGCCAACCAAAGCGGTTGCCTTCCAGCGTATATATATAAGCATTTGAGCGATTTACAATCCTTACACCACACTTGCGATTACTCTGACCTCTAGATTTAAACAACAACTATGGCGGGGCGGGGCCGCCATACCACGAATGTACAACAACCTGGACTCGGGGGTAACATGCAGCAGATAAGCCTCGAAGGAGCGAGCTTCCAATCGCTGAAATGTGATCCTAGCGGGGATCGGCGGTAGATGTACCTCTACTGCGGCGTGAGCGGCCCCGAAGGAGGTCGATGCAGCAGTACAGTATGTGAAGCGCAAAATCATAAATGAAATCATAGCGATCTATATAAGCGGGAGACATGTATGATAACCAAACTCTGATCGCGCATATAAACGATCATATCAAGTCGGGGACTCGCGCTCCAAATTATCACTCGTGCGTGGAATTCCTTCCGCCACTGGCGATCTATGATATAACAACACCAAAGTATCCATGAACACGAGTCCCACGTGTCGATAAAACCGTACAACCGTATCATGAAGTTGACACGTGGCAAGTGTAATAGCCTCGCGACTCGCTGCGCCACGTGGCGGCGGGGCAAGTGAATCGGACTCGCGCGGATCCTGGCAAGTAAGTCCGCAGCTCCGTCCAAATCTGACTCGCGAAGGCGACCGTGGCAAGTGCACTAACCTCGCGACTCCACTGCGCCGCGTGGCGGCGGGGCGAGTGAATCGGCGAACGCGATCCAACCGTAAGTCACGATACTTAGCCGCGCGAAGGCGACACGTGGCGGTCACGATAACCTATACGGATCCACTGCGTCACGTGGCGGGGCAAGTAATAAGCACGCGCGATCACAACCGTAAGTCACGATCTTCGCCATAACCGTAATGGTCACGTATCCATCGTCGCCGGTGTAGGCGTACCCGTGTAATAATAATAATGAAAGTATACTGCGTGGAATCTCCGCGCTGCCGTGCGTCGAGTAAGTTTTCAACAAGTCAACCGACCTCCATGAGAGGCGGTAGTATAGAAACACAATTCTTGCACAACAAAACTATAACCATAAGCATAGGCAAGTTATACAACACCACGCGTAGGCGAGTTACCTGACAACAAGCATAAGCGAGTTACACAACACGGCGTAGGCAAGTTATACATAACTCGAGGTACTTTCATTTTTATGCCAAAGTCCGGGTTTTAACCCTAAAGTACTACGTCACGTTAAATTCCTTTTAAAGATCCATTTCTTTTACAAAGGTCACGATACGTAGTATAAAAATAGAGTGACTAACGTTGTTAAGTAAACCAAAATGCTTTCCTTTGTAAAATCAAGTAACATCATTTATTTTCCAAGCGTTGAGTTTGCCTAATTTCACATGCTCAAGTTTCTCATTTTCGAAAAGGTTTCGTAGTTCATAGTTTTAATCCTTTAAAACATAATTCTCTTTTAACCAGTTTGAGAAACATATGCCTTATATGTGAGTAGGTTATTCTTGTTTATAAACAATCTTATTAAGCAGCCATGATCTAGAAATGTAATATCATTTTGTCTCATCTTAGTTTCTATGCAGATGGATGTTTCTACTGGTTTTAATAATACTTCATTAGTCATTACATTTCCCTTTATTAACGCTGCAATGGTTTGTCGATACTCATTCTGATTTCCGAAATCAGTAAAACATTATTCCTTTTTAAAAACCAAGTACTCATTACTCACGAATGAGGTTTCACACAAAATTCATATTAATTCAATTAAGACAAGTCTCTTATCTTTTAAGATCAAGTCTCTTAACTTCTTAAAATCAGTAAACCATTCTCTTTATCTCTCTTAAGACGTTATACCTAACTTCCCATAAAGCTAGTATAACTCTTATGTTTTCAAAACCAAGTATTACTCTTCTTTCAAAACGGTTTCTTAATGAAATACTTCAAGTTCTTTATTATCACACATCAAGTCAGTTATAAGTCAAATCAGTTACCTTTTAACAATCACAAAGCATTTTCTTATCTACATAAAGCTGTTATAACCAACTTCCCATAAAGCCGTTATAACACTTTATGTTTTAAACCAATCAAATACATTTAACACGTATCGTCTCTGCGTACTACATAGTTATACGTATCATGCTGGAAAAGATAGGAAGAGGTTCACGTACCTCGCGGCGATTATCGATTAATAGCAAAAGCGCTCCAGTACCTCAAACCGTCGGCTCACCTTAGCCAAGTAGACCACGCCACACGTAGTATTTCAGCCTATAGAGGCCACGAGGCGCTGTTAACATCTTAGATCTCAATGTAGAATATCCTACAGAAAATTCGCGTACCTCCCACATGACAGCGTAAATCTCTCCTCTATCGAGGCGACTACCAAGCCAGCCGGGGGTTTACGTCTAACCGGGCGTGTACAATTCTACTCACGATAATACTACACAAGTCTCATGTCTGATCTATGTAATTACTGATTCGATTCACTTCTTAAAATTGGGCTTAAGTCAAAGACATTGCGCACATTTATAATGTTGATTACATATATAGTACTTGACTATATATTCCTCTGACATGTAATTTCCAATTACAATAGAAGGTCGAAGTGTTTACCTCGATAAGCCCAAAAATTATCCGAGTTTAATGTCGATCTGAGCAAGGTTTAGCTCTACTCGTGCGCTCGACCCGCTCAAACAACCGCCAGAAGTTCTAACCAACTTCTACTTATAACTTCAACTACGGGTGAAGATTTACTTAGGAGCCGTTTTTGTGGTGAGGAAGTATAATAGTATTTTCTGGGCTTTTGTATAAGTGTAACCTTGGGAATACTACAAGGTATATGGGCTAAAGTATTTGGGCATTATAACAATACTTGGAGAGTATTTCTATACCACAAAGGGGGGGTATTATACGAAGACAACTAGGCTAGGGGGGAGGGGTACCCCACGGCTAGACACCACAAGGGGGAGGGGGTGGCTCTCGGCCAAGGCTCACTCAAGGGGACTTTGGAAGAACTCGCTAAGAGGAGGATTTTTACCACTTAGCAAATGATTTTTGGATGAAGAAAGTTCATCACTTAGAGGGGTATTTATAGGTCAAGTGATGGCCAACCAATGGCCAAGATGAAGACAAGTGTTAGGCAAGTGTAGGGCTAGGATTAAGCCATGTGCACCTTATCCATCTACCACACCAACTTACACAAAATATCCTACCTAACCAATGCCACCTATTTTTCGTCCATTTCCGCCCACTTCCTTCCAATGTGAGGGTGACACTTGTCACCCTCCCGTTGGTCCAAAATGTTTCGTCTCTCAGAAAAATCCGCAAAAATTATTAATAACATAGCCGGAATTTTCCCTACGTAAGCTGTGGAAACGTTTCGTCGGAAAACGACTCTTTTCGGCACTTGTGCACAATTTCGAACTTAGCCTAACTTTAAGGCTCAAACTTTATACGTACGCCCTTACGTACATACTCTGGAAATACGGGGTATAACACAACCCGACCCCGGGCCCGCGACTGGTGCCCTACTTGGGCACCCTTTACAGGTATACATCATAGAATAGTAGCGGAACATATATACATCTCAAAAGAAATAATTAACAACTAGCCGATAAGACCACCTTCCAAAAATATACACGTAACCCAGCGATTTACCTCTTTTTCTTTACACAACCCAATCCACAAGATATGACTACAGACCTCTAAGAATTTTTGACATAACAACTGTGATGGGACAGGGCCCCGCCATACCCTTGAATGTACATAAATCTACAACCTCAGGGAACTGTACCAAAAATACAAAACCTCTGAAATAATGGAGCTTTACAACCAGCTGAACAGTGATTCTAAGAATAAGGATCAGCAAGCTCTGTACCTCAACATGCGGCATGAACGCAGCCCCCCGAAGGAAGTCAATACGAAATATGTACCAAGTATGTGGCGAAAATCTTGTAATGAAATCATATGCTATATAAAACATGAGACATGTATGATAACCAAACTACGATACCTGATATATAGCGATGCGTATGTCAAGTCGAGGGCCTTGACCCTCAGTCATTACTCACGTATAACCGTGGGTCTCGCCCATAATATCAATCGTACGCGTGGGCGTCGCCGCCGCTCCGGCGATCCGTGATATAATATAACACCAATAAGTATACACGAACACGAGTCCCGCTGTGTCATAAAAGCTATGCGGGCAGTAGGAAGCGAACCACGAATCGATCTGCGTCGCCAAGCGGCGGGGCAATGCGGCAACTACGAGATCCGACTGCGTCGATAAGCGGCAAGGTAAGTATGAAGCCAACTACGAATCCGACCTTCCGTCGCGAGATATGGCCAGGCAAGTCGAAGCTATCTACGAGTCTACTGTACCAAGCGTGCCATACCGGCGGGGCAATGAAGCCAACTAACGGACCATCCTGCGTCGACCATTGCCGGAAAATCGGAAGCTAACTACGGACCGTCTGCGTCACTAAACCTCGTGGAGAGCTAGTCCATTGGAATAACAATATCAACGTGGTCGCGTGCCGGAATCCCACATCGTATAAGCGTATCCGTGGAGAAATAAAACAATCCGAAATCTAACGCCTCGCAGTCGCGTGCCGGAATCTCACGTCGATATAGCGTGTCTAAGGAGTAATAAAAACAAATCAGAATCTAACGCGCATCTGGTCGCGTGCCGGAATCCCGCATCGTATAAGCGTGTCGGATCGATCACAATGGAAGCATGCGTGTAAGCCTCGTCGCTGTCGATGCGTCGAGTAAATTCACAACAAGCATGACCTCTCCAGAGTCACGGCGTAAACATATAATACTTGCACTCGAGGCTATCACGAGCAAGCATAGGCAAGTTCGTAAAATCTTTAGATTTTCATTATCATACAAAATGAATTTCATTTTATAACTCAAGACACTTTTCGTTTCACATAAAAATTTGGGAATTTAACCCAAAGTACTACGTACTTCTATTCGTTTCAAAAGAATCTTTTTAATATAAAACCCCAAGATACTAACACCCGTAGACCGTAGTATTAAGGCATGTCTACATTTCAAACAAGTCACTACATTTTTAGAAATACATTTCTAGGCTTCTAAATCAAGTGACCCTTACTTTAGAACTTTAAGCAATTGATACCGTTAAATCAAATTGCCATTCTTTATTCAAGTCATTTCTTTGTTTACATTACTAGAGAACCATTCCTTTAACCTTCCATAAAGTTGTTATAACCAACTTCCCATAAAGCCGTTATACTAACTGTATGCCTTAGACTAATTCATTATGTTTATAACCAAGAGACTTATATTTTCAAATCAAGTTACATAACTTTCAAAATACTTCAAGTCTCTTAACTTTAGAAATCTAGTTTCTTAACTTTAGAAATCAGGTCTCTTATCTTTAGAATATCAAGAAATCAATACTTTCCAAATCAAGTATTCTATACTTTTAAATCAAGTCATTCCTTCCTTTAAGAATCAAGTCCCATAACTTGAAAAATAAAATCTCTTAACCTTTTAAGAATTCAAGGTTCATAGTCTTAAAACTTCATAACGTAAACTCTTTAAATTAAGTAACATATACTTTTATGCATTGTGAATAGGTTATACTCGTTTACAACGATCTTATTAAAGCAGTCATGATCTAGAAAATGTAATACAATTTTGTCTTATCTTAGTTTCTATGCAGATGGAGAATTCTACTCATTTTAATATAATTGATTGTCGCTACATGTTCTTTTATTAGCAGCTGATGGCTTGTTCGATACTTATTCTCATTAAATGCGATAAATTAGCAAAGTCAACTCGACTCGAATGCTTACTAACGATTCTTACCAGCCCCGTAAGACTTGGTAAGAACTTAGGATAACTTAGACATAACTTTTACATAGAGTAAATCAACATACATACCTCTTAACTTCTAAGAGTAGAAGGAATCATGAAATAACACCACATGTATATTTCATACATAGAATCATGCCAAAAGAAGGAAGAGATTCACATACCTCGCGACGATTATCGACAAGTAGCAAAATGCTCCAAGGTACTTCAACTTTGATAGCTATTTCATCCTTTAAGTAGAATACACTACTCGTAGTACTTTAACCTATATTAATCATAACATGTCTATCAACTCCTAACTTTTTAACGTAGAATCATACTAAGTGTAAGGTCTCTTATTCTACGGAAAATCGGGCAACACTTCATTTGTTTCTACGTACTTTTCCACTTTTTTCAAGGCCCAAAAATCAATAACCAAACGCCAAATTTAAGGCCCAACAATTCAGCAATACAAAGGGGATTACACGCCTAATAGGACGTGTAAAATTCTGCCCCACAATCAATATAAAGCGTCGATATTTCCAAGCCATAATCGGCTACCATTGTCACAACATTTATCAATTTCCTTTCAATTCCTTTTTCAATCCAAGTTGTTATTCCAACATGTTATATACGTAATAACAATTACAACAACTATAAATCAGTTCTTCCTTAACATGCGACGGTTGTAACTATCGACCAAATTGATTACAACATTAATGGCTAACTTGTCCATTTTCGGTTTTAACATGTCGACATAATCCAAATCTTTTCAAACTTTATTCTATATACCATATGCTCATTTCTTAACTACTATAACATGAAATCTTCAATTACATTAAGAAGATGAAGATTTTACCTCAATAAGTCCTAATAATGTCCAAGCGTAAAAGTCGATCCTTAGCAACTTTTAGCTCCTCTTCTTATGTTCCAATCCGCTCCAAGCACTCTTTAGAAGCTTATGAAAAACTCCTCTTCAAGTTCCATCTTCAAAGTTGAAGAACACCTTAGATTTTCGCCTTGCGACTAACGTGAAAACGTCATTTTTCCGGGATCTTTCTATTGAGATATCCTTACAATACCCCTAGGAACCTTGGGTTAAAGTCTTGTGAATTATGGACAACAATTGATTTTTTTTTATGTGGATTATGCCTCAAAGCCGAGAGCAACATCAACAAGAACTACAAGTTCTTGATTTAATTCTAAGTGTAGAATTGTCTTGCACTAGTAATGGATATATACTACATCCACTGGCTTAGATTAACACAAATGGATGGCTAGGATGTGGTCAATTATCTCATGCTAAGTTGACCCATTTGACTTGGTCCATTATTATTCATCCAACAAGCCCATGTGGAGGGTGACACGTGTCGCCCTCCCGTTGGTCTAAAATATTTCATTTCCCAAAATTTCCATAATTGGCCAAAATATCGGAAACCTCGTGGGCCTCATAAAAACGTAAAATTTCTTGGGTGGGCCCCACGTATCCAACTCTGAAAATAAAATTCCATAATTCCGATAAATTCTAAAAGTCTTAAATAACAAATTCGGGAACCCAATTTTCACTAACGAGCAATTTTCCTTCCCGAGGCTCGAAATCATTTTCCGTAGGAAAAAACAATCATTCTTTCATTTCAAACTTAAAGTCGTATCTTCTAACATACATTCTCTTAAACACATGTCCTGAAATTATGGGGTGTAACACTTCAGTGGTATTCTTGGGGCATATTATCGGGGCTGATGGTATTTGGGTGGATACACAGAAGATTGAGTAGTGAAGACTTGGCCCATACCTACGACACTCTTGAGAGTGCTGTTTTTACGAGGCTAGCAGGGTATTACAGGAGATTTGTAGAGAAGTTTGCCTCGATCTCAGCGCCTTTGACTAGACTAACTCGGAGAGCGGCTAAGTTCGGTCTTTATGCTTGTGAGCACAACTTTTAGTTGTTTAAAGACAAACTGACTACGGCTCCAGTTCTGACTCTTCCTGAGGGACTAGATGGGTATGTTATTTAGTGTGATGCTTCAGGTGTTGGATTAGGTTATGTGTTGATGCAGCATGGCAGGGTTATAGCTTATGCCTCCCGATAGCTCAGAAAACATGAAAAGAATTATTCCACTCATGATTTAGAGTTAGCAGCGGTGATTCATACCTTGAAAATCTGGAGACATTACTTATATGGTGTTCATGTTGACATTTATACGGATCATAAGAGTCTCCAATATATCTTTAAGCAGAAAGAGTTGAACCTACGGCATCGACGGTGGCTAGAGTTGCTAAAAGACTATGATGTTGATATCTTATACCATCTAGGGAAAGCAAATATTGTGGCAGATGCTCTTAGCCGTAGATCTATGGGTAGCTTGACGGATGTGCAGCCAGACAGAAAGGAGATGGTTCATGAGAGACACATGCTAGCTAGTCTTGGAGTCCGGTTGGCGGATTCGGGAGATAGTGGGGTTCTTGTTCGAGAAGTTGTTGAGTCATCTATCGTAGAAGAGGTAAAGAGACATCAGTATGAGCATATTGTTCTGGCACGGTATAGAGATGCAGCTCTCCAAAAGGAAAAAACTACTTGAGGTTGAACCTGATGGTGTGCTAAGGTATGAAGGTAGGCTATGTGTACCGGATGTTGCAGGGCTACGACAGCAGGTGATGGGTGAGGCACACAATGCCCGTTATTCTATTCATCCAGGGTCATCGAAGATATACCATGACCTTAGATGCTTGTATTGGTGGGACGACATGAAAAGAGACATAACAGAGTTTGTTGCCCAGTGCCCGAATTATCAGCAGGTTAAGGTTGAACATAAGAAGCCTGATGGATTATTGCAGGAGATAGAGATCCTGACTTGGAAGTGGGAAGTGATCAATATGGACTTCATTACAGGCTTACCTCACACTCAGCGGAAGTGAGACTCCATATGGGTTATTGTGGATAGACTGACGAAATCAACCCATTTTCTTCCAGTCATGACTACTTACTCAGCTGAGGACTATGATAGGCTATACATCAGGGAGATAGTGAGACTGCACAGGGTTCCCACATCTATTATATCTGACCGAGGAGCCCAGTTCACAACTAACTTTTGGAGATCGTTCCAGAAGGGATTGGGGACACAAGTGAGTCTCAGCACAACATTCCATCCTCAAACCGATGGGCAGGCTGAGCGTACTATTCAGAAACTAGAGGATATGTTGAGAGCCTGTATTATTGACTTCAGAGGTAGCTGAGATGATCATTTACCACTCATTGAGTTTGGTTATAACAACAGCTACCATTCTAGTATCTGGATGGCCGTCTGAGGCCTTATATGAGAGGAAGTGCAGGTCACTTATTGGTTGGTTTGATGTAGGCGAGACCAAGTTGATAGGCCCGGACATGGTTCAACAAGCTGTCGATAAGGTGAAGCTTATTCAGGAGAGATTATCAGCAGCCTAGAGTCGACAGAAGTCATATGCAGATAATCGTCGTCGACACTTAGAGTTCCAGGTTGGTGATTGTGTATTCTTGAAGGTATCACCCATGAAGGGTGTGATGAGTGTCACGCCCTTTTTCGGCCGTGACATTTATTCCAACTCCTGCTTAGAAAAATGTTAGAAAATAAAATAAAATGTTGAATGGTTAGGAAAGTGCTTTAAAAGGTGCTAAGTGCTAAAGTAGGGTTTCTAAATGCTAAAGGGTGCTAAAAGGGTGTTAAGTAGGGTGCTAAGGTTCGCGGAGTCGCCACCTAATTATTTTGGGTGAATTAGGACACCTAAATGTCGACTAGGTTAAAGTCGTCATTAACTCCATTTAATGGTCTGCAAAACAATGTGAGATTGTGGGAAAGAGTTATTTATTATCCTAAAGGGAAGGGGTTAGGCACCCTAAATGATCCGCTAACTTGCGGTTGTCCGTTCAAACCTAGGGTAATTATTGTACTAAAGAAAAATGCATGTTTAGAAATATTTAAGTAAGGATATTGCGAGTGTTTTATAAAAGATGCATTTTGATAACAAGTTTATAAGACTAATGCTATAAAAATATATGTAAAGTTTTAAGGTATTTATATTATTTATAAAGATGATGTAAAGTTGATTTATCATAGATGCATTTTTTATAAAAGATTTAAAAGACTTGTGCTACATGTAAAGTTTAAAAGTGTTCATTTATTTTATAAAAATAAAATAAATGATGCAAAGTTGATTTATAGACTAAATGTCTGCACTTACTAGAAAATTTGATTTTTTATATATGGCATAGTGCAAAAAGACAATTATCATTTGGCGAAGTTTAGTCATGCATGGCAAGCCTAAAATAATTAACTTTAACGGACGCAAATTTCTAGTATCCAACTATTTGCTAATCTATCGATTCAAGATTTAATTATTCTAAGTGTTCTAATAATTAATGTAGCGTTAGACAATTAATTACAAAAATGAATGAGGGAGGGATAGGAAACCAATAAAGGGAAACTCGAAGGAGTGTCAATGTAATTCCGCCTGTGGTTTGGAATTTCTGATGCGGATAGCAAAATGCACACAAATGCGGGTGAATGCAGATCTTCAATTGATGGAAGGCGCGATGAGTCTCACAATGAAACTCGTCATTCGGTTCTGGTGTATTTCATGTAAAAGAAAGAAAAAATAAGGATTAGTACATGCCCAAAAATAAGAAACAAACATTTGACATAAGAATTAGCACAACCGTTTCAGATTTTCCAAAAAATTAACGTAGACGCAGCATAACCGTTTCAATAACCACAAATATATGAATTTAATATCCCGTCTAGAATCAACATAAATACCCACATGTAGCCTAGTAATCCTAGCATAATCAGGAACTTAAACCAATTATGAACACCAAGAAGAGCCAAATAAAGGGGTGATATACATGGAGTATATTCGATATACTCTTGCGTATATGTACACAGTATATACCATTTTTAGAATGAATTCACTCAAACAGACATGGCAGGACAGGTTCGAGGCTCGATACTCGACATTCAGGTGAAACAGATTACAAAGCAGGTTCATTTCGGCTAGAGATACTCCTAGATACTGCAAATTTCATAAATTCTAACCCATGGCAACACAGCAAACAATCCAATCATATTGAGATTAGCATGACTTCTATCTAAGACCATTGATTTAGGGACTGTCTAATATCGATTGGTTTCGCGTATAAGACATGTGAGGAGAAGAAAGATACATTGACATCTACAACATACACTATTTAAACAAGTAATCAGACAAGCACACAGAAGGCATGAGGGGACAGACATTAGACAAGATATCATGCAAGTATATGAGCTAAAAGATTCAATTTCCAGCCTATAAACAGGACATACCAGACACCAGTTAACAAACCACCAGGACGATTGACATTTACTCTGCCCTGTTTACATCCTAACAATGCTGATTTGTATAAGTCATAATCCTATGTCACATATGTCTGATTCAGACAGTGAGGGCACATTCAAGCCTAAACGAGTCACCTATCCTCAATGATCATCAATCAACCACTGTCCTGAATCATTTTAACTACATGTAAGCTTCTGAATAGATCTCTTGACGACTTTTATGCACTCCTTGATATTTCCAGATTGTTTAACCAGTTGGAAACTTGTTATTTGCTTTTAGGTTCAATTTAGGATAGACTTCAGTGATATTAAAATCATACATAGAAAGACAATTTACAAAAACACAGATATACCTAACTCTAATTACACAGGTTCCTATATATATTGCGAGTACAATAGGCCATTCCCGAGTTGGTAGCATAACAGGTAAAAGGGTTGTTTTACTATGCGACATGAACACAGATTTACGATAAACACATATGAATTGTATACTTCAACTAACACATCGTAGTCGCGAGTATTAACAGCAACCCGCATCAGTCCAAACAGGCTTAATGATAGGACAAACAATCACCGATATCAACTTAATGCATGCTTAAACAGTTGTTCAAAACACATATTGTACACATTAATGTTAAAAACAAAATCTACGACTAGAGGGTAAAACATTACCTTCTCCGGGCAGCAAATCGAGACAGCGTATCAAGTGTCGATCCACTCGGAGTTTTGTTGCGATGCGATAAAAAAGGCGATGAGATTTCGTTTGTTACTCACCGACTTTCTACTAGTTTTAGACTAGTTTTCAGTTGATCTTTGATGTTGTTCGAAAGTGTGAAGGATTTCGATGTCGATTCCTCACTGTGGGCGTGATATGGGTGTCTGCTATTCTAAGGGCTTCTCCCGTGCTCTTCCCCGATCTCCTTCTTTTTCCCCCCTCGCCGATTAGGTTATTAACTGCTGCTAGGGGGTATGAATCGATGCCTATCGGTATTGTATGCTCTCCCCTCTTTTTCCCTTTTCTTGTATTGAAATCCTATATATATAGTCAAGATTTGGGTTCGATTCGTTATTAACTTTGGACGATTCTATGGACTGATTCTGGGTGCGATTTGGTTAAGGATTTGTTACCATTTTCGGCCAAATCTCTGACGATTCTTACCGAAATTAATAGGGGGAGGTTTTATGGTAAGATAGGGAAAGGTCGCCGGATTCTCAGGCGAGAATCTCGGCTGGGAAGGTGGCGTGAGGGAGAGGTGTATGCGGCGGGGCTTTAGGGTTCGTTAGGTTTAGGTTTTATTTCTTTTAGTCTGCGGTGGACGATGGGGAGGATAAAAGGGCTGGGGTGCTGGGCCGCGGGTAGTTGGGCTGGGTAATGGGCTGGGCGATTTGGGCTGCGAATTTAAAGGGTGGGCTGATTATGTATTAGTTTTTTTAGGTGTTTTAATTTTTGTAAAAATTAATTAATTTTTGAAAATAAATGAAGGTTTAAATTATTATTAAATTATTTAAATGCTAGATGCAAATATGATATTTAAGGATTGCTTAATTCTTTTACGTAAAATGCGGTGCTATTATTTAAAATCTTATTTATTGTGCATTATTTATCATTATTTAAGTTAAAATTAAATTATCTTAATATGACTTTATGTGCTTTATTAATTTTAGCTTGGGTTTAAATTATTACAATAATTATGAAATTGTGTTGCGTATTAATAAATGTGACTCTGCTATTTGACACGACGTCATTGCTACATTATTTATTTATTTATTTACGTATTTATTATTATTAAAATTGTTAAGAATTAATGGAAATATAATAAGGCTTAAAATTGATAAATGCGAGCGCGAGACCCAAAGTGCTTAATATTCTACGTAAGATGCGGTGTCATTATTAAATTGTTTATTTGTGCCTGCATTAATGTTTTATTGTTGCATTTTATTATAAAAAATTACTTTTTAAAAAATTAGTGTAATTTTATAGTTAATGTTTGGGCGAGAGGGTCAAAATTGGGTGTCAACAATGAGGTTTGGTAGGAAAGGAAAGCTTAGCCCTAGATATATTGGGCCTTAACATATCATTCGTAGGATAGGCAAGGTTGCATATGAGTTGGATCTACCATCTGATTTGGAAGCGGTACATCCAGTCTTCCATGTATCTATGTTGCGTAAGTGTATCAGTGATCCTTCTAGAGTCTTTCCAGTGGATGATGTCCAGGTGACAGAAGAGTTGTCGTATGAGGAGAGTCCCATAGCCATACTTGACCGTCAGGTCAGGAGATTACGGACGAAGGATGTGGCTTTCATCGAGGTAATGTGGTGGAACAACAATAGGGAAGAAATGACTTGGGAAGCAAAAGATGAAATGAAGAAGAAGTATCTTCAATTGTTCCGTAGGCCTACAGGTAATTCAACTTGATCCCTTATTTGCTTATAGTAATTGATGAATTGCATGTGTGTTATATTGTGGCCCTGTGAGGCATCTGTTGGTCTGCTGAATATAGGCGGATAGGCATAGTTATAAAAGAGACTCTGCTGATTTTTTTCTAGCATGAGACCTATGATGAACATTCGAGTACGAATGTTTCTAAGGGGAGAAAGATGTTACACCTTGTAAGTTTAAAGCGATAATTAAGAACGTAATTAAGGAAATAAGATTCGAATATTGGATATAAAGTATGTTTATATATGTGTTACATCCCGTAGTTCGGGTCAGGCTTAGGGGGACGTACGAAAGGGATTAAGACATAAATTTTAGAAGGATAGGTTGACGGATTGTTTCGGACGGGTTTTTAGTCAACTTTGAGGCGGGTTATGACCCGTTACATTAAGAGTTCCTAGGTGTTTCAAAGTCCTAGTACGTAGTTCGTTGAGTCTAGTTTCCAACGCAACCAACCGTTCGTCGATAGGACATCGGAGTAGAAAGTTATGGAAGTTACAAGTTCAGTGCGCAGTCGGACAGAAAAGTATTTCGGTCAGGAGCCACAGGGCCGCGGCGCCGGATGCAGGGCCGCGGTGCCAATTGTTCTGAAAGTTCGCTGGTCGCAGCCGCGCGCCGAAGCGTGGCCGCCTGTGGTTGCAGAGGTTCGCCCATGGCTGGCCGCGCGAGTGTGGCGCGGTTTTGCGGTGAGTGGGAAAATGTGAATCGCTTTGTTTTAAAAGGCCATGGGAGGGGGACAAGTGTCCCCCCCCCCCCATCTGATTTTTGCATGTCCTATTTATTGACCAAGTCTTGAAGACTTGGTCATTCTTCAAAGCTCTTTCTTCTCTCTAAAATGCTTTTCCCTCACTCTAAAATTCCTCTCCCTTCTCTCTAGAAATTCAAGAAGAAACCTAAGCCTAGAGAAATTCTGAAAAAGGTGGCAAAAAGGAAACTTATTTGCAAGCTTGTAGGAGTTGTTGTGGTGGTGGATTGTGGAAAAGAGGCTAGCAAAATTGTTGGATTAATTTGGTTAAAGTCTAAGGTAACAATTCCTTCTCTCTTTGTTAGTTTATGGTGTTGCATGTGAAGAAGAAAGAACTTGTAGTGGTAAATATTGCTCTTAGATAAATTGCATGTAAGAAATATGGTTTGTATATGAAAGAATTGGATAAAAAGGTTATGTAAGCATGTTATAGTCAAAATACTACTTTAGAGTTGTTAAATTAGTTGTTATACATTGTGGGACAGAATTTTACACGTCCAAGTTTAGGCATGTAATTCCCTTTGAATTGATTGGATTGTTGGGCCTTAAGTGGCGTTTGGATATTAAATTCGAGCCTTGGAAAGGTGGAAAAGTACGTAGAAACAAAGGAAGTGCTGCCCAATTTTTCGTAGAATAAGGAACTTTATGCTAAAATATTCGACGAAGAAGTTTAGAAGTTAATAGAGATATTTGATTATTATAGGTTGATACTCTACGCGCAGCATATTCGACTTGGCAAGTGGACTTAGCCGAGGAGGTATGTGATTCCTCATATCCTCTTGAGCATGATATTTGTAAAATATATAGTACAGTGAGACGTCGTGTTACACTAAATTTGGTTGCACCTTGAGGTCTTTTGACTTGAGTCCAAAAATGTTAAGAATCTTGAAATATTTCAATAACACTTATGAATCATTATTTTTTTAAAAGTAAATTAATACTTGGGTTTAAAAGAATAAGTTTCTTGTGGTTTTCCAAATAAGTGTGAATGTTTTGAGTTATTACAAAGTCTAAGGGTTATACAAGCTATATGGGAAGTTAGTCATAACGACTTAAGAAAGATGAAAAGAATGGTTTACTTACTCGTTTTATAGTAGCCTTGTAATGATTTCTGAATGTGTGGTAAGTTGGCTTGATAAGTAAATATGTTGTGATACTACGGTGTTAGTGTCTTGAGACTTGTTGTGGTAAGAGGGTTCTCTTATTGTGCTTATGTTGTTTCTGATAGGCGGTTGTGCTTGTGTTATATCACTTACCCCCGACTTGTTAAGTTACCGCGGGTTAGCTACCGTCGAGGAGTACCTCATGCGGGCGGGTGGCCTATGCGGACTACTGGTGAGTCGAGAATCACTCCGGGTGTGTTACGCTGACGAGGAATACCTCATGCGGTCCAGTGGCCATGCGGATCATGCGGAGTCCAGAAAATACCGCGGGTTAGCTACCCGGCGGCGAGTACCTCATGCGGGTTCACGGGACCTATGCGGGTGCGAAGTCGAGATTAGGCTCGTATAATGATACTATGGGTGAGTGGCCTGTTTCGATCATTAGCGGCCTAGAAAAGACCGGTTGCGTTACACTTGTTTACTCTTGTCTATGCTGTGTCACTGTGTGCGGTTAATTGATTTTTCATACATATCTGTGGATTGATTTGGAAAAGTTATGATTTCATTCTGATATTTTACATTTCACATACTTGGTACTGTTATCGACCTCGCCCGGGGTGCGTTCATCCGCAGTCGAGGTACATCGGTTGTTGATCCTCGCCTTAGGATCTCCGCTCACTTTTAGAAGCCCCGCTTTCTCTGGAGGCTTATCTTTTGGTATGATTCTCTGTCATTGTAGACTCATGTACATTCAGGGTATGATGGGGCCCTGTCCCGTCATAGATGTTACAAACTCTTAGAGGTCTGTAGTCCTGTTGTAATTGGGTTTCATATGGATGTAACTGTTGAGTTTTTAATATGTATAGTTACCGAAAGGTAACCATTTTGGGTAAGCATGTTTCTTAAGTTATATTGATTCATATTTATAAGTTTACTTCCGCTGGTTTTTCTCTGATGTTGTATCACCGTGGTGCGAGGCAGGCACGATCACGGGCCCGAGGTCGGGTCGTGACAAAAGTAGTATCAAAGCAGTTAATCCTCGGAAAGGGTCTACAGGCCGTATCTAGTAGAGTCTTGATTATCAGTGTGTTGTGCACCACATCTATAAGCAGGAGGCTACAGGATATTTAGGATTAGTTTCCATTCTTTCACTCTAAGATCGTGCAATAGAGCTGTGTTATAGGTTGAACTTCCTCTGACATATTTTTATGTATCAGTTATGCCTCCACGCAAGGCAACCGCGGCCCAGAAGGGCAAGGCAGCTGAGGGAGCTGCTAATAGGACACAGAGGGTTACGAGGGCACATGCCCAGTCTGTACCTGAGATGATGTTTCGGACGGCGGGTTCCACGACGTCGCCACCCAGCGAGTTCGGGCAAAGTGGCGCTACTTAGACCGCGATACCGAGCCTCGATACGGCTGGAAGCGAGAGAAGATGGGTTACAAGGAGATGACCGATTATTAGCGTGATCGTGGCAAGGCGGGAGAGACGGGAGGCGGCGATTCGGTGTACGTAGTCTACCCGGTCGATAGCTTGAGACGTCGGGACTTTTGAGTTCTGACCACCGTAATTCTATGGGTCGAGGACCGAGGATGATCCTCGTGGAGTTTATCCGATTCAGTGGATCGTAGAGTGATCAAGGCCTCGAGAGCAGTCGAGTTTTGTTCACATCGGCCGCGTGATCTTTGCCGATCGTGGTTTGATTCACGGAACTGCCCCGGGAGCATGCACCTCAACCGTTGGGACGAGTTTTGAGGCATTTCTTGCACACTTCTTGCCTTCGCGGTGAGAGAGCTCGCGGATAGATTTTTGATGTTGAGGCGTAACGGGCGACGGTCCGGGAGTACAACGTAGAGTTTGACTCGTTGGCTCGGTATGTACCCGCTTTAGTAGCAGACATGGAGGACAGAGTGCACCGGTATGTCACAGGGCTCGATGATTACTTAGCAGAGTTGCACGGGGGTAGCTCTTCAGCCGGGCATGGACATTGCCCGCATGCAGGCTTATGCACTTGGGTGTGAGGAGCGTAGAGGTCGACGGAATAACCAAGATCAGCAGAAGAGGGCCAAGACAGCAGGGTCCTTTGGTAACTTTTGAGGCGGACCGCCAAAGAAAGTTAGTTATGCGCCTCCCCGAGTACTCCACCACGCCTTCAGACGTTCGAGATCTGCGAGCAGTCGTGGCTCCAAGGTTTCAGGTTTTTAGGGGAAAAAGGATGTTAGTCAGATGGGGCTACCCCTACCTCGTTGTGTCCGTTGTGGTAGGCTCCACGATGGGGAGTGTCGTGCTAGTAGGGGAGTTTGTTTTACATGCGGCCAGCAAGGCCATTTTGCGAGGAACTGTCCGACCAGAGATAACACGGATGTAGAGATTCACCTTCGGATTAGTGGCCGGTTCATCGCTTTCTTTTGCTATGCGAGGTGCGGGATCATGATTAGAACGACAAGCGGAAAGTGAAGCAATAGTTCAGTATATCCTTAACCTCTAACGATTAGTGGGTATGATAAGATGGTTACATGTTAAGTGTTATGCGGGTAATTTTATGTAAATTGTGATTTTATAAAGCCTGGTTTGTAGCGGGTAAGTTTGGGGACATGGAAGTTGTGAGCCTTAGAATTCGATTCGTGGGAACCTTAGATACAGGCCATTTTGAGTGAAAGATTCTATAGGGACCTTTGTCGATAACATAGTATACGTAGGGTATACTTGGGTGATAAGTCCATGAGTGGTGTGAAATAATAGTGGGTAGCTAAGCTAAGGAAACCACTAGGTTTTCGTGACTTGCATAGTGAGATTGTCTCGGACCGGGAACAAGAGTGTGGTACGTATTCTAGAAAGAGTTCGAGTGTGCAAGGAGGATACGACAAGTGAAAGAAGAAGCGAACAGGTGTTAAGAGGATGGAAGTGATCATTTTGTGAGGGGAATACCCTTAGACCACGGATGAGAACTAATAAAGTTGTTATACGCTTTAGAAGTAATTCCTCGTCGGCTGGAGGTAAGCTTTTGCGTGGTTAGTATAGTATGGCCATATGTGGCATAATGGGTTTTATATGTGTAGTAGTGAAGACTACACCGGCGTATGCGCTTGGAGGCGTAGGCGAACATTCGGACGAATGTTTCTAAGGGGGGGAGAATGTTACACCCCGTAGTTCGGTTCAGGCTTAGGGGGACGTACGAAAGGGATTAAGACTTAAATTTTAGAAGGATAGGTTGACGGATTGTTTCGGACGGGTTTTTAGTCAACTTTGAGGCGGGTTATGACCCTTTACATTGAGAGTTCCTAGGTGTTTCAAAGGCCTAATACATAGTTCGTTGAGTCTAGTTTCCAACACAACCAACCGTTCGTCGATAGGACATCGGAGTAGAAAGTTATGGAAGTTACAAGTTCAGTGCGCAGTCGGACATAAAAGTATTTCGGTCAGGAGCCACAGGGTCGCGGCGCCGGATGCAGGGCCGCGGTGCCAGTTGTTCTGAAAGTTCGCTGAAGTCGCAGCGCCACGCGCCGAAGCGAGGCCGCGCGCCAAGTTCCGTGGGTCATGGAGGTTTCAGCGGCGCCGAGGCGGGTTCTGCGAGGCTGAGTGGGAAAATCTGAACTGTTTTGTTTTAAAAAAGGCCATGGGAGGGTGACAAGTGTCCCCCCCATCTGATTTTTGCATGTCCTATTTATTGACCAAGTCTTGAAGACTTGGTCATTCTTCAAAGCTCTTTCTTCTCTCTAAAAAGCTTTTCCCTCTCTCTAAAATTCCTCTCCCTTCTCTCTAGAAATTCAAGAAGAAACCTAAGCCTAGAGAAATTCTGAAAAAGGTGGCAAGAAGGAAACTTATTTGCAAGCTTGTATGAGTTATTGTGGTGGTGGATTGGATTAATTTGGTTAAAGTCTAAGGTAACAATTCCTTCTCTCTTTGTTAGTTTATGGTGTTGCATGTGAAGAAGAAAGAACTTGTAGAGGTAAATATTGCTCTTAGATAAATTGCATGTAAGAAATATGGTTTGTATATGAAAGAATTGGATAAAAAGGTTATGTAAGCATGTTATAGTCAAAATACTACTTTAGAGTTGTTAAATTAGTTGTTATACATCAGGCAGAATTTTACACGTCCAAGTTTAGGCGTGTAATCCCCTTTGAATTGATTGGATTGTTGGGCCTTAAGTGGCGTTTGGATATTAAATTCGAGCCTTGGAAAGGTGGAAAAGTAAGTAGAAACAAAGGAAGTGCTGCCCAATTTTTCGTAGAATAAGGAACTTTATGCTAAAATATTCGACGAAGAAGTTTAGAAGTTAATAGAGATATTTGATTATTATAGGTTGATACTCTACGCGCGACATATTCGACTTGGCAAGTGGACTTAGCCGAGGAGGTATGTGATTCCTCCTATCCTATTGAGCATGATATTTGTGAAATATATAGTATGGTAGACGTACGTGTTACACTAAATTTGGTTGCACCTTGAGGTCTTTTGACTTGAGTCCAAAAATGTTAAGAATCTTGAAATATTTCAATAACACTTATGAATCATTATTTTTTTTAAAGTAAATTAATACTTGGGTTTAAAAGAATAAGGTTCTTGTGGTTTTCCAAACAAGTGTGAATGTTTTGAGTTATTACAAAGTCTAAGGGTTATACTAGCTTTATGGGAAGTTAGTCATAACGACTTAAGAAAGCTGAAAAGAATGGTTTACTTACTCGCTTTATAGTAGCCTTGTAATGATTTCTCGAACGTGGTAAGTTGGCTTGATAAGTAAATATGTTGTGATACTACGATGTTAGTGTCTTGAGACTTGTTGTGGTGCGGGTTCTCTTATCAGGCTTATGTTGTTTACAATGAGCCAGGTTGTGTTATATCACTTACCCCCGACTTGTTAAGTTACCGCTGTTAGCTACCCCGACGCGGCGAGTACCTCATGCGGGCCGTGGCTTACGCGACTACGAGTCCAGAATCACTCCGTGTTTTACGCTGATGCGAGGAATACCTTACGCGTCCAGTGGCCATGCGATTGCGGAGTCCAGAAAATACCGCGTTAGCTACCCCGATGCGGTGAGTACCTCATGCGGGTCCACGACCTATGCGGCCGCGGAAGTCCGTGATTAGGCTCGTATAATGATACTATGGGTGAGTGGCCCTGCTTTGATCATTAGCGCCTAGAAAAGACCGTTGCGTTACACTTGTTTACTCTTGTCTATCTTTGGCAATCGTGCGTTAATTGATTTTTCATACATATCTGTGGTTTGATTTGGAAATGTTATGATTTCATTACAGATTTTCTCACATACATACTGGTACCGCCAGATCGACCTCCTTCTGGGCCGCGCTCATGCCGCCGCAGTCGAGGTACATCGGTTGTTGATCCTCGCTCTAGGATCTCCTTTCAACTTTTGGGAAGCCCCGCTTTCCTGAGGCTTATCTTTGTATGATTCCTTGTCATTGTAGATTCATGTACATTCAGTGGTATGACGGCCCCGTCCCGTCATAGATGTTACAAACTCTGTAGGTCCAGAGTCCTGTTGTAATTGGGTTTCATAAGGATGTAACTGTTCAGTTTTTATTATGTATAGTTACCGAAAGGTAACCATTTTGGGTAAGCATGTTTCTTAAGTTATATTGTTTCATGTTTATAAGTTTACTTCCGCTGGTTTTTCTCTGATGTTGTATCATCAGGGTGCCCGGGGCAAGACACCAGTCACGGGCCCGAGGTCGGGTCGTGATAATATGCTAATCCGAAAGTTAGTATACGAAGGATGTGATTCTGGAGAAATTATTGGTTACAACGAGTGTGACGTTGGAAACTTATTATGATAGTTGTATATTCCCGTTATGGATTAGTAACGTATTATATAAGTTGCAACAACGAGGATACGAGGTCTTATGAGATTTTCGAGTTTTAAAAGAAGGGAGATTTATTTTAGTAGAGGGATTAATTTAAGTAGAGAATTAAGAAAATTGGACCAAAGTGTAAATAACAAATTTCAGATTTTGTCCTTAGGCTTAAAACCATTCCCCTCCCCACTTCAAATGTCAAACACTCATTTCTCTCCTCTCCCTCTCCTTGTGCAGCCGAAATCTCCCCTTCTTCATAGACAAATTGAAGACAACAATTTCCTCTTCCTAGATTACATTCTTCATCTAAAATTTGAAGACAAGAACAACACCAAACAATGGTGAAATACGCAGTCACTGGACCGAATTATTGCCCAGAAATTTCAGATTTTTTAGACACGTTTTTGGAAGAAACCCATGCTAGGAAGATGGATTAAACTCATAGAATTCATGCATGTCGTTTTGGAGTTGAAGAAGTGAGAAAATGGTTCAAATATCGATGGAACAGTGACCGAATTGTTGGGGACTATTTTGGTTTGAAATTGAGGTAACAATTCTTCTTTTCATAGAGTATTTGGAAGATTAAATGATATTGTAGTTAAGAGATAAACTCATGTTAAAGAGGAATTGGAAACAAGAGATTGCATGTGATTATTGTTGGTGTTATTGAGCCAAATGGAATGGCTATTACCGATTTTAGGACTGTTTTTGTATATTTTGGATTCGTGTGTTGTGTTGTTAATTTCGTCACTAATTGCATGTTATAAATGAAGGAAATCTTGATGTTTATGTTGTAATTGTTATATGGAATTGTTGAAACATGAATCGGATTTTAAGGAGTTAAGGGAAGGGCTTTGGTAATGTGGATGTTGGCCGAAAACTTGCATGAAATTGTTGGACATTGTCGTGATGCATTAGGGCTGTTTTGTTAAGATTATAATGCTGGAAATTTAGTTACAATGAAGCATATTCAATGTGGTAATTGTTAACATATGCCCCGAAATAATTAAGGTGTAGAAAGGTGTTACTTTGCACTTTTATTATTGTTGAAGTATGGACTATTTTGAGGGTTGTTCTAATATGATTAGAGGAGTTAGATTGACATGATAAATAGGTGTATAAATCATATTGGTTATGTGGTAGTTGTATTCCATAAATGTAAAGAGAAATAATGATTATGGTAGCGTATATGGAGTAATTGGGATTGTTTTGATTATACCTTCAAGTTGCATCTTGTTATTTGGTATTGTTGGCTTTGTTTGTAAGTTGGGGATATGCACATAAATAGGAAGTGCGCCTAATTTTTATAGAAAGAGAGTCGCCATTCAATATAACCTACGCTAGAAATCAAAGAGTTGTGTGTTATTATTATTATAGGTCAAGTACTAGCAGGACATATTCTAATATTGAGTTGGTTAGTTCGACTAAAAGGTATGTGAAACTATCTTTTCTTCTTTTGGCGTGATTTATATAAGATGAATGTACGACGGACGTACATAATTCCATTGAATCCTAATTCTTTATGATATATGATATGGTAGTGCCTTGCTTTTTAGGTGATAAATATTCTATTTATTCCATTGAGAGTCAAATGATATTTTATTCGTGCTTAATATGATATGATTATGTTACCGAGTCCCATGATGGGTCGGGATACTTTATATGTACATATATGATGATGATGAGCTCACCGAGTCCCAGAATGGGCCGAGATACGTTATATGGATAGGTATCCATGATTATGATGATTCCACCGAGTCCCAGAATGGGCCGGGATACGTTATATGTAAACACATACGATGACTCTCATTTCATAAGGCACAATTGTATTGATATTTTGATTACTAAACTTGTCCCCTGACATATTTTGGCCGCTTATGATTTTCTTACAGTACTACATGTGTTACATACTAAGTACATTATTTCGCATCGACCCTTTCCTGGGTTGCTCATGCCCGCAGTACACGTGTGCTCGCTTGGTGATCCTCCTACGAGGATTGCTCACCGGTTGGAGAGCTCCATTGATTCGGAGCTTTGTCATTTTGGTACAGAACCTCATTTTAGACTTATGTATATTTAGGCGAACGACGGGGCCCTGTCCCGTCATATTTTGTTATCCTTCTCATAGAGGTATGTAGACAGTTGTGGGTTGTACGTGGGTGGATTGTATCATGTTTTGGTCAGTTGTATTTTTGTACTTCATTTTCTTTTTATGTGGATATTCCCGTATATAGTGGCAGCCTTGTCGGCTCTCCTATTTGATATATTGACTAGTTGTGACTCCCTCGGGAGACAGGTTCAGTCGCATGCAAAAGTAGTCTTGTCGGCTTGCCCATTCTGACAAGTGTTATTATTGTAGCGTTATGCTGCCGAATTTTATATGGTTGTTAGTGTCAGTCTGATTATACGTGACAGGTTAGTATAATGACGTCCAATTAGGGCGCTTAGTCGCAGCCCGTCGGGTCGGGTCGTAACAGAGAGGTTGTCTATGTTTACTTAGTTAGATTTTTCAGGCAGAAGACATCTGCGACTTCAACTTTTAATTCCTTTCCGTTTTATCTTGTAAATCTGTAAAGAAATGAATTTGTTTATTTGTATATAATATATATACAACACATTTGGTCATTGACCATCATAAGTTATATATAACTTATGAAAATTTAAAACCTTCGTGTTCTTTAAATTTTCACTGCATTTACTCTTCAAAGTTTTTTGTTTTGCTAAAGTGATGTTACTTGTGTCGTACGACATAATTTCCGACATTCGATAACAGAATTCACATTCCAGTTTATTTCATTTTATTTTTATTGTTCCATAGCCCTCTTTCAAGTGGTATCAGACTTGACACTTAACATAATAAGTGTTTGGTTCTGTTGTCATAAGCTATGGATCCGACAAATCTAACTATTGGTAGACTTCCTATTTTAGATGGATTAAATTATGCCTATTGAAAGATTCGCCTACGTTCTCATATCAAATCAATTGATGTTAGGGCATGAAGATCTATAACCAATGGGTATTTTGTTCCAATGTTGCCACCAGATGAGGAATGTGACATTCTTGTTAAACCGAAATTTGAATAGACTACAGAAGAAATCAATAATGCTAGCTTTAACGAAAAAATCTTAAATGTAATTTTTGAATGGGTTGATATGTATATGTTCACTCATTCAAAACTGCCTCATGGCTAAGGATGCATGAGATACTTTACAAATTCATTGTGAAGGTAGCTCTGCCGTCACGAACAAAGCTACGCATGCTCATGAGTAAATATGAACATTTAAGGATGGAAGAAGCGAATGATATTAAATCTTATTTTGAAAAGTTGATTGACATCTCAAATGAATGTCAAGTGCTTGGTGAACCATTAACCAACACTCAACTTGTTGAAAAGGCTCTATGTTCTCTTCCTGTAAAGTTCAATTTAAAGATTTGTGCTATTGAAGAAGCTCAAAATCTTGCCACAATAGACCTTCATACCTTGATGAGAATTCTCAAAACTTATGAGATGAACATTGAGAATCAAAAGAAATTATATAAAAGCAAAAATGTGGCACTTCAAGTTCAATCCTCGGAGAGTCAAATCGAAGAAGAGGATAAGAATCTTAAAGAAATTGGTGATGGTGCAAATGTTGTCTTATTCACTCAAAAATACAATTCAACGGTAAGGAAGTTCAACAATGAGAGAAATCAATCTAAATCTAAAGAGCACCAAAACTAAATTTTTAATCAAAAGCCCACTAGATTCCTTTCGAATGTACAAAAAGGAAATCAACTAAGAAGAACCAACTCATATCATACCAAATTTGATCCCAAATAACTTGATCCCATGTAGTGTCATGCATGCTCAGATTGTGGTCACTATACTAATGAATGTGCAAACACTCTTAGAAAATTTGGTAAGAACATATGGGTGTCTCTTAGTGATGATTAAGAAGAAGAGGAAGGAGATCGTGAAATTAAAACACAAGCAATGTTGGCTACTATTTTCGAACAGTCTCTATCGGATAATAAAGACGGTGTATACAGTTTTGTCTCATATGCCACGACATTTGCTCCAACATCATCAAGATCTTCAGTGAGATCCAAAAGGTATGAAATCTTTAACTATTCTGATATTAATTGCTTGAGTGGTTCTATTTCTGTTAGTGAGGTTGATTGTATAGATCAAGTTGAATGCAGAGATGATATGATTAATGAATTACAAAGTACTTGTAAAGACTTAATCATAGAATCCAAGCAACTTGACAAAAAGGTAAAATATTTAACTCATGAGAATTTAGTATTAAAAGGCACGATAACCCTACTTGAAGTTGCACTTACCAAAAATGATATTGAATTTGGTAAGATCCACGTAAATTGGATTTAGCCAAAGCAACCTTCCGTAAGCTTAACACGGGGACTTTAAAATTGAATGAGATACTCAACTTTAGTAAACTTTCACATGCAGGAATTGTGTATGAAAACTCTCTTAAAACCATATGCTCTAATCTCCTTGATAAAAATGAGAAAATATGTTTTATAAAAAAAAGGATGAATAATAGGTTCTCATATAAGCTAAAGAATATGAAGTTTGTATGTCATCACTGTAACTCCCCTGGACACTTAAAACCATATTGTTTCAAACTTCAAAATTATGTGAACAAAATGTTGTCTAAAATGTTGTCCAACATTCCGGATAACAATCGAAGCAACATTTCTGAGCTAAAAGGTAAAACATGTTTTAAGAGACTTTGGGTTCCAAAAAAGGATGTAACGTGTAATATTTCTATAACTGCATTAAGATCTAACATTTCAAGTTCTTGGTACTTTGATAGTGGATGTTCTCGTGACATGATAGGTACAAAACATTTTCTAAAGTATTATGAGTCATTCAATGGAGGAAACATGATTTATGGAGGTGGCAGTATAAGAAAAATAATTAAAAAAAGGATCTTGGATATTTCTGGATTTCTAGCCTTAAGAAATGTCTTACACGTTTAGAGATTAATGGCTAATTTGATTTGCATTACTCAACTGTGTGATGACGATCTTGAGGTAAAATTTAATAAGAATACCTGTAAAGTTATGAATGAAGCAAATATATGTGTCATGACAGGCACAAAAATATGTGAATTGCTATCTTATTGTAAGACAAGAAACATGCAATAATGCTAAGGTCGATGATACAACACTATGTCATAAAAAATTAGAACATGTCAACTACCGTAATTTAGTAAAATTGGTCTCATATGAAGTGGTCAGAGGCATACCCAAACTTAGCCATAAAGGTAAAACTATCTGTAAAGATTATTTGAAATGTAAGCAAACTCGTGGCTCTCATAATGTTGTCCAACACGACGGACAACATTCAAGTATGTCTCACAGTTTTCAATTATTATATATGGATTTAATGGGTCCAATTGAAGTAGGCAGTTTAGGAGGCATGAGGTATTCCTTTGTGGTAGTAGATGATTTTTCTAGATATTCTTTGATATATTTTTTGAAAGAAAAATTACAAACGTTTGACATGTTTAAAATCTTTCTCTCTAGAATTAGAAATTTATTCTATTCTCCTATTTTCCGGATTAGATCTGACCATGAAAAAGAATTTGAAAATAGTTTATTCACAATTTTTGTGAGAAAAAGGAAATTTTTCATGAGTTTTCTGCCCCCAAAATTCCTCAACATAATGGGGTTGCTGAACGAAGGAATAAGACATTGCAAGAAATGGCTAGAGTGATGCTTAGTTCTAAACATGTGTCAAAACGTTTATGGGCAGAAGCCTTGAATACTGCTAATTACAACGCTAATAGAGTTTATTTAAGACCCAGAACGAAGATGACACCCTATGAGATTATAAATTGAAAGAAACCAAACTTGCGTTACTTTCATGTTTTTTGGTGTGTTTGTTATATTTTAAATGGCAAGGATCATTTGGAAAAATTGACTCTAAGAGTGATAAAGGAATTTTTCTTGACTATTCACAAAATAGGCATGCTTATAGAGTATACAATCTGAGATCCAGAACTATACAAGAGTCTGTAAATGTTGTTTAGATACAGTGGAAAGTCCACAGAATGTAGAAGAATCAGATATTGCCACAAATGTTGTCACACCTGAAGAAATATCTGAAACAATAATAGAGATCACAGAGGCCATCGATGGGGAGTCAAGTGTTGAATTGTTAGACCAAGTTCGTAGGGACCCCTAATCAAGGATTAGGAAGAATCGTCCAACGGGCCAAGTGATAGGGGGATTTTTTTAAGGACTTAAAACAAGAGGCAAAGAACCACTCAACTATAGAGAAATGGTAATGTACATGTGTATGTCAACCATATACCACGAGGTTAATCTTTCTTGTTTTATATCTACATTAGAACTAAAGAATGTTGTAGAAATACTTAAAGATAATTTATGAATATAAGCAATGCAAGAAGAGCTTGGACAATTTTCTCAAAATAAAGTCTGGGAATTAGTTCCACGTCCAAATAATACAAATGTAATTAGAACTAAGTGTATTTTTAACAATAAATCAAACGAATCGGGAACAATTGTTAGAAACAAAGAACGTCTAGTTGCACAAGGTTATACTCAGATTGAAGGAATTGATTTTGACAAAACCTTCGCACTTGTAGCTAGAATCGAGTCGATTAGATTTTTACTTGCTATTTCTTGTTGTCTGAAAATTACTTTACACCAAATGGATGTAAAATGATCCTTTTTAAATGGTTATCTAGACAAGGAGGTATATGTTAAACGACCAAAAGGATTTGAAGATCCTTACTATCCACACTATGTGTACAAGCTTAAAAAGGCTTTGTATGGGTTGAAACAAGCCTCTCATGCATGGTATAGTAATTTAACTAACTTTCTTCTTGAATTTGGTTTTAACCATGACGAAGCTGATCGTACTTTGTTTATTAAATGACATAGTGTAGATATTATAATTGCTCAAATCTATGTGGATGACATAGTATTTGGATCGACTTCACAATCGTACCTAAACTCATTTGTTGAAGCTATGTCATTGACATTTGAAATGAGCATGATTGGAGAACTAACTTTTTTCTTAGGCTTGCAAATAAAGCAAAGTGAAGATTGAATTTTCATCTCACAGAGTAAATATGCCAAGAATCTAGTTAAAAGATTTGGTTTGGAGAACGCTAAACAGATGAAAACGCTAATGGATTCATCGTAAAAGGAATGTAAGGATAATGTTGGTGAAAATGTCGATCCAACATTATATCGATCTATGATAGGTAGTCTTTTTATCTTACTGCTAGTCTCCTAGATATTATGTTTAGTGTTTGTGAATATTTTCAAGCATGTTCCAAAGTGTCCCACTTAAATATCGTAAAATGTATTATTCGATATGTTGCTGGCACATATGAGTTGGAAATATGGTATTCCAAAGAAACTAATCCTAACTTAATAGGATTTAGTGACTCATATTGGGTTGGAGATATGAATGTTAGAAAAAGTATAAGTGGAGGATATTTTTATCTTGACAATAACCTTGTTTCATAGTATAGTCGTAAACATAACTGTGTTTCACTTTAAACTGTTGAATCTGAATATGTAGCAACTGGAAGTTGTTTCTCTCAATTAATAAGGTTATGACACATGTTAGACGACTATGGATTATTAGCAATACTTTTGATTCTGTACTGTGATAATTGGAGTGTTATAAATATTTCTAAAAAAACAGTTCAGCACTCACGTACAAAACATATTGATATTAGACATCATTTTTTAAGAGATTTAGTTGAAAAACAACTAGTTCAAATTGAACATGTTGACACTCTTCATCAACTAGCTGCTACTTTTACAAAAACTTTGGACCATGAGAGATTTTCTAGTTTGAAGAAATCTCTTAGTCTTTGTAATCTCTAAAAAGACATTTTTGGTGAATGTCAGCTAAAATATTGTCTAACATTTTGGGTGACATTTCCTATGATATATCACTAACTGATTAATGTTGATGTATGGTGCATAGATTTTGGTCACACAAACATGATCCTTCAATAAGAGTATGTTATCAAAGTGATACCGTTCTCTGCGATGTTATATATATATATATATATATATAATAAAAATCAAAATAAGACAAAGCCTTTATAAATATTTATCAACTGTGAAAAAATAGGCAAAACCCGTGAAAAGATATTGTTCCTATTATTTAGGAGTATAGAGTGCGTCAAAAAGAGATTTGAGAAAGCCATAAAAATATTCTTATTTTTGACATACAAAATTCTTTTATATGTGTTATATGATTAGACCAAGGATACAATGAGAAAATGTTACATTAATTCAATGATCAAACTCATAAAGTGCATATAAAGTGTGTCTTGGTTTGTTGTCAAATCCAAAATTATTGGGATCAAAATACTTGTGTTGTCCAAAATGTTGCTAACATTGTTGTTGACATTTTCAGAATGTGATATGTGTTGGGATGTTGTTCTTATCTGATTTTTGAAATATCAGATTTTACTCCCTATTATTTGTCTTGTTTAATGGAATTTCAGAATTTAAAATGATAAGATTAAATGGTATTCCTACCGTGATGTTTATCTTTTATCCAAATATTTTAGGTGTAAGTTATTATGTAAAATTGAAACACCTAAAAATAAGGGATTTTTGTTACTAAGAAAAGATTTTCCATGTATATAAATATTTCTCTCATTTGCTATTATTTTATCATTTTCGATTTTTCCATAAAAATAAAAAAGGAGGGAAAATCACATCGGGTATACACCTACCTACCCGATGGAATCATCAAACCAAACTCCAATCTCTATCAGAAACCCTAGCTTCTCAAAATTCTCTCCCAAATTTTTCCCAATGGAAACTTTACCAATGTCAGAACAAATGTCATCCAACATCCACTCCAACACTCCAATGAGCACAAGCCCTCCAATGAATACGGAGGCTTCCAAGCACAATGATCCCCATCAAGCAGAACAAATATCCTCTTCATCCAATCTCCTAGAAAACCCATGTACAATAATAGTGTTTAAAGGTTTTGATAAGACTTTAGATATTAGTTATCCTGGAGATGATAATAACCCTATAGATGTTGATAAAACTTTAGATATTAGTTATCCTGGAGATGATAATAACCCTATAGATGTTGATAAAACTATTGATTTTTCATCCTTGGGCAAAAGGCCAATGTCCTCTACCTTCCCTACTCGTCGATCGAGTAGAGTGTTTGAGAAAATAGTGCAAGAAAGACTGAGTAACAAAAGGTCTAACTATGAAACATATATTATCTCTTACTCGAGCAATGGAAGTGAAAATACAAACTATGTGCTTTCAACAGAGGGGAGTGAAGAAGAACCATCTGCTTTAGTGCAGCCAAATGTGCCTTAAGAAAGGAAAATCGACGACACTCTTTTTAAAGCAGTTCTTCCAAAGGAGTTCTAGACATATAAAGTCGATTGATGCTCCAAATGTTGTCACTGATGCCATAACATCTCATGCTACATTTTAGCTAACATCAAAAGAAGAACAAACTATAACATCCTCCAGCAGTACGTAACCACCAATTCATACCATGAGGTATCTATTTACTTAGATAAATTCTATTCTAAAACTAACTATGATATATGGGACTATATAGTGATTAGACTTGAGAAAGTAATAGATATTGCCTCTTGTACTCAATATGGACTGGTAGAATGCTTAAATGACAGACAACTCCTAGGATCTGTCACTGAAAAAAGATCTTATGTTGATATTGTAGTAAGGTTGTTTTACGCAAATATGAGGCATGTTATAGAAAATACCTCCTCAAAGAAATTTGGAAAGATATACCTCTACAACGAAGTCTATTTGTTTACGCCTTCTATTATAAATCAATGTATGAGACTAGATGTTGGAGATAATATTAGAGAAGCAAAATAGGTCATAGACAATAGGGATGAAGTGATTGAATATCTCACTGGAGGTATGATGAAGAAAAGGATCCCAAGATGTCCAGCCTCCAAATTCACAACCTTATTTTCCACCCTCCACAAAATTTCTATTCATAGTTGGTTTCCTTCAATGAATGAGTCAATTGTGACATCTGAACAAGACACACTGTTGTATACAATTGGGAAAGGTTTGAAAGTTGATTTGAAAAAAATGATATTTCATCAAATTGCTAACTTGGCTGAGAAAGAATCAACTTCAATCATTTTATTTTCCCTCTCTGATCTACAAAGTATTAATCACCCAAGGCTTTGAGTCTAAGAGAGATGACACTTTAGGGAAGGCTTCTGTGTTGTATACTGTAAACAAAGAAATTTTGAAGAGTAAGGATAAAGTCATCGACTTGCCGTGGAAGAAGGAAGCTAAAAGTGCAAATATTGCCAAAAATGTCACCAACATTATGGGCAACACTGGTCCAGGACAGTCTACATTGTCTATAGAATGGCTTGCAGATCAAATTGGAAAAATCAACCGACAGATTTCTGAGGTTGATACTGTAAGAAATGCCCTGATATAAGCTATATACCATCTCATGATGTTACTTTCTTCACAAAAAAAGGAGATGATGCTACTGATACAGGGGGAGGAAATTAAAGGTTGATGTGAAAAGGAATTTAAGGTTGTTATGCATGAGTAGAAAGCGGTTGGAAGTCACTGTATGATGAGCAAGAAGAGAGTTGTTGGCTGAAGAAAGTTGAAGTTGTTATGCAGGAGTAGGAAGCTGATGCTGCTGTATGATTAGCAAAGAGGGAATTGTCATTGTATCTTTAGTGTATTGATATGGATATTTGATGATAATGAATATTTCTATTTGTGGTTTGTATATATTAGATGATATGTAATATATGTGCTCATATATTTTTTCTTTTCTAATCCTATGAATCGGTATACGCATGTTTGCTTGTATGCCATCACATGTTAATGGGAGCATAATCTTGAAATTGATCACAGATGTCAGACAACATTTGTGACAACATCCTAAGTCAACTTTATATTTTAATGAATTTTGTGAAGAAGGCAAAAAAAAAGGGAGATTGTTAATGTTGGATTTGGTGTTGTGATATTTGACCAGACATATCTCCTCAAGTAGTGATATGAATGTGTAAGTATGTTGGTACAAATGTTGCACAACATTCGGACCAACATCTTTTTTGAACAAATTTTGCCTTACTTCACGCAATGCATTAATATTTGTGTAAATATTACTATGTGGTAAAAATTTGGCAAGGTAAAAAAAGAGCTGGTAAAAAATGTGTGAGGACTAAGTCAAAAGTTGTTGCTTGTCGTGAGGATTAAGCCAAAGTTGTTGGGATTATTACTTCCTGATCTTCTCCAACAAATCCCACAAGCAGTCCACATTTCCATCAACCTCCACAACCGAACGATGAGTAATTCAAGGAAGACTTACTACTATAAATAGAGAGGCTACTGCAGAGAATCGACATCCAGAATCATAAAGTAAAAATACCAAGAGAGCTCTCTAGATTTCATCTAAGAAGTTTGGATCACCAGTGTTGTCCGAGTATTTAAAATCTTCGTGTTCTTTAAAATTCCGCTGCATTTACACTTCAAAATTTTCTGTTTTGCCAAAGTGTTGTTACTGGTATCGGACGACATAATTTCCGACATTCAGAAACATAATTCGCATTATTGTTTCATAGCCCCTTTCAGTACTTATTTAGAAAAAAATATTTTAAAAATATACATCATGTTTGTATGTCATATACCTTCGGGTATATAATCATACGACAATATTGTGATTTAGCCATTCTTATTGTGTTAATGGTATCTAACGCAGATAATTGTTGCAATGTAATATTTAAGAGGCTGCAAATAGATATAGATAGATAAATATATTATTCCGCCCGAGTAAATATGAAAATATTCACACAAAAAGTTATGAAGTTATGGGGTGGAGAAGCGGATTTGGTAAGGGTGGGTTCTTTGAATTTCATCGAATTTATTGCTTTTAATTTGAATTATACATACATATATGCAAAAAAAAAAGTTATCTATATTAAATAAGACTCGTTCTAAATACACCGACTCTAAATTTTAAAATTATCTTGTGAGAGACCTTCAAACCTAGTGATCGTGACAAGTCGTTACTACTAGCAATGACTTCCTCTTTCATTACTTCATTCTTTCCATATCCCTCTCCTTTGTTCTCAGTTACTCATCTCAATGCATATATTGCATGTACAGTCATGCAAATTTTATAGTCTTTTGGGGCAAGTGGAATTCCAAAGGAAACAAAGCTATGAGTTTCAACTTTTTAATCGTTTAGTGAACTCAAAAGTAAAATTCAAACCCAAATCTGGTTGAATTTAGAAAAGGTATTCTTTATATAATTAAAACTCAACCGGAAAGATCCACATTGTCAATAGATTTACGTATAATATTCACTAACTGAACTGATAGTATAAAAATTAATCTTACACTAACAATATATACAACTTAAGCTAAATAAACATATTGCTTTGACATGGGGCTTTATTAGCCTGCCTCACTTGCTTGGATTCCTTCTATAAATATCCATCCTTCTCTTTCTTCAAGTTGTCTATCTGGTTTGGTTGGGGTGGGGGAGTTAACTTCACAAATGAGCTTTTACATGGGGTGATCTTGATTTTTTAGCTTCGCTTAACAAAACTTTTTAAAAACTGTTTCCGCTTTAAAAAATTCGCTATGCAAAGCTAAGTTGTGAACATAAATTAGTTTTACTTATAAGACAAAAGTTTAGAATATTTCAAGACAGTGAATTTGCTTAATTAACCACAAGTTCTATCTTATAAGCAAAAACTAGAACTTATGCCTGATGGACAACGGAGGCAAACCTTTTGTTGTCAATCAGACATAAGTTCTAACTTTTGCCTATAACACAGAAGTTTAGAATATGATCATGAACCTGCTCAATTGATCATAAATTCAGGCAAAAGCTATAACTTATGCCTAACGGGCAACAGAAGTGCTTCCCAACAATTATTTTCAAGTTAAAATCATTTCCTAAAGATTTTATTAAACAGAGATAAAAGTTTAAGACCAGGCACTTTGAAGACAACACACGTCATTTCCTCTGTGTGTGTGGGGGGGGCACAAATGAAATAGTCATTTTTTGGAGACTTCTACTTAAAGAAAAGTTTTAAGTTCACAATTTTTTTAAGGTTTAATCACCTCATAATTAAATTCAGACATATGAGACTGAAGTTGAAAATTACAAGTCTAGAGTTTAATGGTTGTTCAAAATCCAGGCATTTGAGTCTAAGTTAGGCTTGACAATCCCCGATTTTATATTTGAAACGCTGAATTTGAAAGCCTCTAGCCCAAATATAATGTTTTTTATTACCTAGCCTAACTTCAAATTCAAATATCGAACCTTGACATATATTTACGGCATATACATTAATATCATGAAAAAGAAAAGTCTGAATTTGTAATTTAAGTACTATATTGCACTTTAAATTTTATTATCTATTTATAATTTTTGTTTACATACTTCCATCTATTTATATGTATAGTAATTTTTATTTATATGTATGTCAATTTTGGTAATTCTATATTCAAAAGCAATTTTGATCAAAACTATCCAAACATAAATCAATTATAAGAATCACTTTTACATTGTTGCATCCAAACATAAATCTCTTCTGCCAGAATCACTTCTGATAAAATCACTTTTGTCCACCGCCAATCCAAACATAGCCTAAATACTTGTATGCCAATTCTTGTTGATTATTCATAGTAATAAGATAACTTACTAAGATAACACATTATGAAGTTATTGAGTATTGACTTTCCGTTCTTGGCTTCTTTTCATGTGAAATTTTATTAGTGGTAATAGAACCCCAATATGACCTCATTCAAGGCCTGACATAAGCTTTGCCACTACTTCATTCTTATTGATCTCCTTCACGTCGTCAGCCATAACAATGTCACACGATGTTGTTGTCACCGTTCATGTCATTGTTTAACCAAATTCACTATTCAGAATTCGTATAAAAAACAGAAGAGCTCAACTGAACAATGTAATTAAGGCTAAAGTTTTAATACTGTATATATCTGTCTAGGATTTAAATGGGGGGTGCTCAAAGAGGATATTAGTGCAATTTCTACAGGGACATTGACATGTATATTCACTCCTAATAATTATTGGTAACTTTTTAGCCAAAGATTAGACTTAGCAACTGAATCCCAAAAAATAGTTGGCAACGGATGCAAAATCTTACCAAAGGGCAAAAAATTGGAGAATCTGAATAGAACTCCTAATTTCATGTTATCAAAATAGAGAACTTACCATTCGTTCACGCAACTCCTTCCAGTTCCCCGCAGTGGAGGTTCGAACTCCATCAAATCAAGCTCAAGGACAACGCTTAATAATTCCAAACAACAAATAAGGCAGAACATATTTAGGTTTCGACTTCAGATCCAACTTTTCAAATGGCAGCCAAAATGTCACACATCAACCTTGGGGTGGCCAGCACCCGAAGGCCCGAGCGAACTAGTTATAGCACCTGGAACCTTTTACAAAAAACGGGAGGCCTACAAGCCTCCAGATAACCATAACATGCTAAGAATGTACAACCGGCAAGCAAAAGAGGCCCAAAGATATATACACACACATAACTGAGACCGACAAAGCCACTTCACGAGTATCGACAACTAACAAGAAGGGCGGCAAGGCCAAACAAAATGAATAGACACTAGGCACTGGTCTACAAGGCTCTAAGAATACTGTGATACAACAACTGGTCGGGATAAGGCCCCGCCGTACCCAAAATGATATATATATATATATATATATATATATATATATATATATATATATATATATATATAAAGTACTTATCGACTCCAAACAACAACTCCGAAGAAGTGCAGTGATCACTGTCACGCCCATTTTCGATCGCGACATTTTATAAACTCCTGCTTAAATAAATGTTAGAAAAATAAAATAGTAAAATGTTAAAAATGCTAAAAGGGATGCTAGAAGTGCTAAAAATGTAAAAGTGCTAAGTCGCCACCTAATTAATTTGGGTGAATTAGGACACCTAAATGTTAACTAGTTTAAAGTAAACGTTAACTCCATTTTAATGGTCTGCTAAACTTAATGAGATTCCGGGCAAGGGTTCTTTATTAATCTAGAGGGAAGTGGTTAGGCACCCTCTAAGATCCGCTAACTTGCGGTTGTCCTGCCAAACCTAGGGTTAATTATTTATGCTAAGAAAAATGCATGTTTGAAAGATATTTAATAGAAAGTGTTTTATTCAAAGATTAATAAGATTAGTGTTATAAAACACATGTAAAGTTTAAAGCATGCCTTATATTATTTAAAAAAAATATGTGATGCGAAATGGATTTATTGGCTGTATGCATTTATCTACTTAATTAATCTTGGTTATGATATACCCAATACTTAGGATGATTTTTATTATACATAATAGATTTCCTATATAATGTTAGATAAGAGTTCAAGGGAAAATTGATTATGAATTTAGTAAGAAATAAAGTGTTGATTTTATGATGCAAGTTAAATTGTTTAGATTATTTTGGTAAAATTTAGACATGCATAACAATCCTAAAAGACAAAGTAGAAGTGCATTTCTAAGTTTAAATTACCTTCCCACCTCATATGTTCAAAGGCTAATTGCTCGAAGTTTCCTATTAATTACAAAGTTATATTACAACAACAAATAAGATATAAAAATGAGATAAGGAGGTTATGAGAGTGAAGGGATTGGAGCGGATGACTCCGTCCTATTTGTTTTTCTAGGAATTGCCGAAGAGGGAACTCGATGGATGTAGATGCAGGCCTTTACGTTTGCCACGATGAGTTTCACTATGAGACTCTTTGTTGCTCCGGTGCGTGCCATGTAAAAAAAAAATGATAAGGATTAGTATATGCCCCAAATTTTATTTAGATAACAAACAAGCACTTGACACATAGTTTGTTTAAGCAAGCATGCACATAAAGACCAACATGTGACAATATAAGATGGGAATAAGCAGCCAGTAGGTGGTAAAAGAAATAAGGATGGGACAAGTCTCAAACATATACAACATGATACACAATGACCTGCTAAATACATGGATCCAATATACTGAATATATGATTTATATATCCCTGCATCTTGAACTTGAGACGTCGAACAAACAGACCGAATTAATGGAACAGATTTGCATTAGCAATGGGTCTCATGATGTATGCAGGGGAGATTCATTAAAATCTGCTTGGGAATACTAATATGTACAGTCCTAATGCAAGGCAAAGATCCTGGATAAAGACGCGGTAATGTCACACAAACTGTTGAACCATCATAAATTATATTGCTCTATGCTGCTATTAATATTGGTCAAGATTGCGGATCAGAATGTAGACAAACAATGGCTTAAGGTTGACATGGTATAAACAACTTCGAGGCATAGGAAAACTAATACCACGCCAGACCTATAGTTATGACAAAAGGTTAAATGATGATGTACTGTGTAAGAAGAGACAAATATCGCTAGAGCTTATATGTACAAACACATGGTTAATGGTAACAAAGTATATAGACATGCAATCAACTTAAGCCAAATACATATATATCCAGACCCTCCAATGGACTGACATGGCAAGCCGAATGACTCAGGGGGTACTGTATATTATCATGGGCATAATTTCAACATTTAGACAAACAAACACAACTGGATAACCGGTTCAGGGAACACGATTCAGGATATAACGATGCATGGTCTAACATACTCTTGCAAAAGAGTTGCACACATAACATATATCCAGACTTGACCTCGAGGGATAGGATTAATACTTAAGATTAGGCCCACGCCGTTCAAACATCGACCCAAAGTACAGAGGCTCAATCTGGACAACAACATATACACAAAAGTTTTTACTCCCAGATTCATATGTTTACAGACAGGGATTCGAACGACATTCAACATATATTAAACATGCTTGAATACGAAACTAACAGTTCTAAAACTGAAACTAGAACTTAAACTAAATGTTGTTTGTCACATAATTAATTCATAAGAAACACACAACCGAAATTAGCGAGTAGAACTGAGAGGAAATGGATTTACCTTCTCTGGGCAGCGAACCGAGGCAGCGTATCAAGTCGTCGATCCGCTCGGGTTTTGGTTTTGCGATGCGAATAAAAGGGCAAAGTTTGTTTGCTGATTTCTTGACTGATATTGAAAGAAAGGGTTTCGAAATTCCTATTCTTGCGATGCTAATTGTCTAGGTGCTGAGCCTCTAACTCCCGATGCCTGTCGATTCTTTGTTTTCTCGTTTCTCTCGATCCTCTGCCCTGCTTGCATGTGTAAAAACGCTCGATTGATAGCCTCAAATTGGGTTCCATTTTAGGGTAAGTTTTTAAGGCTGATTTTGGACGATATTTGGTACTGATTTGGTTAAGATTTTGTGGGCTATTTTGGGTTGATTTTCGTATTGTTCTTGTTATGGTAAGGGAGCCGTCACGTGTGCATGGGTAAGAAAGTCGGATTCTCAGCGAGAATCTCTACCGCGATGGGGGCGAGGTGCGGGGGCGTCGACTGAAAGGTTTAGGGTTTCGTTAGGTTTTCTTTTTTTAGGGTGAGGGAGAGGATGACAAGAAGGTATAGGGGTTATGGGTTGGGCGACGAGGAAATGGGCTGATAAAGGGTAGATGGCCGGGTCGGTCTACTGAGAATAAATGGTCATGCGTTATTAGTTTAAGGGATGAGAATTGGGCCAGTTACATGGGTATTAGATTTAGGTGTTTTAATTTGGGTAGTGTATTATTAATTTAATTAGTGGTAAATTAAGTTATTAAATTGTGATTAAATTATTTAGGTGCTTTATTAATCTAATTTTGAGTTTAAATTATTATAATAATAAATGCGGGCGTGCTATTTAATTAGTGCTTGATATTTCATAATGCGATGCCGTTACTGAATATCATTTATTACGCGTATTTCGCGATGTTAAATTAAATTAAATGGGGTTTTAGATTATTATTAAATCATTTAAATGCTAAATGCAGATATGACATTTAAGGATTGCTTAGTGCTTTTTATAAATGTGATGCTTTTATTTATTATGCATTATTTATTATTTCAGTTAAGACTAAATTATCTTAATATGACTTTAGGTGCTTAATATTCTACGTAAGACGCGGTGTCATTATTAAATTGTTTATTTATGCATGTATTAATGTTTTATTGCTGCATTTTATTATTTAAAAATTATTAAAAATTATTGTTGAAAAATTGTGTAATTTTATAGTTAGTGACTGGACAGGAGGGTCAAAATTGGGTGTCAACAACTTGTCCCTCTTTGTATGGAGATGATGGAAGAATCTTCGGACAAAGACGTTGACTTATAGCCAATTTTGTCTCGATCCAAAGAATCGCAAAAATGCTGGGCAATTAAGACAAGGCTGACGCAGACTCAAAACTGTCCCAGTGTCGAGTTATGACGATACTGGGTTACCATGGTCAAACACCAAGGCGGGCTAACGCGGACTCAAAATTTGTCCCAGTGTCGAGTTATGACGACACTGAGCTACCATGGTCAAAACACCAAGGTGGGCTAACGCGGACTCAAATTTTGTCCCAGTGTCGAGTTATGACGACACTGGGTTGTGATGCTAAAAGTAAAAATAAAAATAACTGGCTTGAACCTGGGGTGTACCGCTATCGACTTATGATGCAGGGTTTTATGGTGATGTGGAACGAGTGAACCGACGCTTGAGGCCGCTTCTGCCATTTGTTGGGAAGGTTGGCCCCCCAACAAATTGCCCTGGTTCGCTGTAAGAGAAAATCCACGTTGTGCTCTGATGCGCGGTAAGATGCACACACTTTAAACGCAAGTGCACGTTATCGTGACAAGTAGTATAGTCTTGATAAGACCGAATATCGTCCTCTAGGATTAGGGTTCAAGTACCAACTATCTATTTTCTAGTATCTATTTGGTAAATTGATAATTGAATGTGTTGTTTATAACTACGAATTATAAAAGCTATTTAAATATAAAGGTTTACTTCAGTGGTGATGAGAATAGGGCTTCCATGTATCCTTACTATCCGCTTATGCTACTTACTAGTGCATTAACTTATGATATTCTTCTTTAGGAGAAAGCAGGTTTACGAAATCGTTTTATACTCCCGTTAGGGTTATATAAACACTCAACCCCAGTATCGCACCTTACCTACCTTTCGGTGATAAGGATAACTTTATAGGAGAATTAAGAACAAAAACCTAGTTGACCGTCACGCACAATGCGCAAAATTAGGGTTGTTAAGCCTCTCATCAACGCTACATAAATAATTGAGGTATTTTCATCCCCAATCCAAGAATGTCTACCCAACTTACAAAGATATTCACAATCCTCCTTTCGTAACTGATTAGAAATCATATAGTGATAATTAGTTGTCAATTAATTACCAAGAATTCAACTCAATTATTGGATAGATCTCACAACAAGAAAAATAACCATAAGCATGCATTAATTCATAACAAAAGTTTCTAGCAATTCAACATGGAAAGCCCTATAAGAGAATTAGTTCCTAGCCATTGACATGACAAAAACTAATTCAAAGTTCATCATACAAAACAGAAATAAAGAACAAGAAAGGGAAAAGAAATTACTAAACTAGTGGTATCCAATCTCCAAGCAAAAGTCTTGTGTTGTGCAAGAAGGGGAACCCTTAAAACCGCTTAGGGTTCTCCTTTTATAGCCGCAAACCGCCTCCCTCTTTCCTTCAGTTCGCCCGCATTTTCGCCAAAAGACCTAATTTTTTCCGCTACGGCCGCAGTCACGGAAGTTCTCGCAATCCGTCGGTGTTTTGGCACCGCGCCCGATATTCGCTGTTCGGAGCCACGGCCACGCATCTTCGTAGCTTTCTGATGTTTAGCGTCGCGCCCTCGCTTTGTCGTTCGGTAGCCGCGCGCCAGTCTTCGACCTTTCGATAGTGGCGCCGCTACCGCTGATCGCAGGAGGCCGCGCGCTTAGTCCGATTTGTCCTCGCTTGCCACTTTCTCCGCTTTCAGCCTGCATCTCCTCTTTGCCCTCTTTGCTCCTTTTCCGCCATTTGGCCATTTTAACCACTTTGACTCAAAAAGAAAGAAAACTATCCTAATACGACACTTATATGTGCAAACGACAAAAGACTAACTAAAATCGACTAAAAGGTGTATATAAAATACACCGATCAAATACCCCCAAACTTAACCTTTGCTCGCCCTCGAGCAAAGATAGAAAGAAATAAAATAAAAGACTCAAAGAACGAGAAAAATAAAAGACTCACTGCCATTGATCACTTTTGCTGCATAAGTGTTAACTAGAAAAACATGAAGGTTAGCAAAATAATATGCAGGAACATATAGCATGAAATTTCAGCACACTAAACACATGAAGCTAAATATTTCGCAAACTCATACTTATCATGCTTTAATGGAAGTCAATATACTAAATTATGCATGTAAATTCAAGAATTCCTATGGCATGCTTACTTGCTATTCTCCACTAATTCCGGATATGCATAAAAGAGATCTTCAGGACTTTAAGGGTTGTAATGTAGGCTTAGGTAGGGGTTGGTAAAAATAGGCATTTAGGCTCATTTTTGTGTACCATAAGCTCTTTAGCTTTTCAGTATTTCTCTTTTCTTTTTGTTCTTTTCTTCATTTCGATTCTATCTTTCCCCTCTTTTGTTTTGGGAGAATGAAGGGTATTATAATAACAAGCACCCCCAAACTTAGGCTTTTGCCTCTTTCTTATTACTTTTTTTATCAGTGCAACAAGCTCATTCACTCTTTTTGTCTCTTTTTTTAACACAATTGATTCCACTACTTCACATTTTTACTTATGGCACAATCTGTGGGAATATAGGGTGTCAAAGAAGAAGTTTCAATTTAGGCTCAATGGGGCTGACTAGGGATATTTTTAAAGTACGGGATAGAAAAGAATGGTAAGAATTGGCTTATCAAAGAAATGCCTGAGTCATCTCCCTAGCATGCATATCCTAACTATTTCGCCTCAAATAGCAAGCAATCATAACACATAAGTATTTATCATATAACACGCATAACTCAAGCAAGAGACTCCAAATAGACCGATTCTGTGAGTTTTTGGCATATCTAACCTAAGTATTTAGATAGTTGCTTCAATTCCTTTACATTATTCCGCCTTACTTCACTAGGTGTTTCTCGCAACTACAGCATACATGATCTTTGACAGGCAATTATGACTCAAAAAAGAAAAATTTTTGTGACTCAAAATAAACATAAAACAATCAAAAAGACTAAAATAAAATATAACATGACACAAATAAAACACCCCCAAACTTAAACCACACATTGTCCCCAATGTGTGTAGACTCAAAGAAAGTAAAAGAAATAAAACACTTACAAACTTTGGCTAAAATGGTGGTGGTGGCGGTGGATAATGCATCGACCATTGGTTGAACAAGGAACTCAACTCGTTGATTTGTTGCCTTGTTTCTTGCTGTCCTTGTACTACTGTGTCCAAGGTCTGCATCATCCTCATCTGATTCTGATACAATTGCTCAATTGTGGGTGTTGGAGGTTCTGCTCCTGTGGTTGGCCTGTGGCTAGGTCCTGCCTCATATTGAGCCCCTATTTCAGGCTCATCTTCATCCATGGCGGCCTCGCCGCTGCACGCCGTGGTTGTACTCTTCGCCCGTCACGGGGCTTGGTCCAGGAAAGAGTGCACTATCCCACAGACACCGGCAGCTGGTTTCTCATGAGTGTCGGTGGTAGTCAGGGACCGCACTCATGTGACATAGCTTGGTGATAATCGAGCCATGTCCCAACTACCGCTGCTACCAACCTGCTGATTTCCTCAATGCTCTGCACTATTTCTTTCCCCACATCAATCGTCAACCCCCTCATAATTCCATATATTAGTTTGATCCTGTCCTCTGGCACTCTGGTGAAGTGCGTGGATGGAATTATGCGGGCGCTGACGAAATATAGCCACCATTTGGCTACTTTGTTGAATTGGCACCTGTTCAGTGCTCTTGACCCATTTCTTCCAATATCAAAAACAGCCCCATGGTAGCTCACGGTGTCTGCAACGGCATTCCAGTCGATGTGGTCAATGCTTCTAGACCATGTCCTAAAGTGATTCCAATCACTTCTTTCTTCAACATCAACCGTCTTCAATTGTATATTTATATCTTCTGCTGTCACAGGCACATAAACTCCCCTAACAAAGCATCCCCTTTCCACCTTCTCCGGAAAGTTGGCATAAAATTCACGCACCATTGTTGTGTTTACTGGTGCTATCTTCTCCGGATTCACAAATTTCCTCCACTCCCTTAACTCAATCATCGCCCGAATGGGCTCATAAACATCTTCTTCCCCATATGACTCCCTCTGGTAGTCCATTCCCCTTTCTGGTATTATGGGTCTGGTATCAAGATTTTTGTATCTTTGGTAGGCTTGGTAGCTCACAAACCTATTTTCATCGTATTGTGGTGTTGGGGTGGATGTGGAGCCTCTTCTTTTCCTGGTGGCCATGGTTAACAATTTTTGGGGTTTACAATTTAGTGGCACAAATGTTTCCTACACAATTAACAACTAGCAGCGAACACAACACCCCCAAACTTCAACCTTTCTACTCAATACCCACAACCTTCTTTTCTACTCTTTTCTCCAACTTCACAATCACTTTTCAGCACCCAAATTACTCCAACTACAATACTCCTCCAAACTACTACCTCCTATGACTTCAGTAAAAGGATTCAAGAACAAAGAAAGGGATTACCTTTTACGAGCTTCGTCGTTCTTGTTTCAATTGGTAGGTTGAGGGTATGGAATAGAGCTTCGTTGTTTGAGATAGTTGGGGGTTTTGAGGAATTTAAGAGTGTAGGTTGTGGTTGGGATGGATTTGTGGAGGTTTTGTGGGCAAATTTCTGGAATTTCGTGGGTTTTTGGAGAGGGAAAGTTAGGTTTTTGAATTTGGAATTGGGGAAATCTGATTTTTGGGCGTTTTTAAGTTTCGATTCGCCGGCGCCATGCGTTCGATTTTGGCACCGCGCGCCTAATCATCTCAAGGCCTTCGACTTTATGCGCCGCGACGCCTAAACTTGACATCTTTTCTGGATTTCTGGCGCCGCGGCCCTGATTTTGCTGTCTGAGGGCGCCGCGACGCTTAAACTGCGCTTGCTTTTCGCGCGCCCTCGATCTCCAGCGCGCGCTACCCGCTTTTTCGAAATTCGCTTTTCTTCGCCGCCCTTCGCTTTATTTCCTGCACCTATCAATCACAACACAAACACAAAACCCAAGACCGTGAGATTGTTCTAGACAAAATAAAATAAACTAACGATGTAAATTAAAATAACATAATTGAAAACGCTGGGTTGTCTTCCAACAAGCTCGCTTTTAACGCCTTTTAGCCGGACGCAATTAACCTGACGAGTGCCCATTGGATACTTCGCGAACCGCCAATCCACGATTTATTGCTATAGGTCTCAATTTCCTATAACTATTTGTTCAAACAAGAGCCTTAAACATATAAGTATCCCCCCAGTACACAAGAGAGGTTTGTCTTTCCGGCTTTTCAGAGTGTAGGAATCTGAGAACTTCTCTACATCTCTCAACTCTAGGGGGTACCCTTGATGGTATGGGCTTCATAATTGGGAATCACCGTGATAGCTAGTGGTGTTTCTTCTCAGAATAGGTGCAAGAAAGAATTTCCGCAGAATCCAAGGGTAAATAATTGGATCTCGCAATCTTTTCCTTCTACACCAACTATCTCACCGTATCGTGTGGTTCAGGCTCCTCAATTTGTTGTTCGTTGTTCAAAATCACCTCGATTTACGGGTTCGGCGCCGCCCTCGCTCTGTCTCGCATCTTGCCGCTGCCTCGCTCATCGGCTGGCCACGCTGGCCATGGAACTCTCTATCTCCCCTGATTCGGCATCCTTCAGGTCAATTGCCTGACATTGTGTTTCCTCATTGCCTACCCCAGGTGCAGATTGCTCTTCTTGTGTTTCGCTGTTGAATATGATCGCGAGCTCTGCTATTTGCGTTTCCAACTTCTTCATGGCTATTCTCGCTTGCCTATGAACTGATTTTGGTACCTCGTGAGACTGAGTATAGCTTCTCGTAATTCCTCCCTCTCTTCCTCTATGGTTGGAGCTCGATCATATTGACAGTAGAAATCCATGTCTTAAGGATCCCTGAGATGAATCAAAACCAACAACGAATCACGACACACTTGTTTTTTTTTTTAATTTTATTTTTTTAAAAGAAAATAAAATAAAAAATTTAAAGAAACAAAAATAAAAACCAAATTAGAAATTAAAAATAGATAAATTTGATATTGAACTATGCCTAATCCCCGGCAACGGCGCCAAAAACTTGATGCGCGGTAAGATGCACACACTTTAAACGCAAGTGCACATTATCGTGACAAGTAGTATAGTCTTGATAAGACCGAATATCGTCCTCTAGGATTAGGGTTCAAGTACCAACTATCTATTTTCTAGTATCTATTTGGTAAATTGATAATTGAATGTGTTGTTTATAACTACGAATTATAAAAGCTATTTAAATATAAAGGTTTACTTCAGTGGTGATGAGAATAGGGCTTCCATGTATCCTTACTATCCGTTTATGCTACTTACTAATGCATTAACTTATGGTATTCTTCTTTAGAAGAAAGCAGGTTTACGAAATCGTTTTATACTCCCGTTAGGGTTATATAAACACTCAACCCCAGTATCGCACCTTACCTACCTTTCGGTGATAAGGATAACTTTATAGGAGGATTAAGAACAAAAACCTAGTTGACCGTCACGCACAATGCGCAAAATTAGGGTTGTTAAGCCTCTCATCAACGCTACATAAATAATTGAGGTATTTTCATCCCCAATCCAAGAATGTCTACCCAACTTACAGCATATTCACAATCCCCCCTTTTCAGAATCTGATTAGAAATCATATAGTGATAATTAGTTGTCAATTAATTACCAAGAATTCAACTCAATTATTGGATAGATCTCACAACAAGAAAAATAACCATAAGCATGCATTAATTCATAACAAAAGTTTCTAGCAATTCAACATGGAAAGCCCTATAAGAGAATTAGTTCCTAGCCATTGACATGACAAGAACTAATTCAAAGTTCATCATACAAAACAGAAATAAAGAACAAGAAAGGGAAAAGAAATTACTAAACTAGTGGTATCCAATCTCCAAGCAAAAGTCTTGTGTTGTGCAAGAAGGGGAACCCTTAAAAATTGCCTAGGGTTCTCCTTTTATAGGCTGCAAACCGCCTCCCTCTTTCCTTCGTTCGCCCGATTTTCGCCAAAGACCTAATTTTTCCGCTGCGCGCGTTCGCAGACGCCGCGCGCCAAGTTCTGCAATCCATCGGGTGTTTTGGCGCCGCGTCTCGATATCGCTGCTCGAGCGCGCCGCATCTTCTGTAGCTTCTCGGATGTTTAGGTGCCGCGCCCCGCTTTTGCTCGAGGCGCCGCGCGCCGAAGTCTTCGACCTTTCGATAGTGGCGCCGCGCCCGCTGATCGCAGGAGGCCGCGTACTGTCCGGATTTTTCCTCGCTTGCCACTTTCTCCGCTTTCCACTGCATCTCCTCTTTTGCCCTCTTTTTGCTCCTTTTCCGCCATTTGGCCATTTTAACCACTTTGACTCAAAAGAAAGAAAAACTATCCTAATACGACACTTATATGTGCAAAACGAGACAAAAGACTAACTAAAACTGACTCAAAAGGTGTATATAAAATACACCGATCATGCTCCTGCTCCTGCATGCTAAGACTTAAACAAACGGTTAGTGCATAACTGTTAAGGCAAAATGATGATGCGTAATTTTAAAAGCAATGTAAGTGTGAGTAGAAAATGTTATCCTGCAAAATGTGATGCATGTTGTGTTGATGCGATGCTGCAAATGCTGTGATTTCGCCCTTGCACTGATGTGTTGCGATTGTAAATGTGGATATGTTGTCCTTGCTGCAACTGTCCCTGTAGACTAAAGCTCAAGAAAGAGTTAGTGCATAACTGCTAAGACAGAATAGTAAAACATGAATAAGAAATGCAATTTGAGAGTATAGAAATCGTCCTTGCGTAGATGTGACATGCTGATGACGTCGTTTTCGGACATATGACGTCATTTTCAGACTTGGCATCATGGCGTCGTTTCGACTTGGCGCGCTGGACTTGTTGGCCGATAACGCCGCCGCCGGACGTGTCGGGGTGTCGCTGCAGACGTGATAATCGATCACGACGCCGTTGCGTGGGACGTATTGTCGCCGCATCATTTTTATACTTGTTGCGCGATAACGCCGCCGACGGACGTGTCAGCCGGGCGCCATTGCGTAGACGCAATGCCGATGACGTTGTTGCCTAGACGTATTGCTGCTGGCGTCATTTTCGGACTTGACGTCGTTTTTGGACTTGTTGTGCTGATAACGTCGCTGCTTGGACGTGTTGCCGATAACGCCGCTTTCGGACGTGTTGTCGGGCGTTGCGCGCAGACGCACGCCGATGACGCCGCCGCGTAGACGTTGCCGGGCGCCGTTGTGTACGCACGCCGATGACGCCGTTCGGACGTATTCGTTAGCGCCATCGCGCGGACGCACGCCGATAACGCCGCCGTCGGACGCGTTGATGCCGACGCCATCGCGTAGACGCATGCTAACGACGCCGCCGCTGCAGACGCACGCCGACGACGCCGCTGCAGACGCGATGCTGACGACGCCGCCGCTCGACGACATCGCCGCGCCGCTGCGCAGACGTGCCGCCGCCGGGCGTCGCTGTGTAGACGCACGCCGGCGATGTCGCCGCTCGGACGTATTGCCGCCGGCGCGCCGCGGGACATACGCCGATCACGCTGTTGCTCGACGTGTTGTTGATGACGCCGCTGCCGACGTGTTGCCGCCGGGCGCCGCGCGTAGACGCAATGTTGATGACGCCTTTGCTCAACGTATTGCCGCCGACGCCGCTGCGTGACGCACATCGGCGACGCCATTGTCCGGACGTATTGCCGCCGGGCGCCGCGCAGACGCACGCCGACGACGCCGCCGGACGATTGCCGGGCATCGCTGCGTAGACGCAGCGGTCACGACGCCGCCGCCTCGACGTATTGCTGCGCGCGCCGCGTGACGCACAATAATGATGACGCCGCTGCATTGAACGATTCGCCGCTTCCCGTAGAATAAATGCTCCCGCAAGCTAAGCTTGAGAAAACATTAGTGTGTACCGTTAAACGAAATGATAAATACATACGAAGTGCAATTTTACGGGTAGAGATGTCGCCCCCGATACGCCGATGAATATCGAGATGTTGTCTCGCACGGACATGCTAAACGCAGAATCGACGAATTGCCATGATGCCTTTGTTGGGTTGCAATTTGACTTTATGCCCGAGCCGACGCGCTAGGCTTTGTTGCGAACTTTGAATTTTGATCACGATTGTCGATGACCCTTTCGCTTTCGCCGCTAGTGCGGACTTTGAACTTTGATTGTTGTCATATCCTCTCGCCGCTTCTTTCTCGCTTCGCTAAGAAACTTTTTGCCGTATTTTCTGCTTCGGCTGTTGCATTTTCTGCTTCTGTTAATATGAAAAACTCGCGCTCAAAGAAAATTTGTGAGTTTTTGTGGGGTCGATTCAGATTTGACTTCGCCGCCTTGTTCCTCGACATCCGCGTGCACGCTCGCTGACCTACAACCCCGTCTGCGTTTCCTACCTTGTCCCGCTTTGAATACGCAGCGGTGTTTGGCCTAGTGGGTCTCAATGGGTTGCTTGTATATTATGTGTATTCTTGTTATTTTCAAACGGCGGAAATTTCCTAATGGTGTGACCGGCCGATTTAGGCCGCCACGATCCCCACGAGGAATCAGTCATGACGTAGTTCATTACAAGCGAATATTGGGTAAAATTAAAATGGTGGGACCGAAGTCGATATGGCCGCCTACGTATCCGCCACGGGAATCAGGTCGAACGTAGTTCCAAATACACGAAAACTCAAGCAAAACATTATGAAAACTTAGATATGAGTCTTAAATTATTCTGCTAAACTAAATTGCTCTTTCTTATCCGCTCTAGCGACCGCAACGCGGTGCGAATCCAACCAATACGCCTTCGCTTCTTCATCACGGATGGTCGGGTCTTCATGCTCGCCATCGCACTCCTTCGCACTGCATGCTTGGATAAAATGACCGATTCAGCGAGCGGGTTCTCGCCAGGAATACCTCTTCCTTCGGGTTCATCAGACTCATTGGGGGAGGCCTACTCCACCTGAATGACTCCCTATTTGATTAACTCCTGTATTTTGTCCTTGAGTGTATAGCAATTTTCGATGTTGTGCCCCTCGACACCGGAGTGGTATGCACAATGTTTGGTTTTATCATGCCCTCGGGAAGTAGGCCCGAGGTATTTCGAATCGGTCGGAGTATTCTCGCGCTTTCGCCTTCTCGACACTTGGGTTATGGGTTCGGCTAAAGGTGTATAGGTTCGTTGGCTTTCTCTCAAGATCTATGCTGGCTCAAGATGTTTAGTGGACGCCTTTGTCGTGGCGATACACTGGGTATCGCAAGGGTTGTCGTATGTATTGCGAGAATAGGTTTGTGGTGGCCTTTATCTTGATTTGTGTTTGGACGGGTATGGCATGCATTTGGTTTTGTGTGGGATATATGGGTGCATTGTATATTGGCTAAATGAGATATGTAGTAAGAGGGTGCTGGTAATAATTTGGAGGATTATGACTGTTTTGGTTATTTGCAGTGACGAGCGCTTTAGTGATGTTTCTGAGCCTTTTGATTTCGGCCTGCAGGGTTGCCATTTGCTGCGGTATTTGGGCGAGGTGTTCGATCGGATCTACGCTTTTCTTTCCCGAGACCTCGCTTTGCCTATAGGAACCAAGACGTTCCGACTGCTCGCTCAAATGCCTTTGAATCGACCATGTCTGATCAGGCCTTTGATCTTGTGAAATATCGATGTTCACATTGCTTAGTCAAATACAAATTGACCTTTCGGAAGGTGATAAATCCTTTTAGACAAAATGTAGCAAATCACAAGTAGTGTAAAACACGTGATAAAGTGTAAATAACATTTAGCAAGTATATGTTGCACACAAATTGTCACATCGCAATGAGTCCTAATATGCACGGGACCCCTTTATGCCGCAGTAGCCTAAACGTCACTTATGCGAGATTATGATGGCTTTGTCCAAGCCGTCCAACTGTAATGCTTTTGTTGGAAATGGCGACCAAATGACGGTGCACTTTTTCCAATTTCGGCATGTCATGATTAGGCTTGGATTTGTCAATCATGGTCACGCAACACATAATATGCTGGTTGGTCGTTGGGTTGAGAAAACCCGTTGACAAGTTTGGTGTCTTCCTAATTGTGGTGTCGATGCCAAGGACCGACCCACCTAAGGTAAATGCATGCATGCCCTAAAATAAGGGTGGTATAGCTCTATCTTAAGTTTCTAATATTTGACTTTTCTAGACGCAAGGTTCGCGAGCGGACAACTCGAGTGAGAAGGCTACGCGGCCACCGGTTAGACCGGACACTCCACGTATATTACCAACTCTCCTAAATTTGGGTTTTGAAGAAAGAATTTTGCTGATGCACCAAGCGCACCTCGCATGTAGTGTGTGATAGTGTGAATTTTCCAGAGTGGAAGAAATATGAGCGGAATGCCAGTTTAAGGAAAGCAGTAGAGCAAATAGCAATTAAAGCAAATAAACAAAATACAGTACATAAAAATTAAATGAAAAAATAATGCCGAATAATAACCCTAGGTCTGTTGTGGTTAAGAGCCTTAAATCCCAAAGGAGTCGCTTACATCACGCCATTTTCGATCATGGCATTTTATAAACTCCTGCTTAAATAAATGTTAGAAAAATAAAATAGTAAAATGTTAAAAATGCTAAAAGGGATGCTAGAAGTGCTAAAAATGTAAAAGTGCTAAGTCGCCACCTAATTAATTTGGGTGAATTAGGACACCTGAATGTTAACTAGTTTAAAGTAAACATTAACTCCATTTTAATGGTCTGCTAAACTTAATGAGATTCCGGGCAAGGGTTCTTTATTAATCTAGAGAGAAGTGGTTAGACACCCTCTAAGATCCCCTAACTTGCGGTTGTCCTGCCAAACCTAGGGTTAATTATTTATGCTAAGAAAAATGCATGTTTGAAAGATATTTAATAGAAAGTGTTTTATTCAAAGATTAATAAGATTAGTGCTATAAAACACATGTAAAGTTTAAAGCATGCCTTATATTATTTAAAAAAATATGTGATGCGAAATGGATTTATTGGTTGTATGCATTTATCTACTTAATTAATCTTGGTTATGATATACCCAATACTTAGGATGATTTTTATTATACATAATAGATTTCCTATATAATGTTAGATAAGAGTTCAAGGGAAAATTGGTTATGGATTTAGTAAGAAATAAAGTGTTGATTTTATGATGCAAGTTAAATTGTTTAGATTATTTTGGCAAAATTTAGACATGCATAACAATCCTAAAAGACAAAGTAGAAGTGCATTTCTAAGTTTAAATTACCTTCCCACCTCATATGTTCAAAGGCTAATTGCTCGAAGTTTCCTATTAATTTCAAAGTTATATTACAACAACAAATAAGATATAAAAATGAGATAAGGATGTTAAGAGAGTGAAGGGATTGGAGCGGATGACTCTGTCCTATTTATTTTTCTAGGAATTGCCGAAGAGGGAACTCGATGGATGTAGATGCAGGCCTTTACGTTTGCCACGATGAGTTTCACTATGAGACTCTTTGTTGCTCCGGTGCGTGCCATGTAAAAAAGAAAATGATAAGGATTAGTATATGCCCCAAATTTTATTTAGATAACAAACAAGCACTTGACACATAGTTTGTATTTAAGCAAGCATACACATAAAGACCAACAGGTGACAATATAAGATGGGAATAAGCAGCCAGCAGGTGGTAAAAGAAATAAGGATGGGACAAGTCTCAAACATATACAACATGATACACAATGACCTGCTAAATACATGGATCCAATATACTGAGTATATGATTTATATATCCCTGCATCTTGAACTTGAGACGTCGAACAAACAGACCGAATTAATGGAACAGATTTGCATTAGCAATGGGTCTCATGATGTATGCAGGGGAGATTCATTAAAATCTTCTTGGGAATATTAATATGTACAGTCCTAATGCAAGGCAAAGATCCTGGATAAAGACGCGGTAATGTCACACAAACTGTTGAACCATCATAAATTATATTGCTCTATGCTGCTATTAATATTGGTCAAGATTGCGGATCAGAATTTAGACAAACAATGGCTTAAGGTTGACATGGTATAAACAACTTCAGTAGGCATAGGAAAACTAATACCTGCTGCCCAGGACCTATAGTTATGACAAAAGGTTAAATGATGATGTACTGTGTAAGAAGAGACAAATATCGCTGGAGCCTATATGTACAAACACATGGTTAATGGTAACAAAGTATATAGACATGCAATCAACTTAAGCCAAATACATATATATCCAGACCCTCCAATGGACTGACATGGCAAGCCGAATGACTCAGGGGGTACTGTATATTATCATGGGCATAATTTCAGCATTTAGACAAACAAACACAACTGGATAGCCGGTTCAGGGAACACGATTCAGGATATAGCGATGCATGGTCTAACATACTCTTGCAAAAGAGTTGCACACATAACATATATCCAGACTTGACCTCGAGGGATAGGATTAATACTTAAGATTAGGCCCATGCTGTCTGAAACACTGACCCAAAGTACAGAGGCTCAATCTGGACAACAACATATACACAAAAGTTTTTACTCCCAGATTCATATGTTTACAGACAGGGATTCGAACGACATTCAACACATATTAAACATGCTTGAATACGAAACTAACAGTTCTAAAACTGAAACTAGAACTTAAACTAAATGCTTTTTGTCACATAATTAATTCATAAGAAACACACAACCGAAATTAGCGAGTAGAACTGAGAGGAAATGGATTTACCTTCTCCGGGCAGCGAACCGAGGCATCGTATCAAGTCGTCGATCCGCTCGGGTTTTGGTTTTGCGATGCGAATAAAAGGGCAAAGTTTGTTTGCTGATTTCTTGACTGATATTGAAAGAAAGGGTTTCGAAATTCCTATTCTTGCGATGCTAATTGTCTAGGTGCTGAGCCCCTAACTCCCGATGCCTGTCGATTTTTTTTTCTCGTTTCTCCCGATCCTCTGCCCTGCTTGCATGTGTAAAAACGCTCGATTTATAGCCTCAAATTGGGTTCCATTTTAGGGTAAGTTTTTAAGGCTGATTTTGGACGATATTTGGTACTGATTTGGTTAAGATTTTGTGGGCTATTTTGGGTTGATTTTCATAATGTTCTTGTTATGGTAAGGGCGAGCTGGCTACGTGTGCATGGGTAAGGAAAGTCGCCGATTCTCGTAGAATCTCTACCGGGCGATAGGCGAGTGCGGGGCGCTGACCGAAGGTTTAGGGTTTCGTTAGGTTTTCTTTTTAAAGTGCGGAGAGGATGACAAGGTATAGGTTACGGGTCAAGGATGGCGAAACGGGTCGATAGCGGCAGGGCCGTCGGCCTACCGAGAATAATGGTCATGTTATTAGTTTAAGGGATGGAATTGGGCCGCCATACGGGTATTAGATTTAGGTGTTTTAATTTGGGTAGTGTATTATTAATTTAATTAGTGGTAAATTGTTATTAAATTGTGATTAAATTATTTAGGTGTTTTATTAATCTAATTTTGAGTTTAAATTATTATAATAATAAATGCGCGTATATTTAATTAGTGCTTGATATTTCATAATGCGACGTCATATCAATCTCATTTATTACGCGTATTTCGCGATGTTAAATTAAATTAAATTAAATGGGGTTTTAGATTATTATTAAATCATTTAAATGCTAAATGCAGATATGACATTTAAGGATTTCTTAGTGCTTTTTATAAATGTGATGCTTTTATTTATTGTGCATTATAAGTTAAGACTAAATTATCTTAATATGACTTTAGGTGCTTAATATTCTACATAAGACGCGATGCCATTATTAAATTGTTTATTTATGCATGTATTAATGTTTTATTGCTGCATTTTATTATTTAAAAATTATTAAAAATTATTGTTGAAAATTGGTGTAATTTTATAGTTAGTGACTGGACGGGAGGGTCAAAATTGGGTGTCAACAATCACCAATAGCTGAAAGCAAGTGCCCCACTAGGAAAGTACGTCTGCCTACCTATATGTACCTGCGGGCATGAACACAATGCCATAGAAAGGGACGACAGTACGAAAGATGTACTGAATATGTAAGGCAGGTAGTATAAGCAAACAAGGAATGTAATACAAGAGATGAAGGTATATAAATCAACCTAGAACTCAAAATGAGCCACTGAGGACACACAACTAGCACAACCATGAACATATGCATGTAAGTAAATCGGTCCACTCTATGGGGCCATATAGTATCATATCAAATTCCTCTTGGGGGTGAGCTCATAATAAGTTGCCCGGCCATATAGGATGCGGTGGTATCTACCCAACTGATAAGGGGTATGCACATATAAGTGATAAGGAGTGACCTATGGTCGTTATCCTCTGACTATCATTATTTTCACTACGTTCTTCACTTTAACTAATCATCAAGAGACATAACGAGTACATAAAATATGATTAACGAAGGAATACTCAAGAGACATGAGTGGCTTGAACAATAAAGAGCATAGAAATATTGGACTTCTTTGTAGAGAATCATTTCGAGGAAGTACTTGTGTTAGATTATCTATATCAAGCTAAAAATGTCTCACGGGTCCCCGCACCTTCTAGGACGATTATCTATATCACGCAAAGTATTGGTATCAATATTAAATTCATATCTTATAGGAAAGTTCATTTAGGCATTTTATCGAACAACTTATGTACGTAACTTCATAGGGTCATTCATGGTGTAAATTCAATATATCCTAGCACAACAACCTTCATTATCACCTCTAATCTTCACCACAATGTTATCCATGTATCTATAACTTCATTTAGTAGCTTAAATCTCATAAAATCAGCCAACACAACATAGCTTACTTCAATATTCATACTCTAATTTCTTCAAGAATCCTCCAATAAATTTCAACTCAACACTTGTACAAACCTAAGATTAAGCTAGAGAAGATGAGACTCACCTCAAATACATCAAGAACCCTTTGTTCCTTAGCTTACTTTAGCACCAAGATATCTCCGGAAGCACCACAACAAGAAAGAAAGGAAGTTAGCGGTATTCACGAGATTCTTCACGTCAAACTTACGTGATTTAACCTCAGATTTAGCCTCAAGTTTATGGAGAACCCTTGAGAGGATGTTAGGGTGTTCTAGGGTCTGATTTGGTCGAGAAATAGGGGAAAGGGATGAAGCCATCAAATAAATAACTCAAAGTCAGCCACCACATCCATTTTATGCATGTTAACGCTCATCGCACTGTCCGCGTAACGGGCCACGTAATGCACAAAGAAGTTTAAATTTTTTGATAAATTTTGTGCTCCATAATGCGGTCCACAGAATGCTCCACAAAACTTTTTTTTGTCAATTTTTATCGAAATTTATTTTCTTCGATCTGATTAGTCTCAAACTTTCTTGAAACTTTAATAATACTTCAAAAAAACCTTTACTAGTCCTTTGGATGGGTCTTATTACCCCTGAGCCCATGTTGACTAACTTTACAACAATGATAACGAATGATATATAGGGTGCAACATCATTCCTCCCTTAAAATTATTCGTCCGCGAATGTGGAGGAATATTTTAATTCTCACGATTACTTATTAATTTCGGGAGAGTTTTCTCTGTAAATAGGACTATTTAAAACCTAACAAACAACCCAAACATACATCCAATTCCGTACAAGGCTACATAATAGCATAATAACATCATGTTGGCCTTACACGATCGTCTATTTACGCAAAAATCAAAAGGATTAGCCATAACTCAACTTAACTGTCATCAACTGAAGTCACCTACCATATATGTCTCAACATTATCACCTAACAAATTATATGGATCAAGTTTGATACATAGGATAAGAATGAAAGAATCGTATCGCACGAGTGTCAATGTAAACCTGAAGTCTAAAACTAATAAGGGTATATGTACTTCATATCTTCCTCGGCCTTCCATGTCATTTTTCCATGATATTATTCTGCCAAAGTACTTTAACTAAAACTACTTCTTTGGTCTGCAACTTAAGGGCTTGCCGATCTAGGAAAGTAATAGGAATTTTCTCATATGATAGATCTTCTGTAACATGAACATTCTTAATAAGGGTGATACGGGAGGGATTACCTAAGCACTTACGAAGAATAGACACGTGAAATACTTAATGTATTGCTTAAAACTCCGGGGGTTAGTCAATCGTATAAGATACTTGGTAGATTCTCTGAATAATCTGGTATTTCCGACGTACATAGGGCTAAGATTGACAACCTCATCATGCCTTTCATAGGTGATACCTTCAGAAATATCTAATCTCCCACAATAAACTCTAAGTCTCGGCGCTGGTTATCTGAGTAGGACTTTTGTCGACTCTAGGCCGTCAACAATCGCTCCTGAGTCAATTTCACTTTCTCTACATCTTGTTGCACCAAATTTGGCCCCAATAACTTTGTTTTACCAACATTGAACCACCCAATAGGAGACATGCACTTCTTCCCATACAGGGATCATATGGTGTCATATAAATACTGAAATGGTAGTTGTTCTTATAGGTGAATTCAATGAGCGGTAGATGATCTTCCCAACTTTCTTTGAAGTCTAAAACATAGGCTCGCAAGATATCCTCGAGCATCTGAATAGTGCACTTGGCATGCCTGTCTGTCTACGAATGGAAAGTTTGTGCTAGCTAATTTGAGTACCCAAACCTTTTTGGAAGGACCTCCAAAAGTTAGCTGTAAATTGGTCACCTCTGTCAGATATAATAGAAACTGAAACTCCATGAAGTCGGACTATCTCATTGATATATAAGTATAACCTGGCGTAATCCACAACTTAGTAGGTAGTCTGACATGTAGAAAATGAGCCGACTTTGTAAGTCTATCCACGATAACCCAAATAGAATCAAACTTCTGATAGGAACCAGTTAATCATGTAATGAAATATATGTTCATTGTCTTGAATTTCAAGGCAAGAGTCTCAATATTTTGTAGCAATCCTCCAGGTTTCTGATGTTCTACCTTAACTTACTGGCAATTTGGACACTAAGCAATGAATTCCACAATATTCTTCTTTATGTTATTCCACCAATAAATTTGCTGAAGATCATGATACATCTTAGATCCAGGGTAAATAAAATATCCGATCATGGATCTCTGCCATAATTTGTCTTCGAAGTTCCCTAATATCGGGCACACACAACTGGCCTTTATATTTAAGAACTCCATCATCTGATAGCTCGAACAAATGCTTTTTTTAAAGGGGATGCCTTCTCTGATTCTGACCAAGGCAGGATCATCGAATTGCCGCACCTTTACTTCTGCCACTAATGAGGATTCAAAGGCATTCTGAACTATAGCACTCTCGTCACCTATTGATCGGTGTATTTTATATACACCTTTTGAGTCATTTTTAGTTAGTCTTTTGCCAATTTTTGTACAAATACGTGTCGTCTTAGGATAGATTTTCTTTCTTTTGAGTCATATTGGTTTAAAGTGGCTCATTGGCGGAAAAGGAGCAAAAAGAGGGCAGAAACAGAGGTTCCAGAGCTCAAAAAGCGAGAAAGTTGGCGAACCGGACAAGAATCGTAGGCCATGCACGCTTCAAGCAGAAGTCGAGGCCACGCGCCCAATTTCTAGAGAGTCGCAGAGTTTCAGCCATGCGCCAGCTGCAGTGGCGAGGCGGAAAACCACAAATTCGAATGGAATGGGCCAAGGCCTCAAGGAAAACTCGAAAACGAATCGAGGCTATAAAAGCAGCCTTTAGGTCGTAATTAAAGCGGTCAAAACCCTTGCTAATTCACACAACCTCGAGATCAAGATCGAGACCACTTCTTAGTAATTTCTTGTTTCTTTGTTTTATTTCTTTATAGTTTATGTTGAATATTAGTTTAGTTCTTGTCATGTCTATGACTAGAACTAACTTAATCTGTGGTTTTCCATGTCAAATCATTTGAAACTTATTCTTATGAATTAACGATGTTTTGGTTCTTCTTATCATTGTTGAGATTTATTCAATAATTGTCTTCAATGTTTGTAATTAATTGATCACTAATTATCATAATCCATATGATTTCTAATCGAACCGAAAGTGAGATTGTGAATATGCTATAGTTGAATAAACATATGTTAAATCGTGGACGAAAGTACTCGATACTTGTGTAGTTTAATAGGTTATCGCTCTTAATCCTTCTTTATAGTCAATCTTATCACCAAAGGTGTATGGTTCTATATTGGGGTCGAGTGTTTATATTACCTTAATGTAAGTATAAAACGGCTTAGTTAACCTGCTATCTCAAAATAGAAGAAGGGCCATAATTAAGTGCATTAACAAGTAAGATGAGCGGATAGTTGAGGAGATTTGGAAGCCCTATTTCCATCATATCTGAAGTAAAATAAAGTAGTTTAGTTAGCATTCATAATTATATTTATAAACAATTTATCAATCATCGGTTACCAAATAGATACTATAGAATAGAATTTGAGAATTGAACATTAATCCCTGAGGACGATAACTCGGTCTTCTAGACTATATTACTTGTCACGACACGTGCACTTGCGTTAGTGTGTGTGCATAAATCGCGCACCAAGTTTTTGGCGCCGTTGCCGGGGATTGGCGTAGTTCAATATCATTTTATCTATTCTTAATTTCTAATTTGGTTTTTTATTTTTATTTTTTTTATTTATTACTATATTTTTCTCTTTTATTCGTGAAACCAGTGCGCCGTGATCCGTTTGTTGATTTTGATCTGTTGCAGGCATCTAGTTTATGCGAAGGAGAAGAGGAGCAGATACACTTATTCCCTTCAACCCGGAGATTGAAATGACGTGCAAACAGAACAGGAGAAACAGACGAATTTTGGCCTTAATAGCGATGGGGGGCGTGCAGAACAACAATGAGATGAACGAAGGGTTAGGTTATCATCAACCTAACCAAAGGATGCCCCGGAGATTGTCAATGGATGTAGAAGAGAGGGTCCAGGTCCAAGCTGAGAGAAGCTTGGGAGATTATGTGCTGCCAAGGGTGAATGGACCACAAACTTGCATCAGGCTCCCAGTAATAGGAGCAAATAATTTTGAAATCAAGCTCGCGATCCTAAGTATGGTACATAATACTGCTCGGGCCGAGGGTTTCCATCGTAAGATCCTCACGCACATAGCGAACTTCTGGAGTCAGGTGCAACTTTCAAGTACAATGGCGCATCGACGACGCCATCCGGACGAGGCTCTTTCCCTTCTCACCAAGGATGAGCGAAAGTTTGGTTGAATTCCTGCCCACGATTCGATATTCACATGGCAAGAGCCGGCGTAAGTTTTTAGCAAAGTTTTTTCCACCGCCCAAAGCCGCTGTCGAGAGAGGAGTTGAACAATTTTTATCGTCGACGGAGAGTCACTCTACGAGGCTTGAGAGATTTAAAGATTTGCAAAGGAAGTGTCCACATCATAGCATTGAGTTGTGGAATTTGGTCCATATTTTCTACAACGGGCTAAGGACCACTAGAACTATCATCGACGCAGCCAATGTGGAACTTTCATGAGAAAGACAAAGATTTAAGCTCATGATTTATTGGAAGACATGGCCACCAATAATCATGTAACAGAGGACAGAGGGGTGAGTGGAAGAAGAGCAATTAGAGTTCATGAGATTGATGCCATCACAGCATTAAATGCACAAGTTTCTCTCCTGACCGAGCAACTGCAACAAAACACAAGGTCGCTGAACGCAGATAAATGCCATTGAGTTGTGAGATGCGTGAGGTCCACATACCTTTGATAGTGCCCATCACCGATCCTAACAACATCTCGATCGAGCGCGTAATGCCAAGCAGTAGGAATTATCAAAGGCCCCGTAACAACCCCTATTCGAATACCTACAATCCATGGTGGAGGAATCACCCTAAATTTTCACGGAGGGGTGATCGGGCAGCAGAATCCAATTTCGAGGCCGCACTAAAATCAAGAACCATTCACTCAGCCTCATCTTCACAACAATTCAGCACCCTCAACAGGAGAGGCTGATGAGTTGAGAGCACTCGCTGACACTCACTAACTCACAAACCCAATTCATGGCAGACAAGATCCTCTATCGTGAATTTGGAGACGCAGGGACAACTAGCGAAGATGGCAAACAACAGCCACAGGCACTTTGCCTAGCAATACGTAAATGAACCCCAGAGAATGCTATGGCACCGAGGAATGGAAAACAGCTTAGAATACCTACACCCAAGCCCGTGGTTGAACATGAGTAGATGCAGAGAGGAGAGGGCTATCAAGATCGCCTCGATGTTAGAGAAAGCTCCAACACCCCAAATAAGGAATACATCAAAGGATTCCTTTCCCGCAGAGGTTGCAAAAGAAAGTGGTTGATAAGCAATTCTCCAAGTTCTCGAGATATTCGTAAAGCTACACATTAACATTCCGCTCATCGAGGCATCGAGCAAATGCCCACATATTTTAAATTAATGAAGGAAATTCTTGGGAAGAAGAAGTTGGCGAGTAGAGACGGTGGCACCGACAGAGGAACGCAGGCCATCTTGCAGAAGAAATTTCCCAAACTCAAGCGATCTGTGAGCTTCACATCGCTTGCACAACAAGTGTGGTGACATGTAATAGGCCATTTGGATTCGGCCAGCATAAATCTTATGCCCTTGTCTGCTTTTAAGAGATTGAGGTTAGGTGAAGCCAAACCAACCACTGTGAGCTTGCTAGCGATAGACAAAGGTGCATCCTGTGGGAACGATCAAGATGTCTTAGTTAAAGTGGGAAATTTTTTCTTTCCTCGCGACTTCCTCATCCTTGATATGGAGGAAGATGATGAGATCCCCATCATATCAAGACCATTCTCGCAACCGAGAGCCCTGATTGATGTGGAGAAGGGTGAGCTGACACTTAGAGTGGAAAGTGAAGAGATGGTGTTCAAGGTGTTCAAACACATCATTGAACCCCCAGTCATGAGCAAGTGCTTTGCAATTAGCACTGTCAGCACATCGGTTGAGCCAACACAAGAAAAAGCAAGGGAAATAAGCTCGCCAAAACAGGTAAGTAATGCTAAACCTCCTCTTGAAGAAAAAATGTAAGGAGGGTTAAAAATGTTGATGAAACGGATAGCCAAGTTAATCTACCTCATGCCTCTTGAGTAAAGAACTTGCGTCCGGCTAAAAGACGTTAAAGACAACGCTACTTGGGAGGCAACCCAAGGTTATTTTATTTTATTCAATTTAATGCAATTTAGTTTTTACTTAGAACAGTCTCACGGAGGGTATTGTTTATATGTTGTGATGACAGGTGCAGGGCCAAAAATTTGGAGGACAAAAACTGAAAAAAATCAAAGGAAAAGAAAAAAAAATCGGCCCAGGGCCGCGGCGCCAAAAGTCCAGAAGGGTCGCAGAAGTTTGGGCGCCGCGACGGAAATTCTGAATTTTAAAGGAGCCCTAAATCCGATTTTCCTCTCTCCAACTCAAAACCCAAACCTTTCCTCTCTCCAAAACCCACGAAATTAACCCTTTTCCTAAAAATCTTCCACAAACTAACCTCAATCACAACCAAAGTACTTAATTTCCTTAAACCCTTAACCTTCTAAAATAACAACCCTCATTCCATTGTCTCAATACATCATTAGGAACAAGAAAATCTTGAAGAATACCGTCCAAGGTAACCTTTATCACTTTTCTTGAAATCTTCAATACAATCAGGGGAGGTAATAGGCGGGGAGGTGCTTTATTGGTGGAAAGTGTGTGGTGTGTTCAAGGTGAGATTTCGCAAGTTTATAATGGGCGAGCGGTGTTGTCAGGCCGAGCTTTTGAGTGAAGTGCGGGGTCAAGAGTGTCAGAGTCGCTGATTATTGATTGATAGTGTTGGGTAATATCATTGAAACAAAAGAAACGCTGCCGAGTTTATCCAAAAATGTCTGCCAAAAAGAGGAGAGCTTCCACATCCACCTCCGTCCCTCAATATGATACTACTAGGTTTGTCAGTCAAAAAGCTGAAGATAGATATCAAAAACTTAATACTAGACACTTAATCCCTGAAAGAGGAATGGAGTACCAAAGGGAGTCGTTTGAAGAGGGAGATACCTATGAGCCTATTCGGGCGATAATAGAGGTCATGGGGTGAAAGAGATTTGTTAACCCAGAAAGAATAGCACCGCAGAACACAGTAATGGTGAGAGAATTTTATGCTAACTTTCCAGATACTGGACGGTAGATGCTTTGAGGGATCAGATGTGCCTGTGGACGGTAAGGCGAACGTGCTATTAAAAACAAATACGTCAAGAAAGAGGCGACGACGGAGCTATTTCGTAACTTGGTCTAGAGACACCAACAACATCAATCGGGATGTCGCCACAAGCACGAAGCTACCCCGGGCCGGTATGATATTGCAAGAAACGGATCGAGGATCAACAGATGTCGCTCAACAAAACAGCCAAGGGTTGGTTGTATTTCGTCAGTGCCCGCTTAATTCCATCGATGCACTTCACCAGAGTGCCAGCAGATAGAATAAGAATGATATATGGAATCATGTCAGGGAAGACGATTGACATAGGGAAGGAAATATTGCAAAATATTGGAGAAACCAGCAGGTTGGTAACGACAGGTGGGTTGGGACATGGCTCACTTATTAGCAGCTTATGCTCCAGACTGTTACACCCCGTAAGTCCAGGACATGTAGAAGAGAATGTACGAAAGGAAACAAGACTTGGAAATTGGTACGGCAGGAAGAATTGTTTTTCCGACGGAAACGTTCGAACGCCTGAAAGGAAAATGTTCGTTGCTGAGAATCGATTCTCAAAATACATTATTTGAAGAGTTTGAGACTTAGTAATATTATGGAAATTTATTGTTACAGATTTGGTCACGCGGGCCCACCCGAGGAATTTTACATTTTGTGGGACCCACGAGGGTCATGGAATTTTTACGGACGAACGAGAGGCGACACGCGCACTCCCACACGTGGTCTCGAACGAATCGAGGAGGGGTAAAATGGTCATTGACCATCTTGAAAGATAAGTCTTCACATGACATCATTGACAAGTCAACTAGTCCACATAAGCTCGATCCAAGTGAAACACATCCAAGCCACACATTTGTTGTAACCTAAGCCCTCCAATGTTTTATATAAGCTCACTACTAGTGCAAGACTTGCTCTTCTAACACTTAGAAAAATTTCACACATTTTCTTGTCCACAAAAGCTTGCTTCGGCTTAGTGCCTTGCCCACACAAAAATTTTGCAAATGTCATCCATTAGCCTCAAGACTTAAACCCAAGGTTCATAAGTATTTTAAGGTTATCTCAATAGAAAGATTTCTGAAAAACGATTTTCACGTTAGTCGCAAGGCGGAAACTACGAGTTCTTCAACTTTGAAGTCGAACTTGAAGACGGGTTCTTCATAGGCCTCTGGGGAGTGCTTGGAGCGGATTGGAACCTAAGGAAAGGAGCTAAGAATTTGCTAAGGCGCGACTTTGAATCTTGGAAATTATAAGGGCTTATAAAGGTATAATCTTGTCGCTTTAGTAGTTAAGAGTTACTACTTGTCAGAGCTATAGATAGTAGCAAGCATGAAGTATATATTATGTAGTTGGACAAGTATATCGCTATTGAACCCTAATCCAAAACTAGCATGTTAGCCTTAAGACTACAATTCGCTGATTATTCGCTTAAGCGCCGCATGTTGTATAAAGAAGGAAATTGTAGTTATCGTTGTTTATAACTATATAACATGTTAGACCTTAGAACTTGGAATTGGAAAAGGATTGGAAAAGACTTTGAATTGTTAGTATGTTGGCCGAGAATGGCTAGTGAAGTTTGAACTACTTTGTATATAATTGTGGCGGAATTTTACACGAGTGTAAGGCGGTAATCCCCTTTGTTTGATTGTTGTTTGGGCCTTAAATGGGCGTGTTGGTTATTGTATTCGACCTTGAAAAAGGTGGCAAAGTGAGTAGAAACAAAGGAAGTGTCGCCCGATTTTCGTGAGAATTGAGACCTAATACTTAGTATTTTTCACGCAGAGACTAGAAGTCGATAGTCTTGTTGTGACCATTATAGGTTGACACTTCCACATACCGATTCGGCTTAGCTTGTGGAATTAGTAAAAGGTATGTGAACTATCTCCTCTTCTAGCATGATTCCTTAAGATAAAGAAAGTATGTTCTACTCCCTAAACGATCCATTCCTCGTTGTATTTCGATTGCCTAAAGTAGAATTTGTTCTATGTGCTTCCTTGATTGTACTTTGATGTTTAAATTGTAAGTCGATAATCCATTTCCTTAGTGAAGTTTGGATTCTTAAAAGTGAAAGTATTTTACTTAAAGTACATGTAGTCTTGAAAAGGAAGTGGTTTCTAAACCTTTTGGCTAGGCCTTAGTTCCAAAACCTAAAGGTCATTAAAATGACTTGTAGGAGTCATGGAGTGATTTACTTAATTGTTTAAAAGAGGAGAAATGACATGATTTAAGAGAAGAAACTTGTTTTCTATATATTAAGAGACTTCAAGTGTTTTGAAAGTTAAGTGACTTAAAGAGTTTTAAAATACGTGATACTTGTCCCGCTTTAAACGATAAGTCCCTCTGATAGGAAATTGTATTTGGCGAAGGTATAAAGTGAATATAACGACTTTATGGGAAGTTGGTTATATTTGCTTTATGGAAAGATAAATGACTCGATTTTAATGAAAAGGCAACTTGATTTTAAGGCATCAATTGCCTAAAGTTTAGTAATAAAATAAGTTACTTGGTTTCTAAAGGTTAAGAGACTAAGTGTATTTTTAAAAGTTAAGAAAATCGATTTGAAAGTATTTAATACTTGGATTTTAATAAGTATAAGTCTCTTGGTTATAAAAGGAACGGATATGTCTAAAACTACAAAAGGGTTATAACGGCTTTACGGGAAGTCGCTATAACGGCTTTATGGAAAGTTTAGAAAGTTGTCTATTTTGATTAATCGACATAAGTTGCCTAGATTGTAAAAGAAAATTTGAGTTACTTGATTTCAAGTGTTGAAATAAGCTTTCAAAAAATGTAGTAACTTACTTTGAAAAATAGACACGCTGATACTACGTGTTAGTATCTTCGATTTTTCACAAAATGAGTCTCTTGAAAAGATTAGTACTTTGGCTTGATAAATTGAGAATTTGTCTAAGTGCGCCTTGATTAGTACTTTGGCTTGATTAATTGAGAATTAGTCTATGTGCCTTGATTAGTACTTTGGCTTGTTAAATGAGAATAATCCTATCGTGCCTTGATTAGTACTTTGGTTGTTAATCGAGAATTATTCTGTGTGCCTTGATAAGTACTTGGCTTGATAATCGAGAATTATTCCACGTGTGCCTTGATTAGTACTTTGGCTTGATTAATCGGGAATTGCCTACGTGTGCCTGATAGCCTTCGAGTGCAAGTACTATGTTTTATTACGCTGTCGCGACTCTCGGAGGGTCTACCGTCCGTCAGAAGTTACCGACGCATCGACAAATGACGCGATTCCACGTATGCTTCCGCTATTCGTAGTACTTGGGTTAAATTCCTGATTCTTTTATAAAAGACACGGTAGTGCTTACGCCTTGTTCGACGGTTACGAGATAGGTAAGAGTATACGTGAGGGTAAACCCCAAGACGCTATACCACCGCTTTACCACCTTCTCCGTGGTAGTATACGCGAGCGGTAAACCCCAAGACGTTATACCACCGCTTTACCACCTTCTCCAGTAGAGTATACGCGAGGGTAAACCCCAAGACGCTATACCACCTGCTTTACCACCTTCTCCAGGTAGTATACGTGAGGTAAACCCCAAGATGCTATACCACCGCTTACCACCTTCTCCTGGTAAGAGTATAAGGGCGGTAAACCCCAAGATGTTATACCACCGCGGGACTTGGTGTTCATGTATGCCTATTGGTGTTGTACTATATCATGGATCACGGCACGAGGAAAGATTCCACGCACGATTGATGTTACGGGCGCGAGACCCGTGGTTATATTTGAGTAATGACTCGGTGGCTCGGCCCCCGACTCACGTGGATCGCTATGTATTATGATCGTAGGTTGGCTATCATACATGTCTCCCGCTTTGTTTAGATCGTTATGATTTTATTACAAGATTTCTGCTCACATACTTGGTACATTCTTCGATCGACCTCCTTCGGGCCGCTCACGCCGCAGTTTAGGTACGCTGCTCGGTGATCGCAGCGTAGGATCCTCGCCGTGGTTTTTGGATAGCTCCTCTGCTCGTGAGTTTATCTTTTGGTATATATCCTTCAAGATGTGCTTTGTACAGCTGGGTACTACGGCCTCATCCCGCCATAGTTCAAGATAACTCTAGAGGTCTCAGATTCATATACGGATTGGACTCATACAAAGTTGTCTCGTTGTTTATGTATATACGGCAGCCTTGTCGGCTTTGCCTTGCACGACGCTTATTTTAAAGAAAAAATGAGTCATTAATTTCCGCAATGCATTTAGTTGTTAAGGTAGCGGTGCCCTGTGCAGGCACCAACACGCCCGGTTCGGGCGTGACATGCATATCGGGTCCCAACCCTACCCATCGATACATACGAGAAAGTCCAACCTCCCGTGTCATACGGGTTAGTGCATTCCTTCCTGCACTCCACTCCTCCAAAGAAGAAGACGGCGAGACCAAAGACCACCAAAGAAGACGTAAGGAGACCAAAGACTAACAAAGATGACGGCGAGACCAAGACCACCACTCAAGAAGCAGCAGCAGAGGTCGCCATGGATTAAGACGAGCCCGAGACAGCTCAAGACGAAGCAGAAACAACAACAACAACCCTGCACTCAACCTCCATACTTATAACGGAGCAGCTTGCTCATGAACCGTAAGAGGATGACGCAGAACTTTGACATAATGATACAAGGTCAACAGACTCGAGGCAAGGACAAAGAAAATCAAGGCGAGCAACAACAGCTGCACCGTAGATTTGATGAGATGAGTTTCTTGTTCAACCAGTGGTCCATTCATTATCCGCCGCCACCGCCACCACTTTAAACCAAGTTTGTAAGTTGTCCAGTTTTCGTTTTTTTTAGTTTTTTTTTAGTCTTGCACATATTGGGGACAATGTGTGATTTAAGTTTGGGGGGGTGTCTTATTTGTCTTAGTGTTTTCGAGTCTTTTTGATTTGTTTTAAGTACTTTTGAGTCATAATTTTTTTAAGATCACGCACGTCAGAGTTACCGGAATCGCCAGTTAAGTAAGGTTGAATAATGTAATGGAATTAGAAGCAACCATCTAAACACTTAGGTTAAATATGCCAAAAATTTATGAAATCGATTATTCGGTATCTTGCTTGACTTGGCAAAGGTTTATGATTAAACCTATGTGTATGATTGCTTGCTATTTGAGGCGAAATAGTTAGGATATGCATGTTAGGGAGATGACTCAGACATTTCTTTGTTAAGCCATTTCTTACCACTTTTGCCTATCCCTGACATTCAAAATATCCCTAGTCAGCTCCTTTGAGCCTAAAAATTAGACTTTTTCTTTGACACCCTATAATTCCACACTTGTGCCATAAGTGAAAAATTTGAGATGATTGAAATAGAAAGTGTTAAAAAATAGACAAAAAGAGTGAACAATTTTGATGCACCCCAATGAAAAAGTAATAATAAATAGGCAAAAGCCTAAGTTTGGTGGTGCCTGTTATTCATAATACACTTCACTCTCTCAAAACAAAAGAGGAGAAAGATAGGTATGAAGTGAAGAAAGAAAATCAAAAGAAAAGGGAAGAATTTAACGCAAAAGAGCTTATGGTACATAAAATGAGCCTAAATGCCTATTTTTACCTACTCATACCTAAGACTACATTACAACCCTGAAAAGCCCTGAAGATCTCTTACATGTGTATCTATGATTAGTGGAGAATAGCAAATAAACATGCCATAGGATTTTGAAATTGATATGATAGTTAGGTATTCTTACTTCCATTGAGCATGATTAAATTGAATTTGCGAAATATCTTACTTAATGTGTTTAGAATGCTAAAAATTCATGCTATATGTTCCTGCATATTATTCTGCTAACCTTCATGCTTTTATAAGTAACAATGATGCAACAAAGTGATCAGTGTCCTTGCGTCAGTCTATTTTCTTTTTCCTCTTGTCTAATCTCCCACAATAAACTCTAAGTCTCGGCGCCGGTTATCTGAGTAGGACTTTTGTCGACTCTAGGCCGTCAACAATCGCTCCTGAGTCAATTTCACTTTCTCTACATCTTGTTGCACCAAATTTGGCCCCAATAACTTTGTTTTACCAACATTGAACCACCCAATAGGAGACATACAATTCTTCCCATACAGGGATCATATGGTGTCATCTAAATACTGAAATGGTAGATGATATTCCCAACTTTCTTTGAAGTCTAAAACATAGGCTCGCAAGATATCCTCGAGCATATGAATAGTGCACTTGGCATGCCTGTCTGTCTGCGAATGGAATGCTTGTGCTAGCTAATTTGAGTACCCAAACCTTTTTGGAAGGACCTCCAAAAGTTAGTTGTAAATTGGTCACCTCTGTCAGATATAATAGAAACCGAAACTCCATGAAGTCGGACTATCTCATTGATATATAAGTATAACCTGGCGTAATCCACAACTTAGTAGGTAGTCTGACATGTAGAAAATGAGCCGACTTTGTAAGTCTATCCACGATAACTGTTATACCCCGTAGTTCTGACCCTACGTATGAGAGCGTACGAAAGCATGTAAGACTTAAAATTTTCTAAGGATAGGTTGACGGATTATTCCGGACGGGTTTTAGTCAACTTTGAGGCGGGTTATGACCCGCACATCGAGAGTTCCTGGCGTTTCAAAGGCCTAGGCGTAGTTCTTGAGTCTAGATTCGACGCAACCAACCATTCGCCGATAGACGCTGAGTAGAAAGTTACGAGAGTTACAAGTTCGGGCGTAGTCGACGTAAATGTGTTTCGCAAAGCGCGGCCGCGGCGCCGGATGCGTAGCGCGCCGAGAGTACCGAGGCCGCTGAAGTTGCAGCACCGCGCGCCGGAAGCGTGGCGCGCGCCAAGTTCGCAGGTCGAGGTTTCAGCGCGCACCGGAAGCAGGTCACGCGCCGAGGCGGATTTTGGGCGGAAAACTTAGGAAAAGTCGATTTTTCTTTTAAAAGACATTGGGAGGGTGACAAGTGTCTCCCCCATCTGATTTCTTGCATGCAATATATTGACCAAGTCTTCAAGACTTGGTCATCTTCCAATTTCTCTCTCTCTCTAAAGCTTAAGCTCCCACTTCTCTCTAAAATTCCAAGAGATATTTTAGCCTTAGGAGAAATCAAAAGTAAAAGGCAAGAAGGAAACTTGTGGCTAGCTTCAGAAGGTTGTTGTGGTGGTAATCTTGGAAAAGAGGCTAGCAAAATTGTTGGAATAAATTTGGCTAAAGCTCTAAGGTAACGGTTCCTCCTTTTAATTAGTTTTAGTGTTGCATGTTACTAAGGAAGAACTTGTGGTAGTAAATTATGCCTTAGGCTCATTGCATGTAAGAACTATGATTCAATGTGAAGGAATTGGTTAAGAAGATATTATGAGCATGTTGTAGCCTAAAACTACCTTAGAATTATTTAGTGAATTGTTGTACCTAACGGGCAGAATTTTACACACCCAAGTTTAGGTGTAATCCCCTTTGAAATGCTGGATTGTCGAGCCTTAAACGGGCGCTTGGATGATAAATTCGCCTTGAGAAAGGTGGCAAAGTATGTAGAAACAAAGGAAATGCTGCCCAATTTTCCATAGATTTTAGTGGCTTTGAGTTTAGATTATTCTACATTGAAAGTAGAGGTTAATAAACGATCACGGTTATTTTAGGTTGACATATTACTTCATGTAGTTTGACTTAGCGTGGATCGATCAAAAGGTATGTAGAGCTTTCCTATCTCTCGAGCATGAATAGATGTAACTATGTAGTACGGTAGACGACAAGATTTGGTATTCTTACTGTTTTAAGTATATAAAGACTCAGGTCGCTTAAGAATGTATAAGTCCCTTAGTTAGGGAAAAAGTGTAATTTTACTAAAGTGAAGGGTCGATATAACAACTTTATGGAAAGTTGGTTTATTAGCTTTATAAAAGATTAATGAGAAGAGATTTACTCTAAGTAAGACAAGTATGACAAATGATTTGATTTATGAAAGGCAAATTGATTTTAAGGCATCAATTGCCCAAGGGTTTTATGTATGAAAAGAGTCACTTTTAAAAGAATCAAGATGTAGTACTTCGTTAAATTCCGCTTTTTATTAAAGATATGATTAAGTGCCTTAAGTAAACTAAAATGAGAGGGTATATGAACAAGACTAATAAGAAATTATAAGTTTTCTTAACTTATTTACGATTATGATACGATGACAGCTTGAGCTAGGTAAGAGTATATCCGGCGGCAAGCCCCAAGATCGTTATACCACCTTCTCCGTAAGAGTATGTCCGCGGGCAAGCCCCAAGATCGCCATACCACCTTCTTCAAAGGTAAGAGATATCCGGCGGCAAGCCCCAAGATCGTTATACCATCCGCCTGCAAAGAGTATATCCGGCGGAGTCCCCAAGATCGTTATACCATCCGCCGGGTAAGAGTATATCCGGCGGGTAAGTCCCCAAGATCGTTATACCACCTGCCCATGGATTTGCTACCCATGACGCGAGGAATACCTCACGCGAGTCCCATGGGCTTACGCGGTGAAATAGTCCCACGCGCGGGTACAACCTATGCGAGGAATACCTCACGCGTCCCCGTGACCCATGCGGTGAAATAGTCCTGTGAGTAGGGTGCTTATCGATACTACTGCGAGGTACCCTGCTTTGATCCTAAGGCCCCTATTTTACGCAAAGATTATATATATATACTTGTCACCTCATTGTTAGTAAGGCACAAGAAAAGGTATTTTATTGTCTTCCATGACTCCATCTTACTTTTAGACTTACGATATCATTATTACAAAGATTTTCCACTTTACATACTTGGTACATATTCAGGTAATCGACTTCCTCTGGGCCGCTCATGCCGCAGGTGGTAAGGGATTGAGGATCCTCGCTCTTAGGATCACTATTCCTGTCGAAGCTCCATTCTTCCTAAGCTTGATCATCGTACGGATATTCCCCGACGCTATAGGTATTTTGTACATTCAGTGGTATGGCGGCCCCGCCCCACCACGCTTGTTATCTTTAGAGGTCCGTGGTCACCTATGTGTTTTGGGCTATAAGAACCCGTTGTACTACTATACTTTGTTTAAGAATGTTTTATAAGGCACTTTATCTACCGCCTGATGTTTACCTTTCTATAAGTTATGTGTTACGTATGTTCCGCTGCTATTCTCTGACATATACCGATGGTACCCCAGGTAGGGTACCGCGCCCGGCCTGGTCGTGACAAAAGTGGTATCGTGAGCGCTTAGTCATCTGAAAGTGTCCACGCATCGCGTTCAGTAGAGTCTTGATTATCGCGTCGCGCACCACATCTATAATCGTGAGGTCGCATGATATTTAGGATTGGTTTCATTCTTTCACTCTAAGATCGCGCAATAGAGCCGAAGTTATAGGTTCAACCTCCTCTCGATGTTTTCCTTTATGTACCGCTTATGCCTCAACGCAAGGCAACCGCGCCCGTATGGCAAGGCACCGAGGGTGCCGCTAGCTGGACGCGGAGAGTCACGGTGGCACAGTACGCCCTACCGTGATGATGTTTAGGCGGCGAAGTTCCACGCCATCGCCAAATTTCAAGAGTTTGAGGCAATGACGCAGCCATCGAGACCGCTGCACGAGCCTCCAATCCCACGCCGTGGTCCGAGTACGAGATTACGGAACAGATTCTTATCGATCAAAGATAGTAAGGTGGCAGCGCCGACAGAGCAGCGCCAACCCTAGAGCCGATAGCTTACGGATTCGGATTTCGCTGTCACCCACCCGAAGTTCTATGGTTCGAGGTTTGGCGAGGATCCGCAGGAGTTTGTCCCTAAGCTACAGCCGACCATGCAGTCCTTAGGCATCGTGAGACCGAGTCGTTATACTAGCTTCTTACCGTTACGCGATATCAAGGCTGAACTGGTTTGAGCCACGGGTATTGTCGAGGTGAGGATGCTCTTCCACTGATCGAGAGGAGTTCACAGAGGCATTCCTAGACCACTTCTTGCCTCGAGGTGAGGAGAGCCCGCAGATAGGTTCTTGACCTCGAGACAGACGGAGGACTATCGTGAGTACACCGAGTTCGACTCGCCGATATGCGCACACCATAGTAATGACATGGAAGATGTGGTCCATCGATATGTGATGGGTTAGACCGCCATATGATTATCGTGACGCTTAGGGGTGGCTCTTCACCGTGGACGGATATTGCCAGACGCAGCATACGCACGTGGATCGAGGACAGAGAGGCAGGATCGCCTAGATTTGGGCCACCAAGAGGCCGTGACAGCAGGTTCTCGTGGCGCTGAGGCGCAATTTCAAGAAGCAGACCAGTCCACATTCCACCAAGACAGAGTGCTCCTTCTCGCTTTTCCGCAGAGGGCTGATCGCCAGGTTATTCGTGAGCAGTCGTGGCTCCGTGACTTCGTGTTTTCGCGAGGCAGAGACCAAAGACTAATCAAGACCACCTACCTCTCGGTGTTCGACGCGGTAGGTCTCATCCGGCGAGTACCGTATGGGTTCGAGAGCATGTTACTCTTGTAGCCAGGCCATCCGGAAGGATTGTCCGCCCCAGCGGCGTGAGCGTTACGTTCACCGACGGTCCGTTGTCGGATCTTCATCTTCGATGGTTAGACGCCGAGGCGTGGTACTTATGGCCAGCAGGCCGCGCAGAGGTCGCGGGTAGGGTTCCGCAGCGGTCCTCGTAATCGCATATAGCACTATGTGCCCAATGACAGACCGTGAGGCGCCGCGATGTCGCCACAGTACATTATTGGTTTCTTGTCGTGATGATATGCTTTGATAGATCCGTGTTCTACCTTGTCCTACATATCTCCTCATATCGCCGAGAATAGGATAGAACCCGAGTCCATACGACCTTTGAGGGCAACGCCAGAGGTGATTCAATGGTAGCCGAGCGGGTGTATAAGGCTTGCCTGCGGACTATAGATAGCCGCGACTTCAGCCGACTTGATAGAGTCGATATGACAGACTTTGATGTGATTACGGTATGGATTGGCTAGCATCTTGCTATGCCAACGCGGACCGTAGAGAGAGATTAGTTCGGTTCCAGCTTCGCGAGCCGCTATCGAGTGGAAGGAATATCGACGCCGAGGTAAGTTTATTTCTACCTCAAGGCTGGGAAGATGGTGCGAAAGGGTACATCTATCATACGGTTCGAGTATTCAACATCGAGGTCGAGATACCGACCTTCACCGGGCCCGGCCGTTAGAGAGTTTCCGCACGATTCCCGCACGAAGCTCGCATCCTCCCGAGAGGAGATCGAGTTTTGCATTGATTTCGCGCCGATACTGATCGATATCTATTCCGCCATACAGATGGCACCCGCCGAGTTGAAGGAGTTGAAAGACCACCAAAGATTTGGCCGAGAAAGGCTTTATTAGGCCAAGTGTTTCTCCTCGGGAGCGCCAGTTATTTGTAAAGAAGAAGGACGGGACATCAGATGCGGTATTGATTACAAATTTAACAAGGTAACTATCAAGAACATATATCCTCCCAGATTGACGATTTGTTTGACCAACAGTGGTGCAAAGTGTTTTTCAAGATAGACTCGCGTCCGTTAACATCAAAGTGAATTAGAGAGATAGATATCCCAAAGATCGCATTCAGACCCGATACGGGCACTATGAGTTCAGGTGATGTCTTTCGGTCGACTAACGCCCCAAAGCAGATTCATGGATTTGATGAATGCGTGTTCGTGCCATTCTCGATATGTTCGTTATAGTGTTTATTGATGATATCTCGTGTATTCGCGCACGCAGCGAGCATACGATCATTCGGCGACGGTATTCGAGTCCTCCGAGACCGCAACAGATGCCAAGTTCTCGGCGCGAGTTCGTCAAGGCGCGGCTTTCTTAGGACATGTTATCTGGGCCGACTTCGATTCGGTTGATACTAAGATTGAAGCAGCCAAGACTTGGCCTGCACTCCACTACACCGATGGAGGTGCGCAACTTTTGGGCCTGCAGTTATTATCTGAGGTTTGTAGAGAAGTTTGCTTCTATTTCAAAGACTTTGACTAAGTCGACTCGTAAGGCGCTATGTTCGCTGACGGATACTTGTGAGGAAAGTTTCCAGCTGCTAAAGCGAGAAGTTGACGACCGCCAGCTTCTTACTCTTCCGCAGGCTTAGACGGATACGTGGTTTATCGCGACGCCACAGTGTCGGTTGGGTGCAGGCTACGACGCAAAGACGGCAAGGTTATAACTTACGATCTCGACAAATTAGGAAACATGAGAAGAACTATCCCACACATGACTTGAGTTGGCGCTGTGATTCATGCCTCAAGATCCGAGACATTATTTATACGGAGTTCATGCGGACATTTACACGCACTACAAGAGTCTCCAAGATATCTTCACTGCAGGAGCCGAACTCATGCGCAGAGACTCGTGGTCGAGCTACTTAAGGATTACGATGTTGATATTCCGCACCACCCAGCAAGGCCAATGAGTCGCGCATGCCCTTAGTCGCAGATCGATGAGTAGTCTGTCTGATGTTCAGCCAGAGAAAAGGGACATGGTCCAAGAATTACATCAGCTAGCGAGCCTTGGGGTTCGTTTGGTTGATTCTGATAGTGATGGAGTTCGGGTTCGAGAGGTTGCCGAGTCTTCTATCGTCGAGGAGGTGAAGAGGCGACAGTATGAGGATCAGATTTTGGTACGGTATCGAGATGCCGCTGTTCATAAAGAGAGGAGTCTATTTGAGGTAGCACCTGATGGGGTGCTAAGATTTGAGGGCCGGTTGTGTGTTCCCGATGTGACAGACTTCGCCAGATTTCGTGAGGCACACGGCTCGTTATTCCATTCATCCGGTCAACTAAGATGTATCGCGACCTCGATGCGTGTATTGCGGATGGCCTAAACAGGACGCCATGAGTTCGTGGCACAAGACCAATTGTCGCAGGTTAAGATTGAGCACCGTAGCCCGGTCGTCACAGTTATTGATATTCCGACTGAAGTGGAGGTGATAAATATGGATTTTATTACGTGGCTACCTACCACTCGTATGAAGCATGACTCATTTGGGTAATTGTCGACAGTCGACGAAATCACCATTTTCTTCCTGGCCGTAACGACGCCTCACCGAGGACTATGCCGATTATATATTAGAGAGATTGTGAGATCGCACGAGTCCCTGTCGATTATATCGATAGAGGAGCCCGCTTCTCGCTAACTCTGAGGTCTTTTCGTATGGATTAAGGACACAGTGAGTCTCAAGACGGGCTTCATCCTCGTGATCGACGGACAAAGCCGAGCGCACTATCCGCACTCGAGGATATGCCGGGCTTGTGTTATTGATTTCGTGGGTAGCGGGAGGATCATTTGCCTCAGGAGTTTGCTTACAACAACAATACCATTCCAAAGATTCGACGGCGCTTTACGAGGCCTTATACGGAGGAAGTGCAGTCACCGATAGTCGTTCGAGGTGGAGAAGTTCGCTTAGTCGGGCCGACTTAGTTCAACAGCAAGGATAAGGCGGTTTATCCAGAGCGGCTGTTGGCGCTCGTAGCCTGCAGTAAGTCGATGCAGATCATCGCGCCGACACTTGGAATTTGAGATAGATGATTGGGTTTTTCTAGCGTACGCCCACGGCGGCGTGATGAGATTTGGAAAGAAGGAAGCTTAGCCCAAGGTACATCGGGCCGATCGATTGTCCGTAGGCAGGCAGTGGTTGCATACGAGTTAGATCCGCCGTCCGATTCGGAGGCGGACATCCAGCTTTCCATGTGTCCATGTTATGGAAATGTATCGAGATCCATCTAGAGTGCACCCGGCTCATGATGTCCAAGTGACGAGGAGTTATCGTGATGAGGAGAGTCCCATAGCGATACCGATCGTCAAAGTTAGCGACTTCGACGAAAGACGCGCTGGCCAAGGTCCCATGGCGAACGAGAACAGTGGAGGAAATGACGTAGGAAGCAGAGGATGACATGATGAAGAAGTACCTCACCTATTTCCTATACCTCCGTAACCCACTTCCCGCTTGTTAGTTTTGATTTAGCATTTACGCTTAAGTACGTCATGTCGCGAGCTTCTTTATTTGCAAAAGAACAATAAGAGGGTCTATGTCGATGTTGTGATTTGAGTAAGTTTGAAGGAACATTCGAAGAATGTTTCTAAGGGGGAGAATGTTATACCCCGTAGTTCGACCCTACGATAAGAGCGCATTTAAAGCATGTAAGACTTAAAATTTTCTAAGGATAGGTTGACGGATTATTCGACGGTTTTAGTCAACTTTGAGGTGGGTTATGACCCGGCACATTGAGAGTTCCTAAGCGTTTCAAAGGCCTAGGCGAGTTCGTGGAGCCCAGATTCCAACGCAATCAACCATTCGCCGATAGGACGCCTGAGTAGAAAGTTACGAGAGCGTTCAAAGCGGCGCAATGACGTAAATGTGTTTCGGCAAGCGGCGGGGCCGCGCGACCGAGGGTCGCGCCGAGCATCGAGGCCGCTGAAGGTTAGCGCCGCGCGCCGAGCTGGCGCGCGCCGGTTCGCAGGTTTCGCAGAGGTTTTCACGGGCGCCGGAAGCAGGTTACGCGCCGAGGCGGATTTTGGGCGAAAAACTTAGGAAAAGTCGATTTTTCTTTAAAAGACTGGGAGGTGACAAGTGTCCCCATCTGATTTCTTGCATGTAATATATTGACCAAGTCTTGAAGACTTGGTCATCTTCCAATTCTCTCTCTCTAAAGCTTAAGCTCCCACTTCTCTCTAAAATTCCAAGAGATATTTTAGCCTTAGGAGAAATCAAAAGTAAAAGGCAAGAAGGAAACTTGTGGCTAGCTTGTGAAGGTTGTTGTGGTGGTAATCTTGGAAAAGAGGCTAGCAAAATTGTTGGAATAAATTTGGCTAAAGCTCTAAGGTAACGGTTCCTCCTTTTAATTAGTTTTTAGTGTTGATGTTGCATGAAGAACTTGTGGTAGTAAATTATTCTCTTAGGCTCATTGCATGTAAGAACTATGGTTTGAATGTGAAGGAATTGGTTAAGAAGATATTATGAGCATGTTGTAGCCTAAAACTACCTTAGAATTATTTAGTGAATTGTTGTACCTAATGGGCAGAATTTTACACACCCAAGTTTAGGTGTGTAATCCCTTTGAAATGCTGGATTGTCGAGCCTTAAACGTGGCGCTTGGATGATAAATTCGCCTTGAGAAAGGTGGCAAAGTATGTAGAAACAAAGGAAATGCTGCCCAATTTTCCATAGAATTTAGTGGCTTTGAGTTTAGATTATTCTACATTGAAAGTAGAGGTTAATAAACGATTACGGTTATTTTAGGTTGACATATTACTTATGTAGTTTCGACTTAGCAATCAAAAAGGTATGTAGAGCTTTCCTATCTCTCGAGCATGAATAGATGTAACTATGTAGTACTAAGAGACGACAAGATTTGGTATTCTTACTTGTTTTAAGATATAAAGACTTGGTCGCTTTAAGAACGTATAAGTCCCTTAGTTAGGGAAAAAGTGTAATTTTACTAAAGTGAAGGGTTGATATAACAACTTTATGGGAAGTTGGTTTATTAGCTTTATAAAAGATTAATGAGAAGAGATTTACTCTAAGTAAGACAAGTAAGGACAAATGATTTGATTTATGAAAGACAAATTGATTTTAAGGCATCAATTGCCCAAGGGTTTTATGTATGAAAAAGAGTCACTTTTAAAAGAATTCAAGATGTAGTACTTGAGTTAAATTCCTGCTTTTCTTTATTAAAGATATGATTAAGTGCCTTAAGTAAACTAAAATGAGAGGGTATATGAACAAGACTAATAAGAAGTTATAAGTTTTCTTAACTTATTTACGACATGATACGATGACAATGAGCTAGTGGTAACAAGATATCCGGCGGCAAGCCCCAAGATCGCTATACCACCTTCTCCGTAAGAGTATGTCCGGCGGCAAGCCCCAAGATCGCCATACCACCTTCTTCAGGTAAGAGTATATCCGGCGGGCAAGCCCCAAGATCGCTATACCATCCGCCTTCAGAAGAGTATATCCGAGGAAAGTCCCCAAGATCGCTATACCATCCGCCGGTAAGAGTATATCCGGCGGGTAAGTCCCCAAGATCGTTATACCACCTGCCCGTGGATTTGCTACCCATGATGCGAGGAATACCTCACGCGAGTCCTTGGGCTTACGCGGTGAAATAGTCCCACGCGGACGGCATCGCCATGCGAGGAATACCTCACGCGGTCCCCGTGACCTACGCGGTGAAATAGTCCCGTGAGTAGGGTGCTTATTGATACTACGCGAGGTACCCTGCTTGATCCTAAGGCCCCTATTTTACGCAGATTATATATATATACTTGTCACTCTCATTGTTAGTAAGGCACAATAAAAGGTATTTTATTGTCTTCCATGACTCCAAATTTACTTTTAGACTTATGATATCATTATTACAAGATTTTCCAAACTTTACATACTTGGTACATATCAGGTATCGACCCTTCTCTGGCCGCGCTCATGCCGCAGGTGGTAAGCGCATCGAGGATCCTCGTTTAGGATCACTATTCCTGTCGTAAGCTCCATTCTTCCTAATCTTGATCATCGGGTACCTGATATTCCCCGATGCTATAGGTATTTTGTACATTCGTGGTACGGCGGCCCCGTCCCGCCACGCTTGTTATCTTTAGAGGTCTGTGGTCACCTATGTGTTTTGGGCTATAAGAACCCGCTGTACTACTATACTTTTGTTTAAGAATGTTTTATAAGGCACTTATCGATCGCCTGATGTTTACCTTTTATAAGTTATGTGTTACGATGTTCCGCCGCTATTCTCTCTCGACATATACCGACAGGTACCCTTAGGTACTGGCCATGCCCCGGTCGGGTCGTGACAATAACCCAAATAGAATCAAACTTCTGATAGGAACCAGTTAATCCTGTAATGAAATATATGGTCAGTCTTGAATTTCAAGGCAAGAGTCTCAATATTTTGTAGCAATCCTCCAGGTTTCTGATGTTCTACCTTAACTTACTGGCAATTTGGACACTAAGCAATGAATTCCACAATATTCTTCTTTATGTTATTCCAACAATAAATTTGCTGAAGATCATGATACATCTTAGATCCATGGTAAATAAAATATCTGGACTGGTGGATCTCTGCCATAATTTATCTTCGAAGTTCCCTAATATCGGGCACACACAACTGGCCTTTATATTTAAGAACTCCATCATCTGATAGCTCGAACAAATGCTTTTTTTTAAAGGGGGTACCTTCTATGATTCTGACCAAGGTAGGATCATCGAATTGTCGCACCTTTACTTCTGCCACTAATGAGGATTCAGCGGCATTCTTCACTATAGCACTCTCGTCACCTATATCAAGTAATCACACCCTTAAATTGTCCAATCAATTCATATCTTTAGTCATCTCTAACTTGTCAGCTCCCACATGCCAACATTTGCCTTCTTAGGATGGTACAATATGTCAACATCGTGGTCCTTCAGCAACTCAAGACATATCCGATGCCTCAAATTTAATTTGTTCCACCTGAATATATAATATAGGCTCTTATGATATGTAAATGTATCAACATGAACTCCATAAAGTAGTGGCACCATATTTTATAGCAAATATAACAGCTGTCAACTCAAGATCACGAGTCGGGTAATTTTGCTCGTGCTTCCTCAGTTTTCTTGAAGCATACACAATAATTTTAACATGCTGCATCAGAACACAACCCAACCGAACTCTGGAAGTGTCACAATATACAACATAACCTCATACATGTATTGATGTTAATCCACTATTTAACTCCTGAAAACTCTTTTTGCAAGTGTTTGACCACTAAAACTTAGACGCCTTATGCGTCAACTTCGTCAATAGAGCGGCAATAAAAGATAAATTATCTACGAACCTTCGATAATAGCCTACCAAGCCGAAGAAATTACGCACTTAGTAGGAGTTGTGGGCCTCAACTAATTCTTAACTACCTCGATCTTCTGGTTATCAATTTTGATGTCGTCATCTGATACTTCCTGCCCAAAAAAGGCCATCGAGTTCAACCAGAACTCGCATTTAGAGAACTTGGCATACAACTTATGATCTTGGAGTGTCTGTAATATCGCTCGAATATGATATGCATGCTCTGCTTCTGATCGAGAATGCACCAAAATATCATCAATAAACACTATCACAAAGATATCCAGAAACAATTTAAACACCCAATTCATCAGATCTATAAAAATTGTTGGTGCATTGGTAAGACCGAAAGACTTTATGAGAAACTCATAGTGACTATATCTGGTCTGAAAGTTGTCTTCAGGATATATTTCTCCTTGACTCTCAGCTGATGGTATCCATATTGGAGATCGATCTTTGAAAAATACTTAGCGCCTTGCAATTGATTAAACAAGACGTCGATTCTAGGAAACATATATTTATTCTTGATAGTTATATTGTTTAGCTGATGGTAATCAATACACATTCTTAATGAACTATCTTTCTTACGAATGAATAGCATTGGTACACCCCACGGGGAAGTACTGGGCCTGATAAAGCCCTTTTCTAGAAGATCTTTCAGTTGAGCTTTCAATTCTTTTAACTCAGCAAAGACTATTCTGTATGGAGGAATAGATATAGGCTGAGTATATGGAAGTATATCGATATCAAAGTCAATCTCCCTTTCAGGAGAAAGACCAAAAAGTTCATCGGGAAATACATCAAGGAATTCATTACCAACAGGGACCAACTGAAGGGTTGGTGGCTTTGCCTCCACATCCTGGACTCGTACTGAATGGTAAATACATACCTTCACCATCTTTTGAGCCTTAAGGTAGGAAATAAACCTCCCCTTAGGAGCTGAAGCATTGCCCTTACATTCAATAACTTACTCTCTTAGGAAATTGAAGCGAACAACCTTCGTCCAACAATGCACGTTAGCATAATAATAAGCCAGCCAGTCCATACCTATAATAACATTGAAATCAACCATCTATATCATAAATCATCACGTCACAACCCCTATATACTCATCTAACAATTAGAGACTCACCAACGAGCGTAGACACCTCAAATAACTTATGCGACAATTCAGGTTCTTTTCCACACTTACCAGCAACAAAAAGAGTAATATACGATAGAAGCTGGATCTATCAAGACATACACATCGAGGGAATAGACAAATAATATACATGTAACCACATCTGGAGATGACTCTAAGTCCTGTCCCGAATAATGCCTAAATGTGGTTCTGGTGACCGCCTGAGCTAGATGCTCCACCCCTGCATCTGTCCCTACTAGCCGACGTCTGCGTACCTTGCCAGGATGGCATATCAATAAGGGAGAATCTGCTACAAATCCTATTGACTGGGCCATGCCACTCCCGTCTCTTGACGAACAAAATCTCATAATATGACCTGGCTTCCCAGATGAATAGCACACATCTAACCCCTGACGACACTACTTAGAATGAGTTCTACCACACCGATCACAATAGGACAACGGAGGTCACACCTGACTAGACTCGCTTCTGTACTATGGGCCTAAGGTACGCGAACTTTGACCCTGACCATAATAAGTGGTTCGATCAGTATCAACCCATTGTTGACCCTATACCACTCTTGATCAACCCACTGCTGCCTCTTACAATCCTCCAAGTTCTGTGCATAGTCCTGAATGCGAGCAATATCCATATTCTGACTCAGAGAAGTTGTAGTACACTCATTAACCAAATATAGTCCCAAGCCACCGAAGAGTCGATGTACCGGTCACTCATCTCAACCACAATCGTAGGAGCATACCTAGCTAGGGCTGGGCATAAATATCGAAACCCAAATTATCGAACCGAATTGGAAATTTAGGTAATTTGATATTCAATCCGGTATTCGGGAGTAAAATTTTAGAATTACGGTATTCGGGTTTGGTACAAGATATTAATACAATTTGGTATTAAGTATTTACCAAATACTGAATTATTTATTTAATCGGGTGGTTCTAAATACTGATTAGGGAGATCTTGAGTGATGACTGCTTGTTTTGCTGAACATTTCACTTGTTCCAAGTGGTTTCACATAACATGAAAATTTGTTCATGAGAGAATGGACAGTGAGCGGATGAATTTTGAAATTGTATCATGTATACCTATTTATACAAAGTTATCAGGATTACTTGAATAGCTAACTGTTCCTGCCTTGTTCTACATGTTGATAAGAATCTCTGGTTGGTCCCCTTATAAATGTGCTCTATCAATAATTTGTCTTTTGTTAAGTATATTAATTTGGCTTCTTATTAATGAAGTTGCACATCGAAAAATAAAAATAATTGAAGAAACGATATTAAATTTATTATATAGTTGACTCCAACTTCAATAAGGTATTACCAAATACCGTACTGAACCAAAGTTTGATTTACCGATTATCAAATTACCGAACCAAACTTTTTTGGGTTGATATTTGGTATCTACTTTCAACTACCGATTACCAAATTATCAAACTTTGAAATACTAAACTGAATACCAAATTCCCACCCATATACCTAGCCAAAGAGTTAAATTGCATATTGTACTCCCGAACACTCATAGTACCCTACAACAGACGTAGAAAGTTGTCGTGCCTAGCTCAGTAGAGCTCAATAGGCAAATACTGCTGTAAAAATGCCTCAAAAAACTCCTTTTGTCCTGTTGGTGGGGCACGAGACCTCCTAGACTTCTCTGAAGTCTCATACCAAGTCATAGCAACATCTCACAATCTATAACAGGCAAGCTCTACAGACTCAGTATCGACGAGATGCATAACCCGCAAAATCAGTTGCATCTGATCAAGAAAGATCTGTGGGTTCATATTTGAACCTACCCCCGTGAATACTATGGATCCAAGTTGATAAAGTTCAAAACACTCACGTTGATTACTCTATCATAAATACCAATTGGTCTAATGTTGGGTCTGAGAGGTCACTCAAGTCAACAACTGTATAACATTCTGCATATATAAATCCTGATCGGGATCAACTAGGGGATGAATGGAAGGCACATCAACTCCTCTAAGTCCCTCTGAAGGTATTGGGGTGGAGTCCTGGAGGCCTGAGATACAGCCTCAACCTGATATTTTTGTATCCCAGGATCAGCGGGTGGTACATGACTAGCATCCTCTCCTCATTTGGTGGCATGTTCTGCGATCGGCAGAATCCTTCTGCGGTCCATAGAATGGGCCGCAGAATTGCACAGAAATTTCAAATTTTTTGATAAATTTTGTCTTCCTAAGTGCGGTCCGTAGAATGCTCTATTGAAATTCCTTTTTTGTCGATTTTTGTCGATTTTTGTCGAAGTTATTTTCTTCGATCCGATTAGTGTCAAACTTTCCCGAAACTTCAATAGTACTTCAATAAAGCTTTCTAGTCCTTTGGAGGGGTCTTACCACCTCCAAGTCCATGTCGACTAACTTTGCGACAATGACGACGCACGAAATACGGGGTGTAACACAAAATTGTTCTTCAATATTAAATACCAAAAACAATAAATCAATAACCATGTTCATGAAAGTATATGTATGTCTTAGAGACAATTAGTATTAGGACAAAATGTACGTTATACACATTCGTATTTATATTAATTATGATTAATATTATGGCATTTGCATTTGTTGCATTGTTTATTGATTGTTTATAATATTATATAAATACATCCCTAGAGTTTACGTGGTTATTAATAGTGTAAGAGATTAATATTATAACGTAACTCTTAAATAGCCTCGAATAATGATCATCGAGATTGGGATATCGATGATATGCGATACGCCGATACGCCGGTCCGCATCATATCCTTGGGACGTAGATGTCTCACTTGCTACGAGTTATGGCAACTCGTGACGGACACATGGATACTTGTTGAAGTATTGGTATACCCTGCTAATGCACTTTTGTTATATATGTCTAAAGTGTCATCGGCGTGTGGAAGATAGAATTCCTTAGACTTGAGGTCGATACCAACTTGTTTACGGAGTAATGTACTTTGATCCTATCCTAAACTCAGATGCCTTATAGGTTGAGACGCGACTTGTTTTGGGTACGTTGCGAAGTAGATTGAAGGTGGTAGTTGAGCCAAGATTAGGATTCATTAATGTATATTCGAGAGAACACTCATATTTTCATATGGTATTAGGTTGACTCATCGTCGTCACGACCGACCCGGGTCGCGATCGGTACCCTACCGGTACCCGCCGTGTATACATCGAGAATAGCAATGAACATACATAACATATAACTTATAATAAGGTAAACATTACTGGCCAGCCGACAAGGCCGCCTTCCATAAAATAACTTAATCGAAAGTGAAACAGTACAACTTATCCTTACAGCCCAACCACAAACGTGACTACGCACTTCTAAGAATAACAATCGTATGACACGGCCCGCCATACCCCCTGAATATACAAAAGTCTATAACCTCAGGGAATCATACCAAAAAGAAAAAGCCTCCGGAGGGATGGAGCCTTCCAAGAACTGAACAATGATCCTAAGAGCGGATCGCTAGTTACGATCTCGACTCGCATTTAACGCAGCCTCGGGCGAGGTCAAGATAACAGTACTAAGTATGTGAAATCAAAATATCAGAATGAAATCATAATAGCATATATAAAGCAGGAGACATGTATGATGGCCAATCTACAGTATACAACATATACGCAGCTATGTCAAGTCAGGGGGCTCACGCCCTCTAAGTCATTACTCAATATAACCATAGGTCTCATGCCCATAATATCAATCATGCCCGTGGAATTCCTTCCTCACTGCCGGCAGTATAAGATATAACAACGCTAAGGAGTACACATGAATACTAGATCCCACTCAGATTATAAGAACCGTGACGAGGCAAGACGGCGCATAACTACCGATCCACCCCGCATCCTCAATCGATCGGGCAAGTACGAAAATCGCCTACCGATCCACCCGCATTCAACAATACTAATTACTCAATCACGGCCGATCGGCAAGTACGATAGCCTCTACCAGATCCACCTCGCCACATCGCCGACCGGCAAGTACGCCGCTAACTACCGATCCACCGCATCACACAACTCGCCCTAACACTGACCGGGGCAAGTACGAAAGCCAACTACCAGATCCACCCTGCATCACGTCTCTGACCGGGGCAAGTACGAGGGCTAACTACCAGATCCACCCTGCATCAGTAGACCTCATGGAGAGCTAGTCCCTAAAGCAGATGGTATAACGATCTTGGGGACTTTCCCCTCAGATATACTCTTACACCGGCGCACGCTTTAACGATCTCGGGATTTACCCCTCAAATATACTCTTATCCTGGAGAAGGTGGTATAACGATCTTGGGGCTTGCCCCTCAGATACACTCTTATCCTAGCTCAAACTGTCATCATCTCATAATCATAAATAAGTGAGAAAGCTTATAACTTCTTATTAGTCTTGTTCACATACCCTCTCATTTAGTTTACATAAGGTACTTAATCATATCTTTAATAAAAGAAAACCGGGAATTTAACCCAAGTACTACATACTTCATCTCTTTTAAAAGTGACTCATTTTCACATAAAACCTTTGGGCAATTGATGCCTTAAAATCAATTTGCCTTTCATAAATCAAATCATTTGTCCTTACTTATCTTACTTAGAGTAGATCTCTTCTTATCAACCTTTTATAAAGCTAGTAAACCAAGTAACTTCAAATTTTCACAATCTAGACAACTTATGCCCATTTCTCAAAATAAACAACTTTCTTAACCTTCCATAAAGTTATTATAACCAACTTCCCATAAAGCCGTTATACTAACTTTATGCTTTTGAAATTAAGACATTCTTATCCTTTCATAAGGCCGTTATAACTAACTTCCCATAAAGCCGCTATAACTCCTTATAAATCATTTCATTCTTTTACTAACCAAGAGACTTATACTTCAAACAAATTTACACAATTTAAAATACTTCAAGCCTCTTATCCTTTAGAAAACAAGTTTCTTACCTCAAACATTTAAGCCTCTTATCTTTAGAATAATTCAATACTCAATATTTTCACACAAAGTGTTCTATACTTCCTTATGTCAAGAAATCTTTGTCTACCTTATTTAGGATAAATCACTCCTTAAGAACAATTGGGTCAACTTCTTAACCCAACCAACTTAGACATTTTCTTAAAACAAATCAAGTATAACAAAAGGATTTACTTCATTCAAAACACGTACGTCTACCGTACTATATAGTTATAACTACTCATGCTCAAGAGATAAGAAAGTTTCCACATACCTCTTTGATCAATCCACTTGCTAAGTCCAACTACCGCAAGCAATAGGTCAACCTAAAATAACCATGATACGTTTATTAACCTCTAATCTCAATGTAGAACCAACCAAGCTCAAAGTTACTACATTCTATGGAAAATCGCAAGATTTCTCTGCTTCTACATACTTTGCCACCTTTCTCAAGGTCGAATTTTATCATCCAAACGCCACATTTAAGGCTTAACAATCCAACATTTTAAAGGGGATTACACACCTAAACTTGGGTGTGTAAAATTTTGCCCCATAAGTTACAACAATCCACTTTAACAATTCTAAGGTAGTTTTTAGGCTACAACATGCTCATAATATCTTCTTAACCAATTTCTTTATATTCAAACCATATTTCTTACATGCAATGACTCTAAGAGCATTATCTACTACCACAAGTTCTTTCTTCTTAACATACTACACTAGAAACTAATTCTAAAGGAAGAATCATTACCTTAAAGTTTTAGCCAAAACTTATTCCAAATATTGCTAGCTTCCTTGCCAAGAACACCACCACAACAATGCCAACAAGCTAGCTACAAGCTTCCTTTTCTTGTTCTTAACTTTCAGATTTTTCTTGGGCTTGGATTTCCTTTGGAATGGTAGAGAGAAGGAGGAGCTAATAATTTTTTTTTTTTTAGAGAGAGGGAGAGGTTAAAAGATGACCAAGTCTTCAAGACTTGGTCAATATAAGGCATGCAAGAAAATCAGATGGGGGGACACTGGTCACCCTCCCATGGCCTTTTTAAAAGAGAAAATCAGATTTTCCTAAGTTTTTCCGCGATTTCGCCTACAGGCCGCAGCTGGCGCGCGCCATGCTGGATTTCCGGCGCTCAGCCAAGGGCACTGCAATCTTCAGCAACACCCCAAGATATCCGGCGCTGCTCAGATCCGCGCCGCGCCCCGCCGCTTTTTCCCCGAAACGCATTTCGCCTGTCACAAGACCGAACTTGTAACACCCATAACTTTTTACTCCGACGTCCTATCGACGAACGGTTGGTTGCGCTGGAATCTAGACTCAACGAACTACGCCCTAGGCCTTTGAAACATCTTGGAACTCTCAATGTACCAGGTCATAACCCGTCTCAAAGTTGACTAAAACCCGTCCGAAACAATCCGTCAACTCATCCTTTGAAAATTTTAAGTCTTACATGATATGGTACGCTCTCACACGTAAGGTCAGAACTACGGGGTATAACATTGGCCAACGCAATGGACATGTCTTTGATATAGTCATGTTTTCAACTAATATAGATGGGATATAGTGATCAAGCCATTTGGATAGACACTTGACAAATTCTAAGCTTGATTGAGTATGTCGTAAATGAAAGAATTTTGTCTTCCCACATAGAGGTTCAGTTCACAGGTTTCGTGTAAATATACTTCACATATTGAGTTCGTCTTCTGGCGCAGTCTAGGAGTTCCGTGTAGACCCTAATGTTATTAGTGTCGATATGTGAAGGCCTGAATGGTAACACTAAGTCAAGTGTTCCATCGATTCAAGGATGTAATTAGAAGGAGAATATATATATATATATATATATATATGTTTGGTTTATAATCGAGACATTAAAAGAAAATTGAATACAAGGCAGAAACTGGGACAGGGCTGCGGTGTCAGCGCCGCGGCGCCACTTACTTAGCGTTGCGCTACTAAATGTCCTGCGGGTCTGAGTTGGCCCAGTCTGCTGAGGTTTTATGGGCTGGCCCATTTGGAGAACCTTATCTGTCCTCTTCAGCTATAAATAAGAGGGTTCCCTCACATATTTTCTACCCCAAAACCAAGAGAGTATTCTCTTCTAAAACTCTGCTGAAATTCCTAGCATTCCAAGAGTTAGAAATTACATCAGTTTCAAAACTGGAAAATCCAGGAATATTTGCATGCACACTCTCGCGTACACAAAAGCTTGAAGATTCCGATTGCTACAAAATGTAAGTCTTCGTTCGAAGTATTATATTTTGCTTGTGTTTTACATTATATAATCATATTACAGTTTGACCGCCATGTCAGGTTTGAAACATAAATTTTCAAATTTCACAGCGTGTACGATCCCGACAAATAGCATACAGTGGTATCAGAGCCTAAGTTATTTTGTGTGATCATATGATGAATATTAATGATAATATGGGTTAGGATATGTTTAGATCTAATTTATATGTCGTTAAGAAGCTTTAAAATCCTAAATATTAAGAACACATTGTCATTGTAACCGGATCTGTTAAAACAATGATGTAATCGAGGAAGTCATTCCGATCTAACTTTTCTAAGTTGATATGCGTTATCCGGTTCTTTTAGAACATGGTGCATTGAAACAAAGAATGAGAAGGGATTGGATGATGGTCGATGAACGTGTTGTTTGATGGTGAATAAGAAACGAGGATGGATCTGAAAATTTGACCCTCGTGTTTTGGGGCTTCGGATTTTTGGTATTTGCGTTTCTGGGATTGCGGCGTCGCGGCTCCACGATGGAGCGCCACGGTCGCTAGGATTTGGCGGCGCGCCGGCTTATTCTAGAGCCACCGTTGTTAATCCAGAAAGGTTAAAACAAAATTTTGGACTTACTGCCTCTAAGGCGCCGCGACGCTGACAAGATTGTTTCCAGAATCTGAACACTGCCTCTAAGGCGCCGCGGCGCCACCAGTTAGGGTCGCGGCGCCGACGACGGTGATTTTAAAAAAAATTGAATCAAAAACTGAAGTTTATAATATTCAGATTCTGATTTTGAAGTTTCAAAATGACAAATTAAAATATAATTTTAATTTGATGATTTGGTCCTCTCTACGATCGTAATTAAATAAAGTTTCTGAAATTGGATTTTAAGTTCTGGAAATTGCAAATAGGTCCTCAAAACTCAAAAATATTTTCTAAGAGTTGAAATTATATTTTCTGAATTTAATGGGGTTCAAATTAAACTTTTAAATTCTTGAGACACTAAATTGTAAATTTTAAAACTTTGCAGAATTCCTGAAAATCAGAATTTTAAAATCAGAAAATGTTTAGGAACTGTTTGGCATAGACATAGATTTAGAGTTTAGAAAAATAAACTCATGATTATCATTAATGGTATATTATTGTATAATATACAGCTATGCTAAGTGTTTTGAATGTGAAGCATTTAAATTATTAGCATAGCATCCGCAATTATTGTCTGGGTAGGCGGCACCCAGTAATTTTTTACTTTAAATGACCGCAATAACTGTCTGGGTAGGCGGCACCCATTATTTGATTAAAACCATCTTATATCATGCCTAATGGGTTGATGATTTTCCATCTAAATGTGTTTAGAAATTGTATAGGATATCATATGATGTATGACATAATTGTTGATCTTGGTTGAAATCCCCGAAAACTGAAAATGTTTCTCAAATATTAAATACAAGTCTAAATTAAAACGCGTCGTCCATTATAATTGTTAGGGTGCAAAATCATTTTCGGCGATACGAGTATTTATGCCAAAGCATTTACTATAAGTCTACGAGGACTCAGGCCCTTTCATAGATGTGTTAAAGTAAAAGTAGATGATAAACTTTTATGGGTATTTACACCAAAGTGTTTGCTCGCTTGGTGGAATTCCGGACTTTGAAGTCCGAATTGGTCGATTTCGTATACGCATGCAGAAAGTCAATGGATTCGTAACTCGTGTACGGATCAAAGGCCAAATTTACTTAGGTACTTAAACGCAGTCGCGTAATGGAGTTGGCTTATTTAGATGAATCTTGGCGTCAAAGTGTCGGACTAATCTAAAGACGCGAGATTAAAATGAATGATATTTAATCAAACTAAGAGTTGTAAATAAGCTTCGCAATTGGTTGAGGACCTACCAAAGTGTGATATTGAAGTTATCAGCCAAAGCAAACGCGGATATAACATATGTTTGGATCTTGGCCAATTATGACCTTAAAATGATTTAGGTCTGTATTCTACCTTGGGGTCGTAGAAGTATGCTAAAATAGTGGGAGCTAATTAAATAAAAGGATATGTTAAATTAGCCTAGAATGAATGTGTATAATAATGAGAATGAATTTTGATTGCATTTTCCTGTCTATCTATATCTTCAGATCTTCAAAATGTCGAATTTTTGATTAAAAATGCTGATGGAATCGAACAGATTGGTTGGACCTAATTATATCGATTGGCTCAGGAATGTTAGGATCGTCCTGAGACAAGAGAAAATTGAGTATGTGTTGGACAGGGTATTCCGTACAGTGCCTGCCAAAAACTCTGTAGAGTATGTTACCTTTGATAAAGTTGCTTATGAGAAGCATTAAAATGATGCCACTTCGGCACAATCTTTGATGATTTCTTCTAAGTCACTGGAATTACAGATACAGCATGAGCACATGGGTCCCAATGAAATGTTAGAACATTTAAAGAGTCTCTATGACTCTCAGTCTCAAACCATGGAGTATGAGCTTCTTATAAAGCTCTTTAAATGTAGACTCAATGAAGGGGGCCAAGTATCTCCACATGTGCTGAAAATGATTGGGTTGATCGAAAGGTTGGCCTCCATTGAAATAAAGTTTCACGACATAGTTGCTTCCACCCTTATCCTACATTCACTTCCACGTTCGTTTGAGAGTTTCATCATAAACTATAATATGAATGGAACTAAAGCGAAGTTGTCGGAGTTGCACAATATGTTGAAGATCTTCGAATCTTCTATCTCCAAGAGCAAACATGTGCTCATGGTTAGCTCTTCTAGTCATCCCAAACCGAAAGGTAAGGGACCTCAGAAGATGAAGGACAAATTTGTGGCTGCGCCCGCAACCATGAAGCCCAAAGGAGGGGCGAAGAAGAAGAAGAAGAAGAAACTCCCGGCAGTGGATGTGTGCATGAACTGCAATAGGAAAGTGGCACGGAGGAAGGATCAGATCGCTCGCGAGGAGGAAAGGCACCTGGTGCTCCATCCTCTAGTGAACAAGGTATGTTTGTAATTGAAATAAATCTATCTATAAATGATTCTCATTCATGGGTACTAGATACCGCTTGTGGCTCACACATTTGTACAAATGTGCAGGGTTTAACTGACAGCAGAAAGGTCGGACCTCGAGAGGTGGACATGCACGTTAGAAATGGTGCACGGGTTGATGTTAAGCGCGTGGAAACTTATAGATTAGATTTACCTTCCGGTAAAGTGTTAATGTTAAACAAATGTTTTTATGTTCTCTCATTGACGAGGAACATTATTTCCATTCCTGTTTTAGACACTACGGGCTTTTCCTCAAGCATTTCTAATGGCAATATGATTTTGGATGTTAATGATGTTGTGTATGGAATTGCGCCTTTTGTGAATGGATTATATACATTAAACTGCAGCCGGGAAATTTTCAATATACAAAACAAAAGAGCTAAGATAAGTGAAAGAAATTCTACCTACCTGTGGCATTGTAGACTTGGTCATATCAATCAAGCAAGGATAGAACGGTTGTGGAAATTAAATTACCTTGAACCATTTGACTTACAATCTTATGGTAACTGTGAATCTTGTTTGAAAGGTAAGATGACCATTAAACCTCTTTCTGGAAAGGGGATCCGTGTCAAGGAGGTGCTTGAGTTGGTACATACTGATGTATATGGACCATTTTCGACTCAAGCTAGAGAAGTTTTCTCCTACATTATCACTTTTACAGACGACTTGACGAGGTATGAATATGTGTATCTTATGAGACACAAATCTGAGGCCTTCGAAAAGTTTAAAGAGTATAAGTGCGAAGTGGAGAAACAACTCTCAAAGAGTATCAAGACTCTTCGATCTGATCGAGGAGGTGAATACTTAAGTAAAGAATTTCTAGATTATTTAAAGCTACATGGAGTTCATTCAGAATAGACACCTCCTGGAACACCACAGATGAATGGTGTTGCCGAGAGGAGAAACCAAACCTTGCTTGACATGGTTCGATCCATGATGAGTTTTTCAGCTCTACCTACATACCTTTGGGATACGCTATACTAACCTTGATATATTTTCTGAACAGAGTTCCTTCTAAATCAGTTGAAAAGACGCCATATGAGGTATGGTGTGGCAAGAAGTCATCACTTAGACACATGAGACCCTGGGGTGTCCAGCATATGTCAAGAAGTTGATCACTGATAAGTTGGAGTCAAAGAGTGAGAAATGTTACTTCGTTGGGTATCCAAAGAAAACTAAGGGATATTATTTCTATCTTCCTAGCGAACGTAAGATATTTGTTTCTAGGAACACAACTTTTCTTGAAGATGAATATGTCTACAAGGAAGAGAGTTGCACAGATATAGAACTTGAAGAAATTCAAGAACAAAGTAACATATAGGTTGAATCCTTGCCAGATGATAAAGTCAAGAATTCAGTGGGAGCTTTTGGCGACGATTGGGTACTTAGGGTACGCCCTTCGGCTAGTGTGAGTGCTACGAGGAGTAATGCAGAAATGCAAGATCCTCCTGCACAGACCTTGGGAGCAAGTGCACCAGTTGCACCTCCTCCCATTCATGAAAGATCATGAAAATGATATTCCTAAAAGCTCTAATGTTGGTGGATCAACCAACACACAAGAACCTTCTCACAATCACGACATACCTAGAACTGAACTGCAAGACACTCAACTCCGTAGGTCTACTAGAACTAATCGTCCTCTGGAAAGACTAAATCTACTTGTGGAAATAAAAAATGAGCTAGATATTCCTGATGATGATGAGCCTACAACCTATAGCGAAGAAATGCTAGACATTGATTCGAAGAGATGGCAAGAAGCCATGCAATCTGAGATGAAATCTATGTATATCAATCAAGTGTGGAACTTGGTTGATTTTCCAAATGGGGTTAAACCCATAGGATGCAAATGGGTCTTCAAGAAGAAGATTGATGCATTTGGCAAGATTCAGACTTATAAAGCTAGACTAGTGGCTAAAGGTTTTAATCAGCGTCCTGGTGTGGATTAAGATGAAACCTTTTCACCCGTTGCTAAGATAAAGTCTATTCGGATTTTGCTTGATATAGCAGCACATTATGACTATGGCATTTGGTAGATGGACGTCAAAACTGCATTCCTCAATGGTAATCTAATTGAGGAAGTATATATGAAACAACCCGATGGTTTTTCATCCGAGATCAGAACAAATGTTGTGTGCAAGCTACACAAGTCCATTTATGGATTTAAGCAAGCCTCTATGAGTTAGAATATTTGCTTTGACAAGGCTATCAAATCTTTTGATTTCGTCAGAATCAAAGTGGATCCTTGTATTTATATAAAATGTAAGGATGAGGGTATTGTATTCATTGTTATATATGTTGATGACATATTGATAATGGGAGACAATAAGGCTCTCATGCAGTCATTTAAGGAATGGTTGTCCAAAACCTTCATGATGAAATATTAGGTGAAACTTGCTACATTCTGGTAATTAGAATCTATAGAGATAGACCTAATAGATTGTTGGAGTTGTCACAGTAAATCTACATAGACAAAGTGCTTAGAAGCTTTTCCATGGATAATTTCAAGAAAGGCGGTCTTCCAATAGGTCAAGGCATCATGTTATCTAAGAAAGGTTGCCCTTCTAGTGTTGTAGAACTTGAGCGCATGAAGAGGATTCCATATGCTTCGGATATAGGATCAATCATGTATGACATGACCTGTACTAGGCCAGATGTGGCCTTTGCACTTAGTATGACTTGCAATTTCCATCAGAATCTTGGTGAGGAACACTGGAAGGCAGTCAAAAGTATTCTTAAGTATCTCAGACGTACTAAAGATTACTTCTTAATCTATGGTGGAGATAATAAGCTAGTTGCCACTGGGTATAGTGATGCTAGTTTTCAGACAGATGTTGATGATTTCAAATCTCATTCTGGTTACACGTTCGTTTTCAATGGAGGAGCAGAGAGCTGGAAGAGTTCCAACTTGTTTACGGAGTAATGTCTAAAGTGTCATCGGAGTGTGGGAGATAGAAGTCCTTAGACTTGAGGTCGATACCAACTTGTTTACGGAGTAATGTACTTTGATCATGTCCTAAGCTCAAATGCCTTATAGGTTGAGACGCGACTTATTTTGGGTACATTGCGAAGTAAATTAATGGTGGTAGTTGAGCCAAGATTAGGATTCATTCCTCGAATGTATATTCGAGAGAACACTCAGATTCTCATATGGTATTAGGTTGACTAAGTCGTTGGCTAACGCAATGAATATGTCTTTGATATGATCATGTTGTCAACTAATATAGATGAGATATAGTGATCAAGCCATTTGGATAGACACTTGACAAATCCTAAGCTTGATTGAGTGTGTCGTGAATGAAAGGATTTTGTCTTTTCACATAGAGGTTCAGTTCACAGGTTTCGTGTAACTATACTTCACATATTGAGTTCGTCTTCCGGCGCAGTCTAGGAGTTTCGTGTAGACCCTAATGTTATTAGTGTCGATATGTGAAGGCCTGAAGGGTAACACTAAGTCAAGTGTTCCATCGATTCAAGGATGTAATTAGAAGGAGAATATATATATATATATATGTTCGGTTTATAATCGAGACATTAAAAGAAAATAGAAAACAAGGCAAAAAATGGGACAGGGCCACGGCGCTAAATGTCCTGCGGGTCCGAGTTGGACAAATCTACTGAGGTTTTATAGGCTGAACCATTTGGGGAACCCTAGCTGTCCTCTTCAACTATAAATAAGAGGGTTCCCCTCATATATTTTCTACCCCAAAACCAAGAGAGTATTCTCTTCTAAAAATCTGCTGAAATTCCTAACATTCCAAAAGTTAGAAAGTATATCAAAGTTTCAGAACTTGCAAATCGAGGAACATTTGCATGCACACCTGATCGGTGTATTTTATATACACCTTTTGAGTCAGTTTTAGTTAGTCTTTTGTCCCGTTTTGCACATATAAGTGTCGTATTAGGATAGTTTTCTTTCTTTTGAGTCAAAGTGGTTAAAATGGCCAAATGGCGGAAAAGGAGCTAAAAGAGGGCAAAAGAGGAAATTCCAGAGCTAAAAACAGAGAAAGTGGCGAACGAGGAAAAATCTGCACTAGCAACAGCGCCACTATTCGAGAGGCTGCGAAGACTGGCGCCACGCGCCCTCGCATGCCAGGCGGCCGCGGCGCTAAACATCCGAGCTCAGGAGATCAGGCCGCGCCTGCAGAACAGATATCGGGCGGCGCCAAAACACCCGACGGAGTCTGAGAACTTCCGTAGCGCGCTGGCTCTGAGCCGGCACGCGGAAAAATTAGGTCTTTTGACGAAGTGCAGGCGGTGAAGGAAAAGAGGAGGCGGTTTGCTTATAAAAGAGAACCCTAAGCGATTTTGAGGTTCCTTCTGCACAACACAAGACTTTTGCTTGGAGATTGGATACCATTAGTTTAGTAATTTCTTTTCCCTTTCTTGTTCTTTATTTCAGTTTTTGTATGATGAACATGGAATTAGTTCTTGTCATGTCAATGGCTAGGAACTAATTCTCTTATAGGGCTTTCCATTGTTGAATTACTAGAAACTTATGTTATAAATTAATGCATGCTTATGGTTATTTTTCTTATTGTGAGATATATCCAATAATTGAGTTGAAGTCTTGGTAATTAATTGACAACTAATTATCACTATATGATTTCTAATCAGATTAGAAAGGGGATTGTGAATATCTTGTAAGTTGGGTAGACATTCTTGGATTGGGGATGAAAATACCTCAATTATTTATGTAAGCGTTGATGAGAGGCTTAACAACCCTAATTTTGCGCATTGTGCGTGGCGGTCGATTAGGTTTTGTTATTAATCCTCCTATAAAGTTATCCTTATCACCGAAAGGTAGGTAAGGTGCGATCTTGAGGTTGAGTGTTTATATAACCTAACGGGAGTATAAAACGATTTCGTAAACCCGCTTTCTCCAAAAGAAGAATACCATAAGTTAATGCATTAGTACGTAGCATGCGGATAGTAAGGATACATGGAAGCCCTATTCTCATCACATCCAAGTAAATCTTTATATTTAAATAGCTTTCATAATTCTTAGTTATAAACAACCAATCGATTATCAATTCGCCAAATAGATACTAGAAAATAGACGGTTGGTACTTGAACCCTAATCACAGAGGGCGATATTCGGTCTTATCAAGACTATACTACTTGTCACGATAACGTGCACTTTGCGTTTAAAGTGTGTGCATCTTACCGCGCGTCAAGTTTTGGCGTAGTTGCGAGGATTAGGCATAGTTCAATATCAAATTTGTCTATTTTTAATTTCTAATTTGGTTTTTAATTTTAATTTTAATTTTTAATTTTTTACGTTTTTTTTTTACTATTTTTGGAAAATTCGAGGTACCGTGATTTGTTGTCTGTTTTTGATCTATTTCAGGAAGTCAGTTTATGCGAAGGAGAAGAGGAGCAGACACTCTTGTTCCCTTCAATCCAGAAATTGAGAAAACCTGCAAACGAGCGAAGAATCGATTGCAACCTTGTTAGAGATGAACGGCGTTCAGAACAACAACGGGATGGGAGAAGGGTTAGGAGAGAATCAACCCCATCCAGGAATACCTAGGCAAGTGCCAATAGACGTGGAAGAGAGTCCAAGTCCGGCGAACGAAGTTTGGGAGACTATGTCTTTGCCAAGAGTAAATGGAGCACGACACGCATTAGGCTCCCGCAATAGAGCTAACAACCGAGATAAAACCGCACTTCAGTACGGCATGAAGACACATGCGATTCGGAGGATCGCTGTCGGAGGATCCACATATGCACATAGCTAATTTCTTGGAGCTATGTGCAACGCGTTGATATAACTCTTGAATCGATGATGCCGTCAGTTGAGGCTCTTTCCTTCTCACTTAGGGATAGAGCAAAAGTATGGTTGAATTCCCGCCACGATTCGATTTTTACATGGCAAAGGCACGTAAATTCCTAGCCAAGTTCTTTCCCCCGTGTAAAGCAGCAAAACTGAGAGGGGAGTTGAACAACTTCTACCAAGCAGATGGAGAGTCCTTATATGAAGTTTGGGAAAGGTTCAAAGATCTACAGAGAAAGTGCCCACACCATTGCATTGAGTTGTGGAACTTGGTCCACATCTTCTACAACGGGCTGAGCAGTACAACCAGAACCATCATAGATGCGTGGCAGTGGAGCATTCATGAGGAAAACACCACGCGGCGCTCGCGAGTTATTAGAAGATATGGCCACTAACAACCATGTCACGGAAGAGAGGTCGACCAATGGGAGAAGAACAGTGGGAGTCCACGAAATAGATGCTATTGCTGCCTTGAATGCCCAAGTGGCCCTTCTAGCGAAACAGTTGCAGCAACATACAGTGTCAGTAAATGCGGTGCAGATGCCTAAAAGCTGTGAGATATATGGTGGCCCACATACATTTGATAGGTGTCCTTCAGCGGATCCCAACAATATACCCATGGAAGCGGCGAGTGTCGGGCCATGGTAATTATCGAAGCAACAGAACAACCCTACTCCAACACTTATAATCGGTGGAGGAACCACCCAAATTTCTCATGGAGAGAGACCGAGGCGCAGAACCAGAATCGATACCGCATGGCGAGAACCGATGTCGAGCGCGAGATCGATAGGGGCGATGCAACCAGCAGAGCGAATCGGAACCCTTCATTCAAGCCCGCAAGCAGCAGCTTGATGCTGCCGGTTCAAGAAAAGCGGATGAAATGAATCACCGTGACAAAGACGGCCAACGCCAGACGCAGCGATTCATGCGAAGTTAGATCCTCGTCGTAAACTTGAGACACAGTGGGTCGGTAGCAAAAGCAAACAAGAAAGCCACGAGGACATTGCGAAGCAATACAGAGGTAAATCAGGAGCAATGTCGATGCGGTGAAAGTGGAAAGCGATTGGAGCGAAATACCTTAGCCAGAGTTGAAGAAAGAAGAGTTAGAAAAAGAGAAGGTGATTGAGCCTAGCCCAACAAGAGAGAAAACTCCGGAGAAGGAGTATCAGAGAAGATCCCTTTCCCAGAGACTACAATGAAAGCGGTTGATAAACAATTCTCCAAATTTTTGGAGACATTCGTAAAGTTGCATATCAATATACCTTTCATAGAAGCATTAGAGCAGATGCCTCCTATTTCAAGTTTATGAAGGAGATTTTGGGAAGAAGAAAAGTGGCGGAATATGAAATAGTAGCACCAATGTAAGAGTGTAGTGCTATCTTGCGAAAAAGTTGCCACCAAAGCTAAAGGATCTGGAAGCTTTACACTATCTTGCATTATGGGCGGTGACTTGCAATGAGCCTTGTGTGATTTAGGGGCAAGTATAAATCGATGCCTTATCGATTTAAAAGATTGGAGTTAGGTGAAGCCAAACCAACCACGAAGTTCGCAACTAGCCGATAGGCGGTGGTTCATCCAAGAGGCAAGATCGGGGCGTGATTGTGAAAGTAGGAAAATTCTTCTTTCCTGCGGACTTTCATTCTCGATATGGAAGAAGACGCGAAATCCATATCATATTGGGGAGGTCATTCCTAGCAACGGGAGAGCTTTGATTGATGTTGAAAGAGGAGAATTAACACTGGGGAGTGCGAAGAAATGGTGTTTAAAGTTTTAAACACGTCATCGAGCCACCAACAATGAGTGGGTGCTTTGCGATCGACACCATCAAGCCTCATGCGAGCCGATACAAGTCAACGAAAGAGCGATGAGCCCAAGAAAGGTGCATGGTTTCTTTGAAATGCCATTAAAGGAGGTAAGTTTTCTGAACTCCTCTTACCGATAATGCGAAGAAAAGAAGAAAAGAAAACGCCAAATGTGAGGAAATGGATAGGTTGGGGCTTAATCCACCCCGGGGTTATTAAGGCTAAAGAACTTGCGTCCGGTAAAAGGCGTTAAAGATACGCTAGTTGGGAGGCAACCCAGCGTTTTCAATTATGTTATTTTAATTTATGTCTTTAGTTTATTTTATTTTGTCGAGAACAATCTCACGGTCTTGGGTTCTTGTGTTTGTGTTGTGATTGATAGGTGGAAATAAACCGGAAGAAAAGCGCGAAAATCGAGAAAAGCGGGTAAGCGCGCACCGAGCAGCCGCGGCGCGCCAAAAGAAGCAACAGCGCAGAGTTTAGCGCGGCTCAGGCAGGCGCGCGCGTAAATCCGAAAAATATGCAAGTTTAGCGTCGCGCACCGTATGGCAGCGCGAAAGTCCCGGGCGAGCGAGATGATTAGCCGCGCTAGCCGTGGCGCCAAAAGCGGGAATCGAAACTTAAAATGCCCAAAATCAGATTTTCCCAATTCCAATTTCAAAACCTAACCTTCCTCTCCAAAACCCACGAAATTCAAAATTTGCCCACAAATCCTCGATAAATCCAACCCAACCACAATCAAAACTCTTAAATTCCCAAAACCCTTAGCCGTCTCAACCAACAAAGCTCCGTTCCATAGCCTCGAACCACCAATGAAACAAGAACAAGCTTGAAACTTCTCGTAAAAGGTAATATTTTTACGTTTCTTGAATCCTTTTGAAGTCACGGAGGAAGTAGTTTGAAGGAGTATTGTAGTTGAAGTAATTGATCTTGAAAAGTTGATTGTGAAGTTTAGAGAAAAGAGTAGAAAAGGAGTGTGGGTATTGGGTAGAAAAGTTGAAGTTTGGGGTGTTGTGTTCATGCTAGTTGTCAATTGTGTAGGAAACATTTGTGTCACTAAATTGTAAGCTCAAATTGTTTTAACCATGGCCACGGGGAAAGAAGAGGCTCCACATCCACCCTGACCCCACAATCTGATGAAAATAGGTTTGTGAGCTACCGAGCCTACGAAAGATACAAAAAGCTTGATACGGACCTTTAATGCGAGAAGGGAATGGACTACGGAGGAGTCATATGGGAAGAAGATATTTATGAGCCCGTTCGGGCTATGATTGAGTTAAGGAGTGGAGGAAATTTGTGAATCAGGAGAAGATAGCACCGATAAACACAACAATAGTGCGTGAATTTTATGCCAACTTTCAGGAGAAGGTGGAAAGGATGCTTTGTAAGGGGACACTATGTGCCTGTGGCAATGAGAGGATATAAATATACAATTGAAAGCAGTTGATGTTGAAGGAGGAATTGGTGATCGGAGCCATTTTAGAACATGGTGCAGGAGCACCGACAACATAAGCGGGATCTGAATCGCAAACACGATGAGCTACCACAGAGTTGTTTTTGATATTGGAAGAAATGGGTCAAGACCTTTGAGCAGTGTCAATTGACAAAGTAGCCAAAGGTTGGCTATATTTCGTCGGCCGCGTGATTCCGTCCACGCCTTCACAGTGCGGAGGATAAGATTAAGCGATATATGGAATTATGAGGTTGACGATTGATGTGGGAAAGAAATAGTGCGAGCATTGAGGAAATCAGCGAGTTGGTAACAACAGCGGATTGGGACATGGCTCGATTATCGCTGCTATGTCACATGAGTGCGGTCCCAAAACTACCAGCGACCTTTCGTAGAGAAACCAATTGCCGTGTCGCATGGGATAGTGCACTCTTTCCGGACCCAAGCCCGGCCACGAGACGGAGAGTACAACCAGGCGAGGCAGAGGCCGCCATGGGCGAAGATGAGCTGAAATAGGGGCTGATATGAGGCGGGACCTAGCCACCGGCCAACCACGAGCGAACCTCCAGCGCCCGCGATGGAGCAATTGTATCAAAATCGGATGAGGATGATGCGGACCTTGGACACGATGGTACAAGGGCGCAAGAAACAAGGCAACAAATCAACGAAGTGAGTTCATTGTTCAACCAATGGTCGATCATTATCCACCGCCACCGCGCATTTTAGCCAAAGTTTGTAAGTGTCTTATTTCTTTTATTGTCTTTGAGTCTACACACATTGGGAATGATGTGTGATTTAAGTTTGGGGGTGTTTTATTTGTGTGTCATGTTATCTTTTATTTAAGTCTTTTTGATTGTTTATGTTTATTTTGAGTCACCAAAATTTTTTCTTTTTTGAGTCATAATTGCCTGTCAAAGATCATGTATGCTGTAGTTGCTAGAAACACCTAGTGAAGTAAGGTGGAATGATGTAAAGGAATTGAAGCAACTATCTAAACACTTAGGTTAGATATGCCAAAAACTCACAGAATCTGTCTATTTGGAGTTTCTTGCTTGAGTTATGCATGCTAAATGATAAATGCTTATGTGTTATGATTGCTTGCTATTTGAGGCGAAATAGTTAGGATATGCATGTTAGGGAGATGACTCAAGCATTTCTTTGATAGCCAATTCTTACCATTCTTTTCTATCCTGTACTTTAAAAATATCCCTAGTCAGCCCCATTGAGCCTAAATTTGAAACTTCTTCTTTGACACCCTATATTCCCACAAATTGTACCATAAGTGAAAATATGAAATAGTGGAATACATTGTGTTAAAAAAAGAGACAAAAACAGTGAATAAGTTTGTTGCACCCCAATACAAAAGTAATAAGAAACAGGCAAAAGCCTAAGGTCCTTATTGTTTAGGTTTTAAGTACATTCCTCTAGATAGGCAGAATATATGACCTTTGGGTATGCCCTTAGTAAAAGTGTCTGCTATGTTATCATTTGATTTTACATAATCAATGAAAATAATACATGTGGTGATCAGTTGCCTAACGGTCTTATGTCTCCGTTGAATATGGCCAGAGACTTGCATTATACATAGAACTTTGTGTCCTTGTTGAGTCGAAGGTTGTCGCGTTGGATCATTTGGAAGGTATGAGTTTGTCCCAACACGGGACGTCCTCTAAGAAGTCATGAAGCCACTTAATTTCTTCTTCTGCTTTATCTAAAACAATAAACAATAAACTCTAACTCTATCGTGGATCGGGCGATGCAAGTTTGCTTAGAGAATTTTCAAGACACAGCCCCACCACTAATTATAAATATATACCCACTGGTGGACTTGGTGTTCTTTATATCAGATATCCAGTTTGCATCACTATACCCCTCTAGTACAGTTGTATATCTCGAATAATGCAACTCGTAAGTTAGCATGTATTTCAGGTACCGTAGACCCGATTCAACACTTTCCAATGATCATTACTCGAATTACGGGTAAACCTAGCCAATTTGTTGACTGCATAAGCGATATCAGGTCGCGTGCAGTTTGTTATGTACATCAAAATCCTAATCACCTGCGCATATCGCTCTGCATCTGCGCGCTATGATTTTATCAATTTTCGATTCATATCGATGGTGACCGTTGATGAATTATCGAACATCTCGACACATCGCCGATGTAGTGAGGCGAGATAAGACGATCTGTCGGGCGTCTTAGAGACCTTGATCCACTAAGATGATATTTGCAATACCCGTATCTTCGTATCAAAACATGTTTGACATATCATCTACGTAAAGGCATATCGTGATGCGCGAGTCGAATTTCCTTTCATGTAGACACATTTGTCACACGCATTAATGGAGAAACCGCCCGATAGTAAATCTTATCAAATTTTTCATGTTATTGCCTCGGGGCACAGTTGGCCGTCTGAGAGATTTGACAAGTCGACAAACTTTCTTCTTTTGCCCTGGAACCATATACCCCTCGGGTTGTTTCATATAAATTTCTTCTTCCAAATCATCATTTAGGAAGGTTGTTTTGACATCCATTTGATGTATCTCAGGTTGCGATCACATTGAATACTCGTATAGACGTCATTCTAAACACATGGGAGTATGTGTCAAAATAGTCAAGGCCTTCCTTCTACCGATAGCCCTTGAATACCAACCTGACTTTGTACTTATCTATAGACCCATCTGCTTTATACTTTCGTTTGAGTATCTATTTACAACCCAGCGGTTTATTTTAGGAGGAAGATCGACCAACTCTCAGTATGGTTTTGCAGATGGAGTCTATTTCACTCTCGATAGCTTAACTCCGGTGGTGCCTCAGAGTTGACAACACTTTGCAATTGTCCTTGGTTCGTTATCAACCATTTAAGCTCTGAAAGTCGGAAGGAGATTTTATCCTTTACGGCCCTTTTACTTTGTCTTAGTTCCATCTCTGGAGTCTTGAGTTAGAGAATCTAGAACTAGATTAGGATATTCAATCACTTAGTCCGCTGGATCTGAACCGTCTAGATATGGCGATCAGCGACTCACGGTTCTTGAGCTTTGTTCATAACCGTTTGCGAGAGGTTATGTCTCTTTCCTTTCTAGGAAAAGTATCCTCAAAGAATTCGGCATTCCTTGATTCCATTATCGTACCCCCGTGGATATCTGGTACATCTGACTTATGCACTAAGAAGTGATAAGCACTATTGTTATTTTCATATCCGATGAAAATTCAATCTGATCTTAGGTCGATCTTGACTGTTTTGACTTAGGTACTTGACGCTTTGCCAAATAACTCCACGCCGGGCATTTGTAGGTGGGTTTCTTTCCACCAGTGACTCGTATGAAGTTTTATCCTTACCCTTATATGGGACTCTATTAAGAATCGTATTAGCGGTAAGGACAGTTTCTCCCCACATGTTTTGGGGAAGACCAGAATTGATGAGCAAGACATTCATTATTTCCATCAATACACGGTTCTTGTGTTCAGCGACACCGTTCGACTGAGGTGAGTATGGGTCGTCGTTTGATGAACAATGCGGGTTGGCATAATATTCCTCAAATGGCGCTCGTATTCTCCCCTTTATCACTACAAATTGATTTAATTTACGTTTAGTTGGTTTTCAACTTACGCTTTGTGGCGTCGAGCGGCAGAAGGCTTAAATCATTACTTTTCAACAAGTAAATGAAACAATACAGTGTGCTATCATCATAAATGTCACAAAGTACTTGTTCCTCCTCTAGTTTGTGCAAACTTCAAATCCACGTATATTTGTGTGAATAAGTTCTAAATGGCGGTATCGCTTCGTGAGATCTAATGGGAGTTTTGCCTCTACGCACGCCTCGCATTGATGTTAAGGGTTTCGTCGATGAGCGTCAACAACTCGACTTTACTAATCTTTGGATGGATTTATAGTTCACGTGTCTAATATATGATGTTATAAATTAGAAGACTCGAACAAGTAAGAAGAAGCTTCACTTTATTGCTTGAGCGCATGACTAACATGGTGTTAACCTTGAAAAGGCCTTCACGAGCGAATCCCTTCCCGAAGGTTCCATTTTTGTGATTACAAACTTATTGGACTTAAATACTAGCCTAAAACCGGCGTTAACCAATACGGGATGTGAAAATAAATTCTTCTAATCTCGGGGACATCATCGCCTCGCCGAGTGAGCTCATTTCGAGAAGTCATCTTAAGGACCACGCTTTCCTATCACGGCGTCGGAGAAAGCGTTGTTACCCGTGAATAGATTTTTGTTTGTATGGCGGTGAATACGTGGAGAATGCATCTCTGTCGGAACAAATGTGGCCAGTAGCACGTGTCCGTCCACCGTTTCTTGAGATTCTACAAGGTTTGTACAGCACGGCTGCAAAAAACTCCTGTCGTATCGTCGAAGCGTGTCCTCAGCGGCGTTGGCATTTGCCTTGACTTTGGCGCGGGATATTTAAGACACGGATACTGCGGCCCGCTCGCTAGGTGTCCATTACAATCACGTCAAATGAAATATCTTACGTCGGATGGTAAGCGGGTTCAGCGTCTTTAGAGAGACCGTTAGATTTTAGTCTTCTTCCCTTGTGATTGGCGTCCAGGGAAATGCCTGGCGCTTGCTTAGGATTTGTCCATAATTCTAATTAATTGTAACCAAAGAACAAATCTTTTAAGCCTTGTTTTCGAAAATCCAATCTTTAAATGGGAAGTAGGTGAAATTAAATCTACGATTTTAAAGTGTAAGAACATAATTTTTCGAGAAAACATTTTCATTTTCCTAGCCTTACTTTACACACTTTAATCATACATCATTTAATCTCATTATTATGAGGAAGAAAGTTAACTTAGCGATTTGGATTACGGCGTTAGTCACTTTGTTGGGTGAGTGTCCATTTCCTCCTTACCATAATTCATATCCTTTATGCGGGCGGATATAGGCCTTACAACTGAAGATAGAACAATATCTTGACATTCTCCTCTTGTTCGATTGACATCCTCAACCTCTCGTGAGCGCTTGCTTCCACCACTCTTGGGAGCGGTGACACCATCAACATTTTGACCGTCAATAGAATGACCAACATAGGCGCTCTGAACCTCAGCACAGAATCATGGTCTAGTTTGTTGACACAAATAGAGTTCTTGTCAGCCAATTTATCGATTCAAAAGTCTTGACGAGAAAACCACAACCGTAACGGTTGGTCACCTGATTGTTGGCAGCGTCTTTCGAACACTCCTTGACCTTGTCTTAAAATTGTTGGGAAATGATACGGAATAATAAATAACTATTACATTGATCGAAAGGATAAACTTTAAAGATTACAATGATGAGTTTTTAATATTTGACAATCTTGAACTAGAACTCCAATTCTGGATTTTGTATTCAGAAATACAAGAGCATGAACTGCTGCAACTGTGACTTGTATGTCTGCTGAGAATCTAACTTGGTTAGAGTTCTGTGATAGCGAATCGACTTAAAAGACTTAGATAAATTAGAGAATCACAACACCATGAAGTGAGTCGAGAGATGACCACTACAAGAAAAATGGCTGCGGTGACGGTTAAAAGCGTAAATGAAGGTGGATGACGATTTCTGTAAGTGTCATTGTAATCACTATCACAAATATATGACGATTTCAGGCATTGTCATAACATATGTGACGTTTCATAAACTGTCACAGATTTGCTCGTTGACTTTGACAATTTCCCGCTTTTTAAAAAAATCTCGAGTATTTAAAAATTGTGGCGGTAAAATATTTAAATTTTATTAATTTAATATGTATTTTTTGCGGGAAATATTTAAATAAATTTAATTTTAATTTATTTAATTTAAATATAAAACAATTACGGAAAAATTGATTTTGGCGCATTTTTTATTTAATAATTAATTTAATTTAATTAATTGTTTTTTATATTTTTCGATAATAGTTAAATTGGTGTAAAAATAGCATATTGTAACTAAAATGTAACTAATTAATCAAATTATTTTAATATACAATATTGAAACATTTACGAATTGTCTTACAAAATAAAATGTTCCCAAATGTAACCAAAACAATATGTTCCCAAATGTAACCAAGATAAAATGTTTCCATAAACGGCCAAAGTACAAATGTTATCCAACCATCATGAATGTGGCATAACTTCTGTAGTACGGAGAATCTTTAAAAAATGATGTGTCCACTCAATCCGGACATCATCAAGCTCATGCTGTGAAAATACTTCTTTTCCATTGTATTGTTAAACACAATAGAGATCAATTAAAATTTCTAATCATAATTAGGTCATTCTAATGTAACTACATTCAAATATAAAGACTACACCAGAATCAAATACACACCAACTTAGAGTTATCAGATAGTACTCATATCCATCGCAAGTTGATAACTCAAAGATTCCAAGTTCTATATTGCATTAGAAATAAGATTTGGGATAATACATTTTCTGCTTTCTTAGTGACTGCATATTAACAACTGACATCAGACGCAACAAAGTATCAGAGAAACGACTCATTATTATGTCAAATATGTACAATATCTTTGCACTTAGAAGCCATTTTGATCTATCTAAAAGGTGAGCACCAAATATATTATAACTACATCATTCAATAATTGCAGGTTTCTTACCCACTTATACCATGTCAATCTCTCATTTGCCTTCTTCAATGGCTAAGAGGCTGGACAAGATTCGTAGAGATATTCTTTGGCAAGGGAATAAATAGAAAAAATCCTTCAACCTTGTTAATTGGAAGATGGTTGTGACTAATAAGAAAGCTGGGTTTCGGAGGAAGGAACTTAATAGTTCAAAATGACAGTCTCCTTCAAAAATGGTTATGAAGAATCACAAAGGTAGAACAATCGTTATGGCAAAAAGTCATAGAAGCGCCAAGTATGGGATGTTCAATCAGTGGATGACAAAGCCTCCATCTAACTCTTTGGGCTTCTATATATGGAAACAATCAAGTCATATTGGGAGGACATGCTTGTCATCATTCTTGAAATATAATTGACTAACAATATTAAAACAAGTTAGTAAATAATAACAAGTAAACGATATGTACTATGTGATAAGGAAATTATGTATATTCAGTATTTCAAAATCTAATAAGGGAAAATAGACTTTATTTGACAAACTCTGCCCTTGCTGGCATATTAACTCCAAGCTGAATCTGGAGTCTGCTTGGGAACATATAATCAGTAAACAAAAAATGGATAAAAAATTAATCCACATATTACATGAGATATAGCATAAATCTACATTCATTTGGAATGAAATAAGTAATATATACATTAAAGATCCGATTATGCCCCCGAGACATAAAAAATGAAAAAAGAACTCCCAGCCGTGGACACAGGAAACTTTTGTATTGTATGCATACATCTAGTATTAGTGTAATACACAAACTACATTAATACATAAGGAACCTAAACCTCTAATCTATTACCGGAAATCTGAAGTTGATGACATACGAGTCTATGATGTAAAAGCTTTTATCATTCTGATGCCTAAGTTACATCCTTGTTCATATGTTTCCTTTTTAAGATCGTTGAGTAATTTCACTTCTATTTCTAAGTAGTATGTACATAGATTATTCAACAGCAACCAAATCAGGAAGTTTATCTATTTAAGATTCTGCAACTTATTTTGAGATCAGGTTGGTTTTTGGTGTACTTCTGATTAAGTAATCACATGATTTACTGTTGTTGGTCCCATGTTATTCACATAGATAGAGAACACACATCAATCTTTATTTCAGAAATAAATAAGATTGAGCTTATTGTTTTAGTAGACTATAATGTCAAATGCACACATCACACATCACAACAAAATAGAATGTAAACGAAAAACAACCAACAAATTAAAAGATGTACCAAATGTAAATTTCAATTTGATTAACACCTAACCAATCCATTTTTAGTAATGTTCCGTTGATTGTGTATGCAGACAAAATACGAATCCAAAGGCAGGGTAAGAAAGGGTTTAGCTTTGTCCTTGCCAATATGAGCTTTGACAAAGTTTGTGATCTCAAAAACAGAATCATCCACAAGGTATGGCACAAAATAGTCTGCTGGCAACCTCATATCCACAGTTCAAATGGCTAAATTATGTTAACTTAGCTACAATAAATTACTTAATCCACACAGAGGCTAGTCATACATATCACTTAAGCATACAACATATGTCATAACTTAATTTAATAATCCAACTAACATAATTTAAGCTAAAGCTGAACTAAGGCATGCTAAATCAGACAATAACACCAACAAGCACGATTAATTAAGAGAAAATATGCAGAATTACGAAAAACTGAAATTGAAAGGAATTTGAGTTTACCTCTTCGATGTGCACCTGTGAACGAGAATCCGGAGTGGGAAGCCTTCCTCCAATGTTTGTAACTCAGACCACACGAAGAAAACAATGAAAATTTAGATTGTGGAAACCTTAAAAATATCTAGAGGTTTTTAATTGCTCAAATAGAGACTTGTGCTTGATTTTTTGCAGAACAATACCACCATCAAGGCTTGGTTTAGAACTGAGGAGTGTTCCTCTTATCAGAGCAAAATATCCTCAAATCTCAGTCCCAAACCGATGTGGGAGCTTTGATATTCGATAATTTTTATTTAAATTAAAAATCGACCAATGATTTGTCGACTAAACAGGCATGAACCATTAAATGACTCGCAGAGAAGAAGAGAGGTATGGGAGTGGGATTACCTCATGTGTGGTGGAGGTACGGTAGAGAGAAGGGGGATAAAGACAAGGCATGCATGGACTAGCATCGGCGAATATCATCTGTGCATTTTCCATTTTGAGATAGAGAGGGAGATCGGCGGCTTCTAGGGTTTGCCCTTGGCCGTGACTTGAACGAAATGAGGGATTTTCCCTTTTTCATTGGTTTAAAGTATATTTGGGATGGTTTTTACGTGTTGGGTCGGCTTAACTAAAAAATATTGGGTCAACTCTATAAAATCGTCAAACAACATGTGACGGTGCAAATCTCATCGTATAGTGTCGTAATTTTATGGCCAGTTTAAATATCTGTCGTATGGATGTCGTAAGTGTACGTTGACCAGATAAGTCGAGGAAAACAGTCGCACTATGTGATATTTGAAAAAATTGTCATACTCTGTATCGCGTAGGTCTTTTTCTTGTAGTGGCTCTGTCTTTAAGAGAAGATTATGCAGTATATCGGCTTTTACGTTAGCGGAAAATAGTCTAAGATAAAGCAATAAACTATCAAATATCGAAGCCTACAAATGATCGATGAAGAACACGAATATAATAGATTGCTAAGAAGGATTGTTGTCAGGAAAATCTGATCTCTTTATGGTGTTGTTATGTTGTGTGTCTCTTTATAGAATTGAGTTTAATAGCTCAATTTATAGGAGTGTAAGGATGACTTTACACATGTCAAATTAATGGTCTTGGTAGAGATTGATGTCTTGCCATTAAAGGATGGCTTTTCACATGCCAAATTAATAGCCTTAGTGGAGATTGATGTCTTGCCATTAATGGCCTTTAATGGAGATTGATACTCACAAATCCGTATCAGCGACCAAAGACTCTTGGCTACGTCTTACGATTCTCCACATTCGGGAATTAGCGCTGCGTATTGCACCGTTAAGCGTCGCGGTGGTCGTGGCCAGAGCCCTTCGGGCCATTCCATCTTACACTTTGCACACTTCTTCATTTGTTTACCAACGTGGAACAACTTGTCATTTGGCCGATGGCGCCCGTCAATCTATGCTCAAACACTTTCTTACGTATCAATATCTCTTTCACTAATGAAATTTATGATCATTGGTACAATGTGTGCACGTGTGTGAAAACGACGTTTCCGACGTGCGGGACCCCAATTGTTCGAGTGATATATAATGGGATGAACTTTATTCCACATTAATAAATTTTCAACAATAAGTTGACACTTGACATCGAGTTCTGGTGTGTCAAGTTAACGCTTAAGAGAAAAATCATTTTGAATTACTCCAACAAGAGATTCTATTAAGAAATTATGTTGACCGAGAGAAAGTTATAAGTCATCCCTCGAGTCCTTTGTTTTAGCTCAATCGCTTTATTGATTCATAAAGTTCGATTGATTAACAAAAAACATGCACACAAGTGGCTCAAGGTTGTCCCCCCAATGAAAGAAAAGAAAATATACTGAAAATGAACCTATACTATTGATAAGTTGATAAATCACCAACTAATTCATGCCTTTTCTTGTGTTTTACACTTTTTAAGGATGATTTAATGGTCTAAACTATTTTGTTTTTATGTATTTTCGGTAAAGGAACGTGCAATGATGATTCTTGTTGAGATGGAGCATAAGGGAGAAGACTGGAGTTGATATTGAAGATTGTGACTTGAAAAAATTGATAAGAGTTGGGCACCACGAATCGTGTTCGTGAAGCCATTTGATGGAGCCTCAATGACTGACACATTAGCCAGTCGTTGAAGAAAATATGCAGAAGTTCATGGACAATGAATTATGTTCGACTCCCGCTTACGAACTTGACGAAGATGAAATGGATTCACATGAACCCAAGCTCTTATCCTTAGACCATGTATGACAATGATATTTTTTTAAATACTTTATTTATATATATGGATTTTGAAGGGGAGTCTTAGAGTAACTGATAAAATTATTGTCATGTGATCAGGAAGTCATAAGTTCAAACAGTGGAAATAACTTTGCGTAAATCTGAGTAGCATTCGTCTGATAGGCTCTTGTGATCGTAGCCTAGAGCGCCATGCATGCTTGGGAGTTTGGTGCACCGAGTTGTCTTTATATATATATATATATAAAAATCTAGGAGTAGTATGATGCAATATTTATTGGGTGCACCTTTATAAAAAAAATCGAAATTCTTGTTGTTTTTTCTAGAATTAAGCCCCAAGGTTCAAATCTCAAGTATTTAATAGGAATTTTCTGTGAAGCTTCTGATTAGAAATATTGGGTTTTCTTTGATCTGTAATAGAAGGAAGTAGAAAATCATGACCATCTCTTGCACCAAAATCCTTCAGTAATATGTACACAATGAACAACTCAAAGTACAAGCCGATGATGCTACGAAGAAAAGAATATACTTCAGAGAATCTTCTAAATGAGAAAAAATAAAAATTCGTGAGAAGTTCACCAGTTGAATGAAATTATTGCTCCACAAGTGCAAGCAACAACATCCCTTCTCTTCTCCGCAAAACAAATTGTCGTCCTATCGTCCAATTGATTGAATTATTTTTAATATTTCACGAAAATTGAAAAAGTCTTTATCCAGTAAAATATTTTCTAGTATTTAACAGATTGAAGTAATTAAAATAATAAGATAATGATCAAAAACACACCTGAACTATCATTTTTTCGCGAGTTTTACACCTCAATTATCAGTTATTTATTTTTTCTATATAAACTATCACCATATATGTATTAAAACACACCTAGTTGAGTAAATGATGATAGTTCGGGTAGAAAACTAAAATAATTGATAGTTGGCCTGTCGATTCGAGATGTGTTTTAAGATATAGATGGTGATAGTTCAAGTAGAAAAGTGAAAAATTGATAGTTGGCCTAATCAGTTAGGATGGTGGTACTAGTGAACTAAGAGGTAAGAAAACATGAATACAACTGAGTATAGTAAAGATAAAAGGATAAAGTAAGGATAAAAGATAAAAATAGATAAATTTTGATTTGCTTGATTGAGTGTCTTTAATATGTACAAAGAATGAATATTTATAGTACAAAAAAAAAAAAACTGTACAAAACGTGTCCTCCATGTCAGTCGTCAAGTAACCCACTAAGTCTAATGGTCAACTATGGGGGAGGTGGTGCCAATTTTCTCGCCATATACTCCTCTTGCTCGGATAATGGCCCTTGCTCTCAGTTGTTGTTGGTCGTTACCGCTTTTAGGGGTCTAGAAACCCTTTTGACTTGGTTGTTAAGGCGTCTGCATCTGAGTGGATCACAGTCGTACCTCTAACTAACGACTTCGTCTAGAATGCCTTAGTAGCCGATGGAGTTTTTGTAGTCAAGGGCTAGAAGTAAATTCGGCTCCTGAATAGTTCGGTTGTCAGTAAATTTGGCTAAACACTTGAATTATTTTTTAGTGTTAACAATTCCCCCCTACATTAACTCGAGTGTGACTGTCAGGTTAATGTATTTGAAAGTAGCGTGACTGACGTGATGTACGTGTCAACGATCGTCTTGTCTACAGTGCATGCAATGATAACTACTTTTTTAGAGGGTGTTTCCCCTTTAAGTGAGGTGTCTTTATTGCCACGAATTGACTTTGATGATTTTTTGTCATGCTTTTGAAAATAATAAATTAATCTTGGTCGCTCCTCTGCATGTTATTTAAGGAAAGGTTTTCCTTATCTATCACCTAACTTTTGGCCCTCTTCTTAGTCGAAAATCATGGTTTCATTATTTTTATCTCGAAGATCAGGAACAATTATTCTAGCCGATAGTGCTCTGACTCCTTCCTTGGTTTTTATTGATGAACCGTTGGTCCTGACTCTGTATGGTGAACCGGAACAAGGTGATTTTCTCTCGTTTCAGTACCTCGGCTCGATAAACCATGACTTTCTTTTTTCTTGTGACTGGTTTATCAGCGGTCATTGTTCGGATAACCTTCGTACCTGGCTGACTTTGGTCGCTCACTATTCGGGTCGGTCAGCCCGAGTGAAGTTGGTCGCAGAGGCCAACTGGAGGCGCATGGGTCCTTTTGATGTCATGGTACTGTCGGGGTTTGATTTCCACTGTAACGTCGGGCTCGGGTATGTACGGCGCCTCTGTTTTTGTGCTTGGTTTGCTTGGATGTGGAAATTCATATCCCACCCTTTAACTTCAGCATTGCTCTCGGCATCCCTGAGCAAATTTGAAACAAACCTCGCATGTGTGATGGTCATTATTTTTCACAACTTAGGATGGCCTTTCTTCGCCTGAGTCGTGCGACCAACCTTACGGCGCGTCGTAAGAAAGCGGTTTCCATGTATTTTATGACCAGCGGATGGCTGTGGTATCGTTTAGTCATCGTCTCTATCGGAAGGAATTATCTTATTTTTGTCGCGACTAAGCGCGATGCTGTGGTATCGTTTATTAAATGTATGTCCCAAATCGAAGGGTAATACTTTTTTAAATACTTGTCATTTACATTTTTGTCCATTTCCTCGTCAAGCATGTTTATTAGTCGATACGCGTTGCCATGGATACGCGTTCCCGACGATCTGTTGGCTTACTACGAAAGGTCCTTCCCAGTTTGGCGACCATTTGCCAAATTTATGATCTTTCATTCCAATCAGCAAAATGGTTTTTCAAACTAAGTCTCCCTCGACAAATCTTTTAGGCTTAATATGTTTGTTGTATGCCTTAGCCATTTTTCATTTACCGACTTCAATTTTCTCTAAGGCCATTAGTCGATCTTTATCAAGCTGGTCCAATTCCATTAGCATGGCATGTTGATACTCATAAATTTAGAGAGTTACGTTTGGCCACCGTAAGGATTTGACATTAATTTCCAATGGCGTCTTGCATCTGTAGGTTAGCCGATAGCTATAGATTTAAATTTTTGATCTCCCTGACGGCCGTCTAGAGTGAGATGCCACGTTCGGTTTATCCTCCAAGTTTTCTTGATTATGTCCTGATAAGTTTTTATTTGCCTCGGTGAGCCGTTCTCTATGTGTAATAAGGCGAGGATGTGATCATTTTGATCCCAAATTTCTCAGTGAAGGCTGCCACTTTAGAACTAGTAAACACCGTCCCTTGATCGGTTGTAATCGTCTCGGGGATACCATATCTATAAATGATCTGGTGTTGGATAAACTAAATGGCATTCGTCTGATGAACCATCTTCATCGCCTGAGTCTCCACCCATTTAGTGAAACAATTGGTAGCCACGATAATAAAAATGTGGCATTTAGCCGATTGCAGGTGAATCTTGCCATTGAGGTCCATAGCCCATCCTATGAAGGGCCAAGGTTTTATGACTGGGTGTAGAACCTTGACTGGTATCCGTTGGATTGGTCTATATTTATGACATTCTCCATATTTTTTTGCCTATTGGAAGTAGTCAGTTGTGATAGTAGGACAATAATAGTCGTCGCGATAAATCAGCCACTTACGTGATGGCCCGCTCGTGATTCATATATCCGCCATTGACCTCTCCCGCTGACCCGCGAGGCCTGCTTGGTCGATGCACTTGGCGATCTTGTATTCACACTCTTTTTATAAAGGTCGTCGTCAATGAGCACGCATTTCAAGGTTCTTCTTTTAGCCTTGGGATCCTTGTAACTGGAGGGATATTTTAAATGGTCAATCAGTAAATGCCTTCATGAGTCGATTCGATCAACGGCTAACAATTCGGCTGGAAGTTCGTCATACTCTAAAGTGGGTAGAGATTTCCTAAAGCCAGAAACTTCTTGTGCTAAGTCATTAGCCTCAATATCCATGCCTCTGGAACATGACTTAATGTGATTGATGTGAACTCTCTAAATAACCTACTAGCCATTTCGTAATAGGCCAACAAATTCAGGTCTTTTCAATCATATTCCCCAACTAGTTGTTTGATGACCAGCTGAGAGTCTCCTCGGATCTCGATGCACCTTGCCTTCATGAAAACTAGGAGTTTGAGTCATATGATGAGGGCATCGTATTCGGATTGGTTGTTTGTCAATTTAGGATCTAGCCGATAGGAGAAACTTCCATATTTTATCTCTCGGATTGGTTATCGTGACTCCCGTCCAACCACTTTCTGAGATCCATCAAAGGTTAATACCCATGGCACGAAATCCATACATGCAGCAGGAGGGCGCATATATCCTCTACGTCCATACTAGGGTGTCCAGCCAAAAATCGGTTACTACTTGTCCTTTGACGACCCTGAGTGGCTTATACTCGAGAGAGAATGAGGTGAGCTTGATGGACTATTTCATTAATCGTCCTTGCAAGACAGGTCTATTTAATAAGTACTGGATGATGTCAATTTTGCACAGAACGTATACAATGTGAGGCATCAGGTAGTATTCGAGTTTTGTGCAAGCATAGAACAAAGACAGGCAAAGATACTCCAAAGGAGTATATCTGGTTTCGCATCATTGAGCAATCAACTAAGATAATATACCGCTCTTTCAGTTCCATCATCGGCCTCATATGCTATCAAGCAGCCGATAGATAACTCTGCAGCCGAAACATACAATTTCAACGGCTTCCCCGACATGGGAGGCACCAGTACGAGGGCAGTAGCTAATGCCTTTTTAATTTGATCGAAGGCCTCTTGCTGTTCTGAACCCCATACTAGCTCTTCTACCTCTTTAAGTCTAAGCAAAGGAGAAAAGGCCTTCATCTTGCCAGTCGAGTTAGATATGAATTTCCTAAGAAATTGATTTTTCCCAATAAGCTTTGTAATTCCTTCTTTATCTTGGGTGGTGCGGATTCCATTACTACCTTGGCTTTGTTATGATCTATTTCGATGCCCTTCTTGTGTACCAAAAATCCAAGGAAGTTGCCAACCGATACTCTGAACATGTATTTGGCCGGATTTATTTTGAAGTTATGAATCCTCATTCTTTTTAATGTTTGTTCAAGATCGGCTAAATGATCCTTCAAGTCCTTAGACTTTACTACTACATCATCGATGTAAACCACCATAGTCTTGCTGATCAGATCATGAAAGATGGTGTTCAATGCTATGTGATAAGTGGCACCAGCATTTTTCATACCAAATGACATAATTACCCACTCGTAAATGCCCAATGCTCACGGGCGTCGAAAGCGATGTTGTGAATGTAGTCTCGACTCTGATATTTGATTATATCCGGTATTCATCCATGATGACCACACCATTAGCGGCTATTGAGTCGACTGGCGTATCGGCTATCGGCGTAGCGTGCTAATCTTTAGAGTGGCTAAGTTGAGGTTCGTGTAGTCAATACGTACGCGCCTTGCAATTCTTAACTGTCTGATGCGATGTTTGCCAACCATTCCACGTATTTTGTCGTTACGATAAATCCGACTTTCGATGATCGGCGATCTCGACTTTGATTTGAGGCATCAAGCGAGGTGATACCTTATGGCGGTGCTTGTGGGGTTTGAAACCCTCGCAATTGGCGATCATGCTCGCGAAATGCGTCTTAGCCACGTCTCATGATAGTCCCATGCGAAGTAGTCTTTATACTGTACTAGAAGGGTCGTCATGCCTTTTTTGTGTTCTTCCTTCAGCAACCCACTAATATCTGTTAACCGAGAGACTTCTTTGGTTCCCATGTTGATATCCTCCAAATGATCCTGAGATTCGAAACCAGGCATAACCCTTCTTATGGGCGATTCAAATTCTATCGGCGGCTCGACTTCATCGGCTGCCAAAGATGGTTCATCATTTTGATCTCCCATCTGCTATGCCTCGACTATCCTTGCCTCAGAGCTTAAGGATACACATTAAAGATCATCAGGGCTTTCAAGGGTTGTAATGTAGGCTTAGGCAGGGATAGATAAAAATTAGAATTTAGGCTCAAATTACGTATCATAAGCATTTTTCTTTCAACTCATTTCTCCTTCTTTTTGACTTTCTTTTCAGTCTCATACCTGTTTTTCCTCTCTTTTCTTTTGAGAGAATGAGACACATTATAAATAACAAATACCTCCAAACTTAGGCTTTTGCATATTTTTTATTGGGGTGCATCAAATTTATATTCTCTTTTTTATTCTTTTTCAACACTTTTCATCTGATAATTTCAATTATTACTTATGGCTTAAATCGGGAATCATAGGGTGTCAAAAAATATCTTATTTTAGGCTCAAAGGGGTTGACTAGTGATACAATTTATGTCATAATAGGTAATGAATGGTCAGAAGGGCTATCAAAGAAATGTCTGAATCATCTTCCTAAATATGTATATCTTAACTATTTTGCCTCAAATAACAAGTAAACAGATTTTCTAGACAATTTTTAATCTTTCTTTCCATAACTGATACATAGGCTAAGCGTCGATATTCAAATAATTAGATGTCATGAATTTTTGGCATATCTAACTTAAGCACACAGATTGTTGCTTTCAATTCCATTACATTATCCACTTTATCCACTCAATATCTTTGCAACTACAACATACATGATCCGTAAAAAAATTACGAGTCAAAACACATAAAACAAAAAGAAAACAAAAAAAGACGCAAAACAAAATAAGACCCCCCCCCAAACTTAATTGACACATTGTCCCCACTGTGTGAAGACTAAAAATAATGAGGGACGACTTACGACCAACACGATCATGCAGTGCGGGAGGAAGACCAAGTGCGTACCTGGCCAAAGGAGGCAGCGGACAGCGGTTCTAATTCTTAGAAAAATTCCGGTGTCTTAAGTTTTACGCATTGTTAACCATTCGATCTTGAGTGAGTCACGCCGCCGTCTATCATAAAAACACTAGCATGCGGATCGTGAGATTGTTGAGATAAAATAAAACAAAGCAAACAAAAATTGAAATAACATAATTAAAACATTGGGTTGCCTCCCAAGTAGCGATGTCTTTAACGTCTTTTAGCCGGACGCAGATTACTTACTAAATCAAGGGGGTAGAGTGTCCCCTCCATATATTCACTTTAGCACCATTTTCCTCCTCCTTCTCCTTTTCTTTTTCACAGGGCTCATTTCAGGAGGGTTCATTCCCTCGTTCTTATCCACCATATCATTAACGGGTGCAGAATTCTTACCATCAAGGGCATCAGTACCCTTGGAACTTTTATAAGGATCCTTTTTATCAACTACACCAAGAGCAAAGCATCTAGCATCGACTTGAGGTTCAGTGGGCTGCTTGAAAACTTTAAACACCATTTCCTTACCTTGAACTCTAAGCTTTAACTCCCCCTTTTCAACATCAATGAGGGCTCTCCCTGTGGCTAGGAATGGTCTCCCAAGGATCATGGGTATATTTTCATCTTTATCCATGTCTAAAATGAGGAAATCAGCAGAAATGATGAATTTACCCACTTGTACCAACACATCTTAAATAATTCTTTGGGGATGCACTGTTGAGCGTCAGTAGTGCTGGTGGTATGGTTGGCCTTGCCTCCCCCAAACCAAGTCTTTTGAACATAGAGAGGGGCATTAGGTTGACACTTTCCCCCAAATCACATAAGGCTTGCTTGCATGTCACATTCTACATGGTGCAGTGAGGTGAAACTCACTGGATCATTCAACTTTGGAGAAGTTTCTTGGCAATATGGCCTTTGCACTCTCTGTCAACACCACATCTCATAATCTGTTAGCTTCCTCTTCTTAAAAGGATGTCCTTCGTGAACCATCTGTGACATTTGCTCGAGCTTGATGAAAGGAAGGTTAATGTGCAGGTTTTTAAATACCTCCAAAAATTTTGAAAACTACTTATCCAAAGCCTTCTTCTGCGGTCTTTGAGGGTAAGAGATTTTGTCTGTGTACTCCCTCATCACTGCGGGTGGAGTCTTCTCTAAAGTAGGGCGGTCATCAGTAACCCCCTCCTTTTCTACCTCAACTGTCTTCCCCACATCCTTTTCTTTTTCAACCACTGGTCGGGGTGCCCTCTGCTCTAACTGTTTCCAACTCCTCAAGCTAATTGCCTGACACTGCTCCCTTAAGTTCATCATTGTGTTGCTAGGAAGGTTTCGTTGTGGTCTACTGTTCAGTATGTGTTTCAGCTGTCCCACCTGTGTTTCCAAATTTCTGATAGAAGACTTAGTCTCTATCATGAACTACTGGGTCTCTGTCATAAATTTTGTTTGAGTATTGTCCAAGGATGAAATTGAGGACCTGGTTTCTGTCATGAATTGAGTCTGAGAGTTGGTCAAGGTCAACAATGCTACTTTTATGTCATCTGACTTCTCTTGTGGGTGCAGTGGGGTGAAGCTATTTGTGAGGATGATGCACAGGAATTGTAGTTCTTTATACTTGTTCATTCTTTCATGAAAAATTTGGGTGATTTCTCCACCTCGGATTGTATGTGTTAGAGTAAGGGTTATTGTAGGGCCTCTGAAAATTTTCCACTGCTTGAACCTGCTCCATGGGCACATTATTTGGGTCCACTGCTTTATACCTATCAAAAGTATGGGGACCCTGATCGGTGTATTTTATATACATCTTTTGAGTCATTTTTAGTTAGTCTTTTGCTCATTTTTGTACAAATACGTGTCATCGTAGGATCGATTTTCTTTCTTTTGAGTCATATTGGTTTAAAGTGGCTCATTGGCGGAAAAGGAGCAAAAAGATGGCAGAAACAGAGGTTCCAGAGCTCGAAAAGCGAGAAAGTTGGCGAACCGGGCATGAACAGGGCGGCGCCTCGGCCAGCCAGTCATAAGCGCCACGGTGCCCAATTTCTGAGGCGTGCGGGAGTTTGTCGCGGCGCCGATTCGAGGGCAGCGGCGGAAAGCGGCAAATTCGAATGGAAATGGGCCAAGGCCTGAAGGAAAACCTGGAAAACGATTTTGAGGCTATAAAAAACAGCCTTTAGGTCAGAATTAAAGGTTCAAAACCCTTGCCAATTCACACAACCTTGGAGATCAAGATTGGAGACCACTTCTTAGTAATTTCTTGTTTCTTGTTTTATTTCTTTATAGTTTATGTTGGATATTAGTTTAGTTCAAGGCATGTCTATGTCTAGGAACTAACTTAATCTAGGGTTTTCCATGTCAAATCACTTGAAACTTATTCTTATGAATTAATACATGTTTTTGGTTCTTCTTATCATTATTGAGATTTATTCAATAATTGTCTTGAATGTTTGGTAATTAATTGATCACTAATTATCATAATCCATATGATTTCTAATCGAAAGCCGAAAGGGGAGATTGTGAATATGCTATTGTTGAATAAACATAGGTTAAATCGTGGACGAAAGTACCCCGATACTTGTGTAGTATTAATAAGTTATTGCTCTTAATCCTCCTTTATAGTCAATCTTATCACCGAAAGGTAGAAGGGTTCTATATTGGGGTTGAATGTTTATATTACCTTAACAGGAGTATAAAACGACTTAGTTAACCTGTTATCTCAAAATAGAAGAAGAATCATAATTAATTGCATTAACAAGTAAGATGAGCGGATAGTTGAGGAGATTTGGAAGCCCTATTTCCACCATGCGAAGTAAAACAAAGTAGTCTAGTTAGCATTCTTAATTATAGTTATAAACAATCTATCAATCATCGGTCGCCAAATAGATACCATATAATAGAATTTGAGAATTGAACACTAATCCCTGAGGACGATAACTCGGTCTTCTAGACTATATTACTTGTCACGACATGTGCACTTGCGTTAATGTGTGCATAAATCGCGCATCAAGTTTTTGGCGCCGTTGCCGGGGATTGGCGTAGTTCAATATCAATTTTATCTATTCTTAATTTCTAATTTGGTTTTTATATTTTTTATTTATTACTATATTTTCTTTTTATTATTTGTGAAAACCAGTGTGCCGTGATCCGTTTGTCTATTTTGATCTTTTGTAGGCATCTAGTTTATGCGAAGGAGAAGATGAGCAGACACACTTGTTCCCTTCAACCCGGAAATTGAAAAGACTTGCAAACAGAACAGGAGAAACCAACGAGTTTTGGCCTTAATAGCGATGGGGGGCTTGCAGAATAACAATGAGATGAACGAAGGGTTAGGTGATCATCAACCTAACCAAAGGATGCCCCGGAGATTGCCAATGGATATAGAAGAGAGGGTCCAGGTCCAAGATGAGAGAAGCTTGGGAGATTATGTGCTGCCAAGGGTGAATGGAGCACAAACTTGCATCAGACTCCCAGTAATAGGAGCATAAAATTTTGAAATCAAGCCTGCGATCCACGGTATGGTGCGAGAATCTTGTTGATTCGGAGGGTTGCCATCGGAAGATCTCGCGTGCACGCATAGCGAACTTCTTGGAGTTGTGTGCAACTTTCAAGTACAATGGCGTTACTGACGCCGTCATCCGATTGAGGCTCTTTCCCTTCTCACTCAGGGATAGAGCGAAAGTTTGGTTGAATTCCTTGCCCACAGATTCGATATTCACATGGCAGGAGCTGGCACAGAAGCTCTTAGCAAAGTTCTTTCCACCGTCTAAAGCCGCTAAGCTGATAGGGGGAGTTGAACAATTTTTATCAAGTTGATGGAGAGTCACTCTATGAAGCTTGGGAGAGATTCAAATATTTGCAAAGTGTCCACATCACAGCATTGAGTTGTGGAATTTGGTCCATATTTTCTACAATGGGCTAAGCGGGACTACCAGAACTATCGTTGGCCTTGTGCGGTGGAACTTTCATGAGAAAGACAGCACACGAAGCTCATGATTTATTGGAAGACATGGCCACCAATAATCATGTAATAGAGGACAGAGGGGTGAGTGGTAGAAGAAGCGATAGGAGTCCGTGAGATTGATGCCGTCGTGGCATTAAATGCCAAGTTGCTCTCACGACAAGCAAGCTGCAGCAAAACCTGATGTCGATGAATGCAGTCCAAATGCCATTGAGTTGCGAGATGTGTGGAGGTCCACATTGTTACACCCCGTAAGTCCAGGACATGTATAAGGGAATATACGTAAGGAATCAAGACTTGAAAATTGGTACGAAAGGAAGAATTGTTTTTCCGACGGAAAATCTTCCGAACGTCGGAAAGGAAAAATGTTCGTTGAGGAGAATTAGATTCTCAAAATGCATTATTTGAAGAGTATGAAACTTATTAACATTATGGAAATTTATTTTTACGGATTTGGTCATGTGGGGCCCACCCGAGGAATTTTACGTTTTGTGAGGCCCACGAGGGTTACGGAATTTTATGGACGAATGGGAGGGCGACACGTGGCACCTCCCCCACATGGTCTTGGACGAAAATTAGCAAGGTTAGAATGGTCATTTGACCATTGTGGATGATAAGTCTTCAAGCTTGAGATTGTTGACTTGTCGAAACATCGGCAGCGATTATCAAGTGTTCTTCATCCTAGTCACTCAAGTGTTGCAATCTAAACCCTCCATTGTGTTTTATATACCACACTAGTAGCAAGAAAAGGTCTTGCACACTTAGAAAAATTTAGAGATCTCTTGTGCACACTAAGTAGCTCTCGGGTTCATCATCCCTCTCACAAGAAAATTTTGTAGTTTTGATCCATTATTCACAAGACTTTAACCCAAGGTCCCTAGGGGTATTGTAAGGATATCTCAATAGAAAGATCTCGAAAAAACGGCGTTTTCACGTTAGTCGCAAGGCGAAAACATAAGGCATTTTCATAGGTTTTGATTGGAAATGGAAGAGAAGTTGGTTGTGAACTTCTAAAGGCTTCAAATAGCAGATTGGAGCGGAAAGGAGCTAAGAATTTCTAAGGAGCGACTTTGAATCTTGGAATTTTTAAGGGCTTGTGAAGGTATAAATCTTGTCGTTTTAGCTATTAAAGATTACTTATCATTGTAGTTATGGATATTAGCAAGCATGAGGTATTTAGTATGAAGTTGATAAGTGTATTGGCTATTGGAACCCTAATCCGAAAACTAGTATGTTTAGCCCTTAAGATTACAATTCAAGTTGATTATTGTATAAGTCGTCACATGTTATATAAAGAATGAATTGTAGTTGTTGAAGTTGTTTATGACTATATAACATGTTAGAACTAAGAACTTGGATTGAAAAAGAAATTGGAAAGAACTTTGTGTTGTTGAATAAGTTAGCCGAGAATGGCTTTGGATATTAAACTGCTTGCATTATGAATGGTGGGCGGAATTTTACGTATTGTAAGGCGTGAAATCCCTTTGGTTGGTTGTTGTATTGAGCCTTAAATGTGGCGTGTTTGGTTATTGAATTCGGTCTTGAAAAGGTGGCAAAGTATGTAGAAACAAAGGAGGTCTTTTGATTTTCCGTAGAATAAGAGATTGTATACTTAGTATTATTCTACGTTAGAAGCTAGAAATTGATAGTCATGTTGTGGCCATTATAGGTTGACAATTCTACGTGCGGCGTATTCGACTTAGCTTGTGGATTTAGCCGAAAAGGTATGTGAACTATCTCCTCTTCTAGCATGATTCCATATGGTAAAGAAAGTATGTCATACTCCTTAAATGATTCATTCCTTGGTTGTACTTGGATTGCCTAAAATAGAATTTGTTCTATGTACTTCCTTGATTGTACTTTGATGTTTAAATTGTAAGTTGTATAATCCATTTCCTTAGTGAAGTTTGGATTCTTAAAAGTGAAAGTATTTTACTTAAAGTACATAGAGTCTTGAAAAGGAAGTGGTTTCCAAACCTTTTGGCTAGTGCCTTAGTTCCAAACCTAAAGGTTGTTATAATGACTTTAGGGGAGTCAAAGGAGTGATTTACTTAAGTGATTTAAAAGAGGAGAAATTACATGATTTAAAGGGAAGTAACTTGTTTTAAAGGTGTGAGTTACTTGAATTTAAAAGTAGAAGAAACTTGATTTCTAAAGATTAAGAGACTTGAAGTATTTTGAAAGTTAAGAAACTTGATTTGTAAGTATGTGATACTTGGTTTTAAAAGTGTAAGTCTCTTGAATATAAAAAGGAATGAATTGGTCTAAAACCATAAAGTGTTATAACGGCTTTATGGGAAGTTGGTTATTACGGCTTTATGGAAGGTTAAGAAAGTTGTCTATTTTGATTAATGGGCATAAGTTGCCTAGATTGTGAAAATTTAAAGTTTCTTAGTTTCAAAGCCTTGAAATGAATTTCTAAAGGTGTAGTAACTTATTTTGAAAAAAAATAGACATGCCTTGATACTACGGGTGTTAGTATCTTGGGGTTTACATAAAAATGAGTCTTTTGAAAAGAATGTACGTACGTAGTACTTTGGCTTGTTTAAATGAGAATTTTTCCATTTGTGCCTTGATAGTACTTTGGCTTGTTTAATTGAGAATTATTCTATGTGTGCCTTGATAAGTACTTTGGCTTGCTTAAATAAGGATTCCTCTTGGTTTATGTAAAAAAAAAGCATGGTAATTGTCTTGGTTTATGTAAAAAGAAAGGCATGGTAATTGTCTTGGTTTATGTAAAAAGAAAGGCATGGTAATTGTCTTGGTTTATGTAAAAAGAAAGGCATGGTATTGTCTTGGTGTGAAAGGAATGATATCGCCTTGGTTTACTTGTATATGGGTTGCTCATATAGATATTCGTGCAAGTGTCATATTTCCACATCTCTGCGTCCCTCCATAAAGGGTCGGCAACTTGTTTCAAGGATATCATGGGTTAGCTCCCCATGGGGGTGAGTAGTACACACTCACGGCGGGTCGGTATTTGACTCGGGCGGGTTAAATTCCCGGGATATATATAAGCCATGGATTAGCTATCCGTGATCCGATATCGTGTCTGGATGACTCATTCGCGAGTCCTCGTGACCTAAAGCGGGTGAAATAGTCCGCTGCGGGTGAAATAGTCCTATGATAGGTTGCATTATAACACGAGGTGGTTGACCTTGGCCTTACGGCGCCGTGTTTTGAAAGCGGTATTGATTTCATTAATGAAAAGTGCGGTGTGGTTATGATTTAAAAAGTGGAACAGTTGGTCTCATTGTTAAAAGTATAACTTAAAAAGATAAAAAGGATTGCATTACTCTCATGATTGTAAGGTTCGATGTGCTTACTTATGTTTTGTTATATCATGGAATTTGCGGTGAGGAAGGATTCAGGCATGATTGGTATTATGGCGTGAGCCCGTGGTTATATTTGAGTAATGACTTTGAGGCGTCGTCACGACTTGATGAGGCCTTATGTATTGTGTCTTTGTAGTTTGGCTATCATCATGTCTCTGATTTGTTTAGTGTTATGATTTCATTCTGATATCTTATTGTTCACATGCTTGATGCATTCTTGTCTTGACCTCGCCGAGTGCGCCCATCTTGCATGAGTTTAGGTGCTTGATTTGGTGATCTGCGGTGTAGGACCTGCTCGAGTTTTGGATAGCTCCGTCATTCGAGTTTATCTTTTTGGTATAGTTCCTTGATACGAGGCTTTATGCAGTTTTAGATGCAATGAGGCCTTGTCGTCATAGTTGATAAAACTCTTAGAGTGCGTATTCATATGTGGGATTGGACTCATATACGATGTAGTGTCTTTTGAGTATGTATATTATATGGCGGCCTTCGGCTTTGCCGCTCGTCACGTTGGTTTAAAAAATGAGGTGTTATTTAAGTTCGCGATTTACTTGTGTCGATTAGGTAGAAGGGTGCCCGGTAGGGAACGATCCGCGGGCTGAGGTTGAGCGTGACAATACCTTTGATAGGTTCCGTCAGATCTAACAACGTCTCGATCGAGCAGCGAGTTCAGCGGTGAGGAATTATCAAAGGCCCCAAACAACCCGTATTCGAATACCTACAATCCGGTGGAGAATCGCCAAATTTTCATGGAGGAGTGATCAAGGGCAGCGAACCAATTTGAGGCGATGCAAAATCAGCGACCGTTCGCTCGGGCCTGCGTCTTGCGCAATTCGGTGCGCTGCTTTCAGCAAGAAGCGGATAGTGAGAAGCGACCTGTTGACACTCGCTGACTCGCGAACCGGTTCATGGAAGAGACAAATCCTCTGTCGAGAATTTGGAGAGGCAGTGGGACAACTAGCAAAGATGGCAAACAACGAGCCACGGGGCACTTTGCTAGAAATCTGAGAGATGAACCCAGAAGCGTGCCAGCGGTGCGGTGAGAATGGAAAAATAGTTAGAACAACTTACACCCGACTGTGGTTGAGCAGTATATGCGAGAGAGGTAGAGGTTCACGAAGGCCGCGATATTAGAAAGCTCAGCGGTCCGGTGAAGAGTACGAGAGGATTCCTTTCATGAGAGGTTGCAAAAGAAAGTGGTTGATAAGTAATTCTCGACTTCTTGGAGATATTGAAGCTACGTTAACATCTCGTTCATTGAGGTATTGGAGCAAATGCCCACTTATTTTAAATTCATGAAGGAAATTACGAAAGAAGAAGAAGTTGGCGGAGTATGAGATGGTGGCAGCGGAGGAATGCGGTGCCATCTTGCGAAAAATTGCCCCTAAACTCGAGGATCAGGAGAGTTTCACCTTTGCGCACTGCAGTTGGCGGGGTAACGTGTAATAGGGCCTGTGTGATGCAGGGGCTAGCATAAATCTTATGCCGCATGCATTTTTAAGAGGTTGGGGTTAGGTGAAGCCAAACCAACCAGCTGTGAGCTTGCGATTAGCGAATGGGGCGATGGTGCGTCGGGGAAAGATTGAAGATGTCTAGTTAAGGTGGGAAAATTCTTCTTTCCTGCGGACTTCTTCATCCTTGTCATGGAGGAAGATGATGAGATCCCGTCGTATTGGGAAGGCCGTTCTTGGAAGCAGGAGAGCCACAATTGGCGTGGAGAAGGGTGGTGACACTTAGAGTGGAAAGTGAAGAGATGGTGTTCAAAGTGTTCAAACACGTCATCGAACCTCGATCGTGAGCAAGTGCTTTGCAATTAACACTGTCGACCGTCGGTTGAGCGGCCTAAGCAAAATCAAGAAATAAGCCGCTAAAGCAGGTAAGTAATACTAAACCTCTCTTGAAGAAAAAAAAAAGCGAGAAGGAGGAAGCGAAAAATGTTGATGAAATGGATGAGGTGTGGGGTTAATCTACCCATGCCTCTTGAGTAAAGAACTTGCGTCAGGCTAAAAGGCGTTAAAAACGGCTACTTGGGAAGCGACCCAGGTTATTTTATTTTATTCAATTTAATGCAATTTAGTTTTTACTTAGAAACGATCTCGCGGAGGTATTGTTTATATGTTGTGATGGCAGTGCTGGGCGAGAATTTGGAGGGCAGCGGAGAAATCAAAGAAAAATCAAAAGAAAAATCGTGACTGGCCTATATTTGCGAACATGGCGTAAAAGACAGCCTTGAAGTTTGGGCGCGCGGTGCCAAAGTAAGCCACGGTGGAAGTTGAAGCGCAGTTTGGCGCGGCCATGCGTGAAGTGAATTTTAAAGGATCACTAAATCGATTTTCCTCATCCGAATCAAAACCCAAACCTTCCTCTCTCCAAAACCACGAAATTAACTTTTTCCTAAAATCTTTCTAAACTAAACCCAATCACAACAAGTACTTAATTTCCTTAAACCCTTAACCTTAAACAACAACCAGCATTCCATTGTCTCGATACATCATTAGGAACGAAAATCTTGAAGAACAGTTCAGGTAACCTTTATCACTTTTCTTGAAATCTTCAATACAATCAGGGGAGGTAATAGGTGAGGAGGTGCTTTATTGGTGGAAGGTGTGTAGTGTGTTGAAGTTGGGTGTGAGATTTAGCGGAAGATTATACGAAGTGAGCGTGGGGTGTTGTGCCGGAGCTTTTTGAGTGAAGTGTGGGGGTTGATAAGTGTTGTAGCTGCTGATTATTGATTGATAGTGTTGGGTAATATCGTTGAACAAAGGAAACGCTGCCAAGTTATCTAAAAATTTCTGTCAAGAAGATGAGAGCTTCCACATCCACCTCCGTCCCTCAATATGATACTACTAGGTTTGTCAGCCAAAAAGCTGAGGATAGATATCAAAAACTTAGTACTAGACCCTTGATCCCTGAAAGAGGAATTGAGTACCAAAGAGAGTCATTTGAGGAGGGAGATGCCTATGAGCCTATTCGGGCTATGATAGAAGTCATGGGGTGGAAGAGATTTGTTAACCCAGAAAGAATAGCACCGCAGAACACAGTCATGGTGAGAGAATTGTATGCTAACTTTCCAGAGAGGGTGGTTAATAGATGCTTTGTGAGGGGACGGTATGTGTCTGTAACGGCAGAAGTGGTGAATGTGCTATTAAAAACAATCGATGTTGAAGAAAGAGGTGACGATCGGAGCTATTTCAAAACGTGGTCTAAAGACACCAACAACATCGACTGGGATGTCGTCGCAAGCCTGATAAGCTACCACGAAGTGATGCGATATTGCAGAAATGGATCAAGAAGGCGGCGGATGTCGGTTCGACAAAGCGACGAGGTTGGTTATATTTCGTTAGTGCGCTTAATTCCATCGATGCACTTCACGAGTGCGGCGAGATAGAATAAAAATGATATATGGAATCGTATCGGGGAGGGCGATTGGCGTTGGGAAGGAAATATTGCAAAACATTGGAGAAACGGCGAGTTGGTAACGACGTATAGGTTGGGACATGACTCGCTTATTGGCGGCTTATGCTCCGGACATGGGTCCCGACCACCCGGCGTCACGTATGAGAAAGTCGACCTCGCGTGTCATATGGGATAGTGCATTCCTTCCCGGACCAGCTCCACTCGACAACGGCGAAGGAGACGGCGCGGTGTTGACGCGATTTTGACCCTCCGTCGAGCGGTAACTATAAAATTACACTAATTTTTGCAAAATATTTTTTTTATGATTTTTATAATAAAATGCAACAATAAAACATTAATACAAGCATAAATAAACAATTTTATAATGGCACCACGTCTTACGTAGAAAATTACGCACTTAGAGTCTCGCGCCCATATTTATTAATTTTAAGTCTTGTCATAATTCTTAATAATGAATAATAAATACATAAAATAATAATCTAACACACACGTTTTAATAATAGCATTCATAAAAAGAATTAAGAAGTCCTATATGCATGTAGCATTTAAATAACTCAAATTTTATTTAATAAGTTTTAATAACGGCATCGCATTATAAACATTAAGAACTAATTAAATAGCACACCCGCATTTATTATTGTAATAATTTTAAACTCAAACTTAGATTAATAAAGCACCTAAATAATTTAGTCACAATTTAATAATAATTTACCACTAATTAAATAAAACACCTAAACTAATAACACTAACTACCCCAATCGCCCATTGACACCATGGCCAATGACCCATGATCTCTTCCTTGACCGCTTTAACCCCGTCCACATCGATTAAACCCGTTAACAAAAACATCGACCCTAAACCCGTTTCCAAATCCGCCTCGCTAAACTTATCAAAACCAAGTCCGAATCTCCCAATCGGTCCCAAAGCGCGTCGAATCGACGGAAAATCGAGCAAAATTTCATCTCCCTTACGCTTCTCCTACTCAGCGATTTCTTACCATAAGACACACCCGAATCTTGCCCAAATCGTTGCCAAATCAAGCACGAATCGAGACGAATCGTCTTGAAATCACGAAACAAATATACCAAAAATCACTCCCAAGCGGTAACAAATCCATCCGTAATTAGCACGAAAACAACTCGGTATAAATCTGATTCTTGCACACGCAATAGCGGGGCTTTTGACCGTAAAAGAGGTCTTGAGGCATCGGAAAAAAGGAAGCGAGAAGGAAGACAAGCGAACAAAATGGTAGCGATCGAGGTATCGATTAATCATAGGCGAACAGCGTCGATGTATCAAATCCCGCGCCTCGCTTACTATAACCAAAACACTCAAAATCCACATTATCGACCTTTGCGCCACCCGTATCATGTTTACCATACCCGACAGCGTATCGAAATACTCGCCTGATCGCGAATCCAGCGCCAGCGGACCGAACCTCGCGTAGATCAGAGAAAGCGACGAACCTATACACTTTTAAGCCGAACCCGTAGCCCAGTGTATGAGAAGGCGAAAACGCGAGAATACTCCGTCGATTCCGAAATACCCCGGGCCTACTTCAGGGCGCGATAAAACTAAACGTTGTGCATACCACTCGGTGCGAGAGGACACGCATCGAAAATTGTTATGCACTCGAGGACATAATAGAGGAGTTAATCGAAGAAGTCATTGGTGAAAGATGCTCCTCTCGATGCAAACAATAACCTTCTTGGGTTATGAAGATGCCCGTGTGAACATGATAGTGAAAATGAAGAAGATAGTGCGGAAGAGACTATTACGCCCGGCCGTAAAGGGAAGAAAGTTGAATCGTCGATCAGCGCGGATAAAAGGAGGTGCTCGCTTGGGAGATTGTTTAACCATTGAATAAAGTCATTCGTCTAGTTGTGTCTTTGCGAGATGATCTGCTGAAGACCCGGCCGTTGTAGACCTGAAAGCGAAGAAGTGGACTCGTGCCCGCTGCCTTAGCCGAGTCTGAAATAGTTAGTTTAATATATTTAGCCGCTTTATATGTAATAAATCGAACTACGTTTGACACGATTCCCTTGGCGGATCGTGGCGGCGTTTGACCGGTCCGCCTCTAGAAATTTTAATTTCGCGATTTCGCTTGTAATGAACTACGTCGTGACTGATTCCTCGTAGGGATCGTGGCGGCCTAAATCGGCCGGTCGCCGTTAGGAAACGCTTCCATATTTTGAAAATAGAAAACACACATAATATACAACCCCATAGAGACCCACTTTAGGCCAAAGCCGCTGCGTGTTGAGCGGGACAAGGTAGGAAACGAGGCGGGGTTATGAGTCAACGAAGCGACGTCCGGCGTCGAAGTCAAACCTACAAAGTCGTGCGAATCAACCACCGCCGAACTGCGAAATTTTTCTTTGGCGAGTCGCCCGTAATAGTGAAGATACAACAAAGTTCTTCATACTAGCAGAAGCAGAAAATACAACAAAATTCTTTAGAAGCGAGAAAAAGCGGCGAAGCGGACATCATCAACAATCGAGTTCAAATCCATGACAAAGTCTAGCGCGTCGGCTCGGGCCTAGAGTCAATTGCAATTCATGCGATTGCGCAAGCGCCTGACAAAAGACATCGCTGACAATCCATACGGCGTTCGCAACACCCGCGTATCATACGGGGGCGACATCCTACTCGCGAATCACATTTCTCATATATTTATCATTACGTTTTACTTGATTTATACACTAATTTTCTCAAGCTTAGCTTGCGGAGCATTTATTCTCACGAGCAGCGATGACGCGTCGGCGAAAGGCGTCGTCTCGACCCGATGGTCACAACGCACTTTATCTCGCGATAACATTATCAGCGGTTCATCATCTGGCGATGACCTCTGCGTTCGTCGTGCAGCGGCGACGTCCATATAACGTTTATCTGGCAGCGTTATCTCGTTATGCCTATCTGGCGACTTTATCGATAGTTCATCTATGCAGCGATGATCTGCGTCGCGTCTGCGATGATGATCTCTGCGTCACGTCTATCTGGCGGCGTTATCTCGTTATGCCTATCTGGCGGCCGTCAGCGGTTCGTCGTGATATCTGCGTAGCGTCAGCGGCGTCACGTCAGAAAGCGGCGTCCTTCGTCAAGCGGCGCCCGCGTCGAAAGCGGCGTCCGTCGAAGCAGCGCCACGTCAGAAAGCGACGCCCGCGTCGAAAGCGGCGCCACGTCGAAAAGCGCGCCACGTCGGCGGCCAAGTCGAAAGCGGCGCCCGTCAGAAAGCGGCGCCCGCGTCGAAAGCGGCGCCCGCGTCGGCAGCGCCACGTCGAAAGCGGCGCCGTCCGGCAGCGCCACGTCGAAAGCGGCGCGCCGCGTCAGAAAGCGGCGTACGTCAGAAGCGGCGCCCAGTCAGCGGCGCCCGTCAGAAAATGGCGCCACGTCGAAAGCGCGCCACGTCGAAAGGGCGCCCGCGTCAGCGGCGGCGAAGTCGAAAGCAAAATGGCGCGTCGAAGTCGGCGCGAAGTCGAAAGCGGCGAAGTCGAAAGCGGCGTCAAAGTCGAAAGCGGCGCCAAGTCAAAGCGGCGCCCGGTCGAAAGCGGCGAGTCAGCGACGATCTGAGTCGAAAATGAGTCAAAAGCGTCTGAGCAGCGTCCGTCTGCGATGCCGCGTCAATTGGCGTCATCAATGCTCTGCCAATTTGCATTTCTTATTCATGTTTTATTATTTTGTCTTAGCGGTTATGCACTAACCTTTTCTATGAGCTTTAGTCTACATGGCTTGATCTAAAAAGCGATCGCGTGAGGACAACATATCGCGTTCACAATCGCAACACGTCCGTACAAAGGCGAAATCACGGCGTCGCATCAACGCAACAATCATCACATTTTTGCGAGATAACATTTTCTACTCACGATTACATTGCTTTTAAAATTATGCATCATTATTTTGCCTTATGATTATGCACTAACCGTTTGTTTAATTCTTAGCGTGCGTGGCGAAGCCTGGCGTGGATTTTCTCTTCTGACGTCTGGGCAATTTGTTGGGGGCCAACCTTTGACAAATGGCGAAGCGACCTCAGCGTCGGTCCGCTCGTTCCACATCACCGTACACCCGGCAACATAAGTCGATACCGTACACTTTGAGTTTAAGCGGTTTATTTTACTTATTTTTAGCGCGCGGCCCGTATCGTCATAACTCGACAGAGACAAATTTTGAGTCGCGTTAGCGCGCCAGTGTTTTGACCATGGTAACCCGGTGTCGTCATAACTCGACAGGACAAATTTTAGTCGCGTTAGCCGCGCGGTGTTTGACCATGATAGCCCGGTGTCGTCGTAACTCGACCTGGGGCGATTTTAGTCGCGTCGGCCTTGCCTGGTACTGACATTTTAATTCGAGGATCGAGACAAAATTGGCTATGAGTCAGCGTCTTTGTCGAAAGATTCTTCCATCGTCTCCATCTGAAGAGGAATGTTGTTGACACGATTTTGACCCTCCCGTCCAGACAGTAACTATAAAATTACACTAATGTTTGCAAAATATTTTTTTTATGATTTTTATAATAAAATGCAACAATAAAACATTAATACAGGCATAAATAAACAATTTTATAATGGCACCACGTCTTACGTAGAAAATTACGCACTTAGAGTCTCGCGCCCATATTTATTAATTTTAAGCCTTGTCATAATTCTTAATAATGAATAATAAATACATAAAATAATAATCTAACACACACGTTTTAATAATAGCATTCATAAAAAGAATTAAGAAGTCCTATCTGCATGTAGCATTTAAATAACTCAAATTTTATTTAATAAGTTTTAATAACGGTATCGCATTATAAACATTAAGAACTAATTAAATAGCACACCCGCATTTATTATTGTAATAATTTTAAACTCAAACTTAGATTAATAAAGCACCTAAATAATTTAGTCACAATTTAATAATAATTTACCACTAATTAAATAAAACACCTAAACTAATAACACTAACTACCCCAAATCGCCCATTGACACCAGCGAGGCCAACAACCAGATGATCTCTTCCTTGACCCTTTAACCCCGTCCACATCGATTAAACCCGTTAACAAAAACATCAACCTAAACCCGTTTCAAATCCGCCTCGCTAAACTTATCAAAACCAAGTCAAATCTCCCAATCGGTCCCAAAAGCGTCGAGATCGACGGAAAATCAGGCAAAATTTCATCTCCCTTACCTTCTCCTTCTCCAACGATTTCTTACCATAAGACACACCCCAAATCTTGCCCAAATCGATGCCAAATCAACCACGAATCGAGACCAAATCGTCTTCAAAATCACGACAAATACACGAAAATCACTCCCAAGCGGTAACAAATCAGCGAATTAGCACCAAAACAACTCATTATAAATCTGATTCTTGCACACACAATAGGCGGGACTTTTGACCATAAAAGAGGTCTTGAGGCATCGGAAAAAAAGGGAAGCGAGAAGGAAGACAAGCGAACAAAATGGTAACGATCAGTATCGATTAATCACTATGCCATGGGAAAATCCTTGAAGCATCCGCAAAGCGAATCGAGAAACAAAAAGATCCTGAGTTTTGACACAGAGGAACCATCCTCATAAAGCGACAAAAATTAGCAGTCGATGAGATAAAATCCTAAAAAGAAGGGGTTATTATCGGTAACCCGGATTTGTGAAAAAGAATCGATCGGAAGCGACGACTAATAACTTCATATAAGCAAGAATACACTAAAGCGCTAGTTTCGCACAAACTTACATTTTATTAGCATCGCAAAACCAAAACCGAGTGAGCAGAAAACGATCTGACTGCCTCGGCTCATTGTCAGGAGAAGGTAAACTCGTCTCCCTTCAGTTTTCTTATGCGATTTACATTTTATCACTGTTTGATTGATATGCTCTGTTGATAATGTTTAACACTTTAGTCATTGTTGTGTATGATCGAAATCAACGGTTTAGTCTTGAAACCTTTATTTGTTAACTTATCATTTTTTGTTAATACTCATCTTTTGTAGTTAATCTGGTTTGTTTAAGTCTACGATTTGCGATAGATGAAGGCTTGCCGTTAACCCATTCAAATGCCTCTACGATCGAATGGATATTATAAATATTTGGTACATGATATACTCATAAATCTGTCGAGAATAGTCAGTGTGTATAAGGAGCTACGGGAGTATTGTGCTGTTATGTTTGTCCCTGTGGAAAGTGTCTATACCTGCTTCGTGTTTAGTTAGGGAGGAACATACCTCTTACACATGCAGAATGTTAAATGTGTTTGATGTTCCTTGACATGGACTCGTTGCATACATTTTGTATAGCGGGTGCATCTTTAGACCGATTTTTGTCAAGATAGCCTTAAGGCCTAAGATGTTCATATTCCTTTATAAAAAATCAGTATTGAGCATTGTCATATACAATTAATGGATTTTGGAGTTATGTACCTTGTATACTCTTAAGACACGTCACACATTTTACTATGAAAACAATAAATGACAAGTTGACATAACTTATAATCATTGGGAATACGTTTAAGTCATTGCGTACCTATACTTGTTTCATACCCGGTAAAGATGAGCATGTCTCTTGGCTTTTATTCTATTTATATGTTTACGTGATTGGCATGAGATAAGCAAATTTTGAAGTCTATATTAGCATGTTGATGAATTGGATTCTTGGAAATAGGATCTTAAATAGTTATTGCTTCATCTCGATATCTTGGTATATGCTTTCCTAAACTAGTTGTCCATCTAATACTTGTGTCATGTGGACTTGCTACTTGTGTCAATATTTCTTGTTTAATTTCTAACATGTATGTATGCGCCTTAAAACCATAAAATGACAACATGTTTAGCATTATGTGAATTGACCGTCTACTTAAAATCTTCATTGATGCTTTAGCTTGCATCCTGCATATCAAGTTAAATGCGAGTTTATGCTATAAAATCGATGGATTAATACATAACTTTATAAATGACGTGTGCTTACTCTAGTTTAAGGCAAATCCTACGTATTCAATGTCAAATCTTAGCCTCACATGTGCTAGTTTATTACGCACATTATCGAGATACATATTTGTGAATGATGTATTTGCCCGGTTTGTTAGATTTGAGATGATATATCTGAGAAACACAGGGTATCTTGATCTAGTATACATCAGCGAATACAAATATATTGCTATATCTTCTCTATAAATCTGAAGGCTATTTTTGTGGTTGGGCTTGTCTCATAGTTTTTACGCCTATATAAATGCGGAAGGAGAACTCCATGTTTGGAGTGCATTTAGTATGCCATTCTTTGCTTGTGTCTTTTGGTTTAAAATATTGGGCTGCCTTTTATTCCTGCGTATGATGTGTTACGCTGACCTAGTAATAAGATGAAATATTTGGATTGCTATTCCTCTGGCCCATTGGCTTGTTCACGTGACCTGTTACAATAAAATACAAAATTGATAGTTCTATTATTGATATTGATTACGTGTGATAGTTTTGGATGTCTTCTTGACTACTACTCGTACTCGAGGCCAGCTGCTAGGAATAATAAAGTGCTCTTTACTTTTTGCCTAAAATTGACAGTTACTTAGATTGATAGAACTGAGTAGCAATTGAATTATGAGTGTATGTTTGAGCTTAATGTGATTATGCTTGATCTGGTGCATATACTAATCCTTATCTTCTTTTATTTTACATGAAATGCATCGGGCGAAGCGAAGAGTCTCGTGAGACTCATCATAAGCTCTGACAAATGAAGACCCGCGTCTTATGTGCTTCGTCCTCTCCGCACCTGAACTCAAACCATAGGCGAGATGGCCCCGTTTCTTCAAGTCATCATTAATTCATATCCTCATTTATTATTTGTTGTAATTATTTGTCTAACATTCGCTACTAGTAGTACACTTAGAATAATTAAACTTTGGGCTGTCATTAGAAAAATAGTTTGACGCTAGAAATTCACTCTCCTTTAATTAGTTATTTTTATGACTAGTTATGCATTGCCTAAGCCATACTAAAATGACATAAATATTCACGTAGCTAAAGCGTCACTCGCTATTAAATCCTTAGCCTAATAAATTAATTTCTTCATAAACTTTTACTAACATTCATAATTAAAAATTATTACATTAGCCACTTGCATAATAGATATTTTACAAGTACACATTTCGTCATAATAAGATTTTGCATTATCACAACACATGTATCTTATCTAATACGTTATAAATGCATAAATCATCTTTGCACATAATAATATATATTTTAGCTAGAACTAGCTTTATATATTTTAAAACAAATCTCACATTTCTATGCTAGCAAAAAATACTTCCTATATTTCTACTTAAATACTTTTCAAGACACGTATTGCATCTTAGAATAATAATTAACCCTAGGTTTGAACGGACAACCGCAAGTTAGCGGATCCTTTAGGGTGTCTAACTCCTTCCCTTTAGGATAATAAGGAGCCCTTACCCAGAATCTCACATAAGTTTTGCAGACCATAAAAATGGAGTTAGTGTTGACTTTAACCTAGTTGACATTTAGGTGTCCTAATTCACCCAAAATAATTAGGTGGCGACTCCGCGAACCCTTTTAGCACTTTTAGCATTTTAACACCTTTTACTTTAAACTTAACCTTTTAGCACATCTTTAACATCTTTAGCACCCTTTTAATATTTAGCATTTTTATTTATTTTCTAACCTTTTTTGCTAAGCAGGAGTTTATTTAAAGTCGCGGCTCGAAAAGGGGCGCGACAACCAGCACCAGTGGCGGCGTGAGGTGCCATGGATGAATGAGCACGAGATAGAGGCTCGGCGTTAGCGAGGAAGCAACGGTAACAAACCCAGTTTTGAACCTCCAGTGCCTATAATGGAGTAGTTGCTCATGAACCAGAGGAGGATGATGCAGAACTTTGACACAATGATACAAGGTCAACAGGACCTGAGGCAAGGACAACAATAATTATGATAGTAGCAACAACAGTTGCACCAGAGATTTGATGAGATGAGTTCCTTGTTCAACGATTGTCCGTCGTTATCCGCCGCCACCGCGGCCTTTAAACCAAGTTTGTAAGTGTTATACCCCGTGGTTCGGGTTTGGATCGTGATCGAGGCCTCGGCGCCGCGGCTGAGCGAAGGCGCGCAGCGGGTGATTGTAGAGCATGGCGCGGAAAACGAAGCGCGGCGCGGAAGATCTGAGTCGGTGAAGTTTCAGCGCCTCGGTCGTGAAAGTAGGGCAGGCCGTGAAGTAGGGCGGCGCGGAAAGTCCTAAGAAAGCGGCGGGAGTTTATTGCCATGGCCAGGCGGGATCTGCGAGTTAGTGGAAATTTACGCCTTGTTTTGTTTTAAAAGAGGTCGTGGGTGGGTAACAAGTGTCCCCACATCTGAAATGTTGCATGCCTTATATTGACCAAGTCTTGAAGACTTGGTCATCTTTCATCTTTTCTCTCTCTCTCTCTAAGCTAAAAAGCTCTCCCTTCTCTCAGAAAATCAAGAGAAACTCGAGCTTAAGGAAAATCTGAAAAGGGTGTTAAGAAGGAAAGTTATTTGCAAGCTTGTGGAGGTTATTGTGGTGGTATTCTTGAAAAGGAGGCTAGCAAAATTGTTGGCATAGTTTTGGCTAAAGCTCCAAAGGTAACATTTCTTCTCTTGGAGCTAGTTATTGGTGTTGCATGTGAAGAATAAGGAATTTGTAGTAGTAAATAATGCTCTTAGGATCATTGCATGTAAGAAAAATGGTTTGGATATGAAAGATTGGTTAAAGAGATATTATGAGCATGTTGTAGCCTACAAACTACTTTAGAATTGTTAAGTGTATTGTTTTACCTATTGGGGCAGAATTTTACACACCTAAGTTTGGTTGTGTAATCCCCTTTGAAATGTTGGATTGTTGGGCCTTAAATGTGGCGTTTGGATATTGAATTCGGCCTTGAAAAAGGTGGCAAAGTATGTAGAAACAAAGAAAATGCTGCCCAAATTTCCTTAGGAATTAGTAACTTGAACTTGGAATATTTCTACATTGAAAATAGGGGTTAATAAACGTATTATGGTCATTATAGGTTGACATATTACGTGCGGTATTTCGGACTTAGCAAGTGGATTAACCGAAGAGGTATGTGGAACTTTCCTATCCCTTGAGCATGAGTAGTAGTACGGTAGACGTACAAGATTTGATATCTTTCACTTGTTTTAAAGTATATGATACTTGTTTCATTTCAAAAGTATAAGTCCCTTGGATTTAGGGAAAATGTATTTGACAAAGGGATAACGCTAATATAATGACTTTATGGGAAGTTGGTTATATTAGTTTTTTTTTGAAAGGTTCAGAAAGAAAGGTTTACCCTAATTAAAACAAGTACGGGTAAAGGATTTGAAACTAAGAAAGGTGAATTGATTTTTAGGCATTGGTTGTCTAAGGTTTTAAAGGAAATGAAGTCACTTGATTTAGAAGCCTATTATATTTCTAAAAGGAAATGTGACTTGCCTTGAAAAGAAATCGTAACTTGATACTATGGTGATTAGTATCTTGGAAATTTTGTATAAAAAGAGTTATTTCTTAAAAAGTTAGAAGTACATGGTACTTGGGTTGAATTCCCGGATTTTCTATTAAAAGACATGTTAGTGCCTTAGGATACTAAAATGAGAGGATATATTAATAATGTTAATAATAAGTTAGGGGATTTCTTAACTTGCTTATGTTATGATAAGCCGGTAGTGCTTATGTTATGATAAGCCGGTAGTGCTTATGTTATGAAAGGCCGGTAGTGCTTATGTTGTGATATGATAGGCCGGTAGTGCTTATGTATGATATGATAGGCCGGTAGTGCTTATGTATGATATGATAGGCCGGTAGTGCTTATGTTATGTATGATATCCGGATGAGCTATGTTATATATTTATATTATTACGGGGTAAACCCCGGGTTATTATCTATGCCATGGATTTGCTACCCATGATGCGAGTGCGGCGCTTGCACTCATGCGGATCCGGACCACAGGATCCATGCGGGTGAAATAGTCTCATGCGAGTACGACGATGGTACTCATGCGGGTCCACAGGATCCATGCGGGTGAAATAGTCCCATGACGAGGCGGATGACCTCATGCGGGTCCACGGGACCCGTGCGGGTGAAATAGTCACGGAGTAGGATTGTAATGATCTACGGAGGTACCACTGTTTGATCGTGAGCCTCCTATTTTTATGCTATAAGATTTATACTTGTTACTCTCATTGTTAGTAAGGCACGGTCTGAGAAATTGATTTCTATCTCGACTCGGCTTATTTTTGACTTATGATATTACTACGGTATTTTCTGTTTTACATACTTGATGCGTTGTGTGCGACCCTTCGCCGAGGCTGCGTTAAATCTGCAGTAAGGAAGCGGTGGTAGATCCTCATTCCTAGGATCTTTTACTCGTGTCGGGAGCTCCGTTTCTTGGAGGCTCGACTTTTGGTATGGTTCTCCCAGTGTTGTTGATGTTTTGTACATTCGGGGGCATGGCGGGGCCCTGTCCCGTCATAGTGTTACTCATTCTTAGGCATGTAGTCTTGTCATAACTTGGTTTGTTTAAAGATGTAAGCTGTTCGGTTTATGTACTTTTAGGGTAGCCATTTTGGGCTAGACTATTTATATCATTATGGTTGTTATTGTGAGTTTATATTCCGGTTTTCTCGATGTTGGGTAACAAGAGGTGCCGGGTTAAAACCAGGTCACGGATCGAAGTCGGGTCGTGACGATAAGTTGTCTGTTTCTTTTATTTTATCTTTTTAGTCTTGCACATTGGGGATGATGTGTGATTTAAGATTTGGGTGTCTTATTTGTCTTATTGTTTTGAGTCTTTTTATTTGTTTGAAGTATTTTTAGTCATATTTTTCTTTAAAGATCATGCGTATTTGATTACTTGAATCGCCTAGTGAAGTAAGGTTGAATAATGTAATGGAATTAGAAGCAACCATCTAAACACTTAGGTTAAATATGCCAAAAATTCATGAAATCAGATTATTTGGGGTATCTTGCTTGACTTGTGCATTGTTTATGATTAAACCTATGTGTATGCTTGCTTGCTATTTGAGGCAAAATAGTTAGGATATACATGTTAGGGAGATGATTCAGACATTTCTTTGTTAGCCCTTTCGTAGCATTTTTGCCTATCCCTGACATTCAAATTATATCCCTAGTCAGCCCCTTTGAGCCTAAAAATAAGACCTTTCTTTGACACCATATAATTTCATATTTGTGTCATAAGTGGAAAAAATTGAGATATTGGAATAGAAAGTGTTAAAAAAGAGACAAAAAGAGTGAACAATTTTGATGCACCCCAATGAAAAAGTAACAATAAATAGGCAAAAGCCTAAGTTTGGGGGTGCATGTTATTCATAATACACCTTATTCTCTCAAAACAAAAGAGGGAAAAGATAGGTATGAGGTTAAAAAGAGAATCAAAAGAAAAGGAAAGAATTGAAAAGCAAAAGAGCTTATGGTACATAAAATTAGCCTAAATGCCTATTTTTACCTACTCATGTCTAAGCCTACATTACAACCCTGAAAAGTCATGAAGATCTCTTACATGTGTATCTATGATTAGTGGAGAATAGCAAGTAAACATGCCATAAGATTTTGAAATTGACATGCATCGTTAGGTATTCTTACTTCCATTAAGCATGATTAAATTAAATTTGCGAAATATCTAACTTAATGTGTTTAGAATGCTAAAAATTCATGCTATATGTTCTTGTATATTATTCTGCTAACCTTCATGCTTCTCTAAGTAACAATGATGCAGCAAAGGGATCAGTGTCTTTGAGTCAATTTGTTTTTTCTTCTTTTTTCCTCTTGTCTTTAATTCTTTCTTTTGATCTTTGCTCGAGGGCGAGCAAAGGTTAAGTTTTGGGGTGTTTGATCGGTGTATTTTATATATACCTTTTGAGTCATTTTTAGTTAGTCTTTTGTCCATTTTTGTACAAATACGTGTCGTCGTAGGATAGATTTTCTTTCTTTTGAGTCATATTGATTTAAAGTGGCTCATTGGGGGAAAAGGAGCAAAGAGAAGCGGCAGAGGTTCGAGCTCGAAAAGTGAAAAGTTGGTGAATCGGGCATGAAACGAGGCGGCGCGCGCTCTCGGCCAGCGAGTCGAGCGCCACGGCGCCCAATTCTGAGAGGCGTGCGGGAGTTTGGTGCGCGGCGCGATTCTGCGAACGGCGCGAAGCGGGAAAGTCGAATGGAAATGGGCCAAGGCCTGAAGGAAAACCTGGAAAACGATTTTGAGGCTATAAAAAGCAAGCTTTAGGTCAGAATTAAAGGTTCAAAACCCTTGTCAATTCACACAACCTTGGAGATCAAGATTGGAGACCACTTCTTAGTAATTTCTTGTTTCTTGTTTTATTTCTTTATAGTTTATGTTGGATATTAGTTTAGTTCTTGTCATGTCTATGGCTAGGAACTAACTTAATCTAGGGATTTCCATGTCAAATCACTTGAAACTTATTCTTATGAATTAATGCATGTTTTTGGTTCTTCTTATCATTGTTGAGATTTATTCAATAATTGTCTTGAATGTTTGGTAATTAATTGATCACTAATTATCATAATCCATATGATTTCTAATCGAAAGCCGAAATGGGAGATTGTGATTATGCTATAGTTGAATAAACATAGGTTAAATCGTGGACGAAAGCACCCCGATACTTGTGTAGTATTAATAGGTTATTGCTCTTAATCCTCCTTTATAGTCAATCTTATCACCGAAAGGTAGAAGGGTTCTATATTGGGGTTGAGTGTTTATATTACCTTAACAGGAGTATAAAATGGCTTAGTCAACCTGTTATCTCAAAATAGATGAAGAATCATAATTAATTGCATTAACAAGTAAGATGAGCGGATAGTTGAGGAGATTTGGAAACCCTATTTCCACCATAACTGAAGTAAAACAAAGTAGTCTAGTTAGCATTCTTAATTATAGTTATAAACAATCTATCAATCATCGGTCACCAAATAGATACCATAGAATAGAATTTGAGAATTGAACACTAATCCCTGAGGACGATAACTCGGTCTTCTAGACTATATTACTTGTCACGACACGTGCACTTGCGTTAGTGTGTGCATAAATTGCGCATCAGACCCCCACAAATTTCGCAACTCACAGGTGTCTGAAACGCTTTAACTGACATGGTACTCTGCTGCATCTACTTTGTCAATGTGGCTACTTGTGCAGTCAATGTTGTGATAACATCCAACTCATGAATCCCTGCCAATTTTATGTTATTCAATGCTCTCTCATCGGCCCCCTGATGATTTTTTATGGCCATATCCTCTAGCAAATCATGTGCCTCATTGGCACTCTTTATCATGAACGTACCTTCTGCTGCAGCATCAATGATGATACGAGTTGTACCACACATCCCATTGTAAAATATGTGGACTAGCATCCACTTCTCAATCTCATGATGTGGGTACTTCCTCTGCAAATCTTTAAACCACTCTCATGCATCATATAGTGATTCTCCCTCTAGCTGATAGAAGTTATTCAACTCAACTCTGAGCTTTGTTGCCTTTGCTGGAGGGAAGAACTTGGCAAGAAACTTCTGGGCTAAGTCTTGCCATGTGGTAATGGAGTTTGCCTGTAATGAGTTCAGCCAACACTTTGCTCTATCCCTGAGTGAGAATAGGAAGAGTTTCAACCGAATGACATCATCAGTAACACCATTGTATTTAAAGGTTTCACACAGCTCCAGAAAATTTGCTAGATGCAAATGGGGATCTTCAGATGGTAATCCCCCAAACTAAAATGAGCTTTGAACCATGTGCAATATGGCTGGTTTGATTTCAAAATTGCTGGCTTCAATAGCTGGAAGCCTGATGCAAGTCTGCACCCCTGTAATTGTAGGCATCACATAGTCCCTCAAGCTCCTTTCTGCATGGACTTGTCTTAAAACAGGCGGTAACTCATCATTCTCCAAATTATTGTTTCGCTGATCTCCCATTTCTAACAAATCAGCTGCTCTCTTTTCTTTCCTGTTGCATGCGCGATCTCTCGATCTCGGGGTTGAGAAGGGTAGGAATGTCGATTTCATCTCTACTTGCATAAACTAAGAACCTGAGACTAATCAAAAACAACAAACAAATCACGGCAAACAGCACTAAATCAAAAATAAAAATAAAAAAATTGAAAATAAAAACCAAATTAGAAATATGAATAAATAAATCGATATTAACAGTACGTCAGTCCTCGACAACGGCGCCAAAAACGTATTGCGATATTTCTAACTGCTTACGCAAGTGTACGTATCGTTCCAAGTAATATAGTGTGTAAGACCGAGTTTATCGTCCACAGAGACTAGTTTATTAAGTACTGATTATCTATCCTATGATATCTATTTGGTTGACGTTCTTTAGTTTGAGAATTATAACTATGAATTATGACTAATTGTAGGAAATAAACTAAAGATTATAAGCCTTTGGGTTTATAACAGTTATGAAGGAAATAGGGTTCGATCTCATACATTATCCACTCTTGCGTGTTAATGCAATGCTAAATTCTCATTAAGATAGCGAGTTAACGAATATGTCATCGTATTAGGTTAGGACATCTGAGAACTCAACCTTATGCGAAACCTACATATTTCTATGATAGATTTTACCACCACGGGAGGATTAAAAGCGGTAACCTTAATTACTACACAAGTATCGATTACTTTCGTCACGATTTTAACACATGTCTAGACAATTCTGACATATTCAAATCTACTTTCAAACTTTTGATTGAAATCATAAAAGTGATGACAATTAATAGCTAGTTAATTATCAAGCAATCATAACACTATTGAATAGATCTTAATATCTTTGAAGAAAAATCAATAATCAATGCATTAACTATATGGAAGAGCTTGAAGATTCGATGGAAACCTACTAAAGTAATTAGCTCCTAAACATTGTCATGTCGAGAACTAATTTACAATCAACATAAAGCTGAAATAAAGTAAGAAGAAAATAACTTGACAATGAGATGTCTCCAGCGTGTCTTGCCTCATTTTCTCTATCGAAGTTGTATAATATGGTATAGAATGTGGTATATGATCAGGGTTTTAGGGATTTTATAGTTGGGAAAAGTTGTCTTTCGGACCCCAAAAATCCTCTCCAATTCGGCCAAGGAAACCTGAAAATTACGCGTCGGCACCGCGGTTCCTTTGACAGGCACCGCGGTGCTAATTCAGCCAAAATCACTGGAAGTTACTGGAATGGAGGCACCCCGGTTCCTCTGTCAAGCACCTAGGTGCCTTCGACGGTGATTTCAGTTTCAGACTTTCTGGAAATATTACGCCTCGGTGCTAATTCTTCTGACCGCGGTGCTGCTTGGCCAGGCACCGCGGTGCCTCTGTGATTTTTTTCCGGAATTTGTCAGATTTCTTCTGTTCTTCTTGGCACTTTTTAGGCTTCATTCCTTGGGTTGTGCTTGTGCAATTTTCATCCTCAAAAGTGGTATTCTCCTTTATGACCGTTGTGACACAAACGAAAGAAAAACACACCTAACACTATACTAAACGCAAAATAAAAGAGTAAAATACTAACTAAAAATGACTCAAAAGAGTGTATAAAATACACTCAACAAACATACCCAAACTTACACTTTACTCGCCCTCGAGTAAAGCACTAAACAAAAACAAAAAAATAATAACAAAGACTCTATGAAATGGATCAAGTAGCTATAGCAATGCTTCTTCAAAATTATGGATGAAAGTTGGTATAATATGTTAGAACATACATAGCATGAATATTTATCAATCTAGAATTTCAAGTTAGATATTTCGCAAATTCACTTAGATCATGATCAACGGAAATACAAACACCTAACCTATGCATGTCAATTTCATTTCATCTTTCCCAAAATTCTATAGATCAATTTACTTGTTATTCTCCAATAATCATAGACATACACATTAAAGATCATCAGGGCTTTCAAGGATAGTAATGTAGGCTTAGACAAGGGTAGATAAAAATAGGAATTTAGGCTCAAACTACGTATCATAAGCATTTTTCTTTCAACTCTTTTCTCCAGAGAAGAGAGCAAACTCCGATGTTTTGAAGCCTCTTAGCAAAGGTGTTATCCGATCTACCCAATCAGGGTAAGGCTTCTTATAAACAGGCATGTCTAAAGGTTTCAGTTGGATGTCGAGTACCTCCACATAGTGTTAGCAATAATTATGGGTTTATCAGTTGCGACGTCCCCTGCCGATTCTGGACTGGATTCGGATGGTAGGCATTTTGAATTGACGGCCTCCATTTTGTACTTTATTGGACAGGGTTTTAAAGGTTGTATGTGGTCTACTGGCCACAACCAATAGGTGGGGTAATGCTCTATTGTTGTTTTTGGGTTTGGCCAGAAAAGCTTGCAACCTGAGCTCCTGGAACGGTTAACGGAACTTGAGGATAAGGTGGAACAGTATTCTATGGATGCTCTCCTCGAACGTCGGCCATTCTTAGAAAGTTTACGCTTCCTGGAAGGTATGGATTGGGTACCGACAATGAATACTGGAATGGTAACCCACTGTAAACATCGTCACCAGATAGCCGAGCTAAGTCATAGTCGGGGGCCATCGGTTGCCAATTCGGCTGGCAACATTGTTCGCTTGCATCGTAGGGTCGTTCATGGAAATGTACGACATAACGGGCGATAATTTAAAGTGTCGTAGAACCTGAACTGGTGTCCGATCCATGTTGATCTGCCCATACTGCAGACTCGGCAGTCGAGCGCATTCCCCACAAGATTCGGCGATGACCATACAGTGTGTTGGTTGCCAGGAGATTGGGCCTGTGTTCCTAGGTGTGATATCGGCACTGACTGATGCACATACGGATGAGGAACAACACCAGGAGTCACGGTCTCATGCTGAACAACCCAGCTTGTCAGAGGGATGGCAGAACTAGCCGAGCATTCTCCTGGGTGCATTCAATTGGTCTCTATTTCCCTTGCTTGTTGAAATTCATTATGTACCATCGACTTCACAATGTCAGCCAGCTGTTTAAAAACTTGGTACATAATGTCGTGGATCCACAAGTCGATTTGTTGTCTGATGAAAGACGTGGTCATTATGGTTGGACTTTCATATTGACTAGAATCTTCCACCGCCTGGGTTGATGGAGGAAGTGGAGGGGTATCAACCGATGTAGGCATACCCAAGGAGGATGTTGGTTCGTTGTTCCTTCTAGGAGGATTTTGTTTAGGATGTGGACTGGACTCGAGGTTCATTTTCTTACCGGACTTTAGGCGCATATGCCAAGAATGACCCTGACCTGGAGAATCAAACTTTCCTATTAATTCACCTATGGTCCTGTCACGACCCGACCAGGGGCGCGGCCGTGCCTCAGGGCACCGTCGAATATCATCGAGAGAATAGCGGAACATACATAACACATAAACCTGAAGATAGTAAACATCACTGGCAAGCCGACAAGGCTGTCTTCCATAGATTAAACTTATCCAAAAGTAAACAGTACAACTTGTTCTTACACCCGAACCCAGCGTGACTACTGACCTGCAGGAATAACAATTGTGGCGGGGCCGGGGCCGCCGTACCCACGAATGTACATAATACCCATGCGTCGAGGAAAAACCGTACCAACAAAACAAGCCTCGGAAGAATGGAGCTTGGACACGGACCGGTGATCCTAGGATGAGGATCCGCGCTTTTACCATAGCTGCGGCATGAGCGGCCAGAGAAGAGTCGATTACCGATATGTACTAAGTATCACGGCGGAAAATGGAAAATACCTCGTAAGTCTAAAATAGCGGAGCATGTAAGATAATCGGTTCTGAACAACATGCCTTACTAACAATGAGAATATCAAGCATATACTATCTTTGCGTGAAAATAGGCGACTCGTGATCAAAGCAAGGTCATCCGCCCCGCGATGTCATTAAGCACTCTACTCACAGGACTATTTCACCGCGTGGGTCGTGGACCAGCGTGAGGTATTCCTCGCATAGGATGTACTCGCGCGTGGGACTATTTCACCGTATGAGCCTACGGACTCGCGTGAGGTATTCCTCGCGTCGTGGGTAGCAAATCCACGGAATATACAAATGTCACAACCACGATGGAAGCATGCGGTGGAATCCCATCGTCATCGGTGCGTCGGGTAACCTCATCTGCGTGCCTCGGAATCCTGCGTGAAAGCATGTCGAGGTGCGTACGTGGAATCCGCTCAGCTGTCGATCGTCGAGTAAGCTCATACTACGACCGTGGAAGCATGCGTGGACTCGCATCCTTTGTCGATGCGTCGAGTAAGCTCATACTCGACCGTGGAAGCATGCGGTGGAATCCCATCAGCGTCGATGCGTCCGGGTAACCTCATCTGCGTGCCTCGGAATCCTCATCGTAAGCATGTCGAGTGCATGCAGTGGAATCCTCCGTCAGCGGCCAAGTACTTTCATAACTTCAGACTTTCATAAATCTACAAAATGAATCTCATTTTTGACCTTAAGGCACCTTAACATTGTTTAATCAATTAGGAGAATTTCACCAAGTACTATGTATACTCTTTCAAAGATCACTTTTCACATAAAATCCCATTTTACACTCTAAGCAATTCATGCCTTTAAATCAAATTGCCTACGTAATTTTGATTCTTTGACTTTGTTTACCTACTCGAAAACCATTCCTTTAACCTTCCATAAAGTTATTATAACTAACTCCCATAAAAGCCGTTATACTAACTTTATGCTTTAGAAATAAGACATTCTTATCCTTTCATAAGACCGTTATAACTAACTTCTCATAAAGCCGTTATAACTCATATAAGCAGATTTCGTTCTTTTATTAACCAAGAGACTTATACTTGAATCGGTTTACACAATTTTAAAAATACTTTTTCTGTCGAAATCATTCTCTACCTTATTAGAATAAACCGTTCCTCGAGAACAAGTGAGTTAACTCTCTAACTCGACCAACCTAGACATTATTTAAAAATAAGACAAAGATACCAAAGGATTTAATTCATTTAAATCGCGTCGTCTGGTACTATATAGTTATAACTACTCGTGCTCGAGAGATAAGAAAGTTTCACATACCTCTTGGTCGATCAATCCACTTGCTAAGTCGAAATACATGCGTGATCGTCAACCTATAATGACCATGTCGTTTATTAACCTCGAGCTACAGCGTAGAATATTCCAAGTGCAAAGTCACTAAATTCTATGGAGAATCGGGCGGCATTTCCTTTGTTTCTACCAACTTTGCCACCTTTTTCAAGGCGAATTCAACCTCCGGCGCGCTTTTAAGGCCCGACAATCCAATCAATTCAGCGGGGATTACACCTAAACTTGGATGTGTAAAATTCTGCCCACAATGTATAACAACTAACTTAACAAGTTTAAGGTAGTATTTTGGCTACAACATGCTTACATAACCTTCTTATCAATTCCTTCATATCGAACCATATTTCTTACATGATTTATCTAAGAGCAATATTTACCACTACAAGTTCTTTCTTCTTCACATGCGACACCAAAAACTATCAACAAGAGAAAGAATTGTTACCTTGAAACTTTAGCCAAATTAATCCAACAAATTTGCTAGCCTCTTTCCAAAAACACCACCATGATAACTCCTGAAGCTTGCAAATAAGGTTCATTCTTGCACTTTTCAGATTTTTCTCAATCCTTGATTTCCTCTTGATTTTCTAGAGAAGGAAGAGCTTCTAATTTAGAGAGAAGAGCTTGAAGAATGACCAAGTCTTCAAGACTTGGTCAATAAATAGTGCATGCAAAAATCGGATGGGGGGACCTTGTCGCCCACCCGTAGCCTCTTTTAAAACAAAGCAGTTCGATTTTCCACTCGCCTCGAGAACCCGCCTCGCGCGCGGCCCGGCCGGCGTCGCGGCGCTGAAACTTCTGCCAACCCTCGGATCTTCCGCGCGCGACCCTTCCCGACACGCGGCCTGTGGCTCTGTCCGAATTATTTTTACGTCATTGCGCCTTGAACGTAACTTCCATAACTTTCTACTCCGGTGTCCTATCGACGAACGGTTGATTGCGTTGGGAACTAGACTCAACGAACTACGTACTAGGCCTTTGAAACACCTAGGAACTCATAATTCAACTGGACATAAACCGCCTCAAAGTTGACTAAAAACCCGTCCGCAACAATCCGTCAACCTATCTTTCGAAAATTTTAAGTCTTAATCTCTTTCGTACGCTCTCATACACATGGCCAGAACTACGGGGCATAACAGGTCCCACTGGTCATGCCAAATTTGTTCTCGCCCCGAATTCCACCTTTTATCGTTGTATCGGCTGATCGAATTGAAAGACAAATTGATTCCTTAACTCAAGCGATTCGGGCAGGAAACGAAACTCTAATTTCCAGTAGTGGGTTCCCTAACTACTCCAAAAAGTGTTAGTACGGTGGTACTAGTGAACTAAGAGGTAAGAAAGCATGAATACAACTGAGTACAGTAAAGATAAATGGATAAAGTAAGGATAAAAAAATAAAGATAGATAAATTTTGGTTTGTTTGATTGAGTGTCTTTAATATGTACAAAGAATGAGTATTTATAGTACAAAAAAGAAGAAGAAACTGTACAAAATGTACCCCCAGTATCGGTCGTCAGTAACCCACTAAATCCAACGGCCGATTATGGGGGTGATGGTACCGATTTTTTCGCCCTTGCTTTCAGCTGTTGTTGGTCGTTACCGCTTTTAGGGGTCTAGAAACCCTTTTGACTTGGTCGTTGAGGTGTATGCATCTGAGTGGGTCTCAGTCGTACCTTTAACTAACGACTTCGGCTAGGATGCCTTAGTAGCCGATGAAGTTCTTATAGTCGAGGACTAGGAGTAACTTCGGCTCCTGAATAGTTCGGTTGTCAGCGAATTCGGCTAAGCACTTAAAATTATTTTTTAGTGTTAACACTTTGTGAAGATGTAAAAGTGAAAACAAAAGAATGTTACTATTTCAAAAGCATATTTATTAGTTTAATAAGCAATTTCTAAAATCTCCAAGCATCTCTCTCACTCTCAACTTCTGCCTTAAATTAAGATTGAAACAAATCAGTAGTCAAATATGATAAACAACTCCACATAATATGTATAGAATAGACAACTAAAATATAAGCCGATATATGAAGCTACAAATAAAAAGAAGGGTAATATCTCAGTAATTTATTTGTCACATGCAGGATGACTTGACTTCATTCATTCATTGTGATTGAAGATACAATCAATCAAAAGCATTACTATAGTTCTACTTTTTATGAAAAAAAAAATTAGCGGGAACTCACATTCTTTGATTTATTTCTAAAGTATGATACAACTTTTTAGATGTAATTTGTGTTATTTAGTCTCTAGTTCAATTTTTTGTGTTGTATATTTTAGAATTTGATGAGACTTTCTTTGTAATATAACTAAATCTTTTTTTATCAAATCTAAAGAATATAAATTATTAAATATTTGACATTCTTAACTTTTAACAAATATAAAAGAATAAAACTATTAATTGCATATTTGAAGAATTATTTTGAACCTCTCCTCAACCAGAAGGGATCATTTTTATTATTTGCTCCTCATGTTCTCATAATACAACTCCCTCTCACCTAGGGGTGAGCGGGTTCGGGTACCTAACTTTTTAAAACTATTCGGACTCTACCCAGTAAAAGATCGGTTTTTAAATTTACTATTCGAAATCTACCCGTAGCAATCATTACCCGGAACCTACCCGGTCTCGGGTACCCTGTAAAGTTTTATGTTGCTTAAAAATATTTGATTATCACAGAAAGTAGCCTCATCCGAAGTGTTCCTTAATCTAATCCAGCTAAGTTTTTGCCACTGGCCAGATTTCTTCCACAGCCAAGTATGTTTCTTTGCTTTACTTCTCGCTTCATTCCTCTGGATAATATTCTTGTATGCTACTTGGGCTAAACTATTGAGTAACAATGACAATGTTTTATGTTCAAGAATAACTTTTCTAAAAAGTGTGAGATAAAGATGTTAAGAGCTTTATTGTTAAATGTATGAAGTCTGCACTTGGGCTCGAGAAATGAATTGATTTCCCGGGGCATTGATTGATCTGCCTGTGCACTTCCGTATTTTATTTGCTTTTTTGATGTTGAGCAAATGCTAAATATGTAGGGTTTTGTTTGGTTCGTGAACGCAGCGAAATTTGAAAATTTATGTTTCAAACTCAACAAGCGAAGAACTGAAGGATGATTACGTAGTAATGAAAGAACATGTAAATCATAACATGTTTATATAACTGTAACTCATCGATAGAATACTTATGGTTTGATAAATCTGGAGTTTTTTAGTAATCCGAAGGTGCACACACAATTGATCTTCGATAGCAAGTTCCTAGAACTTTGATGTATACATCCATCGAACAACTAGAAAATTCGGCAGAGGTTCGAGAAAATTTTGATTCTAGGTCTCTAAGACTTAGAATAATATATGAAATATTGTGTGTCTTGAATAATGAATAGAACCCCTATTTATAGCTTCATTTTAAGTTTAAAACGCAGCTAGGGTTTCACGTGGGCAAGACCCAGAAAATGAGGCTCAATGGGTCAGTCAGACTAACCCACTGGCTTTATGGCGTCGCGGTTCAAGTAGTAGGTGTCGCGGCCCTCGACGTTGTACATTGTTTCGTTTTCATTTTAGTTAAATCCGAAATTCAATTTCGACTTAATTAAATAATCATTATTCATTCAAATGTCTCGATTATAAATCGTGCATTCATATTCTCTCATTACATCCTTAGATCGAAGGAACAATTGACATAGTGTTACCCTACATGCCTTCACATATCGACACTAATCATATTAGGGTCTGCAAACTCTACCACAGGTAGAAAGAAGAACTCGATATGAGAAGTATATTTACGAATGCAGTGGCCCGAACCTCTATGTGGGAAAACAAAATCCTTTCATTCAGGACACACTTGATCAAGCTTAGGATTTGCCAAGTATCTATCCAAATGGCTTGATCATTATATCTCATCTATATTGATTGACAATAAGACCATATCCTAGATATGTCTACTTTGTTGACCAGCGACTTAGTCAACCTAATATCATTTGAAGCGAGTGATCTCTCGAATATACATTCGAGGAATGAATCTAGTATTGGCTCGACTATCACCTTTAATCCACGTTGTAATGTACCCGATACAAGATGTATCTCAACTTTATAAGGCATTTGAGCTTAGGGCGTGATCAAAGTATATTACTATGTAGACAAGGTGTGTATCGACCTCGAGTCTAAGAATTTCTATCTCCCATGTGATCATACTTTAGACATGTATAACAAACAATATATCGGTGAGTATACAATACTTTCAAAGGATCCGTATGTCCGTCACGGTATACATTGCTCGTAGCGGGTAAGACATACTACATCCTACAATGATGTGATGCGGACAGCGTATCGACTTATCACGTATCATCGATATCCCATTTTCGATGATCATTAGTCGAGCTATTTTAAGAGTTGCGTTATAATATTAACATCTCACACTATTAATAACAATGTAACCTCACAGGTATGCGTATTATAGAATATCATAAACAATCAACTAATAATTCAATAATTGCAAATGCCAAAATATTGATCTCCGTTAATGATAATGATAATAATACGAATAGCGATGTATTTGCCATTATAAATATATGAGAAAACCCGCGTGTCCAAAGCGGGGATAGAAATGATATTAAATATTAGAGGGTATATAGTAACAATCATTTAACACTAGATAATAGCTAGAAGGTAAATTAAATCAATAAGTTCCTACGCGCTCAGCGTCGGCTCGTTTCGTTTAACGCGTAGGTCCACCTCTCTTGGTCCAACTTTCCTGTTGTCAGTTAGCCCCTGCACATTGCAAATGTATGAGCCATAAGTGGTATTCAAGTGTTCGAGCATCTCGTTAGGGCCCATGTTCTCGTGTTGTCTCTGTAGCTCCACTGGCATGGAAGACAACATCACACATTGTACTGAAGTGGTGTCATCTAGGTTCTTCTGGTAGGTTACCTTATCAAATATGGCATATTCTGCAGAATTCTCAACAGGGACTGTGGGGAATACATTTTCCAACATGTATTCTATCTTTTCTTGTCTTAGGACAATTCTCAAATTCCTTAGCCAGTCTAGGTAGTTGGGTCCAGTAAGTTTGTTCATTTCCATTAACATTTTCAATGATATGCTCGATATTTTTTATAATCTGAAGAGTTAGATAGACAGGAAATTAAACTCAAAATTATTTCCTATTACACACATTTGTTTAGGCTAATCGACATGGTCTTTTGTTTAATTAGATCTCACTATTTTAACATACTTCTACGACCCCATGGTAGAATACAGACATTTATTACTTTAAGGTCATAATGGGCCAAGGTCCAAGCCTATGCTATCTATGTGTTTGCTTTGGCTGATAACTTCAATAACACATATTGGTAGGTTCTAAACCAATTGCAAAACTTATTTGCAACTCTTGGTTGATCAAATATTATATTTAATCTTGCGTCTTTAGATTAGTCCGATACTTTGGCGTCAAGATTTGTCTAAGCAAGTCAACCTCATTATACGACTGCATTTATGTATCTAAGTAAATTTTGCCTTTATGAGCAAACACTTTGGTATAAATACCCATAAAAGTTTACCATCTTCCTTTATATTTAAAACACATCTATGAAAGAGTCTGAGTCCTCATAGACTTAGAGCAAATGCTTTGGTATAAATACTCATATCACAGAAAAAGATTTTGTACTCTAACAATTATAATGGACGGCGTATTTTCATTTAGACTTGTATTTAAAATTTGAGAAACATTTCAGTTTCGGGGTTTTTGCCAAAATCAACAATTAGTGTCGTATCCAATACGACATCTGATCATGCAATTTCTAAAAAACATTTAGTTGGGAATCATCAACCCAATATGCATGATATAGGATTGCTTAATCAATTATTGGGCGCCACCTATCCAGATCGTTATAGCGGACATTATGCTAATAATTAAATGTACGCATTTAAACACTTAGCATATAATTTGTATATTACTCAATAATATACATTTAATAATAACCATGGGTTAACTTGTTTAAATTCTAAAATTTAAGTCTAATTAAAATCAGTCCCTAAACATTTTCTGATTTTAAAACTGATTTCAGGATATTTCTGTAAATTATAGATTTTCAAAATTTACAGTTTCATCCCTCAAGAATAATAAAATTTCAATTTGAAACCCCTTTAAATTCAGAGAATCCAATTGTAATTTTCAAAAAATATTTTCAGATTTATGGATTTGTCTGTAATTTCCAGAATTCTAATTAATTTCAAATTTGGCCCAAGGACAAAAACTGTTTAAAGAAACTTATTTTAATTACATATTTTCCACCAAAGGACCAAATCGGCCTATTTAAAAATATTTTAATTTCAGATTCTGAAACTTTTAAACTTCAGAATCAGAATATGTAACCTTTAAACTTTTGTTTCTGATTTCGATTTTATTTTATTTCTGGAGCCTCGGCCCCGCGGTCCTAATCGGGTGGAGCCGCGATGCCCTATAGGCAGTAGCACAAAAATTTATTTTAAGCTTTTGGAATCCGCGGTGCCTCACCATACCCTAGGTGGCGCTGTGGCGCTCTATAGTGGAGTCGCGGCGCAGCCACGAAAACCCTAGGTGGCGCCGCGACACTCCACCATAGAGTCGCGGCGCCTCTATCTCAAAAATACAAAATCTGAACTTCCGAAACCCCAGCGGTTCGGTCGATTCTGATTCATCCTCGTTACCGCCGCGTGAACAACACGTTAAGTGACCGTCGTCGATCCGCCTTCGTTCTTGGCTTGATCATCGTGTTCGTAATGAGCAGTTCACGTCGACTTAGAAGAGTTAGATCGGAATGACTTTCTCGATTATATCATTGTTTATTAGTTCGGAAGACAAGGATTATGCGCTCTTAAGATATTAGGTTTTCAAGCTTCAAAAGACATAAAATTCAAATTTAAAAAAATTCTAACACATATTATTATTATTAACGATTACTACATAATCACACAAAACAGCGCTGACTCTGATACCACTGTAGGGTTTTGTTAGGTTCGTATACACAGTAAAATTTGAAAATTTGTATTTCAAACCCAATAGGCGACGAACTGAAGGATGATTACGTAGTAATGAAAGAACATGTAAATCATAACATGTTTATATAACTGTAATGCATCGATATAATACTTACAGTTTGATAAATATGGAGTTTTAGTAATCTGAGGGTGCGCACGCAATTGATCCTCGATAGCATGTTCCTAGAACTCCGATGTATACCTCCTTCGAACAGCTAGAAAATTCGGCAGAGGTTCAAGAGAAATTTGATTCTAGGCCTCTGAGACTTAGAATAATATATGAAATATTGTGTGCCTTGAATAATGAATAGAACCCCTATTTATAGCTACACTTTAGGTTTAAAACGCAACTAGGGTTTCACGTGGACTAGGCCCAGAAAATGAGGCGCAATGGGTCAGACCCACTGGCTTTGCGGAGGCGCAACTCAACTAGTAGGCATCGTGGCCCTATGGCGCTGCGGCCCTCGACGTACAGTGTGGTACGTTGTTTCGTTTTCATTTTAATTAAATCCGAAATCCAATTTCAACTTAATTAAATAATCATTATTCATTCAAATGTCTCGATTATAAATCGTGCATTCATATTCTCTCATTACATCCTTAGATCGAAGGAATAATTGACATAGTGTTACCCTACATGCCTTCACATATCGACACTAATCATATTAGGGTCTACACAGAACTCTTAGACAGCGCCGAAAGACGAACTCAATATGAGAAGTATATGTACACGAATCTAGTAAATTGAACCTCTATGTGGGAAGACAAAATTATTTCATTCACGACACACTCGATCAAGCTTAGCATTTGTCAAGTGTCTATCCAAATGACTTGATCATTATATCTCTTGGTTGACAACAAGACTATATCCTAGATATGTCTATAGTGTTGGCCAACGATTTAGTCAACCTAATATCATTTGAAAAAGCGAGTGCTCTCTCGAATATACATTCGAGGAATGAATCCAAATCTTGGATCAACTACCACCTTTAATCTAAATCGTAATGTACCCAATATAAGTCGTATCTCAACCTATAAGGCATTTGAGCTTAGGACATGATCAAAGTATATTACTATGTAGACAAGGTACGTATCGATCTCAAATCTAAGGATTTACATCTCTCCTTTGATTATCATACTTTAGACATGTATAACAAGCGATTATATCGTGAGGTATACCAATCTTCCAAAGTATCCATTATGATCCACGGTATCCATTACTTGTAGCGGTGACACATACTACGTCCTCTGAGGATGTGATGCGACAGCGTAATGTCGACTTATAAGTATCGTATTATAGAATATCATAAACAATCGACTAATAATACAATAATTGCAAATACTAAAATATTAGTCTACATTATAGTAATACGAATATGTTAAAGTACATTTATCCTAATACTTTTTAAAGTAATTCGAGGACTCGCGGCCCGGGCAATTTTATATATATGAAAATAAAGATATAGGGGCCAATAGGGAAAGTACCTTTTCAATGGGAATGCAAAAAGAAAGAAGAAGCAAAATCAAATAAGATGTTATCATCACCAAGTTTATAACATACTCGGTGATGATACTACAAATGCGGATACAAACAAAATGAAGATACAATATAAGCCTAAAGCTATAAACTACCTCTGGGCTTACAAAATTTTCAATCTGCAGGGTCTCATCTCTGTCGTCCTCCAGGTACTCTAAGAGTATGATCATCTAGGTCCTGGATCTGAATCTTGTAGTAATAGGTGAAGGTGCCCGAAGTGTAATCTTCGGAGCAGCTCTCTGTACTAGAACCAATAGAACTAGGTCTGGATGAGCAAGAAATGCATCTGTCATGGCCCTGAGTACCTGTGCATTACCCTCTGTCGTCATCCTGCCATATCTGCTAGGGTCTGACTTTCTCATATCAACTATCATCTATTGCTCTGAACGGTGATAAATGTAGGGCACATGTATCTGTATCCTACGCTCCTTCCTACGAAGAGCCTCGTGAATCATCTCCAAAGATGGCCCATAGTTGTTCGCATCTCTGATATCTGCCTGTTTCTGAAGCCACAACTGTGCTGCTCTCGTCTCCATCATAGTTTTGATGAAATATGTGCACTGCTCAGATAACTTCATAACCATTCTCAGACAGCGGTCCTTTATATCCCTGTTCCTAATTGGAGTAGCCCCATCCGAACCAATCGGAAGGGCTGGTGTAACCTGTGGAATCTCATTCAGACGTAAGATACTATCAAAGTCAGCTGTAGAAGAAGACAAAACCTCAGGAGTGCTTACTACTACAGCTGGCTGGTCAACCACAGTGTCTCTATCCTCATCAAACAAGTCAGTCATGTCAACAAAATTATCATCATTGTCGGCCATGACTTCCTCGTGAACATCAACCTCATGATCATCAGCAACAACAACCTCGTTACCACAAATCCTCCTCACACTACCTGAAGAAGGGATGCTAGTACAGGCTCGGTTCATATGAGCAACAGTCTTGGCCAGAAAGGTAGGTCAAGATTAATGTCTATCATGAAGGGTCTTGTTGACGGATGCAATTTAGAGAAGTAGGAGAAGAGGGTACAGATGAAAAGATAGGGCATTTAGCTTTGGCTTTTCCAATATTCAGTGGGGATAATGGATGAGTAAGGGTTAGTGAGGGGGTGTGAAAATCGGGAGGGGGGGCAGTATCGGGAGGGGGGTAGGTTCGGGTTGAGGTGTGGGGTCAAGTGGGGGGTGGGTTCAGGAGGAGAACTGGATATGGGATCGGATAGGGATGGAGGGTGAGTGGTCTCGGATGGGGTGAGGTTAGTTGGGGGGTTTGGTTCAGGAGGAGGGGGATGAGAGATGGGCTGTGTGGGATGGGGCTGTGTGGGGTGGGGCTGGGTGACGGTAGGGTGGGTAGGGTTAGGTAAGGTGGTGGAAGTGCTAACAAAGGTGGGAATGGATTGTACTATGAATTTAAATAAAGGAGGGGGTTTTGTCGAGGGTTTGGATCACCTATAGGAGTAGATGTGGGGATATTTGTCCTAATACAGATTGTCTGTATGACATAAATATACTTTCATAACAGTTTTGTGTTCATTGTTGCAGGGGATCTCAACAAGCTTCTAGAGGCGGTGGACGGGGTGGAGGAAGAGGCGGTTTTCATAGCGGACGTGGAGGCGGTGGCAGTTTTTGTGGTGGACGTGGAGGCGGTGGCAGTTTTCGTGGTGGTAGAGGACCGCCTCGAGGCGGCCGTGGAGGTGGATTTAGGAGTGGTAGAGTGAATTGAGAGTCGAGAGTGAATGAAGAGTCGAAGAGGTAGAGGCGAGAGATGGAGAGAGGCAAAAGGCTAGGGTTTCCCATATGATGAAGAAGAAGAGTGAGAGACGTGTTTAGTCTCATATTAGGCGGGAGAGGAGTAAGTGGTATGGTATGTTTTTTCTTTTTTTGATTAACTAAAAAATAGTGGAATTAAAAAAGAAAAAATATTTAATATTTAGGTTCCGGATATCGATTAGGATCAGGGTTTCTGTCTCTGCCCAGGCAGAACCCGTAATTAATCGGTTCCTAATTTTACTACCCGAACTCTACCCGTTATTATAATATATCTACCCGGAACCTACCCATTAGTGTCGGTTCCGGTCAGGTATCTGAGTAGCCTGCTCATCTACTCTGCATGATGATTACTTACCCGTTAATTGGGCGATGTCCAAATCCCGATACCACAATACTCCATCCCTCTCATTTTACCTTATCTTTTAAGGTTTTGGCTTTTAGCATGTTTATCAAAAACAAAATGTGCAATCTATCATTTACTAAATCATTTTTATTTATTTTTAAACTATTAAATGCTATTATTGGAAAATATGTAGTATTAATCACTTTCAACCTCTTTAATAAATTGGAAAAAAATAAATTTATCTTATTTTTTAAAAAACGACATGAATAATTAATTTTCTCGGGGTAAAATTGTCACGACCCGACCACAGGCATGATGCCTACAGGCACCCCTGGTATCATCGTGAGAGAATAGTAGCGAACATACATCTGACTCAAAAGTACAAGTCATAAAATATCAGCGAATTTGGATAAGGCGCTTCAAAAATATATTCATAACCCAGCGATCCACGTCCCTTTTCTTTATATCTGACCCGATCCACAGATATGACTGGATCTACAGAATTTACTTAACAAGCTGTGTGACGGGGGCCTCGTCATACCACGAATATACATAAATCTACAACATCATGGAAACCGTGCAAAAGACAAGCCTCAGGAGAAATGAAGCCTTACGGTGATCGGAGATCACAGAGTGAGGATCCTGACACCTTACCCACCTGCGACATGAGCGGCCAGGAAGAGTCGATTACACAATATGTACCAAGTATGTTGTTACACCCTATAATTCCAGGATATGTTTAAGAGAATGTACGTGAGGAATCAGGACTTAAAAAATTGAATGAAAGAAGAGTTGTTAATTCTAAGGGAAAAATCTTCCGAACCTCGGGAAGAAAAATTGTTTGTCAGTAAGAATTGGGTTCTCAGAATTGTTATTTGAGACTGATGGAATTTTATTTTCGGATTTGGACGCGTAGGGCCCACCCGAGGACTCTTACGTTTTGTGGGGCCCACAAGGTTTCCGATATTTTAACCAATTATGAAAATTTCGGAAAACGAAATTTTATGGATGAATGGGAGGGCGACACGTGTCACATCCCCCCCCCCCCCACACACACACACATGGGCTTGATCGATTTTAGCCAAGGGTAAAATGGTCAAATGACCAAGGAAAGATGATCAAGTCTTGGCAAAGCCAAGCTTGAGATAATTGACCAAGTCAATGAGCCCACTTGACTAGATATTTAATCTTCTTCATCCAAACCCCACAAATGTTTTAATTTTGACCCTCCATTATATTATATATTAAATCCAGAACCCAAGTGTTTTAATTTTGACCCTCCATTATATTATATATTCATCTTAGCAGTAAGACAAATCTCCACACTTAGAAAGAATTTGAGAAAACTTTGAGCAAGACTTGTGAGCTCTCGGGTTTGACACTATCCCACACAAAAAAAAATTCATTTGTGGTTCATAATTTACAATACTTTAACCCAAGGTTTCTAGGGGTATTATAAGGATATCTCAATAGAAAGATCCCGGAAAAACTACATTTTTACGTTAGTCGCAACATGAAAACCTAAGGTGTTCTTCAACTTTGAAGTTGGAACTTGAAGAGGAGTTCTTCACAAGCTTCTAAGGGTTACTTGGAGTGGATTGGAACGTCGAAAAGAGGAGCTAAAGTTGCTAGGATCTACTTTAGGTGTTGGATTGTATTTGGGCTTAAAGAAGTAATAATCTCCGTCTTGCTATTGTAATTCAAGATTTCACGTTGTAGTAGTTGATAAGTGAGCATGTGTTATATAGAATAAAGTTTGAAAAGATTTGGATCAAGTTGAGATGTTAAAACCGAAAATTGGCATGCTAGCCATTAACGTTGTTAGTTGTAATCGTCGCATGTTATTTAAGGAAAGGACTATAGTCGTTATAATTGATCATGACTTATATTACATGTTGGAATAACGACTTGGATTAGAAAGGGAATTGAAAAGAAATAGATGTTGTTGTTGTCCTTGATATTGCCGAGAATTGCCTAAAGTTATTGGACAGTTTTATATTAATTGTGGGGCAGAATTTTACACGTTCTGTTAAGGCGTGTAATCCCCTTTGAATTGTTGGTTTGTTGCGCCTTAAATGTGGCATGTTGGTTATTGATTTCGGGCCTTGAAAAAGGTGGAAAAGTACGTAGAAACAAAGGAAGTCTTTGATTTTCCGTAGAATAAGAGACCTTACACTTAGTATGATTCTACCTTAAAATGCTAGGAATTGATAGACGTATTATGATTATTATAGGTTAAAGTACTACGTATAGCATATTATACTTGAAGGGTGGAAAAGCTAGCAAGGTTAAAGTACTTTGGAGCATTTTGCAACTTGTCGGTAGTCGTCGCGAGGTATGTGAACCTCTTTCTTCTTTTGGCATGATCCTACGAATGAAATAGCCATGTGATATTATTTCATGATTCCTTCTACTCTTAGAAGTTAAGAAGTATCCACGTTGTTGATTCTAAGTTAAAGGTATGTCTAAGTTATCCTAAGTCCTTACCAAGTCTTATGGGAGATGTTGGTAAGAATGGTTAGGAAGTTATGAGGTTTGATTTAAAGCTATGTGTCTTTATTTATATGAAGTAAGTACGTTGATTTTATATTTAAAAATGACTTGAATTTATAATTGAAAAGGGACTTGTTTTTATAAGTGAAAGTTATATGATTTTAAAGAGTATAGGATACGAGGTTTTAAGACTATAAGTCTTGATTTTATAAGTGGAAATGACTTGATTTAAAAAGCATGGCATCTTAATTTATTTCAAAAATTAAGAAGATTGATTTCAAAAGAGTATGTAACCTGAGTCTTAAAAAGAAAGGAGTTTTATGATTCTTTTTAAGTATGTATGTACGTAGTACTTTGGGTTTAGTTTCCCCAATGTGATAAGAAATAAAAGTGTCTTAAGTTCTCTAAAACGAAAGGTTGTTATAATAGTTTTATGGGAAGTTGTTATAACGACTTAAGAAGAAGTGAAATGGTGGTTTAAAACGTTATGTAAGGAAAAGTACACCGAGCCCCACAGGCGGGTCGGATTATGCTACATGATTCCACGATGCAAGGCCCGCCATGGGTCGTATTATCTTTACATGATTCCACGTGCAAGGCTCGCGGGCGGGCGGATTATCTTTGTGATTCCACGATCTGCAAGGCCGCGGGCGGGCGGATTATCTTACATGATTCCACGATGAGCCCGGGCGGGCGGATTAGGCTACATGATTCCACGATGCAAGGCCGCGGCGGGCGGATTATCTACATGATTCCACGATGCAAGCCATGGCGGGCGAATTATGCCACGTGATTCGTGATTGCAGTGTCCATAAATGGGTCGGATTCGTTATCACGTATGAATAATCAAAGTAAGCTCCCAATCGAAGTCCTCCATAAAGTGGGATTATGTTATGTAAGATATGTAAGTTATGTGGAAAAACTTGATCGAATTCTTAAGTATGTATGTAAGAATATGATGTTAATTCTAATTGAAAGAAGGAAAGGAATGATTAATGTACGATTGATTTCATGAGTTAAAATGGTACCGTAGGATCTGGTATTTTAATTTTTACACTTGCCCCTATCATTCTTTTATACAGTTATGATTTGGTTATTGTACCTTATTTCCGTTCCATACTCGGTACTGTTGTCTTGACCGCCAGTGCGTTAAATGCCGCGGTGTTAGGTACACATGTTGGTGATCCTTGCTCTTAGGATCTCTGTTCAGTTTTTGGGAAGAAGCTCCATTCACTCCGGAGGCTTATATTTTGGGTACGGGTCCCTGTTGTTGTAAATTATGTATATTCAGGGGTATGTGATCGGTGTATTTTATATACACCTTTTGAGTTATTTTTAGTTAGTCTTTTGTCCATTTTTGTAAAAATACGTGTCGTCTTAGGATAGATTTTCTTTCTTTTGAGTCATATTGGTTTAAAGTGGCTCATTGGCGGAAAAGGAGCAAAGAGGCGAAAGCGGAGGTTCGAGCTCGGCGAGAAAGTGGCGAACCGGGCACAAAGCAGGCCGTGTGCGGCACTCCGGCCAGCGAGGCGAGCGCCCGGCGCCCAATCTTCGAGAGCCTCGATGATTCGTGCGCGGCGCCGATTCGCCGAGGCGGAAAAATCAGAAAATTCGAAAGTCAATGGTCCAAGGCCTGAAGGAAAACCTACACCACGTTTTGGAGACTACAAAAAGAGGACTCTAGGTCAGATTTAAGGGTTCCTCTTCTTGCCAAATCACACAACTTTTGGAGATCAAGATTGGAGACCTTTTCTTAGTAATTTCTTGTTCTTGTTTTATTTTCTTTACAATTTATGTTGGATATTAATTTAGTTCTTGTCATGTCTATGGCTAGGAACTAAATCTATCTAGGGCTTTCCATGTCAATTCACTTGAAACTTATCTTTATGAATTAATGCATGTTTTTGGTTCTTGTTGTTGTTGTTGAGATTTATTCAATATTTGTTTTGATTGCTTGGTAATTACTTGATCACTAATTATCATAATCCTTATTATTTCTAACCGAAAGCCGAAAGGGGAGGTTGTGAATATGTTGTAGTTGGATAAACATAGGTTAAATCGTGGACGAAAGTACCCCGATACTTGTGTAGTATTAATAGGTTATTGATCTTAATCCTCCTTTATAGTCAATCTTATTACCGAAAGGTAGAAAGGTTCTATATTGGGGTTGAGTGTTTATATAACCTTAACAGGAGTATAAAACGGCTTAGTTAACCTACTATCTCAAACTAGAAGAAGAATCATAATTAATTGCATTAACAAGTAAGATAAGCGGATAGTTGAGGAGATTTGGAAGCCCTATTCCACCATTACTGAAGTAAAACAGCGTAGTTTAATTAACTTTTATAATTATAGTCATAAACAACATATCAATCATCGGTTACCAAATAGATAACATAGAATAGAATTTGAGCATTGAACATTAATCCCTGAGGACGATAACTCGGTCTTCTAAGACTATATTACTTGTAACGATACGTGCACTTGCGTTTAGTGTGTGCATAAATCGCGCATTAGTATGGCGGGGCCCTGTCCCATCACAGTGGTTATGTCAAAAATTCTTAGAGGTCTGTAGTCATGTCTTGTGGGTCGATTTGTAAAGAAGAAGGATGTAACTGCTTTTGGTTATGTATATGTATATACAGGGAGGTAGCCTTATCGGCTAACCTGTTGTTTATTTCTTGTTGATTTATTTTATAAGTTTCATGTATGTTCCGCTGATTTTCTCTGATATTGGGCACCAATCGCGGGCCCGAGGTCGGGTCGTGACATATGTAAAACTGGAAATACCGTAATTTACATCATAAGTCTAAAATAAAGCTGGAGACATGTATGATAATCAAATTAACAGTATAATGTGTCTTACTAACAATGAAAGTAATAAAATAAACATTTTCGGTTCTTAAAATAGGAAGCGTGTGATTAACCTAGGACCATCCGTCTGTAGTATTATCACGCAATCCTACTCTTGGGACTATTTCACCCGCATAGGTCGTGTGGACCCGCATGAGGTAATTTCCTCGCATAAAGTGATCCGCCCGCGTAGGACTATTTGCTGCGCATGAGCCCTACGGACTCGCATGAGGTATTCCTTGCATCGTGGGGAGCAAATCCACGGAATATGCAAATGCCACAAGCCCGGGGAATGACCCCGTAATGAACAATATATCACAAGCACAACCGGCTACCATAAATAACATAAGCAAGTTAAGAAATCCATTAACTTCTCATTAGACTTAATTAGCATGCACTCTCATTTCATTTAACTTAAGGCACTATCATATCATGAAAAATCCGGGAATTTAACCCAAAGTACTACGTACTTCTATTCCTTTAAAATGACTCTTTTTCATATAAAAATCCCAAGATACTAATACCCGTAGTATCAAGTCATATCTACTTTTCAAGACAAGTCACTATACCTTTAGAAATACATTTATAGGTTTCTAAACCAAGTGAATTTTACTGTAAAATTTTAAGCTATTGATGCCTTTAAATCAATATTTGTCCTTCTTCATTTCAAGTCATTTATCCTTGTTTACATTACTAGAATAAACCATTCTTTTAACTTCTCATAAAGTTGTTATAACCAACTTCCCATAAAGTCATTATACTAAATTTTTGCTTTAGAAACTAAGACTTATTTAACCTTTAAAACAAGTGAGTTAATTATCTAACTCAACCAACTTGGACATTCTTAAAACAAGTCAAGGATATCGAATGAAACTAAATTCATTTAAATCTCAAATGCGTCTCTACCGTACTATACATTTATAACTATTCATGCTCGAGAGATAAGAAAAGTTTCACATACCTCGCGGTTCAATCCACTTGCTAAGTCGATATGCCGTCGTAGTATGTCAACCTATAATGACCATGTCGTCTATCAACTTCTAGTTTCAAACGTAGAATATTCTAAGTGTAAAGTCACTTATTCTACCGAAAATTGGACAACACTTCCTTTGTTTCTACGTACTTTTCCACCCTTTTCAAGGCCCGAATTCAATAACCAAACATGCCACATTTAAGGCTCAACAATGTAGCTAACAAAAGGGTATTACACGCCTAACAGGACGTGTAAAATTCTGCCCCACAATTGATATCAAAATAGTCCAATATTTCAATGTCATTCTCGGCTAATCAATGTACAACAAGACAAAGTCTTTTCCAATTCTTTTTCAATCCAAGTTGTTTAGTCTAACATGTTATATAGCCGCAATCGATAATAACAACTACAATCCCTTTTTTATATAACATGTGATGACTAAAACTAATAACTAAATCGGATTACAATCTTAAGGTTAAACATGCCACTTTCGGATTCCATCCAAAGGTTCCATAACATTTCAATCTCCATTATATATATATCTCATGCTTGCATATATATATATATATATGACTACAACAATAAGTAATATTTAATCACTTAAGAGGACAAGATTGTTACCTTGATAAGCCCTAATGTAACTTCAAGATCCAAAGTCGATTCTTAGCAACTTAGCTCATTTACTTCACGCTCCAATCCGCTATTTGAAGCCTTTAGAAGTTCATAAACAATTTTCCTTCAATTTCCAATCAAAACTATGAAAACGACTTAGGTTTTTACCTTGCGACTAATGTAAAAATGTAGTCTTTCGGGATATTTCTATTGAGATAACCTTACAATACCCCTAGGAACCTTGGGTTGAAGTATTGTGAATTATGAACAGCAAACGAAAAAAATTCTTGTTCTTCAATGTGCAAACCCGAGAGCACTCTATCTCACTCTCAAGTTTTCTAGTTTTTTTTCCAAGTGTTAGAGATTTGTCTTGCTACATAGATGAATATATAATTAAATGGAGGGTCAAGATCAAGACACTTGTGGGGATAGGATGAAGGAAATTTAAATATCAAGACTCAAGTGGGCTTATTGACTTGGTCAACAATGTCAAGCCTTGGCATTTCAAGACTTGTCAATTTGGGCCTTGTCCATTTCGTCCAAGCCCAATAAAGTGAGGGTGACACGTGTCACCATCTCATTCGTCCATAATATTTCGTTTTTCGACATTTCCATAATTCCGGTAAATTCTACGAGTCTCGAATCTTAAAGTTCGATTTTCTTACGTACGTTCTTATATACATATCCTGGAATTACGGACTGTAACATTCTTTCCCCTTTCGAAACATTCATCCCCGAATGTTCATTCGGAGTCAATCAAATAGACAGCGACATAGTCTCCTTTTACAACCCCTACATACCAAATATGCCACATCTGGCCACATAACAACACTTAAACAAATACTTCAATTAAAACTGACAAGTAAGGGAGATGAATTACCTGAAGGTGTATGGAATAAGTGAGGATACTTAATCATCATGTCCTCCTCCATTTCCCAAGTCATCTCCTCTCTATTATCATTCCGTCACAAGACTTTGACGGAAGCCAGATCCTTGGTCCGCAGTCGCCTGACCTGGCGTCGAGTATCGCTATGAGACTCTCCTCATACGATAAACCCTTCGTCACCTGGATATCACTAGCTGGGAAAACTCTCGATGGATCTCCGATACACTTCCACAACATAGAAACATGGAAGACCGGATGTACTGCCTCCAAGTCGGACGGCAGTTCCAACTCATAGGCCACCTTGCCTACTCTACGGACGATCTGATAAGGCCCAATGTACCTTGGGCTAAGTTTCCCCTTCTTTCCGAACCTCATCACACCCTTCGTGGGTGATATCTTCAAGAAGACCCAATCGTCAACCTGAAACTCCAAGTGTCGACGCCGATTATCTGCATAAGACTTGCGACTTTGAGCGCTACGATCTCTCTGGATAAGCTTCACCTTATCCACGATGTGAATCAAGTGCGGGCCAACTAAGCGAACCTCGCCACGTCGAACCAACCAAGCGGCGACTACACTTCCGCCATACAAAGCCTCGTATGGCGTCGTCGAATACTAGAATGGTAGTTGATATAAGCAAACTCAACAAGAGGCAAATGATCCTCCCACCACGGGAAATCAATAACACAGGCCTCGATATCTTGAGTGTATGCGGATAGTGCGCTCTGCAATGCGCGTCGATGCGAGGATGAAACGCGATCGAGACTCGCGTGTGTCCCAACCCTTCGGAAAGACCTCGGAAGTTAGCCGTAAATGGGCTCCTGCATGCGATATAATAGATATAGGAACTCCGTGCAGTCTCACAATCTCCCTGATATACAATCTAGCATAATTCTCAGCCGAATACGTAGTCCTGATTGGAAGAAAGTGGGATGATTTCATCAGCCTACAATAACCCAAATGAAATCACACTTCTTCTGAGTACGAGGTAACCCTGTAACAAAATCCATGCTGATCACCTCCCACTTCCATGTCGGAATAGCAATCGCCTGCAATAGCCCATGAAGCGGTGCTCAACCTCACTGCGACAATTCGGACCGAGCAACAAACTCGCTCGTCCCTCTTGAGCCATCCCACTGGTCGTGGTACATCTTAGTCGACCGGATGAATAGAGTAACGCGAGGTGTGCCTCGCAGAACCTGGCGGCGAAGTCTGTAACATCGGAACACTGATACGCCCTCGTATCTTAGCACCCATAGCGCTACCTCAAATAAACTCTTATCCTCTCGAAGATTTGTATCTCGATACGCGTATCGAAGCCCGGATCCTCATATCGCCTCTTCACCTCGCCAGCGATGGAAGACTCGGCAACCTCTCGGACCGTACCCACTATCATCCGGTATCGACCAACCGAACCCCAGGCTCGCTAGTGATGGATCGACGGACCGTATCATCTGTCTATCTGCGCCTCACGGACTCCCGCCAGATCTACGACTCAAGCATCTGCAACCACGTTGGCTTTTCCGGATGGTATAGGATATCAACATCATAATCCTTGTGACTCTAACCACCGTCTCTGCCGCAGTTCGGCTCCTGCTGAAGATGTCTTTGGAGAGGCTCTTGTGGATCGTATAAATATCCGAGAAGAACCCCGTATAAATAATGTCTCCAAATCTTGAGGCATGAATAACTACGGACTCTAAGTCGTGAGTAGGGTAATTCCTCGTGCTTAGTGTATCGGGAATCATAGGTTATAACCTTACCGTCTTTGCATCAATCACGCACTGGCGATGCAGGCATCGCAATAAATCACACGACCCTAATCCGCCGGGAAGAGTAAGAAGCTGAGTCGTCGTCGACTTTTCCTTCAAGATGCGGAAGCCGCTTCTCACAACTTCCATCCACCGGAACTTAGCCACTTTCTACGAGTCGGCTGGTCAATGGCGATATCGAAGCAAAGCTCTCACAAATCTACGATAATAACATGCCCGAAATTGCGCACTCGGGTGGTAGGTCTCGGCCAAGTATTGGCGTCTCGATCTTTGCCGTATCAACTGAACACCGTCGGCCAGATAATGTGCCCCAAGAATGCCACGAGGTCGACCAAAACTCACACTTGGAGAACTTGGCGTCTGTGCGGCTCGGAGGACTCAATCACCGTCGCCAGTGATCGTGCTCGCTCGGCGAGAATAAACCGAGATATCATCAATGAATACTATAACAAGCGTATCAGTAAATGGCGAACACGGTTCGTCAAATCCATAAATACCTGGGCGTTAGTCAAATCGAAAGACATCACCCTGAACTCATAGTGCCCATACCGAGTCCTGAATGCAGTCTTCGAGATATCTGCCTCCCTAACTCGCACCTGATGATAACCGGACCGTAGGTCTATTTTGAAGAAATATCTACTTCGCACCTGCGGTAGTCGAACAAATCGTCATCAATCGTGGGAGGGTATCTATTTTTGATGGTTACCTTATTCACCGCGTGTAGTCAACACATCTGCAGCGTCGTCATCCTTTTTAACAAACAAGACCAGGTGCTCCCCCGAGAGAAATACTAGGCCTAATAAAGCCTTTTTCCAAAGAAATCTTTCGGTTGGTCCTTGACTCCTCAACTCTGCGGTGCCGTCACATGCAGCGAAATAGATATAGTAGAGTGCAGCGGACATCAATACAAAACTCAATCTCCTGCGGAGGAATATGTCACACCGTAATTCCGGGACATGAATAAGAGAATGAAGCGAGAACACAAGACTTGAAAAGTGCGAAAGGAAGAATTGTTTTTCCGACGGAAAATCTTCCGAACGTCGGAAAGGAAAAATGTTCGTTGGTGAGAATTAGATTCTCAAAATGCATTTATTGAAGAGTATGGAACTTATTATCATTATGGAAATTTATCTTTACGAATTTGGTCACGTAGGGCCCACCCGAGGAATTTTACGTTTTGTGAGGCCCACGAGGGTTACGAAATTTTATGGACGAATGGGAGGGCGAAACATGTCACCCCCACATGGTCTTGGACGAAATTTAGCAAGGGTAGAATGGTCATTGACCATTGTGGATGAATAAGTCTTGCTAGCTTGAGAAAATTGACTTAGTCAACTTGTCCACTTGGCTAAATAATTAATGTCCTTCATCCTAGCCACACATATGTTGTTATCTTGACCCTCCATTATGTTATATATACATACTAGTAGCAAGACAAGGGTTCTACACTTAGTAAAATTTTCAAGAAAATTGTGTTCTTCACAACATAGCTTTCGGGTTTGAGGGTCTTTGAAAGGTAAAAATTTTCGTTTGTTGTTCAATAAGCTTCACACTTTAAACCAAGGTTCCTAAGGGTATTGTAAGGGTATCTCAATAGAAAAATCCCGAAAAAATATCGTTTTTGTATTAGTCGCAAGGTGAAAACCTAGTCACTTTCCTAGGTTTGGATTGGAAGATTTAAGGAAAGTTGTTTGTGATCTTCTAAGGGCTTCAAGTGGCGGATTGAAGTGTCAAGGAGAGGCTCTAAGTTGCTAGGGAGCGACTTCGGATCTTGAAGTGGATTAAGGCTCGTTAAGGTAACAATCTTGTTCTCTTAGTGTTATAAGATTACATATTGTTGTAGCCTTACATTTTAACTAGCATGAAGTATTAGGTGTTGAAGATTTATAAGTGATATGGATAGTAGTAGCCTAGAATCCGAAATGACATTCTAGCCATTTGAAATTGAAATACAATTTGGTCGCTAATTAGAATCGTCGCATGTTACCTACTTGAAGATTGTAGTTGTTATAATCGATTGCGGCTTTGTAACATGTTATACTAAACAACTTGGATTGAAAAGGATTTGGAAAAGATGATATGTTGTGGCACCTTAGCCGAGAATGACATTGTATTATTGGATTGTTTTGTATCATTTGTGGGGCGGAATTTTACACGTCTTGTAGGCGTGTAATCCCCTATTGTTAACTTCATTGTTGAGCCTTAAATGTGGCGTGTTTGGTTATTGAATTCGGGCCTTGAAAAAGGTGGAAACGTATGTAGAAACAAAGGAAGTGCTGTCCGATTTTCCGTAGAATTTGGAGATTTTACACTTAGAATATTCTACGTTAGAAGCTAGAGGTTAATAGACATATTATGACCATTATAGGTTGAAGTACTACGAGTAGCGTATTCTACTTGAAGAGTGGAAAAGTTGGCAAGGTTATAGTACTTTGGAGCATTTTGCTACTTGTCGATAATCGTCGCGAGTTATGTGAACCTCTTATTTCCTTTGGCATGATTCTATGTATGGAATATACATGTGGTGTTATTTCATGTTCCCTTCTACTCTTAGAAGTTAAGAGGTATGTATGTGATTTACTCTATGTAAGGTTATGTCTAAGTTATCCTAAGTTCTTACCAAGTCTTATGGGGGATGTTGGTAAGAGTCGTTATGAGGTATTTGGAGCCAAGTTGACTTGGCTAATTTACGGCACGAATGAGAATAAGTATTGAACAAACCATTGCAGCGTTAATAAAGGAAAATGTAATGACAATTGATTACATTAAAATGAGTAGAATTCTACATCTGCATAGAAGCTAAGATAAGACAAAATTGTATTACATTTTCTAGATCATGACTGCTTTAATAAGATCGTTATAAATAAGTATAACCTACTCACACACATAAGGCATATGTTGCTTAACTTAAGGAATTTACGTTATGAAGTGTTAAGACTATGAACTATGAATTCTTAAAGGTTAAGAGACTTTATTTTTCAAGTTATGAGACTTGATTCTTAAAGGAAGAAATGAATTGATTTAAAAGTATAGAATACTTGATTTGGAAAGTATTGATTACTTGACATTCTAAATGATAAGAAGACTTGATTTCTAAAGTAAGAAACTTGATTTCTAAAAGATAAGAGACTTGAAGTATTTTGTAAGTATGCGATACTTGGTTTTCGAAAGTATAAGTCTCTTGGTTATAAAAATAATGTATTTGCCTAAAGCATAAAGTTAGTATAACGACTTTATGGGAAGTTGGTTATAATAGTTTTATGGAAAGTTAAAAGAGTGGTTTACTCTAAGTAATGTAAGTATGATAAATGACTTGAAATAAGGAAAGACAAATTGATTTTAAGGCATCAATTGCTTAAGGTTTTAAAAGAAAGAAGTCACTTGATTTAGAAGCCTATAAATGTATTTCTAAAAGGTATTGTGACTTGTCTTGAAAAGTAGATATGACTTGATACTACGGTTATTAGTATCTTAGAAGTTTTATATGAAAAAGAGTCATTTTAAAAGAATAGAAGTACGTAGTACTTTGGGCTAAATTCCCGGATTTTTATGTAATAAGGAAGTGCCTTGAGTATATAAAATGAAAGTCTAAAGATTTTATGAACTTGCCTATGCTTGTTAGTGATAGCCTTGAGTGCAAGAATTATATGTTTACGCTGTCGTGACTCTTAGTTGGAGGGCTGGCTGTCTTGTTGTAAGTTTACTTGGACATACCGACGGTGATGTGGGATTCCACGGGTATGCTTCCATTATGATTGATCTTTGGACATGCTTATACGATGTGGGATTCCGGGGCATGTGACCAGGATGCGGGTTAGATTCCCGGATTTGTTTGTATTACTCCTTGGACATGCTTACACGATGTGGGATTCCGGGGCATGTGACCAGGAGGCGGGTTAGATTCGGTTGTGTTATTACCCGTAGCGTACTTATACGATGAGGATTAAGGCGTGCGACCGTGTTATGTATGACTATTACTCGTGGACTAGCTCGCCGAAGACATGTACGAGATGAGGATTCCACGGGTATGTTATATATGATTATTACCCTATGGTCATGCTTAAGCGATGAGGATTAAGGCGTGCGACCGTATTATATCGATTATTACCCTATGGCCGTGCTTATACGATGAGGATTAGGCGTGCGACCATGTTATATACGATTATTACCCCATGAATTAGCTCTCCATGAAGTCATGTACCCGAGATGAGGGATTCCACGGGCATGAGATATATATATGTATATATATGTATTGAATATGTGTACGCCGACAGTGAGGTAGGATGCCACGGGCGCGTCACACGGTTATATGTTACACTTACGACTGTCGGCAGTGATGGGGGATTCCACGGGCAGGGGGTATAGATACATATATGTATTTTAAGTGTGTACGCCGACAGTGAGGTAGGATGCCACGGGCGCGTCACATGGTTATATTCTTCACTTATAGCTGCCGGTAGTGATGGGGGATTCCATGGGCATGCTTTGATATGGTGGGCTTGAGACCCGTACTGGACTATGTGATGATATTTGAGGGCTTGTGTCGGTAGCCCTGGGTGACTATTGTTCATGTGTTGAAATAGTCTTAAAAGGGAAAACTGACTTTCATTACTTTCACTTTGGCAAGGCACAGTGTACTGTTATTTTGGTTATGCTTTTTATAGACTGTTATGATTTCATTGCAGTATTTTCAGTTTCACATACTTGGTACATATTTCAAATCTTGACCTCGCTTGAAGTGCGTTCATGCTGCGAGTTGAGGTACATAACTGGCGATCCACACTCTGGATCATGTTGATTCTTGAAAGCTCTATTTACTCCGGAGGCTTATCTTTTGGTACGGTTTCCCCTGAGGTTGTAGATTCATGTATATTCAGTGGTATGGCGGGGCCCTGTCCCGTCACAGTTGTTATGTTAAAATTCTTAAAGGTCTGTAGTCACATGTTGTGGGTCAGTTTGTAAAGGAAAGGAGGCAACTGTTTCGGTTATGTTTTTTTATTATATATATATCCAGGGAGGTAGCCTCATCGGCTAACCTGTTGATTTTATTTCTGTTGATTTATGGTATAGGTTTCATGTATGTTCCGCTGATTTTCTCTGATGTATACCTGTAAGGTGCGGAGTAGGGCACGATCGCGAGCCGGTCGGTCGTGACAGAATACCTGGGAGATCATCTGGGAATACATTCGGAAACTCTCTAACCACCGGAATCGAAGAAGCGGCGTCTCGACCTCGAATCGAATACGAACACGATGATAGATGTACCGCTCGCACCATCTTTCTAGCCTTGAGGTAAGAAATAAACCTACCCCTCGGCGACGTTGTGTTGCTCTTCCACTCGATAACCGGCTCACCGGGAAACTGGAATCGGACCAACCTGTCTCTACAGTCAACATTGGCATAACAAAAAGCCAACCAGTCCATACCCATAATGACGTCAAAATCATCGTCTCGACTTTATCAAGTCTGTTAGTGCGAGAATGTATATGAACAGGGCAATCTTTGTACACGCTCGGCTAACACCGAATCACCACTGGCGTATCTACCTCAAAGGCTCTATCGACAGGCTTTATCCACTATTCTACCAAAGATAAGAGGGACACATAGGACAAGGTAGAACACGGATCTATCAAAGCATAAATGTCACATGAAATCAATAATGTACATGTGGCGACATCCAGGAAACCTCACGATCTTGTCGGTGGCTAAGGAATATATGCGATTACGTGGACGCTAGAACTAGGACCTCAACCACGACCTGCGCGGCTGCCGGCAGTGAAAACCACGCCTCAGGCGCGTAACCACGTAAGATGAAGACCCAACAAGCGACCGTAGGTGAACCATACCACTCGCCCGGCTGGTGGACAATCCCTCTTTATATGGCCTGCGTCACGAGAAACAAGCTCCGGCGATCGACACTGCGTCGATGTGAGATCTGCGTCGAACACGCGAGATAGGCGGTCTCGATCGGCCTGATCTGCCTCCCCGAAACCGAAGCCACGGAGCCACGACCTGCTCGCGAATAACCCTGCGATCGGACCTCGCGCGGAAAATCGAGAAAGAGCACTGCGTGCGGTGAAATGTAGACCTAGCTTCGCTCTTGAGGTTGTCGCCTCGAAAGTTACCACGAAACTCGCCGTCACGGCCTCTTGGGTGGGTGGTCTGGCGGTCCTCTCTCTCGTCCTCGATCCACGTGCATAAGCTGCGTCACGGAAATATCCATACACGGATGAAGGGCCACTCCGAGCATCACGATAACCATATAACGGTCTAGCCCGTCACATAGCGGTGAACTTTGTCGCCGTATCGACCCGATAGTAGTAGCGTACGGCGATGAGTCAAACTCGGGTTGTACTCTCGATGGTCTCACGTTACGCCTCGATGTCAAGAATATATTCACGCGGGCACTCATCTCGGAGACAAAAGTGATCAAGAAAGGCCTCGTGAACTCATCCCAAGCGGTGGAAGAGCACCCACGCCTCTGAGCGGCTCAGCGGCTCAAACAGTTCAACGCGATATCGGCGTAGCGGTAAAGCTAACACAATCGACTCTGTCTTGAGGCCCTAAGCACTGCATAGTCCGTACTGCCGAATGAACTCACGAGGATCATCCTCAAATCTCGAACCATAGAACTTCGGGTGGATTCTGACCGGAAAATCCGAATCCTCAGCTTCGGCTCTGGGTTAGCTACCGCTCGTCATTTGCCGCCTTACTATGCTAGTCAATAACCTGATCTGCTCTCCATAATCTCTATACTCTGCCCCTGGCTGCGGAACTGAAGGCTCAGGTATCGGAACCTCTGGAGCTACGGCCTCTCGACTCCTCTAATATTGCCGGCGTGGCTGAACTTCGCCGGCCGCCCTGACCTCAAGCATAGTGCGGGCACGAGTCCTGTAACCCTCTGCGTACCCAAGGAGCTCACTGCGTTGCGCCTTGCCTTACAGGGCCAGTGGCCAGGTGGAGGCATAAGCGATACATAAGAATAAGTCGAGAGGATTGACATAATAAGACTCTCTTGCGATCTCGGAGAGAAGAATGGAAATCAATCGTAAATGTCCTGACCTCACGGTTATAGATGTGGTGCACACAATCGATAACCAAGACTCTACTAGACACGCGGCAGAAACTTTCGAAGACTAATCGCTCGATACCACTTTAGTCACGACCGACCCGGGGCGCGATGCCCTACTGGGCACCCTTACGGTATCGTGAGAGAATAGTAGCGGAACATACATACAACTCAAAAGTACAAGTCATAAAATATCAACAGGCTAACCGATAAGGCCACCTTCCAAAAATATATACATAACCCAAAAAGCAATCACATCCCCTTTTCTTTATATACAACTCAATACACAAGATATGACTACAGACCTCTTAGAATTTACATAACAACTGTGACGGGATAGGGCCCCGCCATACCCCTGAATGAACATAAATCTACAACATCGTCGAAAGCCGTGCCAAAGACAAGCCTCCGAGAAATGGAGTCTTGACAATGATCGAGAGATCCAGAGTGAGGATCCACAACTTACCTACCTGCGGCATACGCGGCCAGGAAAGTCGATTACCTGATATGTACCAAGTATGTAAAACTGGAAATACCGTAATTTACATCATAAGTCTAAAATAAAGCTGGAGACATGTATGATAATCAAATTAACAGTATACTGTGTCTTACTAACAATGAGAGTAACAAAATAAACATTTTCAGTTCTTAAAATAGGAAGTCTATGATTAACCTAGGACCATCCGCCCGTAGTATTATCACGCAATCCTACTCCTGGGACTATTTCACCTGCATAGGCCGTGTGGACCCGCATGAGGTAATTTCCTCGCATATGACTAGTCCGCCCCGCATACGACTATTTCACCCGCATGAGCCCTACGGACTCGCATGAGGTATTCCTCGCATCGTGGGGAGCAAATCCACGGAATATGCAAATGCCACAAGCCCGGGGAATGACTCCGTAATGAACAATATATCACAAGCACAATCGGCTACCATAAATAACATAAGCAAGTTAAGAAATCCATTAACTTCTCATTAGACTTAATTAGCATGCACTCTCATTTCATTTAACTTAAGGCACTATCATATCATGAAAAATCCGGGAATTTAACCCAAAGTACTACGTACTTCTATTCCTTTAAAATGACTTTTTTTCATATAAAAACCCCAAGATACTAATACCCGTAGTATCAAGTCATATCTACTTTTCAAGACAAGTCATTATACCTTTAGAAATACATTTATAGGTTTCTAAACCAAGTGACTTTTACTGTAAAACTTTAAGCTATTGATGCCTTTAAATCAATATTTGCCCTTCTTCATTTCAAGTCATTTATCCTTGTTTACATTACTAGAATAAACCATTCTTTTAACTTCCCATAAAGTTGTTATAACCAACTTCCCATAAAGTCGTTATACTAACTTTATGCTTTAGAAACTAAGACCTCTTTAACATTTAAAACAAGTGAGTTAATTCTCTAACTCAACCAACTTGGACATTCTTAAAACAAGTCAAGGATATCGAATGAAACTAAATTCATTTAAATCTCGTACGTCTACCGTACTATACATTTATAACTATTCATGCTCAAGAGATAAGAAAAGTTCCACATACCTCGCCGGTTCAATCCACTTGCTAAGTCGATATGCGTCGTAGTATGTCAACCTATAATGACCATAATACGTCTATCAACTTCTAGTTTCAAACGTAGAATATTCTAAGTGTAAAGTCACTTATTCTACGGAAAATTGGACATCACTTCCTTTGTTTCTACGTACTTTTCCACCTTTTTCAAGGCTCGAATTCAATAACCAAACATGCCACATTTAAGGCTCAACAATGTAGCTAACAAAAGGGGATTACATGCCTAACAGGACGTGTAAAATTCTGCCCCATAATTGATATCAAAATAGTCCAATATTTCAATGTCATTCTCGGCTAATCAATGTACAACAACACAAAGTCTTTTCCAATTCTTTTTCAATTCAAGTTGTTTAGTCTAACATGTTATATAGCCGCAATCGATAATAACAACTACAATTCCTTCTTTATATAACATGTGACGACTAAAACTAATAACTAAATCGGATTACAATCTTAATGTTAAACATGCCACTTTCGGATTCCATCCAAAGGTTCCATAACATTTCAATCTCCATTATATATATATATCTCATGCTTGCATATATATATATGACTACAACAATAAGTAATCTTTAATCACTTAAGATGACAAGATTGTTACCTTGATAAGCCCTAATGTAACTTCAAGATCTAAAATCGTTCCTTAGCAACTTAGCTCATTTCCTTCACGCTCCAATCCGCTATTTGAAGCCTTGAAGTTCATAAACAACTTTCCTTCAATTTCCAATCAAAACTATGAAAACGGCGTAGGTTTTCAGCTTGCGACTAATAGAAAAACGTAGTCTTTCCGGGATCTTTCTATTGAGATAACCTTACAATATCCCTAGGAACCTTGGGTTGAAGTATTGTGAATTATGAACAACAAACGAAAAAATTTCTTGTTCTTCAATGTGCAAACCCGAGAGCACTCTATCTCACTCTCAAGTTTTCTAGTTTTTTTTTCTAAGTGTTAGAGACTTGTCTTGCTACATGGATGAATATATAATTAAATGGAGGGTCAAGATCAAGACACTTGTGGGGATAGGATGAAGGAAATTTAAATATCAATACTCAAGTGGGCTTATTGACTTGGTCAACAATGTCAAGCCTTGGCATTTCAAGACTTGTCAATTTGGGCCTTGTCCATTTCGTCCAAGCCCAATAAAGTGGGGGTGACACGTGTCACCGTCTCATTCGTCCATAATGTTTCGTTTTTCGACATTTTCATAATTCCGGTAAATTCTACGAGTCTCGAATCTTAAAGTCCGATTTTCTTACGTACGTTCTTATATACATAACCTGGAATTACGGAGTGTAACAAAAACAATATTTAAAATGAGACCAATAAAGAATATCAACAATTTTCCCGCTTAATTCTCATATAACTCGGTCCTCCAAAGTCCTACTAGTTGAAGGCAAAGATACTATACCAACTAGTCCTTGGACTCGTCTTCTTTAGCTTGCTTTATCTGTATGAAAAATATTTGAGCTAACACAGTTTCATTATAGTGTCTGAGTAGATATTGTTATTTTCTCTCAAATCATAGTATTATTATTTGATTAGATTATTGAGTTTTTTATTTCTCTTAATTTTTTTTTAATGTTCAATTCTACACATGTCATTTTTCGGAGGTTTATAGCAAAATTAGTGGTATACTGATTTAATTCTCTTATCAGATAGATGTGTGGTATTGAGCTCGTTTGGTACGGCTTATTAAAAAGAGCTTATAGGAGTAGAGTTTTCAAGTAGAGCTTTTATCAAAAAATTGTTAGGTGTTTGGTTGTCAATCAAAAAAATACTTTTGTATCAAAAACCAAAATTATTAAAGCCAAAATAAGTTCTACTCCAAAAAGTCCAAATTTTGAGCTTTTGGAATAAGTGTTTATTTTAAAATAAGTTTTACTCCTATTTTAAAATAAGTTCAACCAAACATCTCTCAATATTTTAATAAGTGTTTATTAAAAAAAAACACTTATGAGCTTAAAATAAGTTAAAAATAAACACACTCTTAGTCAAGTTGTACCTCTTCACCACTGCCTAGTGTTGTCCAATGGTTGGTCTAGAGGTTCAGTTGCTTGTATGTTCATCTTACTCTTTTAAGTTCCAAATAAAGAAAACAAAAAAATTATCCTCTCAAGATTTAAAATGTGTTCTCTAGTTTTTATATTTATTTTTAAGTAAATATTAATATTTAACCACCATTTATGATAAGCCAGCTCGGTGGTAAATTCTGTTATAACTTCTACTCAATATGGCAGTATCTCTGATCCAAAATACTAATCATTTGACAAACTAAATTTGTCTACGTATTTGACATTTTAAAAAAAACAAGAATTCATTATTGCTCTATTTCAAAATATCCCCTTACTGTTTAATTAGTTGAGTGTTAATTAAGACATTTAAGGGAGAGATAATACTAATTAGAGAAGTATTATTATGATTAAGGCTATTAATGTCGTTTTAAAGGGATATGAAATAACCTTCTAACTTGCTAGTAAGATGAAGAAATGCAAAATTCTACAGATCTCTCTGAAGAAAAAAATAGAAAATTAACCAACAAAATATCTACTTCCTCTTCTTAGTTTGACTTGCCACGAAATTTAAGAAATAAAGTGAGATTTTTGAATCTTGTGATCTTAAATTAAATATGTGTGAGGTCTTTTAAATCTTATGGTCTTAAACTTATCTTGAAACTGAAAAACTTACTAAATATAAAAAGAGATACTCTGTTTGGGACATACCAAAAAAAAAAGTTAGACACTTAAATTAGGACGGAGGGAGTAATATTTCAACCCAAGTTTTTTCCAACATCACTGTTTATGGGAGCTATTTACAAATGTCATGATAACTTCATTAAGCCTATATATACTAGTATTAATTGTAACTTACTGGTGCTAGCTATTCCGACTAACATTAACTAGCTTTTGCTAATAAGGATTACACTAGAGGCATTGAAATGCGATACTTTCAAAGACTATTTCTAAGCCTAAAGCCAACGTGCATCTCCTTTGCCATCTCTAGTTCTAAATCTCTGTTATGTCAAACAACTCCAAGTCCAAAATATCAAACAAACAACTTAGTGACATACTCTTATGACTACATTTAGTACTTCTATTTTGTTCCTTAAAATTGGAGTTGCTCTGAACCACTTAATCTGCATGCTAGATTGATCATTTGCAGTCCTTCATATTCACAAACTACTTCTATCATGTTGATTCTGTATTAATGGAAATCACGCTTCTTCAGTAGTGTTGGAAAAAATTACACAAGAATTAAAAAAAGTGATAATGATAATCAAGATTTTTACGTGAAAATAAGGGGAAAAACACGGGCTGATAGAAACAATTGATAGCAGTATAGCAAGGAATTTTCACGTGAAAACCATCTTTTATTTTTTTCACTTCACTACAATATCAGTCACATTATTTTTCATTTCCTGACAAACTATTTTTTTCACCGTGTATGGTACTAAAACTTGTTTCTCTCTTTGTGTGTATCTGAAATGAGAGCGGAGGCTTCTATTTTTTCACCATGGTCCCAGTTTGCACAGCAAAAGTAATCAAAACCAAAAGAGTGAAATTTGGTAAAACCTTGTAAGTAATCTATAAGGAGTACATGTTTCCATTCCATTAACGATGTGGGATTCTTAACACTTTCTCGCACGCCCTGACCCCGTTAACTGGAGCGTGGATGACATAATTTGGGGACCCAACATCGGTGAACATCGAATTGAAATGGGCCTGAGTAAAGAATTGATCTTAGGTCTAAATCAACCCTAAAAGCTAGCTTGTAGGGTGAAGATTGTCTAAGTCTAAGTCCATATAAGGAGTCAATGTTTTCATTCCATTTCCGATGTGAGACCCAGACCTCGTTAACTGGAGCGTGGACAAATGGCCAGACCTCGTTAACTGGAGCATGAACAATATAATTTGGCGGCCAACATCGACGAATAAAGAATTGGAATGGATCTGGCTCTAATACCATGTAAACAATGGATCTTGGGGCTAACTCAACCTCAAAAGTTAGCTTGTAGGGTGAGGATTGTTCAAGTCCATATAAGGAGTTAATGTTTTCATTTCATTTCCGATGTGGGACTCTTAACATAATCAAAAACATAGATATTACTTATTGTTTTTATAAAGATCGAAGTCAACAAGCTAGACAGCAGACAAATAGATAAAAGAGATTGCATATTCCTAATCCACAACGACCACCACATGTAATCACGAATTGGTGCATTCAGTATTGGCTTAATAATCTAGCACTCAATATTTTGCAAAAAAAAAGAGAGAAATAGAAGGTCATTAAGACATTAACTCTATCATAGCTACTCAGGCGCGGACCATACCATGAGCCCTGGCCCACCCCCATTTAAAAAAAAAAATTGACTACTCATATTGGTCCACTGCCTTTTTAAAAAAAAAAAATTAACCTATTAAAAATCATGAAGTCACTACTCTAAACCACGTGTGTGAGTGAAAAATTACAATTTTCAGTGACAACAAATAGAACGGCAACGAAAGCTTTCTTCAGGTGTAGTATTCTCTCTATTATTTTATTAGGTTATTTGAAGGTTTTGTAAATAGCATTTTTGGGTTTAATTTGGATTGTTAATTATGATTGCAAATTAGGGAAATAATTAATTTTAAACCAATTCTTTTATTGATTGGGTTTGATGAATTGTTGGTAATACTTAATTTATGATAGTAATATTGTGGTCCCAATTCAATTTTAATTAGGCGATGCGATTGGTTATTTAAATGTTTGATTTTTTTTTTGTCAGATTTGGAATATTATACAAATGTCAAAACTAACAAAAAGATTAGTCCGTTCTTTAAAACAAAAGAACCCACTAAACCTTTGAAAAATGACGCACCTGTGGTAAATGGACATGTTACAAATGTCGGGGTTTCAAGTGAACAAGAAACTTCAAAGCACGCTAGGCCGAGAGAGCTTAGTATCATTATAAAATTATCCAGGGGAGGAGAGGGCGTAGCCGTGTCAATTTACATGATTTTACAATTGAAAATCATTATAAAATTGATATATTTTATGCTACTATAGATTTGGAGACACGGGAATTAAACAGTCGTTTCAGTGAGCAAGCAATGGAGTTGATTTCTCTTAGTTGTGCTCTTGATCCAAGAGAGAAATATGGTTCATTTGATATTGAGCGAATTTCTGAGCTAGCAAAAAAATATTATCCAGGGAATTTTACAGAGCTAGAATTGGGGCAATTGTTGACAATAGAGTTAAGACACTTTGGAGTTGAAGTATCTAATGATAAGGATTTGAATTCTCTTTCAAGTAGTATTATGTTGTGTAAGTGGATAGTAGATATAGGAAGATTGAAAATCTATCCGTTGATATTCAGATTGATTTCTCTTGTGCTTACGCTCCCAATTTCCACTGCAACAAATGAACGTGCATTTTCAGCTACAAAAATTGTGAAGAGTCGACTCCGCAACAAAATGTCAGATGATTATCTTACAAATACTTTGCTATTGTTTATTGAAAGAGAAATTGTCGATGACTTTGACATAGATGTTAATATCAATGAATTTCGTGATCCGAAAGAACGTAAATTGCTATTGTAATATAGTTATTTGAGCGCTAAATATATTTTTTATTTTATTTTAGTCGGCCCACCCTATGATTATTTCGTTAGTCCGCCCGCCCCTGCAGCTACTATTCTGTCATTTATCTGATGTAATTATTAGAATTATGCTTTTGGACTGCAGTAACTTTATTTTGCTGCTTTAGTTTTATGAATAAGTCCTAGTTAATAGTTTGTTAGCTTGCTATCCATATTTTCTAGTAATTAATTAGTTAGTTAACGATATGGTCTGTGGAGATATTCTAAGCTAGGATAATGATTATCTTTTTACTTTTTTTCGTCACTACAAGTTCCCTATCAACGTAGAGCTCAACAATGCCAAATAAAATAGTTCCCTTTTGACTGCATAGCCTAGTATATTTATGTTAGCTTCCTATGTTAGTTCTCTAAGTTTCTTTTGTTAAAAACCAACAGTAATAGACAAGTTTGCACAAAGACTAGGTTTCTTATGTTACACATTTTCCTTCAAAATAAGCATAAGAGAACTGAAAGAGAACACGAGGGAGACGAACCTCAACTTCACCTCGTACTTGAGCTTCCTCCACCGTCTCGCGTTGTACTTCATCTTTGATCGTTTCATCTTTTTCCCAACCTCCCTGCCATAACAAGAGAGATACTTAAATTTAAAACAGAGATTTCTGTTAATATAACAATCAGAGAGAGCATCAAAATGAAAATTTTAATAAGTTTTAAAAGCCATGGATATCAGTGGCTACCTTTGGGAATTACAACCCTTTGCCTTTTCTCTTCAAAGGCATCTTCATCTACCAATGATAGCTCAGTGAAATCTTTACATCTGCAGAAAGATATGATCAAGGACACAGTTAATAATTCAACTACAACCTTAACACCGTACACATCATTCCACATGAAAACCATACAACAATATCAAAATCTGAAACTTGGTACTCAGAAAAGCAGAATACTGGCTTGCAGTAAATGAATACAGATTGAACCTCCATGTTTGACTTGGTACAAATATGAAAATGGCTCCTGCAAAAGTGTATTGCTAAAGTTAGAGCATGATCATTACCTTTCGACAAGAAAATGTTCGATGCAGAAGTGTTACACTGACTCGTCCCACATAAAGTTTCTAAAGTTTTGTAATGCTTAAAAAGAACTTCTAGTTTCTCGAAAATGAAATTTATTTCGCAAGTAAAAAGGTGAACATGAGTTTCTGATATAGAGTATACGAGACCTCACTTCCTCAACATCTTCAGTCTCTTGCCTCTGCTTAGCCTACTGATTGACCAAACTGCAGCAACTGCCACATAAATTCCTCCACAGATGCACTGGCCTGAAAACCCCACATAATTGTACTTCATAGCGGATCAAAAAAAGAGCTCTGCAACTACTGCAACACATAGTTAAACTAAGCACTCACTCTTAATGGTTCAGGCACAAGGGTCTGAACAGTGATATCTGAAAGTTCTAGTTGTAATCCACTTTCTCAACAGAGCATGATCACCTTGAGCAAAATATCTATCGGGTAAGAAATATCTAAACTATCAGTTGTAAGACAGTAACACACATTTCCAGAAGGTTGCTTTACTTGAGGATCTATTGAAGCTACAATTAGATTTCTTATTTATTTATATTTTATTTTAACATGCAGAGTGCAGAGGCCAAGACTAAGGAATGATGGTATGGAGATGCCGCAAGTTCCTTTTTTTCATACTTGAGGCATCTTGATATAGAAGCATGTTCAAATTAAGTTAAGAACTATGCCAATTTTTGTCAACTACAGGGAATTGATGCTCAAATATCACACAGGAAAGCCAAAGAATTATGGAAACATGTCCTTCTAAGAGACACCGATTAACCAATTTGAACAAAGGAAATAACAATAAAAATATTCATCTTTCCAAAAACCATGATATATCAAAAGGAATATGATAGTTAATTTTTGAGGAGAAAACCGAGTCCTTCATTGTCATTGAAAAGGTGAGTAAACTAATTAAAGAAACAAAATACTTATATTTCAAAGAACCATTTTAGAGCCAACAAAATTGTTAAAAGAACCAGCATAAATGAACAAGTCAAAAAACAAATTTGAGTAAAAAGAACCACCATAGAGATTAGAAAGCTAATATTTGTTTCCAATGCAAGACTTATAGATGGTCTTCAGAAAACTGTTAAGATAGCAGATGCTCATGCAGTTAAAGCTGCCCTGTCTATTTGATATTACTTTTCAGTGAATCAAATCTAAGTTGTTATGATCATTCATTTCAAGGATTTTCATTTTTCTGTGACTGTTAGAATTGATTGCATTTCTGAAATCTTTTCAAAATGGCAGAGTAACTTTCTGGCATCCATAACTAAAATAGTTGCTATTACCTTATCGTTTCCCTCCAATTTGTAGTATTATCTTTTCATTTAAGAGTTTATTAATTTTCAAGTTCAAATTCTTGATTTGCGAGTACCTTAAGGTAATAATTGAATTAACATCGCACGATCCAAGTTATCTGATTTGAGTATCAAATATTTAAACTTTTTCACATCCTTTAACTCACCATGGTTAATGATGGCTCAGCAGAACGGGGACAATATGGAGAATTGGTGAGCTCCTGCCAATAGGGGAAAGAAGAACGAAAACAAAAAATGAAAAATGAAGAAAGAATGAGAAGAAAACATTATTGGTTTTCAAAGAAGACTTTGGAGCTAATAGGAGAGAATCATCACAAAAAAGGGAGAACACAATTTCACTATGAACTAGGGGGAAAAACAAATCATGAGGTATATTACCGATACTTAAGCTAAAATCATGGGCTTGCGGGAAAGAGCTGCAAAGTTTGTGAAAAGACTGGCGCCTCTACTTGTTGCTAAAGATTCTCAAAGCTCCCACAAATATTAGAATGTGACCTTTGTTTCTTACAAGAGGAACTGGCTTCACTGGTCAAGGAGTGATGGTGTTCATCATTGTCATATCTGCTCTGCCTTATCCCAATGCAATGTTCTGTTTGTTCATGATTATTTTCACCTCATTTGTAACAAGGCCTCAAGCTCATCTTTATACAACAAATGAAATCCAAACTTCTTTATTTCTCCAGAAAAAGTTAAACCAATAATCCTATAGTCATTTGGTGTTTTTCCATTTGCCTTAGATGTATCCCATAAACTAGCAAGAGGTACCAAGAAAAAATGAATAGTAGATTCTGTACCATGCTTTAAATGGTTGCTTAAGGATAAATTCTGGGTCATCCACGACGTCCGATTACATAAGGGAATCAAGTATGCTTTGGTTTCAATTAAGCTGCCAGAGTAACATACAGCAAATCCCAAGAAGCTATCAGATACATACCAATTGTCAGGCAAATTTACTGATATACTTCTATCCTTTCCCTGATACTGGAACCAACTCGGGATCTTCTTGCCAGGATGCACAATGGTAAACACTCTTAGTGACAAGGAATCTGAAGCAGAAATGTCATGCTGCAAGGAAGAGATATTCTGAAACAGGGCATGTGCAAATGAATTGTAGATCGAATCATTGTACGCGCCATCCTTATCATATAGTGGTGTGAATATCACCTGCTATAATTTCTTCTTCTTTGTTACTAAATTATGAATACTTTTCAGAGCCATATGACAATCTGCATGCAATGCATCTAATTCTGGTGGAAGTTCTGGCAGCTGTGTAAGACTTCTGCACTCTTTTAAGTCCAAGGATCGAAGAGCACCAAGTTGGGCAATGCTTCGAGGCAAATGCTCAAAATTATTTACTTTGAGATACAACTCTTTCAAAGAGGATAAACATCCAATGTCTTCCGGAAGTCCTCCATCTATAAGATTGCAGTAACTGAGATTCAGAATTTCCAATGAGCGTAATCCCTCAGTCACCTGAGGAAAAACAAAGTACACTCCATCTATGAGACCTCTTCCTGATTTTTGTTTTGCAAAACTCAAGAATTTAAGCTTGTTCAACCGGACAATGGAAAATGGAGGTTGTGAGATTAGAGTATCTCTGGCATCAAGCCACTCCAATTTTTCTAAATCCCCTATCTCTTCTGGCAAGCTTTCAAGTTTTGAGCAATCCGATACATCTAGACTAACCAAACTTCTCAACCGACAGATGCTGCTTGGAAGTGTTACAAGGTTTTCAAGACCTCTAAAACATAGATCCCTTATCACACTGTCTAGCATGTGAATCTCTAACTCCAGTTTCATGCTTCCGAGGATCTCTGGAAAAATTTCTAAACTAGAGCACCCCTTCAGATCCAAATATTCAAGAGAATCGATGCACAAAGCTGGAAATCTCTTAAGCCATTTACAATTAGTCAATTCTAATGTACAGAGCTTTTTAAAAAATCCCATGGAATGATGAACCTCCTCAAGTTTCATACAATAAGACAGATTCAAAGTTTCCAAATTTGGCATCCCCATGAAATCTGGCAACTCTTTGAGCCTCTCACAATATGATAAGTACAAGAATCGAAGAGCACCAAGCTGGGATATGCTTCGTGGCAAATGTTCAAAGTTATTTCCACTAAGATTCAACACTTCCAAAGAGTATAAGCATCCAATGTCTTCCGGAAGTCCTCCGTCTATTAAGTTGCAATAACTGAGATCCAGATGTTCCAATGAGTGTAACCCTTCATTCACTTGAGGGAAACCAAAGTACACTCCATTTTCGAGACCTACTTCTGATATTTGTTTTGCAAAACTCAAGAAGTTAAGCTTGCTCAAGAAGATAATGGAAGATGGAGGTCGTGAAATTAGAGTGCATGTGGCATCAAGCTTCTCCAAGTTTTCTAAATCTCCTATAAGTGAGTCCAGAAGTAAGAAGCATTGTAGCTTTTCCCAAAATTTTGGGGGGAAAAACTATTAGTTATCAAAATATATTTTAACTATTAGTTATTCACTTTAACTTGTAATTCTATTGCGAAAGAAAATTGTGTCCCCCCTACGAAAATTCCGAATCTTTGCCGCTGGTCGCAAACTTTAGTCCGTCTGCCCATTTTTCGAAACCTTAAAACAATTGAATCCGCAATTCCTAATGCTCATATTATGGATTAATGCTGATTATAGATTGCCCATTCAATCCCCAATTCCCGTAAAACGATCACTTTTTTCATCGCACCCATAACAATATTCTTCAATTTCATGTTTTTTTCATAAATATTTCCTAGCAGCACATAGTATAATTTACTCAAACTGTATAAAAGTTCAGCACTCAAGTCCCAATTTCTCAGTTCCGCAGTGAAAGCTTCGAAAAAGCAATAGGAAAACTACTAAAATGTGTGTGGAAATCGTTAGGGATGAAATAGTTTTTTTTTTGGGGATAAGTTATGGGTTCAAATTTTCGAATGTGTCATTCTATGTAACTTTTCAAGTTGTTAGCCAAAATTGTCCCTTATTCAGAGTATGGCTGGCCCGCGGGATCGTGGCGGGGCTGGAGGTCAGGGTCTGGCGGGGCTGAGGTCGAGGTTGGCGGGGTCGGGCCTGGCGGGGTCTGCCGCCGCCCTGTCCCGATCTAAGAGGGGATCGGGGTCGGGGGTTGGTCATTTTTTTATTTGTCTTTAAATTAAATAATAACACACACAACAAGATAGTTTAATAAAACATCTTAAGACTGTTTTTGTGACTCTTATATTATTCGACTAGAAGTATGATTTTTTTTTTTGTAATACAATTTCAAAATTGCAACTTCGTGATATTGAAAGTTGCAAATAAATAACATAGTAAAATTATAATTAAAATAATTACATTTTAAGAAACACAGTTTCTTTATAGTTTTTTGTGGTTCTTCGGTTGAATTGGTATATCTTGGTCAAATTGGTCGACTCGCTTGCACATCCGTCGGATAAGATTTCGTTGTAGTTATAGTCTTCTTGATCTCCGGTTAGCGCGCACTGCGCTCGCATACGAATCCAGTCTCTAAATAAAACTGCAATCTCTAATGAGTCACCTGCCAATGAATGTCTGTGTTCCCCTATTTGAAATCTTCCCGCAGAAAACGCGCTTTCAGACGTTGTTAGATTACGCTTGAATGTTCAACACATCTTGGGTCATCTTAGATAGTGTTGGAAAATTCTTATCATTCTCCCTCCAGTATTTTAGCAAGTCTTCATGTCCCTCTTTATTTTCAATTGATTTGTACGGTACAACACCCTGCAAAACAAAACTATCAAACGTTAACTTGGTTAGAAATTGTACCACTAAACATTCTATGTCTGAGGCTTTCAATACTAGCCGCAGCATGTCATTTTTGAGGTTGTGTTGAAGAAGACGGAGATGGCATGGAGCCGGTTGGTTGCTAGCACTTTCTTGTTGGTAATGCGTATATACTTTTTTACATTTATCATGTATGCTAGACAACACTTCTTTTCTAATTTTTTCAATAGGTGGTGGGTCATTTGGATTTTTGGGAGATGGAGGTGGAAGTTTATCTATGCAATCATAAATAGTTTCAATAAGTGTTTTACAACCGTCTATTTTAATAGATTGATCTAATACAACACTAATAATATAAATTTGGGGTATAGGAATAAAATATTTTTTTATTTTTAGAAATATTTTTTTAATATGTGTCTTATAAGCTGGTTTTCCATATATTCACTAAGTAATATAAATATTAGAGTTATATAAAATAACATTGATGAAATAGTAGGATAATAAATACCGGAAAATTCTTTAGTAGCTAGATAAAATTTCTCTAAAAATGTATTTAGTTCTAAAATTGTATCTCAATCGGAATCGATAATCATATCAGTAGAATTTCGATTACGGACGTTAAAAAATGATTTACATGTCTTTTATACTCATAAGCAACACGTAGTTGGTTGTATAAAGAATTTCATCTAGTGCATACTTCTTCGGAAATTTTTCTGTAAGGTAGTTCACAATCGTGACAAGTTTTTTTATATTCTTTAATTCTTTGTATTCTATTACTTTTAAAATAAAGTTTATAGCAAATTGTAATTTTTACAAGAATGTCTTCAAAAAGTGATAGACCCTCCTTTACAACTAAATTATAAATATGACATGTACATTTTATATGAAAATGATCTGGAAAAGATGGAGTTAATACATTTTTTTAATGATCTAACATCAGAATTATTAGAAGATGCATTGTCTAATGTAATACTCATAATTTTATCATTATGCCATAATAATTGCAAACTTAAAAAATATTTTCTGCAATAAAAAGACCAGTGTGCCTACTATCAATATATATATATACTAAAATACGTTTTCGCATAGAAAAAATATAGTATATCCAATGACATGTTACAGTTAAATAATCATGATTGTTAGTACTACGACCTATATCAGACGTAATAGATACTTTGGCAGGGAAATGATATAATGAATAACGTAAATATTGTTGATATTAGTGTGCAAATTTAAAAACGACTCTCCTAACAGTTAGGAAAATCGTTATAAGCAGGATTGTACATTCTCTTATATAATGAATAAAACTAGAAGAATCAGGAAATGAAAAGGGCAAACCCTTCACTGCAACTAATTTTGATAATGCTTCCATGTCTTTATTTTTATCGTATTTAGGGCCTACAATTGCTCCCGTCATAGGGTCAATTTGACCATGTACCTGGTGCGGGACAGTATGTGAACCTTGTCCCAACTGAGAGGGCATTGTCTCACCCTTCATTTTAGTCTTATATTCATCCCACCTAGCTTTGTGTTTGATATTCAAATGCGTAGTTAAACCTCCTGTCCCGTTCTGACCTTTTTCCATTTTAAATTTATAAACAATTTTACAAATTGTGCATCTAGCAGTTTGATTTTCTACGTCTCTATATAAAAAAAAAAACTCATACAAATGATGTTAATTTTCGTTCTGGTGGGCCTCGTCTCATATTAGGGGGAATATGAGGCGTTCCAGTTTGAGGTGCATTAGTGGGCGTGTCATCTAGATTAGTGGGTGTGTCATCTAGATTAGTGGGTGTGTCATCTAAATTATCTTCTAAATTAAAGTCTTGTTGAGTTCCAGAAAATAACTCCTCGTCTAAATCTAATGGTACTTCAGGAAATAATTCAGTATCAACAAAATCGTCATGTCTAGGAGGAATAGGATGACTAGAAGAAGTATTCTTACCCTTATTACCCCTACTAGAAGAAGTAATACCCTTATCCTTACCCAACATACTTCTTAATCCTTTCATTTTAATTATGCTAATAAATAGTTAAAGATAATGAAATTAAGTGCACTAATTAAAATAAAGAAACAATAATAATTTAATGAAGGAATGAATGTACCAAATGCCGACGTAACGTCGACGTGTAATCGAGAGGTTGAAAATTGAAACTTTGCTCGATGAATGATCCTCAAGCTAGTTGTCAGCTTCACTCCCAAATAAATAAATAAAATTGAATATTTAGTAGACAATGTAGAGAGATTGATTGAGAGATTGTAGGAAGATTTGTGAGAAAGAATGAAGAGAAAATTAGATATTTATAGTTGAAAAATTGAGTTAAAGTGTAAATATAATAACTTAGGGGTTAAAAATAAATATTAACAAGGTAGGGGGGTTTGGGGTGTGGGAGGGGGGAATTTGGCTGTTACACAACGACCAAATTGAGTATAGCCGTTGTGCAACGGGTGGGAAAGGGGTCGGGGTCGGGGTCAGGGAATGTTCTCAACCCCGTACCGAAACCGATACCGAGTACCGATATTCGATCCCGATACAGGGTCAGGCGGGGTCGGATAGTCCCGCCCCGTTAGACAGCCTTAATTCATAGTAGTAGGTCATATTTTGGTCTTTTATTTTTAGTGCTTCAATTTACTAAAGTGGAGCATCTTTGGTTTGGTCCAACTAATAAAATGAACTTAAAAATTAACAGTGACTTCCAAAAAAATACACGATAAGAATCGACTGAAAATCGATTGATTTGATCCCAATTTTTTAAGAATATTTTAATCGGTCGATTTTCTTTTGCACCAAAAATTGAACAAAATAAATAATTGACAAAGCTCGATCGTTTAAATATTTTACAAAATTATTTTTAGTTTAACTGACCCAGACTCGATCGATTTTATTTAGAAATAAAAAAATATTTCAAGAAAATCATTGAGCTTGATCACTATTTTGGTCAAAACTCTGGTCAAACTATTTAAGTAAATTGACCAACGAACCGGCAAAGCTTAGTCGATATTTTATTTTTTCAATTTTTGGGCAAAAACAATGACCGAGCTTAGTTGGTTTTATTTAAAAAAATTACTCCCTCCGTCTTAAAATATTTATTTACTTTTATTTTTAGTCTGTTTCTAAAAGAATGTCCTCCATCTACCAAAGAAATGATTGAAATAGAGCGAAGAATGGAAAGGCAGGCCACGCCTTTCCTTACTTATAGTAAAAGCGAGTGAAATCTCAAAAGCTTAAAGTCTGAATCCTTATTTTTGCTAGGGCTTCTTTGCATTCTCTGATGCCGACTGGACTGGCTGCCCCGATTAGCAGGAAAGGGACTCATTCAGTTCGGGACCCAATTATTATGTATTGAACTATACCAACATATGCAAATGATTGGCATAATCACCGGCGGAATCCCTAGCATACAGAGCTAAGGTCCAAAGACTTTTTTCGGAAAGAGAAATCCTGTTCCCGAAGACCGCGCTACTTGGCTTGATGGCTCCTTACTCGTATTTTCAAATGAGACTTCTTTCTTTATAGGCTTTCTGTTGGATCAAGAATAGATAGTTGTCTCATCAATAGATAGAAATAAGAGATTTCCCCTTGTGGAGTAAAATAAGGAGCAGAGTAGATATATAGAGAATAAGAGAAGGATAGAGGAAGAGAGGATGGACGTAGTTGGAGTTGGGGATCACAGACTACACAACTTGCAATACGAGGGGAGCTGGTCATATATATTTCGAAGAGTTTGTGCAAATAAAATAGCATGCCCGATGAGGCTACTACGCTCATCGCGCACTTGCATTTCTCTATCCTTTTTTATTTCAACTTTTCACATGGTATGTTTAAGACCACAAGATTAAAGAATATTTTGATACGTTCCACATACTTTTAGTTAACAACAACAAAATTCAAAAATATTCTTTATTTTCTTAAAATCCGTGTTAAGTCAAAATCAGATAAATATTTTAAAACGGAAGGAGTATAAAAAGAAATTGGGATCAAATGGACTTTCTGCCGGTTTGAATGTCGGCTGGTCATTTTCGGCCGATTTTGCCATGTTTTTTTGTAGTTAGCGTTAGTTTTTAAGTTCATTTTGTTAGTTGGATCAAAGGTAATCTATTTTAACAAACATAGGGAATACTTAAGGTTATATTTGAATTATTAAAATAGACCTACTCTCATGGAAAAGGAACAATTTTGGCTAAAAGATCATAATTTGTTCATAAGAGTTTTAAGTTATACTATACGTTTTCATTGTAAAGAAATTTTATATTATCACGCCACATTTACCTAGCAGATAATCTGCCTTATTTGAAAGCAAATTAAATAAAAGTCATTGTTTTCTTATATACATAAACGGTTGAATTCCTTTAGCAAGGGAAGTTTTTAGTTTAGTAGACAAAGGGTTCAAAAGTTACTTTAATTACTAGTTTGATATTCTAGCATTTTCTTTGAATACCTTACATAAAATTCATGATCGTCTACCGGAGGTATAACTAATTAGGGGTGTTCATTTTGGATATCCGATCTGATTCGAAATTTTTGATATTTAAAAATTTCGAATCGGTAAAATTATGATCCGAATCCGATCCGAAATTTCGGATATCCGAAATGAACACTCCTAGACTATATATTGTCTTTTTAATTGTTTCTTAGAATTTCAATATGCCAACTTTATTTTTTGGTTAAAACGATACTTTATAAATATATTACGTTGTTACATCAGTCATACTTTCCTATCATGTCCACCACTGGTAGAAGTAGATATTACATGGAGATTACCAAAAACTGCTAACTTAGTACAGTTAACTACAGAAACTAACTTAGTAGATACCAACTATAAAGTATGGATTTGAAGTTGCAGTCATGTATTTAGTACCATATATTTTTCAAAGTTGTTTCATTGTTTATATACGTATGTATTAAGTATAAGCCAATGGTAAAAGATTAATCTAATATAACATAAATCCGCGTTAATTTATGCATTTAATACTAAAAGATTTATATTTTCTCACTATTATAAGATCAAATAGAAATTATTAAGATAAAATAGAAATTATAATTCAATTTAAGTTATTTCTTATTTTAACAAAAGGTCATTCTTTTTAAAAATTAGAAACCAATATTAAAAGAAAAGAAAAGAAAATTGGATATTTCGGATATCCGAAATTAAGAAAATTGTGATCCGTATCTGATTCGAAATATCCGAAACTCAGAAAAACGGATTGGATATCCGATTTTTCGGATCGGATCGACCGGATCGTGGATTGGATCGACCGGATCGCGGATCGGATCGAAATGAACACCCCTAATAACTATTATACCTAGATTGCTTTTTCCTTTTACCCTCGTCTCATCAAGAGAGAATCTCATAAGACATCCCGCATGTGTAGGGATGTCGATGAAGCGAGGGGCGAGGAAGGGTATCCCGTACCGTACCACCACTAAAACACATCCCCACCCGCGCCCATCACGGGTAGTAATTCTTCCATCCGTCCCCGCCCCACTTACTTCACGCGGATACCCACTTACCCGGCGGGTACCCATTAATAAAATGCTCAAATAATATCTAGCAATTATTTTAGTCACCAAAATGAAAGTTATATAAGAAAAAGGAAAAAAAATGAACCTTTCCACTATTGTGTATCGAATATCAATTCTAAAACCATGTCAAAATATTATGAATATTAAAAAACAGTAAATATGAAAATATTTAACAAAAAAAAGGAGAACAAAGAGAATAAGAAAAAGAAACGTGGTGCATTACGGTGCGGGTTAGCTCAAGTCACATTTTAAATCAAGAAAGGGCCAAATAAATTCGTAAATAAACTAATAGATGATACGGATATGGGCGGTGCGGGTACGGTCGGTGTGGGTATGGTGCGGGGCGGGGCGGGTGCGGGGCGGGTCTTATATGAAATCCACCCCCGCCCACTACCCATGGCGGGTAGCACTTTTGATACTCATGCCGCCCACCGACCATCCCATACCGCCCGATTGGAGCGGGTGTGGGCGGTACCGCGTTACCGCCCGCGACATCCCTACGCATGTGGTAGCTCAGTTGGTTCCAGGGTGGTAGATTGTCCCCAAGTAGGTAGATTCGAGTTCTGGCATCCGCAGTGTGGGAGTTTCATTTCTCCTTTGTGAGTGATGACTCCTTTTGGGCGTCAGACATTGTGCCTCCCACCTAATGGGTCACTGAGTCACCATGATTTACCTCCTCCATCAATATCTGTCGGGCCGGGGATAGGGCCCTGTGGACGAGGGATTTCGACTTTTTGCCCCGAAGAATCTCATAAGACATGCTAAATAGAAGCAATTATTTTTTACATGCAACCATGACATGACAACTTGAGCAATAACCTTAAAAGACAGAATATGAATAGAAAGTTGTAAATAACTTTATCCTTCTAACTTACCAGCAAGTTGAATAGCTGCAGAATTCTACAGATCCATGGAAAAAGAAGAAGAAAATATACCAACAGAACATCCAATAATTCAACGCAATAATTTTCCAACATCACTATTTCTGGGAGCTATTTATACATGTCATGATACTTCTTCCGTTTCAAAATAAATGTCGTTTTAGTTTTTTTCACAATTATTAAGAGAACAATAAACACAAAGTACCATTTATTAAATTATTTTTATTTATTAGGTGTTTCTTGAGAATTGAGCATCATTAAGAAGAATTAGTTCTTTAATATAAAAGTATAGATGGAAACAACTACTAATTATTGTCTTAAATTTCAAAAGTGATAATTATTTTGGTATAAGTTTTTTTGCAAAACAACACTAATTTTGAAACAAAGGGAGTATCTACTACTAGTTGAAACTTACTAGTTTTAGGAATTCCAACTAACATTAACTACTAAAATTAACTAGCTTTTGCTAATAAGGATTTATTGAAGACTATATTCTAGTCTAATTATAATAGTTTAGTCTATTTATAATACATTATAATTATGGTAAATATATGATTTGTAGTCCTATTGGAATAGGGTTACCTTATAAGACTAGGAGAAGGAGAACATTAATCCTATATAAGGAGAACTATGATGAATACAAAGGAGAAAGAATTCTCTCATTATTCTCGTCTCTCTAAATTCTTGTTCATGTCTCAATTTTAACATGGTATCAGAGTCACGTTAAAAAGAATATCAAAACCCTAGAATAATGACATGTGATGATAAAGAAATCGGCTATAACGACAAAGGAATCGCCAGTGAAGAAAATAAAACCCAAAGAAAAACAATCTCTCCCTATGACATTACCTCGGATGATAACCCTGGAATTGTGGTGACACAAGTCCAATTGAAGGGTGAAAATTATGAAGAATGGCTAGATCCATGAAGACAACCCTAAGAGCAAGAAAAAAAGGCATCTTCGTCGATGGTACAATAAAAAAATCGGATGAAGAGTCGCCAAACTTGGAAGATTAGTGGACTATAAACTCAGTGTTGGTGTCGTGGATTCGCAACACGTAGAACTGATGCTTCGCTCTATGATTATGCATAAAGAGAAGGTAGAAGAATTCTGAACGAGATCCGAGAGTGGTTCACTGTTATTAACGGCCCTCAGATGCAACAACTAAAGACGAAACTAGCAGATTGCAAGTAAAAGGGAAGGACCATAGTGGATTACTATGGAAAACTTACTAAGTTGTGAAAGTGGTTTGTTGACACCCAATTTTGACCCTCCCGTCCAGTCACTAACTATAAAATTAGACTAATTTTGTAAAATAATTTTTATGATTTTTTACAATAAATGCAGCGATAAAACATAAATACAGGCATAAATAAACAATTTAATAATGGCGTCGCGTCTTACGTAGAGTTTTAAGCATTTAGAGTCCCGCGCCCGCATTTATTAACTTTAAGCTTTGTCGTAATTCTTAAATAATTAATAAATGCATAAAATAAATAATTTAGCGATAACGTCGTGTCAGGTAGCATAGCCGCATTTATTAGTAATCATTTGTAATTTAAAATCAATTTTAATCTGATATATGCATTTAATAGCACCGCATTTATAAAGCTTTAAACAATTCCTAAATATCATACTTGCAGTTAGCATTTAAATAATTTAATCTAAACTCAATTCAATTTTAATTTAACTTCGCAATAATGCACAATAATAAGTTTTTAAATAATAGCGCCGCATTCTAAAGTATTAAGCATTAATAGCACGTCCGTCTTTATTCTTTATAATAATTTAAACTCAAGCACTAATTAAATAGCACCTAAAACTGACACTAATTAAATTAATTAATTAACTAGCCTAAAATTAATACCTAATTAAAACTAACCTAACATTAATAACCCACTAATTAATACCTAGAATTAATACCCAATACCTAACTAATACCCTTAATTGCGACCACAAGCCCGAATAATTTTCGTCGTGACCCGATACCCGCGACCAGTCGACCGCACTGAAGCCCCAGCCCTTCTTTTATTTCCCTAAAGCCCACGCCTAAAAGCCAGCAGCCCTCAGCCTTTCCTTTACCTTCACATCGTCCCTTCCCTGTCAACAAAACAACGAAACGCAGCCCTAGAAAACTTCATTCGTCGCCGCCCGGATTTCTCGCCGGAGAATCCGGGCTTCCACCCCACGCACTAGCGACTTTCCTTACCCATGCACCTTCTCGAACGATTTCCTTACCATAACCGAACCAAATCCCTTCAAATCAGAATCCATTCGAATCCACAAAATCAGTAGCAAATCAATCCAAAATAGGCAGCCAATATCGCACAAAATCGTCCCTTAACTACTGAGATTAATACCAAGATTTCGCATTAAATGGTATTAAACCTTACCTAATTTAGAACTCAAAGGAGAGCTATATAAGCACATGCAAATCGAGCACAGAAGGCAGACCCAGATAGCATCGAAACGGGAAGAACACAACGACATAGCAATTTAGGGATACCCATAGCAGTCGAACATAGGTCAGGCTCAGGGGGATACGAGAGAGCAGAGTAGGAAGAGCATTCCAATAGCAATAATCGACGAGAGAGAAATAGAGCTCAATCGGGGGATTGAAAAGGCATGGATTCAGGGCATCGATCGATTCAGAGCACAGTAGGGCAGAACATCCGAAAACAATAGAATAATCAGCAGTGCAACTAAGTTATTCAAAGGCCAGGCGTTCGAAGAGCAGAATCGAATCGAGCCATTCAGAATAAAACACAATTTAGTAGCCAACCATTCTCGCAAAACCCTTCCTTTTCCACTGCATTAGCAAGCCTTCCGAGCGGACCGACGACTTGATAAGCTGCCTCGGTTATTGCGGAGAAGGTAAAAATCACTTCTCGACTTACATTCATTCTGTATTCTTTTGTGCGAATTCGTGTTAAATATGTGTTAGTTCATTCGTGTGTGGGTGTTTGTTAGATGCTTAAGATGATATTTGGGGATTGATGTTGATAGGTTACAGACCATTAGTGGTTCTGTATGACCTAATGTGTTGTTCTAAAGTCGTTTAACTATTTATGTATGTTGGCTAAGTCGATAATCTGATTATACCTGCCCTTTTTGCTTGAGTATAAAGCGCCTCCGTGCTAGCGTGTTAAGTCCATGTGCATCATACCTTGATTGTTAAGTTGTTTACATGATATCTAGTTTGTCCACATCTTAAAATTGTCACTATGATGGCTCTGATGCCTCTCGGTCTCCTCATAGTATGAAATAATAAGTGAGTTGATCAAGAGTATCTATGTCAGCATCTTGTTTGATGAAACCATGTTTAGGGCAGTTTAATTTTAGTCATCTGCTGCATATAAATCATTCTGTAATCTTGTTTCTCCCCTGTAAACATTTATAGAGGTAGTCAGGGTATCCCCTGCTAAATTACGCCCTTACAGAATTTGTCATGGCCGTACTTGCCAAACATGTTATCTGGTTAACCTTGTTTATTTGCATCTGGTGCTAATCTGTTTTGGCAAACATGTATGGGGCACATGTCTAAAAATGCTATGTCTTGTTTTCCTAGTATTGATTGGCTAATGAACCAAAATGGTCCTGCATATATATTCTGTTAGGGTACACCTACTTAACACACGCTTGAGTCAGTAGCTTGTCTTGCTCTATCTCTTAGAACAGATTATGTGAGTGTAACTGTGTTCTATCTCCTCGACCTTAAGTATGCCTGTTAAATTTGACTTAAACAAACCCCTTGGCAAAATGCACTTCTAATTAAGAAATCTCTCATTTGTAATGGTTTGGTGGTCTCAATACTTTCATATAGCATAAATGAAACCTTGCGTCGATCTCACTTTTCCTTCCGATTTGAGCTTAATCGGACCGTGTCCACGTTCTCGCATGGTTGAGCTGTTGGTATTTCTGATGTATAAGTTTGTCCTGTGATGTGAAGTATATATATGTGCCTGATTGATGCATCCCCTCTGACTGTCTGCGTATTTTAGTCAGTATACCATGAATCTGTTGAACTCTTATATATGTTAATCCACATGCATGTTCAAATGTATATCGATTCTGAGCTTGAGTATTTCCAAAGCGTGAAGAGCACTAACATTTTCAGATCTGCCAAACTTCCATTTCCTTTCTTTTCTTTTGGGGTTTTGCTTGATCCTGCGTATACATATTAAGACCTTGCCTCCGTGTTTGGCTCCTTTATTTATACACTAGCTCTGCTCACGATGCGGAATGCTTGACACGGGCTGATTTTCCCTGTTTGCATTGCCCTGTTATGGGCTATCAAGGCCTATCACCTAGGCTGAATAATACTCTATATGTGTTTCTTTTCTTACTTCAAATCTGTCAACTCAGTGTATACTAGTGTCTTGCCACGAGATTTGAGTTATGTCTGAGACTCAGAATATAGATGCATGTGTCTTTATTTGCATTGTTTTTGATAATCTGAATATGTGATTACTTGTTTATTGACAAGGTTGGATTGATACTAATCCTTATCACTTTCTTTTTTTACATGGCACGCACCGGAGCAACAAAGAGTCTCATGCGAGACTCGTCGGAATAACGCAAGGCGTGCATATCGTCCATCGAGTCCTCTTGTGATTCCTGAAAAAACAAATAGGGCCAGGGGTCATCCGCTTGATCTCTTTGCTCTCTCTTATCTCATTTATGCCCCTATTTGTTTGTTGTAATTTTATTACTTAACTTTGTAATTAATAGGGGAACTTCTAGCAATTAGCCTTTAAGCATAAGAGGTGGAAGGTAATTTAAACTTAGAAACGCATTCTTCTTTATTTGTCTTTTAGGGCTATTAGGCATGTTTAAAATCGGCAAAAATAAAAATAATCTAACCTGCGTCATAAAACCAACATTCTGTTTCTTATTAAAATACATAACAGATTTCTCCTAAACTCTCAAAAATCAGCTTAAGTATTTTATACTACACGCAAGTTAAGCAAGATTAATTTAGCTAGCAGTATACCTAACTAGTTCATAAATAACCTTTGCATGAACACATAATCAGTCCATAAAGCACCCTTTTAGCATTCTTTAGCATTTCTAGCCCTTTTAGCACTTTAAATCACCTCTGGGCGTTTAATACCTTTAGCATTTTAGCATTTAGCACCCTTTAGCATTTTTAGCACCTCTTTTAGCATTTTTGCACTTTTAGCACCCTTTACTTTTAAAATTAATCCCGTAGCACCCTTTTAATATGTAAGCACCCTAGCACTACTTTGTTTACACTTAGCACTTTTAAATTGCTAGCACTTTTTAAGCATCTTTAACCCTTAATATTTTAGCACCTCTTAGCATTCTTTCGCATATAGCACCTTTTGCCCCTTTTAGACTTAAGCACCTTTAAACATTTTAACATTTTAGCATTTATTTTATTTTCTAACATTTTATTAAGCAAGAGGAGCGTTTATTTTGCATTTTTTCTTAAATATAATAATTACCCTAGGTTTGGCAGGACAACCGCAAGTTAGCGGATCTTAGAGGGTGCCTAACCCATTCCCTCTAGATTAATAAAGAACCCTTACCCAGAATCTCATTAAGTTTAGCAGACCATTAAAATGGAGTTAATGTTTTACTTGAACTAGTTAAACATTTAGGTGTCTAATTCACCCAATTAATTAGGTGGCGACTCATGAACCTTAACATTCTAGCAACCCTTTAGCATTTTAGCACCCTTTTAAACTTTAGCATCTTTTGCAATTTTAGCATCCTTTTTTAATATTTTAAACACTTCTTTAAACACTTTAACTTTCTTTTAGCATTTTTAAAAAAAACCTTTGAGCCTCTTAAACTTTATTAGCATTTTATTATTTATTTTCTAAACATCTTGCATTTTGAAGCAGGGCTCGCTATAGAAAATGTCGCGGTCGAAAAAGGGCGCGACAGAGATGGCGACTCTGCTGGGGATTTTAGGTTCTTAACCATTACAGACCTAGGGTTATTATTTGGCAATTATTTTTTGCATTTTTGTGTGTTGTATTTTATTTTATTGCTACTTGCTTTACTGTTTTCCTTAAACTGGCATTCCGCTCATATTTCTTCCACTCTGGAAGATTCACACTATCACACACAACACGCGGGTGTGCTTTGCGCACCTGCAAATTTCTTTCAAACACCCAAATTTAAGAGAGTTGGTACTTTGCGCGGAGAATCCGGTCCAACCGTGGTCGCGTATACTCGCTCGAGTAGTCCGTTCGGGAACCTTGCGTCTAGAAAAAGCCAAATCTTAGAAACTTAAGATGAGCTATACCACCCTTATTTTAGGGCATGCGTGCATTTACCTTAGGTGGGTTGGTCGCGGCATCGACACCACAATTAGGAAGACACGAACTTGTCGACGGGTTTCTCGACCCAACGACCAACGGCGTATTATGTGTGGCGTGGCAATGGCGGACAAATCCAAACCCAATCATGACATGCTGAAATTGGGAAAAGTGCACCGTCGTTTGGTCGCCATTTCCAACAAAGACATTATAGTTGGGCGACTTGGACAAATCCGTCATAATCTCGCATAAGTGGCGTTTAGGCTTACCTCGGCATAAAGAGGTCCTGCGTGTTAGGAAGCGTTTGAATGTGCTATGTGCAATATATACGCTACATACGCCAAATTATGTGCTTTATGCTAACACCGTTTGTTGCATTTTAGAAAGATTTATCATCTTCCCCAAAGGTCGATTTGTATTTTGACTTAGCAATGGCGAGCATCAATATTTCACAAGATCAAAGGCACGGTCGGCATGGCCGATTCGAGGGCATCGGCGGAGCAGTGAACTGTCTTAGTTCTATAGGCGAGCAGTCTCGAGAAAGAAGAAGCGGCGTGACACCTTCTCAAAGCGGGACCATGTAGGAAACAGACGAGGGTTGCAAATCAGCGGACGGACACGCGGATGTCGAGGACAATGGCGAAGTCAAATACAAATCGACCCCAAAACTCACAAAATTTTCTTTGGCGCGAGTCTTTTCATATTAACGAAGCGGCAAATGCAATAGCGAAGCGAAAATACGGCAAGTTTCTTCGCAGAAAAAGCAGAAGCGAAGATATGACAAAAATCCCAAAAATCAAAGTCGCGTCGAAGCGGCGTGAAAGGCATCAACAATCGGCAATCAAAGTTGAGTTCGCAACAAAACCTAGCGCGTCGGCTTCGGGCATAAAGTCAAACTTGCAACCGCGCATCGCACAACAAAGACATCATAACAATTGTCGATTTGCGGTGCAAGGCAACGTCTCGATTAAATCGGGCGTATCGGGGCGACATCTCTATCCGTAAAATTGCACTTCTCGTATATATTTATCATTTTATTTAAGCGGTATACACTAACGTTTTCTCAAGCTTAGCTTGCGAGCATTTATTCTACGGGAAGCGGCAACACGTCCGAACGCGGCGTTATCAACACAAGTCTACGGCGCGCCCGGCCAGCGTCGAGCGGCGGCGTTATCGGCCGCAAGTCTGCCAGCGGCGCCCGGCAACGCCGAACAGCGGCGTTATCGGCCGCGGCAAGTCTGCCAGCGGCGCCCGGCGGCGTCCGAACGCGGCGTTATCGGCCGCATCAAGTCTGCGCGGCGCCCGGCGGCAACACGTCGAGCGGCGGCGTTATCGGCCGCGGCAAGTCTGCAGCGGCGCCCGGCCGCGTTGAGCGGCGGCGTTATCGGCCGCGGCAAGTCTGCAGCGGCGCCCGGCGGCACGTTGACGGCGGCGTTATCGGCCGGCAAGTCTGCGCAGCGGCGCCCAGCGGCAACACGTCCGAACGGCGGCGTTATCGGCGCGGCAAGTCTGCGCAGCGGCGCCCGGCGGCAACACGTCGAACGGCGGCGTTATCGGCCGCGGCAAGTCTGCGCAGCGGCGCCCGGCGGCAGCGTCGAGCGGCGTTATCGGCCGCGGCAAGTCTGCGCGGCGCGCCCGGCGGCACGTCGAGCGGCGGCGTTATCGGCCGCGGCAAGTCTACGCAGCGCCGGCGGCAACCGCGTTCGAACGGCGGCGTTATCGGCATCAAGTCTGCAGCAGCGCGCCCGGCAACACGTCCGAACAGCGGCGTTATCGGCCCGCAAAGAAGTCCGGCAGCGCCATCGTGATATCGCATCTGCGGGGGCGACTTTCTCTGTTCTCGAAATTGCATTTTCTCATTCATGCTTTATTATTCTGCTTGATTTATGCACTAACTCTTTCTTGAGCTTTAGTCTACGAGGGCAATTGCGGCAAGGACAGCGTATCGCGTTCACAATCGCTCGCCCGTCAGTGCGGCGAAATCACGGCGTTGCGCGTCGCGTCAACCACGGCGCATCGTATTTTTGCGGGATAACCTTTTCTACTCACGGTTGCATTACTTTAAAATTATGCATCGTCATTTTGCCTTAATGATTTATGCACTAACCGTTTGTTCAAGTCTTAGCATGCGGGAAGCGAGAGCCTGGCGTGGATTTTCTCTTACAGACGGGGCAATCGTTGGGGGCGGCGCTTCCCAGCGATTGGCGAAGCGACCTCAGCGTCGGTCCACTCGCTCCAGCATCACCATAGAACCCAGCCCATAAGCCATAGCGATGCACTCGAGTTCAAGCGGTTATATTCTTTTACTTTTTACACATAGCCCGGTGTCATCGTCATAACTCGACCTTTGGGGCGGCTAAGTCGCGTTAGCGCGCGAGTGTTTTGACCATGGTAGCCCGATGTCGTCGTAACTTCGACCTTTGGGGCGGTTTGAGTCGCGTTAGCCCGCGCGGTGTTTTGACCATGGTAACCCGGTGTCGTCATAACTCGTATTTGGGGCGGTTTTGATTTTTGCGTCGGCCTTGTCTACGCCCGGCGTTTTGCAATTCGAAGATCGAGACAAAATTGGCTATGAGTCAGCGTCTTTGTCAGAAGATTCTTCCATCATCTCCATACAAAGAGAGGCGGTTGACACGATTTTGACCCTCCGTCGATCACTAACTATAAAATTAGACTAATTTTGTAAAATAATTTTTATGATTTTTTCTGATAAATGCAGTGATAAAACATAAATCTGACATAAATAAACAATTTAATAATGGCGTCGCGTCTTACGTAGAGTTTTAAGCATTTAGAGTCCGCGCGCATTTATTAACTTTAAGCTTTGTCGTAATTCTTAAATAATTAATAAATGCATAAAATAAATAATTTAGCGATAACGTCGTGTCAGGTAGCATAGCCGCATTTATTAGTAATCATTTGTAATTTAAAATCAATTTTAATCTGATATATGCATTTAATAGCACCGCATTTATAAAGCTTTAAACAATTCCTAAATATCATACTTGCAGTTAGCATTTAAATAATTTAATCTAAACTCAATTCAATTTTAATTTAACTTTAATAATGCACAATAATAAGTTTTTTTAAATAATAGCGCGCGTTCTAAAGTATTAAGCATTAATAGCACGTCCGTCTTTATTCTTTATAATAATTTAAACTCAAGCACTAATTAAATAGCACCTAAAACTGACACTAATTAAATTAATTAATTAACTAGCCTAAAATTAATACCTAATTAAAACTAACCTAACATTAATAACCCACTAATTAATACCTAGAATTAATACCCAATACCTAACTAATACCCTTAATTCGCAGCCCCACAAGCCCAAATAATTTTCGTCGATACCCGCGACCAGCGTCGACCGCGCACCCGCATGACCCAAGCCCCACTTCTTTTATTTCCTAAAGCCCACGCTAAAAGCCAGGCCACCTCGACCTTTCCTTTACGCCATCGTCCGCTTCCTGTCAACAAAACAACGAACGCGACCACTGAAAACTTCATTCGTCGCGCCGGATTTCTGGGAGAATCAGGCTTCCTCCACGCACCTAGCGACTTTCCTTACCCATGCACCTTCTCGAGCGATTTCCTTACCATAACCGAACCAAATCCCTTCAAATCGAACCCATTCGAATCCACAAATCGGTAGCAAATCAATCCAAAATAAGCGACGATATCGCGCAAAATCGTCCCTTAACTACTGAGATTAATACCAAGATTTCGCATTAAATGGTATTAAACCTTACCTAATTTAGAACTCAAAGGAGAGCTATATAAGCACATGCAAATCGAGCACGAAGCGGACCGGATAGCGTCGAAGCGGGAAGAACACAACGACATAGCAATTTAGGGATACCCATGCGATCGAACATAGGTCGGGCTCGGGGATACGAGAAGCGAGTAGGAAGAGCATTCAATAGCAATAATCGGCGAGAGAAATAGAGCTCAATCGGGGATTCGAAAAGGCATGGATTCAGGGCATCGATCGATTCAGAGCACAGTAGGGCAGAACATCCGAAAACAATAGAATAATCAGCAGTGCAACTAAGTTATTCAAAGGGACCGGCATTCGAAGAGCAGAATCGAATCGAGCCATTCAGAATAAAACACAATTTAGTAGCCAACCATTCTCGCAAAACCCTTCCTTTTCCACTGCATTAGCAAGCCTTCCGAGCGGACCGACGACTTGATAAGCTGCCTCGGTTCGCTGCCCGGAGAAGGTAAAAATCCACTTCTCCTCGACTTCTGTTCATTCTGTATTCTTTTGTGCGAATTCGTGTTAAATATGTGTTAGTTCATTCGTGTGTTTGTGTTTGTTAGATGCTTAAGATGATATTTGGGGATTGATGTTGATAGGTTACAGACCATTAGTGGTTCTGTATGACCTAATGTGTTGTTCTAAGGAGTCATTTAACTATTTATGTATGTTGGCTAAGTCTGATAATCTGATTATACCTCTGCCCTTTTTGCTTGAGTATAAACTGCCTCCATGCTAGCGTGTTAAGTCCATATTGCATCATACCTTGATTGTTAAGTTGTTTACATGATATCTAGTTTGTCCCTATCTTAAAATTGTCACTATGATGGCTCTGATGCCTCTCGGTCTCTATAGTATGAAATAATAAGTGAGTTGATCAAGAGTATCTATGTCAACATCTTGTTTGATGAAACCATGTTTAGGGCAGTTTAATTTTAGTCATCTGCTGCATATAAATCATTCGGTAATCTTGTTTCTCCCCTGTAAACATTTATAGAGGTAGTCAGGGTATCCCTGCTAAATTACGCCCTTACAGGATTTGTCTCATGGCCGTACTTGCCAAACATGTTATCTGGTTAACCTTGTTTATTTGCATCTGGTGCTAATCTGTTTTGGCAAACATGTATTGGGCACATGTCTAAAAATGCTATGTCTTGTTTGCTTAGTATTGATTGGATAATGAACCAAAATGGTCATGCATATATATTCTGTTAGGGCGTAACACACGCGTGAGTCAGTAGCTTGTCTTGCTCTATCTCTTAGAACAGATTATGTGAGTGTAAACTGTGTTCTATCTCCTCGACCTTAAGTATGCATGTTAAATTTGACTTAAACAAACCCGCGGCAAAATGCACTTCTAATTAAGAAGTCTCTCATTTGTAATGGTTTGGTGGTCTCAATACTTTCATATAGCATAAATGAAACCTTGCATCCAGTCTCACTTTTCCTTCCCGATTTGAGCTTAATCAGACCCCGTGTCCACATTCTCACATGGTTGAACTGTTGGTATTTCTGATGTATAAGTTTGTCCTGTGATGTGAAGTATATATATGTGCCTGATTGATGCATCCCCTCTGACTGTCTGCGTATTTTAGTCAGTATACCATGAATCTGTTGAACTCTTATATATGTTAATCCACATGCATGTTCAAATGTATATCGATTCTGAGCTTGAGTATTTCCGAAACTGTGAAGAGCCTTTTAACATTTTCAGATCTGCCAAACTTCCATTTCCTTTCTTTTCTTTTGGGGGTTTTGCTTGATCCCTGCATATACATATTAAGACCTTGCCTCCATGTTTGGCTCCTTTATTTATACACCTAGCTCTGCTCACGATGCAGAATGCTTACAGGCTGATTTTCCCTGTTTGCATTGCCCTGTTATGGGCTATCAAGGCCTATCACCTAGGCTGAATAATACTCTATATGTGTTTCTTTTCTTACTTCAAATCTGTCAACTCAGTGTATACTAGTGTCTTGCCACGAGATTTGAGTTATGTCTGAGACTCCGAATATAGATGCATGTGTCTTTATTTGCATTGTTTTTGATAATCTGAATATGTGATTACTTGTTTATTGACAAGGTTGGATTGATACTAATCCTTATCACTTTCTTTTTTTACATAGCACGCACCGGAGCAACAAAGAGTCTCATGCGAGACTGCGTCGGGCAAACGCAAAGGCATGCATATACATCCATCGAGTCCTCTTGTGATTCCTAGAAAAAACAAATAGGGCGGGGTCATCGCCGATCTCTTTGCTCTCTCTCTTATCTCATTTATGCCCTATTTGTTTGTTGTAATTTTATTACTTAACTTTGTAATTAATAGGGAACTTAGCAATTAGCCTTTAAGCATATGAGGTGGAAGGTAATTTAAACTTAGAAACGCATTCTTCTTTATTTGTGTTTTAGGGCTATTAGGCATGTTTAAAATCGGCAAAAATAAAAATAATCTAACATGCGTCATAAAACCAACATTCTGTTTCTTATTAAAATACATAACAGATTTCTCCTAAACTCTCAAAAATCAGCTTAAGTATTTTATACTACACGCAAGTTAAGCAAGATTAATTTAGCTAGCAGTATACCTAACTAGTTCATAAATAACCTTTGCATGAACACATAATCAGTCCATAAAGCACCCTTTTAGCATTCTTTAGCATTTCTAGCCCTTTTAGCACTTTAAATCACCTCTGGGCGTTTAATACCTTTAACATTTTAGCATTTAGCACCCTTTAGCATTTTTAGCACCTCTTTTAGCATTTTTGCACTTTTAGCACCCTTTACTTTTAAAATTAATCGTAGCACCCTTTTAATATGTAAGCACCCTAGCACTACTTTGTTTACACTTAGCACTTTTAAATTGCTAGCACTTTTAAGCATCTTTAACCTTAATATTTTAGCACCTCTTAGCATTCTTTCGCATATAGCACCTTTTGCCCTTTTAGACTTAAGCACCTTTAAACATTTTAACATTTTAGCATTTATTTTATTTTCTAACATTTTATTAAGCAAGAGGGCGTTTATTTTGCATTTTTCTTAAATATAATAATTACCTAGGTTTGGCGGGACAATGCAAGTTAGCGGATCTTAGAGGTGCCTAACCCATTCCTCTAGATTAATAAAGAACCGCACGAGAATCTCATTAAGTTTAGCAGACCATTAAAATGGAGTTAATGTTTTACTTCAAACTAGTTAAACATTTAGGTGTCCTAATTCACCCAATTAATTAGGTGGCGACTCCGCGAACCCTTAGCATTCTAGCAACCCTTTAGCATTTTAGCACTCTTTTAAACTTTAGCATCTTTTGCAATTTTAGCATCCTTTTTTAATATTTTAAACACTTCTTTAAACACTTTAACTTTCTTTTAGCATTTTTAAAAAAAAACCTTTGAGCCTCTTAAACTTTATTAGCATTTTATTATTTATTTTCTAAACATCTTGCATTTTGAAGCAGGGCTCGCTATAGAAAATGTCGCGGTCGAAAAAGGGCGCGACATGGTTCGTCGTTATTAACGTCCCTCGGATGCAACAACTAAAGACAAAACTAGTTGAGTGTAAGTAAAAGGGAAAGACCATAGTGGATTACAGAAAACTCACTAAGTTGTGAAAGGTTGGTGAATTATGAATAGATTTCGACTTGTACATTCAGAAAGTGCACGTGCAATCTAGGAACGGTCCTAGAAGCCAAAAGAGAAGAAGAAAAAATGCATTTTTTCCTAATGGGATTGAATGAGGGAATGTATGGAATAGTGAGATCGAATATACTAGCCCAAGAATCGTTATCAGCATTGAACAAAGTCTACTTAAAATTGTGCAAGAAGAGCATGTGAGGGGAATCACACGAAAAATAGATGACCAGAGTGAAACCATGACTTTTGCCGTACAAGGAAGAAATCCTTACAGTGACCGAGGTGAAGGAAAAATAATGGTGTATTCTGTACACATTGCAATAGATCCGGACATATTGTGAATGTATGCTTTTGAATCATTAGTTATGATTGGTGGTCGAGAAATAAAAAAGGAGACGAAAAAATGGAGGAAAGTGACGAAGACGACAACAACAGAGGAATGGACCAGGATTTGGTCGTGGTAGATGCAACTACCGGGCTAACGCCGTAGTTTCCAAAGAAGGAACTCAGGCAGATACAGGAACGGTGAACACATGCAGCACATGACTTTACAATTTGAGATATGAGATCTGAAAGACTGTGATTCACATGTTGAATTCCCAGGAAATAACCCTGAATGGAAAGATGGATAGTAACACTGAAAACTCATCATGGATCATAGACTCCAAAGCTACTAACCATATGAAAGGTATTCCAGAAGAACTGATCAATACGCGAGACAATCCTAAGTGTATGGTTGGTCTTCCAGACGGAAGTAGCTCGGTGGCTACAAAAGAAGGAAGACATGATATGATCGAAGAATGTCATTTTATTTGACATATAATTTGATTTTTGTATCATAACTAGTTGATTATTTAGATTGTGATGTGATATTTAATAGAATTATGTGTGTTATACTGGACTCCACCTCAAGGAAGCTGATAGGGAATGGTGAGTGTCGAAGTGGACTTTACTATTTTCAGAATATACCGCTGATATGGCTATGAAGATAGTGGCAGTTGATTGGTTTGATCATTGGCACAAACGGTTGGGTTATCCTTCAGCACAAGTAACGAAGTCTATTACGTCATTAGATTTAGAGGAGAGTGGTAATAGATCAGATAGAGAATGTGATGTATGTAAACAGGCAAAACAAACGAGAAGTGTTTTTCCTTTAAGTGATAATATTGCTTTAAATACTTTTGAGATGATTCATTGTGATTATGGGGACCATATAGAACCCCTTTGTAACACCTCGTCCCTCAAAACTATGTCATATTTATGATTCATGGGTTTAGGAAACCAACACGGAGAGTTAAAGTTGTAAAAATCAGTTTCAGTTCTACAGACAAGTTTTACGCTCCAGTTTTACAGACCGTAAAAAGTACTACGGACCGTAGATTTTGTTGTTGAAAATGACAGAACTCAGTAAATTATACGGACCATATAAAAAATTACGGTGCGTCCTTTTTAACCGTAAAACCTCCCCAACTTTTGGAAGTCACTAGAAAGTCTCATTTGGGAGACAATCGTTTTTTATGAACCGTATAAAATTATATGACCCATACCCTTAGCATAAATAATTATACAGTCCAGTCCTAGACCGTAGAAAATTCGACAGACCGTCAATTCTGACCGTAAAAGTCCCAACAGACTGAACAGTATAAATACGCAGACTTAGTTCTAAAATTAGTTTTCTTATTTTCTCAAGTCCTAAAACAAATTTCTCTCCTCCCATCATCCTCATAACTCAATATAAGCCTTTTTTCATGTATATCTACGTGATTCTAACCAGGTATGCATAATTTCTAAGTAAAATATATTGTTCTAAACCTATGATTTTCAAGAAAACTCAACTCAAGGAATTAAAGTTCAAACTTTGGAATTATTCTTTCAAGTTCAGAATTTTAATACAAATATTGAAGCGAATAAGGTATGTAGAGCTTTTATCCATGTGTGGAAATATCCATGTCCTTCCCCACGCTACGCTTTTCTATGAAACACAAATTTTTCATAAGTTTAGGATTTGATTGCATTATCATGATAACCCTAATATATGTAATATTATTATACGTCATGTATATACTACAAGTCATCAATTATATTCATGATAGGTCATTATGATTGTCATTAACTTGTCTGTAATCCATGAACACACGTTTTAAATTTTATTAGTTCTTAAATACAAGTTATAATTATTATTACTCAGTTTTCATGAAATTATACATATTCATGATTCATGCAAGTTATATGATATATTTATTCACATGTTAAACTACAATTGCAAACCATGATTTACAAGTTATTTTTATGAAATTGATGAGCTTATAAGTCAACTATTTTCAAGTACATGTTTTGAGAGTTACATAGGTTACCGAGAAGGCAAAAATAGTCTGAAACTACATATGCAAGTGTAGGATAAGTTTCGCTCTGCCCAGAGGACGATACTTTCAAATTATTGATTGGATCCTTTCATAGCATGTTCATGTCTCATACGCCACCAAGGTACGGGAGTGCTCTATCGATCGAGCCAGGTACCAGACTCTATGTACCCACATGGTGATTTCATGTTGTCGGTTATACTATTGCTCTCCCTACAAATATACAGATATACAGTTTACAGATTTTATACATGTTATTACATTCATGTTCAGTTTCAGTTTTATGTTCATATTATATCATGTGTCATCTTATTCTTTCAGTTACTTTACATACAGTAAAATTCAAATGTACTAATGTTCCTTTACCCTGGGCCTGCACTTCACGGTGCAGGTACTGAGTTTTAGGATGATAGATCTACACACTAGGACTTCACATGTATCAGCTATTTGGTGAGCCCCATTTCATTCGGGGTGTTTGTTGGTTATTTTCATGATTATGTTTTATAGTAGAGGTATGACAGGGCTTTATCCTGATAAATAATTATGCATTAACATTTCAGAGGTTTTATATACTAGACTAGTTACCATATTATGTCAGTCGTGTCAGTATTAATTTAGACTTATTATATTTTCAGATTATTTCCGCAATATACTTTCAGACTATATTTTTAGTATTACATTTTACATGTTTAAATTATTACTAGAGCATATTTTGATGCCCATAATGATTCATCAAGCCATGTAGTTCGCCTGGTAATATACAGTCGGGCACCGAATGTCATGTTATGCTCAGGCCATGGCTCAGGGCATTAAAAAACTTGGTATCAGAGCCTAGGTTCAAGTGTCTTAGGGAATCTATGAAACTGTATACAGTGGGGTCACTTATATATGTGTGTGCGCGCCACACATATTAATGATTGACCACCAAGACATCTAAAATTGTCTCACTTCTTTCATACTCTAGATCGTGCAATTAGAGCAGTACTTTCAGGAATTCTTCTAACTCTGCCATGAAGCATAGAACATTAAGTAATATTATCTTTCCATCAAATTCTAAACATATCAAATATGCAAGTGACGAGCAAGAAATTCAAGGTCCGAGTGAGGATGATTACCCATTGGGGTATAAATTGTGATGTACATATTAGTAACAGATGAGACCTGATATGATATTAAAAGTGGAACAAAGTGCATGGTTACTATAGACTAGAGATTAACCCTTAACAAAAAATGGGAAAGTAATTATCATGATTTATGATTATAAGTTAACCTCAATTATCAGTTATATAGTGTTTCAGTTAGCAAGATTATGGTTATTCAGTACACCGGTGTTTAGTTACGTGGTTCTCACATTTTTAATTTTCAGTGTATCCAGATTCTTGTGACTTGACTTGTGAGTATTCAGTGTTTCCTATGGGTGCTAAAAAGTGTAAGTGACGTTGACTATAGTGAAATCTTCGCATGTTAAGTTCAGGTTAAGACCCAAGACTCACCAAATAGCGTATGATGTATTTATCTGGTGATAGTACCACTTTAAGGACAAGTTTCAGCATGATAGTATATGTATGTCCTATACCTTACAAAATATGTTTATTTGGATTTTTGGACCATGGAGCTACAACCTACAAGTATGAGGATGATAGTTTAGATTTACGACCCTACAGGGTAACATGTTATGAAGTTAGCCGCAGCAGGCATAAACTGGCCACAATAGTTTTGAGCAGAAAATAGCCTAAAAGCAAACCACGTGTGATTCTAGAATGTCTCAATTTTTCAAAGATATATATATTTTGTTGTATAACCCATGCACATAACTAAGAAGGAATTGTGTATGATATGAGAACCATGAGCGGACGATATTGAATTTTTGAGAATAGTTTTAAATTATTTAAGTTTATTCAGATCAGAACCATAGAGTATGACACTAATATGTTACTATAAGAAACATATATTATTATGAGATAAGAAGATTTGACAATTCCCCTTAAATTATGTGAGTAAGTATTTACCCCGTATATGTATAATATGATATGATTTTAAAGTGTATAGAAGGTTCAGGGTTAGGTATTTCAATTTTGTCATTTAAGACTCACAAATTTTTTCCATAAGTGTGATACATGTCTATAGTATAGAAAATATAGTATACGACCACAAGATATAATCAGATAATGAGGAAAGATAAAAATAATCTACGTTTTACTTTAGCATTCGGGACATAACCAGAGAGTATGATGCTAGCAGGTAGTTAGTAGAGAATAATAAGTATATTTTGAGTAGATATAGTGTGATAGCGATTTTGACAGAGTCGGTAGAGGTACGATTTGATTTTCTTAGTTAGGTTAACACTGGTGAGTGAGTAGTAATTTGCATTCACTGAATGTGTGTTAGAACCCAAAGAGTTTAAGATAAATATGAAGTACAGTGACAGTGAGAGTAGAGAATCAGCAAAGTAGTAAAAGAGGACAATTATAGAAAAAATAGTCTTTTAGAGTTACAAAAAAACGGGCCTCCCTTAGACTAGCAGTGTGAGTGAAGTTAAGTCCTTAAGACAAAATATGCCAGTAATTCAGTCCATGTAAGTAATTTAGTTCCCCATTAATGTAAGTAATTTAGTTTTCCCTAGTAAGGAAGATTGCACATAAGTGAGTCGAAAGATGAGTTGTCAGGGACAAAGCGCAAAGAATTGCGGAAGATAAAGAAAGTTGATTGGATCAACGAGAGAGAATGATCCCTAAATATAAGATTGTAACCTTCGATCCAAGAGAGATGTAATAATTATCAATGAGTGCAGTTGAATATTTCAAAACCCGAAGGGTTAACGTGAGATATAAGAACCTCAGCTTAGTAATGAGGGCATAAAGAGATAGTCTCTATAAAAAATATGCCTCGTACGCATAAGAAACATGAAGTGAGTAGAATGGTTTTCGATCGACTTATGTCAAGATCAGTTATTATCGATTAAGCGATCACATCAAAGTTATAAGATCATGCCAGGTAATGTGTCACAATGATAGTGTCATTGCGCGAGGCTTTTGTATTCAAGGTACTGGTCATAGACTTAGCGCACAATGGTTCCATGAGTATTCCAAGAAGTGTCTCAGAAACAAATCAAGTATGGGCATTTTAGCTCATGCTGAGGCACAATAAGAGAATCGTGATGAGAAAAGTTCATTATTTAGCAAAGCTAGGAGTTCAACTTTTGGACACTGAAGATGGCAGAGTTGTTGTACAGAAAAGAGCCAAATACTCCTTAGTAGTTGAGTAAAAAGGGGAAACTAATTTCATGATCCCTATATATTACAACTAAAGGAATGGACTCATAGGCATCAACCCATGACTTTTGAATAAGGGGGAGATGATGGTACTCCAAGGTACCAAGAAAATATTTTGTGTCTCAGACGTAGATAGATGTAAAGAGAGAATAATGGTAAAGACTCTCAATTTTAGATATTCTACCTACCCAAGCTCCACGAAAATGTATCATGGCCTTGAGAAGGTTTATTGGTGGAATGACATGAAGAAGAATGTAGCCAATTTCATGGCTGAGTTCCCAAATTGATAGCAAGCGAAAACTGATTCAGCAGAAGATTATGCCAAGTCATATATATATATATTCAGGAAGGTTTCAGATTCCATGGGGCTCCAATGTCTATGATATCAGATCTCACTATCCAGACACTCAAAGATATGTTGAGCGCATGTCTCCTAGACTTTAAAGGTAATTGAGATGATTATTTGCCTCTCATTGAGTTGTCTCTAAATATAGATATCATGCTAGTATCAAAATGGTACCATTTGAAACTTTGTATAGGTAGAGGTGTAGATCACCTATTAGTTGGTATGAAGTTGACAACACAGTATTACTAGGGCCAGACTTGGTCCATTAGGCTATTGAGAAAGTTAAAAATTTTAGCATTTGAAAATGGCTAAGAGTCGTAAGAGTCCTATGAGAATGTAAGGCGCGGAGATTCAAAGTTTCATGTTAACGGTTGGGTATTTCAAGAAAGTTTTGCCTATAAAAGGCGTCATATGATTTGAGAAGAAGGAGAAGTTCGTCCTAAATATATTAGACCATACAAGATCCTATGAAAGATCATCAAGTTGAGGATTAAGGAAGTCGCTCCAGTGAAAGTGTTGTAACTAACTCAAGTATTCAAACCTCATGGTAGTTCAGTGTTCATGTCCCAGCTCCTCTCAGCAGTCAGATCTCGTGTTGTAACATTTATCCTTTCGGCAATTAAATATCATGATATGATACCCACGTTTACACGTATTCACATCTCCCATCTTTTTAGCACTCATATATCCATGTCAGCCAGTCTTCATGTATTCATGTACCACTTATTCTTTCAGTTGCTTTACATACAATACAATTCAAATGTACTAACGTCTTTTTGAACAGGTCCTGCACTTCACGGTGCAGGTGCAGAGTATCAGGACGACGAATCTGCACACTAGGACTTCACCTGTATCATCTATTTGGTGAGCTTCATTTCATTCGGGGTGCCTGTTAGTTATTTTCATAATTATGTTATATAGTAGAGGTATGTCGGAGCCTTGTCACGATAAATAATTATGCATTCACGTTTCAAAGGTTTCATAGACTATACTAGTTATCATGTCATGGCAGTCAAGTCAGTATTACTTTCAGACTTATTATGTTTTCAGGCTATTTTCGCAATGTACTTTTAGACTATATTTTTAGTAGTATTTTTACATGTTTTAAATAATTACTATAACATATTTTTATGCCCATGATGATTCAGTAAGCCATATGGTTCGCTCGGTCATATGCAGTCAGACAACGAGTGTCGTGTTATACATAGGTCATAGTTTGGGGCGCTACACCCTTCCTCTTGTGGTGCTTCATATTTTTTTAATATTGTGGATAATCGTTCACGAGCTGTGTGGATCTTTCTATTAGTTGATAAGAAAGAAGTATCCCAAATCTTGAAGAATTTCTTTGCTTTGGTGGATAGACAATTTGGTAAGAAAGTGAAGGTTGTTAGAAGTGATAATAGAACCGAGTTCACATGTATGAAGACTTATTTCTTCGAACATGGAATTCTTTTTCAAACATCTTGCACAGGGACACCATAGCAGAATAGAAGAGTCAAAATAAAATACCGTCACATTCTTAATATGGCGCAAGCATTGAGATTTCAGGGTCATCTTTCGATCAAATTTTAGGGAGAATATGTTTTGACTGCGGGGTATTTGATTAATAGAATGCCATCTTCAGTGTTGAGTGGGAAAACCCCCTATGAAATTTTACATGGGGAAGCGCCTCGGTATGACCATTTAAGGGTGATAGGGTCACTATGCTATGCATATACAAAAGGAAGAACGGGGATAAGTTTGAGAGTCAGAGTCATAGGTGCGTCTTCTTGTGATACCCTATGGAAAAAGTTGGAGATTGTATGACTTAGAGAACAATGAATATTTAATCTCACGAGATATTGAATTCTACGAGACTAAGTTTCAATTTGTTGTAGGATCAGGTAACTTGAACGACAATATAGAAGTGATCCTAAATAAAACGGCGGAAGAAAGAAATCAACACGACTTTGAAGAAGACACGATCAACAATATAGGTACAAATGAAACTCGGATGGATGAATTATGGCCAACAGATACCGAATCTATGTATCAACCTACATTAGACCTGACAAATGCAGGTCTATATAGAGAAAGCATAAATGAAGTACAAACTGAAGGTAACCAGACTAACGAAATGCCCTCAAAAGAACAATTGGGTCGGGGTAAATATCAGAAGCATAAATTGACTCGGTTGTGTGACTACATCACTGAAACATTCTAGAAACAAAGTCAATCAACGCATCCTTCAGATCCTCAACACTCCTCAGATGCACCTTATCCTTTAGCTAACTATATAACATGTGATAATTTTTTCTCGTAACACAAAAAGTTTCTTGCAGTAATTACTACAAGAACCAAACCAAAAACCTTCTCAGAGGTAATGAAAAAGGAACATTGAAAAATAACCATGTGTTTAGCAAGAGATCCAAGCATTGGAGGATAATGAAACATGGACACTAGAAACTTTGCCACCAGATAAGAAAACACTCAGAAGTAGATGGATGTACAATATCAAGTACAACTCTAACGGCACAAATGAGCGTTATAAAACTCATTTGGTTATCTTCGAGAATAAACAGGAGAAAGAAATTGACTACAACAAAATTTTGCTCCAGTTGCTAAGGTAGTAACGATTCTGACCTTCATGGTTGTTGTGGTTGCGAAATTGGGAGTTTGCATCATATGGATGTGTATAATTCTTTCTTACACGATGAGCTTACCAAGGAAGTTTATATGAAATTGCCACCAAGATTTCGTGTTCCTAATCTGAGGCAAGTATGTCAACTACGAAAATCTTTGTATGGTTTGAAACAAGCTCTAATGTGTTGATTTGCAAAATTGTCAGGTGTTTTGATGAAATATGGGTTAAAAAAGTCATACTCGGATTATTTTCTATTCACTATGCACCGGGAAGGTATGCATCTTAATGTCTTAGTCTATGTGGATGACTTGATTATCTCCGAAAATGATCATAGTCCCATTAAACGATTCAAAGACTATCTCCACACTTTCACATGAAGGATTTGGGCCCTCTAAAGTATTTTCTGAGGGTTGAAATTGCACGTGGACCAACTGGCTTATTTCTTTATCAACAAAAATATATCCTGGATGTAATCTCTGATTCCAGATTATTAGAAGCTAAACCAATCAATACTCTCATAGAATAGAATCATGGTTTGACATTGGTCGAATGAGCCACTTTGGGTGATTCAGAATCATACCGGTGTTTGGTCAGTCGATTGATATACCTCAATTTTACGCGATATGAGTTGTTATATTGTGTGCATGAATAATCATAATTCATACAACAACCGAAGGAAGCACACTGGAATGCGGTTATCCGTGTGATGTGTTACTGTTAGGCGTATTTTGTATACGCTTTTTGAGTCATTTTTAGTTAGTATTTTACTTATTTTTGTTGTGTTTAGTATAGTATTAGGTTCATTTTTCTTTCTTTTGAGTCACAACGGTTCAAAAAGGCAAAATGGCGAAAAGAAATAAAAAGTGGGCATAAAAGGAGGTCCCGAGGCAGAAAGAGGTTGAAAATTGATAATTCGGACGAAGGCAAAGCAGCACCGCGGTGCCATAATTACTGCCAGGCTGCAGGACTTTCGGCACCTCAATGCCACTCTGCAGGACCGCAGTGCCGAGACGCAAATTTTCAGATCTGAGTTAGAATTGACCAAGGGCAGAAGGGTACATAGGGCACGAATTTGCAATATATTTAAGCCCTAGAGATTAGTTTAGGAGAGGGGAGTTCATTATATCACACAATACAACTCAGGGCAAGGATTGAAGCTACAATTGGAGACTTAGTTCTACGTAAATTGTTTTTCTTTCTTTTTAATTCAGTTTATGTATGGATTTTGTGTTAGTTCTTAGCGTGACTCTAAACACTTTATTAGGGTTTTCCTTATGAATCGCTTGAAACTTTATTTCATGAATTAATGCAGTAGTTTGATTTCTTCTTCACTTGTTACAATTTATTCAATAATTGGTATGAATGCTTGATAGTTAATTGATCACTAATTATCATAATCTATATGATTTCGAATCAAGAACCGAAAGGAGAGATTTGGATATGCTTTAATTGAATAGACATAGGTTAAAATCGTGGACGAAAGCACACCGATACTTGTGTAGCATTATATGTTACTGTTCTTAATCCTCCTATATGGCAAACCCTATCATAGAAATATAGAAGAGTTCTGCACTAGGGTTGATTATATAACCTAACCGGAATATAAGACAGTCTAGTTAACCGCTATATTAACGTAGAAGAAGTCATTCTAGTTGCATTAAGGATTGAATAGAGTGGATAGTCGAGGATTTTGGAAGCCCTAATTTTTTCATAACTGATCACAACTTAAATAGTTTAGTTAATTCTTGCAATTATTCTAGTAGTTAAACAATAAACCAAACTCAATTATCGATTGCCAAATAGATAACATAAAATCGATGAACGGTACTTAGAAACCAGTCTCTGAGGACGATATTCGGTCTTATCAGACTATATTACTTGTGAACGATACGTGCACTTGCGTGAGCATTTGAAAATCGTCCAACAAGTTTTTGGCGCCGTTGCCGGTGACTGACGTACTTCTAAAATCTATTTTTATTTCTACTTTGGCGTATTTTTATTTTCTTTTAATGTTAGAACCCTGTTGCCTTGATTTGTTTGTTGATTTTGGTCTTTTTCAGGAATTTAGTGCATGCGCAAAAAGAGAGGAGAAGATACACTTGTTCCCTTCAACCCTGAAATTGAAAAAACGTGCAATCAAAACAGGCGAAATAAAAGGATAGTTGTTTCAGTGAACATGAAAAACCAACCTCCGAATCAGAATGGGGCAAACAACGAGGTTCCTGAACATGTAGATCATCCAATACCGATCACAACAGAAAGAAGCTTGGGAGATTATGTTCTGCCCACAGTCACTGGTGCACAGACATGCATCAGGCTCCCAGCAATAAGAGCAAATAACTTTGAGATCAAACCAGCCATCCTGAGCCATCTGAAGACTCCCACATGCACATTGGCAAAGTTTTAGAGTTGTGTGCCACTTTCAAGTACAATGGAGTTACTGATGATGTCATTAGACTGAGGCTCTTCCCGTTCTCACTTAGGGACAGAGCCAAGAGTTGGTTGAACTCACTACCTGCCAACTCCGTCACCACATGGCAGGATCTAGCACAAAAGTTTCTTGCAAAGTTCTTCCCTCATTCAAAAGCGGTAAAGTCACTCTATGATGCATGAGAGCGATTTAAGGATCTGCAAAGGAAATACCCACATCATGGCATAGAGAAGTGGATATTAGTCCACATTTTTTATAATGGGCTGAGTGGTACTACTCGTACCATCATTGATGCTGCAGCAGGGGGAGCCTTTATGAGAAAGAGTGACAATGAGGCACATGAGTTACTGGAAGACATGGCTGCCAACAATCATCAAGAGGCAGACGACAGGTCAGTGAATAGCAGGAATACTATGGGCATACATGAGTTAGATGTCATCACTGCCCTGAATGCACATGTGGCCCTTCTGACAAAGCAGCTGCAGCAGAACACTATGTCTATGAATGCAGTCCAGATATCGGTAAATTGTGAGATTTGTGGTGGACTGCATTCCTTTGACAGATGCACAGCGGTGGACCCTAATAATGTGACAATGGAGCAGGTTCAGGCAGTTGAGAACTTTCAACGGCCTTATAATTCCAACACATACAATCCAGGGTGGAGAAATCACCCTTTTCATGGAGGAATGACCAGGCTCAGCAGCAACCATATCAAGAGTAATTACCAGAACCAACAAGCACATAATCAGGCTACCTCATCCCAACAGTTTAGACCACCTACACAATAGGAGAAGCCTGATGATCTGAGGGCTGCATTGCTTACACTCACAAATTCGCAAAATCAGTTCATGTCTGAAACCAGGTCATCTCTCATAAACCTGGAAACGCAGGTTGGGCAACTAGCGAAGATGGTAACCAACAGGCCGCAGGGTACTCTCCCAAGCAATACAGAGATCAATCCAAGAGAGTAGTGTCAGGCAGTGTTGTTAAGGAGTAGAAAACAGTTAGAGCATGTTGCTCCCCAACCCGCAGTGGTTCATGAGAAAGGGGGTGAGAAAACATTGAGGAAGGAAAGGAGGGGGTCACTGAGGACCACCCTACAGTTGAGAAAGCTCCACCAGCACCCTTGATGGAATACACTGATAGAATCCCTTACCCTCAGAGGCTCCAAAAGAAGGCCATAGATCCAAGTTCTTGGAGGTGTTTAAGAAGCTACACATTAATATCCCATTTATTGAGGCGTTAGAACAAATACCCGCATACTTCAAATTCATAAAGGAGATACTTGGGAAGAAGAGAAGGTTGGCGGAGACTGTAGCGCTGACAGAGGAATGCAACACCATCTTACTAAAGAAACTGCCTCCTAAGTTGAAAGATCCAAGAAGTTTCACCCTGCCCTGCACTATTGGCAAGGTAACATGCAACAGGGCAGTTTGTGACTTAGGGGCTAGTATCAACCTCATGCCTCTGTCTGTGTTCAAGAGATTGGGTTTGGGGGAAGCCAAACCAACCACAGTTAATCTGCAGCTGGTTGACCGAACCGTGGTGCATCCCAGAGGCATAGTTGAAGATGTTCTTATTAAGGTGGGAAAGTTCTTCTTCCCAGCAGACTTTCTCATTCTTGACATAGATGAAGATGATGAAATACCCATCATTTTGGGGAGACCATTCCTTGCAACGGGCAGAGCCCTAATTGATGTGGAGAAGGGGGAATTGAGACTAAGGGTTCAAGAAGAAGAGATGGTATTCAGGGTATTCAAATCCACCATTGAGTCCCAGGCTAGCAACAAGTGTTTCGCAGTAAACACAACTGACACAGCAGATCAGCAAGCACAGACAAAAACTTTGAATATCATTCCTACAGCTGTGAGCCCACATGCTAGTTTGAAAGATGAAACAAAAGTGGATGAAATGGAAGCTGTCAAACAGGTAAATCCTACTGAACTCAATACTGTGAAAAATAAAAATAGAGTGAGGAAGAGGAGAATGATTTTGAAGTGGATAGGTTGTGGGGTTAATTTACCCCAATGATTTGAATGATGAACCTGCGTCCGGCTAAAAGACGTTAAAGACATCGCTACTTGGGAGGCAACCCAATGTTTAAATTATGCAATTTAGTTTAAATAGAACAATCTCACTTTTGGTATGTTTGTTGTGTTGTGATGCCAGGTGAAGGAATCGGAGAATGAGCATGACGAAAAGGGTGGAAAACACGGAGTCGAATCAGCACCGCGGTGCCAATCTGTAGGACTGTGGTGCCGAATGTTCAGAGAGGCCCCAGTACTTTAGGCACCGCGATTTCCGAAAAATAAAAAAGCCCTGAATCGCCAACTCCTCCCACATATACCGTCTCAGTGCAATATCCTCCGCCACCACTATTATTTTGAGCCGTTGTATGTATGTAAGTCGTCCCTATTTAATTTTTGAGTCGACACACATTTGGGATAATGTGTCAGTTAAGTTTGAAGTGGTTGTCACGACCCGACCGGGCATGATCGTGCCTACTAGGCACCCTTATAGGTATACATCGAGATAATCACTAACATACATGAAACTTATAAAATAAACAACAGAAATAAAACAACAGGTTAGCCGATAGGGCTACCTTCCTGGACATAAATATATACAACCGAAGCAGTTGCCTCATTCTTTACAAACTGACCCACAATATGTGACTACAGACCTCTAAGAGTTTTTAACATAACAACTGTGGCGGGACAGGGCCCCGCCATACCCCTGAATATACATGAATCTACTACCTCAGGGAAAACCGTACCAAAAGATAAGCCTCCGGAGCAAATGGAGCTTTTTCCCAAAAACTGAACCGAGATCCTAAGAGCAAGGATCACCAACCTGGGTACCTAAAACCTGCGGCATGAACGCAGCCCGAAGAAGTCGATAACAACAGTGCGAATATGGAGCGAAATAACGTCTGATGAAATGTGATCATAACTGTACAAAAGAATGACAGAGACAAGTATAAAAATACATACCAGATCTTGCCGTGTCATTACCACTTATGAACTAATTTCACCTCATTATCTTTTCCCATTCCCAATAAAGATTATAGCCATATTCTTACGTACATGATTAGGAAAAATCATTAAGTTCATTACTGTATAACTTACTTATCTTTCATAAGTATAATCCGGCCCTTTAAGGAGGCGCTATCTTACCCGCCCAATGGGACGCGATCAAGGTCACATAGTCTGCCCATACAGGTATACTGCCCGACCCATTTCTGGGACGATAATGTCATATAGTTTGCCCGTAAAGATATACTGCCCGACCCATTCCTGGGTCGATAATGTCATATAGTCTGCCCGTAAAGGTATCTTGCGGCCCATTCTGGTCGATAATGTCATATAGTGCGCGTAAAGGTATCGCCCGACCCATTCACGGGTCGATAATGTCATATAGTGCGCGTAGAAGGTATACTGCCGGCCCATTCTGGTCGATAATGTCATATAGTGCGCGTAAAGGTATCGCGGCCCATTCTCGGTCGATAATGTCATATAGTGCGCGTAAAGGTATCTTGCCGCCCGTTCTGGTCGATAATGTCATATATATAGTGCGCGTAAGGTATACTGCCCGGCCCATTCCTGGGTCGATAATGTCATATAAAACCCGGGAATTTAACCCAACGTACTACGCACCTCTACTCCTTTAGAAAAACTCTTTTTCAAATAAAACTTCCCAGATACTAACAACTATAATATCAAGTCCTATCCACCTTTCCAGACAAGTCACAATACCTTTTTAGAATTTCAATTACCGGCTTCTAAATCAAGTGACTTCTTTAATAAAAACCTTAAGCAATTGGTACCTTTAAACAATTTGCCCTTCTTTATTTCAAATCAATTCTTTGTTTACCTTATTAGCGAAAACCATTCTCTTAACCTTCCATAAAGCCGTCATAACCAACTTCCCATAAAGCCGTTATAACCCTTTATGGTTCTAGACAAAACTCATTCCTTTTATAACCAAGAGACTTATACTTTTCTTAAAACCAAGTATTATATATATTCACATCAATCCTCTTAACTTTCAAAGTACAATTAGTCTCTTAACCTTTAGAAATCAAGCCATTTATCTTTCCATAAAGCAAATATAACCAACTCCCCATAAAGTCGTTATATTCACCTTATACCTTAGCCACATACAATTTCCTATCCGAGGGACTTATACGTTTAAAACGGAACAAGTATCACATACTTCAAAACTCTTCAAGTCCCTTAACTTTAATAAAACATTAGACATCCTTAATATTCTCAAAGAAGTGAGTAAATCTCCTAACTCACCCGACTTGGCTATTCATAAAACTAGCAAAGGATGTCAAGGTGTTGTACGTCTACCGTACTACACACGTGCAACTAGTCATGCTCAAAAGATAGGAAAAGTTCTACATAGAGTAAATCACACAACTACCTCTTAACTTCTAAGAGTAGAAGGAAACATGAAATGATACCACAAGTATATTCCATACATAGAATCATGCCAAAGGAAGGAAGAGGTTCACATACCTCGCGACGATTATCGACAAGTAGCAAAATGCTCCAAAGTACTCCAACCTTGATAGCTAATCCATCCTTCAAGTAGGATACGCTATACTAAGTACTTCAACCTATAATGGTCACAATCGTCCATTAACCTCTTACTTCAAACGTAGAATATTCTAAGTGCTAAGTCACTAAATTCTACGAAAAATCGAACAAGACCTCCTTTGTTTTTACTTACTTTGCCACCTTTTCAAGGCCGAATACAATAACCAAACACGCCACATTTAAGGCCCAATCAAGGCAATCAGCAATAGGGGATTACACGCCTACTAGACGTGTAAAATTCCGTCCCACAAACGATATCAAATTAATACAACTTACTAGGCCAATTCTAACTCAAGTACTACAACATCAATTCTTATCCAATTTCCATTTCAATCCAAGTTATTAGCCTAACATGATATCAAGTCGCAAACGATAATAACTACTATAATCTCCAAGTAATTAACATGCGACGATCCTAATAAACGACCAAATTGTAATCCAACTTAACATGGCTTACATTACATTTCGGATTTTTCAAGGCTACAATCAATCCATAATCCTTAAAACTTCAACACATATACTTCATGCTAGCAACAAGTAAAGCTAACAACAATATAAATAATCTTGTAACACTTTCAAAGGACAAGATTATACCTCAACGAATCTTAATCCAATCTTCAAATCCGAAGTCGCTCCTTAGCAACTTAGAGCCTCTTCAAGACACTCCAATCCGCTAGTTAAGACCCTTAGAACCACACCAACAACTTTCCTTCAAACTTTCAATCCAAAACCTAGAAAGCCACTAGGTTTTCACTTTGCGACTAACCCGAAAACTATCTTTTTCCGAGATTTTTCTATTGAGATATGCCTACAATACACATAGAAACCTTGGTTTAAAGTGTGGGGCTTATTGGACAAGAAACAAAAAAAATTCTTTCTTCTTGGACCCAAACCCGAGAGCAACTAAGCTTGTTCTTCCAATTTTTGTAAATTTTTGGCTAAGTATGGAACTTGTCTCACTACTAGTAGTATAATATAGTGCAATGGAGGGTTAAGATCTAAAAAATGGGTGGTTTGGATGAGGTTTTAACAAATATCAAGACTAATGTGGGGTCATTGACTTGGTCAATGTTGTCAAGCTCTAAGGCTAGCAAGACTTGTCTTCCTAACAAGGGTCAAATGACCCTTTTGTCCATGATTAATTTCGTCCAAGGCATTCTAAGGGGGGGGGGGGTGACACGTGTCTCCCTCCCATTCGTCACAATATTCGTTTTCCGACAATTTCATAATTCCGATAAATTTTTACAAGTCTCAATTCTCAACACTTGTGAGTTCTTACGTACGTTCTTAAAACATGTCCTGTAAATACGGGGTGTAACAGGTACCTTATGTTTTTTAGTCTTTATTTTGTGTCTTTTATTGTGTCCATATGAGTCAATTTTTTTATGACCATGCATGTTGTAGTTGCTGAAAACGTCTAGTGAGTTAAGTGGGATAATGTAAAGGAATTAGAAGCTAAAATCTGTGTTCTCAAGTTAGATATGCCAAAAATTTATGAAAATCTGATTATTTGGGATATTTGTGCTTAGCTTATGCGTTGTCAATTGAAAAATATCTATGAAGTCTGCTTGCTTGTTATTTGAAGCGAAATAGTTAGGACGTACATGTTTAGGGAGATGACTCAGACATTTCTTTGTTAGCTCTTCTTACCTTTCATTACCTACCTTACAGTAAATTGTATCCACAGTCAGCCCCGTTGAGCCTAAAATAAGTTATTTCTTTTACACCCTATGATTCCCTTGTGCCATAAGCAGTAATTGAAAATTGGGATGAAAAAGAGTGACAAAGAAATACCAAAAAAGAGTGAAAAAGAAATACCAAAAGAGAATGGAAAAAAAATTGATGCACCCCAATAAAAAATAATGCAAAAGCTTAAGTTTGGGGGTGCCTATGTGAATGTGTTTCACACTCTCAAAAAGAGAAAAGGGGAGTGATAGGTATGGGCTGAAAAAGAATACCAAAAAGAAGGACAAAATGGTTGAATGAGAAAAACGTTTATGGTACGTAAAGTGAGCCTAAATGTCTACTCTTACCTACCCCTGTCTAAGCCTACATTACAACCCTGAAAAAGTCCTGAAGATCTCTAAAATATATGTCTATGATTAGTGGAGAATAGCAGGTAAACAGACCCATAGAACTAAATGAATTTGACATGCATAGGGTAGGTGTTCATATTTCCATTGAGTGTGATTGAAATGAATTTGCGAAATATCTGGCTTGAAATTCTAGATTGTTATATTCATGTTATATGTTCCAACATATTATTCCACTGACGTTCATGTGATTCTAAGTAACCTTTTGCAGCTGCTTGATTTGAGTCTTTGAGTCTTTTCAATTTTATTTCTTTGTTTTTGTTTTCTGCTTTACTCGAGGGCGAGCAAAGTTTAAGTTTGGGGGTTTGTTAGGAGTATTTTGTATACGCTTTTTGAGTTATTTTTAGTTAGTATTTTACTTGTTTTTGTTGTGTTTAGTATAGTATTAGGTTCATTTTTCTTTCTTTTGAATCACAGCGGTTCAAAAAGGCAAAATGACGAAAAGAAACGGAAAGTGGGCATAGAAGGAGGTCCTGAGGCAGAAAGAGGTTGAAAATTGATAATTCGGACAAAGGCAAAGCAGCACTGCGGTGCCCAGAAGCAGAACCGCGGTTCCAGAAGATCAGAGACCCCGCAGGACTTTTGGCACCGGAGTGTCATTCAGACAGAACGGCGGTGCCATATTTACTGCCAGGCTGCAGGACTTTCGGCACCGCGGTGCCGAGGCGCAAATTTTCAGATCCGAATTAGAATTGACAAAGGGAAGAAGGGTCCATAGGGCACGAATTCGCAACATATTTAAGCCCTAGGGATTAGTTTAGGAGAGGGGAGTTCATTCTATCACACAATACAACTCAGGGCAAGGATTGAGGCTACAATTGGAGACTTAGTTCTACATAATTTTTCTTTCTTTCTTTTTAATTCAGTTTATGTATGGATTTTGTGTTAGTTCTTAGCGTGACTCTAAACACTTTATTAGGGCTTTCTTTATGAATCGCTTGAAAAGTATTTTGATTTCTTCTTCACTTGTTAAGATTTATTCAATAATTGGTATGAATGTTTGATAGTTAATTGATCACTAATTATCATAATCTATATGATTTCGAATCAAGAACCGAAAGGAGAGATTTGGATATGCTGTAATTGAATAGACATAGGTTAAAATCGTGGACGAAAGTACCCCGATACTTGTGTAGCATTATAGGTTACTGTTCTTAATCCTCCTATGTGGTAAATCCTATCATAGAAATATATAAGGGTTCTGCATTGGGGTTGAGTGATTATATATCCTAACTGGAATATAAGACAGTCTAGTTAACTGTTATCTTAACGTAGAAGAAGAAGTCATTCTAGTTGCATTAAGGATTTAATAGAACGGATAGTCGAGGATTTTGGAAGCCCTAATTCCTTCATAACCGATCACAACTTAAATAATTTAGTTAATTCTTGCAATTATTCTAGTAGTTAAACAAAAAACCAAACTCAATTATTGATTGCCAAATAGATAACATAAAATAGATGAATGGTACTTAGAAACCAGTCTCTGAGGACGATATTCGGTCTTATCAGACTATATTACTTGTCAACGATACGTGCACTTGCGTGAACATTTGTAAATCGCCCAACAGTTACTTGAAGAAGAATCATGACAAGGCATAATGATGAGAAAATATTGTGATCTCCAGTTGCATGGATGGTGTGATTCGTACTATGCCGGATGTCCGTTGAGTCGGAAATCACTTACATGTTGGTTTATCTCCCTCGGGAATTCACTTGTGTCATTGAAAACGAAGAAGCAATATATTATCTCCCGCTCGTCAGCAGAGGCTGAATATAGATCGATTGCAATGACCGTTTTTGAATTGCAATGGTTAAAGGGAATTTTGCATAGTATGGGCGTTGAACACAAGTTTCTGGTAAAAATGTATTGTGACAGTCAAGCAACTTTGTAAATTATCCGGAATCTGGTGTTTCGTGAATGGACTAAACACATTGAAGTGGACCGTCACTATGTCCGGAACACAATCCAATCTGATGCAATGTTCCCCAGTCATGTCTCAACCAGTGAGTAGTTGGTCGATGTGTTTACAGAGTCTTTAGAAAAATCGCAGCATAAATATTTACTTGGCAAGTTAGGCATTTGAGACCCTCATGCTCCAACTTGAGGGGTATTGAGGACCCTATTCTAATCTAATTATAATAGTTTAGTTTATTTATGGTACAATTGTAATTATGATAAATATAAGATTTGTAGTTCTATTGGAATATGATTACCTTATAAGACTAGGAGAATGAGAACTTACTTCTATATAAGGAGATTATTATGATGAATACAAACGAGAAAGAATTCTCTCATTATTCACGTCTTTCTGAATTCTCTCATTGTCTCGATTTTAACAGGATTACATTAGAGGTATTGAAATAGGATACTGCATCTTTCAAAGACTTCATTTCTAAAAAGTCTAATGCAAATCTCCTTCTGGTTCTAAATCTCTATTATGTCAAGCAACTCCAATTTTAAAATAATAGACAAACAACATATTCCTATACCTTCAGTACTTTTCTTTTTGTTCCCTTAAAATTGGAGTTGCTATGAACAACTTGATCCGCGTGCCAGATCAATTATTTGCAGTGCTTCATATTTGACAAACTACTTATATCATGTTGATTCGGTATCAATGGAGATTATGCTTCTTCAGTATAACTTGGTAGTGGCGGAGAAAGTATTTGAGTTGTACCACTGGAGGTACATTCGATTCCTGGAAACAGTTCCACTTCGGTCCGCTTGCTTTGTGATGTGAGATGACTTACTAATAATTTCAACGCTTCTTTTATCCACCCGTTTTAACACAAATTTCTTGCTTCACACACATTCATCTGCAATAGGATTTTGGATAGGTTACTCATCAGAAAATGTGAAGATGTGATTTTATTTCATAAAAAAACTTGGTATTCTGGTCTAATAGTTCTTTCGCGGATCGCTTTCTCATGCTAAGAGTCTAGTTGTTCTGTCATAAGCAGAGGAAACATATACCCTTCATAGGTGGTGTTTGCGGTGGTGTTCTCAAAGTACCATGGTCCCAGGGGCGGATTCATTGTGTAAATTATGATGCATGTGAATTCATGATCTCTCCTACAACTAGATATTTTATGTGACGATCCATTTGAGCATTAAGACTCCTTTTCCCTAATAGACCCTTTCAATAGCTTTAAGATGATGTTTATCACTTGCGGGGATGATTGGAATAGTTTTCGAGACAATTGGGTGAGTATCGGAGAAGAAAATCTAAAATTTAAAAGTTCTTAAGTTGAAATAAGAAAAGTGTTGACCAAAGTCAACATCAGGGTTAATGAACTCAGATTCCGTTTTGAAAGTTTCTTTAGGTTCTTAACGTGATTTATTACTTATTTGGATGGTTTGGACGAATCTCGAGACACTTGAGTTGCATTCGAGTAGAAATGGAAGTTAAGAGTTAACCATAGTCAAAAAGTTGACTAAACTACTCAGATTCTTGATCTAAAAGTTGCAGCAGGTTCGTATGATGATTTTGGACTGGTCCGCAAGTTTTGGTGAAATTTCTAGGAGTTTCGGATAAGTTTGGGTTGTGTAGCGCTCTTATTTGATGTCTCGACGACGTTTCTTTGAGCATAAATGGTACCACATTAAGCAAATGAGCTCTAAATTGTGTTTTGATCAAATCATTATATTTGTATCGTGATTAGGAATCATAGCAACAAGAATCGTTGAATTTCGAGGTCATATGAGAAAGTTATTGTGTAATTCTAGCATAAATATTTGGTGCTGGTGCAACTATGGTCGCGATCTCGAGGCTTCACTCGCGACTGCAGAGGCTTTCATTGTGATTGCGAAGCCTATCGTCATGGTCACAGACTTTTGTCGCGACCGCAGAGGCCTTTTGTTGCGACCTCAGAGGCCTTTTGTTGCGACCGCGAGGGGTTGTCACTAAAAATGATCCAATCCATTATAAAATTGACAGATTCGTCTTAAAAATGTATTTTCACGATTTTGAGAGTTTTGGAGCTCGAATTTGGGCAATTTTCAACTTGGGATAAGATTCTAATCTTTGTTTTTCATATTTTTCCATGATTCGTATCATTTATTTAGCGTTATATCCATGTTTTGGTTGGGAAATATTTTAGTTTTGAGTCCTACCAGGTTGGAGTGCGGGTGCCATCACGACTTAAAATTTTTAATGGGTCGTTACATGTGTCCTCCTGATTGAAAAGAGTGAGTGTAAGTAGGTAGTATGTTTCCACTTCTAAATCTTTGCATCCCATTTCTTTTGCAACTTTTAATCATTTTTTATGCTTCGGAATTTTGTAACGAGATTTGTGAAAGTACATGTATGTCCTAGAGACAATCTGTATTAGGATAAAATGTACTTTATACACATTCGTATTTATATTAATGATGATTAATATTATGACATTTGCATTTGTTGAATTATTAGTTGATTGTTTATAATATTCTATAAATGCATCCCCAGAGTTTATGTGATTATTAATGGTGTGAGAATTAATATTATAACGTAACTCTTAAATAGCCTCGATTAATGATCATCGAGATTGGGATATCGATGATATGCGAATCGTCGACATGTGGTTTGCATCATGTAGTATGTCTCACTTGCTACGAGTTATAGCAACTCATGATGGACGCATGGACACTTGTTGAAGTATTTGTATACCCTGCTGATGTACTGTTTTGTTATATGTCTATAATGTCATCTGCGTATAGGAGATAGAAGTCCTTAGACTTGAGGTCGATACCACCTTGTTTACGGAGTAATGTACTTTGATCTTGTCCTAAGCTCAAATTCCTTATAGGTTGAGACACGACTTGTTTTGGGTACGTTACGAAGTAGATTAAAGGTGGTAGTTGAGCCTTAGGATTCATTCCTCGAATGTATCTTCGAGAGAGCACTCAAATTCTCATATGGTATTAGATTGACTAAGTCGTTGGCCAACGCAATGGACATGTTTTTGATATGGTCGTGTTGTCAATTAATATAGATGAGGTATAATAATCAAGTCATTTGGATAGACACTTGACAAATCCTAAGCTTGATTGAGTGTGTCGTGAATGAAATGATTTTATCTTCCCACATAGAGGTTCAGTTCACATGTTTCATGTAGCTAAACTTTACATATTGAGTTCATCTTCCGACGCAGTCTAGGAGTTCCGTGAAAACCCTAATGTTGTTAGTGTCGATATGTAAAGACCTGAAGAGTAACACTAAGTCAAATGTTTCGTCGATTGAATGATGTAATTAGAGAAGAGATTTTATATATATATATATATATATATATATATGTTCGGTTGATGATCGAGACATTAGAAAGAAATGGAAATAAGACAGAAAATGGGATAGGGCCGCGACGCCATGGACTCAGGACCGCGACACCTGAACATGTGTCTAGCGCTGCGGCGCCACTTATGCAGAGCCGCGGCGCGTCCAGTGGGTCCGACTGTTGGCCCAATCTGCTGAGGTTTTAATGGGCTGGCCCATTTGGGGAACCCTAGCTGTCCACTTCAGCTATAAATAAAGGGGTTCCACTTCCCATTTCTTTACACCAAAAGCAAGAGATCAATCTCTTCTAAAGCTCTGCTGGAATCTCTAGCATTCCAAGTGTTAGAAAATTACATTAAAGTTCTTGACTTGCAAATCGAGGGACATTTGCGTGCGCACCCTCGGACTACACAAAGCTTTAAGGTTTCAGCTAACTACAATGTAAGTCTTCGTTCGAAGTATTACATTCTTGCTTTGTGTTATTTTACATTATATAATTATACTACAGTTTGACCGCCATGTCGGGTTTGAAACATAAATTTTCAAATTCCGCTGCGTGTATGAACCCGATAAAACTCCTACAATTTGAAGTAAGACTTACTTTACGTAAGTGTTCCTATATTCGAAAGAAATCTGTCGTTATTTTCCTTCCTATCCTGCTTTGATTTCATTTCTTTTGAGCCGAACGTCTATTGGAACAACCTCTCTAACTCAAAAGGTAGGCTTAAAGTCTGCACATCCTACCCTACTCAGACCCCACTTGTGTTACTACAGTGCGTATGTTGTTGTTATTCTAAGGCAATGTTGTTTTACGTCTAGTAAATGCGTTAAAATACTGGAAGTTTGTTTCACGATGATACCAAAAGAAGAAGTACTTACAAGCTTTGATCTTTTCCGAGTCTCTAAAAAATGTGGGCAAATTATTAAACTTTAATCCTTATACGGAAGCAAAATACTGGAAGTTTGTTTCTGAAGAGTAAATTTGGAATCTTGCTGAACAACTTTTTTCATTCTCTTTGAACTGGTCTGGTTAGGATGTTTTTTCCTTTTGTCTCCTTTAGTTCTCACTGGCAGCGTGATAATTTCCCTTAATTTTTCATTTTTAGTTTTGTTAAGAAATATTATTTGCTTTTTAAGTAGTTGAATTGTCTTGTGTTTTTATGTTTTTGGTGTAAACAGACCTATTCAGAACTCAGAAGAACCTGTTGATATAATTGATGGTCTGAGTGGCATTTAGGATGCCTTGTTTCCATTTCTTTCTAATGTCTCGATCATCAACCAAACATATATAATCTCTTCTCTAATTACATCCTTCAATCGACGGAACATTTGACTTAGTGTTACCCTTCAGGCTTTTACATATTGACACTAATAACATTACGGTTTTCACGGAACTCCTAGACTGCGCCGGAAGACGAACTCAATATGTAAAGTTAAGCTACACGAAACATGTGAACTGAACCTCTATGTGGGAGATAAAATTCTTTCATTCACGACACACTCAATCAAGCTTAGGATTTGTCAAGTGTCTATCCAAATGGTTTGATCATTATAACTCATCTATATTAGTTGACAACAGGACCATATCAATGACATGTCCATTGCGTTGGTCAACGACTTAGTCAACCTAATACCATATGAGTATATGAGTGTTCACTCAAATATATATTCGAGGAATGAATCTCAATCTTGGCTCAACCACCACCTTTAATCTACTTCGTAATGCACCCAAAACAAGTCGCGTCTCAACCTATAAGGCATTTGAGCTTAGGACAGGATCAAAGTACATTACTCCGTAAACAAGGTGGTATCGACCTCAAATATAAGGACTTCTATCTCTCACACGCCGATGACATTATAGACATATAACAAAACAGTGCATCAGTAGGGTATACAAATACTTCAACAAGTATCCATGTGTCCATCACGAGTTATCATAACTCGTAGCAAGTGAGACATACTACATCCCCTAAGGATATGATGCATACCACATGTCGACGTATCGCATATCATCGATATCTCAATCTTGATGATCATTAGTCGAGGCTATTTAAGAGTTACGTTATAATATTAATTCTCACATCATTAATAACCACGTAAACTCTAGGGATGCATTTATAGAATATTATAAACAATATCAACTAATAATTCAACAAATGCAAGTGTCATAATATTAATCATCATTAATATAAATACGAAGGTATATAAAGTTCATTTTGTCCTAATATAGATTGTCTCTAGGACATACATATACTTTCAAAATGAGCAGTTATAAGTGGAGTATAACTTTGGTTCATGGGACAGGAACGAGTTTGTAAGGTTCTGTATTTTCCTAAGGCTAGCCAGTGGGTCGGGCAGACCCGGTCCCGTCCCGACCCGATCCCGTACCGGCCCTGTTTAAATTAAAAAATAAAATTAGCGGGTCCGGGGCTCGAACCGGGACGGGACATGGTATGGTCCCGTCTGACCCGGTCCCACTAGGACCCGACCCGTCTCGATTCCGTCCCGGTCCCGCCACTTGCCAAAAATAGCCGTTGCAATAACGGTCATTTTATATTTTCTATGTCTTTTGCAAATTTTTTCAACAACAGTACACTACAATGTTGTAATTCTGAATCTTGTATATTTCAATGAAATAATTAATAATATAAGAGGCACAAAAACAGCATTGGGATGTTTTTTTTACACTCTTCTTGTCTTTGTTTAATTATTTAGTTTATAAATATATATGAGTATAATACTATAATAGTATAATATGAGTATATGACTATCACTATATGACTATATGTTACTTTGTCAGTAATTTAGTATTTTTAATTTAGTGGAAAAGTTAAAAAAAAACCGCCGGCCATTGCAAGGACCGATCGATCGGGGCGGGACACGGTATCGTCCCGCTAGTACCGATCCCGCCCCAGCCCGACCCCGTCCCTCCTCTCCGTTCCGACCCCGTCCCGAGTCCGCCTATCCCGATCCCAGTGGGCCCGATCCGGCCCCTGGCCAGTCCTATATTTTCCTAAGAGTCAGTTTGCTAGGGATAATTTTTTTTGTCATATGATTAATATACCTAACAAATAAATAATCAAAGAATAACTATTTTTAATAGGTTAATTTGTAAAATTGCTAGTAAGACGGGAGGAGTGGCATGTCACTTTTGAAACTTGTTTTTTCTACTTACACTAAGGAAGTCATTTGTCTTATTTTGAAGGAACTTATTTTGGTAGAGTAAATGTTTTCCAAAATTTTTAACTGTACTAAAAATTGGAAAATGTTTCCTTCCGTACCAAACATACCCATATTATCACGAAAATCAAATCCTTTTAACTAGCGAAGTTAGAAATTGTTTTTACTGATTTGTAAAACAAAGATGATAATAACTTGGTATTAGGACCAACCAGATCCAATCTGTAATTAACTGGAGATTAGAAGAGTGAATGGCTAATAGATCTACACACATCTATGTTGTATTGCTATAAGGATCTTGTGTTGAGGATTGAGCGTGAAAAGTTAGTTTTGTTTGCATGTCTTGCCACCTTCATTTTAGAGTACTTGAAGTCAACATCACATCATATTTTTTTCCTTCAGTATCATGGTTTTAGAATGGAAATAACTGCTCTTAATTGTATTAGTTAATGAGACTCACTGGTTACGAAATTCATAGTAGCTGCAAATGCCATATTTTATGAATAGTCAGTTACATGTATGGAACTAAAATAAAGGATCTTGGCAAAACTGATCCCTTAAAAATATCTAGCAGCAGCAGCCAGCAGGAACCAAGGCCTTTCCCGAGAATAGGTTGCTTAGCATAAAACAGTTTGATTGAAGTCTTCTCAGAGTGGTTTCCTAGCATGAAGATAGTGCAGGTCTGGCACTTGACGTTGAAATGAAGAGTACATCTATTTGATGAACGGCTAGATATTAAGAAAAAATCACACCAAACTGTTTATATGCTCTTTTGTCTGTAAACGTGTATATTATAGAAACAATTATATCTTTATCCATAATTAGAATATTTTCATATATTGTGTAAATATAATTATGGTAAGACTAGGATTCCTCTTTTGTATAAACTTAGGATTCTTATTGTATAAGGGATGAATATTATACTCTATATATACTTTGATATTAATGAGAAGACTCCCTATGAGAGATTAATATCATCGTACATGGTATCAAGAGTCAAACACCCAAAATCCTAGAAATTTCGTCCAAAGCCGCCGGCGCCATCCCTTCTCCGTCGCGATTCCTCTCCAAAATTTCTTGGTTTTTCTTCTTCCTTCCTCTCTTCTCTAAATGGTTACTCAGGAGTCTTCCACTACTTCTGACGCATTCACCTCAACAAATCCCACCACCATGTCGTCATCCACTTTTCATCTCGCCCTAACTGTTACCAATATCAAGAAGTCTATTCTTATTCTTCTTGATCAAGAAAACAGTCAGTATTCTCCTTGGGTTGAACCGTTTCGTAATCACGCATGTCTCTATAACGTGCTTGATCACATCGACGACACTATTCCGTGCCCCCCGAAGATTGATGAGTCTACTTGGCGTTGTCTAGACGCCGACGTCAAACAATGAATTTATGGTAGTATTTCTCATGATCTTCTTCTTACTATTATGAAATCTGGCGCCACATCCCGTGATTTATGGAACCGCTTGGAGAAAATCTTTCAAGATAACAAGCACACGCGTGCGGTGTATTTGGAGGAACAATTTAACAATACACGCCTTGACAACTTCTCCAACATGACTGAATATTGCAAACAGTTGAAACTACCGGCGGATCAACTCTTCAACGTCGACACACCTGTCTCGGACACTCTTGCAATTGATTGCATGCCTTCATGATTGATTGTCCAAGACCTTCATGATGAAGGATTTAGGTGAAGTCTGCTACATTCTGGGAATTAGGATCTATAGAGATAGACCTAATAGATTGTTGGGGCTGTCACAGTCAGTCTACATAGACAAAGTGCTTAGACGTTTTTCAATGGAGAATTCCAAGAAAGACGGTCTTCCGATGGGTCAAGGCATCAAGTTATCAAAGAAGGGTTGCCCTTCTAATGCTATAGAACTTGAGCGAATGAAGAGGATCTCATATGCTTCGGCTATAGGATCACTCATGTATTCCATGACCTGTACTAGGTCAGATGTGGCCTTTGCACTTAGTATGACTTGCAAGTTCCAGCAGAATCCTGGTGAAGAACACTGGAAAACAGTCAAGAGTATTCTCAAGTACCTGAGACGTACTAAAGATTACTTTCTAGTCTATGGTGGAGAAAATGAGTTGGTTGCCACTGGGTATACCGATGCTAGTTTCCAGACAGATGTTGATGATTTCAAATCTCAGTCTGGTTACACTTTTGTTTTCAACAGAGGAGCGGTGAGCTGGTAGAGTTCCAAACAGGCTACTACTGCAGACTCGACTACTGAAGCGGAGTACATTGCTGGATCGGAAGCTGCTAAGGAAGGTGTCGTGATTTCTGAGTTCCTGAAGGAACTAGGAGTTGTTCTGAGTGCTAGTTGTCCAATAACCATTTATTGTGACAACACTGGTGCAATTGCACATGCAAAGGAACCAAGATCAACTAACAGAAACAAGCATGTACCGAGGAAATACCACATTCTCCGAGAGATGGTGGAAGCTGAAGATATTAAGATATATTATATTCCCACAGACAATAATCTAGCAGACCCGTTTACTAAACCATTAAGCTTGGTTAAGCATAATGGTCATTTTGAGAACATGAGTATTAAATATGTTGGTGATTGGCTCTAGGCCGAGTGGGAGATTGAAAGTATATGTATGTCTTAGAGACAATCTGTATTACAACACAATGTACTTTATACACATTCGTAATTATATTAATCATGATTACTATTATGGCCTTTGAATTTATTGAATTATTAGTTGATTGTCTATAATATTTTATATATGCATCCCTAGAGTTTACGTGTTTATTAATGATGTGAGAATTAATGTTATAACGTAACTCTTAAATTACCTCGACTAATGATCATCGAGATTGGGATATCGATGATATGCGATACGTCAACATGTGGTCTGCATCATATCCTTAGGGGATGTAGTATGTCTCACTTGCTATGAGTTATGGCAACTCGTGGTGGACACATGAATACTTGTTGAAGTATTGGTATACCCTGCTGATGCACTATTGTTATATGTCTATAATGTCATCGGCATGTGGGAGATAGAAGTCCTTAGACTTGAGGTCAATATCACCTTGTTTACAGAGTAATGTACTTTGATCCTGTCCTAAGCTCAAATGCCTTATAGGTTGTGACACGCCTTGTTTTGGGTGCATTACGAAGTAGATTAAAGGTGGTATGTGAGCCAAGATTAGGATTCATTCCTTGAATGTATATTCAAGTGAACACTCAGACACTCATATGGTATTAGGTTGACTAAGTTATTGGCCAATGCAATGGACATGTTTGTGATATGGTCCTGTTGTCAACTAATATAGATGAGTTGTAATGATCAAGCCATTTGGATAAACACTTGACAGATCCTAAGCTTGATTGAGTGTGTCAAGAATGAAAGAATTTTATCTTCTCACATAGAGGTTCAGTTCACATGTTTTGTGTAGCTAAACTTTACATATTGAGTTCGTCTTCCGGCGCAGTCTAGGATTTTCGTGTAGACCCTAATGTTATTAGTGTCAATATGTAAAGACCTGAAGGGTAACACTAAGTCAATTATTCCATCGATTCAAGGATGTAATCATAGAGTATATAAATGTTCGGTTGATAATCGAGACATTAGAATAAAATAGAAACGAAGCAAAACTGGAGCAGGGCCACGGCGCCAGAGTTAGGTCCATGGCGCCTTACTCAGTGTCGCGACGCCGACACACGTCCAGTGGGTCCGAATGACCCACTCTGCTTCGGTTTCTGGGCCTGGCCCACGAGGGAAATCCTAGCTGATTTTCAGCTATATATACAGGGTTTTTCCTCATATTTTACACACCATCTTTCATAAGATTTTACTCTACCGAAACTCTGCTGGAATTCCTAGCTTTCCAAAGGAGAAATTACATCATAGTCTTTGACTTGCTAATCGAGGGACAATTGCGTGCTCACCCTCGGACTACACAACACAAGCTTCGAGAAATTTCAGATTGCTATCAATGTAAGTCTTTGTTCGAAGTATTACATTCTTGCTTGTGTTTATTTTACATTGTAAAATCATCCTACAGTTTGACCGTCGACGGGTTTGAAACATAAATTTTCAAATTCCGCTGCGTGTACGAACCCGACGCAAAACCCTACACACTGGCCAGCCTTAGTTGGATCTACAAAGATATTTTAGATTCTATTTGAATATCATACACAGCCAGCTGGTGCTATTTAGTACATTGTCCATGAAACACATTAGTTTGGCTTGTAGTTGGTGGCTTCTCGTGAAACGAATCGTGCTAACATGTCAAGGTTCATTATTATTGTAAAACTAGCATTTATGCATTTGCTATCATTTGGAGAAGCAATTACAAAGTTCCCTTTTTGGTGCTTCCATTGGGTTCTACTTCTATACCTAGTCATCTCATAACTGTTTATTCCAGAAGGTTTAGAGAACAAACAACTAAAATAGGTGGAAACTCGACTTCCTTGTATAGTCGATTAGCTGATTATTCTTATCTACACAATAATCCAATATCTGTCAAAGGTTACATAAATATGGAAATGAAAGAAGCATGTTCTTATGCATATCCAGGGCAGTTATCACCTACCTGTTGTCTGGAGATGCTCTGGTATAATACTTGGAAAAATATAGCATTGTACAAAAATCTCTTATCCCAAGAGTCTGGTATTTGCATATGCTGGAAGACCCCTACTTAAGTATCAATATTCGTGAAGTCTGAAGTTAAAAAGTGAGATATTTAGTCAAAACAAAAGTTGCACACAGTATTAACCTATTAACGTTAATTACGAGCATATGACTTTAAATTTAATCTTCAGAAGATCCATAGACTGGTCCAATACAGTAGCCTACGAAAAACAAGAAGCCTTTGTATTGCATATGAGGTTCAAGCTGGATTCCTCCTTCTCTGTGTGTGTGGCCCTTAACCGAGATATGTTTCGATGAATTATTTTTCAATCTGCTACATTGCTGTGTTGGATGCTGAAAAACAAGACGTCGATCTCTTGATTATGTTTTGGTAAGAAACCTAAAACTTGTTAATTATGTTCCTGTTATTAAAAGGAAATGAAAATTGGATACCCGTTTAACTGTGGTGACAACTCCTGAGATTTCACAGTTCTTGACTCGTCATAGTTACTTCAACACATTTAGTGAAAACCCTGTCTCTATTGCCACAGCACTTGGCGTTCTTAGAGTGTTTAAAAAAGAAGGCTTCAAGAATATGCTCAGAACAATAGCAATTGGTTAACAAATTGCACCATGGAAATCTTGTGCGCCTCGTATAAGTTATAACTGTCCTGCAAGGTGTCAATCATATCATGGAAAACGATACATCATCACCTCCGATAGCATGAAAAGCAGTTTAAATTCGGCCAGATAATAAAATATCACGCCTTAAATCATTTATGAGATAATTATGAATAAATTCTGATAAATATTACTCCAAATGATGACTTAGTTAAATAGTAACTAATGTGTTATAATAGATTTAATTATAATAACTGTACAATAAATTTTACAATATACAACAACAATAATAATAAACCTTGTGTGGTCCCATAAGGTGCGGTCCGGAGATGGCAGGATATACGCAAAACTTACGTCTATCTGTGATATTTGTGAAGTAGAGATATTATTTTTGATAGACCCTCGATTCAGAAGAAAAATACGTGTCTCTGAAATATATGAAAGGATGACATCAAATAATAAAATATAAAATAAATGTGGAAATTTTACAATTATATATATATATATAGTGGATCCCATTAGTTTTCTTACACCTGATTAATTATGTGTAGAGCAAAATGATTGTGGAAAAGGGAAGAATACTTTTTAAATTTGATGCGAGTGTTTTATACGAAAGTGGTGGTAGTCCAGCAAATTGTGTGCGGACATCCGATTGTAGCATCCCTTAATAGTCTGAAAACATACCTTTTAACGGAATTTTAGGACTATGGAAGATATTAAATATTGATAAAAGATCGTAGACTTTTAATTTAAAAATGAATCTTTATTTCATAATAATTATTTCTGTACTACTTGAATGTTATTTAATAAATTTGATAAGAACTATTACTGACTTACTATTTATATTTCTTCCCTCCTTAAAAAACGGCAACATCCAACTTCAAAATAAAATCCACTATCTTTGCTAATATTACAAAAATTGTCCATTCCCCCAACTTAATTCGTTTCCTTCTGGTCTGAATTATGTGTTGTCTGTTTGCATAACTATGCCTTCCAAGTTAACACTATTTGCACAGATACATTTCAAATAGGAAAAAAGGTTAAAAATGACCAAAAAGTATAAGAAATTCAAAATATTTGTCTTGCAATTATAGTTTGTTCTAATTCTGCCTTTACCGTTACTTTATTGGATAAAAATACTTTTCTTTCGAACGAAAGCTAATGTAGTATAATTAGAAGACTAATTAGTGTTAATTAGCTTATTAGTTTACTAGATTCCCAATTCACATTTTTAGGGCTATAGATCTACACGCATACTATAAGTTTTGATCCAATTGTGTATGGACGACCTATGTGAATTTACATTTTGGAGAGTAGTCATGGACTTACACATATACACTAAAGGGTCATTTGGTAAGCAAGATAAGATGTGATATTCCAAAATTAAGTTTGGGATTGGATTTATACTTTGTTTGGTTGAAGGTATAAATTTATTATAGAAAAAAATTATACATTTAACCAAACTGAGTATAAATTTTATCTCAACTTAGACTTGGATACTCTATCTTATCCCACCTCCCATGAAATAAATGTCACGACCCAAATAATGAATCGTGATGGCACCTACCCTATTCCCCCGAGTAGGCGAACCACGTTCTCATTAACAAGGCAAATCAGCGGAAAAATAAATAAGAAAAGAAATTATAAGTTTTAAACACTTAATTTCCCAAAATCTGGTCAAAATGGTACAAGAGCACTAACAAACCTGAAAATAGAAGTCTGAAAGAATGTCCGAAGGCTACATATTGTCTGTCAATAACTAACGAAAAATGGAAATAACTAAGAAGCCCTTCATGGGGCCACGAACGACCAAATAGCTCACCTTGAATGACTAGAAGATGTCCACCTCACGAATTAGCTACGGGGCGTAGAACTGGAACCTGGATCGTACTCTGCACTCAACAAAAGTGCAGCAAGAGTAGTATCAGTACAACACTAGTATCGGTAAGTAGGGGTGAGCAGCAGTGCAGTGTACTCGGATATCAGGCCGGGCACAACTGCGTGTAGGTTCGGATAGATATATTAGAATAACGGGTAGGTTCGGGTAGTAAAATTAGAAAGCGATAAAATAGTCGATTAGGTTCCAAAATATATAAATCGAATTAACCGAGCGGAGCAAATACGGACCCTATTAATCCCCCCTTTAAATTATTTATTTAGTCCATTTAATTTTATACCCAAACAATCAAACACACCAGTCCATTTAATTTAACAACCCAGTCCACTTTAATTTAACAAAACCCATTGGCTCAGTCCATTTAATTTAACAACCCAGTCACTAATTTTATGATTGCACATAGCCACGTACTGGTACTGCACATTCTAGTCCAATGCAACCTTTTGCATTTCTTCCTTTTCCGTGTTTAAATATTTTATGTAGCTGGATTGGTATTTGGAGTAGCATCTCAGCAACGGTACCAATTTTTTTAAAAAAGTAGCATCTCGGTTACAGGGTGCGGTTCCGGGTAGGTTCCCGGGTAAGGATTGATACAGGTAGGTTCCGGGTAGTAAATTTAGGAACCGGTCTTTTACAGGGTAGGTTCCGGGTAGTTCAAAAATAGTAGGGTACCCGGACCCGCTCACCCCTATCGGTAAGCATCATAGGCCGACAATGATTAGATAACGCATGAAAAGTGGAAACTAACAAGTGGCACATAAAACAAACATGTATGGTTACGTATCCTATACAAGTCAAAATATAAGAAATTATGAAATCAACCAAGACATATATAATTTCACCAAATGAGCAGTTAAAACTAAGAGTAGATGGAAGCAATGCAATACAATAGTCACATCTCCACTCTCGTACACACATGCTAAGACAGTGCCTTCAAGCCATGACCCATGGAGGACCCGCGAAGTCCATGTACCACTCGTGCTCTCAGGCTAGAACCTCGGAGGCTATCAATCACTCGCAATCTCCGACAAAGACCTCGGAGTTGCTCAATCACTCTCAATCTCCGGCAGCAACCTCGGAGTTATCAATCACTCTAAATATCTGGCAGCAACCTCGGAGTTTATCAATCACTCTCAATATCCGACAGAAACCTCGGAGTTTATCAATATCATCAAAATAATAATATACAAAATAAGTATGTGAGCGTGATACGGTCTCGACATATCGAGATATCACAAATGTTACACCGGAAATATTTGGGATATGTTTCTAGAAGCGTGCGTAAGAACTCAAATGTTAAGGTTTGAGACGAGTAAAAAAATTTATCGGAATTATGGAATTGTCGGAAAACGAAATATTGCGACGAACGGGAGGGCGACACGTGTCACCCCCCTTATGGTCATGGACGAAATTGTCATGGTTAGAATGGTCTTTTGACCATAAATTAAATGACCAAGTCTTGCTAGTCTTGAAGCTTGACAAAGTTGACTAAGTCAAAGGCCACCTAGACTTGATCCGTATGAAACTCATCTGACAAGCCACAATTGTTCTAATCCTAACCCTCCGATTGGTTATATATTCATCCTACTAGTGCTAGATGACTTTTACACTTAGAGAAATTTTAAGAGTTTTGTGTTCTTCACTTAGAGGCTCTCGGCCATAGGGAGGTTTCAAGAGAAAAATTTGCAATTGTTGTCAATAATCTCCCAGCTTTAAACCAAGGTACCTAAGGGTATTGTAAGTGTTCCTCGATAGAAAGATCCGGAAAAGAGGCGTTTTTCGTATTAGTCAAGGCGAAAACCTAAGGGTTATTGAACTTTGAAGTTGAAACTTGAAGATGAGTTATTCATAAGCTTCAGGGTTGCTTGGAGTGGATTGGAACGTCGAAAGGAGGGCTAAAGTTGCTAAGGGCGACTTGTGATCTTGGATCATAATTGGGCTAATTGAGGTATACTCTTCGTTTACTTTTGTAATTGAAGATTTCTTGTTATGATAAGTTATAAGTGATCATGTGATTTGTGTTATAAAGTTTGATAAGTGACATGGATTGTAGAAGCCTAGAACAGAAAATGTCATATTTAGCCATTTGAAATTGAAATCGATTTGATCGATAAATTGAATTGTCGCGTTACCTACTTGGAGAATGTAGTAGCTAGAATCAATTGCGGCTTGATATCTTATTATGCTACCAATTTGGATTGAAATGGAAATTGAATAAGAATTGGTATTGTTATATTATTGTGAGCCAATTGGAAATGTTTGGTTATTCATTTGCATTGGATTACCTTCATATTATTGTGAGCCAATTGGGAAATTTGGTTATTCATTTGCATTGGATTACCTTCTATATTATTGTGAGCCAATTGGGGTTGTTTGGTTATTCATTTGCATTGGATTACCATACATTTTGTTGTGAGCCAATTGGTTGTTTGGTTATTGTATTTCGACCTTGGAAAAGGTGGCAAAGTTAGTAAAAACAAAGGAAGTCTTTGTCCGATTTTCCGTAGAATTTAGTGACTTGCACTTGAAATATTCTACGTTTGAAACTAGAAGTTAATAGGCGTACTATGGTCATTATAGGTTGACATACTACGTGCGCGATTGGATTTAGCAAGTGGATTAAACCAGAAGAGGTATGTGGAACTTTTCCTATCTTTTGAGCATGACTAGTTTCACGTATATAGTGCGGTAGATGTCTGAATTTTGACAATCTAGTCACTTTGACATCCTTGGCTTATTTTAGGAATGTCGAGTTGATTGAGTTAGGAATTAACTCACTTGTTTAAATGTTAAGGATATCTTGGTTTTCAAAGTTAAGAGACATTAAGTATGTTGAAAGTATTTTGATACTTATTTTTATGGAAAGATTAAAGAGTGGTTTACTCTAAGTAATATAAGTATGTTAAGGGACTTGAAGAGTTTTAAAGTATGCGATACTTGTTTAGTTTTAAGCGTATAAGTCCCTTGGATAGAAATTGTACTTGACTAATGCATAAAGTGAATATAACGACTTTATGGGAGTTGGTTATATTGGCTTTATGGAAAGATAAATGGCTTGATTTATTGAAGGCAATTTGATTTAAGGCATCAATTGCCTAAGGTTTTAAAGAAAGAAGTCACTTGATTTAGAAGCCTAAATGTATTTCTAAAAGGTATCGTGACTTGTCTTGAAAAGTATTTATGTCTTGATACTACGGTTATTAGTATTTTGGAAGTTTTATATGAAAAAGTGTGATTTTTAAAAGATTAGAAGTATGTAGTACTTTGGGTTAAATTCCCGGATTTTATAATTACATGTTAGTGCCTTAAGTAATCTAATATGAGAATGTATATTAATAAGGCTAATTAGATGTTAGTGGGATTTCTTAACTTGCTTATTTATTGTATGATAAGCGGTAGGGCTTATGTTATGTATGATGGTAGGTTGAGCTAGGGTAAGAGTATAAATGAGGGTAAACCCCAGGCGTTATACCACCGCCGGGGTAAGAGTATAAATGAGGGTAAACCCAAGGCGTTATACCACCGTTTAGTGGATTTGCTACCCGTGATGCGAGAATACCTCATGCGAGTCCTTATGGGCTTATGCGGGTGAAATAGTCCCGTGCGGGCGTAGTCTGACTGTCACGAGAATACCTCATGCGGGTCACGCGATCTATGCGGTGAAATAGTCCGGGAATAGGATTGCTTAATGATCTGCGGGCGGGTGGTCTGCTTTGATCGTGAGCCTCCAACTTTAGATATTGTAAGTATTCACCTATTTACTCTCATTGTTAGTAAGGCACGATTATCGTTAATTGAGTAATCATACATGTCTCGATTTTATTTTAGACTTATGATTTCATTACAAGATTTCACATATTTGGTACATGTTATCGACCTCCTTGAAGTGCGTTGCGTCACGCCGCAGTAGAAGTCTGATTCTTGATCCTCGCTCTTAGGATCACTGTTCACCGTTGAGAAGCTCCTTCATTTCGGAGGCTTATCCCCGGTATTATCGGTTATTGTACATTCGAGGTATGGCGGGGCCCCGTCACTTGAGTTGTTATTCTTAGAGTGCGTAGTCACATTGTGGATTGGGTTGTAAAGAAATAAAAAAATGTCTTTGTTACATTTACGGATTGAGTATTTTTTACGGAAGGTGGCCTTATCGGCTAGCTTTGTTGTTGTTCTTGTCTAAGTTATATGTATGTTCATTGCTATTCTCGATTTATACGGGGGTGCGTGTAGGGCACCGATCGAGCCGGGTCGGGTCGTGACAAAAGTGGTATCGAGCGATTAGTCCTCGGAAAGTGTCTGAGCCGTGTCTAAGTAAGTCTTGATTATCGGTGTGTTGTGCACCACATCTATAATCAGGAGGCTGCAGGACATTTAGGGTTGGTTTCCATTCTTCTCACTCTAAGATCGTGCGATAGAGCTGTATGGTTAGGGTCGTCTCTCTCTAACAAGTTATGATTGTTTGCAGCTATGAGAAAGGCAGCAGTGACCCAGGAAGGATTATGTGGATTGCGTATCCAGGTTGGTAATGGTTGTAGTTGGTATTGTGACATACAACTGTGCGAATTTATGTATGAGGGTCAGACGCGTGTTGCCTAGAATGATTTAGATTACCAGGATTTGGAAGGGACTAAATAAATACCGGGAAGGTATGAAACAGTTAAATGAATTCTCATCAAGGTTTTACGTGCTAATTTGAGATAATTAGGAAATGATGAGTTATCGGAAAAGGTAATGGACCCTTAAGAAGTTATTATTAAGAGACTAAGTGGAAGACTATGATAGTAACTTAAGCTACGTGGTATGCTTAAGGGAATTGTACGGGCGAGATCCGAACGAAGAAAGTATGGTTGTTGTGGTCAAGACAACACGATTATGGTATTACGAGAAGTTCTTGTACCCGGTTACGGGGGGCTGATAAGATAGGCTTGGAGCATGGAAATTGCGAGCCTAAAAATGTTGATAACCACCGAGACCTTAGGTATATAAGGCCTTCTCGGGTAGTGAAAAGTTAAGACAGACCTAGGAAAAGAGTTAAGTGCGACGCCGAGTCGAGTTGGGGATCTATTAAGGGTCGCCCCATAACTTGAAAGGAAATGGGATCAGTTGGTAGTAGTCCCGCTCGTGACAGGGTCACGAGGGTGCAAGACCCAAATTTAGTTAATCATTTTATGGGTTCGTGGGCGTGTTCCACGGAACCAGTTGTGAGCCGGAGCGGCCTTATGTTGTTTAATTTAGTAACTCCAGTGGAGGCGAGTTAGTATGGAATTTATGTATGTAAGCTAGAATAAGTTTGGGAGTACGGAAAGAGTACGACCGATGAAAAGAGCAACCAAGAGTAAGGAAATGGAACTGAATCCATGAGGACCTTTCGGTGACTACACAGTGAGTGTTGGGTGGTAGTGAGCGGTTAGATAATAATCGTGATAACGATAAAGTCGTTGGACCAGCAGAGTATGACAGACATTGAGGTCATTATGAGTTTGGGCTAGTTGGCCTCTTGTTATGCCAACGTGGACTACATAAGAGAGATGATTCGGTACCAGTTTCCCGGTAAGCCGGTTATCGAGTGGAAAGGAAGAGAAGTGGTGGTAACCAGTGAATTATCCTTCCTTCTTTGGCATTGTTTTCTTTTTAAGTCTGTGTGACTTGTTCACTTAGGGTAAATTGACGCAGGAAGTATGTAATAATTGAATTTGGAGGAAGTTGTGTTAAGTGCCCTTGGAAGTACTTGGAGTTGGTTTGGTGTGGCGGTCAGGGCCACGACCTTCCAGATAATTTCAGGAAAATATGCAAGGCATGAATAAGATAAGTACGAGTGCTGCCGGCAGAAAGTTGAGGGCATCTTTGGTAGGTTTGAAAATCTGCATGACTTTAAGGCGGTGCGTGACGATTAGCTAATTACTGGACCGCAAGAGGACCCTGTGATTAGGGTTGTGACTCCAAGGAAAGTTTAAGAAAGGGAGATAAGTTCTCTTCCCCACGTAAAAGGTCAGTTTTGCGTATTATGGGGTTGCGTGTACCCATGTTGTTAGACGAAGGATATAAGACTGGTAAGGTCTTCGACATCGTCATACCATAGGTTACAGTTGTAGATAACCGTGGGAAAAGTGTTGTGTTGGGGTAATTAAGAACGACGTACGAATTGGTCGAGGAAGTAGCGTAAAGATATAAATGTAGGTTGCACGAGGTATGTTTACCCCAGACTAGTGTAAAGACCATTAGTAGATAATGGGCAGTAAGAACATTTCGAGAAAAGGGTGGTAACACCTAGTTATAGCTCTGCAGTGGGAAAGGAAAACCGGTTACTCTTGTGAGACCAAGGAAACCTCCCCAGAATGTGATTGTGATGAAGTCTTAGTAGTGAGGCAAGCAAAAGGAATTAAGTCTAAGTTAGTGACCAAGCTTGGTTGCAACAAAAAGGGAATCGGGAACCATAAGTGAGATTAAGGATACGAATATTTCGCAGAATGAAAGACTTTCGATTATTGGAAGATAAGTTGACCACGACTCTGATTCTAACCCCTCCCGTGAGACTAGAGGTTAGGTTATTATTACAACACGTTGGGTATTGGGCTATGTTGTGTCTTGCGCAACCCGATAAGGATAGAACCTATGTTTTCCGGTAGTTAGAGAAGCGGGAAAGGAAATGCGCCACTCGCGATTTAGTGGCGGCGGTTAAATCATGCCTTGAAGATTTGGGGCATGGCGTATATCTGAGACTTACGTGGATACTTATGCGGACCACAAAAGCCTCGGTATATCTGCGGTGAGGCGATAGAATTTGCGGCAGCGATGGTGGTTAGAGTTACTCGAGGATTGTGATATTGATATCTATACCATCCGGAAAGCGAAGCGATTCTGAATACTCTTTGTCGTGGACTGGGTAGTCGCGGATGGGCACGGATAGGCGAGGATGTGGTCGGTGAGATTCTTTAGTTACCGAGCCTAGGGTTCGATTATTTGTTTCAAGGTTAATGAAGTTCGATCAGAGGTTCACAGTCTTCCATTGTTGAGGAAGTAAAGAGCGGCGATATGAGATCCGATTATGATCTGGTATCGAGGCGGCTCTCAGGAGGAGAAGAGCTGTTGAAGTAGCACCGGATAAGTCTTTGTGAGATGAGGATAGATTGCGTGTACGGTCTTTGCAGGACTAGTCGAGTTATAAGGAGGTATACAGTGCTTATTGTTCACACCGTTCGAGTCGACCAAGTTGTGTCGTGACCTCGGATGTATGAATGGGTAAGATGGCCAGGGAAAGGGACATAGCGAGTTTCTTGCTTAGTGTCCGAGTTAGTAGCAGTCATGGTTGTGCACGAAGCCAGTGGGCTATTGCGAGCGATTGAAATCCCAACCTAGATGTGAGAAGTATTTATTATGGATCTTGTTACAGTGTCGCATCGTACTCGGAGGAAGTGCGACTCCACAGGGTCATAGTAATTAAATTTGGCGAAATCAGCCGTGTTCTTTCAGTTGGGACCACTTACTGGTGAGGATTATGCTAGCTTGTATAGCGAGAGTATTGTGAGGCTGCGGGGTCCTACGTTTATGATGTCGGGCCAGATGAGCTCGATTCTGAGTAACTGGAGGTTTTTGAGAAGGTTTTAGGGACACAGGTGAGTCTCGGTGTTGCATTACACCCTCGACCGGACGGGCGAGCGTACTATCCGGACACTCGAGGATAGGTTGCGGGCTGTGTTCTTGATTCGAATGGCGGGAGGGTTATTGCCTCTCGTTGTGTTATAGACACCCTTCCGATTCAGATGGCCTGTAGGAGGCCTTGTATGTAAAAGTGTAGATCGCGGTTGGATACTTCGACATAGGCGAGGTTCGATTATTTGAGCAGACTTGATTCAATGGCGTGGAAAAGCGAAGCTTACCGGGGAAGATTACTAGTAAGCTCGAGTCGTAAGCTTTATCGCGATAACCAATGTTGACACGTGGGGTTGATTTGACATTTTAGTATGAGTATTATTCACGTGGCCTCGTGTGGTATTATTGGTATGTAGGGGTGGTAAAAGAAGACTTTGTCGCTATCTTAAAGTTGGACTCCCGAAAGAACATTCGGGGACGAATGTTTCTAAGGGGGGAAGAATGTTACACCCCGGAAATATTTCAGGATATGTTTCTAAGAACGTACGTAAGAACTCAAATGTTAAGGTTTGACGAGTAAAAATTTATCGGAATTATGGAATTGTCGGAAAACGAAATATTGCGACGAACGGGAGGGCGACACGTGTCACCCCCCTTATGGTCATGGACGAAATTGTCATGGTTAGAATGGTCTTTTGACCATAAATTAAATGACCAAGTCTTGCTAGTCTTGAAGCTTGACAAAGTTGACTAAGTCAAAGGCCACCTAGACTTGATCCATGTGAAACTCATCCAAGCCACACAATTGTTCTAATCCTAACCCTCCAATTGGTTATATATTCATCCTACTAGTGCTAGATGACTTTTACACTTAGAGAAATTTCAAGAGTTTTGTGTTCTTCACTTAGAGGCTCTGGGCCATAGGGAGGGTTTCAAGAGAAAAATTTGCAATTGTTGTCCAATAATCTCCCCACTTTAAACCAAGGTACCTAAGGGTATTGTAAGTGTTCCTCAATAGAAAAATCCCGGAAAAGAGACGTTTTCGTATTAGTCGCAAGGCGAAAACCTAAGGGGTTATTGAACTTTGAAGTTGAAACTTGAAGATGAGTTATTCATAAGCTTCTAAGGGTTGATTGGAGTGGATTGGAACGTCGAAAGGAGGGGCTAAAGTTGCTAAGGAGCGACTTGTAATCTTGGATCATAATTGGGCTAATTGAGGTATACTCTTCGTTTTACTTTTGTAATTGAAGATTTCTTGTTATGATAAGTTATAAGTGATCATGTGATTTGTGTTATAAAGTTTGATAAGTGACATGGATTGTAGAAGCCTAGAACCGAAAATGTCATATTTAGCCATTTGAAATTGAAATCCAATTTGATCGATAAATTGAATTGTCGCATGTTACCTACTTGGAGAATGTAGTAGCTAGAATCAATTGCGGCTTGATATCTTATTATGCTACCAATTTGGATTGAAATGGAAATTGAATAAGAATTGGTATTGTTATATTATTGTGAGCCAATTGAAATTTGTTTGGTTATTCATTTGCATTGGATTACCTACATATTATTGTGAGCCAATTGGGGGTTTTGGTTATTCATTTGCATTGGATTACCTTCTATATTATTGTGAGCCAATTAGGGCTGTTTGGTTATTCATTTGCATTGGATTACCTTCATTTTGTTGTGAGCCAATTGAAATTTGTTTGGTTATTGTATTTCGACCTTGGAAAAGGTGGCAAAGTTAGTAAAAACAAAGGAAGTCTTTGTCCGATTTTCCGTAGAATTTAGTGACTTGCACTTGAAATATTCTACGTTTGAAACTAGAAGTTAATAGACGTACTATGGTCATTATAGGTTGACATACTACGCACGGCGATTGGATTTAGCAAGTGGATTAAACCAGAAGAGGTATGTGGAACTTTTCCTATCTTTTGAGCATGACTAGTTTCACGTATATAGTACTGAGACGTCAAGATTTTGACAATCTAGTCACTTTGACATCCTTGGCTTATTTTAGGAATGTCGAGTTGATTGAGTTAGGAATTAACTCACTTGTTTAAATGTTAAGGATATCTTGGTTTTCAAAGTTAAGAGACTTTAAGTATGTTGAAAGTATTTTGATACTTGTTTTTATGGAAAGTTTAAAGAGTGGTTTACTCTAAGTAATTTAAGTATGTTAAGGGACTTGAAGAGTTTTAAAGTATGCGATACTTGTTTCGTTTTAAACGTATAAGTCCCTTGGATAGAAATTGTACTTGACTAATGCGTAAAGTGAATATAACGACTTTATGGGAGTTGGTTATATTGGCTTTATGGAAAGATAAATGGCTTGATTTATTGAAAGGCAATTTGATTTAAGGCATCAATTGCCTAAGGTTTTAAAAGAAAGAAGTCACTTGATTTAGAAGCCTAAATGTATTTCTAAAAGGTATCGTGACTTGTCTTGAAAAGTAGTTATGACTTGATACTACGGTTATTAGTATTTTGGAAGTTATATATGAAAAAGAGTCATTTTTAAAAGAATAGAAGTACGTAGTACTTTGGGTTAAATTCCCGGATTTTATAATGACATGTTAGTGCCTTAAGTAAACTAAAATGAGAATGTATATGAATAAGGCTAATAAGAAGTTAGGGGGATTTCTTAACTTGCTTATTTATTGTATGATAAGACGGTAGGGCTTATGTTATGTATGATGGCCGGTTGAGCTAGGGTAAGAGTATAAATGAGGGGTAAACCCCCAAGACGTTATACCACCTGCTTCAGGGTAAGAGTATAAATGAGGGGTAAACCCCCAAGACGTTATACCACCACATTCCGTGGATTTGCTACCCATGATGCGAGAATACCTCATGCGAGTCCTTATGGGCTTATGCGGTGAAATAGTCCCACGCGGCGGTAGTGACTATCACGAGGAATACCTCATGCGGGTCCACGCGATCTACGCGGTGAAATAGTCCCGGGAATAGGATTGCTTAATGACATGCGGGCGGGTGGTCCTGCTGATCGTGAGCCTCTACTTTAGATATTGTAAGTATTCACCTATTTACTCTCATTGTTAGTAAGGCCTGATTGTCGTTAATTGAGTAATCATACATGTCTCCGCTTTATTTTAGACTTATGATTTCATTACGATTTCTGGGCCACATATTTGGTACATGTTGTCGACTCTCTTGAGTGTGTTACGCCGCAGTGAGTACTGAGTTCTTGATCCTCGCTCTTAGGATCACTGTCACCGCTGAGAAGCTCCTTCATTTCGAGGCTTATCCACAGTATTGTCGGTTATTGTACATTCGTGGGTATGGCGGGGCCCCGTCACTTGAGTTGTTATTCTTAGGTCTGTAGTCACATTGTGGATTGGGTTGTAAAGAAATAAAAAATGTACTGTTCTATTTCTGGATTGAGTATTTTTTTTACGGAAGGTGGCCTTATCGGCTAGCCTGTTGTTGTTTACTGTCTAAGTTATATGTATGTTCCGCTGCTATTCTCTGATTTATACCTGGCAGGGGTGCCCAGGTAGGGCACCAGTCGCGGGCCCGGGGTCGGGTCGTGACAACAAATATATAATCGACAAGTACAAGTCATATCAATGTCCTATGTTCAATTATCAATATCACAATTCTTTTATTTTCACGTGACAAGTGAGCCATTATGCAACGGAGATGCAATCAGGTGATAATCACAGAAAATAACACATATGACGACAAGCCCACATAACAGCTGACGAAACCAATGTAATTGTAACTCATCTCCACTTCATGCCCGAAGGCCTATCATGCTATCCATGTCACTTCCTACAACTACATACGATTCTCTGATCAGAGTCTAACTAAAGTAAACCGTAACCTACCTCAATGTCGAGCAGATGCCACGAACAATCAAGCCAACGACTTTCCCTTGCGTAGAGCCTCTGAACGCCCAAAATCTAGAAAATATGCGAACTATATTATAATACGAATCTAAGGACACCCATATTGCTATATTTATATTAACCATATTTTTACCATTTCAATTGTATGACTATACCCCTTAAACTGAATCACATATGCATGATACAGAATGAAGGAATGAAATTTTCCTAAGTTTCTCATAGTCTCTCATAGATAAGTACATACGTCTTCGTAATCCTCAAGACTCTACTAGACATTGCTCTTATACTCATAATACCGGTAAACCTAAGACTCTAATACCAAATTATCACGATCCAAAATTACAATTAGTGATGACACATATCTTACAAACCGAGAAGTAAGCCAACTCAACCATTTACCTAGTCAAAAGTTAAATAAGTAGAAAAGTAAATAAAAGCCATATATCCAAATTATAGGTATTTTATAAATAACCAAGTACAGAAACAACCGTAATTACTACCCAGGCCCAATGTCATGTGTACAAGAATCACTACGAATAAATACAAGTTTGTAATCCACTAATACACTGCCTGGAAAAACAAAAGAAAGACAGGAATAAATAAATAAAAAGGTAGGGATAGAAGGGTGCCACAGATTAGCCAAGTGGCTCACCACGATATCTAAAAATCATGGTCTCAGACTCAATAACTCCATGGTTCCCACTCATATCTAAAATTAAATGGATTTCACAAAGAGTGCAACAAGTGTAGATTGAGTATGAAAAACACGTGTACTCAGTATGTCTCATAAAGTGATAACAAAAGAAGTAGTCACAAAGTAAAGTAGAAATTTTCCATTTTTATCTCACTAATACTTGGTCTCACAACTGAAATCATCACCAATATATAATATAAAAGAATTCACTTAAATCACTTAGTCAGATAAACAAGTAACCAAATAGTTAAGAATCAGTTATGAGGCTAATAACATAATCAAGTAAGGAAAGTAATGAAATGCAATATGCTTCGTACACACAGAGCTTTCGGGATTGTATGGAAAACTTGGCTCATGAGAGACTGCTAAGTCCATATACCATCCGAAATTATTAGACCTCCCAATACCTAATCATGCTCTAGATCGTAAGAGATAGTGCTGTTATCGGACCGGTCCGGTCCGGGTATCCCCTTACCGGAACCGGTCCGATAAGCTTACCGGTCCGGACCGGGACCGGACCGATAAGGTTTCGGTCCTGGAACGAGATCCGGTCCCGGACCGAAACCTTATCGGTCCGGTTCTCGATCCGGACCGGTAAGAATTTTCCGGATCGGGCCGTTTTTTTTAAAAAAACATTGAATTTACAATACTGAAATTGACATTCTCGGACGCGGTGCCACGCAATTTTTACATTGAAATCAATTGTACATCGCGAGATATTTAGATTTGAAAAGGGGAAAAACGTAACGATTTGGGGGAAAAGTGAAATTGAGGGGCAAGATGGACTTTTTTGGAGATATCGGAGGAATCAAACAGTTTTAGCAGTTTGGCCACCCCCGTATCAAAAAAATACGTGAAATCAATTTTTTTTTAGGTAAAACGGACGTCCGAGCGCAAAGTTATGACCATATAAAGTTTGATCAATTTACAACTAATTAGAGTGAGGGAGGACTGGGGGCTTCTTGGTGCTGGGTGGGGGCTGGCCGGGGCGGGGTGGTGGTGGGGGGACCGGTTATCGGGTATTTTACCGAGTTACCGGTCCGGCTCCTTATCGGTTCGGGTATTTTTTTGATACTCGTATCCGGACCGTTAAGGTTTCGGTCCGATTTCGATCCGCTTCTCGAGTATATCCGAACCACTAACAGCCCTAGTAAGAGATACTTACCTTGCATTATATTGCAACCCATTGCAGGTGTGCAACCAGATCCAATCACAACATATGTATTATTCAACAATAAGAGAGTGAACAATTAAACATTTAGACTCAATAGCCAACAGTAAGTTCAACAATCATCTAGGCCCCATTAAAAAAAGTAATATAGATTTTATTTAAGTCGTGTAATTTCGATTTAAATAATTAAATAAAGCGTGTAATGCAATTTTTTAGAAGAAGTGATCAAACACAAAATATGTAATAGACACATTAAAAAAAGTTGATGTATAAAAGTTCTTTCGTGTAATAGAAATTTAACTATAAGAACAGGGTAAATTATGAATTATACTTTTTTTTAAAGAAATTATATAGGAGTAGTGAAGTCATGAATGTGTAATCTATCTAGCCTGTAAAATTCAAATTACTAGCAGGGAAATGGGTAACGTTCGAATTTGTCCAAAATAGATGCCAAATAACCATAACTAACATAAATAGTGTCACAAATCCGCCCCCTAAATTGTCGGATTTTGTGTCTAGAGCCCCCTCCCTTTCTTACAATTTACAAAAAATACCCAGTGGAGCAAATTCAAATAAAGTAAAACATTCAAACTAGAGAGAGAAGCTATTTTTTAGAGAGAGAAAGTCTACCATTTTCTTCTTCATTCAACACAAATACATAGAGATATATATATATATATATATAGACAGAGAGAGAGGGAGAGAAACGGTTTTTGCTTTACCTTAAGTTGATTCAAGCTTTGTTTTGTTCTTCTTTGTGCTGGAATTTTTGAAGCTTGTGGAGTCTGATCTGACTCACCGACTCAAACTTCGCTTCTCTTTGCCTTGATGAGTTGGAGAGCAAGAGATCGATAGTTCAAAACTCGTCAATGGTAAGTCTATGCAGAAACGATGTCGTTTCATACCTCTTGCCTTGTTTCATTTCGTCTTGACTGATTGCTTGTTGCTCTAGTCAAATCTGTTCAGCGCTGAGTTAATTAATTCGGCCATCATTAGGATACTCCTTTTTATTTGCATGTGTGTATGTCTATGAGGTTTTTATGACTAGAAATTTATGCAATATATCCGGGGTATAGTTTAAAGGTATTTCTCTCAAGTCATTTCGTGAAATTTGGATGTTAGAAAAGGAATTAACAACTGATTAATATTTATTTTACTAGAATAAAAGAGGTTGTATGTAGTGTTAATTGAGAAGCTGTTTGTAGTAATAATTCGACGAGCTGAAATTTCGGAAATGCAACTTCAACTTTAGAGGTGAATGTGGCAAAATAGATACAACTATGGGTTTCAAAAATTGAACTTTACCTGGTTAGAGTATCCCTATGTTTTTGGAAAATATTAGAGATAGAAAAGAAGCATTCAGAAGAGCACTTAATAATAATAAATAAGATGTAACAATTAATAATAAAAGTTGAGATAGAGTTTTGGATAGGAAAAACCGGTTTGACGATGTTACCCGTTTAAAAAAAACGGTTTGAGGCACGCTATGGCAGGCGTTATCTTCAAAGTATATTTCTGTCGCTACCCAGGCGAAAATAGCAAGGCGACTTCTCAATGTCACATGCAGCTACAACCACTGATCCCTTGCGGGGGCTCCTTATGTAATCACATAGGTCCAAAAATTGAGATGTGGAAATGAGTGACACATGGGTGATAAGATGAATATTTGCAGATATATATCATGGGACTTCTTGACGCTGCAGAAATGGAAGAAATTGATTAATTAAAAAAGCAAAGCCATATTAAATTATGAATTTAAAAAGTGTGTGTTTGTTATAATCTAAAAATACTATAGCAAATACTTGTGTATTCATTGCTAGCATAAAAGAATAATGTGTACTAGTCAAAGTAAAAGCACATGTACTATGTTCACAATGCTTCTGGCGTGAAGAAGATGTATAGAATTCAACTCTAACATTTTCCTTTTAATTTTTTCTAATCACATTAGGGGAATGGGAAGGGAATAATTAGGATCGAAGTGTACCTATTGTGTGGAAGTCTGCGACTAGACCACTAGTCTAAAGTCCTCAACGTCATTCTAGCATCTAAGTACGGAAAGTTCCTATGGTCAAATTAGTACAAGGCAGGTGTTCTTTCCGAAACTCCGTGACTTAGAATATGTCACAAATGAATCAAGGTACTACAAATTATAATCTGATGAGAAGTTTGAAAAGAGAAACAACATAAACGGAGTTATGTTTCTTTTTTACTTTTATCTATGCGATAACATTTGCATTGTTCGAGAAAGAATTTTGCGTTAGCTTTGAAAAGGATTACAACATAACATTGCTTCAAAGAGGAATGAAATAGGTTGTCATTTAAAAGAACCCATTAAAAAAAGAAGTGAGTAGGTCGTGACAAAAGTAAATTTCAGAATTTTCTGGTCAACCTCTATTTTTATCTGAAATGTTTCAATTGAGTTGTAGTGGAAGGTTCAATAATTTCTTATATTTGACCAGTTCTAATGATCTTTCTTGAAATATCAACCCCTTTTTTATAACTTTGGTGGTCGCACCCGCTGAAACGCACCTCAACTAGTGTACTGCTATCTCTCACCAACGCCAACACAATTTCTAGTTGACTCTGCCCCGGAAGACCTATATTGATGGGATGAGATCATCTAGCATCTTTTTGCCTCCTGACACTCTCCTGATATATATTCTAGAAATATCCTTTATTTAAGATTCCAATTTTGTTTGTAAATAGGAAATTATGCGCTAGAGCTTGGTCATGTTATCTTATGATGGGTTTAGTTGACAAGATAGTATAGCAATGGAGTTGGGGCAGTTTGTTATACTGTAGTCACGTCTTGTTGGTATTAAGTACTTCTCCCTCTGTCCCAAAAAGATTGTCTTACTTTTCCTATTAGCTTGTCTAGAGAAAATTGCCACATTTTTATATTTAGAAGTAATTTAATGATTTACAACCACACAAATATCTAAGACATGTTTTAGACCACACATTTCAAAAGTCTTCATTTATTTCTTAAATTCCGTATCAAGTCAAACTAAGACAATCTTCTTGGGACGGAGGGAGTATATCTTACCATTTTTATAATGATCATGTAAAAAATGAGGATCATTTCATGTACAATTACATTACTTTTGTTTGTAGTTCAAAGGGAAAGGAAGCGGAGGGACAAATAAAGGAGGTGTAAGAGCCACCCCCTTGTTAAGCTAAGAAGTGAAAGATGAGGGAAGTAAAAGTAAATGATCAATTTTTGACCCTTCAAAAATGAAGAGGAAGGAAGTGAATCTCATCCTCTGTTATACCCTTTACCAAACAATGTTGGGAGAACAAATAACTCAATCAAAAGTTTAAAACGTTAAATTTTGTTCGTCTCTCTTGGTCAAACAATGGTATTAGAGAAGGGATGTGATCATTTTGTTGAAAATATCTCATTCAAGGTCAGAGACGGGAGAAAGTTTATTTTTGGGGACAAAAATGGTGTGGGAACATACTACTTAAAGATGAATTCCAGAGTTTGTACAATATATCTTTCTAAAGAGACTCGTCATCAGAGGGATAAGGGATACTAAAAAGGACAGCCCGATGCACTAAGCTCCCGCTATGCGCGGGATCCGGGGAAGGGTCGGACCACAAAGGTCTATGTAAAGGGATACTAGGTGGAGAAATTTTTTGGGACTTGAGATTTAGAAGGAATTTTTATGGTTGGGAAGTGAGTTCCAAATATTGTTAGCCTTACTTCATAGGCAAGTCAATCCAGTGGATAACCCTAATGTTTGGTGGTGAGGCTTGGAAAATAATGGACCGCTCTTGGTGAAGTCCTTTCATGTGAAACTTTTGGTTAGGGAGGAGCGTGATTTCCCTAGTAATGCAATATGAGTTCCAAGTATGCCGAGGAAGGTGTGTTTTTTCACTTGGCTAGCCATTAGAAATGTGATTTGACAGCGAAAAATCTTAGAAAGCGAAATATTATCTGCGTCAGTTGGTGTTACATGCGTAAGGAGGCAAGCGAGGATGTAAATCATCTTCTTCTACATTGCGGGCTACCATGAGATTATGGTAGGATATGTTGGGGTGGTTTTGCCACTCCTTGGGCAATGCCAAAAACGGTGAAAGAGTTGATGTTCAGTTGGAGGAGCGGGAGAAGGAGGAGAAGACGAAGGGTCTGGAACATGGTTCCTTTTGCGTTAAATGTGGGTAGTTTTGGAGAGAGAAATAGTAGAGATTTTGGAGTAGAGCCGAGTTTCTCAGTTAAGGAGTAGTCTCCGTTCTGTTATTTTCTTTTTGTGTGAATAGAAAATCCCTTGTTGTATAGATGAGTGGGCGGAATTTGTAGAGGATCATATTTTATAGATTCTTTACTTTTTGATATACCCCTTGTATATGGCCAATTTGGCCATGCTTATGAATGAATATATATTTACTTGATAAAAAAAGGGATGGTATTAGAGATCAGACTGGTCATGTAGAAGACGCATGCATGACATATGGTGCGTGCGAGGATATCATGCTATCTTAGAAATCAGTAGTACTTAGATCTAAGTGCTGCATATCCCACACTCTCTTACGCCTAGAACCAGTAACTGCTGCTACACCTCTTGGGACCATGATTGACCATAAATAGAGACAACTGAAATTGACGGTAACCGTGAAGTGTTAACTGATAGCTAAATATTTTTGTTTCGTAGCAAACTATCAATCATTTGCTTCCTAGATATATTTTTCTTTGTTGGCTTTCAGCTCAACCTCATCAATTATATGCTACTCAAATCTAACACTATACTGCGTCCTTCACAAAAGTTTAGTTTGTTTTTCATTTTTCATAGTCAACTGACTCTTGTGCGTAATTAAGTCACTTGTTGAAGACAACATTAGATATCTAGAGACTACATGAAAAGAATACTGTAAATTGAAATGCTTTCATTTCAAATTGGCAAGAAATTTCATTTAGATATCTTAGCCAATCTTCTTTGGAAGCAAAACTGGAGTAATTTTTTTTGATGGAAGTATTGTCGGGCAAAGCAAATAATAGCGCATTTTTAACTGAAATGTTAACAATTTGGCATTTGTAGATTCACATGACTTATGTTAACAATGTAATGTTAATTAGTGTGGCCAAGATGGCATGCTTTAATTAAGCATTTCATTTCAACTTTCTTTTGTGGAGGCATTATCCCTATGAAATAAAAGATATTTTGTTTTGCTATCCCCCCCCCCCCCCCCCCCCCCCCTTTAACTTCACTTTGATAATTAAGATATGTCTGGAAAACCTTTTGACATACGAGGTGCTTAATTATATTCAAATTTTAGCCTACCTTACCTGTTCTAAAAGGAAAGAAGGTGTATTCAAATTTGAAGTTTAAACCACCAGTTCCATTCCCTGGGTCACTCCTGTCCCTTTAGCCATATCTGTTACTTATCATATTCCAATTACTTCTTCTCACATTGTGATAGAAGTAGGAGAGGGACCCCTACGCCTAACATTGAAGGAGAGTACTATTTTAGATGCATGATTTCTTTTTCAGGCTGGATTATGAGGTTCAACTTCATGGATAAATTTCACAAGTTTGTCTTGCATTTTCTTCTTTCTCAAAAGTTTGTCTTGCTTTTTCTTGTCTTTTTTTTCCATCGCTTTGTTTCTCAAACAAGGTGATGTTAACAAAAACGTCAACACTGGATGAATTACCCCCTCCTCCCCTTGTGTTCCTCCCTTATTTCTCAATCTCTCACCGTTAGCATGAACATAGTCTGAAGATTTGTGTTGAAGAATTCTTTGATCGTGTGTATCAATAAATAAATCAACTATGCCTCAATCCCAAATTAGTTGTGATCGGATATATGATCCACTCTTTTCATTTCTTTCTATTCAGGTCCATTTCATTTGAATACTATGTAGAAAGATTAGTTTTTTGATGTCTTATTATAATGGCTGACATATTGCCCGGTAATCATTGTCCTCTTGGTATCTCATGCAAGTACCTTTTTGCAGGCATCGGTCAACATTATTGTCGGTTCTCATGTTTGGGTGGAAGACCCTAAATTGGCATGGAAATATGGAGAAGTAATCAAAATACATGGTCAAGATGTTCATGTTAAAACCTCCGATCGGAAGGAAGTGAGTATTTGGTTTTGTAACAGCAGTATTTATTCAAGGGCCATACTTTGTGTCAATCTGAAGGGACAATGAATTAATGTGCTCATATCTTCTGTACTTGTTAATGGATCTGTCCAGACCTCACTGGTAAAAGTAGATAATTTGTAATATTGAGAACCCGGTCCTTTGTATTCTATTTGAGGTGAAATATTTCCTGCCTATTAGTTCCTTTTCCTAAAGATAATTTTTATACCATAATGAACATATGACATGCTACTGTTTGTATGTGTGTGTTTGTGTGTGCATATCTGTATGTAATATGCATGCATGCTATTATTCAAGTATGCCCTACTGAGTATATTCAAAGCATTTCTTAGAACTCGTTCTTGGTTGTGACCAATGGATTTTACCGAGAACTAACACCTTCCCAAATCTAGCTAATGCAAATAATTGTTAAATCCCTCAAGAGGGCTAGAATGCACGAGTTTAGACCTATTTGACCATTCATCATAACTGTGGAATGCTTCATGTGGAGAGAAACCAGAAGCAGGTCTATGGTAGAAGCTTTCCCTTTTGACTGACATCATGAACCAAGTTACTTACATGCCCTTAGATCAGTTCACTTCTCTTTACTTTCGTATAATTGCTTTCAAAAAGTATATAGGGTGCCAAAGCTGATGAAAACTTCTCATATTGACGTTGTGGCTTTCTTTTGCATATACGCCTTGATTATTTCTCTAAATATTAATTCTTGCTGCTTCATGCATTGGTTCTACTTTGCATGCACTTGTGCATGTCACCTCCTTTATGCACCAAAAGTATCATTTTTCTCTAATTTAAGTTGGTGTAAATTTTTTGGTTTTGATTGTCTATCGTCATATTGGCTTCGAGCGAACATGATGCTTCTAGACTGTAACATTGTTAACCATGTTCTTCTCGTAGTGTTAAACTTTTATGTTGTACTTCCTCTAGTCGTGCAGTCATTAACTCATTCAAACAGAAAGTAGTTTTTCTGGAGGACTCTTTCGGATTACCCACAGTATGCCGGTCCATGAAGCTTAAAGATTTCATTTCAACCAACAAATCAGTTCTTATATTTCTTTTGGTTGTACAAGGAGTTTTTTCTTTTTATCTAAGGTTTTATAGTTTCAAACTATTGATCTCAGGTTGTTGCGAATATCACTAAAGTGTTTCCTAAAGATACCGAGGCTCCTCCTGGAGGTGTAGATGATATGACCAAGCTTTCCTATTTGCATGAACCTGGAGTTCTGCAGAACCTGGCTACCAGATATGAGCTCAATGAAATTTATGTAAGAGCTCTGAGTTTCCTTGTCATCATGCAAATTCATAGTTGATACCCACTAGTTGTATGATGAATTTGTTATCCATTGTAGAAAGTTTCTTAGTTTGTCTTTATCTGTTGTGTAGACATACACTGGGAACATATTGATTGCAGTAAACCCTTTCCAAAGATTGCCTCATCTGTATGACACTCACATGATGGAACAGTACAAAGGAGCAGCATTTGGGGAGCTGAGTCCGCATGTTTTTGCAGTTGCAGATGTTGCATATAGGTTAAGTTCTTTTTTAACGTGTGTTCCTCTTTTTAGTTGCTTTGGCATGATATTTCACACTTGTTTTAAATTTTGGTCTCAGGGCAATGATCAACGAGGGAAAAAGCAATTCAATTTTGGTTAGTGGAGAAAGTGGTGCTGGTAAAACTGAAACTACTAAGATGCTTATGCGTTATCTTGCACATCTTGGGGGTCGGTCAGGCGTCGAAGGACGAACTGTAGAACAACAAGTTCTAGAAGTAAGATGAGCTTTCACTTAAATTTAAATCTACCATTAGCAGTTTCTGCCGAAATTGGTCTTAGTATATCCAATTACTGTCTCAAATTCATGTTATTGTTGACACTTGACACACAGTCCAATCCCGTTCTTGAAGCATTTGGAAATGCCAAAACTGTGAGAAACAACAACTCAAGGTTAGCAACTTCTCTAGTTGATACAGCTGTAGATGCTATTTGCTTCAGCAATTTTGTTGATGATTTCTAAATGTGACTGTTCCTTTGTCGTGATTGAAATGGTATAATCCTTTCAGTCGTTTTGGTAAGTTTGTCGAGATACAATTTGATAAGAGTGGGAGAATATCTGGGGCAGCTATACGAACTTACCTTCTGGAGAGGTCTCGTGTCTGCCAAATCTCAAATCCCGAGAGAAACTACCATTGTTTTTATCTTCTTTGTGCTGCTCCAGCTGAGGTATGTGTGCTGTTTTTTAATTGTTGTTAGCTGTTTAGCTGATCTAACGTTTGGCAATGCACATAATTACAATATTTTTTTGCTTTGCAGGAGGTAGAGAGATATAAACTAGGGAACCCAGAATCATTCCACTATCTTAATCAGTCCAAATATTATGAATTGGATGGAGTAAATGATGCTGAAGAATATCTTGCAACAAGAAGGGCTATGGATATAGTAGGAATCAGTGAGGAAGAGCAGGTTAGTTTTCCTCCCGACTAATTTGTTCTGCGCTTAACATGAGTTGCTAATGCCTTAACAAATTTGTTCAGGACGCAATTTTCAGGGTGGTTGCCGCAATTCTTCACCTTGGTAATATCGAATTTGCCAAAGGTGAGGAGATTGACTCTTCTGTGATTAAGGATGAGCAGTCTCGGTTTCATCTCAATATGACGGCAGATTTGCTCATGTAGGTCTATTTCCTACTGCTCAATTCTTTACTGCATGTTGTTATTTTGGATCTGTTACTTCTGCTGGATCTTATGAATAAGAATTGATAGGTGTGATGCCAAGAGCTTGGAAGATGCACTAATTACACGTGTGATGATTACACCTGAAGAAGTTATTACGAGGACTCTTGATCCAGAAGCTGCTCTGGGTAGCAGGGATGCTTTGGCTAAAACTGTATATTCTCGCCTTTTCGATTGGTAAGCAAGTCAAATACCAGATTTTACTATCAAAAGATATGTATAGAGGCATATACACATACTTGTTTGGTGTTTTATATTTCTGTCTTCTTTTGTATCTTAAAATATCCGTCTATTGACTCCAGGATTGTGGAAAAGATAAACATTTCAATTGGCCAGGATCCAAACTCCAAGTCAATAATTGGAGTTCTTGATATTTATGGGTTTGAGAGTTTTAAAACCAACAGGTAATCTTTCAGTATGGCATATCCTCTGCTGCTGCTAACTTGAAACCTTAGTGGTTCCTTTCTAACAGTTTTCCGGGGTAAAACAGTTTTGAGCAATTCTGCATCAATTTTACAAATGAAAAGCTGCAACAACATTTTAACCAGGTTATATCTCATTCTTGTATCATTCGAATAGGCAAGAAGTAAGGTTTGAAACTGAATCTCGGCGAACGCGAGCGAGGGCTTTAAAGAAGGAGAGGAGCTAAAAGCCACTCGACTGTAAGGAGAGGAGCGTGAACGCAACGAGACTAGAAACTCGAATTCCAGTTTGAACTATAAGGAGCGAAGCCACTTTCTTGACCCGCTTACAGTCGAGCCGCTAAAGCGCCTTTCCTTTTAAAGCTTTTCTCCTTCCACTGATTTTCAGGGAGCGGAAGCCACTTTCCTGCGCGTAGTTTCACTTTTGCTTTTGCCTTACCTTTTAAAACTGTTTTCCTTGTTTCTTTCTTTTCTCTCTGTCAAGGGTATATGATTACATCGGTAATGTGTATGCAGCACCACCTCTTTGCTCATTAGGGCATTCTTGGGTTTTTAATGTCATTCCAATTTATGATTTCAGCATGTGTTCAAGATGGAACAAGAAGAATATGAAAAAGAAGAGATTAACTGGAGCTACATAGAGTTTGTTGACAACCAAGACGTGCTGGATCTGATTGAAAAGGTCTGCAACCAAGGGTTAATTTATTGTTTATCGATTTTCTTGTTCATTTTGTCTGAGAAGTAGGGGTGGCCAACGGGCCGGGGCGGGACGGGGAGGGTTTTGCGGGATCGGGGTGGGGCGGGATGGGGTTGGGGCGTGATCGCTCCCCGACGGGACTGGTGGGCCGGGACTAGCGGGATTCGCCGTTGTCCCGTCGGAAAAGGGTAATGGGCATACCGGGTCGGGGTGGGATTTTCGTTTTTTTGGCACTTAATTTTAAAAAATAACATATATATAAACAACTCAATAATTGAACAAGATAGTGTAATAAAAACATCGCAAGACTGTTTTTGTGTCTCTTATATTATTTAATAGAAATATGATTTTTTGGTAATACAGATACAATTGTCAAAATTGCTACTTTGTGTTGTTGTTCAATTACCAATTTGAAAATACTTTTTCTAGTTTCTTCACAATGTCTTGTGGTTCTTCGGTTGAAATTGGTATTTGTTGGTCAAATTGCTCCACGTCGCTTCCACCACCTTCAGATAAGATGTTGTAGTTTTCGTCTTCTTCTTCGTTGATCTCCGGTTGACCGCACCTTCTCCGCTCCGCTCGTATCCAATCTCTGAATAATACTGCAATCTCCAAGTTGTCTCCGGTTAATGAGTGTATGTGCTCTCCTATTTAAAATCTGTCGGTAGAAAAAAACGCTTTCAGACGCCGTTGATGACACTTGAATGTTCAAAACATCTCGGGCCATCATTGAAACTGTCGGAAAGGTCTTCTCATTCCCCTCCAGTACTTCAACAAGTCTTCCTTTCCTTCTTCATTGACAACACCCTACAAAATAAAAACATCAAACTCGCTAATTTGGTTAGTAATGTTACCATCGCACATTCTATTTCTGAGGCTTTCAATACTAGCCGCAGAAATAACATGTCTTTTTTGAGGATGTGTTGAAGAAGAAGATCGTATGGAAGCCGGTTTGTTGCTAGCACTTTCTTGTTGGTAATACCTATATACTTTTTTGCATTCGTCTTCTATGCTAGACAACACTTCTTCTTTCGTTTGTTCAATAGGTGGTGGGTTATTTGAATTTTTGGGAGTTGGAGGTGGTAATACTGCCATACATTCATAAATAGTTTCAATAAGTGATTTACAACCGTCTATTTTAATAGTCGAATTTAATACAACACCAATAATATAATGAATAATCATAGCCGTTAGTACTACGACCTATATCAGAAGTGAGAATCACTTTTCCATTATAATGATATAATGAATAACATAAATACTGTTGATATTCATGTGCAAATTTAAATACATCTCTCTTAACAGTTGATCTAGAAAAATCTTTAAAAGCAGGATTATATATTTCTCTAGTATAATGAATAAAATCAGGAGATGAAGGAAATGAAAAAGACAATCCCTCCACAACAATTAATTTTGATAATGCTTCCCTATATCTATGTTTATCATATTTAGGGCCTACAATTCCCCCATCATAGGGTTAATTTGACCCTGTACTAGATCCGGGACAATATGTGAACCTTGTTCCGATGGAGAGGGCATTTGCACACCATCTTTTCAGCCTCGTATTGAGAATACCTAGTTGGGTGAGCATTTGAAATATGTCTCATTAAACTCCCGTCCCACCCTGACCTTTTATAGTTTTAAATCTATAAACCCCTTTACAAATTTTACATATAGCTACTTGATTCTTTACGTCCCTATCAAAAAAAATTCCATGCATTTGATTTTAATGATCGTTTTGTTGGACCTCGTCTCATATTAGGGGGAATAGGAGGCGTTCCAGTTGGAGGTTCACTAGTGGTGTTTCATCTGCATTAGTGGGTGTGTTCTAAATCATCTTCTAAATTAAAGTCTTGTTGAGTTTCAGCAAAATATCTGCTCGTCTAAATCATATGGTATTTCAGGAAAATGTTCAGTATCAACAAAATCATCCTATCTAGGAGTAGGACTAGGAATACTAGAAGAAATATCCCTGCCCTTGTTACCCCTACTAGAAGAAGCCTGACTCTTACCCTTAAACATACCCCTTAAACATACCTCTAATTCCTTTCATTTTAATTATGCTAATAAATAGTTAAAGATAATGCAATTAAGTGCGCTAAATAAAATAAAGACACAATAATAATTTAATGAAGGAACGCATGTACTAAACGCCGACGTAATGTCGATGTGTAATCGAGAGGTTTAAAATTGAAACTTTGCTCGATGGAAGATCCTCAAGCTAGTTCCGAACTTCACTCTCAAATAAATAAATAAAATTGAATAAGTAGACAATGTAGATTTGTAGAAGATAGATTGAGAGATTAGATAGATTGTAGGATGATTTGTGGGAAAGATGAAGAGAAAATGAGGTATTTATAGTTGGGAAATTGGGTAAAGTGTAAATATAATAACTTAGGGGTTAAAAAATAAATATTAATGGGGTACGGGGTTTGGGGGAGGGGGAAGCCAAAAATGGCCGTTGCACAACGGTCAAAATATAAAATGGCCGTTCATGCCACGGTTATTTTGTGCAAAGGGTAGGGGATCGGGGCGGGACCGGGGTGGGTTGGCCCGGGTCCGAGCGGGACGATACCATGTCCCGTCCCAGTACCGTAATTGTTTTTTATTAACAAGGTCGGGGCGGGACCGGGGCAGTGTCAGGGCGGGGCCAGGGCAGGCTGACCCGGCCCGTTGGCCACCCCTAGAAAGAAGTATACCACTGTAACAGTACCAGTTTCTAAAAAAAGAAGTATACCTCTGTAACTTGTAATGCGATGCTATGCTTTGTTATTAGTTCTAGCCCCAGTCTCTAGCCCGAGTCTTTTGGTAACTTCGTATTGTAACAACTGAATTTGAAAGCTTGCAGAAACCTGGAGGAATTATTTCTCTGTTAGATGAAGCCTGGTATGCATGCTTGATTATTTATTCATCAATTACTTCAGATATCTTATATATATTTTTTTTCTGTTTTTGGGTCTTCAGCTTATGATATAATTTATGTCCATATAATTGGCCCTTGCAGTATGTTTCCTAAATCTACTCATGAAACATTTGCTCAGAAGTTATACCAGACATTCACTAAAAACAAGCGCTTCATCAAACCTAAACTTTCACGGACGAGTTTTACATTATCTCATTATGCTGGAGAGGTGATGACTAGTTTGTCTTTTTGGAAATATCTATACCTTCACTTTTTCAATGTAATGCTAAAGCATCCTATATGATATGCAGGTGACATATCAAGCCGATCTGTTTCTGGATAAGAACAAAGATTATGTGGTTGCAGAACATCAGGTTCTGTTAACGGCCTCAAACTGTCCTTTTGTGGCGGGTTTGTTTCCTCCTCTACCTGAAGAATCATCAAAATCGTCCAAATTCTCCTCCATAGGGTCTCGTTTCAAGGTTAGTTCTTCTTTCTCTGTTAAGTATTTTGGCTACTATAAATTGTAGAAACTATAAAAAACATGTCTTACCAATCCAAAAAAAAATGTGCGTCTCTTCTTTCCCTTTATAGCTTACTTTGATGTATGGATTTCTGTTATCTGGGTTTTCATTTGTGAGTTATATTTCTTTTAGTCAGTATGACAAGTATATTTACTTTATTGCTTTAAGTAACAAATTGCTGATGCATGTTGACTCTAAGTAAATCGAAAACTGAGTTTACATGACTACCAAGCGTATAAGCGAGACTATTCTATTTTGGCAAACATCTGAGTCATGACAAAGGTTCTAGAGGATGAAAATACTTAATGGATGTATATGTCTAAGAGAGGCTGCTTATCAAAAAAATGTCTAAGAGAAGCTTTTGCTTTTATTTTTTACTGCAAACTAGAGGCTTCAGATATGTCCAGAAATCATGTGAAATAATAGAATAATGTATTGTTTCATGTAACTGAATAAGTTGTGTCTTACCATGGAATTTCTGAAGTTTTTGCTATCCATTCTTATTCAAGTGTATGCCTAGTAATCCGGTTAGAGTAAGTCTTGCCCTTGTCTGGTCAGGTCCATGTATCATTTGTCTGATGGGTATGCTACTTTTTACTTGTAGGGTGTTGTGGTTGTCAGTGCTTGGACACCTCCATCTCAACTTCTTTTATCACAATTTTTTTTTTGATTGGTTTCTTTAATTGCAATATTCCTTTTGTCATCTCCAAAAGATTCATATTTCTGCTATTGTGTTATGTTATAGTGCTTCTGTATTTGTTTTGTTGTTTTCTCCCTCTCTCTTTTTCTAGCAAAAATGATTCATTATGGTTCATTACAGTGTATGTGAACTTTTAGTATTTGTTTTCTATAATGATACTTTTCTGACTGCTGAAGCCTTTTCTTACATTCTTGCAGCTACAACTGCAATCTTTAATGGAAACATTAAGTTCAACAGAGCCTCACTACATCAGATGTGTGAAGCCTAATAATGCCCTTAAGCCTTGTATCTTCGAGAATCTGAACGTGATCCAGCAATTGCGATGTGGTGTAAGTGTCTATTGATGCTCATCCTTGTGCCTGCGATTGTAATGAATTTATTACTTCTTCTTGCCGTTACATAAGTTATTCTTTTTATTCTAGGGTGTCTTAGAAGCTATCAGAATCAGCTGTGCTGGATATCCCACTAGACGTACATTTTATGAGTTTCTTCTTAGATTTGGTGTTCTTGCTCCAGAAGTTTTAGCTGGAAGGTAAGTTTTCCAGACTCAACTTGTGGCGATTCTAACTCAAATTTTTATTCTCATTTGCGAATTTCCTTCTTCCCTATCAGTTTCTTTCTGATTTCTCTGATGATCCGTAATAATCCCCTGTCAGCTATGATGACAAGGTTGCGTGCCAGATGATTCTAAACAAGATGGGACTTGTCGGCTATCAGGTAAATTTTGGATATTGTGCTGAATCAAATGTTATCCTCCAACTAGAGTAAGCCCGTTATTGGATTGCTGAGGGAATATCTGGGCTAGAGAAGTAATAGACAAGTTCTGTATATACCTTTCACGGCATCATGAAATCTGCATAGAGATTTCGGTGCCTTTGCGTTAACTAAATACCTGTCTTTACAGATGGGAAAGGCAAAGGTCTTTTTGCGGGCTGGACAGATGGCTGAGCTCGACGCTAGGAGAGCTGAGGTGCTTGGAAATGCAGCAAAAATTATTCAAAGACAAACCCGTACATATATTATGCGAAAAGAATTTGTTGCTTTGCGTCAAGCTGCTATTCAGTTGCAATCATGTTGGCGAGGTATGTTTCAATCAGTCATTTGAAATCCTACATTTTAGGTCACCGAAACTTCCCTACTTCATTGAGAAGAATGTTTTGGGACTGGCCTATGGAAGAGTAGCTTTAGCTTACCTTTACATCGTTGACTTTGATTTTTGGATACTTAACATACATTTAGCATAATATGGTGCTTTAAAGCCAACTTTTAAGGTGTGTTATAGTATTAATAATTTATGATGCTTGTATATTCCCCCCTGGTGCTTTATTCAAGTTTCTAAAGCTTCCAATATGGTTCAACTAACATAAACATGTACATTATTATTTATTTAATTTTTTATCAGTAATAAAAATTTGATGATGTGGGGGGAAACCTGGACACCCAGAAGTTTTAAAAAAGTAAAGAACCTACATGAAATTATGGTTGTTTACAATAGACACCAGCCATTTTATACCAACAGGAAGTTCATGGGTGCACCAAAAGTTAATAAAAGCAAAAGAAACACCCTAATCTGCACAGTCGTATCTCTTCAGAAGCTCTACAGCTCTAAACAATAAAAAAAGAGAAAAGCTCGACAGCTCTAATTTGGCATAGACGATACAAAACTGAGTAGCATTGAGAAGTCAACTGGTTTCAAGAGTTCTCCTAGCCAGGAAACTTGAAAACACATGTCAATTGGTCCAATTTATAATTGAAAGTGCATATTAGGTTTCAACTTTACTCTGCTAGTCTTGTCTGAGAAAACATATTAACTCTCTTGTCAGCTGACTTACCAATTTTTTTCTCATAACTATTAACACTGAGTGTACTAAATATTTTATGTCATAATGTCAGCTATACTGTCCTGCAAACTGTATGAACAACTGAGACGTGAAGCAGCTGCTCTGAAGATTCAGAAGAACTTCAGATGTCATGTTGCACACATAACATATACAACACTGCATTCTTCTGCAATTACGTTGCAAACAGGCATGAGAGCCATGGTTGCTCGCAATGACTTTAGATACCGGAAGCACACTAAAGCTGCAATTAAAATACAGGAACTTATCTCTCTACTGCTGTTGTCACCCTTGTGATCATCCCTATAATTTAATGAAGATACATGAAGTCTTGAAATGTTGAAGAATATAATATCTGATACATGATTTGCTTGCTATCCTGCAGGCTCATTGGCGTTGCCATGCCGCTTATTCTTATTACAGAAGTCTTCAGAGAGCTGCGATCATTACTCAGTGTGGTTGGAGGCGACGGGTTGCCAGGAGGGAGCTTCGAAATCTCAAAATGGTTTGTTATGCATTTCTCTGATCATGTGTTGTAATGTCTTCATAATATCATCTGGTTCAGAGAAGGAAGATCATTGTGAATGAGAGATTACATCTGCAGGCTGCAAGGGAATCAGGCGCTCTCAAAGAAGCCAAGGACAAGCTCGAAAAGAAAGTGGAAGAACTTACATGGCGGTTGCAATTCGAGAAACGACTCAGGGTAAGTTTTTTATTTCTAGCGAAGTTTCTGTTTGGTTCATTTCCTTGACTTTGACACCATTTTACTTTGGATTAATGCAGACTGAGCTGGAGGAAACTAAAGCCCAAGAAGTTGCAAAGCTACAGGAGGCCTTGCATGCAATGCAAAAGCAAGTAGAAGAAGCAAATGCTAAAGTGGTCCAAGAGCGGGAGGCAGCACGGAGAGCAATTGAAGAAGCACCTCCAGTCATCAAGGAGACCCCAGTTATAGTTCAAGACACAGAAAAAATAAATGCCCTGTCAGCTGAAGTAGAGAATTTGAAGGTATGGTTCCAACTATCCCAAGGTTTATTATCTCTATAGTTGGACGCAAAATTTAGTAAAAACTGCTAACTAATTTCTTTTTTTTTTCTTTGAGTGACTCGTTGGTTATTGCAAGTAAACCCGCTTGCAAAACATCCAATTCTACCTGTAGTTTGGATTTCAAAGAAAAGTCTTGTCCATGTCTGATAATTTGGATGCTACAAGGGTTTGTAAAGCGTGGTATTTAAGTAGAGAAGGTAGATGGGTGGGCCCATTATCCACCTAGATTCAAACCGTGCGCCACCAGCCCTCGAGGATTTCTCGGTTACCAAAAAAAGGGAAGATGATTGGGGTGCTACAATATAAAATTCCTTTAGTGCATTTATTTGATCCATCATTCTGGATAAACACTGAATCTCGTGAATATGCTTGACTTTGACGTTGCAGAATACTCTGTATACTTAATGTTGCTTCTGAGCTGCCCTAAGAGGAGGAATTAACCTCGAGATTTTCATGCATATGCTAATAATAAAAAGTTTGATTTTTAATTGTTTATACATTGGTATAATGGAACACATAAATACGATCTCTATGTTTCTCTTGGTTGAAAAGTTTTTTCACGAATTATCCAGGCTTTGCTGACATCAGAAAAGAAAGCTACAGAAGAGGCTAGAGATTCTTCCAAGGATGCGGAGGCCAGAAATACAGAGCTGGCTAACAAGCTAGAAAATGCCGAGCGAAAAGTAGATCAGCTTCAAGATTCTGTGCAGAGGTTTGTAAATGAATAGTGACTGTGTCTATGAGGGAATCAACTTATTCACCTCTCGTTTATAGGTTGATTGTCTTTGTGTGACCTTGATAATCAAAAGCTTTTGATCAAACATACAGAGCAGAAGTAGCATAGTTTTCCCACAATTCTTGTCATTTTTGGTTTCTGATTGATCCTAAATATGGTTATGACTTATGAGCATTGCTCTTATGATATCTGAGCTATGAACAACCGGCATTCAGTATAATAGTAGATTTTCATCCTTAATCATTAGGTTTTTGTGAAATGGACTTCCCAAACATTGGATTTCGCATTCTTAAAGAAATTAAGATATGCATCTGACACTGTCTGTTTCGTCTACTCCCTCTTTGTTTGTCTCTCGTTTCAGGCTTGAAGAGAAGCTTTCCAATATGGAATCAGAGAACCAAGTGCTTCGTCAACAAGCTTTGACCATGTCACCAACTGGAAAAGCTTTATCTGCACGGCCAAAGACTACTATTATACAGGTGCACGAACAATTGCAAATTCTCATCTTGTTAGAATTTATTTGAGGAGCAGATTTTCTTAATAGCAGTATGTGGGATAGATAATTAGTCTTGTTGAAATTTCAGAGGACTCCGGAGAATGGAAAGGCTATAAACGGAGAATCAAAGCCTAATTCTGTAAGTTCAATAGTTGCAGCTTAATGTGTTTATTTTCACATTTGATGTGAATTAAACATATGCCCCTTTTAATTGTATATGCATGTTTATATGGCATAGGATATGAGTCTTGCTGTAGCAAGTCCAAAGGATCCTGCATCTGAGGAGAAACCACAGAAGTCTCTAAATGAAAAGCAGCAGGTAAGGGTTTTCTGGCTTGCACAAAGAACTACCAGATAAATTATGCTTGTTTAATCAGACTGTGACAGCTTAAATTCTGAAATCATTTTTATACTATTTTATCCCTTTTCACAGGAGAACCACGACTTGCTCATTAAGTGCATTTCACAAGATTTGGGCTTTTCTGGAGGCAAGCCAATTGCAGCTTGTCTCATATACAAATGTCTGCTCCACTGGAGGTCCTTTGAAGTTGAAAGAACTAGTGTTTTTGACCGTATAATACAGACCATTGCTTCAGCCATAGAGGTAGAAAACTTATTACATTGGTAATGTTGTATCAATTCCAGTTTCTCTGACTTTGTGTTTATAAAGCTAAGGCAATTAATTTGTGAAACTTCTTCATTAAAGGTCCCAGATAATAATGATGTATTAGCGTATTGGTTATGCAATACGTCCACTTTGTTGATGCTGCTTCAACAAACACTTAAAGCTAGCGGGGCTGCTAATTTGACTCCGCAGAGACGGAGAACCAGTTCAGCTTCTTTGTTTGGGAGGATGTCCCAAGTATGAGCTCTGTGGTTTATATTAAGTTCTTCGGTTTCTGCCAGTTGCCCAATTTATAAGTCATATCTTAATTTTTCTCCTCTGCTACCTCTAATGTTTGTGTAGGGATTGCGAGGTTCTCCCCAGAGTGCTGGGCTTTCAGTTCTCAGTGGGCGTATGCTTGGGAGATTGGATGACTTACGTCATGTTGAGGCCAAATATCCTGCACTGCTGTTCAAGCAGCAGCTCACTGCCTTTTTGGAGAAAATATATGGAATGATAAGAGACAATCTGAAGAAAGAGATCTCCCCATTGCTTGGGCTATGTATTCAGGTACATTATTTTTTATGTGCTAGTATTGTTTATGCCACAAGTCCCAGCAAGCTTATGCAATAGATTGTTTACTGCTTGATGTGTAGTTTAAGCTAGTCCCTATGCTTACTGTAGGATTGATATGATAACTGGGGAAGTTTTAGCACTTGGATTAGTCGATGCACTGTAGGTACCTCTGAGTAGTTCTCTGATGCTTGAACTAGTCAACGTGTTAAAGCAACACAATCTTATAGATTGATTGTCACTTAAGAAGTTAATCTGTATTGTAAATTATGCAACAAGCGAGCTCTTGAATGTTTCTGCGGTCCAAGTCAGGAGTTTCTCTTATCTATTAAAATCACTATAAAATAAATCAGACAAATCCCCAATCATCAGTAGGACTCCCGAGAATGACTAGTGACAATACTTCTCTTCAAGCCCAAGGTGTTGGAACGAGTGGATCTTTCAAGGTTCAGCACTGTACCTTGAAGCTGAATTATGGAGAGAGACCACTTTTTCTCTTTGGGATTCTGTGTTTACCTTTTCTATTTTGTTCTCTATGTGGGATTATTTTTGCTGCGGAGAGAGAGGGAAGGGGTTAATTTTGTCAGATGATTATCTGCATCATGTCTGCAGGCACCAAGAACATCTCGTGCAAGTTTAGTCAAAGGAAGATCCCAAGCTAATGCTGCTGCCCAGCAAGCTCTATTTGGTCATTGGCAAAGCATTGTAAAAAGTTTGAACAACTACTTGATGATGATGAAAGCAAACCATGTAAGTTAATGATTGAAGAGTTAAATAATAGTGACGATCATTATTACTTGATGCTTATGTGTTTCCATTGCTACACCCATGTAGGTTCCTCCCTTCTTAGTTCGGAAGGTTTTCACTCAAATATTCTCCTTTATCAATGTTCAACTTTTCAACAGGTAATTAGTTACATGTCTTTAAGGACTCTATATCTGTTGTGCGTTCTGTACATTAAATATATTTCATTCGGCACATTGACACCTTATGTATCTGTGTGTTAAACTTCTTTACATCAGTCTCCTTTTGCGGCGTGAGTGTTGCTCATTTAGTAATGGAGAGTTTGTGAAAGCCGGTTTGGCTGAATTGGAACAGTGGTGCTGCTATGCAACTGAAGAAGTAAGCATGTTTGGCTGTATCTTTTCAATTCTTAGTGCTATTCGGCATCTTACTTCTGTATTTTCAATTTTGATGTCCAGTATGTAGGCTCAGCATGGGACGAGTTGAAGCACATTAGACAGGCAGTTGGATTCCTAGTAAGAACCAATTTCGGGGCTGTGCAGAATGAACTTTTGCATGATCACGTGCTTTTATCTGACATTCTTTTCCTCTCAACTTCTTGCAGGTTATACATCAAAAGCCCAAAAAGGCATTGCATGAAATCACTAATGAACTTTGTCCGGTAAGGAGTCATTTTTCTATATTTTTCCTCCGTTCTTCTTCTTGTTTTTCAGCATAAAATTTGCTTGTTTCTTTTACCTATAAAAAGAAAAAATTCCTCGTTTCTTTTCGACTTCTCGTTTGCCGCTTTAACTTTACATTTCACATGCCTATTCTTTTATTAGGTGCTTAGCATACAGCAACTGTATAGGATCAGCACTATGTACTGGGATGACAAATACGGAACCCACACTGTTTCTTCAGATGTAAGTTCTTGCACGGTTGCACTACAGTTTGGATGCATATGTAGGTTTGCAGCGGTCTTTTGTCTTGTTATCGTACAATTTGCTTGGTTCCTGATATCCCTGTATGGTTTTCTATTTACCTCCAACTGATAGGTTATTTCAAGTATGAGAGTGATGATGACAGAGGACTCCAATAATGCTGTTAGCAGTTCCTTTTTGTTGGATGATGACTCGAGGTATCATTTATTAAATAACTCATCCTCAATCTTTGGCATACCTGTACTTTTAACTGAGCACCTCAAATTCAATATGTTGTCTTAAATTATGATGCAGCATTCCATTCTCCGTGGATGACATCTCCAAAACGATGCAACAAATAGACATTGCTGATGTTGAACCTCCTCCATTAATTCGTGAGAATTCAGGATTTGTGTTCTTACATCAACGCTCTAGTTGATGGTGGTTCTAGATATTATTACTCAACATGGACATTGATGAATGTTTGCGTAGCTCCAGAGAGCTGACTGTCCTGCACATCAAGGAGCATGCAGAAACTTGTGCATATAATCACATTGCTTGTTGCATTGTTATGGCTAGTGTATATTTTTCTCCACTTGCTTTTGGACAACCGTAGTTGTTTGTTGTTCGGTTCAATTTATTCTTTTTCCCTCTCCTGCTCAACTTAGGAGGTATTTGTATTATGCCAAAAGGCTTTTAGTGTGGTCATACGCAGGTATAGAAAGATGCATTGATTTTTGTTGCTTGCCTTTATTTGTCTCTCAGAGTTGTAAAGTCACTATAGTTATCAATTTTAGGTCCTTATTTGCTACAGTGTGTAGGTGGTGCATATGAAGGTTGTGTTGTATAAGTGTTAAAATTGTCAAAGCAAAAAATTTGTGATTCTTTTCTTCCCATTGGTAACTGATCTAACTGCACAATCAGTGTCCCTATGAAGGATATGGACATTAACTTTTATATCAGCTCCATTGAACTTATTAGGAGACTGATAAATAGAGAGCATAGCTAGAAGAGTGGAAGGAGTTAATTGCACAATAATATTTATACATGGTTTACTCATGTCATACTTTAAGATGATTTTGACAAACTGATTTTGATAGTAAACAATCAGTCGTCGTTGATGATTTCGACCCGTTTTGCCTTTTTTCTTCTGGAACTAAACTTAATAATTGCAGAATATTTTTTTCTTTTAAAATTTTGAAGAATTTAAGTGTACATTTTTCGACAAAATTTGGTAAAATTTAATATAAAAAAAACAACCCGATGCACTAAGCTCCCCTTATCTGGGGAAGGGCCGGACCATAAGGATCTATTGTATACAATTTTACCTTGCATTTGACTACGTACAAAAAAATGAGTTACACATTTGATGGAGAGATGAAGAGGGATGTAACTCCTTATTTTATTGAAAGTAGATTAATGAGGTTAAATATTAAAGAATTACTAATGATAGATTATTTTGTTTATTCTAATTAATACTATATGTCTAAAAGTTTAATCTGATAACTAAATAAAAACAGGAGTAATATCATTATCAAATGTTTGACTAGTTCATAAGTAGGATTGGATAACTTTCACCCTAATTCGAGGTCTAGTTTGTCCAACATTGTAATTTCCCTTTTTTGACTTGGAAATACACCAACTAAATCATATTAATCTACAAAAGGTTAAGAATAAGGGAGTGATATCCAAAGCCTTATATATTTACAACATTTAGATATTTAATTTTCAAGAAATTACTAGAATATCAGTAATAAGCCCTTGCTATAAAATACAGCCTATGGCAAATGGAGTCCCACCAAGTCATTACCAGAAGTCGTTATAATAGCTTTGTGATAATGAACGTATATTTCTCTTACTTGACTTCTCTATCCTTTTATTCCTTTCTTTCTCTTGTTTTTGTGAAAAGATAACGAGAATCAAAAGGTACGCCTCATGGGATCCAAGGTTAAAGAGATAAATTAAACAAGTATGATCATCCCATGATATAATTGATACAATTGAGTGACTTAAAAGGTAATCACATGCAGATAACTCTTCGTTTATATAATAAATGTAAACGTGTAGGTGTAAAATAAGATTTTCACCCATAATTAGAGTATTTGTGTAAATATAATTATGATAAGACTATAATTCCTCTTGTATATGAGACTCGAATTCCTATTGTAATTAGGATGAACATTGTATACATATATATATTTGATATTAATGAGAAGACTCCCCAATGAGAGATTAATATCATCTTACATGGTATCAAGAGCCTAAAACAAAAACCTAGATTTTTTTTTCTGGAGCAACCGCCGCCCCCTCCCCCTCGGGCTTCTCGCCGCGGCACCTCCCTCCTCCTCCCTAAATTCTTGGTTTTTTCTCTCCATTCCTCTCTTCTCTAAATGGATAATCAGAATTTTTCCAATACCTCTAACGCTTCAACCTCCACCAATCCCACCACCATGTCGTCATCATCTTTTCATCCAGCCCTAACTGTTACAAATATCAAGAACTCTATTCTCATTCTTCTTGATCAAGAAAAGCGATCGAGATTCTCTGGGTTGAATCGTTTGTAATCATGCATGACTCTATAATGTGTTTGATCATATCAATGACAGTATTCCGCGCCTTCCGGAGGTTGATGATTGTACTTGGCATCGTCTAGACGCCGACGTCAAACAGTGGATTTATGGCAGTATCTCTCAGGATCTTCTTCTGACTATCATGAAATCTGGCGCCACATCCCTTGATTCATGGAACCGCTTGGAGGAAATCTTTCAAGATAACAAGCACACTCGTGCGATGTATTTGGAGGAGCAATTTAACAATACACGCTTTGGAAATTACTCCAACATGACTGAGTACTGCAGACAGTTGAAACTACTGGCGGATCAACTCTCCAACGTCGACACGCCTGTCTCAGATACTAAAATGGTGTTGCAATTGATTGCAGACCTTCCCAAAGGCGACTATGATATGTTAGCCACCATGATTCAACAGACAAATCCGTTACCCAGTTTCAACAAAGCTCGCTTGCAGTTGTTACTTGAAGAGACCCGTCGGGCTAAGCAGGATGAGCACAGTCAGCAGGCGTCAGCCGTCGGCATATAACCCCAAGACCAGATGCCACCAGAAAACTCTCAACCACAGCAGAGCCGTGGTGGCAAGGGCCGCGGCGACATAGGAGGTCGTGGTCGTGACAAGGGTCGCGGTCAGCAGAACTAACAGCAGCAACAACAGGGTCCGCAGAACAACTGGGCCGCGACACCTCCGCGATGTCGATGCGTTGCGCCTCGATCTGAGCGTGGCGGCCGCTCGATGCAGCACCGCCCTTCAACCCGTATTCTCAACAAGGGTTTTTAGGCTCAGCTCCAGCCACTCGGCAAGCCCAGTACCACAACAGCCCACCGTACGATAGCGGTTCCAGGCCCGGCCCAGCACGGCCCATCCCGAGTTGGGTCAGGCTTTCAGCAGCCTGACAACAATTGATACATGGACTCTGGAGCCATATCTCACCTCACTCAATCTGTAGGTAATATTCCCAAACTGTTCAGTTTAAAACATCCTCAATTTGTTACAGTTGGTAGTGGCCACCGCATTCCAGTAAAGGGCTATGGTACATCCTACACACCATCTCCTCATCCATTCCCCCTTAAGAATACCCTATATGCCCCACATATAGTTAAGAACCTAATCTCTATTCGCAAATTCACTCGTAATAATTCTGTCTCAGTTGATTTTGACCCTTTTGGTTTCACTGTGAAGGATCTTCATACGGGAACACCTCTTACGAGATGCAATAGCACGGGGGATGTATATCCATTCACTCCCACCTCCGCTTCCAGATCTTGCTCTCCCGTCTCTCTAACGGTTATTTCTTCTTCAACATGGCACAATAGACTTGGTCATCCAGGAGCCCCAGTTTTTAATTTTCATAGAGACAATAATTTTATTACTTGTAATGGGAAGCTTGCCCAAAACTGTGTTTCTTGTTCTTTATGCAAACATACTCGTCTTCCGTTTCAATCATCTACTAGTGTTACCTTTGCACCATTTGATATTATACATGCCGATTTATGGACATCACCTGTTGCTAGTTCTCTCGGTCATAAATACTATCTTATCTTACTAGATGATTTTTCTCACTTTGTTTGGTTGTATCCTCTCAAATTTAAATTGGAAGTGTTTGCCAAATTTCTTGAGTTTCGAACATTCATTCAAACACAGTTTGAAAAAGGTATAAAAATATTTTCAGTGCGATAATTGTCGTGAATTCAACAACTCTATGTTTCAACATTTTGTACTAATAATGGCATGGTTTTTTGCTTCTCGTGCCCCCACACCTCCCCTCAAAACGGAAAAGCTGAAAGAATCATCCGCACCATTAACAATATGATTCACACTCTATTGATTCATGCCTCCATACCTTCTGGGTTTATGCTGCTAAAATGTCAGAATACGTTCTCATTATTCTCCCTACTAGGACCCTTCACAATATGACCCCTACCAAAATCCTATATCATAGAGTCCCCTCTTATGACCATCTACGGATGTTCGACTGTCTATGCTATACTAACCCTGCCTCTACTGCCCATCACAAACTAGCTCCCCGATCCACTCCTTGTGTTTACCTTGACTTCCCGCCTAACCATAGGGGTTATATATGCTATGACTTGTCAACTCGTCAAATCCACATCTCTCGTCACGTCACATTCGACGAGACTACATTCCTATTTTTGAATCTTCAAAAATTCCAAAAACTGGACTACTCCTTTCTTGACGAGCCTGCCATCTCTCTCATTATCCTTAATCAGCTCACTAAATCATCCCAGACGTCAGCGCCGCGACGCCTCTCTTCCAGTGAGCAAACTATTTCTTCCAGGGAGTTAGCGCCGCGGCCCCTCGGAGATGCACCGCGGCGCCTCTCTTCCAGTGAGCACCCAGTTCTAGAAACATATTTAGAGCCGCGACCCCTCAGTAGTAGCACCGCGACACCTTCGGCGGAGCCCTCTGGCGCTGTGGCGCCTTCGACGGACTTTCCGCCTCCATCCCCTTACCCGACAATGCCTTCTACTCCCGCCACTCAGACTCCACAACCACTAAATGTCCCCACTCACCAAATGAAAACTCATGCCAAGAATAGAATTTTCAAACCCAAAGTCCAATTTAACTTGTCTGCCCAAACAATTTCTTCAATTCCCAAGAACCCTAAATTGGCCAAACAAGACTATAATTGGAATACGACTATGTATGAGGAATTTAATGCTTTAACTAAACAACACACATGAGATCTAGTACCTAGATCTGAAGGGGTGAATGTGATCTGTTGCATGTGTCTATTTCGTCACAAATTTAGAGACAATGGAGATCTTGAGAGGTATAAGACACGACTTGTGGCTAATGACACAAATCAGCAGGAGGGCATTGATTGTGGTGATACCTTCAGCCCGGTTGTCAAACCGACTACTATTCGCACAGTTTTGAGCATTGCCGTGGGCAAACATTAGCCGATCCATCAGCTTGATGTGAAGAATGCATTTTTACATGAGGATCTGAGAGAGAAAGTCTACATGCATCAGCCGCCTGGGTTCACCCACCTAGAAGTTCCTCACTATGTGTGTCGTTTCTATAAGTCACTATATGGCCTGAAACAATCCCCCGTGCGTGGTATGATCGTTTTGTCAGGTATATCTTGCAGATTGGATTTGTATGCAGCAAGAGTGATACATCACTCTTCATTTTTCATCGAGGTAGTAGCACTGCTTACTTATTACTTTACGTGGATGATATTGTTCTTACTGCCTCATCCGACGGTTTGAAAAATGAGATTATTGTCTTGCTTAAGTCCGAATTTGTAATGACTGAATTTAGGGAAGCTGAGTTATTTTTTGGGGATATCAGTGACCAGGTCTGCCAACCACATGTTCTTGTGTCAGCGTAAGTATGCAGAGGAGATCATGTACAAGGCTAAGATGACGAATTGCAAAGTTTCACCTACTCCAGTTGATTCAAAATCTAAGCTCAGTGCTATGGATGGTGCTCCAGTCTCCGATCCTACTCTGTATAGGAGCCTTGAAGGTGCACTTCAGTATCTCACATTTATAAAGTCAAACATTGCTTATGTTGTTCAACATGTATGCCTATTCATGCATGCCCCCAGAGAGTCTCATTTCACTGCTCTTAAGCTTATCATCCGATACATTAAGGGCACACTTGATTATGGTTTGCACATATACCCCTCTGCACCAAATAGGTTGCTCTCTTATACGGATGCAGATTGGGCAGGGTGTCCGGAAACGCGATGCTCCACCTCCGACTTTTGTGTATTTTAGGAGATAATCTGATTTATTGGTCAGCCAAGCGACAGACTACCCTATCTCGTTCGGTCTTGAAATTTGATGCAGAGGTGTTGCAAATGTGATAGCTGAGATTTGTTGGCTCAGAAATTTACTGTTAGAACTTCATTGTCCTTTGCGTCAGTCATTCATTGTGTACTGTGATAACATCTCTGCCATTTATCTTTCTCATAATCCGGTTCAACATCAGCGAAGCAAGCACATTGAGATAGACCTACACTTTGTTTGTGAGAAAGTTGCGCTAGGCCATGTCAGAGTGTTACATGTTCCATCATCCTATCAGTATGCAGATATATTTACCAAAGGACTCCCAGACAGTAATTTCTTGACTTCAGATCCAGTTTCAGCGTCCGGCCTTCTCCCGTTCCGACTGAGGGGGTGTGTAAACGTGTAGGTGTAAAATAAGATCCCCACCCATAATTAAAATATTTGTGTAAATATAATTATGGTAAGACTAAGATTTCTATTGTAATTGGGATGAACATTGTACACCTATATATATTTAATTTTAATGAGAAGACTCCCAAATGGAAGATTAATATCATCTCACAATAAAAATGATTGATAACTTTAGATTAATGATAGGTAACTTGCTATAACAAGTTAAATTACACCGTTGGTGTAAAAAATCGTTAAAGCGTTGGCCAAGCTTACATTCGACCGCAATCTGTTCTAGTTAGGCTTGTATCACTAACTTGACGGGGGCGTATTAAAACACCTATCTTGTGTTATTTATTCTTATCTTTAAATCTCATTTATGTTTATCCTTTATCCCTATAGACTTTAGGAGTTTCCTTTCGATTACAATTTTGGTTAGTATTTTGATTTACACAAGTCTCCTAATGCAAGTTCTCTTACATTGTAGAGTTTGTAACTTGAAACTGCTTTTGTTTAAGAGAAGTTTTGAGAGAAATGTTCGAGGTGGGTCGTAATTTTTACTCCCTTCATGAACAAGATAATTTTTACGTAAATATTTTATGTTATTTATTTTCATATATTATTTACTTTAGAAGTAGGTTGATCAGTGTGAAGAGTATCTTCCTTGTACATTTTTTTTTAAATTTTTTATTACATATAGGTGGTAGAGAAAGAGAAAATGGAAGGAGATTATAACGTGCGGATTTAAATCCTTACCAAGAAGATGAAAATTCATGTAGCCAACCAACTGAGCTACTAAATCTCTACTGTTTCTACTACTTAAGTTCAGTTGTTGGATGTTGGGTTGACAAAATTCTAAAAGATTAAAAATTTGTCAAGATACTATTCACCTCCCCTCTAATGTCAAAGTGGTGTAGTGATTCAACAAGTTGACTCATCAGATGCAATTCATATTTATTATCATCATCATTGTCTTCTTCTACTTCAGCTTGAATTTTGAAACATGGAAATTTCGATATTGGGGAAAGTTGATTGAATTTTTAATTATAAAAAGTAGTTTAGCACTTTGATGATAGTTGGATAGAGTGGAGTGATTTTTCAATTATAAAAAATAGTTTAGTGACTTTAATGCAATAGAATGAAAGTTGAATAATCATCCATAAAATAACCCGCATTTAGTCACATTTCTCATTGCAATTTATGGCTATATATTGTTGCGGACTGCTATCACTGTTTTCCGTTCGGTTCAATTCGTTCTTTTCCATCATCAGCTCAAAATTACCCATTTAACACTCAAAAATAATTTAAGTGTTTAGCCGAAATTCAATGATAATTGAATTATTTCCAAAATTGAATTTATTTCTAGCCCTCGATTACAATAACTTCATCGGCTACTAAGGCATTTTAGCCGAAGTTGTTAGTTAGAGATACGACTGGGGCCCACTTAAATGCAGACACCTCAACAACCAAGTCATAAGAGTTTTCGGACCCCTAAAAGTGGTAACGACCAACAACATCTGAAAGAAAGTGTCATTATCCGAGAGTAGAGGGCGAGAAAATCGGTACCACCTACCCCATAGTCGGCCATTAAACTTAGTGTTTTACTTGATGACTGAAATGGGGGATCACGTTGTACAATTTTCCCCATTTTTGTACTATAAATAGGAACATTCTTTGTATATACAAACACACCCAATCAATCAAACAACTCAATTTTAATCTATCTTTGTCCTTTATCCTTTACCTTACTTTACTCAGTTGCATTCATGTTTCTTACCTCTTAGTTTACTCGTAACACTGTCCTAATGCTTTCTGGAGTAGTTGGGGAACCCATTCCTGGAAATTAGAGTTTCGTTTTCAACCCAAATCGCTTAAGTGAAGGAATTAATTTGTCTTCCAATTTCATTAGTCGATACAACGACAGAAAATAAAATTCGGGGCGAGAACAAATTTGGCACGCCCAGTGGGACCATAGGTGAATTAATAGAAAGGTTTGATTTTTCTTGTAAGGATCATTCTTGGCGTATGTGCCTAAGGTTTGGTAAGAAAATAACCCCGAGTCCAGTCCACATACTAAACAAAATCCTCCCAGAAGGAAAAACGAACCAGCATCCTCCTCGGGTATGCCTACATCGGTTGATACTCATCCACTTCATCCATCAACCCAAATTGTGGAAGAATCCAGCCAATCTGAAGGTCCAACCATAATGACCACGTCTTTTATTAGACAACAGGTCGACTTGGGCACCCACGAGATAATGTACCAAGTTTCTAAATAGTTGGCTAACATTGTGAATCCGATGGTACATAATGAGGTTCAGCAAGCGAGGAAGATGGAAACCAATCGAATGTACCCAGGAGAATGTTCGGCTAGTTCTGTCATCCATCTGATGAACGGTGTTGTTCAGCATGAGACCTTGACTCCCGGTGTTATTCCTTAGACGCATGTGCATCAGCTAGTGCCTACTTAGGTGCATCCGATAGCATATCTAGGAACACAAGCCCAATCGCCTAACAACCAGTATACTTCATGGTCGCCGCCGAACCTTGAGGGGCAAAATGTGCCACTTGACCAAGCGAGACTGCAGTATGGGCAGATCAACATGGCTCGGAGACCAATTCAGGCTCCACAACACTTTGGATTGTCGTTTGTTATGCCGTACGTTTCTACGAACGACCTTACGATACAGGCGAATAATGTTGGCCAGCCGAATTGGCAGCCGATGGCCCCTGGCTAGGACTTAACTCGGCTATCTGGTGATGTTGTTCAAAGTGGAACACCATTCCATCAGTCATTGCCAGTACCCAATCCATACCTTCCAGGAAACGTAAATTTTCTAAGAACGACTGACGTCCGAGGAGAGCAGCCATGTATTAATCTTCCACCTTGTCCTCAGGCTCCATTAGTCATTCTAGGAGCTCAGGTTGCAGGCTTTGGTGGCCATATCCAACAACAGCAATGGAGCATTACCCCAACTATTGGTAATGGCCAGCAGACCACCTACAACCTTCAAAACCCTATCCAACAAAGTGCAGAATGGAGACCGCCAGTGCAGAACGCCTACCAGACGAAACCAGTCGAGAATCGACAAGGGACGTCAAAACTTATAAACCTGGAAATTATTTCTAATACCATGCGGAGGTACTTCGGCATCCAACTGAAACTTGTGTACAAGCCTATTTATAAGAAGCCTTGCCCCGATTGGGTAGATCGAATATCACCTTTGCCAAGAGACTTCAAAACACCGGAGTTTGCCATTTTCTCTGGCGGCGACAGTAAATCCACTATCGAGCACATCGGTAGATTCACCGCCCAATGCGGCGAGGCTGACCAGAATGAGTATCACAAGTTGTAGCTATTCCCGCTCCCTCTAATGAGAACAACCTCTGCATGGTACTCCTCTTTGGCTCCTGATTCCATACAGAGTTGAGCTGACATGTAGGGTTGCTTTCATGATAGGTTCTATTGGCCCCAACTTCAGGTTACCGTGACTGATCTAACGAATCTCAAGCAGCAGGTCGATGAATCGTTTGTCGATTTTATCGAGAGTTTCAGAAAGAAGGTTGGAAAATGCACTGAACACTTCCCCGAGTCTGAGTGTTCCCACATGATAATCAATAACATGCACCCTCAGTTAAAGGAGAAGTTGGTGGGACAATCCTGCTCTGACCTGAGTCAGTTAGCCGAAAAGGCTAGCCAAAGTACTTCCACAGGTATGACTTCGGTTGACGCCTTTGGGTCATCGATTGGGTTAGCTTCAGTCGAGGGACCTTCCCTAGTCGTCTCCTGCACAGAAGAGAACAATTTCAGAAAGAGAGGCAAGAGTCTAGAGACAGTTGATAACAAAACTGGGAGGAAAAGTGTCACGACCCGAATCGACGGGTCCGCGACTGGTGCCCTACCTGGGCACCCTTATACCCACACATCACATATAACCAGCGGAAGCTTAAGAGAAACTTATAATCTCATACCAAAGGGATCCTGTCCCCTGAACTGTAATAACAAACTCTTAATACAAAACAGGCAAGCCGACAAGGCCGCCACTGTACATAGAGATCCAAACGAACTACAACTGTACATATGTCCAACCCACACATGACTACAAACCTCTAAGATTAAGACAGTGAACTATGACGGGATAAGGCCCCGTCGTACACCTGAATGTACATAAGCCTGTAATAGCAAAACTGTACCAAAATGAATAGACTCCGGAACAATAGAGCTATCTCAAACAGTTGGGCATTGATCCTAAGCACGCGGATCACCAAACTGAGTAACTACACATGCGGTCATGAACGCAGCCCCCCGAAGGGGGTCAGTACAACAAGGTACCAAGTATGAAAACATGAAGTACAGTAAATAAGATCATAACTGGCCAAAAGATGACAGGGACAAATATGAAAATCAAATACCAGATCCAACCGTGCCATATAAAATAGAGCCAACTGCACCACTGTATCACTGTGCCACTGTATCATTGTACTTTATAAAAATGAGAGTCAACTATGCCTTTTTAAAAGTATGCGAGTCATATCAAGATCATAGATGCCTGTCCATATAATCCTATACTGCAGGAGTATTTGTACTTACATCATGGATACATGCCCGTGAAATCATATACTTTTACTGCCCGACCCTCTGGTGAATGACGTGGTGAACGTATACTGCCCGCCCCCTTTCTGGGATGCGGTAACTACTTAGTCATCTACTGCCTGGCCCTCTAGTGAAGGGCGTGGTAAACACTGAATCATATCATTTCCGGCCCTCTCTGGGACACGATAAACATATAAAATATACTGCCCAGCCCATTCTGGGATGCGGTAAAGTCACGTAAGGTATACTTCCCGACCCATTCTGGGATGCGGTAATGTCATATAAGGTTCAACTGCCCGACCCATTCTGGGACACAGTAATGTTATATACTGTGCACATAACTGCCCGACCTCTAATGAAGGACACGGTGAACATATACTCATATACTGCCCGGTCCTCAAGTGAAGGACGCGGTAACCACATAATAACACTAGCATGAATAGCTATCATAAGCACCAATACACACTTTAAATCATCTTTTGACTCTCAATAAAGTCATATGCTGCCCGCCCCTTTCTGGGACACGGTAAAATCATTTTTGACTCTCACAGGAATGAAATAGAATCACTTTCATTTAGAAAACTCAAGGCACTTTCACATCATGAATTTTTTTAAACCATCATTTGGAAAGCCAAGGCACTTACCCTATCATGTATCCATTTTAAAACATCATTGAATTAGGATCCAATAGAACTATGTACGTCCGTCGTACACTCTCTTTATAACAAACATGACAAGATAGGAAAAAATAGTTCACATACCGCTTGTCGTCTGTACCAACTCGATAATCTAAATTCGTCTTGCTCCTTTGGCTAACATTATAGAATATTTGAATGGTGATAACAGATCCGACCTGCCTAATTAATCCTTATATGAACCGTGAGTAATTTATCTTTTTTTTATAAAGATCTTATCTAATCAGTTGTGAACTAGCAAATTTAAAATAAACTGGTTATATCTTAGTTTCTATACAGATGGATGGAATTCTAATAATTTTAATAATATTGCTTGTCGATACCTTTTTCATTTAACGCTGCAATGACTTATTTCAACACGTCCATTAAAACATACCTAATTATTTAATAAAACAGTCTCAGCGCTTAGTACTTATCAGTTACTTTAAATTAGCAAAGTCGAACCGACTCCAGCGCTTACTAAGAACTCTTATGAATGTTAACATATCTCCTCATATGCCTTAATAAGGACTTAGGAACAACTTAGATATGCTTTTAGTATGGAATCAATAACATGAATACCCTTTACTTCTAAGAGTATAATGAATCATGAAACAATACCACATGTATATTTCGTACGTAGAACATGCCAAAAGAAGAAGAGATAGTTCACATACCTTATTGGCGAACTAACCGACTCAACAATTAGACTACGTCTCACTTAGAACTTCCACCTATAACAACAATAACACGTCTATCAACTTCATGAAAACTAGCATACGGTATACCACATAATGACTCTCTTTTCTTATAAAACAAATTGGGCAGCACTTCCCTTATTCATACATACATTCCCACCTTACAATTAAGGTCAATAACATCAATAACCAAACACCAATTAAGTGCACAACCAAATAGCAACAAAAGGGATTTACACACCCACTTCTCATATAAATTCAGCCTCTTAATCTACATTAAAACAGTCCACAATATCCAACAGTTTCTTCAATATCCCAGCCAACAACTAATATACCAAAGCCCTTTTCATTATGCCTTATAATCCATTTCAAGTTTCAACACTTTAATATAAACCATATCGACTTTCAATAACTAGATTCCTTCATTTTAACATGTAATACGTGACGATAACTACAACAATAACCAACGAATCCAATATAACAAAAAAGTCTCGAAATCGACTAACATGCCAAACTGTCACATGCACTTCTCATTCTCCATTTTACTTAACACAAGTTCATCTCTTAACTATAACAACATGTAACTTCCATTAATCTTAAATAGGAAGAAGAAATCTTACCTTCATTTTAGCCAGAACAGTCCACAAGTTTTCAGCACACTACTCCATTTTAGCACCACTTCTACACGTTACAACAACACACATGTATCCTCTACAAGCTTGTAACCATCTTACTTTCTTGTTTCCCTTCCAAAAAGTTCATTCCAAGCTTAGGGTTTTAAAGAATTTTCTTGGCCAAATACGTGACCACTTGTTATGGAGAGTTAACCTTGCTTAGAACTTGGTTAAGGGACTTAATCTTGGAAAATAACTTAACTTGTTGTTCACTTTGGCTTAGGATTTTCGAGACTTGTGAGTTAAGGTAGAGAGAAGAGGGTTTGGAAGATGAAGATGTTTGTGAGCTTAAGTCTTGCAAGCTTGTATCTCTAAGGTATACATAACACAAGTGAAGGGGGACCCCAAGTAGACCCACTTGTCCACTTGTCACAAAATATCTTCCACACTTGGCAAATTCGTGAAAATCCCACATAGGCACCGCGGTACTACCCAATGGCACCGCGTGCAGAAATCTTCTTCTTTACTCGGAGTTATGGCAATGTGGTACCGCTAATGTTCATATCCGATCTTGCCGGGAGCTCCTTTTCTCTCCACACTTTATTAGAAAGATTTCAATACTAGTACTACTTCTCGTCGTCACACAAATTTTGAATCCAAAATTTTCCATATCGAAAATGTAAATACACTATCCTTCCAACATTCAAATCTTATATCTTTAGTCGTTCTCATTTATACGCCCTGAAATTACGGGGTGTAACATTCTTCCCTCCTTAGAAACATTCGTTCCCGAATGTTCATAATAGGTCTTAAGCTATAAATATTTCAGCATAGTCTCCTTTAAACTATACCTACCAACTTATACTCTGCAACAAGGGGAGATATATACGACAAGGTGGAACTTTGATCTATCAATACATATATGTCACAGAAAAGACCGATAATATACCTGGTATGTGAACACCCTGCCCTGCGGGGTGCGTAGCTATAGTAGATGATGAACCAACAACTGATCCAATAGGCTGAGTCATCCCACTTGTACCACCTTTATGAGGACACTTTATCATCATATGGCCTTGACAACCACAAGAAAAACATGCATTTGTACCATAACGGTATATCCAAAATGGGCCCTACCACACCGAGTATAATAAGGCAAAGGTGGCCTTGACTGAATAGAACCCCTGTGCATTTATGAACCTGAAGCTCGGGAGCTCTGACCAGCTCATGGATACCCTGAGCGGTCAAACCTCCTGCCTGTAGATTGTGAGGGTACACTCTGTACTAGCTGGGAAGAATACCTAGCCTGCTGCTAAGGCTGCCCGCCTTCAAACTCCCCAAAATGTCCAGCCGACCTAGCCCTCTTATGCTGGCCCCTGTCATGGTCACTGTCTGACTGACACCCTCTATGTCGGTCCTCTACCCCTGGGTGTAGGCCTGTATTCGGGCAATGTACATACATGGCTGAAGAGCCACTGCCATGCATCCATCAATTAGGTAGCGGTCTAGTCCCATCACATAGTGATGGACCCTGTCCGCCATATTCGCCACAATGGGAGGCGCATACCTAGCCAATGAATCAAACTTAACGATATACTCTCTAACGCTTCTGCCACCCTATCTCAACTGTAGGAAACTGTCAACTCTAGCCCTCCTCATCTCTGGAGGCAAGAAGTTACCAAAGAATTCCTCTGTAAACGCATCCCATATAGCTGGAGGAACATCCTCTCCTCTAGACAACTCCCAAGACTCATACCAGTTTGTAGCTATATCCCACATCCTATATGATGCCAACTATACCGACTCAGTTTCCGAAGCCCTGATTACCCTCAAGGTACGCTGCATCTGTCGGATAAACTCCTGCGGGTCATCCTCGGGTTGTGACCCGAAAAACTCTGGAGGGTTGCAATTCAAGAAATCACGAACCCTTAAACTGTCGGATCTAGGGTCAACACCTAGTCCCTGCCTGCGGTTCTGTCCTACCACTATTCTAGTCAGCAGCTGAACTGCATCTCTCATAGCCCTATCCTCTACCCCTGGCTGAGGAACTGGAGGCTCAAGTATCGGGGCCTCTGGAGCTGCTCTAAGCTCCTCCGGTGATGGCGGTGTAACTGAGCTCGCCGACTGGCGTACAATCTCAGGCATAGACTGGGCATGTGCCCTAGTAACTCTCTGAGTCTGACTAGTAGCTCCTGCTACTGATTTGCCCTTCTGGGCCACTGTTGTCCTCTTCGGAGGCATAGCTATAACACAATAATACGCCAGAGAGGGGAATTCTCCTAATAACACAGCTCTATCACACGATCTATAAGATGAAAGAATAGAAACCAATCCTAAATGTACCGTAGCCTCATGTGTATGTGTGTGGTGCACAACACACCGATAACCAAGACTCTACTGCATAAGGTCTGTAGACATTTCGAGGACTAACTGCTCTGATACCACTCTGTCACGACCCGAAACGATGGGTCCGCGACTGGTGCCCTACCTGGGCACCCTTATACCCACACATCACATATAACCAGCGGAAGCTTAAGAAAAACTTATAATCTCATACCAAAGGGATTCTGTCCCCTGAACTGTAATAACAAACTCTTAATACAAAATAGGCAAGTCGACAAGCCCGCCACTGTACATAGAGATCCAAACGAACTACAACGGTACATATGTCCAACCCATACATGACTACAAACCTCTAAGATTAAGACAGTGAACTATGACGGGACAAGGCCACGCCGTACCCCTGAATGTACATAAGCCTGTAATAGCAAAACAATACCAAAATGAATAGACTCCAGAATAATGGATCTATCTCAAACAGCTGGACAATGATCCTAAGCACGCGGATCATCAAACTGAGTACCTACACCTGCGGGCATGAGCGGCCCGAAGAAGTCGATCTGACAAGGTACCAAGTATGAAAACATGAAGTACAGTAAATAAGATCATAACTGGCCAAAGGATGACAGAGACAAGTATGAAAATCAAATACCAGATCCAATTGTGCCATATAAAATAGAGCCAACTGTACCACTGTACCACTGTATCACTGTACCACGGTATCACTGTACCACTGTATCACTGTATCACTATACTTTATAAAAATGAGAGTCAACTGTGCCTTTTAAAAAATATGAGAGTCATATCAAGATCATAGATGCATGTCCATATAATCCTATACTGCCAGGAGTATCTGTACTCACATCATGGATACATGTCCGTGAAATCATATACTTATACTGTCCGGCCCTCTGGTGAAGGACGTGGTGAACGTATACTGCCCGCCCCTTTCTGGGACGCGGTAACTACTTAGTCATCTACTGCCCGACCCTCTAGTGAAGGGCGTGGTAAACACTGAATCATATCCTGCCCGACCCTCTCCGGGACACGGTAAACATATAAAGTATATTGCCTGACCCATTCTGAAATGCGGTAAAGTCACGTAAGGTATACTGCCCGGCCCATTCTGGGATGCGGTAATGTCATATACTGTGCACATAACTGCCCAACCTCTAATGAAGGACGCGGTGAACATATACTCATATACTTCCCGGCCCTCAAGTGAAGGACGCGGTAACCACATAATAACACTAGCATGAATAGCTATCATGAGCACCAATACACACTTTAAATCATCTTTTGACTCTCAATAAAGTCATATGCTGCCCGCCCCTTTCTGGGACACGGTAAAATCATTTTTGACTCTCACAGGAATGAAATAGAATCACTTTCATTTAGAAAACTCAAGGCACTTTCACATCGTGTATTTTTTTAAACCATCATTTGGAATGCCAAGGCACTTACCCTATCATGTATCCATTTTAAAACATCATTGGATTAGGATCCAATAGAACTATGTACGTCCGTCGTACACTCTCTTTATAACAAACATGCCAAGATAGGAAAGGATAGTTCACATACCGCTTGTCGTCTGTACCAACTCGATAATCTAAATTCGTCTTGCTCCTTTGGCTAACATTATGGAACATTTGAATGGTGATAACAGATCCGACCTGCCTAATTAATCCATATATGAACCGTGGGTAATTTATCTTTTTTTTATAAAGATCTTATCTAATCAGTTGTGAACTAGCAAATTTAAAATAAACTGGTTATATCTTAGTTTCTATGCAGATGGATGGAATTCTAATCATTTTAATAATATTGCTTGTCGATACCTTTTTCATTTAACGCTGCAATGACTTATTTCAACACGTCCATTAAAACATACCCAATTATTTAATAAAACAGTCTCAGCGCTTAGTACTTATCAGTTACTTTAAATTAGCAAAGTCGAACCGACTCCAACGCTTACTAAGAACTCTTATGAATGTTAACATCTCTCCTCATATGCCTTAATAAGGACTTAGGAACAACTTAGACAAGTTTTTAGCATAGAATCAATAACATGAATACCCCTTAACTTCTAAGAGTATAATGAATCATGAAACAATACCACATGTATATTTCGTACGTAGAACATGCCAAAAGAAGAAGGGATAGTTCACATACCTTATTGGCGAACTAATCGACTCTACAATTAGACTACGTCTCACTTAGCACTTCCACATATAACAACAACAATAACACGTCTATCAATTTCATGAAAACTAGCATACGGTATACCACATAATGACTCTCTTTTCTTAAAAGAAAAATTGGGAAGCACTTCCCTTATTCATACATACATTCCCACCTTACAATTAAGGCCAATAACATCAAGAACCAAACACCAATTAAGGGCACAACCAAATAGCAACAAAGGGGATTTACACCCACTTCTCATGTAAATTCAGCCTCTTAATCTACATTAAAATAGTCCACAATATCCAACAATTTCTTCAATATCCCGGCCAACAACTAATATACCAAAGCCCTTTTCATAATGCCTTATAATCCATTTCAAGTTTCAACACTTTAATATAAACCATATCGACTTTCAATAACTAGATTCCTTCATTTTAACATGCAATACGTGACGATAACTACAACAATAACCAATGAATCCAATATAACAAAAATAGTCTCGAAATCAGCTAACATGCCAAACTGTCACATACACTTCTTATTCTCCATTTCACTTAACAAAAGTTCATCTCTTAACTATAACAACATGTAACTTCCATTAATCTTAAAGAGGAAGAAGAAATCTTACCTTCACTTTAGCCAGAACAATCCACAAGTTTTCGGCACACTACTCCATTTTAGCACCACTTCTACACGTTACAACAACACACACGTATCCTCTACAAGCTTGTAACCATCTTAATTTCTTGTTTCCCTTCCAAAAAGTTCATTCCAAGCTTAGGGTTTCAAAGAAGTTTCTTGGCCAAATCTGTGACCACTTGTTATGGAGAGTTAACCTTGCTTAGAACTTGGTTAAGAGACTTAATCTTGGAAAATAACTTAACTTGTTGTTCACTTTGGCTTAGGATTTTCGAGACTTGTGAGCTAAGGTAGAGAGAGAAGGGTTTGGAAGATGAAGATGTTTGTGAGCTTAAGTCTTGCAAGCTTGTATCTCTAAGGTGTACATAGCACAAATGGAGGGGGACCCTAAGTAGACCCACTTGTCACAAAATATCTTCCACACTTGGCAAATTCGTGAAAATCCATGGCCAGGCTGCGGTCTGCGATTACCACGGTCAGAAATCTCTTTCTAATCGGGAGTTATATGGCACGTGATCTGCGATCTTCATACTGATGCGCCGTGAGCTCCTTTTCTCTCCACACTTTATTGGAAAGATTTCAATACTAGTACTACTTCTCGTCGTCACAAAAATTTTGAATCCAAAATTTTCCATATCGAAAATGTAAATACACTATCCTTCCAACATTCAAATCTTATATCCTTAGTCGTTCTCTCTTATACGCCTTGGAATTACGGGGTGTAACAAAAAAGATATACCTCTATGGTAACGTCAACCTCTTCGACTGCCTCAACAGAAGAAACTCTGATATCGGGGTTGGCCGATGGAGGATCCTACGGGTGTTCGGAAGTTCGAGCTGAAGATGACGTCCCTCCGGCACGGAGAGAGACATCATGTACTCTCTGCTTCCTAATGCACCTTATTAATAGTGGCTCCTGAAAGACAAAACCAAAAAAACATGAGTAATGAAAGATAGCCGATAACAGAGGTAGTCAGGGCAGTTAAGGGATATACCTCATCATCCTCCTCTTCAGAAACAGGGACTTAGGCCCCTCGAAATCTCTCTTCCCTATGTTCACGAATAACCACCCTTCACTTAGCCTGGGTTGCTTTGAAACGGATCACCTAGTCAGCAGAGATCCCTCCAATTAAACAAACCCTAAGGAGAATGAAATTAATGAAAAGTGTTAGCCTGAAATGCATAAGAAGTTTTGGCCAACATTTACGTAACAATTCACCTTTTCTCTTCGGCTGCCACAGCCTGATGGAATACCAAGAGGCAGTAGTCCTAGCCGAATTGATCAAAACGACCTTTAAAGAAGTCTCTTTTGTCCTTGGTTGAGCATTTGCTGGGTTTCTCTTCTTCGCTGGGCCAGCCAGTCACTCTGTTTTCCCTGGATTAGCCGATCTCAGTAGACTTCCATAGAGGATTGGAAGAATCTTTCTTTGGCTACCTTCCACCAGTCAACAAAAGCAATAGTTGCGTCGGCCTTGGGGAGAACGACTGCCAAATGAAAAGGGAAAGCATATCAAGATTATGAGCGCCTACATCCTCTGTTTGATTGACATTTAGAGAAAAACGGTGGGTCGAATGAGCAACATTACGGTGAGGCCATGGTATGTGCTGAGTCAGGCCAAATTGTCGTGCCACAAAGTTGGGTCGATAGGGCTCTATGGTCAACTTATTATGCCTAAAATTATGCTTCAGGCCTCCCAAAAGATCCATAGATGTAAGGATACTGTTACACCCCGTAGTTCCAGAGTATGTATGTAAGGACGTACGTACGAAGATATAGCCCTAATTAAGTTAAGGATGAATTTTGGAATTTCCAACGGAAAATATTCCGAACCCCGTGGAGGAAAAATGTTTATTATTGAGAATTGGATTCTCAACCTTGGTATTTAAGACTTTAAGAATTTATAAGAATTATGGATTTTATTTTTCCGGAATTGGTCACGTGGGGCCCACGGGAGGAATTTACGGTTTGTGGGGCCCACTTTATTTTCGAGATTTTTGGCATTACGGATATTTTCGGGAGATGAAATATTTTGGACGAGTAGGAGGGCGACACATGGCACCCCCATGTGGCCCTATGGCCGAAATAGGGGACACTTGGCACCTTGGGGCGTTTTTCATGGAGACATGTGGCTAGCCACATGTCACAAAGTTGTGGTGGACATATGGTTGGTAGAATCCACACACACATGTCCCCAATCTACACCATACACATGCTTGAATCTTGACCATTGAATGTCCTATAAATACCCCCTTAAGTTGCAAAACTTCTTCATCCACTTAAAACAATTTCCAAGTCACAAAATACTCTCTCCCTTGTAGTGTCTCGTCCAAACCTCCCCCCCCCCCCTCTTGTGAAAGATTTCTTCAAGTGTTGTTATTATCCCAAATACCTTAGCCTAAAATCCCTTGTAGAATTCCAAAGTTATCTCTATACTAAGAGCCCGGAAATACTACTTTATTCCAATAGTCGCAAATGAAACCCTAGGAAAATCTTCATAGTTGGATGAAGTGTTAAGAGAAATTGTTAGAAACTTCTAAGGGTTTCTTGGAGCGGATTGGAGCGTAAGGAATATGAGCTAAACGTTGCTCAGGATCGACTTATAATCTTGGATAATTTTGGGCTTATCGAGGTAATAATCTTTGTCCTTCTATTGTAATTGGAGATTACATATTGTAGCAGTTTATAATTGAGTATAAGATATATAGAAGGATGATAAAAAGAAGAGAATTGAACTGTATTTACATTGGACTGTATTTACAGTAGACTTGTGTAGTATTACGGGGAGGGAGGTGCTGCCCAATTATCCGTAGAATAAGGAACGTTATGCTTAGAATATTCTACGAAGTAGTCTAGACGTTGATAGACGTATTTGACTATTATAGGTTGATACTCTGCGCGCGATATATTCGACTTGGCAGGTGGATTTAGCCGAGGAGGTATGTGATTCTTCCTATCCTCTTGAGCATGATATTTGTGAAATATATATAGTACGGTAGACGTACGTGTGTTAACTGAATTTGGTTTCACTTTGATGCCTTTTGACTTGAGTTTTAAATATTAAGAATCTTGAAATATTTCAAAAAGAGTTATGAATCATTATTCGGAAGGAAATTAATACTTGGTTTTAAAAGAATAAGTTCTTTTGATTTTCCAAACAAATATGAATGTTTTGATTTATTACAAAGTTTAAGTGTTATACTAGCTTTATGGGAAGTTAGGTATAACGACTTAAGGAAGATAAAAAGAACGGTTTACTTACTTGTTTATAAAGGCCTTGTAATGACTTCTGAATGTGTGGTAAGTTGGTTTGATAAGTAAACATGTTATGATGCTACGGATGTTAGTGTCTTATGACTTTTGTGGTAAGGGGGTTTCTTGTTGTGCTTATGTTGATTACGATAAGCCGGTTGTGCTTATGTTATATCACTTACCCGACGACTTATTCTGAGCAGCGGGTTAGCTACCGTCACGAGGAATACCTCATCTTAGTCCATGAGACCTATGCGGGCTCTGATAGTCCAGAATCACTCGGGTGTGTTCTGGCCGTCGAGAATACCTCATGCGGTCCAGTGGCCATGCGGATTGCGGAGTCGAGGAAGATGCCGGGTTAGCTACCCCGTCACGAGTACCTCATGCGGGTCCACGGGACCTATGCGGACTGCGGGAGTTCCAGGATTAGGCTCGCACAATGATACTATGGGCGAATGGCCCTGCTTCGATCATTAACGGCCTAGAAAAGACCGGTTACGTTACACTTATTTGCTCTTGTTTATGATGTGGCACTGTGTGCGGTTAATTGGTTTTTCATACATATTTATGGATTTGTTTTGGAAATGTTATGATTTCATTCTGATGCTACGATTTCACATACTTGGTACTGTTATCGACCTCCTTCGAGCTGCGTTAAATCTGCGCAGTAGAGGTACTCCGATTGTTGATCCTCGCTCATAGGATCACCGTTCTGCTTTTGGGAAAGCTCCGTTTCTCCGGATGCTTATCTTTTGGTATGATTCCCTGTCATTGTAGGTTTATGTACATTCAGGGGTATGGCGGGGCCCTGTCCCGTCATAGTTGTTATAAACTCTTAGAGGTCTGTAGTCCTATTGTAAATGGGATTTGTAAAGGATGTAACTGTCAGACTTTGATATATATATACATGCTGAAAGGCAATTTCTTTTTGGGTTAGACTATTTCTTATGTTACATTGTTCTATGTTGTAAGTTTATTTCCGCTGGTTACTCTGATGTATATCTACTAGGGTGCCCGGGTAAGACACCAGTCATGGGCCCGGGATCAGGTCATGACAAAAGTGGTATCAGAGCAATTAATCCTCGGAAAGTGTCTACAGACCGTATCTAGTAGAGTCTTGATTATCAGCGTGTTGTGCACCACACCTATAATCAGGAGGCTACAGGATATTTATGATTGGTTTCCATTCTTATCACTCTGAGATCGTGCAATAGAGATGTGTTATAGGTTGAACTCCCTCTGACATATTCTTATGTACGATTATGCCTCACGCATGCAACCGGGCCCGAGAAGGGCAAGCGGTGCTAGTAGGGCCTTGAGAGATTCTGAGCGCGAGACCGATCTTTACGAGGTGGTGCTACAGACGGCGAGTTCCACGACGCCGCGGCCCAGCGAGTTTAGAGGCTGCGGCGGTACTCACGAGACCACGGTACTGCGCCTCGGCTCGCGGCGGGAGCAGAGGATATGGGTTACAAGGAGATGGCCCAATTATTAGCCAGGATCGTGGCAAGGCATGAGGATAGACGAGAGACAGCGGTTTCTTGTTGTACCCGTAGTTCACCCCCGATCTGATAGCTTGAGACTTCGGGACTTTTTGAGTTGCAGCCCACCAGAGTTCTATGGGTCGAGGACTGAGGATGATCCTCAGGAGTTTATCCGATAGTTGCAGCGGATCATGAGAGTGATCAAGGCCTCGGAGACAGAGTCGGTAGTATTGGGTTCACATCGACTGCGTGATCTGCGATCGTGGTTTAATTCATAGAGCTGTCCGGAGAGCATACGCTTCCGGTATGTATGGGGCGAGTTCTCGAGAGGCTTTTCTTAGCCACTTCTTGCCTTCGCGGATGAGAGCTCGGGCGATAGATTTACGATGTTGAGGCAGGCGGGCGGGCGGTTCGGAGTACAACGTGGAGTTTGACTCGTTGGCTCGATGCGTCCCGCTTTAATGTGCGAACATGGAGGGCGAGTGCCGCTATGTCACGAGGTTCGATGATTATTTGGCGAGAGGTTGCTGCGGTGTAGCTCTTGATCGGGCATGGACATTGCCCGCATCGCAGCTTATGCGCGCAGGTGTGAGCGTAGGCGATGGATTGTGCGATATCGCGAGAAGAGGCTGAGACAACGAGGTCGCTTTGGTGGCGTTAGCGGGCGACCTCGGCCGAACTAGATTTGCACCTCGGTAGGCTCAGGCGCTCCTCCACCGTCTTGAGACATCCAGTATTCGGGCGGTCGGGGCCCAGGGCTTGAGCTTCGAAGCGAGGATACTAACCGTCGAGGCCACCCTCACCGGTGTGGCCGATGTGGTAGATCCATTCACGGGAGTTGTGGTGATACCTCGGGAGCTTGTTACACTTGTGGCCAGCGGTCATATTTCGAGGGCTGTCAGGCAGGCGGTGCAGATAGTAGGGTTCGACTACGGGGTCTTTCAGCCGGTCTTCATCTCCTGATTACTCGCCCGGGCGCGGTGCTCATAGACCAGCGGAGTCGCGGCGAGGTCGTGGCAAGGGTCCTAGTTCCAGGGTCCTCAGAACCGCATTTATGCCATGTCCAGCCGCCAGGACCAGGAGGCGTCACCGGATGTCGTCACAGGTACATTATTGGTTTCATGTTGTGACGTGTATGCCTTGATAGATCCGGGTTCTACCTTGTCCTATATATCTCCTCATGTTGCTGGTAGGATAGGGATAGAGCCTGAGTCCATAGACCCTTTTGAGGTAGCTACGCGATGAAGTGATTGATGGTAGCCGGCGGGTATATAAGGCTTGCCCAGTGACTATATGCAGTCGTCAGACCCTAGCCGACTTGATAGAGTTGGATATGACAGACTTTGATGTGATTATGGGTATGGATTGATTAGCTTCTTGCTACGCCAATGTGGACTGTAGGGAGAGAGTGGTACGGTTCCAGTTTCCTGGGGATCCGGTTATCGAGTGGGAGGGGAACACTGTGTCGCCGAGGGGTAGGTTTATTTCTTACCTCAAGGCTAGAAAGATGGTGCAGAAGGGATATATCTACCATCTCATTCGGGTATTTGATACTGAGGCTGTGTTGCCATCTATTCAGTTAGTTCCGGTGGTTAGGGAGTTTCCAGACGTATTCCCAGACGATCTCCTGGGTATCCCTCCTGAGAGGGAGATTGAGTTTTGTATCGATGTATTGCCAGACACTCGGCCTATATCTATTTCGCCGTATAGGATGGCACCTGTCGAGTTGAGAGAGTTGAAGGACCAACTGAAAGATTTACTGGAGAAGGGCTTTATCAGGCCTAGTGTTTCTCTCTGGGGAGCGCCAGTATTATTCGTGAGGAAGAAGGATGGGACGCTGCACATGTGTGTTGATTACAGACAGCTGAATAAGGTTACCATCAAGAACAGATACCCCCTCCCCAGGATTGATGATTTGTTTGACCAGTTGCAGGGTGCGAGGTGTTTCTCCAAGATAGACCTGCGATCTGGTTATCATCAGGTGCGAGTTAGGGGTACAGATGTCCCTAGGACTGCATTCCGGACCCGGTACGAGCACTATGAGTTCAGGATTATGTCTTTCGGTTTGACGAATGCTCCGGCTGTGTTTATGGATTTGATGAACCGGGTGTTCAAGCCATTTTTGGATACGTTTGTTATAGTATTCATTGATGACATCTTGGTTTATTCTCGCTCAGAGCAGGAGCATGCGGATCATTTGAGGACAGTACTGAGAGTCCTCCAGGACCGGCAGTTGTATGCCAAGTTCTCGAAATGCGAGTTTTGGTTGGCTTCGGTGGCATTCTTAGGGCATATTGTCGGGGTCGATGGTATTCGGGTGGATACGACAAAGATCGAGGCAGTCAAGACTTGTCCTAGACCTACCACACCGACAGAGGTGCGCATCTTTTTGGGCCTTGCGGGTTATTATTGGAGGTTTGTGGAGAAGTTTGCTTCTATTTCAGCACCTTTGACTAAGCTGACTCAGAAAGCAGCTAAGTTTCAGTGGACGGATGCTTGTGAGGAGGGCTTCTAGTTACTGAAGGAGAAATTGACAACCGCCCCAGTCCTTACTCTTCTAGAGGGTCCAGACGACTATGTGGTTTATTGTGATGCGTCGGGTATCGGGCTTGGATGTGTGTTGATGCAGCAGGGCAAGGTTATAGCTTACGCATCTCGACAGCTCAAGAAGCATGAGAAGAACTACCCCACACATGACTTAGAGTTGGCAACAGTGATTCATGCCTTGAATATCTGGAGACATTATTTGTATGGAGTTCATGTGGATATTTACACAGACCACAAGAGCCTCCAGTATATCTTCAGCCAGATGGAGCTGAACTTACGACAGAGACGGTGGTTAGAGCTACTTAAGGATTATGATGTCGATATCCTATACCACCCAGGGAAGGCCAATGTAGTTGCAGATGCCCTTAGTCGTAGATCGATGAGTAGTCTGTCAGATGTGCAGCCAGAGAGAAGGGGCATGGTCCGCGAGTTACATCAGCTAGCGAGCCTTGGAGTTCGTTTGATTGGTTCTGTTAGTAGTGGGGTTCGGGTTCGAGAGGTTGCCGACTCTTCCATCGTCGAGGAGGTGAAGAGGCGACAGTATGAGGATCTGATTATGACACGGTATCGAGATACGACTCTTCAAGAGGGGAAGGGTCCTTTTGAGGTAGCACCTGATGGGGTGCTAAGATATGAGGGTAGATTGTGTGTACCAGATGTAGCAGGACTTCGTCAGCAGGTTCTAGGGGAAGCACACAACGCTCGTTACTCTATCCATCCGGGGTCGACAAAGATGTACCACGACCTCAGATGTGTGTATTGGTGGGATGGCCTGAAGAGGGACGTTGCAGAGTTTGTTGCTCAGTGCGAGTTGTCGCGGTCAGGTGGAGCACGAAGCACGGTGGGTTGTTGCGGATGATAGAGATTCCAGGCATGGAAGTGGCAGGTGATCAATCTGGACTTTATTACAGGGTTACCTCGCACTCAGAGGAAGCATGATTCCCTCTGGGTTATCGTCGACAGGCTGACGAAATCATCCCACTTTCTTCCAGTCAGGACGACTTTTTCTAGAGGATTATGCTAGACTTTACATCCAGAGATCGTGAGGCGCATGGGGTCCCTATATCTATCATATCGGACAGAGGAGCCCAATTTACGGCTAACTTTTGGAGGTCTTTCCAGAAGGGATTAGGGGCAGTGAGCCTCGATCGCATTTCATCCTCGAGGCCAGACGGCGAGCGTCTTATCCGCATACACGAGGATATGTTGCGAGCCTGTGTTATTGATTTCAGGGGTAGCTGGGAGGATCATTTGCCTCTAGTGGAGTTTGCGTATAACAACAGCTATCATTCTAGTATCCATATGGCGCCTTATGAGGCCTTATATGGGAGGAAGTGCAGGTCACCAATAGGCTGGTTTGATGTGGGCGAAGTTCAGTTAGTCGGGCCGGACTTGATTCAGCAGGCGGTGGATAAGGTGAAGCTTATCCAGGAGCGGTTATTGTCAGCTCAGAGTCGACAGAAGTCGTATGCAGATCATCGGCGTCGACACTTGGAGTTTGAGATTGATGATTGGGTTTTCCTGAAGGTGTCACCCATGAAGGGTGTGATGAGGTTTGGGAAGAAGGGGAAGCTCAGCCCAAGGTACATTGGGCCTTATCAGATTGTCAGTAGGGTAGGCAAGGTTGCCTATGAGTTGGATCTGCCGTCCGATCTGGAGGCAGTACTGTCACGACCCGACCCCGAATCCGTGACCGGTGCCTTACCCCGGGCACCCTTGTGACACAACATCAGAGAAAACCAGCGGAATATAAACTCACAATAAACAACCATAAGGGTATAAAAATAGACTAGCCCAAAATGGCTACCCCAAAAGTACATAAAACCGAACAGTTACATCTTTAAACAAACCAAGTTATGACAAGACTACAGGCCTCTAAGAAGGAGTAACACTATGACGTGACAGGGCCCCGTCATGCCCCTGAATGTACAAAACATCAACGACACCAGGGAGAACCATACCAAAAGTCGAGCCTCCGAAGAAATGGAGCTCCTGACACCTGAGTAAAAGATCCTAGGAATGAGGATCTACCACCTGCTTACCCTTACCTGTGACATGAACGCAGCCCCCGAGGAAGGGGGTCAGTACACAATATGTACCAAGTATGTAAAACTGGAAAAATACTGTAGTAGAATCATAAGTCCAAAATACACTGAAGTTATAGATAAAAATCAAATTATGTTGCACTGTGCCTTACTAACAATGAGAGTAACAAGTATAAAATTTATAGCATAAAAATAGGAGGCTCACGATCAAAACAGGGTACCTCGCCCGTAGTATCGTTAAGCAATCCTATTCCTGGGACTATTTCACCCGCATGGGTCCGGTGGACCCGCATGAGGTCATCCGCCTCGTCATGGAACTATTTCACCCTCATGGGACTATTTCACCCGCATGGATCCTGTGGACCCGCATGAGTACCATCACCGTACTCGCATGAGACTATTTCACCCGCATGGATCCTGTGGTCCGGATCCGCATGAGTGCAAGCGTCGCACTCGCATCATGGGTAGAAAATCCATGGCATAAATAATAACCCGGGGTTTACCCCGTAATAATATAAATATATAACATAGCTCATCCGACTATTATACATAACATAAGCACTACCGGCCTATCATATCATAACATAAGCACTACCGGCCTATCATATCATAACATAAGCACTACCGGCCTATCATATCACAACATAAGCACTACCGGCCTATCATAACATAAGCACTACCGGCTTATCATAACATAAGCAAGTTAAGAAATCCCCTAACTTCTTATTACATTATTAATATATCCTCACATTATAGTATACCTAAGACACTAACATGTCTTTTAATAGAAAATCCGGGAATTCAACCCAAGTACCATGTACTTCTAACTTTTTAAGAAATAACTCTCTTTATACAAAAATTCCAAGATACTAATCACCATAGTATCAATTTACGATTTCCTTTCAAAACAAGTCACATTTCCTTTTAGAAAAATAATAGGCTTCTAAATCAAGTGACTTCACTTCCTTTAAAACCTTAGGCAACCAATGCCTAAAAATCAATTCACCTTTCTTAGTTTCAAATCCTTTACCCGTACTTGTTTTAATTAGAGTAAACATTTCTTTGTGAACCTTTCAAAAACTAATATAACCAACTTCCCATAAAGTCATTATATTAGCGTTATCCCTTTGTCAAATACATTTTCCCTAAATCCAAGGGACTTATACTTTTGAAATGAAACAAGTATCATATACTTTAAAACAAGTGAAAGGTATCAAATCTTGCACGTCTACCGTACTACATAGGTACAACTACTCATGCTCAAGAGATATGAAAGTTCCACATACCTCTTCGGTTAATCCACTTGCTAAGTCCGAAATACCGCACGTAATATGTCAACCTATAATGACCATAATACGTTTATTAACCCCTAATTTCAATGTAGAAATTCCAAATTCAAGTTACTAATTCCTAAGGAAAATTGGGCAGCATTTCCTTTGTTTCTACATACTTTGCCACCTTTTTCAAGGCCGAATTCAATATCCAAACACCACATTTAAGACCCAACAATCCAACATTTCAAAGGGGATTACACAACCAAACTTAGGTGTGTAAAATTCTGCCCCATAAGGTAAAACCATACACTTAACAATTCTAAAATAGTTTGTAGGCTACAACATGCTCATAATATCTCCTTAACCAATCTTTTCATATCCAAACCATTTTTCTTACATGCAATGATTCTAAGAGCATTACTTACTACTACAAATTCCTTATTCTTCACATGCAATACCTATAACTAGCTACAAGAGAAGAAATGTTACCTTTGGAGCTTTAGCCAAAACTATTCCAACGATTTTGCTAGCCTCATTTTCAAGAATACCATCACAATAACCTCCACAAGCTTGCAAATAACTTTCCTTTCTAACACCCTTTTCAGATTTTCCTTAAGCTTGGAGTTTCTCTTGATTTTCTAGAGAGAAGGGATAGCTTTTTAGCTTAGAGAGAGAGAGAGAGAGAGAGATGAAAGATGACCAAGTCTTCAATATAAGACATGCAACATTTCAGATGGGGGGGACACTTGTCACCCACCCATGACCTCTTTTAAAACAAAACAGTGCAAAAATTTCCACTAACTCTCGCAGATCCCGCCTCGGCGCCGCGACGCTGAAACTCATGCCGCCTTCTCAGGACTTTCCGGTGCCGCGACCCTGCTTCCCGGCGCCGCGACGCTGAAACTTCAGCGACCCTTCAGATCTTCCGGCGTCGCGGCCCTGTCTTCCGGCGCCGCGGCCCTACAATCACCCGCGCGGCACCGCTGCCCCGCGCGCGCGCCACAAGAAGGCCACGCGGTCGCACGAACCACGGGGTATAACAAGTACATCCAGTTTTTCATGTGTCTATGTTGAGGAAGTGTATCGGAGATCCATCTAGAGTGCACACGATTCGTGATGTCCAGGTGACAGAGGGGTTATCGTATGAGGAGAGTCCCATAGCGATACTCGATCGTCAGGTTAGGCGACTGCGTACAAAGTATGTGGCTTCCGTCAAGGTCTTATGGCAGAACGAGAACTGAGAGGAAATGACATGAGAAGCAGATGAGGACATGATGAAGAAGTATCCTCACTTATTCCCCACACCTCCAGGTAACTCACTTTGCTACTTACTGATTTTATTTGACATATATGCTTAAGTGTTGTTATGACTATGTATGGCATTCTTGTTTATGGGGGATATAGTAAGAGGGACTATGTCGATATCTATTTTGATTTAGCGTAGAAGGAACATTCGGGACGAATGTTTCTAAGAGGGAGAGAATGTTACACCCCGTAGTTCCAGAGTACGTATGTAAGGACGTACGTACGAAGGTATATCCCTAATTAAGTTAAGGATGAATTTTGGAATTTTCAACGGAAAATATTCCGAACCTCGTGGAGGAAAAAAGTTTATTATTGAGAATTGGATTCTCAACCTTGGTATTTAAGACTTTAAGAATTTATAAGAATTATGAATTTTATTTTTCCGGAATTGGTCACGCGGGGCCCACGGGAGGAATTTACGGTTTGTGGGGCCCACTTTATTTTTAAGATTTTTGGCATTACGGATATTTTCGGGAGATGAAATATTTTGGACGAGTAGGAGGGCGACACATGGCACCCCCATGTGGCCCTATGGCCGAAATAGGGGACACTTGGCACCTTGGGGCATTTTTCATGGAGACATGTGGCTAGCCACATGTCTCAAAGTTGTGGTGGACATATGGTTGGTAGAATCCACACACACATGTCCCCAATCTACACCATACACATGCTTGAATCTTGGCCATTGAATGTCCTATAAATACCCCCTTAAGTTGCAAGACTTCTTCATCCACTTAAACAATTTCCAAGTCACAAAAATACTCCCTCCCTTGTAGTGTCTCGTCCAAACCTCCCCCCCCCCCCCTCTTGTGAAAGATTTCTTCAAGTGTTGTTATTATCCCAAATACCTTAGCCTAAAATCCCTTGTAGTATTCCAAAGTTATCTCTATACTAAGAGCCCGGAAATACTACTTTATTCCAATAGTCGCAAATGAAACCCTAGGAAAATCTTCATAGTTGGATGAAGTGTTAAGAGAAGTTGTTAGAAACTTCTAAGGGTTTCTTGGAGCGGATTGGAGCGGATTGGAGCGTAAGGAATATGAGCTAAACGTTGCTCAGGATCGACTTATAATCTTGGATAATTTTGGGCTTATCGAGGTAATAATCTTTGTCCTTCTATTGTAATTGGAGATTACATATTGTAGTAGTTTATAATTGAGTATAAGATATATAGAAGGATGATAAAAAGAAGAGAATTGAATTGTATTTACATTGAATTTGTATTCTGATGAACTTGTGTAGTATTACGGGGAGGGTGGTGCTGCCCAATTATCCGTAGATTAAGGAACGTTTTGCTTAGAATATTCTCTGAAGTAGTCTAGGCGTTGATAGGCGTATTTGACTATTATAGGTTGATACTCTGCGCGACATATTCGACTTGGCGGTGGATTTAGCCAGGAGGTATGTGATTCTTCCTATCCTCTTGAGCATGATATTTGTGAAATATATATAGTACGGTAGACGTACGTGTGTTAACTGAATTTGGTTTCACTTTTATGCCTTTTGACTTGAGTTTTAAATATTAAGAATCTTGAAATATTTCAAAAAGAGTTATGAATCATTATTCGGAAGGAAATTAATACTTGGTTTTAAAAGAATAAGTTCTTTTGATTTTCCAAACAAATGTGAATGTTTTGATTTATTACAAAGTTTAAGTGTTATACTAGCTTTATGAGAAGTTAGGTATAACGACTTAAGGAAGATAAAAAGAACGGTTTACTTACTTGTTTATAAAGGCCTTGTAATGACTTCTGAATGTGTGGTAAGTTGGTTTGATAAGTAAACATGTTATGATGCTACGGATGTTAGTGTCTTATGACTTTTGTGGTAAGGGGGTTTCTTGTTGTGCTTATGTTGATTACGATAAGTCGGTTGTGCTTATGTTATATCACTTACCCCCCCTGACTTGTTACGAGCCGCGGGTTAGCTACCCCCGATGCGAGGAATACCTCATGCGGGTCCATGAGACCTATGCGGGCTACGGTAGTCCAGGAATCACTCCGGGTGTGTTACGCCGATGCGAGGAATACCTCATGCGGTCCAAGTGGCCATGCGGATTGCGGGAGTCCAGGAAGATGCCGTGGGTTAGCTACCCCCGATGCGAGGAGTACCTCATGCGGGTCCACGAGACCTATGCGGACTGCGGGAGTTCCAGGATTAGGCTCGCACAATGATACTATGGGCGAATGACCCTGCTTCGATCATTAGCGGCCTAGAAAAGACCGGTTACGTTACACCTATTTGCTCTTGTTTATGATGTGGCACTGTGTGCAGTTAATTGGTTTTTCATACATATTTATGGATTTGTTTTGGAAATGTTATGATTTCATTCTGATTTTTACGCTTCACATACTGTTGGTACAGATCGACCTCCTTCGGCTGCGTTCATGCCGCAGGTAGAGGTACTCCGGTTGTTGATCCTCGCTCATAGGATCACCGTTCTGCTTGTTACACCCCGTAGTTCCAGGGTATGTATATGAGGACGTACGTACGAGAATACGACATTTAAATTAAAAGGAAGAAAGATGTGATTTTTCGACGGAAAAGTTTCCGGATTTTGTGAAGGAAAAAGGTTCGTTTATGGGAATTGGATTCCCAGATTTGGTATTCGGACTTTTTGGAATATTTAAGAATTATGGAATTTTATTTCCGAAATTGGTCACGTGGGGCCCACGGGAGAATTTATGATTTTGTGGGGCCCACTTTATTTTCGGATTTTTGGCATTGCGGATATTTTTGGAAGATGAAATATTTTGGACGAGTACGGGGGCGACACGTGTCACCCCCATGTGGCCCTATGGCCGAAAGTGAGGGCACTTGGACGTTTTATTTGGGGGACAAGTGGCTTTTTGGACGAGTACGGGGGCGACACGTGTCATCCCCATGTGGCCCTATGGCCGAAAGTGAGGGCACTTGGACGTTTTATTTGGTTGGCAACTTACCCACACACATGTCCCCAATCCTCACCTTACATTTGCTTTAATCCTAGCCATTGATTTATCTATTAATACTCCTTTGTTGCAAGACTTAATTTCATCCACACTTGAAATATCCTTCCAAGGCAAATTCTCCCTCCCTCCCTTAAGTTGTTCTCGTCCAACCCCCCCCCCCCTTTGTGTAGAAATACTTCAAGTATTGTTGTATTATCCCAAATACCTTAGCCTAGTATTCCTAGTAGTATTCCAAAGTTATTTCAAATATTAAGAGCCGGAAATACTACTTTATTCCAATAGTCGCAAAATGAAGCCCTAGAAAAATCTTCATAGCTTGATGAAGTGTTAAGAGAAGTTGTTTAGAAACTTCTAAGGGTTGCTTGGAGCGGGTTGGAGCGTAAGGAATTGGAGCTAAACGTTGCTCAGGATCGACTTATAATCTTGGATAATTTTGGGCTTATCGAGGTAATGATCTATGTCCCTCTATTGTAATTGGATATTACATATTGTAGTAGTTTAGAATTGAGTATAAGATATATTGGAAGGATGATTATAAAGAATTGAACTGTATTTACATTGGACTTGTAGTATTATTGTGGAGTAGAATTGTACCCGTCCGGTTAGACGTGTAACCCCCCCTTGGAGTTGTTGTCTTGGTAGCGGGCCTTGATAGAGGAGGATATTTATGTGGTTGCGGGGGGGGAGGTGCTGCCGAATTTTCCGTAGAATAAGGAACCTTGTACTTAGAAATGTTCTACGAAGGAATCTAGAAGTTGATAGACATTTTATGGCCATTATAGGTTGAAGTATTGCGAGTAGCGTATTCTACTTGAAGGGTGGAAAGGACTTGCAAGGTTACAGTACTTTGGAGCTTTTTGCTTTTTGTCGATAATCGTCGCGAGGTATGTGAACCTCTTCCTATCTTTTCTAGCATGATTGTGTGAACTATGTAGTACGGTAGACGTACGTGTGCTAAACGAGTTTGGTTGGTTTAAAACATAAAGTGTTATAACGGCTTTATGGGAAGCGTGTTATAACAACTTTATGTAGGTAAAGAAATGGTTTGTGGTCTTTAAAAGATAAGAGACTTAACTTATAAATGACTTGATGTGAATTATTAAGGACTTGGTTTGTGTTAAAAAGTTGTGAAACCGCATTTTTGAGAAATGGGTAATTGGGTTTTAAAAAGGAATAAGTTATATTGATTTCGGAAATGAGAATAAGTATCGAACAAACCACTGCAGCGTTAATAAAGGAAAATGTATTGACTAATTAATTATTATTAAAACCAGAGAAACCTCCATCCGCATGAAGCTAAGATAAGATAAAATTGTATTACATTTTATAGATCATGACTACTTTAATAAGAATCATTATAAACAAGTATTGTTTTCTTAAATTCCAAAGTAAGGAACTTGATTTCTAAAAGAAAAGAGACTTGAGAATTTGAATTGTTTTGGTTTAAAGAAAGGCATGGTTTTGTCTTAAATTGGTTTAAAACATAAAGTGTTATAATAGTTTTATGGGAAGTTAGTTATAACGACTTTATGAAAACAAAAGAATGGTTTTAGTATTGGATTTAAAATGGTAACTTGATTTTGGGAAAAGAGAAGTAACTTGAGTTTAATGGTATAAGTAACTTGTTTTCAAATATCGAACTTTTCTTGATGGAAAAGTATAAGTGGCTTGGTTTTAAAAGGTAGGAGTACCTTGATCTTAAAAGAGTTAGTTACTTGGGTTTTAAAAGTATACTTGACGTTGTTTTAAAAGTATAAGCCACTTGGTTTAAAAAGTATAAAGTACGTGATTTAAACATGAACGTGTTTGGTACTACGGATAATAGTATCGAGTTATTTTACGTAAAAAGAGATCTTTTTGAAAGGATTAAAGTATGTAGTACTTTGGGGTTAAAACCCGGACTTTGACATAAAATGGAAGTACCTTGAGTTGTGTGTAACTTGCCTATGTTTGCGTGTGATAGCCTTGTTGTGCAAGTGTTGTATCCTTATGTTACCGCGTCTCTCGATGGAGGGCCGGTCATGTTATTCTTGATTGATGGACATACTGACACGATGGGTGGCCCACGGGTATGCTTCCACTAGGAGTGTTGTCTTGTTATATCCTTGGACCTACTGACACGTTGGGTGGCCCACGGGTATGGTTCCATTAGGATTGTTGTTCCATGGACTAGCTCTCCATGAGGTTTCTTGATTCGCTCGTATCCGGTAGCTAGCCCTCGTACTTGCCCCGGTCGTTTCTGATGCAGGTTGGTTCTGGTAGTTGGCTTTCGTACTTGCCCCGATCAGTTCTCGTTAGTGTCATTCCATGGACCCGACCTCCACGGGTTTTACCGATTCGCCTGGTATCCGGTGGTTGGCTCGTGACTTGCCCCGGCCGTGGCTGATTCGGCTTTGGTATCCGTAGTTAGCCTTCGCACTTGCCCTGCTCATTTTGTGGCGGTCTCGTGATCACGACCTTGGTATCCGTAGTTAGCCTCAGATGCCAGCCCCATCGACGTGACGCGCCTTGGTATCTGGTAGTTGGCTTTCGTACTTTCCCCGTGTCAGCTTCGTGGTATGGTTATATAGTATTGTTAGTACGGCTTTGGGATCTGGTAATTGGCTTTCGTGCCTTGCCGGTCGATTGACGCGCTTTGGTATTTGGTAGTTAGCCTTCGTACTTGCCCCGTACGGTTTTATGACACAGTGGGACACGTGTTCGTGTACTCGCTGGTGTTGTTATATCATAGATCGCCAGTGAGGAAGGAATTCCACGCATGATTGATGTTGTGGCGTGAGACCCATTGTTATATTTTGAGTGATGACTTTGAGGCGTAGTCTCTCGACTTGACATGATCGCCATATGTTGTATCTTGTAGTTTGTTATCATACATGTCTCCCGCTTTATATAGACTATTATGATTTCATTTACGATATTTTCAGCCACATACTTGGTACCGTTGCGACCTCCTTGGGCCGTTCACGCCGCAGTGTAGGTACACCGATTGTTGATCCTCGCTCATGGGATCACGCTCAGTTCGGAAGCTCCGTTTCTCGGAGGCTTATCTTTCGTATAGTCCCCTGTTGTTGTGTACTTACATTCGTGGTATGGCGCGGCCCCGTCCCCGTAGTGGTGGTTACATTCTTAGAGGTCCGTAGTAATCGCCAGAGTGTGGTTTGTAAAAGGATATAACTGCTCGTATATATATATGCGAAAGGTAACCGCTTTGGTTAGCCTGTTTCTTATTTTATCTTGTTTCATGTTTAAGTTTTTATTTCCGCTGATTTTCTCTGATGTTGTATCACTAGGGTGCCCGGTAAGACACTGACCACGCCCGGTCGGGTCGTGACATCGCTGGGAAAACTCCGTTTCTCCGGAGGCTTATCTTTTGGTATGATTCCCTGTCATTGTAGGTTTATGTACATTCAGGGGTATGGCGGGGCCCTGTCCCGTCATAGTTGTTATAAACTCTTAGAGGTCTGTAGTCCTATTGTAAATGGGGTTTGTAAAGGATGTAACTGTCAGGCTTTGATATATATATACATGCTGAAAGGCAATTTCTTTTTGGGTTAGACTATTTCTTATGTTACATTGTTCTATGTTGTAAGTTTATTTCCGCTGGTTACTCTTGATGTATATCTACTAGGGTGCCCGGGTAAGGCACCAGTCACGGGCCCGGGATCGGGTCGTGACAGATACGTCCCTACACTCAATTCATAACCTTCCGCTGAGTGAACGTAAGGTTGTCATCGGCTATTTGATTAACCCAATCGGGAGTGACCCATTTTTCAAGGACCGGTTGCCAATCTGCGTAATGGTCTCGAGACAGACCGTGCATGATGGAGACTGTAGTGAAAACATCATGGGGCACAAGAGGTGTTCCGCCGAAGAGTGTCAGCTAACACCAACGAATCTAACGGAGAACGACTGCCATCAAAATCGTCAGGGATGAACTCTGGGAAATACAAAATGATCCATAACTGAAGGAACCACTGAGGACCGACCAAAGTATCCAGATTTCAAGAGTCCCTTAACCTAGCTTGAGCGTTGCCCAAAGCCATATACAAGTAAGCAAGGAAAAGGGATGCCTAACTGACATCTTCCCCTAAAACGGCCAAAGCCACATATATCTCCAGCTCCTTGACAATTGAACAAGAGCCCGTACAGACGAAGTAACGGCTAAACCAATAAAGCAGAAAAGCATGATGCTCAACATCATCGACCGGAAGAGGCGGACTTTGGCGGTTAGCGACCATAAAAGTACCATAACTGGAGGAATTTTTTGAAATAACAATTCCCAAGTCAGGAAATTTGATTTCACTCAGGGTGGGCGCTTCAACTCCCAGTATCGGGAGGCCTAGTACCGCTATTACATTGAGAAGGGTGAGAGTCATCATCCCCAAGGAAAAAACAAAAGCATTGGCGGTAGTCGACCAATAGCCAAAAATTGCATATATGAGGCAGATATTGCAGGAGATATCAGACCCATACGATTCCACTCAGTTCCTTTGGACGACCTGACCCGGTCCATATAAGCAGAATAGTTGGTGACCTTGATCGGCCAGATTCGGAGGTTAGTCGAACATCGGTCGGCATTAAACCAGTAGCAGGTGAGGGGAAGGTGATAGATCACCGGGCTGAAATGTTGAGATAAAAAAACGTCGCCTTGTTCCGGCCTACCATATGGAGCCAGAACCAACTGTTCATCAACAAGGATCAAGGCATCAGATAGGTCTTTATCGGCTAAAGTGGTCCCATATAACTTTTGAGAAGAGGAGAAGAATACATGGTATCCGAGTAAGAAAAGGGCCGAGATTATGTTTTTTTTACAGAAGAAAAGAAATCGAAGATGACTATAAAAGCAAGTATAAAATAATCGGAAATATCTCTATTTTTAAGTAGATATTGGAATCGGTTCGTGGTCATAAAGACATCTCGGTTGAAGGAAAAACCCAATTCAGAAGAAATCATCATTGCATGCACTGGAGACGAGACGATTGAAGTGACATGCGCGATTGTCATACTGAAAGGACGGTTACTTTCGAATACATTAACTCAATAGTCACACTCGAGTTAATGTAGGGAGAAATTGTTAACACTAAAAAATAATTTAAGTGTTTAGCTAAAATTCAGTGACAACCGAATTGTTCCAAAACTGAATTTACTCCTAACCATCGACTACAAGAACTTCATCGGCTACTAAAGCATTTCAGTCGAAGTTGTTAGTTAGAGGTACGACTGGGACCCACTCAGATGCAGACACCTCAACGACCAAGTCAAAAGTTTCCAGACCCCTAAAAGCAGTAACGACCAACAACAGCTGAAGGAAAGGGACATTATCCGAGCAAGAGGAGTAGAGGGCGAGAAAATCGGCACCACCTCCCCCATAGTCGGACATTAAACTTAGGGGTTACTTCATGGTTGACAAGGGGGGATCACGTTGTATAAATTTTTTTCCTTTTTGTTCTATAAATAGGAACATTCTTTGTATATACAAACACACCCAATCAATCAAACAACTCAATTTTTATCTATCTTTATCCTTTATCATTTATCATTTACCTTACTGTACTCAGCGGTATTCATGTTTCTTACCTTTTAGTTTACTCGTAACATCGTCCTAACGCTTTCTGGAGTAGTTGGAGAACCCATTGCTGGAAATTACAGTTCCGTTTTCATCCCAAATCGCTTAAGTTAAGGAATCAATTTGTCTTCCGATTTCGTCAGCCGATACAACGGCAGAGAACATAATTCGGGAAAAGAACATATCCTTAACATGAGGTTTTGAGTTTGAGCTATAAAAATAAAATCGTCTTTGGTAGAGCGCTATACTAAAAAGTAGAACTTTCTGGTGCGAATTTGATCGGACTCAAAGGTAATAGATAAGAAATAAAAAAAATGGATAGATGTATTGATTCTTGTTGCTTTCCTTTTTTGAGTTGCAAAGTCGCAAAAGTTGTCAATTTTTGTATCTATTCTCTGAGTCTCAATCTCCTAGAGAAAACGTGATACACAAAACCTTGCTTTGTGAATTTTTCATTTTGAATTCCTACATTTAGTATTTAGTAGTTTCATTCGACAATTAAAATTCATGCTTTTGACGTAGCATTGGGTGTTCGCTTGGAAAACCTTTCTATAGTGCCCCATTTTCTATGATATCCAAATTCGAAATATGTTGTTTTTGTTGTGCCATTGAAAAAGGAAAGTGCACTCAATTAATTATCATGTGTTGTAAGACCCGGTTTTCATCCAATCTATGTGTGTGGAAGACTAGTCATCCAAGCACAGTGCAGCCAAGAGGGTCCAAGATTGCTTCGCCGAATGGGACAGACATCGATCTTCGCTTCTACAAGGCCTAGTAGACTCTTTGTAGGAGCATTCCTTTATCAAGGGGTGATTGCACCTGACTTCCTCTCCTTTACATTTAAACAATTAGAGCCTCTTATCAGTTCATTAAGTCAGTTCCTTTTCGATTAGCTACTTAGGATGAATCACACGGAAGGTCCTTATTTGTTTTGCAAGAGTGCAGTTTAAGCTCGTGTCATGTATGTTAAAATTGTCAAGGCAAAAGGTTCGTGATTTTTGTTTCCTGTTTCTTTTTCTTGGTTCTGATTTATCTTATAGTTTGTTGCACCAACCTATTCAGTTAACTGATAATTTTGGTTGCTAATATAGCATTTTCTTTCACAGTTGGTATGAACATGTTGTTTTGTTACGTGATTCTCCTCTATGCATCAAAAGACAGATAAAACTGCAAAATCATGCTATAGTATATATTCTTATCTTACTTTAGTTTTACTTTTATCTTTAAAATTCTGAACTATTACTCTTATAAAAGGGTCAGATCGACTAGAAAAGTCAATTCATCACACCTAAAGTGCGATGAGTGTTGTATGTCCTATTAACAAACTCACCCCTCGCTGATTGTACCTTAGTGTATTTTGAAGTGAACTAGCTTTCAGTATGAAAAAACCAACACCTTTTACCCCATAAACTGCCTAGCTTGGATTTTTTTTTTTGATATCCACGTTTCCGACTTGCGTCAGACTAGTCCTGGAGGGATCAACCTCAGAAGAGAGCAGAATGCTCTCATTGTAAATCGATTTCACGCTGCAAGTGTCCAGATCGCCTTAAGTCCCCCTCCTTTGTCATTGGACTGTGCTCCGGGGGACTTCTCTCTCCTTTTCTTACTAACTTGCACGTAATTCGACTGAATATTCCACGAGGTACCTTTACTACAATTGAATAGTACCAACAAATGTGAATCATTCTCTTTTCACCTGGATATACAGACAGACTCTCACGCCTCATTCAATTGCAAATTCACGATAGACGAGAACTTGGTTAAATTCTTTTCACCAAATCTACAAAATCAGGAGCACATATAACTAATCAGATATGATTCACAACAGAATGAAGATAGTTCATTTTTCCTTTCACCAAATATACAACTTGTGAGTCACAGAACTTCAACCTTTCATTCATTTGTAAAGCAGACAGAAAAAGTTAACAACGGCTAAGTCAGAAGATGAACACTCCAACTCAGATAGTTCCATTATTCAGACTGGACTGTATCAGAAGCATTATTAGTTTCCGATGTGCTCTCCTGCAAAGAAGTCTGATCGTTCGGCTCAAGGGCAGTTGGCATCTTTGATTTTTTCTTTTCTTCCTTGAGAATCACTTGTCTGGGCATCACATCTAGCATAAAGTTTCCACCATTCCATATAGATGCTGAAACCTTGAGTATTTGGAATACAACATGAAACTTATATGACAGAAATATGGGCACTGTGAGCGCTGTAGTTGCTATTGTAAATATGGCCTGGAGCAGAATATACATAAACAAGCGATTCTGATCCCCAAGCAAACCACTAACGCGCCACCATATGTTGTTTGCTTTCTTTGCTTTTTTGGACATCTCCCTACCAAATGATGAATATAACAGAATCAACACCCACCACAATACAACAGCCGGGAACGAACTAAACATAATGACCCACAGAGACGTTCATAAACTAGCACAATAAGGGATAGATGGAGAAAGGTACATACACAATAAAAGAAGGATTTCACCATAGGCTGCAAACACTAAAATAACTACCTGTAAGATGTCATAACTTCAGGGTCTCGCAGAAGTCTCTGTCGACGTAGAACTTCTACGATGAGATAATAGAGAACCTGCCAGATAAAGTATGCAGCTAATGGAACCCAAAATAGCCAAGTCCAAAGGTAGGATTGGCTTTCTACATAAGGCCATGATGCTCGTTCTGGAGTCCCTTCAGGATGCATAGCTCCAAACAACTCAGGATCCCACCAGCGAATTGTGAAGAAAACCAACCCTGCAAATCAGAATAGTTGGAGGCAATCAACTTAAACTAGCCAAGAATTCTGAAAATTTAATATGGGGAGAAGACACACACACTTTCTAATTCATTTAAAAAAGTAAGAACAACGATCACAAAAGCTATGTATACGTAAGACAATGGTCACATAAACATCGTATGATCTCTGAACCGAAAGTTTACTACTTCTAGGTAATTTACACAGTGCAGCAGTAAGGCTGATTAATTATTGAACGTTTTATATCTTTTCCTTTTCATCAAGAAAAAAGTTATTGAGTGTTTACATGTTTTGCAGCAGCAGAGGCAGAACAATCAGATAATTACAACTAAGAATCTCTGACAGACTTTGAAGTATTAGCTTTACTTCTAAGTGATTCACAGAGTCCAGCATTAAAAAGTGATTAATTACTAGTGTTTTACACGGTTTGCTGCAGCAGAAGTAGAACCACCAGATAATTACGACTAAGAAACTCTGACAGACTTTAAATTATTAGCTTTCAGAGGAATTGAACATCCTTGAAGCATGGTATCAGGCATCAAGAGAGAATTAAAAGTACCTTTTTCACAATTGACCTATTGTTGACCTATACTGTACAATGCAAAATAAACAAGAAATTAGGGAAAGCTAAATTGATCAAAAATCAAATATCATTTTTATTTTGAGACTGGTAACATAAAAAATCAAATATCATTAGAAAAGGCATGATCATAATTAAGTTACATATCACAAACGAAAACATGATGCAAACAGGAAAAACTCTTCAAGAGGAGAATATTAAATAAACCTCGTTTCCCACATCACTTTCTCTTTTCCTTTTAAAGAAATTTTTTTGCACCACTAATCCACTGTAGCAATCGCACCTTGAGACACATAATATGATAATGAAACAAGAAGCCAACACCAAGCTCTGTAATCAAAGAGCAGAGAAATGAATATTCCAAATGAACAACCCAACATGCAATCTACTAGAAGTTATAAAGCAACACTGAACTCAAAATCCAGATCCTTACAACGAGACCATGACCAAAAACAAGACATTCTCTTATTTTTAGAATGGAAGTTGCTTTTGTTCATACCCCAATACAGTGGTTTCCATGGTGGAACCTAGAAGTTGCTACTTTCGTGAAAATAAGCAAAATTGGGGTGTGGATTTTCTCTCCAAAATCAATTCTCCTCTTCAAAATTGATTCTGGAAGAAGCTACAATTTCTAGCTTCTAGGGTGAGTTGAATCAATTCTACATTTATTTCAATTTGAATTTTTACCTTTTCCTTCATTACCCTCTTTAATTTATTGCAATAATATTTAAGTACTAATATTTATGCAATAATATTTCTAGTACATGCAAAATTAGTATTGTAATAATATTTAAGTACTATATTGCACTTTAAATTAGTATTGTAATAATATTCTACTAATATTTAAGTACTATATTGCACTTTAAATTCTATTATCTATTTGTAATTTTTATTTACATACTTCATATTTCACTATTATTTTAGTAATTTTTATTTATATGTATTTGACTATGTTCATTTTGGTAATTCTACATTCAAAAGCAATTATGATAAAAACTATCCAAACATCATGAATTGATAACAATCACTTTTACATTGTTGCATCCAAACATAAATCAATTATTGTCAAACTCAATTCTGTCAAAATCAATTCTTTCAAAATCAATTATGTCCACCGCAGAACCAAACACACACTAAGTTGCTATAGCCACAATAGGTAAACAGAAGAATGCCCTACTTACCAGGTAAAAGATGTATGAAGACACTGACAATTTTATCAACTGAACTAAATACTAAGCTACAGCGCCAAACAATCAATGCCCATGCTAGAGGTCCCTGCAGTTAAATGAAAGAGAATAAAAACTTAAGAGTAGATAAATCTTAAAGTTAGTATTAACAACCTTTCACATATACGATGTTTACCTCCGCGAATGACAAACAAACCATGAATAGCTTCTCCTTAGTAGGAAAAAACAGAAGCGTGATTAAGAAAATTGTGTTTGCATAATAGCAGAAGTCCTGCAAAACAAGAAACACGATTCATTTTCCCAACAACCAGGAATAACTAGACATGGAAGGAGCAGAAACTTTATTCCTATGATTTAAAGATTGAATTCCTCGTAGCAAGTGATATACTAGGACTTGAAATTTGGGATTAGAAACATAAACGTTTCATGGATGTTATTTGGCAAACCAAAATGCTGAAGTACCAAACAAATATGCTGGTATATCGGTTGTAATTGTTATTGGCCTTTCTCCTATGAAATATTATGTTTCATCCCATTTCATTTAAGATCTTGATTTTGCATTGTTCAGTAAAATTGAAATAAATAAAAAAAATAGATTTAAAGAGTGAGATTACAACAGCCAACAACTCAAAATTTCATACTGCAAACTATAACTACATGAAATCCTTTGCATAGGCGTTCAACTACACTGTTTTGCTTCTCCTACCAGTTATAAAACTGCCATTTGAAAATTTTAAGTTTAAAAACACAAATTGTACAGGCGAAGCTGGGCTTACCAAAAGATAGTAATGCCATTTCTTGTATCTATAGTAGATCCATCTCAGAGGAACGAAGATGACATAGAACAAACAGTAAACATATCGAATATCCTTTGGTCCTGAGCATTGAACCAGCCATTAAACAGTCAAAAAGAAAGCTAACCACAAAGAACTAAATCAAAATTCACAAAGAAGCAATTCCATAATTCGAAGAGAGGCTAGAAATTTTACTCACTTGCACCCAAAATAAAGCAAAATGCCCCAAACCCAAGAACACCCATCAAATATGTCACCTGCAAACATCACGAGTCCAATTAATACAAAAGCCTGTATAATATTGGAGACAAAATTTGGTTTATGGTATCAACTCAAAACAGAGAAAACTCACATGAGACAACAGAAAAGCAGTACAATAACAACATACCAAGTATAATTCCACTGAGTGGGGTCTGGGAAGAGGGGAGAATTTATAGGGGAGATTATGGGGCACGTGAACCCACGGTCTTTCGCAAAATTAAATATTTTATGTACATATTTTCTAATTGGTATTGATTTATATTTTCAAAGCTCTCTTTATCTCTCCTCGCTTTCTGCTCAACGGACTTCTGCTTTCCCCTACCCCCTCCCCGGCACTGAACTAACTCTGGCCAGCGACGACCGGCGGTCGCACCAGGTAAATCGGCGGCGCATCTCTCTATCTCTCTCCCTCCCCCTCTCACCCAGTCCTCTTCTCACCAACGCAAACCCTACCCACCACTGTTAGGGTTTGCGTTTTACATTGTTGTTTCTCTCTTCCTCCCTCTTTTCCTTTTTGGTTCTCTTGTGGTCTCGTGGTACATGTGGATTCAGGGCAGAGGCTAGCTAGTTTCGGCATCGGCGAATAATATTTTCCGGCACCAGTGACCAACAGTCTCTGGTAGCAACACTTCTTTCCGTTATTTTGTTCATTTTCTTGTTCTTGTGTTCTTTTTTCCCTAGATCTACGCATGTACTCGATTTTGTTTACCCGGGTGACCGGAACATTATTGCGGGGTGGTGAACAGTGACGGAACAGTACGTGAACATTGCAGCGACAGACAAACAGTATTTGCGGGACGGTGAACAGTACAGGATCAGTGATTGCGCCGGCAAATAGGTTCGATTCAACTGGAGTTGGTACCTCCGGTTGCCCGTATCCGTTCTTTGTCCTTAACCTTGTTAAATTTTGCCACGGCTTGTCTTTAGATCTAGCACTCTTAGCGTAGTATTTTTACTTGTCTCTAGGTTCTTGGTAACTTGGGCTTGCACTTTGATACATTCCTATTTTAGGGTAAACGTTTGAGTAGTTTATTAGTTTATATTTGCTTTAGTGGCTTTGATAAATAATGGTAGACTAGGGTCAGGGACGGGGGCGAGGGTTAGGGGGGATAAACGGGGTAAGGGAGAGACTAGACTAAGAGTAGGGTGTTGGAACATTAGGACTTTAACAGGGAAGTCCATAGAGCTAGTTAAGATTTTTAAGAAGAGGAGGATTAATATAGCCTGTGTCCAGGAGACCAAATGGGTAGGACCTAAGGCTAAGGATGCAGACAGGGTATAAGTTATGATTCTCGGGTAGTTCGAAGTATAGGAATGGGGTCGACATTTTGGTAGACAGCGAGCTAAGGGATCAGGTGGTAGAGGTAATGAGGGTCAATGACAGGATGATGACGATTAAGTTGGTAGTTGGAGGGTGTTGAACATTATTAGTGCTTATGCGTCGCAGGTGGGCTTGGGCGAAGAGGAGAAAAGACGCTTTTGGGAGGATTTGGATGAAGTGGTGGGAGGTATACCACCCACTGAAAAGTTATTTGTAGGAGAAGATTTTAATTGTCATATCAGGTCACTTCCGGGGGTTAGGACGACGTGCAGGGAGGCTTTGGAGTTGGGGACAGAAACGGGGGAGGCGTCTTACTTTTGGAGTTCGCTAGAGCTAGTGGGATGGTGATAGACAATTCGAGGTTCCTGAAGAAGGAGGACACTGGGTGACTTTCGTAGTTCGGTGGTGAAGACTCACATAGACTTTTTACTCCTTAGGAAGGTTGACAAAGGTCTATGTAAAGACTGCAAGGTTATTCCGAAGAGAATCTTACAACCCGACATAAACTTTTGGTGACTGTGGATAGTGCAAATGAGATGGGGGAGAGGTTGATGGCCAATAAGGCTTGGGAAAGTAGTGGAGATGCGACTGGTATGTGGGACAGGACGGCCAGTTGCATTCGGGAGGTAGCTAGAGAAGTGCTAGGGGCCTCGCGGGGTAACCGTAGTCGGCATCAAGGGGACTGGTGGTGGAATGATAAAGTTCAAGAGAAGGTGGACACGAAAAAATCGACGTATGTGAAATTGTAGAAAGCAATGACGAGGTGGAGAAGTGGATGAATAGGGAATTGTATAAGATGGCGAGGAAGGAGACAAAGCTAGCAGTTACAGAGGCGAAAACGACGGCTTTTGAACGTCTGTATGTGGAATTAGATGAGAAAGACGGAGACAAGAAATTGTACAAACTAGCCAAGGCAAGGGAGATAAAGGCCCGTGACTTAGATCACGTGAGGTGCATTAAGGACGAGGACGACTAGTGGAGGAAGCGCATATTAGGCGGAAGTGACAGTCTTACTTTCATAAACTCTTGAACGAAAGAAGAGATGGAGACATTGTGCTGGGAGATCTGGTAGGTACCGGGATTTTGGGTATTGTAGAAGAATTAAGGTTGAGGAAGTTAAGGGTGTTGTTCATAGGATGCGCAGGGGCGAGCGACCGGGCCTGATGAAATCCCAGTTTTGAAAGAGCGCAGGCAGGGCAGGTTTGGAGTGACTGACTAAGTTGTTTAACGTCATTTTTAAGACGGCAAGAATGCCCGAAGAATGGAGGTGGAGTACAATGATTCCCTTGTACAAAAACAAAGGTGATATCCAGAGTTGCAACAACTATAGGGGTATCAAGCTGATGAGTCACACTATGAAAGTTTGGGAAAGGGTCGTGGAGATGAGGGTGAGAAGAGATGTGTCTATTTCCGAGAACCAGTTTGGATTCATGCCGGGGCATTCGACTACTGAAGTCATTCATCTTATTAGGAGGTTAGTGGAGCAACATAGGGAGAGGAAGAAAGATTTACATATGATTTTCATCGACCTCGAGAAGGCATACGGCAAAGTACCTAAAGAGGTGCTATGGAGATGTTTGGAGGTTAGAGGTGTACCTGTGGCGTACACTACGGCTATCAAGGATATGTATGTTGGAGCCAAAACTAGGGTACGATTAGTAGGAGGAGACTCGGAGCACTTCCCAATGACGATGGGGCTGCACCAGAGATCAACTCTTAGCCCATTCCTTTTTGCCGGTGATGGACAGACTGACGCGATAAATCCAAAGGGAGGTACTATGGTGTATGTTATTTGCAGACGACATAGTCCTGATTGATGAGACTGGCAGCGGAGTAACGACAAGATGGAGATTTGGAGACAGACTCTGGAGTCCAAAAGGTTCAAGTTGAGTAGGACCAAGACAGAATATTTCGAGTGCAAGTTCAGCAACAGGAGAGACCTTGAGACAGTCGTGGAGGTGAGGTTTGGTACTCTGGTCATTCTAAAGAAAGAAAGCTTCAAGTACCTAGGGTCTATTATCCAAGGGAATGGAGAGATTGATGACGATGACACACATTGTATTGGGGCAGGGTGGATGAAATGGAGGCTCGCATCTGGAGTCTTGTGCGACAAAAATGTGTCACCAAAACTTAAGGGCAAGTTCTATAGGGTGGTGGTTAGACCGACGATGTTGTATGGGCCGGAGTGTTGACCAATTAAGACTTCGCACATACAAAAAATGAGAGTTGCGGAGACGAGAATGCTGAGATGGATGTGTGGACATACAAGGAATGAGAGATATGATTAGAAATGATGATATTCGGGATAAAGTGGGAGTGACCTCTGTGGAGGATAAGATGCGGGAAGAGAGGTTGAAATGGTTCAGACATGTGCAGAAGAGAGACACGGATGCCCCAGTGCGAAGGTGTGAGAGGTTGGCTATGGACGGGTTCAAGAGGAGGGGTAGAGATAGGCCGAAGAAGTATTGGGGAGAGGTGATTAGACGGGATATGGCACAGGTGCAACTTACTAAGGACATGACCTTAGATAGGGGGTTGTGGAGGACACGGATTATGGTAGAAGGGTAGTAGGTAGTCGAGTATAGTCCTACTAAACTTACAAAATGATAGTGTAGTGTCATTACTGTAGGCTCGATTAACCTACCACACTTATAGGCACATGAGTGCTTTATAGTCACCTTGTAGTTTGATTCATTCATGCTACTGTGTTCTTTAGTGTAATTTGTTTGTCTTATTTAGCTGTGTTAACTACTGCTTAGTGTTGTTAGAATGCACTACCATGACACATTCGATTTTATTATCTGTATGTTCATATTGCTTTAATTTCTCATCAGGTCGTTTCTCTTTGATTATGCTTGGTCTTGAGCAGAGGTCCCCGGACCCCATGTTGTAGGATTTCACTGGGTAGTTGTTGTTGTTGTTGTATAAAGCTAACTATTGAAACCTATGCTTCAAGAAGGTTGAATGATGCACTTGGTTGAAGCTTGAGTTATTTACCAAGAGGAATAGGATCAATTCCCACTTAATACATGTTTTCCTCCTTTTTATTTAGTAGTGCACCCATACAATAAAAGTCCTAGATCTGCCTGTCTGGGAGGGTGGTGTTTAGGCAGACTTACCCTCTATCATGAAGGTAGAGAGACTGTTTTCGATAGAACCCCGGCTCAAGTAAAGCATATCAAAATCAGAAAGAAAAGGAAATACAGTAGTCAAGAATCCGTGTAGAAATAATGGAGAAAAAAACAGTAGCAACAACAAATAATACGATAATCGAGACAAAGCAAACAAGTAATAATAAAAACGAAATAAAATTGTAGGAACATAATAATAATAATAATAATAATACTGATAAGGGACAATCGAAGAATAAAATTGTAGGAGCATAATAATGATACTACTGATAAGGGAACTAGACAATACTCGACTACCTTCTATCCTAATCCTCGACCTCCATAGTCTCCTATCTATATACATGGAGTCAATAAGGGGCAAGGGGGGCAAGGGGATCCGAACACCCTTCGGTCAAATATTACAATGTATATATAAGGTTAAAAGTTTATATAGTAGATGTTGAACCCTTGACTTAGTGCCCGTTTGGTTGAGCTTATAGGAAGCTCATAAGTGCTTATTTTTTAAGATAAGCACTTATGGAAAGTTTTAGAGTTGTTTGGTTGAAAAAGGTAGCAGAGCTTATGGGTGCCATAAGCCCTTATTCCATAAGCCCAAAATTTGGGCTTATGGAGTAGAGCTTCTTTTGCCCTACAATTTTTTTGTTTTTTATACAATAACACTTTTTTTATCGACAATCAAACACCTAACAACTTTTTGATAAAAACACTACTTGAAAAAGTTTTACTTTTTTAATAAGCTGTACCAAACGGGCCCTTATATGGATTTACTTTTTTATATTTTTGAATCCCTTAGTAAAAATCCTGACTCAGTCACTGTCTGTGGAGTATATGCATGTAATTCTAAATTGTGTGTATAAGTGAAGTTTGATATTCATACCTTATTGATGAATCGTTCGTGTTCCTCAGCCCTTTTGGCGATCTGGGCAGCTTGTTTTGACAAGATCTGTTTCGTCTTCTCCTTTGTTTTCTACACAAACACGATAACATACAACACTCATTCCATCAAACCGCAATAAAACCCACCATGGAAACAAGAAGAAAAACACATAAATATGTACCTGGGATCGATCTTTGAACCGTTGTTTGACCTTCCCAAATGATTGCCCATTGCTATCTTCTTCGTTGCTTGACATTTCTATTCAAATAATATGTGATACCCGCGGTTTAAATATATCTCTTTCTCGAATTCAGGAATGTTACTTAAACTTGATGATTCATCATTAATCTCTGATTAACTAGCTACTCACTTGTTTTGTTTTCTTAAATGTTTTTTGCAGAGCTCACAATCCCATTTATACACACACGTAAGGTAAGGCGTGATATATTCTTCATTTTCTTTTTCGGCGAATACATAATTACCCTCAACTTGTTCCTTTTGCCAACTTTACACGTTAAGTTTGTGAATGTCCTTTACTTCTCCTAAATTTGTTTTATAGTGAAGTTATTATCACTCTAATTTAAGGTATATAGGTGAAGAAATGAACAAATTGAGAAGGTAATATGAAATTATTTTAAAGAAGTGTATTTGTATGTAGATTTCAAACAACCTAAAACAATTACATACACGGTGTAATCCTACAAATGGGGTTTAGGAAGAGTAGAGTGTACGCAGAGAGACAAAGATGTTTTTGACAGACCTTCGGCTCAGAAGAAAGCATATCAAAAAGGAAATAACAAAAGCATACTATAAAAATCAAGACAAAGTATTTCAAAAAGGACAAGGAACATAAAAGAATAAAAATAACAAGAACTACAACAAAAATACTACAAATACTAGTAACGAAGGATACGCGAGACAACGCCCTACAACCCACTAACCTTCTACCCTAATTTGTGTCCTCCACAAACTCCTATATAAGGTCATGTCCTCGGTGAGCTGTAAATGTGTCATGCACTGTCTAATCACCTCACCTCAATACTTCTTTGACCTACCTCTGCTTCTCTTGAAGTCATTCATAGCCAACATCTCACATTTCCTCACTAGAGCATCCACACATCTCCTCTTCACGTGCCCAAACCATCTTAGCCTCGTTTCCCACACCTTGTCCTCCATCGAGGCCTCTCCCACATTGTTCCAGATCTTTTCATCCCTAATTCTATCTCTCATAGTATGTTCATACATCCACCGCAACATTCTCATTTTTGCAACTTTCATCTTTTGAATGTGAGTGTTCTTAACTGCCCAACACTCATCCCCATACAACATAGTTGGTCTAACCACTACTTTATAGAACTTGCCTTTAAATTTTGGTGGCACCTTCTTATCACACAAGACTCTGAACGCGAGTCTCCATTTCATCCACGCTGCACCAATACGATGTGTGACATCCTCATCAATCTCTCAATTTTCTTGGATAATAGACTCAAGATACTTGAAACTCCCTCTTCTAGATGACATGTGTGTCAAGTCCCACTTCCAGACCAACTTCATGCATTACGTCACTGACATTGCACTTCACATATTCAGTTTTGGTCTGGCTCAATATGAACCCTTTAGACTCTAAGGTTTGTCTCCAAACCTCCAGCTTAGCGTAACTCCGCCACGAGTCTCGTCAGTCAAAGTTGTGTCATCCGCAAATAACATATACCACGGCACCTCACCTTATATATGTCGCATCAATACATCCATCACCAAGACAAATAAAATACGGGCTAAGAGTTGATCCCTGATGCAACCCTATCACAATTGAAAAGTGCTCTGAATATCCTTCAACTGTCCTTACCTGAGTCTTGGCTCCCTCGTACATGCATTTGATTGTCCTAGTGTACGCCACAAATACACCTCTAACCTCAAAGTATCTTTATAGAACCTTTCTGGGGACTTTGTCGTAGGCTTTTTCTAGATCGAAACCATGTAAAGGCCATTCTTCCTCTCCCTATACTGCTCCACCAACCTCCTCACAATATGAATGACTTATGTTGTTGAGCGTCCCAGCATGAATCCGAACTGATTCTCCGAAAAAGACATGTCCCTCCTTACCCTCATCTCCACCACCCTCTCCCAAACTTTCATCGTGCGGCTTAGCAGCTTAATACCCCTATAGTTATTGCAGTTCTGAATATCTCCCTTGTTCTTTACAACAAAATCATTATACTACACCTCCATTATTCATGCATTTTCGCCGTCTTAAACACGATATTGAACAACTTAGTCAACCACTACATAGTTTCCTTGTCTGCGCTCTTCCAGAATTCCACTGTGATCTTGTTTGACCCTATCGCTCTTCCCTTGTAGAAAAAATTATATGTATGATTTTACACTAAATCAAGAATGTTGCACGAATATTTTTATCACTTCAACTAGTTATGCTGTATGAATTCTCACTTTATCTTACAATTTTTAAAATTAAATTATTCTAATTTGATATAAAAATTGAGCGTGAATAAGTGTTCTTTTACTTGAGATTAGTGTTATAGTTTGTAACTTCACAAGTTTGGATTTCCAATCCAACTGATGTTTCTTTTTTATCCTCCTATTCACGGATTTAGGTGGTGTTTGGCCAAGTTTTTAGAAGTGTTTCTGTTTTCTTTCCAGAAGTAGAAACACTTTTTCCAGAAACCAAAAAATGTTTTTAGATGGAAAGAGAAGCAGAAACACCAATTTAGTGCTTCTGGAGAAGCCCTTTTTGCTCACTCGTTGAATTTTTTTTGGACCCATTTACCATTTTCTTTTCACAAAATTCTTTTTAATCTCATATAATATCCCCATATAAAATATAAATTTGAAAATAGGGGTAGGGCGAGGGTAGGGGGTAGGGCGGGGGATTAGAAAAAAATTCATTTTTTTTATAAAAGTAACAAAAATATGAAATAGAAATTTGAGGATGGGCAAGACATGGGGGTGGGTAGGGGTAGGGCGGGGTAAGAAAAAAATTCATATTTTTTAATAATTTTTTTTATAAAAGTAAAAATATAAAAATAAATATGAAATAGAAATTTGAGGATGAGTAGCGCAATGGGGTGGCGTGGGGTGGGGATAGGGCGGGGGGAGGGGATAAGAAAAAAATCACATTTTTTATACAAAAGTAACAAAAAATATGTAATAGAAATTTGAGGTTGGGGTAGGGCAATGGGGGTGGGGGTAGGGCCCCGGTAAGAAAAAAATTCATATATTTTTTTTTATAAAAGTAACAAAAAATATGAAATAGAAATTTGAGGATGGGGTAGGGGTAGAGCGGGGGTAGTTTTTTTCATATTTTCAATGATTTTTATAAAAGTAACAAAAATGGGGTGGGGATAGAGCGGGGGATAAGAAAAAAATTATATTTTTAATAATTTTTTTATAAAAGTAACAAAAAATATGAAATAGTAATTTGAGGATGGGGTAGAGCAATGAGGTGGGGTGGGGGTAAGGGTAGGGCGGGGCAAGAAAAAAATTCATATTTTTTTTTTTTTTTTTTTTTATAAAAGTAAAAAAAAATATGAAATAGAAATTTGTGGTTGTGGTAGGGCAATGGGGTGGGGGTAGGGGTCGGGGGCATAAGAAAAAAATTCATATTTTCAATCATTTTTTATAAAAGTAACAAAAAATATGAAATAGAAATTTGAGGATGTGGTAGGGCAATGAGGTGGGGGTGGGGGGGTAAGGGGAAAGAAAAAAATTCACATTTTTTATAAAAGTAAAAAAAAATATGACATAGAAATTTGAGGATGGGGTGGGGTACGTGGGGGTATGGCGGGGGTAGGTTTGGACATATTTGAGTCATTGACTATCATATTGCCGTAACATTTCTTATGTACAATTTAATATTATTTTTTGATTAAATATCATAATTAAATAATTTTAAAAACATTATTAATTGTAAAGATATACCAATTTTAGAAACATATGATAATAGAAAAATATATTTTAAATAGTTTTAAATCTATTAAAAAATATTCTAGTAAATTTGCATAAATGTTGGTCAAACAGGAAATTGTTTATGTTTCTCAGAAACACTTCTATAATTTTTTGCCAAACACCTTAACTGATTCTCCAAAAACAATTTTTGCAGAACTACTTTTGAGAAACAGAAACACATTTCCAGAAGTTTGGCCAAACAGAACCTTATTCTCTTTCAGGAAAGTTGGGGAAAAAACTATAACGACAAATAATTAGTCAAGCCGGTGAAATTTATTTAGAGTTGAATTAACTAAAAAATACTTAATTTTGCCCTCAATTCTGAAAAAATGCAATGTGTCAATAAGCCTATAAACTGATAAACTTCGTGAGAAATGGCTAAATATTAGTATAATTTTAGAAACCTGCTTCTAAGTTTTGCTTCATCACACTAACCTCCCTCGTAATTTATAATATTACGTTAATTCTTATTTTAATTTTTCTTCAAACAAATCTATTAATCTATTTATTATTGATGCTTTTTAGTCAATCTAATTTGCCCTTAATACTCTTCCAAATAATTTTTTTATGAATATCTTCTTTTAGCAAGATAGCTTGATAACAGTTCACTATCTGCGTAAGCGATTTCCTCTTGAAGCTTGTAATCGCATGGGGTCGCTGAATCTGAGTAGTATTGTCTATGAAAACACTCAGAGAAAGGGCAAAAACTTGGATAAAAAAAAAAGAAAGAAAAGGAAGGGCAAAGTAGGTAGATTAAAATTTGCTTCACTAATATAGGTTAATAGAATTGTTACATTAATTAAAATAACGAATGTAAACGTAATAGCGTAAGCAATGAGGAATTGGTGTGATGAAGCAAATTCATCAACCAAATCCTCATATGGTATTATTCAAATTATCATCACCATTTCAGCATCGATTTGATTGTCCACATTATCATTTTCAATGGAAACATTATCTTTATTCTGTGGAACGACTTGATTCTCTATATTAATATTTTCATTAACATTTTGATCTTCAACATGAACTTGTGTCTCTTTTATAACAAACTTATCAAGAGCTCCTCTTTGAGATTTAGTTAATTTCTCAATTTTTTTCTTCTTCTTACGCTTCTCATATCCAGATTCATACTTTCTAGGAGGCATAATATGTAACTGATATGCAAAAAAGATCGAAAAAACCTGGTAATTTTATGTAAATATGTAATGCTCCAATTTGTTAGAACACCCACTTGGTCACTCTCACAATTTGTCAAACATGAATTGAAGCTTTCAAGCTGAATATCGGACGGAACACCTACTATTTTTGTTCAATATAAAATTAGTAAACAATTGAAATATGATAAACAATAATATTTCAAAGTGATGTATAGGAAAATTAAATTTAATGTGAAGGTCCAGCGAGTCAACACATGTTCGTCGACCATTTGTTTTTTATCTTCCGATTCAAACTACGGTACTGTGAGGCTCAGATTTAGGGCTAATTTTAGGCAACTGATGCTATGGTTTAGGGCTGATTTTGGGCAAGGGGCAAATTTAAGACAGAGAGGCGAGAGCAGTGTTTTAGGGCTTCAGATTTAGAGCAAGTCGTTGATGCTATGGTTCTTGACTTCTTGAATCTTGGGTTAAGCCATTAGGGATTTTTTTTGTTCTTGAGCAAGCCACTGATTTTGGGTTGTTGATGCTCTGATTAATGCATTATTTTGGGGTGGACGCTGATATGATTTTTATTTTTCAGTGGAGAGTTGTGGGCTGGTTTGTGGGTGTAGTATATATGGGCTGTTATATTTTTTAGGGCCCCTAAAATCTTTGGGCCCTGTGCGATAGCACAGTTCGCACAGGCCCAAAGACAGCCCTGGTGGAATGATAAATATTTCTTTATATTTTGAGTCTTGGGTATGAAATCGTTTTTGTTAGAGAGTGCTTTAAACCCCAATGAAGGACTTTCCGATGTAATTTCAGATTTAGTTAAACTTTAATACGGCTATCAAATACCGATTAGGAAACTAAACAATCCCTTTTGTTTTATTTCTTTTTGTTTTTATTTAGGTAGAGTAGACTGTGAATAGTAAAAAATAGAAGACAAAAAGGGAAGACTTGTATGAATTTGTTCATTTTGGAAAATACCAAACTGGTTATGTCATTTTACTAGTATTAATATTTTATACAACTTTTAAGAATTTTGATAATTTAAATTCATTAAACAGGATGAATTTGAATCTTAACGTATAGTTTGTTCTATAAAGCTTTGATTTTTTTACATTTCAAAAATTAGTACCTAATTAAATTATGTCAGATAATTGAAAAATATAAAGTAAAAAACTGTTGTCTTAAACGTAGTACTCTATTATGATTGCAAAAGTCGTCACATCATTTTATTATATGTTACTTTTAGCAATGTATTCCAGTTGAAACATGAATTCCCTGGTGTTTGTTTGACATGCAAGGTTATATTGTTCGAAGTATAAGGAATACACAGATATACATATATATGTACTCAGTATACATATCACATAATGTATAGTTTGGTAGTGGACTATTAGTAACATTTAGAGTTAGTAGTGTTGGGTTGTTAGAGTAAAATTAGAGTTGACAATATTAGTTAGCTTAGTCTTAGTCTATAAATAGGACTATTCTTGTAATTACATTTGAGAAAAATATAATAGAAAATCACTGAAGAGCACATGTTTGCTCCCAAAATATCCTATCCTCTCTCGTTCTCCCTCTTCTCGATCATTTTAGCTCCAGCAAACACTCACGACTGTGATTTGGTTCCTCTGTTTCCAAACTTTAACATGGTATCAAAGCCTACCGATTCGTAGGACCTTCATATCGCGCAATTGATCGAAGAAACGGATAGAAATTTCTAAAAATCAGAAAATAAAAATCGAAGAAGAAATTGAAACTGATCGAAGAAATCGATGCGAAGGAACTGAATTGAAGAAACTGAAACTGGAGAAAGTCAGTGACATTGGAATCGATTATGAGAATTGCGATTTTCAGTTCTGAAAATCAGAATCGCGGAATCACGAAGCAATCGATTCGACTAGAAGTCGAAATCGAAGGAGCTAATAGAGTATACAGAGGAGGAATTCAGAATCGATCGAGAGGAGAGAAATTGAAGAAACTGATTCAGAATCGAACGAGAGGACATCAATTGAAATTCAGAATCGATCTGATTCAGAATAGATCGATTGGACAACAATTTCTATCGACTCGACTCGCAGTAATTGAGAATTGAAAACGAAATCGCGATTGCGATTTTTCAGAAAAATAGAGAATCGAAGATTGAGGTATTTTCTATTATCGTCTTTGTCGATCGAGTCGTATGGATATGTTATCGGTTTGTGCGGATACACTCCGCCTTTGGTTATCATTGTGATGCGCGAAAATATGCACACACTTAAACGCAAGTGCACGTTATCGTGACAAGTAATATAGTCTTAGCAAGATCGAATATCGTTCACAAGGATTAGGGTTCAAGTACCAAATATCTATCTTTTGGTATCTATTTGGTAAATTGATATTTGATTTTGTGGTTTATAACTACGAATTATAAAGGCTAATTTAACTAATGAGTTTACTTCAGTTGTGATGAGAATAGGGCTTCCACGTCTCCTCACTATCCGCTTATGTTACTTATTAATGCAATAACTTATGGTCTTCTTCTTTTGGAGAAAGCAGGTTCACTAAATCGTTTTATACTCCCGTTAGGGTTATATAAACACTCAACCCCAGTATTGCACCTTACCTACCTTTCGGTGATAAGGATAACTCTATAGGAGGATTAAGACTAAGAACCTAGTTAACCGTCACGCACAATGCGTAAAATTAGGGTTGTTAAGCCTCTCGTTAACGCTACATAAATAATTGAGGTATTTTCATCCCCAATCCAAGAATGTCTACCCAACTTACAACATATTCACAATCCCCTCCTTTCGGAGTCTGATTAGAAATCATATAGTGATAATTAGTTGTCAATTAACTATCAAGCATTCAATTTAATTATTGGATAGATCTCAACAAGAAGAAGAATAACCATAAGCATGCATTAAATCATAACATAAGTTTCTAGAGATTCAACATGGAAAGCCCTATAAGAGAATTAGTTCCTAGCCATTGACATGACAAGAACTAATTCAAAGTTCATCATACAAAACTGAAATAAAAGTAAAAGAAAGAAAAGAAAATACTTAAGAATGAGTCTCCAAGCCTTCTAGCATCCAAGGGTTGTGTTGTGGAATATTTACAAGATGGATTGGTGGAAGGGTGGATGTAGAGTGGTGAATGGTGGAATGGAGAATGAATAATTCTTCTAATGATGTAGAGTATTTATAGCCAAAGAATCCTTTTGGTGAAGGGTTAGGGATTTTGTAGGTAGGAAAAGTTATTAGAATCCTTTTAGGTAAGGGTTTTAAGGTAGAAAAAGTTATCCCTTTAGGTAGGAAAAGTTATCCCTTTAGGATTCTGAAAACATGTCAAATTCGGCCCAGCACTTCATAATTCACGGCCATGCGCCGCAGATCAGCCAGCGCTACCAAATTCAAGAACTCTCGGGACTTTCAAGATTTCAGCCATGCGCTGCCGCCAGCGCCATGTTCTGATGTTTTTCAAAGTGATTCTGTTTCTTCGTCATTTTTCCGTCCGGACTTCGTCGGATCTCCTCTATAATTCCCGGAACTTCTTAGACTTCATTTCTTGGCCCTTTTGTGTGCAATTCCATCTCATTTATACTCATTTCATCTCCTTTTCGTCATTTCTCTATTTTTTACCGCTGTGACACAAAAGCAAGGAAAACAACCCTAATACTATACTAAACATAAATGAAATGAGTAAAATACTAACTAAAAATGACTCAAAAAGTGTATATAAAATACACCGATCAAATACCCCCAAACTTAACCTTTGCTCGCCCTCGAGCAAAGATAAAAAGAAAGAAATAAAAGACTCAAGAAAGAGGAAAATAAATAGACTCAATGACATTGATCACTTTTTGCTGCATTTAGTGTTATCTAGAAAAACATGAAGGTTAGCAGAATAATATGCAGGAACATGTAGCATGAAATTTTTCAGCACACTAAACACATTGAGCTAGATATTTCGCAAACTCATATTTATCATGCTTTAATGGAAGTCAATATACTAAATCATGCATATAAATTCAAAAATCCTATGGCATGCTTACTTGCTATTCTCCACTAATCCTGGATATGCATAAAAGAGATCTTCAGGACTTTAAGAGTTGTAATGTAGGCTTAGGTAGGGGTTGGTAAAAATAGGCATTTAGGCTCATTTTTGTGTACCATAAGCTCTTTAGCTTTTCAGTATTTCCCTTAGAATAACGCTATTTCTTGGGAGGATATTTCCATTTGAAACTCTAAGGAATATATTGGAAAGCTCCCTTGTTCCATTCGAACAGCTACGCTTCTAATTGAACATCTTTTTCCCTCTTTTGTTTTTGGGAGAGTGAAGTGTATTATAATAACAAGCACCCCCAAACTTAGGCTTTTGCCTATTTCTTATTACTCTTTTATTGGGGTGCATCAAAGTTGTTCACTCTTTTTGTCTCTTTTTTAACACAATTTATTCCACTATTTCACATTTTTACTTATGACACAATTTGTGGGAATATAGGGTGTCAAAGAAAAAGTTCAATTTTTAGGCTCAATGGGGCTGACTAGGGATATTTTTAGTGTCAGGGATAGAAAAGAGTGGTAAGAATTGGCTAACAAAGAAACGTCTGAGTCATCTCTCTAACATGCATATCCTAACTATTTCGCCTCAAATAACAAGCAATCATAACACATAGGTTTTCATCATTTAGCATGCACAATTCAAGCAAGAAACTCCACATAGACAGATTTTGTGAGTTTTTGGCACATCTAACCTAAGTGTTTAGATAGTTGCTTCTAATTCCATTACATTATTCCACCTTACTTCACTAGGTGTTTCTAGTAGCTACAACATACATGATCTTTGACAGACAATTATGACTCAAAAGAAAAAAAAATTATGACTAAAAAATATACAAAAAAAAAGACTTAAACATACTATAACAATAAGACACAAATAAAACACCCCCCAAACTTAAATCACACATTGTCCCCAATGTGTGCAATACTCAAAAAAAAATATGGACAACTTACTGACACAACACAGCGGTCATAATGGAGGTCTAGGAGGAAAAATTCTGGAACTTGCACGGAAATATGGCTCTCTGAAGTTCGGCGCCGCTCGAGATTCGAATGGCACGCTAAGATCGTGGGCTCTTACGAGTTACGCGCGCCCTCGATTCAGCGCGCCGACGATCGCTTCCTTTTTTCAGCGTTTTTGCTCCTTTTTCCTCGGTTTTAGCTTTCAGTCCACCTGTCATCCAACAACACAAAACAAGAACCCAAGACCGTGAGACTGTTCAAGGCAAAATAACATAAAATAAAGACAGAAATTAAAATAACATAATTAAAAACATTGGGTTGCCTCCCAACAAGCGATGTCTTTAACGTCTTTTATCCGGACGCAATTAACCTTTACGAGTGCCCATTGGATCCTTCTGCGAACTGCTTGCAATCCGCAGAGTTATTGTTGCATGTCTCACTTCAACTACAACAATTGCTTCAAACAAGGGCCTCAAATATACGATTATCCCCCAAGTACACAAGACATGCTTGTCGTTTAGGTTCTCTCTAATGTAGGGATCAGTGAGATTCCCAACATCTCTCAACTCTAGGGGGTGCCCTTGATGGTATATGGACTTCCTGTTTGGGGGGTCAACATTGACAGCTGGTGGTGTTTCTTCTGCAATAGGTACGAGAAAAAGATTTTCCAAGGAATCCAAGAAGGTGAATAATTGGATCTCTGCAATCTTTTCCTTCTCTACACCAACTATCTCGCCACATTCCTCAATAGTCAGTGGTTCGTGCTCTCAATTTGCTTGCCACCTCCCACAGTGCAGATTGCTTTTCTTGCATTTCGCAGCTCAAAATGATCGCGAGTTCTCCTATTCGCTCCAACTTTACGAGGACTCTCTTGTCTCAGCCATAAACTGAGTCTGGCACTTGGTGAACATAAGTATGTCTGCCTGCAACTCATTTCGATCTTCCTCTGACATCTGTGGGTTAAGCTGCTGTTGATGACTCCACTGTCTCTGATAGTAGTAGTCCATGTGTCCTGATATTATTATATTTTATTTTTATTATTTTCGTTTTTTTTAACCTGAAAAATAAGAAAAACAACAAAAGGTGATAAAAAGATGCTTGCAGAACAAGTTAGAAACTTGTTCTTGGAGCAAAAACAGATAAAAATAAAAACAGAAATAAAACCAAATTAGAAATTAAAAATAGATAAAATTGATATTGAACTATGCCTAATCCCCGACAACGGCGCCAAAAACTTGATGCGCGAAAAGATGCACACACTTAAACGCAAGTGCACGTTATCGTGACAAGTAATATAGTCTTAGCAAGACCGAATATCGTCCACAAGGATTAGGGTTCAAGTATCAAATATCTATCTTTTGGTATCTATTTGGTAAATTGATATTTGATTTTGTGGTTTATAACTACGAATTATAAAGGCTAATTTAACTAATGAGTTTACTTCAGTTGTGATGAGAATAGGGCTTCCACGTCTCCTCACTATCCGCTTATGTTACTTATTAATGCAATAACTTATGGTCTTCTTCTTTTGGAGAAAGCAGGTTCACGAAATCGTTTTATACTCCCGTTAGGGTTATATAAACACTCAACCTCAAAGATTGCACCTTACCTACCTTTCGGTGATAAGGATAACTCTATAGGAGGATTAAGACTAAGAACCTAGTTAACCGTCACGCACAATGCGTAAAATTAGGATTGTTAAGCCTCTCGTTAACGCTACATAAATAATTGAGGTATTTTCATCCCCAATCCAAGAATGTCTACCCAACTTACATCATATTCACAATCCCCTCCTTTCGGAGTCTGATTAGAAATCATATAGTGATAATTAGTTGTCAATTAACTATCAAGCATTCAATTTAATTATTGGATAGATCTCAACAAGAAGAAGAATAATCATAAGCATGCATTAAATCATAACATAAGTTTCTAGAGATTCAACATGGAAAGCCCTATAAGAGAATTAGTTCCTAGCCATTGACATGACAAGAACTAATTCAAAGTTCATCATACAGAACTGAAATAAAAGTAAAAGAAAGAAAAGAAAATACTTAAGAATGAGTCTCCAAGCCTTCTATCATCCAAGGGTTGTGTTGTGAAATATTTACAAGATGGATTGGTGGAAGGGTGGATGTAGAGTGGTGAATGGTGGAATGGAGAATGAATAATTCTTCTAATGATGTAGAGTATTTATAGCCAAAGAATCATTTTGGTGAAGGGTTAGGGATTTTGTAGGTAGGAAAAATTATTAGAATCTTTTTAGGTAAGGGTTTTAAGGTAGGAAAAGTTATCCCTTTAGGAAGGAAAAGTTATCCCTTTAGGATTCTGAAAACATGTCAAATTCGGCCCAACACTTCATAATTCCCGCGGCCATGCCGTGCAGATCAGCTCATGGCGCTGAAATTCAAAGAACTCGGGACTTTCAAGATTTGGCGCCATGGCCGCTGCCAGCGCCGCGTCGGTGATGTTTTTCAAAGTGATTCTGTTTCTTCGTCATTTTTCCGTCCGGACTTCGTCGGATCTCCTCTATAATTCCCGGAACTTCTTAGACTTCATTTCTTGGCCCTTTTGTGTGCAATTCCATCTCATTTATGCTCATTTCATCTCCTTTTCGCCATTTCTCCATTTTTTACCGCTGTGACACAAAAGCAAGGAAAACGACCCTAATACTATACTAAACATAAATGAAATGAGTAAAATACTAACTAAAAATGACTCAAAAAGTGTATATAAAATACACCGATCACATTGCAACGTTGAAGATCGCCGAAATTATTTCTAGAGGTTATTCTGACGGCTTGTCTTTTGGTATGGTCCCTGTTGTTTTAGATTTATGTACATTAAGGGGTATGGCGGGGCCCTGTCCCGTCTTAGTTGTTATGTTCAAACTCTTAGAGGTCTGTAGTCATGTATGTGGGTTGTACTTTGAAAAGATGTAAGTCCTATTGTTATGTTTGTATATATGGTGGCAGCCTTATCGGTTTTGCCTTTGTTTAAAAAAAAGTGATATTTATCTTCCGCGTTTTACTTATGATGTATGATTAGAAGGGTGCTCTGGTACGGCACCAATCACGGGCCCGGGGTTCGGGTCGTGACAATAATCTTAAGGTAAATTTTAATAAGTATGCTTGTACAGTTACAAATGAAGATAACAAATGTATAATGTCAGGTACAAGGACAGGAGACAATTGATATCTTGTTGGAGAACAAGAAATATGCAATAATGTTAGGACTGATGACACAACTTTGTGGCATAAAACATTAGGGCATGTCTAAAAGGTAAGAAAACCAGTTCTCAAGAATTTTCGAACTAGAGGTAGAATGAAGAGATAAGAACTTGAAGATGAAGATATTATGTGAGCTTTAGTCTTGCAAGACTTGTAATATACTATGTGTACAAGCCAAGTGGATGGGGGGCCCACTTGTCCACTTGTCTTCACAATAAAATATCTCCACACTTAGCCATATTTCACCACATTTCGATGGCCTCCTCTAATATAATACCAAGACTTAATTAAACCACACTAATCTTTTCACAAAATATTAATCCCACACTTAGCCAAATCTTACTATTTTCATGGAAACCTCCCCAACTTTGTGAAATTTGCAATTGGCTCATATTCTTAATCTCAAGATTTAATAATACAATTCTAAGTCCATAACTCCATTTGGAAAGAATTCAACCACTAATATTAATTCTCGTCGTCACATAAATTTTTATCCAAATTTTTTCCATATTCGAAAATGTAAATATACTTTTCTTCCAACCTTCACATCTTATTTTCTTACTTACGTTCTCACTTATATGCCCTGGAACTACGGAGTGTAACATTCTTCCCCCCTTAGAAACATTCGTCTTCGTCCTCGAATGTTCATATAAGGTCTCAAGCTATACAACTTTCGGCATAGACTCCTTTAACTATACCTACACACATATACTCGTTAGTGTCAGCACCGCGGTCCTGCACGTCGGCACCGCGGTTCTGGAATTCCTGCAACTCTCTGAAGTTTCAGCACCGCGGTCCTGTCCTTTGGCACCGCGGTGCTGTGCCTGAATTTCACAGCACACATTTTTCCACTAAATCTCTTCTTTTTCTACAAGTTTCAACAATACTCCGCAACCCAAAGATGCCACACCGGGCCACAATATAACACATAGTCTCATTCTACTTTGGTAGTCCTTAGCACATTGTACTTCTTTTGTAATCAAAGTCACATTCCTAAGGTCCTATTATAGTTCCTTAAAATCGATAATACCATTCTAATCGGCTCAACAATCACCAACAATAATCACAAGTGGTTTATACTCGGACCAAGGAATCATCACAACCAACTATACAATAATTTTACCAACCTGGATACCAAGTCCAAATATTCCTTTCTGGGCCGTTGTCACTTTCTCATAGCTGCAACCACAATAATATATTAGAGAAGAACTACCCTACCAACACAGCTCTATCGCACGATCTTGGAGTAAGAAGAATAGAAACTATCCTAAATGTATTGTAGCCTCATGTTTATGGGTGTGGTGCACAACACACCCATAACCATACTCTACTGCACACGATCTGTAGACATTCCGAGGACTAACTGCTCTGATACCACTCTGTCATGACCCGAACTCCGGACAGGCGACTGGTGCCCTACCTGGGCACCCTTCTACCCATACATCACATAAAATCAACAGAAGCTCTAAGAAAACTCATTTTATAAAAACAGGCAAGCCGATGAGGCTGCCGCTATATATAAACGGGAACATCCCGACAACACAGTAGTACAACTGACCAATAATATAAATACAACTCATGCAAGTCCAGCCCACATATGAATACAAACCTCTAAGATTTTTGGCAATAAACTATGACGGGACAAGACCCCGTCGGACCCCTGAATATACCTAGCCATAATGACAAGCTCTGAAACACTAGAGCTCTCCCAAAACGCTGAACAAGGATCCTAAGCTCACGAATCACCCAACTGAGTACCTATACCTGCGGGCATGAACGCAGCCCCCCGAAGGGGGTCAGTACAACAAGGTACCAAGTATGTATACATGAAGTACAGTAAACAAGATCATAACTATACAAAAGATGACAGGGACAAGTATAAAAATTAAATACCAGATCCAACTGTGCCATATAAAATAAGAGTCAATTGTACCTGTTAAAAATGAGATTCAACTGCACCCTTTTAAAAAGAGGAATCATATCAACGTCATGGATGCATACTCATAGAATCATCATGTTCATACACATATAGATAACATATCATACTCCGTACATATAACATGTCCCGACCCATATTGGGAATCAGTCCTCTTATTCCGTATCTAACATGTCCCGACCCATATTGGGACTCGGTCCTCATACAACTCTATATATAGCATGCCCCGGGCCATATTGGGACTCGGTGCCCATATTCCGTATCTAACATGTCCCGGCCCATATTGGGACTCGGTCCTCACACAACTGGACTGTACACATATAACTATCAAAAGCAACCATGTGTAATTCAAATCATCTTTTGACTCTCAATAATATCATTTAAAAATGATCTTCCATTTTAGAAAAGCCAAGGTGCCAACATATCATGTACTCATCATATATAATGAACTTTCATTTTTAGAAAAAAACCAAGGCACTATCATATCATGTAATATTAGGGATTTGAACCCAAAAGTACTATATACGTTCACCATACATTCTTTCATTTATAAAACCCCAAGATACTAACACTTGTAGCATCAAGACACTTTCCTTTTTAAAATCAAGTTACTTCCACTTATAAAATCAAGTCACCTTCACATATAAAATCAAGTCTCTTTCGCATATAAAATCAAGTCGCTTTCACATATAAAATCAAGTCGAGTATACTTTTAACATCAAGTAATTTCTTTCATATACTACAATGAATCCGATTTCATTTAAAACATGTACGTCCACCGTACACACATTTTATAAGGTTCATGCTCAAAGAAGTTAGGAAGAGTTCCACATACCTCTTCGGCTAACATTATGGAAACATTTGCATGGTGATAACTGATCTGAATTGCCAAATTAATCCATTTTATGAGCAATTAGTAGGTTATATATTAATCATGATCTTATCTAATCAGCTGTGAACCTAGAAAGTGTAAAACAAACTGGTTATATCTTAGCTTCTATGCAGATGGAAATTCTACTCAATTCAATATAATTGATTGTCCATTCCTTTTTTTTCATTTAACGCTGCAATGGCTTGTTCGATACATTTTCTCATTAGTGATGTAACTTAGCAAGATCAACTCGACTCCAATGCTTACTAAAAGCTCTTACCAACATCTCTCATAAGACTTGGTAAGGACTTAGGAATAAATTAGACATGTCTTTAGCATAGAATCAATAACATGAATACTCCTTAACTTCTAAGAGTAGAATAACTTTTGAAACAATACCACGGTTATAGTTCACACATAGAACATGCCAAAAGAGGAAGAAAGAGGTTCACATACCTTATTGACGAACTAACCAACTTTATAACTAGGATACGTCTCAATGTACTTCAACCTATAACGACAATAACACTTCTATCAACTTCGAGCTTACTTAGTGTAGGTTAATACCAAGTAATGGTTTTCTTATTCTACAAATTTTTGGGCAGAACTTCCCCTGTTTATACGTATTTTTCCACCTTCAAAGAAGGCCAATTTCAACAATAACCAAGACACCAATTAAGGGCACCACAAAACAACAACCAAAGGGGATTACATGTCTACCTTACGTGTAAAATTCAGCCCCTTAATCATGCCAAACAGTACATAAAATCAGTCCAATATCCAACAACAACAAGGGTGAAATGTGAGGCCTTTTAACATCTTTCTACACCCTTAATCTCTTAGGACTTTCCTTAGAAATTACTACATTTAAACATGCTTATAAGTGGCTGAATTTCCAGCATTCCAACGCCACAAAACAGTCCCTAAAACTGCACAATAATACCGCACAATTTTATACAATACACGACCAAACAACCCCAATACAATTACCCTTTCCATAATCCTTTAAACTTCAATTCAAGTTCCAACACTTTATATAAACTATATCAACTATCAACAACAATATTCCTTCATTAAATAACATGCAACAAGTGAGATAACAACAATAATGACCAACGAAAACAATAACCCGAAACTGTCTCATTCTCGGCCAACTTGCCAAACTATCACATGCATTTCTTATTCTCCATTTTTCTTAACCCAAGTTCATATATCAACTACTACAACATGTAATATCCAATTACTTCAAAACCAAAATAGTACACTAGTGTCTCGGCCCTAGCTCCCCTTTTTGCACCACTTCTTCAAGTTCCAATCACACACATGTATCCTCTACAAGCTTGTAACCATCTTTCCTTCTTGTTTTACTTCCAAAAAGTTCATCAACAAGCTTAGGATTTAACCACAACATTCGGCCACGAACTTATTGTCACGACCCGAACCCGGGCCCGCGACTGGTGCCCTACCTGGGCACCCGTACAGGTAAACATCAGAGATAATCAGCGGAACATACGTAAACTTAACAATGAAATAAATACTAGGTTAGCCGATAAGGCTACCTCCCGGGATATATATACAAATCCAAAAGCAGTTACCTCAATTTTTTTTTCTTTTAACAATGACCCACAATATATGACTACAGACCTCTAAGAGTTTACATAACAACTGTGACGGGACAGGGCCCCGCCATACCCCTGAATGTACAAAAGTATACAACTTCAGGGTACCGTACCAAATGATAAAGCCTCCGGAGAAATGGAGCTTTCCAAGAAACGAACAGTGATCCTAAGAGTGCGGATCAGCAAGCTATGCACCTCAACCTGCGGCATGAACGCAGCCCCCCGAAGGAGGTCAGTACAACATGTACCAAGTATGTAAAACTAAAAGTATTGTATTTAAATCATAATAGTCTAGAATAAAGCTGATGACATGTATGATACCCAGTTAACAGTATACTGTGCCTTACCAAAGTGAAAGTAATGAAAGTCAGTTTTTACCCTGTACAGCCTGTCTCAACATATGAACCATAGTCACATCAGGGCTATGAACCCCAGCCCTTAAACATCGAAACGCACTCGTGGGATCCTCCATCACTGCCGACCGCTAGGTATAACAACTAACCATGTGACGCGCCCGTGGAATCCTACCTCACTGTCGGCGTACACGCAACAACACATATATACATAAATCCTCTGTCCATGGAATCCCCCGTCACTGCCGACGGCCGTAAGAGTAACCTACAATCATGTGACGCGCCCGTGGCATCCTACATCACTGTCGGCGTACACACATACAACACATGTATATATATATATATATCTCATGCCCGTGGAATCCCTCATCTCGGGTACATGACTTCATGAGGAGCTAATCCATGGGGTAATAATCGTATCCGGGAATTTAACCCGCATCCTGGTCGCATGCCTCGGAATCCCTCATCGTAAGCATGTCCAAGGTGCATGCCTCGGAATCCCTCATCGTAAGCATGTCCAAGGATCAACCACAATGGAAGCATACCCGTGGAATCCCACATCACCGCTTCGATGCGTCGGTAAACTCATATTGCATGCCTCGGAATCCCTCATCGTAAGCATGTCCAAGGTGCATACCCGTGGAATCCCACCTCACTTTCGGTACGTCCAAGTAAGCTCATACTAAGACAATGGAAGAATACCCGTGGAATCCCACATCAGTGTCGGTACGTCCAAGTAAACTCATACTAAGACAATGGAAGCATACCCGTGGAATTCCACATCACTGTCGGTACGTCCAAGTAAACTTCATAACTTCTTTAGACTTTCATTAATATACAAAATGGATCTCATTTTTATGACTTTAAGGCACCTTCTTATTGCTTAATCAAATCCGGAGAATTTAACCCGAAGTACTATGTACTTCTACTCTTTTAAAGATCCCTTTTTCACATAAAGCCCCCATTTTACACTCTAAGCAATTGATGCCTTTAAATCAAATTGCCCTACTTAATTTCGATTCTTTCATCTTTGTTTACCTTACTCAAGAAGACCATTCCTTTAACCTTCCATAAAGTCATTATAACTAACTTCCCATAAAGCCGTTATACTAACTTTATGCTTTAGGAACTAAGACGTCCTTATCCTTTCATATAGCCGTTATAACTCTTTATATCTTAGACAACTTCGTTCTTTTTATGACCCAGGGACTTATACTTCATTTAAATCACGTACGTCTACCGTACTATATAGTTATAACTACTCATGCTCAAGAGATAAGAAAGTTTCCACATACCTCTCCGGTTAACCCACTTGCCAAGTCCAATATGCCGTCCGTAGATGTCAACCTATAATGACCATAATACGTCTATTAGCTCCAAGCTTCAACGTAGACTATTCTAATGTAAAGTCCCTTATTCCAACGGAAATTTGGACAACACTTCCTTTGTTTCTACATACTTTGCCACCTTTTTCAAGGCCGAATTCAATAACCAAACACGCCACCTTTTAGGCTCAACAATCCAATCAACACAAAGGGGATTACACGCCTAACTTGGACGTGTAAAATTCTGCCCCACAATATACAACAACTAATACAAACTACAAAGTCCAATTTGGCAATTTTTGAGGTATAACAACATAATTTCTTATCTAATTCCTTTTTAATCCAAATTTTTATCCAATTTCTACATGCAATACATCTAAAGGCAATATTGACAACTATAAGTCCTTTCTTCCACACATGCAATCCAATTTACTAGCAAAAGAGAATGGATTGTTACCTTAGAGCTTACCCCAAATTAGTCCAACAAAATCCACTTGTCTTCTTCCCACAATCCTCCTACAAGCTTGTCAACATGTTTCCTCCTTGCCACCTTTTCAGAATTTCTCTAGGCTTAGGTTTCTTCTTGAGTTTCTAGAGAGAATGGAGAGGAATTTTAGAGAGAGGGAAGAGCTTTGAAGAATGACCAAGTCTTGAAGACTTGGTCAATAAATAGGACATGCAAAAATCAGATGGGGGGGACAATTGTCACCCTTCCATGGTCTTTTTAAAAGAAAATATCTGATTTTCCTCAGTTTTCCGCCAAAAACTCCGCCTCGGCGCCGCGCCTGGCGCCTGCGGCGCACAAATCTGCAACCCTCAGAACTTTCGCCGTGGCCCGATTCGGCCGCCGGCCGTGGCCCCTGACCGAGATTGCTTTCGCTGCCCATTGCTGAACTTGTAACCTCCATAACTTCTACTCCGATGTCCTATCGACGAACGGTTGGTTGCGTTGGGAACTAGACTCAACGAACTACGTACTAGGCTTTTGAAACACCTAGGAACTCTCAATGTAACTGGACATACACTGCCTCAAAGTTGACTAACAACCCGTCCGAAAATATTCCGTCAACCCATCATCCTAAAATTTTAAGTCTTAATCCCTGTCGTATGTTCTCATAGCATGACCTGAATTACGGGGTGTAACACTTATTTTGGAGAAACTTGGAGAGTTAACTTAGTTTAGGACTTGATTAGGAAGCTTAAACTTGGAAAATAATTTACAGTTGTTCTTCACCTTTTCTCTCAAGAATTTTCGAACTAGAAGGAGAATGAAGAGATAAGAACTTGAAGATGAAGATATTATGTGACCTTTAGTCTTGCAAGACTTGTAATATACTATGTGTACAAGCCAAGTGGATGGGGGACCCACTTGTCCACTTGTCTTCACAATAAAATATCTCCACACTTAGCCATATTTCACCACATTTCGATGGCCTCCTCTAATATAATACCCAGACTTAATTAATCCACACTAATCGCTTCACAAAATATTAATCTCACACTTAGCCAAATCTTACTATTTTCGATGGAACCCCCCCCCCCCCCGAAATTGTGAAATTTCAGTTGGCTCATATTCTTATTCCCAAGATTTAATAATACAATCCTAAGTCCATAACTCCATTTGGAAAGAATTCAACCACTAATATTAATTCTCGTCGTCACATAAATTTTTATCCAAAATTTTTCCATATCCGAAAATGTAAATATACTTTCCTTCCAACCTTCACATCTTATTTCCTTACTTACGTTCTCACTTATATGCCCTGGAACTACGGAGTGTAACAGTAAAAATCCCACGAGATCAGCTTCAGTCTGTGAAGTAAGGCAAAACTGTTATCAGAATGTTGGTCTGAATGTCATGACATTTGTTCCAATATTTTTTTATTTTAACTTAGTACTGAAAATGATATATTGGGTGATATATCATAACACCAAACCCAACATTAACATTCTCCCTTTTTTGTCTTTTTTCACAAAACGAATTTTTTCAGTGCGAGTGACCTAAGGCAATGGCATGACTACATGACTGGTCCCCCTCAACCTATAATGGCATACAAAAACATATATATATCAGTGTATACCATAATATACAATTAAAGACAATGTTAGCACAAATATAGATATACACACATAATATAGGATCTGGAAGACTTAAAACATTAGACATTCACAACATCATCCACAGAACAAAAAAAATGTTAGAACATTCTTACATCCCAAAGATTAAAATAACCATGAAATTGTCATATACAACCCAATTAATACGTAACCAAAATAAATCATTCACCAACACAACAACATGTCATCAACAGTAGCAGTCAGCAACTGCAACCCAACATTCACAACCAGCAATCTTCTCTGCAAGTCTAGCACAAGTAGTAGCTTCCAGCCGCTTTCTACTTTACTCGACTTCAAAACTGCATCCTCCCATTCATTAGTACTACGTCCACGAGCATCAACAACATTGCTAGTCTCTGCCTCCCCCTGCACAGAATTATCTCCCCATTTTGGGGAAGAAAGCAACAATAAGAGATGGTATCTGGCTGTAACTAGTGCATTTCTAGCATGATCAATCTCAATAATTTTTGAGTTGATCTTGGCAATTTGTTCCACTAGCCAGTTTATTGACAACTCAAACTGTCGGGAACCAATGCTGCCCTGAATGTTGAAAATATTCTTGGAAACATTCTCACACTGTGCTTCTTTTCTCCAAGGGAGATCAATTACTCTATCTTTGCTCTTTAATATTGCTTGTTCACTGCGTATGTCTCTGGTTGTTTCCCTAATTTTTCATCACTTAAAGGCTCAAAGCCATGGTTAATTAAGATCTTATAAATCAGTGAGGGATAGGGTAGTACCAAAGTTGATTCTTTCTCAGCAAGATTGGTAACTTGATAGAATATTACATTTTCCAAATCAAATCTTAATCCTTAACCAATCTTGTACAACTGTGAAGCTTGTTCAGCAGTGACTATTGACTCATTTAAAGAAGGAAGCCAATTGTGAATAGCAATCTTGTGTAAGGTGGAGAACAATATTGTCAGCTATGAGGCTGGACACCTAGATGTCCACTTCTTTAGTATACCTCATGTGAGGTATTCTGTCATATCATCCTTATTTGCCACTCCTCTTTCTGTTTCTTTTACATTCTCTTCATTAAGACCCAAGCATTGATTAATGATTGAAGGGGGTGAAACGATAGACTTTTTTTATAAAGGTAAACCTTACGATAGACATCATGGGATTGAGTAGGTTATAAATTAATCATGATCTTATCTAATCAGCTGTTAACCTAGAAAGTGTAAAACGAACTGGTTATATCTTAGCTTCTATGCAGATGGAAATTCTACTCATTTCAATATAATTGATTGTCGATTCCTTTTTTTTAACGCTGCAATGGCTTGTTCGATACATTTTTTCATTAGTGATGTAATTTAGCAAGATCAACTCGACTCCAATGCTTACTAAAAGTTCTTACCAACATCTCTCATAAGACTTGGTAAGGACTTAGGAATAAATTAGACATGCCTTTAGCATAGAATCAATAACATGAATACTCCTTAACTTCTAAGATTAGAATAACTTTTGAAACAATACCACAGTTATGGTTCACACATAGAACATGCCAAAAGAGGAAGGAAGAGGTTCACATACATTATTGACGAACTAACCAACTTGATAACTAGGATACGTCTCAATGTACTTCAACCTATAACGACAATAACACTTCTATCAACTTCGAGCTTACTTAGTGTAGGTTAATACCAAGTAAAGGTTCTGTTATTCTATAAAATTTTGGGCAGCACTTCCCCTGTTTATACGTACTTTTCCACCTTTCAAGAAGACCAATTTCAACAATAGCCAATGCACCAATTAAGGGCACAACAAAACAACAACCAAAAGGGATTATACGCCTACCTTACGTGTAAAATGCAGCCCCTTAATCACACCAAACAGTCCATAAAATCAGTCCAATATCCAACAACAACAAGGGTGAAATGTGAGGCCTTTTAACACATGTATACACCATTAATCTCTTAGGACTTTCCTTAGCAATTACTACATATAAACATGCTTATAAGTGGCTGAATTTCCAGCATTCCAACGCCACAAAACAATCCCTAAAATTGCACAATAATACCCCACAGTTTTATACAGTACACGACCAAACAACCCTAATACAATTACCCTTTCCATAATCCTTTAAACTTCAATTCAAGTTCCAACACATTAAATAAACCATATCAACTATCAACAACAATATTCCTTCATTAAATAACATGCAACAAGTGAGATAACAACAATAATGATCAACGAAAACAATAACCCGAAACTGTCCCATTCTCGGCCAACTTGCCAAACTATCACAAGCATTTCTTATTCTCCAGTTCTCTTAACCCAAGTTCATCTATCAACTACTACAACATGTAATATCCAATTATTTCAAAAGAAAGAAGAAATCTTACCATAAACTTAGCCAAAACAGTCCACTAGTGTCTCGACCCTAGCTCCCCTTTTTGCACCACTTCTTCTAGTTCCAATCACACACGTGTATCCTCTACAAGCTTGTAACCATCTTCCCTTCTTGTTTTACTTCCAAAAAGTTCATCAACAAGCTTAGGGTTTAACCACAACTTTCGTCCAAGAACTTATTTTGGAGAAATTTGGAGAGTTAACTTGGTTTAGGACTTGATTAGAGAGCTTAAACTTGGAAAATAATTTACACTTGTCCTTCACCTTTTCCTCATCATGTCTGTTTGTTAAAGAAATTCTTATATGGGCTTAAGCAGACCCCGAGGGCTTGGTACAAGAGGTTTGCAGACTTTGTGTCGACTATTGGTTTCTCTCACAACAAGCTGATAATTCATTATTCATATATCGTCGTGGTTCGTCATTAGCTTATATACTCTTATATATGGATGAAATTATCTTGATTGTTTCATCTGATGCATTACATCAGTCTATCATGACGATGCTCAGTTCTGAGTTTGCTTTGAAGGACTTGAGACCCTTGAGTTATTTTTTTAGGATTGTTGTCACTCGTCATGCAGGTGGATTGTTCTTATCACAGAGAAAGTATGCATCTGAGACCTTTGAGAGGGCTGAGATGTCATCTTGTAAGTCCACTTCCACTCCGTTGATACTAAACCCAAGTTGGGTGCTGCGGCTGGCTCCCCATATGAGCATTCGACCAGCTATCACAGTCTTGCAGGGGCCCTTCAATATCATACATTCACGCGACCTGATATTACATATGTCGTGCAACATGTGTGTTTGTTTATGCATGATCCCAGGATTGAGCACATGAATGCGCTCAAACACATTATTAGGTACATCCGGGGGCCACTTGATTATGGCTTGCATTTTTATCCTTCGTCATGTCTACACTTGTCTCATATACAGATGATGATTGAGGTGGTTGCCCTGACACCAGACGATCTACGTCTGGCTATTGTTTGTTTCTTGGAAATAACTTTGTCTCGTGGTCTGCAAAATATCAGTTAACGTTATCCCGTTCTAGTGTAGAGGATGAGTATCGAGGGGTAGCCAATGTGGTCTTCGAGTCATGTTCGTTATGTAATCTTCTATTAGAACTTCATTGTCTTATTGAGAAAGCTACCTCGGTTTATTGTGATAATGTTAGTACCATCTACCTTTCTGGGACTCTGGTTCAACACCAGCGCACTAAACATATTGCGATGAACATTTATTTTGTCCGCGAAAAGGTAGCTCGTGGATAGGTACGCGTCTTTCATGTTCCTTCCAGATAACAAATTACAGACATCTTTACAAAAAGTCTTCCCTCGGTCATTTTTGAAGATTTTAGAGACAGTCTCAGCGTACGAAGATCGTCCGCTATGATTGCGGGTGTGCGTTAAATATACATAAATATACACATGATATACACATGTATAATTATGTATATTTGGACCCAATCTTGGAATGTGAAGAAGCCTATCACGGGCTGGCTTGGCAGACCCATCACGGACTGGAATGAGAAGAAGCCCATCACGGGCTAAATATGTTTTGGTAGATTTGGGGTATATTGTGTATTGGTCTTGTACCTTAATTAGTCTTGTACACTTACCATAATTGTATAGTTAGTCTCCAAATAGAATATGATTTTAGGAGTAGTATAGGAATATGATTCTCCTATTATGGAAATATGTAAAGTGTATATATTGCCTTTCAATTAATGAAAATAATCAAGGGATTATTTCTTTCATTCTCAAATTCAGTCCAAACACCAGATTATTTTTTATTCTTTAAAACTTGATTATATTCAGTAAAATCATCATGTGTTTCTTTTGTTGCAGATGCATTAGAGATACCTGTAGAATTGACGTTGCTATTTTTGCTAGCCCATTCCATATTATAATTAAATTTTGTCAAATAAGAAAAAACAAAAGTTAAAATGTAAATGCAAACATTATAATTTAAATGCAAATACTTCAAGAAATAAATAGGTGAAAATAAATAAATTGATAATCCCCACACAAACTAGCAACAGTTAGTATCAACAACCACACATACAAGAAAATATAACTTTATACTATATGACATTGATTTTAACCCAAATAAGAAAACACAATAACAAGATGCAAATTAATAAATTTTAGCAATTTGGGACTGAGAAAACTTAAAAAACTAACTTTGAACTATTTTTCTCAAATAAAGCCATATTAAGAAAACTCACAAATTAAAAGGGTGTTCCCAAAATGAGGCAAAAGAGCAGTGAACAGCATAACACTTTGAAGAAAAAAGGTTCTGAGAAAAAGAAGTAAATAAAACAATTGGAGAAGGGAAGAGAGAAATTTTAGAGGGCAATGAGAATAATACCTATATTTGTTCCTAAAATGAGAGAAGTATTGGGTGCATGATTTGATCTCACACAAAGAAGAAATACAAGTAGAAAGTCGTTGTGCTTCGTCTGCCTCTCTCTAAATTGATGAACAATTATAATTTCGAATAGATGAGATATGTGGTTTGAGGAAGGGGCGGCAGATTGAAGTGGAGAGGAGACTGGAGAGGAAGGGGCGACAACTTGAATGAAAGGGGATACTGAAGGGTTAACCTTTCACTTCACTTATATAGTGAAGGGTTAAGTCACACGGGTCGGGGTCGGGTCGTTGATCGGGCCAGGTCAGATATAAGCTGACCTTGGCCCGACTCTACATATGAATGCGTCCCCACTTTTTTAGGTTAGGTGGTTCACATGTCAGATATAAGTTGATCCTGACCCTGGTTTTTTCGAGTCGGGTAGGGCGGATCCTCGACCCGATGAACATGTCTAGTGTTTAGTAGTATTACAGAAGGTCTACTTGGTAACACTATCAATAACTGTTTTCTCTTTTCTACTTTTGACTCAAATCATTCCAAAAAGTAATATATTACATGCTTATGTAAAGAGAATGAATTTTAAGTTGAGTGCAATTTTCAAAATTAATTCATAAAGTTAAAATTGTTAAAATAATTTTAAAGAAATAGTAATAACTTATTCCGTTAATCAATATAGAATACACGAGTACCTATATGATTAGCTAACATTTTGAAAGTACTTTCAGATAAAGGTTGGGGTTAAGGCTGGCTAGTGGGACGGGACGGAATAAAATTTGGGGGGCAGTGGGGTGGGTCGGTATCGGGATAGGTGGACAGAGGGGGACGAGATTAGGGAGACGGAAAGTGGTCCCATTCCACATCCCGCTATCAGGGAGGACATGATTTGGGGGATTGGATGGGACGGGAAGGGAATTCGGGAGGATTTTTTATTTTATTTTTTAAACATATATTTAAACACTTAAATAATTGAACAAGATAGTGAAAAAATATCCCAAGGCTAATTGCCACTTATATTATTTAATAGAAATATGATTTTTTGTAATACAATTTCAAAATTGCAACTTTGTTTCGTAGTTCAAAAGTTGCAAATCACATAGTAAAATTGGCATTAAAATAATTACATATGCAACCATACTCTTTCTAATTTTCTCACAATCTCTTGAGGATCTTCTGTTGGAATTGAAATTTATTGATCAAATTGTTCAATGTCGCTTCCTGCTCCCTTGGATAAGATTTCGTTGTAATTGTAGTTGTCTTCTTCATTGATCTCTGATTGACCGCGCCTTCTATGCTCCGCTCTAATCCAATCTTTAAATAAAACTACAATCTTAAAACTGTCTCCCGCCAATGAGTGTATGTTCTTTCCTATTTAAGATCGTCCAACTGAAAAAACGCTTTCAGAAGCTGTAGATGACACTTGAATATTTAACACATCTCGGACCATCTTTGATAGAGTCGGAAATATATTTTCATTCTCCCTCCATTATTTCAGCAAGTCTTCTCGTATATTTTAATTAGCAATTGATTCGAACGGTACAACACTCTGCAAACCATAAACATCAAAGTCGCTAATTTGTGAAGCACTTGAACCACTATACATTCTATTTCGAAGACCTTGAATACTTGAAGCAGAAATCACATGTTTTTTTATAAGGTTGAAGTGAAGTAGAAGAAGATGGTTGATTATTTACACTTTGCTCTTGGTAATACATATACATAGTTTTGCATTTGTTTGTATGCTAGAGATAACATCTTCTTTAGTTGATTCGTTAGTTGGTTCTTCAGTTGGTTCTGTTGGAAGTATTTCTAGGTATTTATAAATCGTTTCAATAAGGGCATTACAACCGTCAACTTTAAAAGTAGGATTTAATACAACACCAATAAAATAAATAATGAGAATAGGATTTTTTTTTTTAATTTTACAAATATTTTGGTAATAGCTGGAGCGTAAGTTTTTTCCCATATATTCACTAAATGACAAAATATTAGATCTATATAAAATAATATAGATGAAATAGTAGGATAATCAATACCAGAAAATTCCATAGTAGCTAGAAAAATTTCTCTAAGAATACAATAAGTTCCAAAATTGTACCTCAATCATCATCTATAAACATATCCGAATGATTTTGATTATGAACGTTAAATAATAAAGTTATAGGTCTTTTATACTCGTGAGAAACAACTAATTGTTCATACAAAGAATTTCACCTAGTTGCAACTTCTTCTGGATTTTCCTATAAGGTAATCCACAATCATGACATATTTTTTAAAACTCTTTGTGTCTTTGTATTTTATTACCTTTAAAAATAAAATTGATAGCAAATTGTAAATCAAGGATGTTTTTAAAAAGTTTTAGGCCATCATTTATAACTAAGTTATAAATATGACATGCACATCTAACATGAAAAATATCGAGAAAAGATGGAGTACATCGAGTTTTTAAAATGTTTACACCATAATCATTAGAAGAAACATTATCTAATGTATTAGTCATAATTTTACCAGTAATTCCATAATATTCACTAATTTCATGAATGTTTCTTGAAATAAAAATTCTAGTATGTCTTTCATCAATATATCTATATGCTAATATACATTTTTGCATAGACCAACACTACAACAAATAGCCTCAAGGAGGGCGATTTTTTTAAAGCAAAAAGGACGACTTTTTAATGCCCTATTAGTTATTACCAAAAAGGGCGACTTCTAGTCGCCCTTTTTAATTTAACCAAAAGAGGCGAATTTTTCAAGTCGCCCTTTTTGGTTAGACCAAATGAGGTGACTAGAAGTCGCCCCTTTTGGTCCGAATCAAACGGGACGACTTTCTCCTTTAAAGTCGTCCCTTTTGACCAGACCAAAGGGGGCGACTTTTCCAAGTCTCCCTTTTTGGTTTGTTTTTAATATTTTGACACTCTTTTGTAAAAAAAAAATTAGTTACACCGTATAGTTTATTGATTAAGAGGAAGAATATGAATCGAAATATCTTTACAACCCAATTAATTATGTGCCTATGATCATCCAAAAAAATCATTTCTATAAACCAATAATTTGTCGTTCTTTATTTGATAAGTAGATAGGTGGAAGATGATAATTGGTACGAAGTTGAATGTTGATGATTTATTCCCCACTCAGTTAAAGCTTAAATAACACAAAATAAAAGACATTTATCAATGGTATAATTCTCAAAACACATATATATATACTTTAGTTCTGAAACAAAACATTAACAATCATTGAAAAATATGGAGAAATAATAAATTTTCAATGATTTTCCGATAGCTAACAAAGAGGTTGAAAACCAACTTGTCGAAATGAATTTATGAGGCAAACGATATATCGCCTATACTTTTTTCGTATGTATGCATAGTCATTTTCTCTCAATATAAATGATTTTAGTCATTTTCATAGTCAAATTTCACTCTCAACATCTAAATAAATGAACCTATCCAATTTAGTAAAACGATTATATCTCTATTTTTAACCACATCAAAAAGGGCGACTACAGTCGCCCTTGTTGGATATCGATAAAAAAAGACAACTACAGTCGCCTTTGTTGGATATCGATAAAAAAGAGCGACTACAGTCACCCTTTTTGATATCCACCAAAGTCGCCCTTTTTGATATCCACCAAAAAAGGGCGACTACAGTCGCCCTTGTTGGATATCCACCAAAAAGGGAGACTACAGTCGCTCTTTTTGATGTAATCAAATAGGGCGACTTTGGTATGTCGCCCTCTTTGAGTATAACAAAGAATGGTATTAAATAACTTTTATTTGTTCTCAATTAGTGATTAATAATTACATGTCTTCTTAGAGTAGTAAAAGTTGAATTGAAATATGAAATTAATGTTTTATTTTTTATTTTCCAAAGTGACAAAGGGGCGACTTGAGAAAATCTCCCTTCTTGATCTTAGAATTATAATTTTTGTTCAATTTGAAATCTACTTTTAAAGATTAAAAATTTCAAACGTGATTTATTCTCTTTTTAACTCAAAGTATCGGAATCCGATCCGAAATTTTTGGATAGTCGATTTTTTGGATATCCGAAATATTCGGATCTGAATCCGATTCGAAATTATCCAAAAATTACGAATATCTGATTTTTTGGATATCCGAACTATTCGGATCCGAATCCGATCCTAAATTATCCAAAAATTACGAATATCTAATTTTTTGGATATCCGAAATATTCGGTTTTGGATATCCGAAATATTCGGATCCGAATCCGATCCGAAATTATCCAAAAATTACGAATATCCGAAATATTCGAATCCGAATCCGATCCGAAAATATCCAAAAATTACGAATATTCGATTTTTGGATATCCGAAATATTCGAATCCGAATCCGATACGAAATTATCCGTAAATTATGAATATCCAATTTTTTGGATATCCGAATCCGATCCGAAATTATCCCAAAATTACGAATATCCGATTTTTTGGATATCCAAAATATTCGAATCCGAATCCGATCCTAAATTATCCAAAAATTACGATTATCCAATTTTTTGGATATTCAAAATATTCGGATCCGAATTCGATCCGAAATTACGAATATCCGAAATATTCGAATCTGAATCCGATCCGAAAATATCCAAAAATTACGAATATCAGATTTTTTGGATATCCGAAATTATCCGAAAATTACGAATATTCGAAATATTCGGATCCAAATCCGATCCAAAATTACGAATATCCATTTTTTGAATATCCAAAATATTCGGATCTGAATCCAAGGGATTTATGATTATGAGGAGTCTAATTATAACAAGTATTGATGGCTGATTTGGTGGTAGAATGACGCAATTCCAAAGATGATGACCGGGTTCGAATCCCAGTTGGTGCATTTACTTTTTTCTCTTTTTTGAACCATCCCAAATAGGGCGACTCTTTTGAGATTCATAAAAAATGACGATTGTAGTCGCCCTTTTTGGCGTCTTTTTTGATGAATCTCAAAAAGAGTCGCCCTCTTTGGCCTTACCAAAGGGGGCGACTTGAAAAATCACCCTTGTTGATGTAAGACAACGGGCGTAATAAGACGACTTGAAGGACGACTAAAAATCGCCCCCTTTGAACCGATTTGTTGTAGTGCAACTGTGATCTATCCAATGACATGTAACATTTAAATAATCATTACCGTTAGTACTACGACCTATGTCAGAAGTGATAGTTACTTTGCCATTAAAATGATACAATGCATAACGTAAATATTGTTGATATCCATGCACAAATTTAAAAACATCTCTTCTAATAGTTGATCTAGGAAAACCGTTAAAAACATTATTATATGTTTCTCGAATTTAATGTATAAAACCAGGAGAGGAAGGAAATGAAAAAGACAAACCCTCCACAACAACTAATTTTGCTAAATTTTCTCGATCTTTGTGTTTATCATATTTCGGACATATAACTCCCCCCGTTATCGAGTTAATTCGACCTTGTACTTGATCGAGGACACTATGTGAACCTTATCACGACTCAGAAGATATTTGCACACCCGCTTTTTCAACCAAATATTGGTTATACATTGCTTTGTGATCCTTTTTCACATGTCTCATTATACCTCTCGTCCCACCTTGATCTTTTCCAGTTTTAAATTTATAAACTTCGCGACCAATTTTACAAATAACTAGTTGATTAGGAATGTCTCTTTGAAAAAAAATCCATGCAGGTAATTTTAATTTTTGTTGTTTTTTTCCTCTTCTCATACTAGGGGAATAAGAGGGATTCCAGATTCAGTTTCCGCCTGAAACTCAGTATGAGCCTGAGGTGGAGTTGCACTAGTGGGTGTGTTATCTAAATTATCTTCTAATTCATTTTCTAAATAATAGTCTGCTTCAGATGCATAATATAACTCATGATCTAATGATATATAAATATTAACATTAAAAAGTTCTGTTTAATCTAAATGAGTGAAATTATCATAATTATGATTACTAGAAGATGCACCCTTACCCCTATTACTCCTACTATCTCTACCAGAAAATACTCATCTCGTTATATTATAATTATGCAAATAAATAATTAAAGTTAAGAAAATTAAATACGATAATTAAAATTAAGTAATAATAATAATAATAATTTAAATAAAAGAAGAAACGAGTGTACCAAACGCCGACGTAGCGTCGACATGTAATCGAGGTTGAAAATTAAAACTTTGTTCGATGATTCTCAAGCTAGTTGCCAACTTCACTCATAATTTTTGAACTTTGATAGAAATTATCAAATATAACATAATATTTAGTGTGCAATTTAGACTGGTAGAGAGAGAGAGATTAGAGAGATGATACGAAGATTTGTGAGAAAAATGAAGGAAAAATGAGATATTTATAGTTGAGAAATCGGATTAATGTGTAAATATACTAACTTAAGAGTTAAAAATAAATAAAAATAAATATTAAGGGGGTAGCGGTTTAATGGGGGGCCAAAATGGTCGTTTATAGCTGTTGTCAATGACTAGTTGCAAATGACCGTTTGTGCAACGACTATAATCGGGACGAGATCGGGGAGGAACGGGACGGGTCGATGGTGGAAGGTGGGATCGGACGGGACCGGTATAGGCGGGACCAACCCTAGTACCTTCTCGATTTCAAACCCAATTATCAACAATCCTCATCTCCTAATTTATCCGGCGGAACCGGGACAGAGCGGGATCGGAACGTTCCGACCTATTGACCAGCCTTAGTTGGGGTGCATTGAGTTGTTAGAATTCCATAGTCCACTAAGATTGTGTTAAGGCGGGTTGGATTTGCTCACTTTAGATTGTGTTAAGGCGGGTTGTATTGAATTGTAGAAAAAAAAATCAAACAAAGAAATATGAAATTCGTCATTTTCAGATAGAAGTTATTTTTCCTTTTTAAATCCTTCAACTATTATTTCACATCACTTGCACAGTTAATATAATTACATTTAATACTTAAAATATACCATTAAGGGCATGAATATGCATTTTTTTCGTCTTTAACCCCAGTTCCCGAATTCCTACTCTAAAAATGTCCTCCTTGTACGGTAAGTCACTTAATTTTACCCAAATACAGAAAAATAGTTCAAAATGGATATCTCGAAGGCAAAATATTTAATGTCAAACACTCATATAAATTTTTTAATAATTAACTCCTCGTGTTAGTTACTGGGGGAATTATAATAGAAGAATTCCGTAATAAGCAATAAATTGTTATGCCGTGATTAAAAGAATATTTTTATCTCTAAATAATTTAATATTTACATTACTAATATATGTATTGTTATTACATATTCTATCTTATATAATTTAATGTGAGTAACCAAACGTTGCATAAATATATAGGGAATGAAGGAATGAAAATAATGTAGGGTTTCTCGGGGAATGCCCCAAACAACTTTTTGTAGTGAAGCAAAAAAAGGAAGGAAGAAAGTCTCGGGGCACAGTCCAATGACAAAGGAAGGAACTTAAGGCGCTCTTGACAATTGCAGCGTGAGATCGATTCTCAGTAGAAGCATTTTGCTCTCTTCTGGGGTTGATCATTGTAGGTGCTATCAGTTGTCCGTTTTCAAACACTGGTTATTGAAGCACATCCCACGATTTATTGGTAGTAGTTTTGAGAGACCGATACTACTACTTAGGACTAGTCTGACGCAAGCCAGGAACCTGTATATAAAAAATAAAAAAATAAAAAAGAGGAAGAAGAAACTTGGGATATTCTAGTCTAGAATTTGAAGTTTCCACTTTCCAAGGACAAATCTCTTTATCTTGGGAGCAAAGGCGAATCGCCTACATGCGCCCCATCCTTCCGACCGGATTGACGCGAGAAAGATAAATCACAGACTCACGCCATTAGGTGGGAGCAAAGTTTGATGTCCATAAGGAGTCATCCCTCACAAAGGAGAAATGAAATCCCACATCACGCCAGACTAACCCGCTTTCGAGTAGAATCATCACCCCTGAACTAATCGAAATACACTGCGACGGTCAAATCTCTTTATCTAATATATTAACAATACGAGTAGAAAATTCAATATTGGATTGTGAATGGAGTGGACCTGACAATCTTTCTGATTCTGTTTCTCAAAGCTCACATTAAAAGCACGCAATTTGCTACTGCTACTATTCAATTCTCAATGGCATTTCATTTCATCCATAATAAATGCCAAACGACAAGTACAACCCTTCATAAAAGCTTTTCCTTACTCCGGAGATCTCTAGAATTGGACAATTTCCACCTATTTAGTTGCATCCTGTCTATTTATTTAGGATCAGAACCTGTTACTTGGGCCTTTTAAATCACGCCCACTATTGCCACTCTTTCTATCAGAATTGCATTTAATTGCGTTTGTCCTTCAAATGGGCTGGTCTATAATTTAAATGAAACTTATGTCTATTAAGTCATAAGTTCTTTAAAGGATCAATCACAAGTTGTGTCAGATTTCTTTAAAGAAATTATACCCAATAGATTGAAATTTCATTTTAGAGTCAAAAATTATAGACCACCACAAATAGGGGGAAAAGTGCAAATGACCCTCAGAATTGTATGAAGCTATTGCACTATTTGTCCTTCAAATGGGCTGGTCTTTAGCCTGACATAAGTTTTTTAGTCATGCGAGACATAACTTGTTAGATATTATAATGCGAAAATAAAAATTTATGTCCCGCTAAAAAATATTTATTATGAAGGCAAAATTAAAGACCAATACACATAGGGGCATGAGTGACAATATTATATTTGAAGAGAATTTTTCATAAACAACGATAGTTTCACCTTTAATTGTGGAACATAGTGACAATTTGTGTATTTACTGAATGTAGAAACAATCTGTTTCAAAACGTGGCGGATACACTGTATCCACGTTCAAGAGAAATGCAATGTATTTGCGCGCATACAATATCTCTGTCGAATTAAAATCACGCATATACAAGATCAACTTACATACATTTCAATACACTCCACACATACAACATACACTTTATATGAATACAACATACACTTGTATCTCATCGTATTTCAGTGTATCACACTTGTATTTTCTGAGATACATTGTATCATCACAAACAATCAGCTCAATCATCACCAAAATTCACGTGTATGTCACTGTAACACTGCTATAACACTTGTATTTGATGAGATACACGAAACATACACTTTATATACATATGACAAATGCACAATGTATTTACAGTGCAATGACTGTTGTTTTTAGTGGATTCCGACAAGTTTGTGGTGATGGGAGTGAACTGTGTCTGGTTGTGATGGAGAGATACCATACAATATCTGTTGGAAATTTACTAAATGTGGAATTAAATTTATCCCAATATTTATGACTCGAACAATTTGAGGCCCTACACGCCGTAAACGTCATTTCCACACACGTGCACACGTAGTGCCAGATATAGTAAATTTCGCTAATGAAAGAGATATTGGTACATAAATGACATGTTTGAGACATAGAATGATTGACGGGTATTGGCCAAATGACAAGTGTTTCACGTTAGTAAACGAAGGAAGACATGTGCGAAGTGTAAGATGAAACAAGTCAGAAATCACCGCGGAGCCGCGAAGGGCCGTGACGCATCCTCGTCGGAGTCGCGACTCGCTCACCATCGAGCCTGGCGCCGCAGCGCTCCCGTGCAAATGGTCGACGGAGCCAAAGATTTCGACTCTCGGTCGTGGAGCATTCAATCTCCATTACATAGCACATGAATTCAACCATTATTTGGCTGAATTGTAACCCCTTAATAAGTGTCATTACATGGATATTGAAAGTCATTACTTGGCTAGTTGGGAGGTCATCTTCATTACACTATAAATTGAGGCTTTTGGCTCAATTGGAAGAACACACCAAAATTCAGATTTTTGATTTACTTCTTCTTCTCTAAGTTTTCTTTCACACTCAAAGGTTCTTCCTTTTAGTAAACACTTGAGTATCCATTGCTAATTTGTTTGTTGTTGTTTTATCTTGGGAGATAAGTTGTCAATCACCGTAAAAGGATACATACGGGGCAATATTGTCTTAAGGACATCACTCGACTCAGCAAACCTTATTTTATTCTTATTTCCAGATTATAATCTTTGTAATAGTTACTTATTACCCATTCCTAGAAATTGTTGTAACTGCAATCATTGTACTCACAATCTTAAGACAATATTCACTGTAACTGCTAACAAAGATGATTGGAGGAGAACAATTTATATGGATCTTTTGTTGTTGTCCAAGGCACACCCAATGCCTTCCCCTCTACTGCTTAAGGCACACCTAGTGCCCTCCCCACTGCTGCACAAGGCTCAAACAACGCCTTTCCCGCTGACTGATATGAGAATAACTCATTTCCTAACAGAAGATCCTCCACAAGCTGGAGATGAAACAGACCCTTAGCCAAATGAAATGACTAAAAGGGCCAAGATATCCATGTCATTAATGGCATGAAAATGACTCCTGATGCATGGAATCATAGTGATTTCATCTGTCGGAATTATATTATGAACTGTTTGTCTGACCCTCTTTACACGGTGTATTACATCGTTGCCACCACCGAAGAGTTGTGAAATAAACTACAGAAAAAGTACAACACACAATATGCTAGTACTAAGAAATTCATCTTTGGGAAATTTCTGAAATTTCAAATGGTGGATGGCAAAATTGTGATGTCCTAAGTTCAGGAATTCCAAATGATTTTACATCACCTGAATTTGGAAGGAATGAAACCAAATGAGCAATTTTTAGTTGCATTGTTAATTGAGAAGTTGCCTCTTTCGTGAAATGAGTTCATGAGTTATTTAAAACTCAAGACAAATGAGATGACCTTTGAAGAACTTATTATCAAACTCCAGATTCAGGAAGGGCATGCCTAAGGGTAAGCAACCCACTGAGGCAAAGGCAAATCTGGCGGAGGCCAAAGGGAATACGAGCAAGAAGCGCAAGTTCCTGAAGGATGGTAAGGCCCCAACAACAGAGAAGTTTAATGGGAACTGCCATCATTGTGGGAAACCTGGTCATATGATCAAGGATTTCCGCAAACTCAAGAATAAGAACAAATAGAAATAAAAAGGGTAAGACAAAGGTAACATCATCGAAGACACGCTTCTTGACGATATGATTGAGAAATTCTCGGCGGTGGTTCTTGAAGCCAACCACGTTGAGAACCCCATGCAGTGGTGGATGGACGGGTGCTACCCGTCACATCTGTTCCAATAGAGAAGCCTTCTCCACACATACACCACTTACGGATAAAAAGTTGTTCATGGGGACAACGCTTCTTCTGATGTGCTGGGGTAGGAAAGTGGTCCTGAAGATGACTTCCGGAAAGGAGTTTACTCTGAAGGAGGTGATGCATGTACATGATATTAGAAGAAATTTAATTTCATGTCCTTTTTTGGTTAATGCTTGTTTTAGGATAGTGTTTGAATCCAATAAATTTGTAATCACCAAGGGTGGAACTTTCGTAGGAAGGGGCTTCGTATGTGAAGGCCTCTTCAAAGTTAACGCCTTGTCTGTAATGCCTTCTATTAATAAAATTGAGACTTCTTCTTATTTGCTTGAGTTCTTTAATTTATGGCATCACAGATTAGGACATGTAAACTATCAATCTATCCAAAAATTGGTAAATTGGAGTTGTTGCCGTCTATTTACGTAAACCCTCAACGTAAATGTGAGGTGTGCGTAGAGGCAAAACTTACAAAGATTCCCTTTAGATCCGTCGAAAGGGAAAATGCTCCTCTAGAACTTATTCACACAGATATATGTTGTTATACCCCGTAGTTCTGACCCTACGTATGAGAGCGTACGAAAGCATGTAAGACTTAAAATTTTCAAATGATAGGTTGACGGATTATTCCGGACGGGTTTTAGTCAACTTTGAGGCGGGTTATGACCCGATACATTGAGAGTTCCTAAGTGTTTCAAAGGCCTAGGGCGTATTTCGTGGAGTCTAGATTCCAACGCAACCAACCGTTCGTCGATAGGACGTCGGAGTAGAAAGTTATGAGAATTACAAGTTCGATGGCGATCGGACGTAAATGTGTTTGGACAAAGCGTGAGCAGCGCGCGGATTCTGGGCGCGGCGCCGGAAATCGAGGGTCGCTGAAGTTGCAGCGCCGCGACGCCAGGACATTAGGGCCGCGGCGCCGGAAGTTCAGAGAGGCTGCGGAGGTTTCAGCGCCGCGGCGTCGAGACGGGATTTTGGGCAGAAAAACTTAGGAAAAGTCAGATTTTTCTTTTAAAAGACCTTGGGAGGGTGAAAAGTGTCCCCCCCCCCCATCTGATTTTGCATGCATTATATTGACCAAGTCTTCAAGACTTGGTCATATTTCATCTCTCTCTCTTAGACAAAAAGCTCATCCTTCTCTCTTAAAAGTTCAAGCTCCTCCTTCTCTCTAAAATCTCAAGAGACATTCTAGCCTTAGGAAAAATCTGAAAAAGTAAAAGCAAGAAGGAAGCTTGTGGCTAGCTTGTGAAGGTTGTTGTGGTGGTGTTCTTGAAAAGGAAGCTAGCAAGTGATTGGAAAAATTTGGCTAAAGCTCTAAGGTAATGATTCTTCCTTTAGAATTAGTTTTTAGTGTTGCATGTTAAGAAGAAAGAACTTGTGGTAGTAAATAATGCTCTTAGAGTCGTTGCATGCAAGAAATGTGGTTTGGATATGAAAGAATTGGTTAAGAAGATATAATGAGCATGTTGTAGCCTAAAAACTACCTTAGAATTGTTAAGTGAATTGTTGTACCTTATGGGGCAGAATTTTACACACCCAAGTTTAGGTGTGTAATCCCCTTTGAAATGTTGGATTGTTGAGCCTTAAATGTGGCGTTTGGATGATAAATTCGGCCTTGTGAAAGGTGGCAAAGTATGTAGAAACAAAGGAAATGCTGCCCAATTTTCCATAGAATTTAGTGGCTTTGAGTGTAGATTATTCTACATTGAAATTAGAGGTTAATAAACGTATCATGGTTATTTTAGGTTGACATATTACTTGCGGTAGTTTGGACTTAGCAAGTAGATTGATCAAAAATGTATGTGAAGCTTTCCTATCTCTTGAGCATGAATAGATGAAACTATGTAGTACGGTAGACGTACAAGATTTGGTATTCTTACTTGTTTTAAGTATATAATGACTTGTTTCGTTTTAAGAATGTATAAGTCCCTTGGTTAGGGGAAAAAATATGATTTTACTAAAGTGTAGAGTTAATATAACAACTTTATGGGAAGTTGGTTTATTAGCTTCATAAAAGGTTAATGAGAAGAGATTTACTCTAAGTAAGATAATGTCACGACCCGATTCCGGGCCCGTGACTGGTGCCTTACCCCGGGCACCCTAGTGATACAACATCAGAGTAATCAGCGGAACATAAAACAATACAAGACATATTATGAAATATGAAACAATAATCTGAGAAAAACTTGCCTTTCGGCATATATATAAATAACAACTTTTTCCAACATGAACAGTTTTAATCCTTTTACAAACCACACTTGCCACAACATTACTGGACTTCTAAGAAATGATACGACAACAATGGCGGACGGGGGCCCGCCATACCCCGAATGTAAACACCTACAACAACAGGACTATACCACTGATAAGCCTCGAGAAAGCGGAGCTTTCCCACACGCGAATCATGACCAAGAGCGAGGATCGATGGCGGTGTACCTTTACTGCGGCATGAACGCACCCCGAAGGAGGTCGATAACAGTGCAAGTATGTGAAACTAAAAATCAGAAATGAAATCATAATAGTCTATAAAGCGGGAGACATGTATGATAACCAAACTACGATTCCACAATAATAGCGATCGTGTCAAGTCGTGACTCACGCCTCAAGTCATCACTCAAATATAACAATGGGTCTCACGCCCACAACATCAATCATGCGTGGAATACCTTCCTCACCGCCAGCTTTATGATATAACACCAAGGAACACACATGAACACCGTGTCCCACTGTGCCATAATAACACGTGCGGGGTAAATGCGAAGGCATAGCCGACTACTAACACCACGCATCAACAAGGTCATGAATCGTATCATAAGATCTGTCTGCACGTCACATGATCAAAGCCGACCACTTGCCCGCAGATCTAATGTGCGCGTCTAGCCACAGAACTTTCGCGGCTCGCCAGGCCAATCGGATCGCCCGCATGAGGTATAACCCGCGTCGAGGTAGCTACTCCCGGCGGCGTCCCGACTCGCCGTCCGCATACGCCAAGGACCGCGTGACCACAAGGGCGCGATCTAACACGAACTTTCGCGATTCGCATAGCCCCTCGACCCGCGTGAGGTAGTCTCGAATCATAGGTCCATCGACCCGCTGAGTCTACCCCGCGACGGAGGCGCCTTAACCCCCGGAATCATCTCAAGAGATGAGTGATGTATAATACTATCATAACAGCTTATCGTTAAACAACATAAGCACAACAAAGGAAAAACCCCTTTACACAACATCACAAGATACTAACACACGTAGCATCCTAGCATGTTTACTTATCAAATCAACGAAGGTATTACAAGGCTATCACAAACCAACACAATCAAGTTATACACACCTGTACTTTCTACTATGCTAACAAGTTCTGGTTTTATCCCCAAAGTACTTCATACATTAACTCTTTAAAAGATACGTTACTTTCACAAAAGTCACACAATACGTAGTATATGAAAATATAGTGATTATCTTTTGAAGTAAATCAAAACACTTCTCTTTGTAAAACTCAAGTAACAACATTATTTTCCAAACGCCCAAGTTTGCCTAATTTCAAATGTTCATGTTTCTTATTTAGAAAGGTTTCAGTAGTTCATAGTCTTATTCATTTAAGAATATAATTCTCTTTTAAACTATCTCGAGAAACATAAGTCTTATATGTGAGTAGGATATTCTTGTTTACAACAATCTTATTACTGACCATGATCTAGGAAATATCATTTTGTCTCATCTTAGCTTCTATGCAGATGGAAGTTTCTCTTGGTTTTAATAATACTTAATCACAAAACATTTCCTTTTATTAACGCTGCAGTTGGTTTGTCGATACACATTCTCGATTTCCAAAATCAAGAAACATTCTTAAGACGTTATACCTAACTTTCCATAAAGCTAGTATAACTCTTAAGTTTTCAAAACAAATCAAGTATTACTTCTCTCAAAATGATTCAAAACTCTTTTGAAATACTTCAAGTTCTTTATTAACACATAACAAGCCGCTTATAGTTCAAATCGATTACCTTTTAAAAACCACATGTATTTTCTTACCAACATACCGCGGTTATAACCAACTTCCCATAAAGCCGTTATAACACTTTATGTTTTACACCAATCAAATACATTTAGTACATGACGCCTCACCGCACTACATAGTTCACACATATCATGCTAGAAGAGATAGGAAGAGGTTCACATACCTCGCGGACAGTATCGACTAATAGCAAAACGCTCAGTACTCCCAACCGTCGGCTACTCCTAAAGCCAAGTAGAACGCCACACGTAGTACTTCAACCTATAAGGCCACAAGGCGCTTTATTAACATTAAGATCTTATCGTAGAACATTCTACGTAAAATTCTGAAGACTCCCCACATGGCAGCGTAAATCTCCTCTCTCACTGGGCCGGCTACAAAGCCAACCCGGGGGGGTTATACATCTAACCCGACGGGTACAATTCTACTCCACAAGATTACTACACAAGTCTCTTCATGTCTGATACGATTCGATTCTTGGGCTTAAGTCAAAAGACATTGCCAACTAACCACGCTCAGTTCTATATATAGTATACTTTAACTATATATTCTAACAACATGTAATTTCCAATTACAATAGAGGACAAGATATTTACCTCGATAAGCCCATAATTATCCAAGTATAAAGTCGATCTGGGCAATCGTTTAGCTCAACTCCGAGCGCTCAACCCGCTCTAAACCACCCTTAGAAGTTCTAACCAACTTCTACACAATACTCCAACTGACTATGGAGATTTTCCTAGGGTTTCGGTTTGTGGACCGGGAAGTATAATAGTATTTCCTGCTTTTCAGATAGGTATAACCTTAGAATACTACAAGGTATACGGCTAAGGTAATTTGGGCATTATAACAATACTTTGAGAGTATTTCTACACCATAAAGTGGTATTATACTAAAGCAACTTGGCAGTGGGTACCCACTACCACACTACTGTGGGGTGTACCTCGGCCAAGGCCTCTGGGAGAGGAGGCCTCTTGGCCGAACTCAACACTAAGGGAGGAGAAGATTTAACACTTAGAAACATTTAGGAAAGGATGAAGAATTCATCAAAGGGAGAGGGTATTTATAGCCTGCCAAGGCCAACCAATGGCAAAGATTGAGCCAAGTGCTACACAAGTGTAGGTCCAAGATATGCCCAAGTGCCCCTAGTACCTACTCCTTAAAACCCTCACAAATATCTAGCAAAATATCTACCACTGACCTCCCAATTCGTCCCGTATGCGCCCACCTTGCCCACCAACGAGAGGTGCCAAGTGCGCCTCTCGTTGGTCCAAATGTTCCGCCTCTCGGAAAAATCCGCAAAAATAAGAAAAGACATAGCCGAATTTTCCTTCGCAAGTTATGTAAAACGTTTCGTCGAAAACGACTCTAAGGTGTTGTGCACAAATGCCATTCGGCGAGCCACTGGCGGGGGTGACACGTGTCACCCTCCTATTGGCCCAAAATAAAACATCTTCCAAAATATCCACAATGGCCAAAATCTCAAAACAAAGTGGGCCCCACAAAACCAGTAAATTTCTCCGTGGGCCCCACGTGACCATTTCCAAAATAAAATTCCATAATTCTCTAATATTCCAGAAGTCCGAATACCAAATCGGGAATCCAATTCCCATTAACGAACCTTTTTCCTTCACAAAACCGAAACTTTTCCGTGGAAAAATCGCCTCTTTCTTCCTTTCCAATCTTTCTCACGTATTCTCGCACGCACGCCTCGCATACATACCACGGAACTACGGTATAACATTCTTCCTTAGAAACATTCGTCCCGAATGTTCCTTCTAAGTCTCAAAACGAACGCGTGCCAGTATAGTCTTCACTACTATACTTACGAAACAATCCTGCCACAGCTGGCCACAGAAATACCCACGCAAAATACCTACATCCAAGTCCACGAGGAAACACCTCTAACATCACCACAAATAATACTACTTTTGTCACTTTGTCGCGAGCCTTGCTCCAACGACTCCAACAAATGGTACCGGCCGCACGATCATCGGTCGTACACTCGAATTCTTACCATATTTCTGATACTGCTTTAGTATCCAAAACTCGGGGTTACTATCTCTAACGAGGTCATCATTAACTGGGAACATTCTGGATGGATCTTCGATACTTTCCCGAACATAACAATACGAAAGACCGGACGTCCTTCCTCCTAAGTCGGACGGCAAATGCTAACATATAGGCAACCTGGCCTATTCTTCACATGAACTCACAAAGGCCCAAAGTAACTCGGGCTAAGTTCCTTCTGTTTCCAAAAAACGTCACACCGTCCGGTGGTACTTTCAAGAAGACCGACCGTCAACTCAACTCTGGCGTCGTCGCCGATTATCCGCACGATTCCTGAGCCGCCGTAACTTCTTCTAGACAAGCTTCACTATCCACATCTGGGAACAAGATCAACCAACTATCTCAACCCCGCCAACATCGAACCAATCGACCGCAACTTACACTTCCCGCAAGGCTTCATGGCGACATCCGAACACCGAAATGGTAGCTCAAACGCTCCTCCACAGAGACAACAATCCTCACAACTACCCCACGAAATCCACGACCGGCGAGGCGAATGCGATTCGAGACTCACCAGTTCTTAACACATGCTTGGTAAAACTTCCGAAACAAAAACAGTAGTAACTGGCTCCACTGCATCATAAGGTGAAGGTAGGCACCCCGCGCCTTACAACCTTTCCGATAAATCAACATCGCCAAGTGAACGGTCCCGATCAAGAACACGATGGGCTGCCCATCGCCCGACCACCCGGCCGAACGCATCCACGAACTCGCACGTCGTTGGTTAACTAAACTTGGGCCTAGCACCCTCGTGACCCTACCACAAGGCGGGACCACCACAACCGCACCCACCGCCATACATGCCGCGGGTTGACCCGCAACGTGGCCTCAACCCGACGCCGCGCAATACTAGCTCCGATCGAACAATCTCACTAATCACGTTACGAAAACCTAGCGGTCTTCTTAGCTCAACTACCCTCTTCATTTCACACTACTTAGGACCTATCCCCAAACACACCACGTGCACTATGCACTCCTATAAGGGTCAAACATAAACATACGCCTCTACCCGAGATGGCCTTACCTCTAAGGTCTTTGCGTATAAAGCTCTAAGGCTCACACTTTCTATCCTCCAAAATCTTACTCGGTTAACCCACCATGATTTCTAATCACAACTAACACACCGCTATCGTAACATAGCACTTAAGGTATACTCACCTTGAAAGTTACCAAGGACCTTGCGCTCGCCCTCTTCGCTGTCCTTGGTTAACCCGTCGATCTCTACGCTTTCTCGGCTGCCGGGCATAAGCCCGCATACGTGCCATGCTCAAGCCCAATCAAGAATTACTCTTGCACAACCCTTTCCTAGGTAGTCATCAAGACTCGTGGTACATCGGTATAATCTCTCGTAGCCAAAACCATGGCTAATGTGGTCGCCTCTTTGCAATCTACATTCTCTGCTCCCTGGCCGAATCAAGGTTCAAATATCATGGCCGCAGAGAACCGCCGCCGCGGCTAAACTCATTGGGGCTAGTAACGTCAGAAATCCCGAATGAAGCACTACCCTAGGTAATGATTGGGCTGTGCCCTCGCAACCTCTCGTATTCTACTCGCGGCTCCGCCGCCTTGCCTCCGGGCCGGGTTGCCTGCGCGAGGCATAACGGTAAGGGAAAGAAATACGTTTAGAGGTCCAACTTAAAACACTGCCTCTAAGGCACGACCTCGAGTGAGAAGAATAGAAACCAATCCTAAATATCCTATAGCCTCCCGATTATTGGCGTGGTGCACAACACACCGATAATCAAGACTCTGGATCGATGCAGTAGACACTTTCCGAGGATTAATCGCTCGATACCACTTTTGTCACGACCGATTCGGGCCCGTGGATCGTGCCTTACCCCGCACCCTGGTGATACAACATCGAGTAATCGTGGAACATAAAAAAATACAAGAAATATTATGAAATATGAAACAATAATCTGATAAAAACTTGCCTTTCTGCATATATATAAATAAAAACTTTTTCCAACATGAACTGTTTTAATCCTTTTTACAAACCCTGCCATCAACAGTACTACAGACCTCTAAGAAATGATACGACAACAATGGCGGACAGGCCCCGCCATACCACGAATGTAAACACCTACAACAACAGGGACTATACCATCGATAAGCCTCGAGAAACGGAGCTTTCACACGCCGAATCATGACCCTAAGAGCGAGGATCGATGGCGGTGTACCTTTACTGCGGCATGAACGGCCCCGAAGGAGGTCAAGCATAAATGTGCAGTATGTGAAACTAAAAATCAGTAAATGAAATCATAATAGTCTATAAAGCAGAGACATGTATGATAACCAAACTACGATTCACAATAATAAGCGATGTCAAGTCGTGACTCACGCCTCAAGTCATCACTCAAATATAACAATGGGTCTCACGCCCACAACATCAATCATGCGTGGAATACCTTCCTCACCACGGCGATTTATGATATAACACCAAGGAACACATGAACACCGTGTCCCACTGTGCCATAATAACACGTATGCGGTAAATGCGAAGGCATAGCCGACTACTAACACCCAGCACCAACAAGGTCATGAATCGTATCATAAGATCTGTCTGACCGTCACATGATCAAAGCCGACCACTTGCCCGCAGATATCTAATGTGCGCGTCTAGCCTCGAACTTTCCGCACTCGCCTAGGCCAATCGATCGGCCCGCATGAGGTATAACCCCGCATCGAGGGTAGCTACTCCCGGCCGTCTGGACTCGCCGTCCGCATGGCCACAAGGACCGCATGACCACAAGCGGCGCGTCTAACTCGAACTTCCGCGATTCCGCATAGGCCCCGACCCGCATGAGGTAGTCTCGAATCATAGGTCCATCGACCCGCTGAAGTCTACCCCGCGTCGGAGGGCGCAACCCTAATCATCTCAAGAGATGAGTGATGTATAATACTATCATAACAGCTTATCGTTAAACAACATAAGCACAACAAAGGAAAAACCCCTTTACACAACATCACAAGATACTAACACACGTAGCATCCTAGCATGTTTACTTATCAAATCAACAAGAAGGTATTACAAGGCTATCACAAACCAACACAATCAAGTTATACACACCAGGTACTTTCTACTATATGCTAACAAGTTCGGGGTTTTATCCCCAAAGTACTTCATACATTAACTCTTTAAAAGATACGTTACTTTCACAAAAGTCACACAATACCCGTAGTATATGAAAATATAGTGATTATCTTTTGAAGTAAATCAAAACACTTCTCTTTGTAAAACTCAAGTAACAACATTATTTTCCAAACGTCCAAGTTTGCCTAATTTCAAATGTTCATGTTTCTTATTTAGAAAGGTTTCAGAGTTCATAGTCTTATTCATTTAAGAATATAATTCTCTTTTAAACTATCGAGAAACATAAGTCTTATATGTGAGTAGGATATTCTTGTTTACAACAATCTTATTACAAAGATCATGATCTAGAAATATCATTTTGTCTCATCTTAGCTTCTATGCAGATGGAAGTTTCTCTTGGTTTTAATAATACTTAATCACAAAACATTTCCTTTTATTAACGCTGCAGTTGGTTTGTCGATACACATTCGATTTCCAAAATCAAGAAACATTCTTAAGACGTTATACCTAACTTTCCATAAAGCTAGTATAACTCTTAAGTTTTCAAAACAAATCAAGTATTACTTCTCTCAAAATGATTCAAAACTCTTTTGAAATACTTCAAGTTCTTTATTAACACATAACAAGCCGCTTATAGTTCAAATCGCTACCTTTTAAAAACCACATGTATTTTCTTACCAACATAAAGCCGTTATAACCAACTTCTCATAAAGCCGTTATAACACTTTATGTTTTACACCAATCAAATACATTTAGTACATGCGTCTCACCGCACTACATAGTTCACACATATCATGCTAGAAGAGATAGGAAGAGGTTCACATACCTCGCGACGAGTATCGACTAATAGCAAAACGCTCAAGTACTCCCAACCGTGGCTACTCCTAAAGCCAAGTAGAACGCGCCACACGTAGTACTTCAACCTATAAGGCCACAAGGCGCTTATTAACATTAAGATCTTATCGCAGAACATTCTACGTAAAATTCGCAAAGACTCTCCCCGCAACAGAAATCTCCTCTCACGGCGGCTACCAAGCCAACCAAGGGGTTATACATCTAACCCGACGGGTACAATTCTACTCCACAAGATTACTACACAAGTCTCATCAGAATACGATTCGATTCTTGGTGCTTAAGTCAAAAGACATTGCCAACTAACCACGTTCAGTTCTATATATAGTATACTTTAACTATATATTCTAACAACATGTAATTTCCAATTACAATAGAGGACAAGATATTTACCTCGATAAGCCCATAATTATCCAAGTATAAAGTCGATCCCGGCAATCGCTTAGCTCAACTCAGGCGCCCAACCCGCTCTAAACCACCCTTAGAAGTTCTAACCAACTTCTACACAATACTCCAACTGACTATGGAGATTTTCCTAGGGTTTCGGTTTGTGGATCGACGGAAGTATAATAGTATTTCCTGCTTTTCAGATAGGTATAACCTTAGAATACTACAAGGTATACTGGCTAAGGTAATTTGGGCATTATAACAATACTTTGAGAGTATTTCTACACCACAAAGGGGTATTATACTAAAGCAACTTGGTGGGGTACCAGCCACACTACTGTGGGGGTGTACCCTCGGCCAAGGCCTCTAGAGAGGGAGGCCTCTTGGCCGAACTCAACACTGGGGAGGAGAAGATTTAACACTTAGAAACATTTAGGAAAGGATGAAGAATTCATCAAAGGGAGAGGGTATTTATAGCCTGAGCAAGGCCAACCAATGGCCAAGATTGAGCCAAGTGCTACACAAGTGTAGGGCCAAGATATGCCCAAGTGCCCCTAGTCCCTACTCCTTAAAACCCTCACAAATATCTACCAAAATATCTACCACTGACCTCCCCATTGGTCCCACGCGCCCGCTTGCCCACCAACGAGAGGGTGCCAAGTGCGCCTCTCGTTGGTCCAAAATGTTCGCCTCTCGGAAAAATCCGCAAAAATAAGAAAAGACATAGCCGAATTTTCCTTCGCAAGTTATGTAAAACGTTTCGCCGAAAAACGACTCTAACAAGTGTTGTGCACAAATGCCATTCGGCCAAGCCACCTAGGCGGGGGTGACACGTGTCACCCTCCTATTTGCCCAAAATAAAACATCTTCCGAAAATATCCACAATGGCCAAAATCTCGAAAACAAAGTGGGCCCCACAAAAACCGTAAATTTCTCCCGTGGGCCCCACGTGACCATTTCCGAAAATAAAATTCCATAATTCTCTAATATTCCAGGAAGTCCGAATACCAAATCTGGGAATCCAATTCCCATTAACGAACCTTTTTCCTTCACAAAAACCGGAAACTTTTCCGTGGAAAAATCGCCTCTTTCTTCCTTTCCAATCTTTCTGTCGTATTCTCGTACGTACGTCCTCGCATACATACCCTGGAACTACGGGGTATAACAACTTTATGGGAAGTTGGTTTATTAGCTTCATAAAAGGTTAATGAGAAGAGATTTACTCTAAGTAAGATAAGTATATGAAGAGGCAAATTGGTTTTAAGACATCAATTGCCCAAGAGTTTTTATGTATAAAGAAGAGTCATTTTTAAAGGAGTTGAAGCATGTAGTACTTGGGTTAAATTCCCGGTGTTCTTTAATTAAAGATATGATTAAGTGCCTTAAGTAAACTCAAATGAGAGGGTATATGAACAAGACTAATAAGAAGTTATAAGTTTTCTTAACTTACTTATGATTATGATATGATGACAGTTTGAGCTAGGGTAAGAGTATATCTGAGGGGCAAGCCCCAAGATCGTTATACCACCTTCTCCAAGGTAAGAGTATGTCTGAGGGGCAAGCCCCAAGATCGTCATACCACCTTCTTCAGTGTAAGAGTATATCTGAGGGGCAAGTCCCAAGATCGTTATACCATCTGCTTCAGTGTAAGAGTATATCTGAGGGGTAAGTCCCCAAGATCGTTATACCACCGCCTGGGTAAGAGTATATCCGGCGGGTAAGTCCCCAAGATCGTTATACCACCATTCGTGGATTTGCTACCCATGATGCGAGGAATACCTCATGCGAGTCCTTATGGGCTTACGCGGTGAAATAGTCCCGTGCGGTAGTCTGACTATGCGAGGAATACCTCACGGGTCCACAAGACCTACGCGGTGAAATAGTCCCGTGAGTAGGGGTGCTTATTGATACTACGCGAGTACCCTGTTTTGATCCTAAGGCCCCTATTTTATGCAGTATTATATATATATACTTGTCACTCTCATTGTTAGTAAGGCATAGTAAAAGGTATTTTGATTTTCTTCCATGACTCCAGCTTACTTTTAGACTTATGATATCATTATTACAGTATTTTCCAGCTTTACATACTTGGTACATATTGTGTCGACCCCCTTCCTGGGTTGCGTTCATGCCGCAGTAAGTAAGCGATTGAGGATCCTCGTTCTTAGGATCACTATTCCGGTGTCAGAAGCTCCATTCATCCGGAAGCTTGTTTATTGGTACGGATATTCCCTGATGCTATAGGTATTTTGTACATTCAGGGGTATGGCGGGGCCCTGTCCCGCCACAGTTGTTATCTTTAGAGGTCTGTGGTCACATGTATGTTTTGGGCTATAAGAACCGGTTGTACTGCTATACTTTGTTTAAGTATGTTTTATGGAAGGCAGCCTTATCGGCTGGCCAGTGATGTTTACCCTTTTTATAAGTTATGTGTTATGTATGTTCCGCTGCTATTCTCTGACATATACCTGACAGGGTACCCCGGTAGGGTACCAGTCGCGGCCCCGGGGTTGGGTCGTGACAAAAGTGGTATCAGAGCAGTTAGTCCTCGGAAAGTGTCCACAGACCGTGTCTAGTAGAGTCTTGATTATCGGTGTGTCGTGCACCACATCTATAATCAGGAGGCTGCAGGATATTTAGGATTGGTTTCCATTCTTTCACTCTAAGATCGTGCAATAGAGCTGAGTTATAGGTTGAACCTCCTCTGATGTTTTCCTTTATGTATCAGTTATGCCTCCACGCAAGGCAACCGCGACCCAGAAGGGTAAGGCAGCTGAGGGTGATGCTAGTGGGACACGGAGAGTCACGAGGGCATAGGCCCAGTCCTTACCAGAGATGATGTTTAGGGCGGCGAGTTCCACGTCGTCGCCAGCCTCAACATAGTTCGAGGCAGCGGACGCGGCTACTGAGACCGCGATGCGAGCCTCCATCCACGTCAAGGTCCGAGTACGAGATTACGGAACAGATTCTTGACGGCAAAGATAGTGGCGAGCAGCGACAGAGCGGCGGCCAACCCAGAGCCGAAGGGCTTACTGATTCAGATTTCTTGGGTTGTCACCGACCGAAGTTCTATGGTTTGAGATTTGAGGAGGATCCACGCGAGTTTGTCGGCGATTCTACGGACCACGCAGTCCTTAGGGCATCGGAGACCGAGTCCGTTATACTAGCTTCTTACCGGTTCTGCGATATTGCGTTGAACTGTTTTGAGTCACGGGTATTGTCGAGGGTGAGGATGCTCTTCCGGTGATTGGGAGGAGTTCACAGAGGCGTTCTAGACCACTTCTTGCCTCCCGAGGTGAGGAGAGCTGCGTGAGATAGGTTCTTGACCTTGAGACAGACGGAGGACTATCGTGAGTACAACCGAGTTCGACTCCTTGCCGAGATATGCGCACACCATAGTAGCGACATGGCGAGCATGTGGTTCATCGATATGTGATGGGGTTAGACCGTCATATGATTATCGTGATGCTTGGGGTGGCTCTTCACGTGGATGGATATTGCGGGATGCAGCGACGCACGTGGTTATTCGGAAGCGTGTCGTGGCTCCGTGACTTCAAGTTTTCGCGAGGCGAGACCAAAGACTAATCGAGACCACCTACCTCTCGGTGCGTTCGATACGGTAGGTCTCATCCGGGCGAGTGCCGTATGGGTTCGGGATAGTGCTACTCTTATGGCCAGCGGGGCCATCTGAAGAAGGATTGTCCGCCCCAGGCGGCGGAGCGTTCGGTTCACCGACGGGGTTTCTTTGGATCTTCATCTTCGATGGTTAGACGCCCGGAGGCGTGGTACTTATGGGCAGCAGCCGCGGCAGGTCGTGGTAGGGTTCCATTCTAGTGGTCCTCGTAACGCATATATGCTATGTCCGGTCGACAGACCGAGGCGTCACGGATGTCGTCGCCAGTACATTATTGGTTTCTTCTTTGTGATGTATATGTTTTGATAGATCCGTGTTCTACCTTGTCCTACATATCTCCTCATATTGCGAGAGAATAGGGATAGAGCGAGTCCATAAGACCTTTTGAGGTGGCTACGCCGATGGTGATTCAGATGATAGTGGCGGGTGTATAAGGCTTGCCTGTGACTATAGATAGCGTCCGACTCTGGCCGACTTGATAGAGTTGGATATGACGACTTTAATGTGATTATGGGTATGGATTGGCTAGCATCTTGCTATGCCGGCGTGGATGTAGAGAGATTAGTTCGGTTCGGTTCCCAAATGAGCCTGTTATCGAGTGGAAGGGAATCAGCATCGTAGGGTAAGTTTATTTCTTACCTCAAGGCTAGGAAGATGGTGCGGAAAGGGTACATCTATCATATGGTTCGTATTCAATCGAGTCGAGATACCGACCTTCATCGATTCGGCCGTTAGGGAGTTTCTGACGTATTCCCGCACGAGCTTAGGGTATCCTCCCGAGAGGAGATTGAGTTTTGCATTGATTTGGCGCCGATACTCGACCGATATCTATTCCGCCATACAGATGGCACCCGCCGAAATAAGGAGTTGAAGGACCGGTGAAAGATTTCTTTGGAGAAAGGCTTTATTAGGCCAAGTGTTTCTCCCCGGGAGCACCGGTGTTATTTGTAAAGAAGAAGGATGGGGCCAGCTGCGTATGTGTATTGATTACAGCGGTGAACAAGGTAACTATCAAGAAACGTTATCCCTCCCGTGATTGACGATTTGTTTGACCAGTTGCAGGGTGCAAGGTGTTTTTCCAAGATAGACCTGCGGTCTGGTTATCATCAGGTGCGAGTTAGAGAGACAGATATCCCAAAGACTGCATTCAGGACCCGGTATGGGCACTATGAGTTCAGGGTGATGTCTTTCGGGTTGACCAACTCCCCAGCAGTATTCATGGATTTGATGAATAGGGTGTTCAGGCCATTCTTGGATATGTTCGTTATAATATTTATTGATGATATCTTGGTGTATTCGCGCACAGAGCAGGAGCATACAGATCATTTGAGGACGGTATTGGGAGTCCTTCGAGACCGGCAGTTGTATGACAAGTTCTCGAAGTGCGAGTTCTGGTTGGCGTCAGTGGCTTTCTTAGGACATGTTATCGGGGCCGATGGTATTCGTTGATACAAATAAGATTGAAGATCAAGACTTGGCGCACTCCACTACACCGACGAGTGCACTTTTGGGCCTTGCAGTTATTATCGGAGGTTTGTAGGAAGTTTGCTTCTATTTCAAGACTTTGACTAAGTCGACTGGAAAGCTATGTTCATGGACGGATACTTGAGGAAAGTTTCCAGTTGCTAAAGGAGAAGTGGACGACCGCCCTAGTTCTTACTCTTCCAGAGGGCTTAGATGGAGATGTGGTTTATTGTGACGCGTCAGGTGTCGGGCTTGGGTGCGTCGATGCAAAGACGACAGCGAGTTATAGCTTATGCATCTCGACGGCTTAGGAAGCATGAGAAGAACTATCCCACACATGACTTGAGTTGGCGTGATGATTCATGCCTTCAAGATCCGGAGACATTACTTATATGGAGTTCATGTGGACATTTACACGCACCACAAGAGTCTCCGCACATCTTCACCGCAGGAGCTGAACTTGCGGCAGAGACGGTGGTTGGAGCTACTTAAGGATTACGATGTTGATATTCTGTACCACCCAGGGAAGGCCAATGTAGTTGCAGATGCCCTTAGTCGCAGATCGATGGGTAGTCTGTCTGATGTTCATCCAGAGAAAAAGGATATGGCCCGAGAGTTACATCAGCTAGCGAGCCTTGGGGTTCGTTTGGTTGATTCTGTTAGTGACGGAATTCGGGTTCGAGAGGTTGCCGAGTCTTCCATCGTCGAGGAGGTGAAGAGGCGACAGTATGAGGATCCGATTTTGGTACGGTACCGAGATGCAACTCTCCAGAAGGAGAAGAGTCTATTTGAGGTAGCGCCTGATGGGGTGCTAAGATTCGAGGGCCGGTTGTGTGTTCCCGATGTGACAGGACTTCGTCAGCAGATTCTGGGGGAGGCACACAGTGCTCGTTATTCTATTCATCCGGGGTCGACTAAGATGTATCATGACCTCAGATGCGTGTATTGGTGGGATGGCCTTAAGCGGGACGTTGCGGAGTTCGTGGCGCAGTGCCCGAATTGTCAGCAGGTTAAGGTTGAGCACCAGAAGCCCGGTGGGCTGTTGCAGGCTATTGATATTCCGACTTGGAAGTGGGAGGTGATAAATATGGATTTTATTACAGGGCTACCTACCACTCAGAGGAAGCATGATTCCATTTGGGTAATTGTCGACAGGCTGACGAAATCAGCCCATTTTCTTCCGGTCAGAACGACGTTCTCAGCTGAGGACTATGCCAGATTATATATTAGAGAGATTGTGAGACTGCACGGAGTCCCGGTGTCGATTATATCAGATAGATGAGCCCAGTTCTCGGCTAACTTCAAGGTCTTTTCGAAGGGATTAGGACACACGTGAGTCTCAAGACGACGCTTCATCCTCGTGACGGACGGGCCGAGCGCACTATCCGCATACACTCGAGGATATGTGCGGGCTTGTGTTATTGATTTCGGTGGTAGGGAGGATCATTTGCCTCTTGTGGAGTTTTCTTACAACAACAGCTACCATTCCAGTATTCAGATGGCGCCTTAGGAGGCCTTATACGGGAGGAAGTGCAGGTCACCGATAGGCTGGTTCGAGGTGGGAGAAGTTCGCTTAGTCGGGCGCACTTAGTTCAGTGAGCGATGGATAAGGTGAAGCTTATCCAGAGCGGTTATTGGCGGCTCAGTCGGCAGAAGTCGTATGCAGATCATCGGCGTCGACACTTGGAATTTGAGGTAGATGATTGGGTATTTCTAAAGGTATCGCCCATGAAGGGCGTGATGAGATTTGGAAAGAAGGGGAAGCTTAGCCCAAGGTACATTGGGCCGTATCGGATTGTCCGTAGGGTAGGCAGGGTTGCCTATGAGTTAGATCTGCCATCCGATTTGGAGGCGGTACATCCAGTTTTCCATGTGTCCATGTTGCGGAAATGTATTGGAGATCCATCTAGAGTGCACCCGGTTCATGATGTCCAAGTGACAGAGGAGTTATCGTATGAGGAGAGTCCCATAGCGATACTCGATCGTCAGGTTAGACGACTTCGGACGAAAGACGTGGCTTCCGTCAAGGTCCTATGGCGGAACGAGAACAGGGAGGAAATGACGTGGGAAGCAGAGGATGACATGATGAAGAAGTACCCTCACCTATTTCCTATACCTCCAGGTAACCCACTTTCCTGCTTGTTAGTTTTGATTTAGCATTTACGCTTCAGTATGTTGTGGCTCGTGGAGCTTCTTTATTTGCAAAAGAATAGTTAAGAGGGTCTATGTCGATGTTGTGATTTGAGTAAGCCTAGAAGGAACATTCGGGACGAATGTTTCTAAGGGGGGAGAATGTTATACCCCGTAGTTCTGACCCTACGTATGAGAGCGTACGAAAGCATGTAAGACTTAAAATTTTCAAAGGATAGGTTGACGGATTATTCCGGACGGGTTTTAGTCAACTTTGAGGCGGGTTATGACCCGATACATTGAGAGTTCCTAAGTGTTTCAAAGTCCTAGGGCGTAGTTCGTGGAGTCTAGATTCTAACTCAACCAACCGTTCGTCGATAGGACGTCGGAGTAGAAAGTTATGAGAATTACAAGTTCAATCGCAATGACAGAAATGTGTTTCGACAAAGCGCGGCAGGGCGCGCCGATTGAGGCGCGGAAGTACGAGGGTCGCTGAAGTTGCAGGCCGCGGCCAGTTCGAGAGAGGCTGCGGAGGTTTCGCGCCAAGCCGCGGCGCGACGGCGGCGATTTTCAAATAAAACTTAGGAAATGTCGATTTTTCTTTTAAAGACCTTGGGAGGTGACAAGTGTCCCCTCATCTGATTGTGCATGCATTATATTGACCAAGTCTTCAAGACTTGGTCATATTTCATCTCCCTCTCTTAGACAAAAAGCTCCTCCTTCTCTCTTAAAAGTTCAAGCTCCTCCTTCTCTCTAAAATCCCAAGAGACATTCTAGCCTTAGGAAAAATCTGAAAAAGTAAAAGCAAGAAAGAAGCTTGTGGCTAGCTTGTGAAGGTTGTTGTGGTGGTGTTCTTGAAAAGGAAGCTAGCAAGTGATTGGAAAAATTTGGCTAAAGCTCTAAGGTAATGATTCTTCCTTTAGAATTAGTTTTTAGTGTTGCATGTTAAGAAGAAAGAACTTGTGGTAGTAAATAATGCTCTTAGAGTCATTGCATGCAAGAAATGTGGTTTGGATATGAAAGAATTGGTTAAGAAGATATAATGAGCATGTTGTAGCCTAAAAACTACCTTAGAATTGTTAAGTGAATTGTTGTACCTTATGGGGCAGAATTTTACACACCCAAGTCTAGGTGTGTAATCCCCTTTGAAATGTTGGATTGTTGAGCCTTAAATGTGGCGTTTGGATGATAAATTCGGCCTTGTGAAAGGTGGCAAAGTATGTAGAAACAAAGGAAATGCTGCCCAATTTTCCATAGAATTTAGTGGCTTTGAGTGTAGATTATTCTACATTGAAATTAGAGGTTAATAAACGTATCATGGTTATTTTAGGTTGACATATTACTTGCGGTAGTTTGGACTTAGCAAGTGGATTGATCAAAAAGGTATGTGAAGCTTTCCTATCTCTTGAGCATGAATAGATGAAACTATGTAGTACGGTAGACGTACAAGATTTGGTATTCTTACTTGTTTTAAGTATATAATGACTTGTTTCGTTTTAAGAATGTATAAGTCCCTTGGTTAGGGGAAAAAGTATGATTTTACTAAAGTGTAGAGTTAATATAACAACTTTTTGGGAAGTTGGTTTATTAGCTTCATAAAAGGTTAATGAGAAGAGATTTACTCTAAGTAAGATAAGTATATGAAGAGGCAAATTGGTTTTAAGGCATCAATTGCCCAAGAGTTTTTATGTATAAAGAAGAGTCATTTTTAAAGGAGTTGAAGCATGTAGTACTTGGGTTAAATTCCCGGTGTTCTTTTATTAAAGATATGATTAAGTGCCTTAAGTAAACTCAAATGAGAGGGTATATGAACAAGACTAATAAGAAGTTATAAGTTTTCTTAACTTACTTATGATTATGATATGATGACAGTTTGAGCTAGGGTAAGAGTATGTCTGAGGGGCAAGCCCCAAGATCGTCATACCACCTTCTTCAGTGTAAGAGTATATCTGAGGGGCAAGCCCCAAGATCGTTATACCACCTTCTTGGTGTAAGAGTATATCGCGGGCAAGTCCCCAAGATCGTTATACCATCCGCTTCTGTAAGAGTATATCCGGCGGGTTAGTCCCCAAGATCGTTATACCATCCGCCTTGGTAAGAGTATATCCGGCGGGTAAGTCCCAAGATCGTTATACCACCTGCCCGTGGATTTGCTACCCATGATGCGAGGAATACCTCACGCGAGTCCTTATGGGCTTACGCGGGTGAAATAGTCCCACGCGGTACACCTATGCGAGGAATACCTCACGCGGGTCCACAGGACTATGCGCGTGAAATAGTCCCGCGAGTAGGGGTGCTTATTGATACTACTGGCGAGGTACCTGCTTTGATCCTAAGGCCCCTATTTTACGCAAAGATTATATATATATACTTGTCACTCATTGTTAGTAAGGCATAGTAAAAGGTATTTTGATTTTCTTCCATGACTCAAACTACTTTAGACTTATGATATCATTATTACAAGATTTTCCACTTTACATACTTGGTACATATTGTGTATCGACTTCTTCCTGGGCCGCTCACGCCGCAGTAAGGTGTAAGCATTGAGGATCCTCGCTCTTAGGATCACTATTCCTGTCGAAGCTCCATTCCTCCTAAGCTTGTTTATCGGTACGGATATTCCCGACGCTATAGGTATTTTGTACATTCGTGGTACGATGGCCCTGTCCCGCCACAGTTGTTATCTTTAGATGTCTGTGGTCACATATATGTTTTGGGCTATAAGAACCAGTTGTACTACTATACTTTGTTTAAGTATGTTTTATGGAAGGCAGCCTTATCGGCTGGCCAGTGATGTTTACCCTTTTTATAAGTTATGTGTTATGTATGTTCCGCTGCTATTCTCTGACATATACCTGACAGAGTACCCCGGTAGGGTACCAGTCGCGGCCCCCGGGGTCGGGTCGTGACATATGTGATTTAATGTTTGCTCAAATTAGAGGGGGGAACAAGTACTTTGTGATGTTCATAGACGATATCACAAGGTATTGTTACCTTTAGTTGTTGAAAAGTAAAGATGAAGCCTTTGAAGTATTCAAACGCTACAAAGCAAAAGTCGAAAACCAACTAAGCATACATATTAGATCAATTTGTAGCGATAGAGGGGGAGAATACGTTGAGCCTTTTGAAGAATATTGTGCCCAGTCGGACATTGTTCATCAAACGACGGCTCCATACTCACCTCAATCAACCGGTGTCGCTGAACGCAAGAATCGTACATTGAAGGAAATGATGAATACTTTGATCATCAATTCCGGTCTTCCCCAAACCATGTGGGGAGAAACTGTCCTTACCACTAATAAGATTCTTAATAGAGTCTCTCATAAGGGTAAGGACAAGACTCCATACGAGCTATGGAAAGGAAAGAAACTCACCCTCAAATACTTGAAGCTATGGGGTTGTTTGGCAAAGGTTGAAGTACCTAAGCCAAAGCAGGTCAAGATTGGGCCTAAGACTGTAGATTGCATATTCATCGGATATGCGAATAACAGTAGTGATTATCGCTTTTTAGTGAATAAGTCAGATGTACCAGACATCCATGTGGGTACAAATATGAAATCAAGGAATGCCAATTTCTTTGAGGACACGTTTCCTAGAAAGAAAGGAGTCACAACTCTCGCAAACAAAGTTATGAACAAAGCTAACAAGATCCCGGAGTCGTTGCCTGTCCGGTTCGAGATGGTTCAGATCTAGTGGACTCTAAAATAGCTAAAATCCGGAATCTAGTGTTCCATATTGTTAGGACTTGGAGGCTCCAGAGATGGAACCAAGACGAAGTAAAAGGGCCAAGAAGGATAAGTTCTTCGGTCCAGGTAATGTCACCACTGGATATAAATCAAAAGATTGATAAAAATTGTGGAGCGCTCGCATGCCAGGAGCGATATGCGCAGGTGATTGACAGTTTGATGTACATAACAAACTGCACCAGACCTGATATCGCCTATTGTTGCGATATTTCTGTGCTTACGCAAGTGTACGTATCGCTAAAGAAATAAAGATCTGTAAGACCGAGTTATCATCCACAAAGACTGGTTTGTCAAGTACCGAATATCCAATCTATGATATCTATTTGGCTAACGTTCTTTTATTTGGTTTATGAACTAAGAATTAAAACTAAAGTAATTGAAGAAAATAAACTAATTATGATAATACTTCGGGTTTAAAACAGTTATGAAGGAAATAGGGCTTCCAATCTCCTCAACTATCAACTCTTTCACGTGTTAATGCAATGCTAATGATTCTTCTTCTTATTAAGATAGCATGTTAACTAATATGTTCTATATTCCGGTTAGGACATATAAAAACTCAACCTTGTGCAGAAAGCTTCTATATTTCTATGATAGATTTTACCATACAAGAGGATTATGAACAATAACCTTAAATACTACACAAGTATCGGAGTACTTTCGTCCACGAATTTAACCTATGTCTAAACAACTACAACATATTCTAATCTCCCTTTTCAGATCTCGATTCGAAATCATACAAGTTATGACAATTAATGGTCAATCAATTATCAAAGAATCACTACAATATTGAATAGATCTTAATATAGCTGAAGAAGAAATAAATAACTATGCATTAACTGTATGAAAGAGTTTCAAGCGATTCGACGAAAAACCCTAATAAAGAGATTAGCTCCTAGACATTGTCATGCTAAGAACTAATATAAAATCCAACATAAACTGAAATAAAAATAAGGGAAAGAAAAAGAACTTGAACAAGAGTCTCCAATTGTGTGTTGCCTCCTTTCTTTGCCTCCAAAGTATGATATAATTAATGACAGGGTTTCAGGGTTTTATATCTGAGAAAAACCTCGCTTTGGACCCTTTTACCCTTTGCCGTACCCGCCCGTAATCACAAATACGCACGTCGCACTTCACGCCTCTAATTCCTTCGAAACCACCGCTGCCATCGGAAACCACCGCCGCCATCAGAATGATCCACAACGACAACCAATCGGCTCTAGTAAGGGCATGTAGTTCTATGTACAATGACAAATCTCTTCATATCCGATGAAGACATAAGACAGTTAGGCAGCTGAACACCATTGATATTATTTTCATCGATTATGTAAAATCCAAGGAAAACATAGCAGACCCTTTGACTAAGGGCATACCCAGGGATCAGATGTTCTGCCAGTCAAGGGGAATAAGCTTAAAACCCAATCATTGAGAACCGATATGGTGGATACCCAACCTTACTGATTGGAGATCCCATGAATCGGGTTCAATGAGGAAACTAAATTGTAAAGGGTCAGCTGAGCGCTTTAGTGGAAACAAGAACACTTCGGATGATGATTTCTGTAAAAAAAAACATGAATCCAAGGTCGTTCCCGTGATAGACATTAAGTGCTATGCTTTGTGGGTAGAGGTTAAGTTTTCAAAACCTTTAATGATCCTCAACGACTGAGGTTAGGTTGGGGGAAACTTTTAATGATTCCTAAAACTTGTGAAGTGGGGTATATCAGGATACCTTATAGGAGACCGCCTATTTAAGTGAGAGGACAGGTCACCTCAAATGAATGCACTTACGAATCCAGGAAGTGTCCCGACCACAACGGACAAAACATTAAAGAAGAACAGAGTAAGAAAAATTATTGTGTTGGTACCTAGGGATGTTAGTGGTTCGGATATACTCGAAAACCGGACCGAAACCGGACCGAAACCTTAACGGTCCGGATACGAGTATCAAAAAAAATACCCGGACCGATAAGGAACCGGACCAGAACCCAGAAAATACCCAGAATCGGTCCCCCCACCCCACACCCCGCCCCTCTATCCACTCCCCAGCATTCCTCCGTCAGCTCTAATTAGTTGTAAATTGATCAAACTTTATATGGTCATAACTTTGCGCTCGGACGTCCGTTTTACCTAATTTTTTTTTGATTTCGCGTATTTTTTCGAGACGAATAATCCCAAACGGACTATTCAGCCGATTTCTCCAAAAACTTCTATCTTGCCCCTCAATTTCACTTTCCCCAAAATCGTTACGTTTTTTCCCTTTTCAAATCTAAATATCTCGCGATGTACAATTGATTTCAACATAAATATTGCGTGGAACCGCGTTCGAGAATGTCAATTTCAGTATTGGAAATTCAATTTAAAAAAAAAATGGCCCGACTTAAAATTTACCGTCCCGACCGAGAACCGACCGATAGGTTTCGATCCGACCGATCTCGTTTCCAGATCGAAACTTACGGTCCGACCGGTAAGCTTATCGGACCGGTCCCGGTAAGCTGATACCCGGATCGGACCGGTCCGATAACAGCACTATTGGTACCGTTGACTTGGCTTACAATAAACACTGACGGTTCAAGACATCGCGTTCACCGCACAGTAAGTAAGTTCGATATTATTTAACTATGGAAGATTCAAAGCTACAGCTACCTATCCAGATGCATCATCGGTCCGCCGAAAGATTGCTAGAAATACACCTTATGAGTGCGCCAAAATCTCTTTCAAGAGGGGATTGTTGGAAATTTACTAAATATGGAATTAAGTTTATCCCATTATTTAGGACTCGAACAATTTGGGGTCCCGCACTTCAGAAATGTCATTTCCACACACGTGCACACGTAGTGCCAGATATCGTAAATTTTACTAATGAAAGAATTATTGGTACGTAAATAACATGTTTGAGACATAGAATGATGGATGATTATTAGCCAAATAACAAGCGTTCCATGTTGGTAAACGAAGGAAGAAGTGTGCGAAGTGTAAGATGAAATAAGTCGTTAATCGTCGCGGAGCCGTGAAAGGCCGCGACCCATCCTCGTCGGAGCGCCACGACACCTCCAGCAAGAGTCGTGACTCTAATTTCCTATTCATCCACTGGAGCTCAGGTGCCGCGATGATTCTCAGGCAATGAGGCCGACGGGAGCTAAAAGGTTTCTGACTCTTGGGCTGGTTTTGGAGCATTCAATCTCCATTACTTGGCACATGAATTTAGCCATTATTTGGATGAATTGTAACCCCTCAATGAGTGTCATTACATGACTATTGAAAGATATTACCTGGCTAGTTGGGAGGTCATCTTCATTACACTATAAATTGAGGTCTTTGGATCAATTGGAAGAACACACCAAACTTCAGATTTCTGATTTACTTCTTCTTAGCTTTTTTCATATACTCAAAGGTTCATTCTTTTAGTAAACACTTGAGTATCCTTTTCTCATTTATTTGTTGTTGTTTTATCTTGAGAGACAAGTTTCCAATCACCGAAAAAGAATACATACGTGACATTATTGTCTTAAGGACAGAGTAAATATTATTCGACTCAGCAAACCTGATTTTGTTCTTATTTCCAGATTGTAATCTTTGTAATAGTTACTTATTACTCATTCCTAGCAATTGTTGTAATTGCAATCATTGTACTCACAATATCTCCGTTATTCAGATGATGTTTTCATTGGTTGCAGCTGAAGTTTCGACGCTGAAACAGAGCCAAATGAATCTCACTTCTCTAATTTCGGCTCATGGATGTAAGGTACTTGCTGAAACTTTTTGGAGTCTCCAGCTAAGAAGAATTTTTAGGACAATGTTGATGGTGGGTTAATGGTATTTTTCCCTAGAGATAATGCGATGAAGAATTTTATGTTGAAATATAAAAATTTGATTGTCGATGGGAAGTAATCATTGCTCGAGTATTATGGGGTGTATCAATCTATGGGGAGCTTGAAATCAAACAACGGCGTGGTGAACACTTTTGTAAGATTATATTAATCTCTCTTGGGGAGTCTTTCATTAATATCAAAGTATATATAGAGTACAATGTTCATCCCTTATACAATATGAATCCTAAACCTATACAAAAGAGGAATCCTAGTCTTACCATAATTATATTTACATAATATATGGAAATATTCTAATTATGGGTAGGGATACAATTGTTTCTATAATATACATGCTTACACACCCCCTCAGTCGGAGCAGGAGGAGGCCGGACGCTGAGACTGGATCTGAAGTCAAGAAATAATTGTCTGGGAAGTCCTTTGGTAAATATATCTGCATACTGATAGGATGATGAAACATGTAACACTCTTACATGACCTAGTGTAACTTTCTCACGAATAAAGTATAGGTCTATCTCAATGTGCTTGGTTCGCTGATGTTGAACCGGATTATGAGACAAATAGATGACAGAGATGTTATCACAGTACACAATAGATGCCTGACGCAAAGGACATCAAGTTCTAATAAGAAATTTCTCGAGCCAACAAATCTCGCCATTACATTTGCAACGCCTCTATACTCAAATTTCAAGACTGGAGCGAGATAGGCGTCATTACTGCGTACTAAGAAATCAGATTATCCCTAAAAACACAAAAGCCGTAGGTGGAGCGTCAGCGTTTCGGACACCCCCGCCTACCGCATCCGTATATGAAAGCAACCTGTTTGGAGCAGAGGGGCATAGGTGCAAACCATAATCAAGAGTGCCCTTAATGTATCGAATGATACACTTAAGAGCAGTGAAATGAGACTCCTTGGGGGCATGCATGAATAAGCACACCTACTGAACAACATAAGGTATGTCTGGCGTGGTGAAGGTGAGATACTGAAGTGCACCTGCAAAGCTCTTATACAAAGTAGGATCAGAGACTGGAGCACCATCCATGGCACTGAGCTTAGATTTAGAATCAACTGGAGTAGGCACCTCTTTGTAGTTTGACATCGTAGCCCTGTACACAATCTCTTCTGCATACTTACGCTGACACAAGAACATATGATTGGCAGACCTGGTCACTGATATCCCAAAAAAATAACTCAGTTTCCCCAAATCAGTCATTGCAAATTCGAACTTAAGCAAGACAATAATCTCATTTTTCAATCCGTCGGAGGAGACAGTAAGCACAATATCATCCACGTACAGTAATAAGTAAGCAATGCTACTACCTCGATAAAAAATGAAGAGTGATGTATCACTTTTGCTGTATACAAACCAATCTGCAAAATATACCTGGAAAAACGATCATACCATGCATGGGGGGCCTACTTTAGGCCATATAGTGACTTACGGAGACGACACACATAGTGGATCACTGACGGGAACCCTGATTTACGACGCGTGATCGTTAATCTCAGGTCCCCATGTAAAAATGCATTCTTCACATCAAGTTGATGTATCAGCCAGTGTTTGCCCATGGTTATGCTCATAACTGTGCGAATGGTAGCAGGTTTGACAATCGGACTGAATGTATCACCACAATCAATGCCCTCTTATTGATTTGTGCTATTAGCCACAAGTCTTGCCTTATACCTCTCAAGATCTCCACTGTCTCTGAATTTGTGACGAAATAGCCACAGACAACGAATCACATTCACCCCCTCAGGTCTAGGTACTAGATCTCATGTGTGTTGTTTAGTTAAAGCATTGAATTCCTCAGTCATAGCCGCATTCCAATTAGGATCTTGTTTGGCCGATATAGGGTTCTTGGAAATTGATGAAATGGTTTAGGCAGACAAGTTAAATTGGAATTTAAGTTTGAAGATTCCATGCTTTGCACGAGTTTCCATTTGGTAAGTGGGGATAGTAGGAGGTTCCAAGGCGGAGGGATTTGTTGGATACGGAAAAAGAGGGACATACGCCGGAGTAGGCACCGCGGCGCTAGAGGGAACCGTCGGCAGCGCCATGGCACCGTGATCAAGTGTCGCGGCGCTGGAGAACTGACAGACCTCTCTGATGTTTTGGCGCCATGGCGCCTCAGCACTGGGCTGCGGCGTTATCGACGGTGAATCGGGGACATGTTCGCAGGAGTTTTGGCACCGCGGCGCTGATGCTGAAGAAGAACTGATATGCTCTAGTTTACTTAGGATGATGGGAGAGATGACAAGATCGTCAAGAAAAGAGTAATCCGGTTTTTGGAACTTTTTAAGATTCGAAAACGGGAATGTGGTCTCGTCGAATGTGACGTGACAAGAGATGTGGATCTGACGAGTGGACAAGTCATATCATAGATAGCCCCTATAGTTCGGCGGGAAGCCTAGGTAGACACAAGGAGTGAACCGGTGGCTAGTTTATGAGGGGAAGTAGAGGCAAGGTTAATGTCACGACCCGACCTCGGGCACGTGACTGGTGTCTTACCCCGGGCACCCTTGTGATACAACATCAGAGAAAACCAGCGGAAGTAAACTCATAGACAAGAAACAATATAAAAATATGAAACAGGCTAACCCAAAAATGGCTACCTCTCCGTAAATATAAACATAACAAAAACTGAACAGTTACATCCTTTACAACCCAATTTATAATGTGACTACAGTCCGTAAGAGTTTGTAATAACTATGACGACAGGCCCCGCCATACCCTGAATGTACATAATAACTACAACATCAGGGAGAACCGTACCAAAAGTCAAGCCTCCGGAGAAATGGAGCTTCTGACACCTGATCAAAGATCCTAAGAATGAGGATCCACCACCGCTACCTTACACGCGGCATTTAACGCAGCCCCAGCGGAGTCAAGACACACATGTACCAAGTATGTAAAACTGAAAAATACTGTAATAATATCATAAGTCTAAATAAAGCTGGAGTCATGGATGATAATCAAATTACAGTACATTGTGCCTTACTAACAATGAGAGTAACAAGTATAAACATTACTGCATAAAAATAGGAGGCTCATGATCAAAACAGGGTCACCCGCCCGTAGTATCATTAAACAATCCTACTCCTGGGACTATTTCACCCGCATAGGTCATGTGGACCCGCATGAGGTCATCCGCCTCGCATGAGACTATTTCACCCGCATGAGACTATTTCACCGGGCCCGCAATGAGTACAAACTCCACACTCGCATCATGGGTAGCAAATCCATGGAATAAGTAGTAACCCGGGGTCTACCCCGTAATAATACATAACCTAGCACAACCGGCTATCATACATAACATAAGCGCTACCGAGTTATCATAACATAAGCAAGTTAAGAAATCCCCTAACTTCTTAATAACATTATTAATATATCCTCTCATTTTAGTTTACTTAAGGCACTAACGTGTCATTTAAGAGAAAATTCGGGAATTCAACCCAAGTACCACGTACCTCTAACCTTTTAAGAATGACTCTTTTTTATATAAAACTTCCAAGATACTAATAATCGTAGTATCAAGTCACGACTACTTTCCAAGACAAGTCATATTTCCTTTTAGAAATATAATCGGCTTCTAAATCAAGTGACTTCTTTCCTTTTAAAACCTTAGGCAATTGATGCCTTCAAATCAATTTGTCTTTCATAAATTCAAATCATTTATCCTTACTTATTTTACTTAGAGTAAATCTTTCTTTTGTTAACCTTCCATAAAGCTAATTTAACCAACTTCCCATAAAGTCGTTATATTAACTTTATACATTAGTCAAATACATTTCCCTATATCCAAGGGACTTATACTTTTAAAACGAAACAAGTATCATATACTTAAAACACTTCAAGTCCCTTAACTTTGAAAACTTAGGACATCCTTAATACTTTTAAAGAAGTGAGTTAATCCCCTTACTCACCCAAATTTTCAATTCTTAAAACAAGTAAGGGATATCAAAGTCTTGTACGTCTACCGTACTATATAAGTGAAATTATTCATGCTCAAGAGATAGGAAAGTTCCACATACCTCTTCGGGTCAATCCACTCGCAAGTCCAATATGCCGCACGTAGTATGTTAACCTATAGTGACCATAATACGTTCATTAGCTTCTAGCTTCAACGTAGAACATTCTAATTGAAAAGCCCCTTATTCTACGGAAAAATAGACAGCACTTCCTTTGTTTCTATATACTTTTCCACCTTTTCAAGGTCCGATATCAACCACTAAACGCCACATTTAAGGCCCAATAATTCAGAAATACAAGGGGATTACACGCCTAACTTGGACGTGTAAAATTTTGTCTCACAATACAAAATAAACCATCCAATAAGTTTAAGGTATTATCTAGGCTATAACATGTTCACATATCACCCTTATCCAATCCTTTCAAATCCAAATTGTATTTCCTACATGCAATATATCTAAGAGCAATATTGACAACTACAAGTCCTTTCTTCCACACATGCAACACAATTTACTAGCAAAAGAGAAAAGATTATTACCTTAGAGCTTACCCCAAATTAGTCCAATAAATTTCACTTGCCTTCTTTCCACAATCACCTCCACAAACCTCCTACAAGCTTGTCAACAAGTTTCCTTCTTGCCACCTTTTTGGACCTTCTCTAGGCCTTGGTTTCTTCTTAAATTTCTAGAGAGAATGGGGAGGAATTTTTAGAGAGAAGGAAGAGAGGTTTTAAGAGAGAAGAATGTTTTTGGAAGAATGACCAAGTCTTCAAGACTTGGTCAAATAAATAGCATTTCCACTAACTCCGATCGGAGGGAAACTTGTCACCCTACCATGGCCTTTTAAAAGAAAATATCTTATTCCCCCCCCCAATTTTCGCAAAAATCCCGCCTCGGCCCTGCAGCCGGCGCCGCGGCGCTGAAACCTCCGAGAATTTTCAGTACTTCCGGCGCCGCGGCCCTGCATTCCGGCGCCGCGGCGCTGCAACTTCAGAGAATTTCAGCATATCCGGCGCCGCGGCCCTGCATCCGGCGCCGCGGCGCTGCAGCCCCTGACCGAAAATTCTTTTCTGCTCGATTGCGCACTGAACTTGTAACTTCCATAACTTTCTACTCCGATGTCCTATCGACGAACGGTTTGTTGCGTTGGAAACTAGACTCAACGAACTACATACTAGGCCTTTGAACCACCTACGAACTCCTAACGTAACAGGACATAAACCGCCTCAAACTTGACTAAAAACCCATCCGAACCATTCCGTCAACCCATCATTCTAAAATTTAAGTCTCTATTCCTTTCGTACGTTCTCAAAAGCATGACCTGACTTACGGGGTGTAACATTCTCCCCCCTTAGAAACATTCGTCCCGAATGTTCCTTCTAGGCTTACTCAAATCACAACATCGACGTAGACCCTCCTAACTAATCTTCTTGCAAAAGAACGCTCTTCACGGCCACAACAATACTTGAGCATAAATGCCAAATTAAAAACTAACAAGCAGGAAAGTGGGTTACCTGGAGTTGTAGGGAACAAGTGAGGATACTTCTTCATCATGTCCTCCTCTGCTTCCCATGTCATTTCTTCCCTGTTCTCGTTCCGCCATAAGACCTTGACGGAAGCCACATCCTTTGTCCGTAGTCGCCTAACCTGGCTATCGAGTATCGCTATGGGACTCTCCTCATATGACAACCCCTCTGTCACCTGGACATCATAAATCGGGTGCACTCTAGATGGATCTCTAATACACTTTCGCAACATAGACACATGAAAAACTGGATGTACTGCCTCCAGATCGGATGGCAAATCCAACTCATAGGCAACCTTGCCTACCCTACGGACAATCTGATAAGGCCCAATGTACCTTGGGCTAAGTTTCCCCTTCTTCCCAAATCTCATCACGCCCTTCATGGGTGATACCTTCAGGAAGACCCAATCATCCACCTCAAACCTGTTGTCGACGCCGATGATCTCAGATACGACTTACCGACTCGAAATGACAATAACCACTTGGATAAGCTTCACCTTATCCATCGTCACGAATCAAGTCCGCCCGACTAATCGAACTTCTCCCACCTCAAATCAGCCTATCGTGACTGCACTTCCTCCCGTATAAGGCCTCATAAGCGCGCCATCCGAATACTAGAATGGTAGCCGTTGTTATATGCAACTCGGAAGAGGTAAATGATCCTCCCACTACCTCGAATCAATAACACAGCCCGCAAAGATATCCTCGCGTTCGGATAGTACGCTACTGCTCGCCGATCCGAGGATGAAACGCGATCGAGACTCACCTGTGTCCCTAATCCCTTCTGGAAAGACTTCCAGAAGTTAGCCGTGAACTGGGCTCCTCTGTCTGAAATAATCGATATAGGAACTCCGTGCAGTCTCACAATCTCCCCGATATACAATCTAGCATAATCCTCAGCCGAAAAAGTCGTCCTGACTGGAAGAAAGTGGGTTGATTTCGTCAGCCGGTCGACAATAACCCAGATGGAATCATTCTTTCTCTGAGTGTGAGGTAACCCTGTAATAAAGTCCATATTGATCACCTCCCACTTCCATGTCGGAATCTCTATCATCTGCAACAACCCACCAGGCTTCTGGTGCTCCACCTTGACCTGCTGACAATTCGGACACTGCGCCACAAATTCCGCAACGTCCCTCTTCAGGCCATCCCACCAATATATACACCTGAGGTCATGGTACATCTTAGTCGACCCCGGATGAATAGAGTAACGAGCATTGTGTGCCTCCCTCAGAATCTGCTGACGAAGTCCCGCTACATCGGGTACACATAACCTACCCTCAAATCTTAGCACCCCATCAGGTGTTACCTCAAATAGACTCTTCTCCCCCCGAAGAGTCGTATCTCAATACCGTACCATAATCGGATCCTCATACTGTCGCCTCTTCACCTCCGCGATGATGGAAGACTCGGCAACCTCTCGAACCCGAACCCCACTACTATCAGAACCAACCAAACGAACCCCAAGGCTCGCTAGCTGATGTAACTCGCGGACCATGCCCCTTTTCTCTCGCACATCCGACGGACTACCCATCGATCCGCGACTAGGCATCTGCAACTATATCGCCTTCCCCGGGTGGTATAGATATCGACATCATAATCCTTAAGTAGCTCTAACCACCTTCTCTCGCCGTAAGTTCACTCCTCCTCGTCAAGATATACCGAGGCTCTTGGGTCTGTAAATATCCACATGAACTCCATACAAATAATGTCTCCGCATCTTCAAGGCATGAATCATCGCCGCCAACTCTAAGTCATGTGTGAGATAGTTCTTCTCATGCTTCCCGAAATGTCTAGACGCGTAGTTATAACTTTGTCGCGGCCGCATCGCGACGCACCCAAGCCCGACACCCGACGCATCACAATAAACCACATATCCGCCTAAACCTCCGGAAGAGGCGATCAAGCGCCGTCAACTTCTCCTTCAAGAATCGGAAGCTCTCTCACAAGCATCCGCCCACCGAACATAGCCGCTTTCGAGTCACTTAGTCAAAGGTGCCAAGCAAATTTCCACAAATCTCCGATAATAACCCGCAGGCTCAAACGCTACGCACTCCGCTTGTAGCTGGTCTAGGCCAAGTCTGATCGCCAATCCTTTGTCAGACAACCCAATACCATCGGCCCCGATAACATGCCCTAAGAAAGCCACTGAAGCCAACCAAAACTCGCATTTCGAAAACTTGGCATACAACTGCCGGTCCCGGAGGACTCTGATACGCGGTAAGATGCACACACTTTAAACGCAAGTGCACGTTATCGTGACAAGTAGTATAGTCTTGATAAGACCGAATATCGTCCTCAAGGATTAGGGTTCAATTACCAATTACCTATTTTTTGGTATTTATTTGGTAAATTGATGTTTGGATTTGTTGTTTATAACTAAGAATTATGAAAGCTATTTAACTATAAAGATTTACTTCAGTGGTGATGAGAATAGGACTTCCATGTATCCTCACTATCTGCTTATGCTACTTACTAATGCATTAACTTATGATATTCTTCTTTAGGAGAAAGCAGGTTTACGAAATTGTTTTATACTCCCGCTAGGGTTATATAAACACTCAACCCCAGTATCGCACCTTACCTACCTTTCGGTGATAAGGATAACTTTATAGGAGGATTAAGAACAAAAACCTAGTTGACCGTCACACACAATGCGCAAAATTAGGGTTGTTAAGCCTCTCATCAACGCTACATAAATAATTGAGGTATTTTCATCCCCAATCCAAGAATGTCTACCCAACTTACAGCATATTCACAATCCCCCCTTTTCAGAATCTGATTAGAAATCATATAGTGATAATTAGTTGTCAATTAATTACCAAGAGTTCAACTCAATTATTGGATAGATCTCACAATAAGAAAAATAACCATAAGCATGCATTAATTTATAACATAAGTTTCTAGCAATTCAACATGGAAAGCCCTATAAGAGAATTAGTTCCTAGCCATTGACATGACAAGAACTAATCCCATGTTCATCATACAAAAACTGAAATAAAGAAAAGAAAAGTAAAGAAAAGTACTTAAGAATGAGTCTCCAAGCCTAGCATCCAAGGGTTGTGTTGTGGAATATTTACAAGATGGAATGGTGGATGGATGGATGTAGAATGGTGAATGGTAGAATGGAGAATGAATAATTCTTCTAATGATGTAGAGTATTTATAGCCAAAGAACCCTTTTGGTGAAGGCTTAGGGATTTGTAGGAAAGGAAAAGTTATTAGAATCCTTTTAGGTAAGGGTTTTAAGGTAGGAAAAGTTATCCATTTAGGTAGGAAAAGTAATCCCTTTAGGATTCTGAAAACATGTCAAATTCGCCTGCATTTTAAATCCAGCGCCACGGCAGATCGAAGCCATGGCTACCAAATTCAGAACTCTCGGGACTTTCAAAGATTTCGCCAAGGCTGCCGCCAGCGCCGGCTCGGTGATTTGCCAGAGGATTCTGCTTTGTCGTCATTTTTCCGTCTGACTTCGCTGGATCTCTCTATAATTCCTAACTTCTTAGACTTCATTTCTTGGCCCTTTTTGTGTGCAATTCCATCTCATTTATGCTCATTTCATCTCCTTTTCGTCATTTTTCCATTTCTGACCGCTGTGACACAAAAGAAAGGAAAACGACCCTAATACTATACTAAACATAAATAAAATGAGTAAAATACTAATTAAAAATGACTCAAAAAGTGTATATAAAATACACCGATCAGACTCCCAATACCGCCCTCAAATGATCTGCATTTTCCTGCTTTGTGCGCGAATAAACAAGGATATCATCAATGAATACTATAACGAACATATCCAAGAATGGCTTGAACACCCGGTTCATCAAATCCATGAATACCTGGGCGTTGTCAACCCGAAGACATCACCGAACTCATAGGCCCATACCGGTCCCGAATGCGATGTTGGGATATCCGCTCTAACTCGCACTGATGATAACTGCATCGCAGTCTATCTTGGAGAAACATCTCGCACTCGCAATCGTCAAATAAATCATCAATCCCGGGAGCGGGTATCTGCTTCGATAGTTACCTTATTCACCGTCAGAATCAACACACATACGCAGCGTCCCATCCTTCTTCTTTACAAATAAAACCGACGCTCCCCAGGGAGAAACACTAGGCCTGATAAAGCCTTTTCCAAAGAAATACTTCACCGGTCTTTCAACTCCTCACCAAGAAAGTGCCATCCTGTATGGTGGAATAGATATAGGTCGAGTGTCCGCGACATATCAATGCAAAACTCAATCTCCTCTCGGGAGGATACCCGAGATCGCTCGGGAATACGTCTAGAAACTCTCTAACAACCGGAACTGACTGAAGGTCTGGTATCTCGGCCTCAGTGTCGAATACCCGAACCATATAGTAGATATACCCCTTCCGCACCATCTTTCTAGTCTTGAGGTAAGAAATAAACCTACCCCTCGGCGACGCAATATTCCCCTTCCACTCGATAACCGGCTCCCGTAAAATCGGAACTGCATCAATCTCTCTCATACCCACATTGGCATAGCAAGATGCTAGCCAATCCATACCCATAATCATATCAAAGCCCGTCATATCCAACTCTATCAAGTCGGCTAGGGTCTGACGACTGTATATAGTCACTGGGCAAGCCTTATATACCCGCTCAGCTACCACCGAATCACCTACTAGCGTAGCCACCTCAAAAGGTTTTATGGACTCGGGCTCTATTCCTATTCTACCAGCAATATGAGGAGATATATAGGACAAGGTAGAACCTGGATCTATCAAAGCATATACATCACAACATGAAACCAATAATGTACACTGACGACATCCGTGACGCCTCCGGTCCCGACACCGACATAGCATAAATGCGGTTCGAGGACCGCTGAATCGACCCCACCACGACTTCGCCGCGCTCGCTGGTCCGTGAACACCCTCGCCTCCGGCGCATGACCACCAAGACGAAGATCCAAAGAATCGACTTCGCTTACCAACCATAACACTTCCGCCTCGCCTGACAATCTCTCTCAAATTGCCTCACGACCACAAGAGTAACAAGCTCTCGAGGAACACGACACTTCATAATGGCAATCGCCACATCGACCACACCGAGGTGTAGGTGGCCTCGCTCGATCGAACTCGTTCCTCCGGGAACCCGGCCCCGAGCCCCGCCCCGCCTCAATACCTCAGACGTCCCGAAGACGGTGGATGAGCGCTCTGAACCGGCTGAGGTGCAAATCTGGTCTGCTGCTGAGGTTGTCTGCCTCGAAAACTACCAGAGGACTCGCCCCGCCCTCTCGCGATATCTATCAATCCATCGCCCTACGCTCTCACACCTGGGCGCATAAGCTCGCATGCGGCAATGTCCATGCCCGCCAAGAGTTACTCCGTGCAACCTCTCGCTAAGTAATCATCGAGCCTCGTGACATAGCGGTGCACTCGCCCTCCATGTTCGCCACTAAAGCGGGACGACGAGCCAACGAGTCAAACTCTACGTTGTACTCCAGACCGCCCGCCCGCCTGCCTCAATGTCATAAATTTATCGCCCGAGCTCTCTCATCCGCGAGGCAAGAAATGGCTAAGAACGCCTCGAGAACTCGTCCCAAACACCGGAAGCACATGCTCCCCGACGCTTCCTATGAATCAAACTACCAATCGCAGATCACGCAAACGATGTGAACCCAATACTACCGAATGTCTTCGAGGCCTTGATCACTCTCATGATCCATTGAATTGTCGGATAAACTCCGAGGATCATCCTCGTGCCTCACCCATAGAACTCGTGGCTGCAACTCAAAAAGTCCCAAGTCTCGCTATCGACGGGGTGAACTACGGTACAACCGAACCGCCTCCGCTCTGCCCTCCTACCTTGCCACGATCCTGGCTAATAATCGCCATCTCTCAGTAGCGCATATCCTCTCGCTTCCAGCCGTAGAATCGAGGCTCGTGTACCGCGGTCTCGTGAGGCCGCTGCCGCTTCCAAACTCGCTGGCCGCGACGCCGTGGAACTCGCCGTCCAAACACCACTGTGTAAAGATTGGGCATGTGCCCTCGTAACCCTCTGCGTCCTACTAGCAGCTCCCTCAGCTGTCTTGCCCTTCTGGACCGCGGTTGCCTTGCGTGGAGGCATAACTGATACATAAAAATATGTCAGAGGGAGTTCAACCTATAACACAGCTCTATTACACGATCTTAGAGTGAAAGAATGGAAAATCCTAAATATCTCAGAGCCTCTCGACATAAAGTGTGGTGCACGACACACCGATAATCAAGACTTACTAGATACACTGTAGACACTTTCGAGGATTAATCGCTCGATACCACTTTTTGTCACGCCCACTCGCCCGTGGATCGTGCCTTACCCCGAGCACCCTTGTGATACAACATCAGAAAAAACCAGCGGAAGTAAACTCATAGACAAGAAACAATATAAAAATATGAAACAGGCTAACCCAAAAATGGCTACCTCTCCGTAAATATAAACATAACAAAAACTGAACAATTACATCCTTTACAACCCAATTTATAACAGGACTACAGGCCTCTAAGAGTTTGTAACAACTATGACGGGACAGGGACCCGTCATACCCCTGAATGTACATAATATCTACAACACCAGGGAGAACCGTACCAAAAGTCAAGCCTCCGGAGAAATGGAGCTTCTGACACCTGATCAAAGATCCTAAGAATGAGGATCCACCACCTGCTTACCCTTACATGCGGTATGAACGCAGCGCCCGAGGAAGGGGGTCAGTACACAATATGTACCAAGTATGTAAAACTGAAAAATATTGTAATAATATCATAAGTCTAAATAAAGCTGGAGTCATGGATGATAATCAAATTACAGTACACTGTGCCTTACTAACAATGAGAGTAACAAGTATAAACTTTACTGCATAAAAATAGGAGGCTCATGATCAAAACAGGGTCACCCGCCCGTAGTATCATTAAGCAATCCTACTCCTGGTACTATTTCACCCGCATAGGTCATGTGGACCCGCATGAGGTCATCCGCCTTGCATGGGACTATTTCACCCGCATGAGACTATTTCACCCGCATGGGCCCGGTGGGCCCGCAATGAGTACAAACGCCGCACTCGCATCATGGGTAGCAAATCCATGGAATAAGTAGTAACCCGGGGTCTACCCCGTAATAATACATAACCTAGCACAACCGGCTATCATACATAACATAAGCGCTACCGGCTTATCATAACATAAGCAAGTTAAGAAATCCCCTAACTTCTTAATAACATTATTAATATATCCTCTCATTTTAGTTTACTTAAGGCACTAACATGTCATTTAAGAGAAAATCCGGGAATTCAACCCAAGTACCACGTACCTCTAACCTTTTAAGAATGACTCATTTTTATATAAAACTTCCAAGATACTAATAACCGTAGTATCAAGTCACGACTACTTTCCAAGACAAGTCACATTTCCTTTTAGAAATATAATCGGCTTCTAAATCAAGTGACTTCTTTCCTTTTAAAACCTTAGGCAATTGATGCCGTCAAATCAATTTGCCTTTCATAAATTCAAATCATTTATCCTTACTTATTTTACTTAGAGTAAATCTTTCTTTTGTTAACCTTCCATAAAGCTAATATAACCAACTTCCCATAAAGTTGTTATATTAACTTTATACATTAGTCAAATACATTTCCCTATATTCAAGGGACTTATACTTTTAAAACGAAACAAGTATCATATACTTAAAACACTTCAAGTCCCTTAACTTTGAAAATTTAGGACATCCTTAATACTTTTAAAGAAGTGAGTTAATCCCCTTACTCACCCAACTTGGCAATTCTTAAAACAAGTAAGGGATATCAAAGTCTTGTACGTCTACCGTACTATATAAGTGCAATTATTCATGCTCAAGAGATAGGAAAGTTCCACATACCTCTTCGGGTCAATCCACTCGCAAGTCCAATATGCCGCACGTAGTATGTTAACCTATAGTGACCATAATACGTTCATTAGTTTCTAGCTTCAACGTAGAACGTTCTAATTGAAAAGCCCCTTATTCTACGGAAAAATGGACAGCACTTCCTTTGTTTCTATATACTTTTCCACCTTTTCAAGGTCCGATATCAACCACTAAACGCCACATTTAAGGCCCAACAATTCAGCAATACAAGGGGATTACACGCCTAGCTTGGACGTGTAAATTCTGCCCCACAATACAAAATAAACCATCCAATAAGTTTAAGGTATTATCTAGGCTATAACATGTTCACATATCACCCTTATCCAATCCTTTCAAATCCAAATTGTATTTCCTACATGCAATATATCTAAGAGCAATATTGACAACTACAAGTCCTTTCTTCCACACATGCAACACAATTTACTAGCAAAAGAGAAAGTATTGTTACCTTAGAGCTTACCCCAAATTAGTCCAACAAATTTCACTTGCCTTCTTTCCACAACCACCTCCACAAACCTCCTACAAGCTTGTCAACAAGTTTCCTTCTTGCCACCTTTTTGGACCTTCTCTAGGCCTTGGTTTCTTCTTGAATTTCTTGAGAGAAGGGGGAGGAATTTTTAGAGAGAAGGAAGAGAGGTTTTTAGAGAGAAGAATGTTTTTGGAAGAATGACCAAGTCTTCAAAACTTGGTCAAATAAATAGCATTTCCACTAACTCAGATGGGAGGGACACTTGTCACTCTCCCATGGCCTTTTAAAAGAAAATATCTGATTTCCCCCCCAATTTTCGCAAAAATCCCGCCTCGGCGTCGCGACCCTGCAGACGGCCGCGCTACCAAACCTCCGAGAATTTTCAAGATTTCCGCGCCGCCTCGCATTCCGGTGCCGCGGCGCTGCAACTTCAGAGAATTTCAGCATATCCGGCGCCACGGCCCTGCATCCGGCGCCGCGGCGCTGCAGCCCCTGACCGAAAATTCTTTTCTGCTCAATTGCGCACTGAACTTGTAACTTCCATAACTTTCTACTTAGATGTCCTATCGATGAACGGTTTGTTGCGTTGGAAACTAGACTCAACGAACTACATACTAGGCCTTTGAACCACCTACGAACTCCTAACGTAACGGGACATAAACCGCCTCAAAGTTGACTAAAAACTCATCCGAACCATTCCGTCAACCCATCATTCTAAAATTTAAGTCTCAATTCCTTTCGTACATTCTCAAAAGCATGACCTGACTTATGGGGTGTAACAGTTAAGATAACATAGACAACCAAATATTCGGAGATGATCATAAGAGGGGACTCTATGATAGAGAATTTTGGTAGGGGTCATATTGTGAAGGGTGCTAGTTGGGAGAATATTTAGAACATATTCTGATATTTTAGCAGCATAGACCCAGAAATATTGAGGTAGGGATGCGTGAATCAAAAGAGTGTGAATCATATTGTTAATGGTGCAGATGATTCTTTCAGCTTTACCGTTTTGTGAGGAAGTGTGGGGGAAAGAGAAGTGAAAAACCATGTCATTATTAGTACAAAAACGGTGAAACATAGAGTTGTTGAATTCAAGACCATTTCGCACTGAAAAGATTTTATACCTTTTTCAAATTGTGTTTGAATGAATGTTCGAAACTCAAGTAATTTGACAAACACTTCCGATTTAAATTTGAGAGGATACAACCAAACATAGTGAGAAAAGTCATCTAATAGGATAAGATAGTATTTATGACTGAGAATACTAGTAGCAGGTGATGTCTATAAATCAGCATATATAATATTAAAGGGTGTAAAAGTAACACTAGTGGATGACTTAAACGGAAGACGAGTATGTTTGCCTAAAGAACAAGAAATATAGTTTTGGGCAAGCTTCCCATTACAAGTAATGAAATTATTCTCTCTAAGAAAATTAAAAATTGGGGCTCCTGGATGACCAAGCCTATTATTCCATGCGGAAGAAGAAATGATCGCTAGAGAGACGGGAGAGCTAGATCTGGCAGCAGAGGTTGGAGTGAATTGATAGAGACCCCCCCCCCCCCCGTACTATTTCATCTCGTAAGAGGTGTCCCCGTATGAATATCCTTCACAGTGAAACCATAAGGGTCAAAATCAACAAAGACAGAGTTATTACGAGTGAATTTGCGGATAGAGATTAGATTCTTAATCATTTTTTAATATGTGGGACATATAGGGTATTTTGAAGGGGGAATGAATGAGGAGGTGGTGTGTATGATGTACCATAACCCTTTACTGGAATGCGGTGGCCACTACCAACTGTCACAAATTGAGGATGCTTTAAACCAAACAGTTTGGAAATATTACCTGCAGACCGAGTGAGGTGAGAAGTGGCTCCGGAGTCCATGTACCAGTTGTTGTCAGGCTGTTTCATATTGAGACAACTGAAGGCCTGACCCAACTCAGTGGGTGTCATGCTGGACGAGGGCTGCTGGTGCTGGAACTGCGGCGGCGCCGCGGCGCTGTACGGGTACTGTTGGGGCGCCGCGGCGCTGAACTGAATATGTGGGCCCTGTTGTTGTTGCTGCTGATTCTGTTGTCCGCGACCCCTACCACGACCACGACCTCCTCTGCCGCGACCCTTGCCACCGCATCCCTGCTGCGGTTGAGAGTTTTCTGGCGGTGTTGGATCTTGAGGGCGTGTTTCGACAACTACTTCCTTCTGAGTGTGCTCATTCTGCTTAGCACAGCGAGTCTCTTCGAGCAACAACTGCGAACGAGCTTTGTTAAAACTGGGAAGCGGATCTGCCTGTTGAAATTATGGCGGAAAATGTATCATAGTCGCCTTTGGGAAGACCTACAATCAATTGTAATACCATCTTAGTGTCCGAGACAGGCGTGTCGACGTTGGAGAGTTGATCCGCCAGTAGTTTCAACTGTCTGCAATATTCAGTCATGTTGGAGAAATTTTTAAGGCGTGTATTGTTAAATTGTTCCTCCAAATACACCGCATGAGTGTGCTTGTTATCTTGAAAGATTTCCTCCAAGCGGTTCCATAAATCACGGGATGTGGCACCAGATTTCATGATAGTAAGAAGAAGATCCTGAGAAATACTACCATAAATCCACTGTTTGACGCCGGCGTCTAGGCGACGTCAAGTAGACTCATCAACCTCCGGAGGGCGCGGAATAGTGTCGTCGATGTCGTCAAACACGTTATAGAGACATGCATGATTACGGAACAGTTCAACCCAAGGAGAATACTGACTGTTTTCTTGATCAAGAAGAATGAGAATATAATTCTTGATATTGGTAACAGTGAGGGCGGGATGAAAAGAGGATGACGACGTGGTGGTGGGATTTGTGGAGGTAGATGCGTCAGAATCAGAAGCGTAATCTTGAGTATCCATTTAGATAAGAGAGAAAAGAAGAAGAAAAACCAAGAATTTTGGGAGGAGATGGGGGAGGAACCGCGCGAACCGCCTGGGAGGGGAGGAGCTGGTCGTCGCAAGGCTCACACAAAGAAAAATTCTAGGGTTTTGTGTTAGGTTTTTGATACCATGTATGATGATATTAATTTCCCTTGGGGAGTTTTTCATCAATATTAAAGTATATATATAGTACAATGTTCATCCCTTATACAATAGGAATCCTAAACATATACAAAAGAGGAATCCTAATCTTATCATAATTATATTTACACCATATATAAAAATATTCTAATTATAGATAGGGATACAATTGTTTCTATAATATACATGTTTACAACTTTAGCCATAGGGCTTACTGCGTTTATCTTATACAAAACTCAAAATGTCGCTATTTATCATAATTTTTGCAAACTACCGCTGAGTATCATATATACAGGGTAATGATTGCCGTGTTGTGTAGTTTTTCCATGCTTGAACTAGTTTTTGACTTTTGAAAAAGTTATCATCAAACTAAAATACTTCTTATACCTTGGTAAAAATTCACTCGCGCATCAATATATATAAAATCAATTTAATGACCTCACTAAAATTTATTTATGTGACATTTAAGAAGCATTTGGGGACTTTTAGTTACAAGAAACAGTTTAGAGACTTTTGATAAATATACCTTACCCGTGATCCATGATTAGGGCTGTTAGTGGTTCGGATATACTCGAGAACCGGATCGAAACCGGACCGGTAAACCCGGACCGAAACCGGACCAAAACCTTAACGGTCCGGATACGAGTATCAAAAAAATACCCGGACCGATAAGGGAACCGGACCGGTAACCCGATAAAATACCCGGTAACCAGTCCCCCCCAACCCCTACCCCACTTCTCCTCGTCACACCCCGAACCGGGCGTGGATCGTGCCCTACCTGGGCACCCTTCTACCTTATCAACATAAGTAAACTGCGGAATTTAAATAACACCTCTTTTTTTTCTTTAAAACCAACATACGTGCAAGGGCAAAGCCGACAAGGCTGCCATAATATAAATAAATGTAAGACACTACACCGCATACGAGTCCAATCCTACATATGAATACGCACCTAGGAGTTAAATCAACTATGACGGACAAGGCCCCGCCAGTACTCCATAATCGCATAAAACTCAGATCAAAGAACTTATACCAAAAGATAAACTCCTGAACAAAGGGAGCTATCCAAAACTCGAAAGGCGGTCCTACACCTGCCGATCACCAAACTGCGTACCTAAACCTGCGGCATGAACGCAGCCCCCCGAAGGAGGTCAGTACGAAGAATGTACCAAGTATGTGAACAGTAAGTACTGTAATAAAATCATAACAGTCTAAACAAAGCAGGAGACATGTATGATATCCAATCCTACAGTACATAACACATAAGCAGTCATATCAAGTCAGGGACGCAGGCCCTCAAAGTCATTACTCAATATAACCATGGGTCTCACGCCCATAATATCACTCATGCCCGTGGAATCCTTCCTCACTGCCGGCAGTCCATGATGTAATAACACCAATAAGGATACATGAACACCAAGTCCCACCTGTGTCCTAAATACCTCGTGGTCTCATGCCCCGGAATCCCACCTCGTAAAAGCATGACCATAGGGTAACACAAACAAATCCGGGGACATATATGATAATCAAAATACAGCACATTGTGCCTTACTAACAATGAGAGTAAACAGTAGTATCCTTACAATATAAAGTAGGAAGCTCGGGATCAAGCAGGACCATCCGCCCGCAGTATCATTTAGCAATCCTATTCCTGGGACTATTTCACCCGCATAGGTCGCGTGGACCGCGCGAGGTATTCTCGTGATAGCCGGACCCGCCGCGTGGGACTATTTCACCCGCATAAGCCCTTTCGACCCGCATGAGGTATTCTCGCGATAGGACTATTTCACCCGCATAAGCCCTTACAGACTGCATGAGGTATTCCTCGTGATATTCGGACCCGCCCGCACGGGACTATTTCACCCGCATAAGCCCTACGGACTCGCACGAGGTATTCCTCGCATCGTGGGTAGCAAATCCACTAATTATGCAAATGCCACCAACCCGGGGAATGACCCCGAAACGACTGATATAACAATAGCACACAACCGGCTATTTCCAGCACACATAGTCAAATCCTTAATTACAAGCCAAAGTCCTTACCAAGGCACACTTAGAATAATTCTCTTTAACAAGCCAAAGTACTTATCAAGGCACACTTAGACAAATTCTCAATTTATCAAGCCAAAGTACTAATCAAGTTATACATAGAATAATTCTCTTTTAACAAGTCAAAGTACTTATCAAGGCACACTTAGACAAATCCTCAATTTATCAAGCCAAAGTACTAATCAAGTTATACATAGAATAATTCTCTTTTAACAAGTCAAAGTACTTATCAAGGCACACTTAGACAAATCCTCAATTTATCAAGCCAAAGTACTAATCAAGGCATACGTAGAATAATTCTCTTTTAACAAGTCAAAGTACTTATCAAGGCACACTTAGACAAATCCTCAATTTATCAAGCCAAAGTACTACGTACGTACATTCCTTTATAAAAGACTCCTTTCTATGTAAAGCCCCAAGATACTAACACCCGTAGTATCAAGGCGTGTCTATTTTTCAAAGTAAGTTACTACACTTTTAGAAAACTCATTTCAAAGCTTGAAATCAAGTAACTCCAAATTTTCACAATCTAGGCAACTTATGCCGATTAATCAAAATAGACAACTTTCTAAACCTTCCATAAAGTCGTTATAACCAACTTCCCATAAAGCCGTTATAACCCTTTATGGTTTTAGACGTATCCATTCCTTCAATAACCAAGAGACTTATACTATTAAAACCAAGCATCACATACTTACGAATCAAGTTCTTAACTTTCAAAAATACTTCAAGTCTCTTAATAGTTAGAAAACAAGTTTTCTTCTACTTTTTAAACCTCAAGTAACTTCACCCTTAACGCAAGTTACTTCTCTTAAATCATGTCATTTCTCCTCTTTTAAATCAAATAAGTAAATCACTCCTTTGACTCTCCTAAAGTCATTATAATGACCTTTAGGTTTTAGAACTAAGGCACTAGCCAAAAGATTTGGAAACCACTTCCTTATTAAGACTCCATGTACTTTAAGTAAAAATACCTTCACTTATAAGAATCCAAACTTCACTAAGAAAATGTATTTTACAACTTACAATTTAAACATCAAAGTACAATCAAGGAAGTACATAGAACAAATTCTATTCTAGGCAATCCAAATACAACCAAGGAATGGATCATTTAAGGAGTAAAACTTACTTTCTTTATTCTAAGGAATCATGCTAGAAGAGGAGATAGTTCACATACCTTTTCGGCTAAATCCACAAGCTAGGCGAATCGCGTGCGTAGAAGTGTCAACCTATAATGGTCACAACAAGACTATTAACTTCTAGTCTCTAACGTAGAATAATACTAGGCGTACGGTATCTAATTCTACGGAAAATCGGGCAGCACTTCCTTTGTTTCTACTCACTTTGCCACCTTTTTCAAGGCCGAATACAATAACCAACAAGCCACATTTAAGGCTCCAAACAACAACCAAATAAAGGGGATTACACGCCTTACAATACGTGTAATATTCCGCCCCACAATTCATACCAAATAGTATAATACTACACTAGCCATTCACTACAACATATAACCAATAACACTACGTCTTTTCCAATCCTTTTTCCAATTCAAGTTCTTAGGTCAACATGTTATTTAGTCATAAGCAACTTCAACAACTACAATTTCCTTCTTTATTCAACATGTGACAATCTTAAACGAATAATCAACTTGAATTGAAATCTTAAAGCTAAACATGCTAGTTTTCGGATTAGGGTTCCAATAGCCAAATATATCAAACTTCATACTATATAACACATGCTTGCTAAAATCCATAGCTACAACAATAAGTAAACCTTAATTGCTACAACGACAAGAATATACCTTTAAAGCCCTTAAAATTTCCAAGATTCCAAAGTCGCGCCTTAGCAATTCTTAGCTCCTTTCCTTAAGTTCCAATCCGCTCCAAGCATTCCTTAGAGGCCTATGAAGAACCCTTCTTCAAGTTCCAACTTCAAAGTTGAAGAACTCCCTTAGTTTCCGCCTTGCGACTAACGTAAAAATACGTTTTTTCCGAAATCTTTCTATTGAGATATCCTTACAATACCCTAAGGGACATTGGGTTAAAGTCTTGTGGCTAATGGATCAAAACTACAAAAATTTGTCTTCCAAAAGAAGCCTTGGCCGAGAGCACTTTAGTGAAGAACAATGTTTTCTTGAAAAATTTTCTAAGTATAGAACTTGTCTTGCACTAGTGTAGGATATATACTACTAAGGAGGGCTTAGATAATACCACATGTGAGGCTAGGATGAAGAGCAATTACTAATTAACCAAGTGGCAAGTTGACTTGGTCAACTTTCTCAAGCTTGAAGACTTTGTTCATCTACAATGGTCAATGACCATTTTACCCTTGCACAATTTCGACCAAGACCAAGTGTGGGGGTGCCACGTGTCGCCCTCTCATTCGTCCATAAAATTCCGTAACCCTCGTGGGCCCCACAAAAATATAAAATTCCTCGGGTGGGCCCCACGTGATCAAATCCGTAATAATAAATTTCCATAATATTAATAAGTCCCATACTCTTGACATAATGTATTTTGAGAATCCAATTCTCAACAACGAACATTTTTCCTTTCCGACGTCCGGAAGACTTTCCGTCGGAAAAACAATCCTTCCTTTCGTACTAATTTCCAAGTCTTGTGTTCCTTACGTACATTCACTTACACATGTCCTGAACTTACGGGGTGTAACATTCTTCCCCCCTTAGAAACATTCGTCCCCGAATGTTCTTAGTCGGTTATCCAGCTATACAAATTCCGGCATAAACTCTATACTATGCCTATCAATCAAGACTGCACAAGACCAACGATGCCACGCATGGCCACCACATAACATACGTAAACATAATAATGGACCTTCCGTCCGTGGTCCCTTCTCACAAAACTTGAAGGTTCTGATCTTCCCAAACACGGGATCCTTAGAGGTTCCTTTCTTTCCTTACTTGTCATACTTTCTCGTACTTTCAAACTCATCTAGTACACGTACAAAATCTCAAATTCTGTTTCTGTTCCCCAATCCTTGGAGTTACTAACCAACTTGGCCATTAGGCTACTTGAATTTCCGCTACGGCTCTTCTCGGTCCTTACGACCTAGTTCCGGTGGAACGCGTCCACAACTCGTACAACGATTAACTAAACTTGGGCCTGGCATCCCCAGGACCCTACCACATAACGGGACCATTTCTAACTGACATCACCCCATTCCAAACTATCGGCTGACCCGAAATGAGTCCATAACCCGACTCATCGTCACGCTTAACTTCTCATTCTTAGTCTGAAATAAATCTCTCTCTTATCTCAAGGTACTTCTTACCCTACCCCCTATTCACTAGAGGTTCGTCACATAAGCCAAAGTATTTCTACTGTACAATCTTCCCTATCGGTCTTACACTTATACGGGGTAATTACAACTTGTGAACTCTACACAACTATAGTCTCAGTTCACCTATCATTCTTGTCAACATTCTTACTTCTCACTTTACTAATCAAAGTATCCCTACCTCTGGGGTACTATCACTTACAACTGCTAGCAACGCTATCTTGGTCAATAACATAATCGCTTCCTCACGACTATAGTCTTCTCCTAACCGAGAAACCGAGGCTCGTCTTTGGGGCCTCAAAACAGGGCAAAATAACTTCACGATCGCGAACAACATCCGGTATAACTCCGGGCATAAGCCCTATCAACTCTCTGAGTCGACTAGTAGCTCGCTACTCCTTTGCCACTTCAGGCTGTTGCCCTCCTTGGAGGCATAATCAGTAACAACAATACATCGAGAGGAATTTTCTTACTAACACGGCTCATGGCACGATCTTAGAGTGAGAAGAATAGAAACCAACTCTAAATGTCCTGTAGCCTCACTGTTTATGGGTGTGGCGCGCAACACACCGATAATCAAGACTCTACTAGACACGGTGCCTAGACATTCCGAGATCACCGCTCGATACCACTCTGTCACACTGAACCCGGGCGTGGATCGTGCCCTACCAGGCACCCCTACCTTATCAACATAAGTAAATCTGCGAATTTAAATAACACCTCTTTTTTTCTTTAAAACCAACATACGTGCAAGGGCAAAGCCGAAAGCCGCCATAATATACATAAACAGAAGACACTACACCGCATACGTAGTCCAATCCACATATGAATACAGACCTCTTAGGAGTTAAATCGAACTATGACGGGACAAGGCCGCCCGTACCCATAAGCGTACAAAACACATCGAAAGAACTTATACCAAAAGATAAACTCGAACAAAGGGAGCTATCCAAAAACTACGGCGGTCCTACACTGCCGATCACCAAATCTGCGTACCTAAACTGCGGCGTGAGCGGCCACGAGAGGTCGATGCGAAGAATGTACCAAGTATGTGAGCGATGAAATGCGTAATAAAATCATAACAGTCTAAACAAAGCAGGAGACATGTATGATATCCAATCCTACAGTACATAACACATAAGCAGTCATATCAAGTCAGGGACGCAGGCCCTCAAAGTCATTACTCAATATAACCATGGGTCTCACGCCCATAATATCACTCATGCCCGTGGAATCGCCCGCCATGCCGGCGATCCGGCGATGTAATAACACCAATAAGGATACATGAACACCAAGTCCCACCTGTGTCCTAAATACCTCGTGGTCCCATGCCCCGGAATCCCACCTCGTAAAAGCATGACCATAGGGTAACACAAACAAATCCGGGGACATATATGATAATCAAAATACAACACATTGTGCCTTACTAACAATGAGAGTAAACAGTAGTATCCTTACAATATAAAGTAGGAAGCTCGAGATCAGCGGGACCATCCGCGCAGATCATTTAGCAATCCTATTCCGGGACTATTTCACCCGCGTAGGTCGCGTGGACCCGCGTGGTATTCCTCGCATAGGCTGGACCGCCCGCGTGGGACTATTTCACCCGCATAAGCCCTTTCGGACCGCATGAGGTATTCTCGCATAGGACTATTTCACCCGCATAAGCCCTTACGGACTGCATGAGGTATTCCTCGCATAGGTGGACCGCCCGCATGGGACTATTTCACCCGCATAAGCCCTACGGACTCGCATGAGGTATTCCTCGCATCGTGGGTAGCAAATCCACGGAATTATGCAAATGCCACCAACCCGGGGAATGACCCCGAAACGACTGATATAACAATAGCACACAACCGGCTATTTCCAGCACACATAGTCAAATCCTTAATTACAAGCCAAAGTCCTTACCAAGGCACACTTAGAATAATTCTCTTTAACAAGCCAAAGTACTTATCAAGGCACACTTAGACAAATTCTCAATTTATCAAGCCAAAGTACTAATCAAGTTATACATAGAATAATTCTCTTTTAACAAGTCAAAGTACTTATCAAGGCACACTTAGACAAATCCTCAATTTATCAAGCCAAAGTACTAATCAAGTTATACATAGAATAATTCTCTTTTAACAAGTCAAAGTACTTATCAAGGCACACTTAGACAAATCCTCAATTTATCAAGCCAAAGTAATAATCAAGGCATACGTAGAATAATTCTCTTTTAACAAGTCAAAGTACTTATCAAGGCACACTTAGACAAATCCTCAATTTATCAAGCCAAAGTACTACGTACGTACATTCCTTTATAAAAGACTCCTTTCTATGTAAAGCCCCAAGATACTAACACCCGTAGTATCAAGGCGTGTCTATTTTTCAAAGTAAGTTACTACACTTTTAGAAAACTCATTTCAAAGCTTGAAATCAAGTAACTCCAAATTTTCACAATCTAGGCAACTTATGCCGATTAATCAAAATAGACAACTTTCTAAACCTTCCATAAAGTCGTTATAACCAACTTCCCATAAAGCCGTTATAACCCTTTATGGTTTTAGACGTATCCCTTCCTTGATAACCAAGAGACTTATACTATTAAAACCAAGCATCACATACTTACGAATCAAGTTCTTAACTTTCAAAATACTTCAAGTCTCTTAATAGTTAGAAAACAAGTTTTCTTCTACTTTTTAAACCTCAAGTAACTTCACCCTTAACGCAAGTTACTTCTCTTAAATCATGTCATTTCTCCTCTTTTAAATCAAATAAGTAAATCACTCCTTTGACTCCCCTAAAGTCATTATAATGACCTTTAGGTTTTAGAACTAAGGCACTAGCCAAAAGATTTGGAAACCACTTCCTTATTAAGACTCCATGTACTTTAAGTAAAAATACCTTCACTTATAAGAATCCAAACTTCACTAAGAAAATGTATTTTACAACTTACAATTTAAACATCAAAGTACAATCAAGGAAGTACATAGAACAAATTCTATTCTAGGCAATCCAAATACAACCAAGGAATGGATCATTTAAGGAGTAAAACTTACTTTCTTTATTCTAAGGAATCATGCTAGAAGAGGAGATAGTTCACATACCTTTTCGGCTAAATCCACAAGCTAAGCCGAATACGCCGTACGTAGAAGTGTCAACCTATAATGGTCACAACAAGACTATTAACTTCTAGTCTCTAACGTAGAATAATACTAGGCGTACGGTCTCTAATTCTACGGAAAATCGGCGACTTCCTTTGTTTCTACTCACTTTGCCACCTTTTTCAAGTAGAATACAATAACCAACACGCCACATTTAAGGCTCCAAACAACAACCAAATAAAGGGGATTACACGCCTTACAATACGTGTAATATTCCGCCCCACAATTCATACCAAATAGTATAATACTACACTAGCCATTCACGGCCAACATATAACCAATAACACTACGTCTTTTCCAATCCTTTTTCCAATTCAAGTTCTTAGGTCAACATGTTATTTAGTCATAAGCAACTTCAACAACTACAATTTCCTTCTTTATTCAACATGTGACAATCTTAAACGAATAATCAACTTGAATTGAAATCTTAAAGCTAAACATGCTAGTTTTGGATTAGGGTTCCAATAGCCAAATATATCAAACTTCATACTATATAACACATGCTTGCTAAAATCCATAGCTACAACAATAAGTAAACCTTAATTGCTACAACGACAAGAATATACCTTTAAAGCCCTTAAAATTTCCAAGATTCCAAAGTCGCGCCTTAGCAATTCTTAGCTCTTTTCCTTAAGTTCCAATCCGCTCCAAGCATTCCTTAGAGGCCTATGAAGAACCCTTCTTCAAGTTCCAACTTCAAAGTTGAAGAACTCCCTTAGTTTCCGCCTTGCGACTAACGTAAAAATACGTTTTTTCCGAAATCTTTCTATTGAGATATCCTTACAATACCCTAAGGGACATTGGGTTAAAGTCTTGTGGCTAATGGATCAAAACTACAAAAATTTGTCTTCCAAAAGAAGCCTTGGCCGAGAGCACTTTAGTGAAGAACAATGTTTTCTTGAAAAAATTTCTAAGTATAGAACTTGTCTTGCACTAGTGTAGGATATATACTACTAAGGAGGGCTTAGATAATACCACATGTGAGGCTAGGATGAAGAGCAATTACTAATTAACCAAGTGGCAAGTTGACTTGGTCAACTTTCTCAAGCTTGAAGACTTTGTTCATCTACAATGGTCAATGACCATTTTACCCTTGCACAATTTCGACCAAGACCAAGTGTGGGGGTGCCACGTGTCGCCCTCTCATTCGTCCATAAAATTCCGTAACCCTCGTGGGCCCCACAAAAATATAAAATTCCTCGGGTGGGCCCCACGTGACCAAATCCGTAATAATAAATTTCCATAATATTAATAAGTCTCATACTCTTGACATAATGTATTTTGAGAATCCAATTCTCAACAACGAATATTTTTCCTTTCCGACGTCCGGAAGACTTTCCGTCGGAAAAACAATCCTTCCTTTCGTACTAATTTCCAAGTCTTGTGTTCCTTACGTACATTCACTTACACATGTCCTGAACTTACGGGGTTTAACACTCCCAACCCCCACCCCGATCCTCGGCCCACTCCACAGCCTCTGTCAGCTCTAATTAGTTGTAAATTGATCAAACTTTATATGGTCATAACTTTGCGCTCGGACGTCCGTTTTACCTAATTTGTTTTTTGATTTCGCGTATTTTTTTGAGCCGAATAATCCCAAACCGACTAAAGCTTGTTTGCTTCAGCCGATTTCTCCAAAAACGTCCATCTTGCCCCTCAATTTCACTTTTCCCCCAAATCGTTACGTTTTTTCCCTTTTCAAATCTAAATATCTCGCGATGTACAATTGATTTCAACGTAAAAATTGCGTGGAACCGCGTCCGAGAATGTCAATTTCAGTATTGGAAATTCAATTTAAAAAAAAAAAATGGCCCGACCCGGAAAATTCTTACCGGTCCGGACCGAGAACCGGACCGATAAGGTTTCGGTCCGGGACCGGTTCTCGTTCCAGGACCGAAACCTTACCGGTCCGGTCCCGGTCTGGACCGGTAAGCTTATCGTACCGGTCCCGGTAAGCTGATACTCGGACCGGACCGATCCGATAACAGCACTACCCATCATATACACTGCATTGTGTATACCGTGTATATCACGGAAATACAAAGCAAATTAGGAGATGTTTGTACACGGTTAGGAGATAATATTTACTGTATTTAATTAACATTGTACACTTACCATAATTGCATAATTATTGTTCAAGTAAAATAAGGTAGGAATAAGATTTTCCATATTATAGAAATTGTAAATTATATATATACTCATTCATTAATGAAAATAATCAAAGGATTATTTCTTTCATGGTATCAGAAGTCTAGGTCTCACAAAAACCTTCCGCTCGACTCCCTCGATTTCTGAGACCCTTCTTCAGTTTCCGGGCTATTTTTCTTCCTCTATTCTCAAATATTCTTCCAAATCCCAAATTCACCTATTGTTCATTTGTTATTTTTATGTCAAAGAACATGTTTCATCTTGCCCTTACCGTTTCCAACATCAAGAATCACATCCCTATTATTCTTGAGATGAAAAATGTCCACTATGCGACGTGGGCAGAATTATTTAAGATTCACGCACGCTCGCATCAAGTACTACATCATATCATCCCCTCAGTCAAAGGTACAGAGCCTACACCGGTGTTATGGATAACCTTTGATGCTACCGTTCTCTAGTGAACTTATTTCACTATCTCTACGGCCTCTTGTAGACGATTATTGAACCCGACGCTATGGCGATGGAAACTAGGAATAGGGTGCGTGACATATTCCAAGATAACAAAACTCCCGTGTTGTTACTCTTGAGCAGTAATTTTCTCATATTAACATGGAGGATTTTCCGAACGTCTCAGCCTATTGTAAAAGGCTGAAGGAATTGGCGGACCAACTCCGCAACGTTGGTGCGCCCGTCACCAATGATCGTCTTGTTCTTCAGATGGTTGAAGGCCTATCTGAGGCCTATAATGGCGTTGGTACCCTTCTTCATCAACGTAATCCTCTCCCACCATTTTACCAAGCCCGTTCCATGCTTACATTAGAAGAAACCGGCTTAGCTAAAAAAGGTGGATACATGTGTGAATTCCGTCGTAATGATGACCATGTTAGACTCACTCATTCTCCGAGAATTCTGGCCAAAACTGCAACGACGGTGGCTGCAAAAAGGGTCAAAATCGTAAAAATAATGGCAAGACCCGCGGTGGCAATCACAGTGGTAACGGAGGTGGCCAAAATGGTGGTGACAGTGGCAATGGGTCGCATCAATCGGTCCCCATGGCCCCCGCCATGGAATGGGCCAGCCCTCGCCCAACAATCGTTATTTTTCTCCCGACACCCGTAATCGCTCAGCTTCTAGCACCAGGTTAGACCTAGTTTCTTAGGTCCAACAACTGGTGGCAGAGTTCCATCTGGGTCGGGGCCGTAGGCATGTGTGTTTGGGCCTCGGACCCACATTCGTTTCAGGCAGTGGGCCCATACCGACATCGACAAATGTTGAGGCTACAATGCATACGCTTGGATTAGCTCCTCCAGACCCAAATTGGTACGTGGACACTGGCGTCATTTCTCATATGACGTCCGATCAATGTACTCTCTCGTCTTATTTTAATTTGAGCAAAAATTATGGTATCATTATTGGTAATGGCAACTCAATTCCAATTCGCGGTTATGGACATACCACTTTGTCTCCCTCACATTCACCTCTAGTTTTGAAAAAAATACTCTTCATGCCCTTAACTTAATTAAAAATTTGGTGTATGTCCGTAAATTTACTGATAATTGGGTTTCAGTTAATTTTGACCCGTTTGTTTTTTTTGTGAAGGATTTCAAGGCGGGGACACCACTAATGAGATGCAATAGTAGGGGCGACATATATCCAATCACCAACACTACCTTTATCACGAGTCAAGACATGCCATCTACCTTTGTTGCCCTAGCCCCTTCCTTGTGGAATGAACGTCTGGGTCATCCAGAGTCGTCTATTATTTCTTCTTTACATAAAAATAATTTTATTTCTTGTAGGAGGACACATAATACTCCATCTTGTCATTCTTGTCCATTAGAGAAACATGTTAGATTACTATTTGTAGCTTCTTCTTCTCGTACTTTGATGTCGTTTGGTAATACTCATAGTGATTTATGTACATCTTCCGTTTTGAGTTATGTGGGCCATCGTTATTATGTCTTATTTTTGAATGATTATTCTATTTTTTTGTGGACGTTTCCCTTATCCAAAAAGTCTCAAGTGTTTTCCACTTTCTTAAAATTTCGAGCATTCATCCGTACATAATTCGAACGAAAAATTTAAAATATTCAATGTGATAATGGCAAGGAATATGATAATGGGTTGTGTCGGGAATTTTGTGACACTAATGACATAATTTTTCATTTTTCGTTTCCTCATAAGTCCTCACAAAATGGGAAAGCTGAACGAAAAATTCGTATCATTAATAATATTATCCGAACTTTATTGGCCCATGCTTCCGTACCCCCTTAGTTTTAGCATCATGCTCTCCAAATGACTACTTACCTCCTTAACATACTCCTTAGCAAAGGCTTAGCATATCAATCACACCTTCAAACTCTTTATAATAAAGATCCCTCATATTCTCATCTTCGGGAGTTTGGGTGTTTATGCTATCTATTGTTTCCGTCAACTACAATTAACAAACATCAAGCCTGTTCTACCACTTGTGTGTTTTTGGGTTATCCATCTAATCATCGTGGTTATAAATGTTTTGATTTATCATCTAATAAAATTATATTAGTCGTCATGTTATTATTGATGAAACACAATTTATGTTTGTCAAAGTGAGTAGTCCCGTGCCTGGTTCATATAATTTATAGATGACGAGATCCCACCATATATTTTACATAATTTATTAGACCAATCCTATACCCCTGACCCGCTAGCAGGCCCACTCCTGCCTCTGGTCCGTCTTCTTTAGGACTGTCCAGTGGGCCGACTGCCTAGTCCACCATCCCAGCCCAGTCTCAGCTCTGTCTCGATCCAATTCCTATTTCTGGATTTGGGCCAGCAGACCCACTGCCTGCTGGCCAGTCCGTCACCAATCTGAATTTTACCCAAAATCCACCCATGTCTACCTCGAGTTAAGGGCATGTTACTCGTAGTTAAATGGATATTTTTAAATCAAAAAGACATTTTAATCTTAATTCGAATGTTCTTAAATCCCCACTATCCCGTAACCTATTGTCTGCATTAAATGACCCGAATGGAAAATTGCCTATGAATGACGAATATAATGCTCTTATTGAAAATAACACGTGGGAGTTGGCGCCCCGTCATTATGGTGTTAATATTATTCGGTATATGTGAATTTTTACTCATAAAGATAATTCTGACGGTTCTTTTGCGAGGCATAAAACTCGTCTTGTAGGTGATGGTAAAACTCAACATGTTGGTGTGGACTGTGGATAGACGTTCAGTCCGGTTGTTAAATTGGCTGCCATTCACATTGTTCTCAATTTAGCTCTCTCACAATCATGGCCCATTCATCAATTAGATGTGAAGAATGCTTTCTTGCATGGTGATCTTAAAGAGACATTCTACATGCATCAGTCGTTGGATTTTCGAGACTCCAATTATCCTAATCATGTCTGTTTGTTGAAGAAGTCCTTATATGAGATTAAGCAGGCCCCACAGGCTTGGTATAAATGATTTAGAGACTATGTATCTTCTATTGGGTTATCTCACAGTAGGTATGATAATTCTCTATTCATCTATCATTGTGGGTCTTCCCTGACATATATTCTATTATATGTGGATGATATTATATTGATTAATTCGTCTGATGATTTACTGTTAGTCATATTTTATATACCTTTTTTTAGTCATTTTAGTTAGTATTTTAATCGTTTTTGTTGTGTTTATAGTATTAGGGTAGTTTCTCTTTCTTTTGAGTCACAACGGTTCAAAAAGGCAAAATGGCGAAAAAAGTGAAAAATGGGCATAAAAGGAGGAATCCGAGGCAGAAAATGACAGAAATTGACAACCCGGACGAATGTCATGCAGCGCCACGGCGCCGAACAACAGGGTCGCAGCGTCGGAACAGCTGAGAGGCCACAGGAATTATGGGCGCCGCGGCTCCAGTCTGCAGGGCCACGGCGCCGACGCAGAAATTTAAGTTCCAAAGTTAATTTGGCCAAGGGCAAAAGGGTCCATAGGGCACAAAATTTACAACATACTTAATCCCCAGGGTTTTCTATAAAAGAGAAGGAGGCTGACCTAAAGGAGGCATCTTGTACATTTTCTAAAAACCCTATTCTACACCACACAACACCGTTCAGATAGGAATCAAGGTAGAATATTTGAGACCTGTTCAGTTATTTTCTTTCCTTTTCTTTGTTTTTAATTCAATTCATGTATGGATATTAAATTAGTTCTTAGCATGTCTATGGCTATGAACTAATATTTTTATTAGGGCTTTCCTTTTGAATCACTAGAAACGCTTATTCATGAATTAATACATTCGTTTGATTTCTTCTTCACTTGTTTAAGATTTATTCAATAATTGGTATGAATGCTTGATAGTTAATTGATCACTAATTATCATAATCTATATGATTTCGTATCAAGAACCGAGAGGAGAGATTTGGATATGTTGTAGTTGAATAGACATAGGTTAAAATCGCGGACGAAAGTACCCCGATACGTGTATAGCATTATAGGTTATTGTTCTTAATCCTCCTATGTAGTAAATCCTATCATAGAAATATAGAAGGGTTCTGCACTGAGGTTGAGCGATTATATATCCTAACCGGAATATAAGTCAGTCTAGTTAACCGCTATCTTAACGTAAAAGAAGAAGTCATTCTAGTTGCATTAAAGATTGAATAGAGTGGATAGTCGAGGATATTGGGAGCCCTATGATAAAACCCAAATAAATTAGTTTACTTCTTGCAATTATTCTAGTAGTTAGATAAAAACCCAATTCAATAATCGTTTGCCAAATAGATAACCTAGAATAGATATTCGGTAATTAGAAACCAGTCTCTGAAGACGATATTCGGTCTTACCAGACTATATTACTTGTGAACGATACGTACACTTGCGTGAGCAGTTGCAAATCGCCTGACAAGTATATCACGGAAACACAAAGCAAATTAGGAGATGTTTGTACACGGTTAGGAGATAATATTTATTGTATTTAATTAGCATTGTACACTTACCATAATTCATAATTATTGTACAAGTAGAATAAGGTAGGAATACGATTTTCCATATTATGAAAATTATAAATTGTATATATATTCATTCATTAATGAAAATAATCAAGAGATTATTTCTTTCAACTTTCTCTATATTTAGATAAAAATATAATAACCTTTTTATTACAAAAATTAATTTGATAAATTTAATGCAATAAAATAATTCTTTTATAAAATTAAATATATCACTAGGCATTGAGCCTATTGACTAGTTTTATTAATATAAATCAAATGAAATACAAAAGTAATTATAAAATTTATATTTTGAAATTAGCTAAAATAAGAAAAGCTATTTCTAAATTATGAGTCATCTCTTCTGTGTTGTTGTTGTTCTTCTATTTGCTTGATATTGAGTCTTCATAAGCTATTTGCAAAATGTGAAAATGATGAGTTGTCTCCGAATTTGCTAAGGTAAATAGTCTTGTGCCTAGTTCGTATAATTTTTTGGATGATGATATATCCCCGTATATTATTCACCATTTTCGGATATGTCACACACCCTATATTCTTCAGCGGGCCCACTACTCGCTAGTCCCACGAGTCTGTCCCAAGCCACTGCCCCCAGTCCCGTCAGTGGGCTAGTTTCTGATATTGGGCCAGTCCAGCCCAATATTGAAACTGGTCCAGCCTCGAATCCTCGGCCGACGACGCTGCTTCAGCAAGAGCCCATCAGCATCTTGCCACCGTCTGTCCCGTCGAAATTTCCCAAAATTCACCAAATTCTGCCTCGAGTCATGGACCAGTCACTCGAATTTAACGGAGTATTTTTAAATAAAAAAACATTATAATTTAAATTATAATGTTCTTAAATCACCACTACCACGTAATCATGTGTCTGCTTTAAATGACCAGAATGAGAAGATTGTTATGATTGACGAATATAATGCTCTCATTGATAATAAGACGTGGAGTTGGTGCCCCGTCCATCTGGTGTTAATATTATTCGGTCTATGTGGATCTTTGCTCATAAGGACAATTATGACGGTTCATTTGCGAGGCATAAGGCTCGTCTTGTAGGTGATGGTAATACTCAACAGGTTGGTGTAGATTGTGGTGAGACATTTAGCCCGGTGGTCAAGCCGACTACCATTCACACTATGCTCTACTTGGCTCTTTCGAAAGCATGACCCATTCATCAGCTAGATGTGAAAAATGCTTTCTTACATGGTGATCTCAAGGAGACAATATATATGCATCATCCTTTGGGGTTTAGGGATCCCAAATATCCTCATCATGTCTGTTTGTTGAAGAAGTCCTTATATGGGCTTAAGCAGTCCCCGAGGGCTTGGTATAAGAGGTTTACAGACTATGTTTCGACTATTGGGTTCTCTCACAACAGGTATGATAATTCATTGTTCATATATCGCCGAGGTTCTTCATTGGCTTATATACTCTTATATGTGGATGATATTATCTTAACTGCCTCTTCTAATACACTACGCCAGTCTATCATGACAATGCTCAGTTTTGAGTTTGCCATGAAAGATTTGGGGCCCTTGAGTCACTTTTTAGGAATTGTTGTCACTTGTCATGCAGGTGGATTGTTCTTATCATAAAGAAAGTATGCAACTCAGATCATTCAGAGGGTTGGGATGCCATCCTGTATGTCCATTTTCACTCCAGTTGAAACTAAACCCAAGTTGGGTGTTATAGCTGGCTCCCCGTACGAGGATCTGATCCGTTATCGCAGTCTGGAAGGCGCCCTTCAGTATATGACTTTCACGAGACCAGATATTACGTATGTCGTACAACAAGTATGTTTGTTTATGCATGATCCCAGGGTTGAGCACATGAATGCACTCAAACACATTATTAGGTACATCCAGGGTACACTTGACTATGACTTACATTTATATCCTTCGTCGACATCTACACTTGTCTCGTATACAGATGCTGATTGGGGAGGATATCCAGACACCAAACGGTCTACGTCTGGCTATTGTATATTTCTTGGTAATAACTTGATCTCTTGGTCTACAAAGCGTCAATCGACTTTATCACGTTCCAGTGCAGATGCCGAGTATCGAGGGGTAGCCAATGTGGTCTCTGAATCATGTTGGTTACATAATCTTTTTTTAGAGCTTCATTGTCCTATTGAGAAAGCTACATTGGTTTATTGTGACAATGTTAGTGTCATCTATCTTTCTGTTAATCCAGTACTAGTGCACTAAACATATCGAGATGGACATTCACTTTGTTCAAGAAAAGGTAGCTCGTGGACAAGTACGCGTCTGTCATGTTCCTTCCAGATATCAAATTGCAGACATCTTTACAAAGGGTCTTCACTCGGTCCTTTTTAAAGATTTTAGGGACAATCTCAGCGTTCGAAGACCGTCCGCTATGACTGCGGGGTGTGTTAAATATACATAAAATATACACGATATATACATATATTTTGTATGTATATTGTATGTCTCGGATGAAGCCCAATGGCCCAAGAAAGCCCACTGCCTCTCGGATGATTTGGGCCACCCGTGACTGCCCACCAAAGTGTATATGGAATGTATGTTGTAGTGTAATTAGTATTGTACTCTTACCATAATTGTATAGTTTATCTCCAAATAGAATAGGATTTTAGGAGTAGAATAGGAAAAAAATTTACCTATTATAAAAATATGTAAAGTGTATATCTCTCTTTCATTAATGAAAATAATCAAGAGATTATTTCTTTCATTCCACGGGATAATAGTTGGTACATTAGTAAGTATAGGTCTCAACTTGGTGGAACATTGTATTTTCCACCATTTGATAATAAGTTGAGAGACAATTGAAGTCTTCATAATTGATACAGGCACATGAAGCAAACATTCTCCACAACTTTATAGCTATAGGAGAGGTTAGAAAAACATGAGACATAGTCTCTAATTTTGGATCCCTACAACACCAACATTTGAATGGCATGCTGATGATACCCATCCTCATCACCACCTCATCAATTGGTATTCTGAATTTTCAGGCTTTCTATAAGAAGGACATTTTAAAAGGCAGCTTCTTAATATATATCACTCTTCACTGAGAAATTTTTAAGGTAGAAGCTCCATTATTGAAGTTCTTAAGTGATTGAACATGATATCACCAAAATGGATTGATTTAGGAGACTTTGAGAAGTTAATCTAAGTATTGGACACTTTATGAATTAGACTGATATTGTTATAATGCGTTGTTGATAGATGTGAGTCCATATATGTAGATTGAACTCAATGACTGTTATTGTGACGACCAATACAACTTGTAGCTACTTAGTGCGACTTCAAGGTATGCCGAACTTCTAAGCTTTGTGTGTGCTTTCTAAAACTAGCTCATATTTTTGAAATAATGATTTGAATGAGGCGTCATGCATGCGTGTGAGAGTCAAGTTTGCGTGGTTTGCTCTTGGCTTGTGATTAAATGATAAAAATGCCTAAACGATTAAATTTTGAAGGTTATGAAAGTGATTAAGCTCTTGTATGATTTTATTGAGGTTATGGCGCGACACATTATATCATTTAATTAATTTCTGAAAGAAATAATTCTTTAATTATTCTTATTAATGAAAGACATATATATATATATATAAGTTATAATAGGGAGAATCTTAATCCTACTTTACATCTAAAACCCTATTCTATACAACTAAGGTAATAGTATAATTCAAATTATGGTACAAGACTAAGTCTACTAAATATACAATATACAAAATAGGAGAATCCCGGATTCGAAACTGGCCCAGCACTGTGGCGCTAAAGCCATCTTGTCGCACTGTTAACACCACCGCAATATAGCGGACGGCTTCGTCTGTGACGAGATCGCCTCTAAAATCTTCAAAAAGGACTGAGGGAAGACCCTTTGTAAAGATGTCTGCAATCTGATATCTGAAAGGGACATGACAGACGCGTAGTTGTCCTTTTGCTACCTTCTCTCGAACAAAGTGAATATCCATCTAGATGTGTTTAGTACGCTGGTGCTGAACCGGATTACCAGAAAGGTAGATGACACTTATATTATCACAATAAATCAAGGTAGCCTTCTCAATAGGACAATGGAGCTCTAACAATAGATTACGTAACCAACATGACTCGGAAACCACATTGGTTACCCCTCGATACTCGGCCTCTGCACTTGAACGTGAAAGCGTGGATTGACGCTTGGCAGCATGAGACCAAGTTATTACCTAAAAACATGCAATAGCCAGACGTAGACCGTCTAGTGTCGGGACAACCACCCCAATCAGCATCTATATAGGAGACCAATGTAGATGTCGACGAAGGATACAAATGCAAACCATACTCAAGTGTTCCCTGAATGTACCTAAGAATGCGTTTGAGCGCATTCATATGTTCAACTCTGGGATCATGCATAAACAAACACACCTGTTGTACGACATATGTAATGTCAGGTCGCGTGAACGTCAGATACTGAAGGGCGCCTGCAAGACTACGATAGCGGGTCGGATCCTCATAAGGAGAGCTAGTGTTAGCGATTTTATCCACACGCTTAACGCAAGTGCACGTATCGTGACAAGTAATATAGTATGGGTAAGACCAAATATCGTCCTCAGGGATTAGTGTTCAATTACCAATTTCTATCCTATGGTATCTATTTGGTGATCGATATTTTGATGGTTGTTTGTATCTACGACTACTAAGCAATTATAAAAGTTAACTAAATTACTTTACTTAAATCAAGTATGGTGGAAATAGGGCTTCCAATCTCCTCGACTGGCCGCTCGCTTTAATCTTTAATGAAATGATAAAGGTTCTTCTTCTATATTGAGATAGCAGGTTAACTAAGCCGTTTTATATTCCGGTTAGGATATATAAACACTCAACCCCGATGCAGAACTCTTCTATCTTTCGATGATAGGATTTACCACAAAAGAGGATTAAGAACAATAACCTATTGAACTACACAAGTATCGGGGTACTTTCGTCCACGATTTTAACCTATGTTTGTTCAACTATACCATATTCACAATATCCCCTTTCGGATCTCGATTAGAAATCATATATGTGATGATAATTAGTGATCAATTAATTACCAAGCAATCAAAGCAATTATTGAATAAATCTCAACTATATAAAGAAGAAACCAAAACCATGCATTAAATCATAAAACGAGGTTCAAGTGATTTGAATGGAAAGCCCTAATTAATGTTTAGCTCCTAGCCATAGACATGCTAAGAACTACAAGATTATCCAACATAAAGTGAAAAATAAATAAAGTAAGAAAAAGAATTACTCAAGAACAAGCCTCCAATCTTGAAGCTTTCAAGAACTATGTGTTGTGTAGAGTTGGGGATTGTGGAACCCTTCAAAAATCTGCCCTAAGGCCTTTTTATATCCTCCAAAAACGTTCCCAACTTTTCCCTCTTGGTCTTGGCCCATTCCCATTCGGATTTGGCTGAAAACCCACGTCGGCGCCACGGCCCTGAGACCGACGCCGTAACGCCGAAACTTCTGCAGCTGTCCAGCGATCTGGGCGCCATGGCCGTGCTGCTCCTGATGGACTGGCGCCACGGCGCCACCCTGTACTTTGTCCGGAGTGCCAGCTTTTCGTCTCTTTGTGCTCAGGAACCTCTGTTTTTGCCCTATTTTTGCTTCTTTTCGCCAATGTGCCATTTTAAACCACTATGCCTCAAAAGAAAGAAAATGTATCCTAACATGACACATATTTGTACAAAAATGGGCCAAAGACTAACTAAAAATGACTCAAAAGGTGTATATAAAATACGACTAACAGCTAGCTGCAGCACCCAACTTGGGTTTAGTATCCACTAGAGTAGAAATGGACTTACAGGATGACATCCCAGCCCTCTCAATGATCTCTGCTGCATACTTTCTCTGTGACAAGAACAATCCACCTGCATGACAAGTGACAACAATCCCCAAAAAGTAACTCAATGGGCCCAAGTCCTTCATGACAAACTCATAACTGAGCATTGTCATAATAGACTTGCGCAAAGTATCAGAAGAGGCAGTCAAGATAATATCATCAACATATAACAGAATATAAGGTATGGAAGATCCTCGACGATATATGAACAATGAATTATAAGACCTGCTGTGACAAAAACCCATAGTTGAAAAAAAATCAGCAAACCTCTTATACCAAGCTCGTGGAGGCTGCTTAAGCCCATACAAGGACTTCTTCAATAGACAGACATGATTAGGATATCTAGTATCCCTAAACCCCAAAGGCTGATGCATATACACTCTCCTGAAGATCACCATGTAGGAAAACATTCTTCATATCTAGCTGATGAATGAGCCATAATTTTGAAAGAGCCAAACTGAGCACAATGCGAATGGTAGCCGGCTTGACCACCGGGTTAAACGTCTCACCACAATCCACACTAACCTGCTGAGTCTTACCATCACCTACCAGTCTAGAATTTTCCTTATGAATATAAATCTACATAGACCAAATAATATTAACACCAGATGGACGGGGTACCAACTCCCACGTCTTATTATCAATAAGAGCATTATATTCTTCAGTCATGACAATTTTCCAATTAGGGTCATTTAAGACAGACACATGATTACGAGGTAAGAGAGATTTAAGAACATTAGAATTCAAATTAAAATGTCTTTTAGGTTTAAAAATACCCCATTGACTACGAGTGACTGGATCATGACTCTGGACTGGATTGAGTGAATTTTGGAAATTTTCGGGAATAGCTGGAAGTACCGTCGAAAGCGCCGCGGCACTAGGGGCAGGAGTCGCGGCGCCAGAAGAGCTGCAGAGCTCTCTGATGTTTTGGCGACGTGGCGCCTTTGTGCAGGGCCGCGGCACTGACGACGTTTTTTCGGACAAATCTGAAAAATAACGGAGAACATAGGGGGAGACATTCTCATCCAAAAAATCATAAGAACTAGACACTGATTTGTCTACTGTAGAAAAAGGAAATTGAGTTTCATCAAAGAGAACATGCCGACTAATGATGATTCGTTTAGAGGACAAATCAAAATATTTATAACCACTGTGATTTGACGGAAAACCCAAAAACACACAAGAAGTAGAACGTGTCTGAAGTTTGTTGATCGTAGTGGATGAAAACAGTGGATAACATAAGCATCCAAAGACCCTAAGATGAGAATATGACAGAGTTTTATTGTATAACACTTTGAGAGGGGATGAATATGACAAACCTTTATAGGGAAGAATATTTAGTAGATCGGAAGCCATTTGTAGCGCATGATGTCAAAATAATGGAGGAACGGAAAAATGAACCAATAAGGTGCGAACAATATTATTAATGGTACGAATTTTTCGCTCGGCTTTCCCATTTTGTGAAGACGTATGAGGACAAGAAAAACTAAAATTTAACTCATTTTGAGCACAAAACTCCCTAAATTCCCCATTGGCATACTCTTTGCCATAATCACATTGAATGTTTTTTATTTTCCGTTCAAATTGTGTTCTTATGAAAGCTCTAAACTTTATGAAAATGGAAAAAACTTGAGATTTTTTCGCAATAGGAAACGTCTATAAATATTTAGAATAGTCATCTAAGAATAAAACATAATAACGATGACCCATAGAACTGAGAACAGGAGATGTCCATAAATCACTATGAATAATATCAAATGGTATTGTAGTATTAGAATTCGACGCTACAAATGGTAACTTAATAATCTTCCCCAAAGCACAGGATTGACAAAGTGGAGTACTACGCGTACCCTTACAAGAAATAAACATATGTCTATCTAAAGAAGATAAAATCGACGACCCCGGATGACCTAGAAGAGCATGCCACAAGGAAGGAGCAAGAGCTGCAAAAGTGGATGACATAGCTTGACGCGAGACATTGAGACTTGAAGTGATTGGATAAAGATCACCCCTACTGTTGCACCTCATGAAATGACTCCCCGTCTTGAAATCCTTCACAGAAAACCCAAACGGATCAAAATTAATAGAAACCCAATTATCAGTGGAATATTTACGGACATACACCAAATTTTTAATCAATTCTGGGGCATGAAGGGTATGTTTCAGGACAAGTGGTGGATGAGGAGGGGACAATGTTTTATGACCATAACCCTTAATTGGAACAGAATTTCCATTACCAACAGTTATACCACGATTAGTGCTCAAATTGGAATAAGACGAGAGAGTACCTTGGTCGGATGTCATGTGGGTAGTGGCGCCGGTGTCCATATACCAATTAGGGTCCGGTTGAGTCAAGCCAAGTGTGTGCATCGCTGCTTCGATGTCGGTCTGAGTGGGGCCCACTGCATGGTGGGCCTGATGGGGGCGCGACCCAAGTATACTGGACTGCTGTTGCTGCCCATACGCTGGTCTGAAACCTGAATTCTGACCTGGGTAGAAGGTGGGCCGCGGTGCCTGCGTCGGCGGCGCCGCGACGCTGTAATGTGGAGCCGAGGATGGGACCCACTGCCACTGTCCAGGGGGCCCCTGTGGGCTCCAGAACTGTTGTTGCTGCTGTCGGTTGCCACCGTTGTTTCCACCACAATTCTTGCCATTATTCTTCCTATTTTGGCCCTTCTTAACACCCCGTTGTTGTGATTTTGAGTCACGATGGCTGGATTGGAAGGAGAAAAATTGGAAGCAGTCATCATGACGACAGGATTAGCCCTAATTTCCACTTTCTTAGCCAATCCGGCTTCCTCCAAAGTAAGCATAGAACAAGCTTGATAAAATTCCGGCAGAGGGTTACTCTGACGAATAACCGAAGCAACACCGCTAAAAGCCTCTGACAGGCCTGCAACCATCTGAAGAACTAGACGACTTTGAGAAACAAGAGCACCTACGTTGCCGAGTTGGTCTGCCAAGTCCTTGAGGCGTTTGCAATAAGAAGAAACGTTTGGAAAACTTGTCATAGCCACCTGGGAGAATTCCTGCTCAAGGATTACAATTCGAGAATGACTGTTATTTTGGAATATATCTCGCAATCGGTTCCACGCCGCCATAACCGTGGAATTGGTTTCCATAATCATCTGTAAAAGATCCAAGGAGATAGTGACATAAATCCACTGAAGAACCTTGACATCAAGCATGACCCATAATTCTGGATCTGATTCTTTAGTCGGCACAACCGTCGTAGAAGTACCCCCATTTGGAGGAGAAAGAGAAATGATGTGGTGGAGGACTTTATGTGTCAAAGCATGAATCTTAAATAATTCCTTTCATGTCCCATATTGAACGTTTTCTAGGTCAATAACGATAGGAAGAACGCTCTTGATATTAGAAACTATGAGGGCAGGGTGAAATGTGTTCTTATCAGTCATAGGGAAAAGAAATACAAGATTCGGAGAAGGGAATTTGGAGATAGGAAGAGAAGAGAGTCGGTTTTTGGTCAAGAAAGGAAGACAAAAAATCGAGAATTTTAGGTCAAAATTTCAGACTGGAAGAGAGGAAATTTTGATGAGCGGAAGCAGGGTAAAGAGAACCTAGACTCTTGATACCATGAAAGAAATAATCCCTTGATTATTCTTATTAATGAAAGATATATATATATACAAGTTACAATAGGAACATCTAAAACCCTATTCTATACAATTAAGGTAATAGTATAATTTTAATTATGGTACAAGACTAAGTCTACGAAATATATAATATACAAAATAGGAGAATCCGGATTCTGGAAATCCGGATCGACGCCGCGGCGCTGTGCTTTAAGGGCCGCGGCGCTAAAGCCATTTGGCACTGTTTAACAATTTCGAATGACTTATTAATTATAAATTTATGACATGCTTCATAATAGAGTTATTGGAGTCACTCTCTCTTGAATTGCATTATATAAGTCAAATAAGTGACTTGATTTAATGAATAGGGATTTGACCGAAGTCATGACTTGAAAAAAGAAAAGCAAATGATCGAGATTTCTAATTATTATTTTATTTGTGATTTGCTCAAATAGTTGAGTGGATGACAAATTACGTGAATTTTGTACTTGATGTTATATTTACTCATCCGGCTGAGGGGATGACCGGGACCCTGGGTTCTGTACCCCAATGTAACGTTCACCTATTATTCTGAAATTTAAGATTACAAATTGAATGACTCATTACTTGGTTAGACTCTGGACATTTTATGAATTTGTGCGAGGTGTGCTATCGCACAAAATCCCTCGAAAAACGAAAAAATTTAGGGTTCATTTTTTTCATTTTTTATTAAATAGTATTAGCTAAAATTTACTGTAAAGACCTATAATTTGCAGGTCTTAACCCAATTAAAGACTAATTTTTACGAATTAGAACAGGACCCCTAAAATGTTTGAGACGGTCCAATTATGAGATACGAGTATTTAAGATAACAAACTTATAAACTTAGAAATGACTTAATGATTCTTGTCACCCTTCAAAGGTAAATGTGTTTTTTTTAAAAGAATCTTGTACTTACCTTTAATGCTTTGAATGCCAACATTTACAAGTTTTTAAATTGATTTATTCCCTATACTTATCCCCATAATGCATTTATATTTTTTTTTATGTAACACTTGCCCCACCACGAGTGGTATGATTATGACGCAAATTGAGTATTCCATATTTAGGCATTGTCTTATGATGTTAGGTCATGGAGTTGGTTATGAGCATGATGATTCATGTGCGAGTTAGGATCCTACCTCTTCTCTATTTTGGTGAGCTCATTTTTAGATTGTGGGTCACGTGTTGTAATTTATCCTTACGTGGGTACTCTGTATTACGCTAGACTGCACTGGACAAAAAAATAATAAAGCGTTTGGTGAGCGTTTTCAGGCGAACTGGATTGTACTATTTCTAAAAATAGTACACTCCAACTGCCATTTTTGAGACCCATCTAATAGATGGACTGTACTAACAATAAAAAATACAGTCCATAATATATTAATACTCTAATACCGTTCATTATATATTAATACAGTCCAGTCCATTACAATACAATACAATCCATATAAAAATATACAGTCCATTGCGACGTACCAAACGAGCCCTTATTTTATTATTCACTTGTCGCGTTATATAGACTCCGTATATGAATTGTGTAATATTTTGAGGTATGTGTATCGTGTCTTAATTTTAACACATCACCCTTTAATTCAACATGTATGTTTTATTCATCTAACATCGTCGATGACTAACATAATTATGAAACATGATTCACTTTGTGCAAGTTGACATGCATCGAGTGTCGTGCCATATCTGATTGTTACCTAATTTTATCTTTCAATACTTTATTTAATTATTCAGACTTACTGAGTTATAAACGAGTAAAATATGCATTTTACAAAGTGAAAATAATTTTATGAAATTATTCCGGTAACATTTTGCCATGTTATTTGGCAAAATATTATCGAATATATTATTGTATATTGTTGGCCTATTTTTATATATTTTTTAAAAAATTCAATCAATCTATACAAATTAAAGAAGATAATTATTTAATTGATTGTCTAAATTAATTTAATTAAATTGATAAATATTTTACTCCGTGAAATTAAGGAAATTTGAGTAATTAAATATAGTATCAAATAGCCTCTCATTTTACTTCTTAAAATTATTTCAAAACTTTAAATATTTTACATTTTTACGATTGTTGTTATTTAAAATGGATTCTAATTTTAACCTCAATTATTTTAATTGTCCAATTTTGACCAAAATTGAAATTAAAGTGACCATTTGTTAATTAATCCCGTGGCCGCATTTGCAGAAATGTGGCCATTATACTAACCACTTTATATTTAATGGATTTTGGGCCTTCCCCCCTTTAATTTCGGTCGAGCCCGGGCATTTTTGGACCTGACCCAGCCCAACCACCTCTTTAACCCACGAAACAAGGGCACAAGCCCCCATTTTGCTCATAACACAAAGCTAGGGTTGCCGTCCCCTCACCCTACGCGCTTCGTTGCTCTCTCTCTCTCTCTTCTCCATTGCTAATTCGATCAAAGGCATTCAATGCCCCGTCCTTCCCCTTTCCCATCAGTGTGTGTTAGTCTAAAAATGTTTACATTAGCTTAATATACTCTGTTATGTGTAATGTGTGCTTAATATAGATTTTCTGTTAGGACATGTGTTATTTAACTTAGCCATTTAGTACATGCCTAGCATGTATAAGACCCTGCATATCTAGTGATGTCTTATGTGAATTTGTACTGTTAAACGGTGATTTTCAAAAGAACTCTTGTGTGTTAATGGTTTCTCATGCTCTCCTAAGTTGGCCATTTATCTGCATCTCTGATACAACACTAAACTGCCTCCATGTAGAATCACCTAAGGCCTTGTATGTGATGACTTGTATGGTTAACTGGTTTTTAGGAAGTGTCATTTGCAACTTGAGCCATGATTCTGTATACTTTGATGTCTGTAGCTCTGCATAGGTGATATATCACCCCAAATGACCATTCAGTCATGTCTCTTTTGCATTCCTTCTTTCCTGCTTGTCTTCCCCTTTCAGTTTGCTTTTCTTGTCGACTGTGTGATGATATAATTCAGGGGTATATGAGGTGTATGGACTGTGGTATGCACTAGATGCATATGCAGGCCATATATCTCTGTATACTTCCTAAGTATATCATATATGCATGTTTTGAATACCTTGTGTATACCTCCTTATATGGCTGAACATGTGGAAGAATGGGCCTCTGTAAACGCCTAAGTGGAGATATTTTCTGTTGGGCCTGTTCTTATTTCTTTCCTCTTTTGTATTGTGGACTAATATTTTTTGGACTGTTGTCTGCATGATGGGCTTGTTGTTTAGCATAGCCCAATGTTGAATTAAGAGTACAAATAATACCCAGACTGCTGTTTGTTTGTGCCTTTAAGTCCGTATTGTTTTTCTTCCTTTTCCTGCATAATTAACCTTAATTCTATGCATAACTGTATGTTATTTTATATTATGATAAATTATTGGCTGCGTTCTAACTCATATATGCGTTTTCCCACCCCTTTGCATGTCTTGTGGGCCCACACATCGCTGATTCTGACGATACCTTGAGCCGTTGGGCCTACGAGCCCAACAACACCATGCTTCGATCGAGTCCGATAAAATGAAGGTCAAACCATGGGTAAAAATGGTACATACTTGCAAGAACGCTCAACCATGAGTAAAAATGGTAGAGGCCTCAGCCATGGATAAAAATGGCGTAGAAATAATAGATTTTATTTTCTTATATGTGGTAACTAGTGGGCTGGTATACACACTAGCCCATTTTCATTTTCATATTAGTTGCTTTGTTGTATATTATGTGTAAAACTCTGAATATTATTGGAACCCCTTAGGTAGAATTAAATTATATAAAGTTGCTAACATTTTTACGTTTTAAAAAAAATATAAATGAATTTTCGGAATAAGTTAATAGAAAAATTGGGTTTTCGGCCATTTGCTCATAAATACTCTTAGGGTGTGTTTGGTTCGCGCAGGGTAAACGGAATAGAATCCAATAAGGGAATGGAATGGAAAGGAAATGAATTACGTTATTGTCCCTACATGTTTGGTTCTGGGTGGTCCGGGGTTCGGGGTTCGAGGTCGGGGTCTGGGTTGGGGAAAAGGAATCCAAATACCTAGTGGGGTGGGGTGAATCAAGGAAAGGGAATGAAAGAAGGGGTAAAGGGAATGAAAAAATAAGGTCAAACAAACAACAACAAAGAGAATTTTATTCCTCCATTCCCTTTTCCTTTCTTGTTTACCCTGAACCAAACGCACCCTTAAGTTTGTTCTCGGAAATTAACATCTTTGCAAATAAATAAGAATACTTGGTTTTAAATTTACAAAGGAAAAGATATATGAATTATTTTCTTAACTTGGCCTGAGTTTCAAAAGAAGAATAATCTAAGTCTTAAATAATGATTTGCTTTCTTTTAAACTCAAGTTTTGACTATCTTCTAAATAAATTAGAAAATCTTTTATTAACTATGGTTCGGGAAAGGAAGTAAGGAACAAACTCTTTAACGGTTGACCTCTTTTAAATAAATTAAATGAAGTTCTTATTGAGATTTTTGCTTTAATACTTATTTTTTGTCTCTTTTGAAAGAAAACAAAGGGAAATACTTTTCCAAAAAGGAAGAATTTTGCTAAGGAGATTTTTATACTCATTTTTAAGTGTGTGTAAAAGCTATATTTTTAGGGATAGATTTTGAAATGACAATATATTTTTGCAATATTTTCAAACGCTAAGCAATTTATAGTAATTATATATTATATAAGATCCGAGGTCAATCGTATTTTACAGATTTTTAATACGGGAATGCCTAACATCTTTCCCGGCGGATCATTTGAATCCTTACCGGAACTCTGATTTAAATTGGATTTTCTTTCATTTTTGAAAAAACATTTTAAAAAACGGTTTTCCTATTTTTTCTTATAAATTAGGTGGCAACTCTAAATAAATAATAATTTCAAGAGTCCACAAGTTATCCAGTGGCTTTTATGCCTCCGCATAAAAGTGAACCGTAACAGATGACGACTCTGCTGGAGGGTAATTATGTTATAACCATAAGGGTTTCAATAATATAAAATTGCTTATGTGTTTACTTTATTATAATATAATTGTCATTCATGCATTCCTCTTCCGCCATATGGCAAATCTCACACTCACTTGCATCTGTGCACAAAAACGATTATGCGGATCCGCAATCGTCCTCCAGTAAAAAATAAAAAATATTTTCTTGGAACCTGTTGAAGATTTAGTTGGTTCGTTGTCGTCCAACAGTCAACAACGGTTCACCTCGGGCAGTATTCGAATTTCGGGGTAACTAAGTCATTTGATTAATCTCACTCTAGTACAACTAGGATAAAGCTAAGTCAAACCTACATAATTAGCGCATATTGATCCAGGAAGGGGTTTGAACATTTGAGACGTGTTTGAAGCCTAATAAAGACTACATTTTGTATTCGCGCGATCGTCGACCCGAAGTTACGGTCATCCAACTATGTACTATGTGTGAACATATTTTGTGCCATATATGTTAAATCATTATCCAAGGGGCGGGGGTCTAAATGTGTGTTGTCTGTGTAGATGTCCACCAACCTTCACTTGGACATGGTTCTAAGAGCTCCGGATATGTTGAGAGTGTGGTGGTTCCATTTAGACGATAAGCACTGTAGAGAGATCACCTGCTGCCTAGGTTATTTATCATCCCTCATGACTATGACAGATTGTAATGAGCTTATCGAGGTCTTAACAGAATACTGGAACAACGATAAGACAATGTTTATGTTCGGGCTTATAGAGATGACCCTTACCCTGGAAGAAATTTGTGATTGTACAGACAATAATTGAACATGTCTAAGAAGGAGAAAGAAACCCGATTACAACGTCTTAGCTCCAAACAAGTCCACTTCGATCGAAATCATGGAAATTCTATTCTTAGCCCAAGCCTCCTGGATCTACGGGGAAACAGTAGCCTTCCGAAATTTATACCAACATTTAGGGTGTAAAGAGCGATTCATAAATCATATGAATCATTCCCCATAGTTTTACACTTTCAGAGATTATGATGCTACCCGACCCTTTGCCTTTGACATCTGTTTGTTAGGTACCATGTTATTCCCCCAAAACCCCTACCTCGCTATAAAAACCCGAGTCATATCAGTTGTCCACGCCATCTTCTACGACATAACCAGTAATGGCGAAGTCAAATACTTTGACATAGTCACAGTCATCCCCGTTGATATATACCGAGCCTTGGGTAGATGCAGAAACCATATTAGGTACTTCCAGGGGTGAAACCTATTTCTACAATGATGGATTCTCAAACACCCCCAAAAAATCATAGGACCCTCAGTCTTGCCCACCGACAGCCGAAAGGATGACCTAAAAACCATTTATCAGATTTCCCTAACCGAATCAAGAGAGAGTGGTCCCTCTTCTTTGCGAGTCTCAGGGAAAAGGATATACAATGGAGGTTCGCCGACTTCATCACGACATGGGTCGTAGTTCGGGATTAGAAAATTTCCATTTTTCTCGCTTATGGGTATCGAAGGGTCCGCCCTTATACATCAACCCAAGTTCTGAGATAATTTGAGAGAAAGCAAGAGGTGTCTCAGGTCAGGAGTATGTGAGACTATGTGATTGACTACGAGGAGGATAAAATCAGAAATGTCGGAGAGTACATTCGAGAGTGGAACAATCGTCTCATATATCAGGTAAAGGAAATTGTCACGGACTGTGGTAAGGATTATGAGGATTGGTTGAGAGCGGATCTGTTAGGAGTTGTTGTGTCAGGGATGAACCAGTATCAGTGGGTCAGTGACAGAGAGGTCAAACTGAGATCAAAGTCAGGCGGATTCAAAGACAGGTCGATGATCGGGATGCTAGTACCAGGATAAGATAAAAGCTAACAGGAGACCCATAGCAAGCTTGAAGGAATATTTAGGATTTGTACATGTGTGTGTCTAGAGAACCTGGGGGACCGGATCAAAGGGGTTCTAGAGGATACCCGCTCGAGAACCTTCCAGGATAAGGGATACATAGCCGATTCTTTGATGGTGGAGACATATCAGCAGATCCAGAGTGCTCTTCAGCAGGCCAAGAAGGCCCAGACGAGGGGTCGACATCGACTACTAGAGGACATCCTATCTGATTTCTTTCATTATGCTTTTATTTTTATGATGTAACCCTTCAGGGAGATTATTATATTAATAAAATGGTTATGAGGACAATGATTTGATTTTATAAATTGGCGCAATTCATGTTCAAATGCTAGAAATGATCTCGGTTCATAAAACCCAGATGCACGTTTAATATATTGTAACTATGTGATTGTGTGCAATTATCTACTTATGTGCTTCTTTCATGCATTTATATCGAATATGACTGATTCAATATTCTGGGTATCACCACAAAAAGAAAAACACAATAACATGCCTTAAACTGTCAAAAACTCCAGTTTTCAAAAAATGAACCTACTTACCTAAACTATTTTCATCTCCCAAAATGATTGACTTGCTTAGATGGACTCCCAATATAGTTTGAGTGCTGATGTGCCCGCTACCAACATGAATAGCAAAAACGAGAGCGAAGCTTTGCTCAGGAGAAAGATCACCGAAATTGATGAAAGGATTGCCTTGGTCAAGGCAAAGCTGAAAGAAGTTGACCACCTACTGAACCTCTCAAAGAAAGTGCGAAGAACACGAATATTCCCTAGACCTAGGGTTTGCTCTAATTCATGATGACCCTATATACATGTACAACTATATACCATGCTTATATTCATAATTCCATTAATTTTATTCATGATATGTCATTATGATTGTCATGAACCTATCTGTAATCCATGAATGAGTTCTAAAAATACATGTCACGAATCATCATTACTAAATTCATGAAATTATACATGTTTTCAGGTTTCATATAAACTATATTATGTAACTACTTACATGCTAAATTATTATTACAAACATATTTACAAGTCATGATTTTACAAATTATGGGCTTTCTAGCCAACTATATTTCATGTTCATGTTTGGTAGTTGCAAAGGTGATATCCAGAGTTGCAATAACTATATGAGTATCACGCTATTAAGCCACACTATGAAAGTTTGATAAAGGATCGTGGAGATAAGGGTGAGGAGAGACGTGCATATTTCTGAGAATAAGTTTGGATGCATGCCGGGGCATTCGACTGCTGAAGTCATTCATCTTATTAAGAGGTTGGTGGAGCAGTATAGGGAGAGGAAGAAAGACTTACATATAGTTTTCATCGACCTCGAGAAGGCATATGACAAAGTCCCTAAAGAGGTTTTATGGAGATGTTTGGAGGTTAGAGGTGTGCATGAGGCGTACACTAGAGTGATCAAGGATATGTATGATAGAGCCAAGACTAGGGTACGGACAGTAGGAGGAAACTCAGAGCACTCAGTGATGATGAGACTGCACCAAAGATCAACTCCCAGTCCATTCATATTTGCCATGGTGATGGACGAACTGACACGACAAATCCAAGGAGAGGTGTCATAGTGTATGTTATTCACAGATGATATAGTCCTGATTGATGAGACTCGCAGCGGAGTAAACGTCAAGCTTGAGGTTTGGAGACAAACTCTGGAGTCTAAAGGGTTCAGGTTGAGTAGGATCAAGATAGAATATTTGGAGTGCAAGTTCAGAAATGGGAGCGACCTTGAGACAGAGTGGATGTGAGGCTTGGTACTCAGGTCATTCCGAAGAAATAAAGCTTCAAGTACCTAGGGTCTATTATCCAAGGGAATGGAGAGATTGATGACGATGTTACACATCGTATTGGTGGTTAGACCGACTATGTTGTATGGGGCGGAGTGTTGGACAGTCAAGACTTCGCACATCCAAAATATGAAAGTTACGGAGATGAGGATGCTGAGATAGATGTGTGGGCATACAAAGAGAGATAGGATTAGAAATGAAGATATCTTGAAAGAGTGGGAGTGTCCTCGGTGGAGGATAAGATACGGAAAGTGAGGTTGAGATGGTTCAGTCATATGCAGAGGAGAGATAAAGATGCCCTAGTGTGGAGGTGTAAGAGGTTGGCTATGAACAGGTTCAGGAGGGGTAGAGGTAGGCCGAATAAGTATTGGGGAGAGGTGATTAGACGAGATATGGCAAATGTGTGACTTACTGAGGACATGACCTTAGATAAGGGGTTGTGGAGGATACAGATTATGGTAGAAGGGTAGTGTAGTCAAGTGTAGTTCTACTTACGCTAATAAAATAATAGTGGTAGTTTTATTAGTGTAGGCCCGATTAGCCTATCACAGTTATAGGCGCAGTATTGCTTTATATTCCTATGTAGTTTGATTTCTCCTGATATGTGTTCCTTAGTGTACTTTGTTTATCTTTTATATTTGTGTTAGCTTCTACTTACTTTTGTCAGAATGCGCTATCATGGCGTATTCGATTTTGTTATCATCATGTTTATACTGCTTTAATTTCATGTCAGGGTATGAGTGTTTCTCTTGCTTTTCTTGTGATTGTATTTTGTCTTGAGCCGAAGGTCTCCCGGAAACAACCGCTCTACCTACCAAGGTAGAGGTAATGTCTACTACGTACACTCTACCATCCTCAAACCCCACGTTATTAGATTTCAATGGGTATATTATTGTTGTTTGGGAGTTTCACATATTATTGAGAGGGCTCGGACAGCCTGAAACTACGTAACAACATAGGATAAGGATTGCTCTGCCTAGTTAGGACGATTTCATTATAGTACCCACATCGGATTATTGGATCAATTCATGTCATGTTCATGTCTTGTACCCCGTCAAGATACGAGATAGCTTAGTTGATTGTGCAATGATCAAAAGCCACGTTTTCACAGGGTGGTTGCATGTCGGTTATACTAAAGCTCTCTCATTTATAATAAGTTTATCATATTTATTATATCCATGCCATATATTATACTTTATCATGCTTAGGTTACAATTTCAGTTTCATGTTCCTATTATTATATGTACCTGCTTATTCTTTAGTTGTTTTACATATGGTGCAATTTAAATGTAATTACGTCCCTTTTTTGTCCACGACCTGCACTTCATAGTGTAGATACTACGTTTCAGGATGACGGATCTGCTCATTAAGATTATATCAATATATGCTATTGGTGAGCCCCATATCATTTGGGGTGTCGACTTAGATTCTTTGATCCCGAAAGCCCAACACTCGGCCTAGGAATTCTTGTCCGAACCTTCCATCCATAAGCAAATCAATCGAAAAGACAAGACAAGTCGGCCATCGTTTATTCACATGTCTTGCTTTACAGTAGAGGTATGCCAGGGCCTTGTCCTGGAAAATAAATTTAGCAGTCAGACTCATGTTTAGAGGTTTTATAGACTAGCGTAGTATGTCCTATCAGTCTTTCAAAATTATTATATTTTCAGACTATTTTTCGCTATGATATTTCAAACTATTTTCATTATACAATTTTACATGTTTTTGTTATCATTATTATTCAATTACTTTTGATACCCATATTGACTCAGCAAGTCATATGGTTCACTCGGTTATATGTAGTTAGGCACCGAGTTTTGTGTTTCGTCCAGATCATGGTTTGGGGCATTACAAAACTTGATATCAGAGCCTAGGTTCAAGTGTCTTAGGAAGTTTATGAAACCGTATCGAGTGTGGTCATGTTTATATGTGTAACGCACCCACACATGTACACAGTCGACCACCAAGACATCTAGAACTGTCTCACTTCTTTCATACTCTAGATTATGCAGTTAGAGTTGTACCTTCAGGATATTCTTCTAACTCGTGTGTATTACATGCTTCACAAAATGCCTACTAAAAGGAAGTTAGCTACAAGTAAGAGGGCCGCTACCAGTGCTGCTCAGGAGGAGAACACTCAGGCTCAGAGAGTCGACGCGGGAACAACACCCCACCTGACACTAGAGGGCCTGTGGAGGTTCGTACTCCAATTCAGCCACCTAGTTCCAATGACCTAGATGTTAGGGGAGCTATTTAACTGCTCACCCAGTTTGTGGTTGCACAAGCTCAGCGTCAGAGAACGGGTACGAGTATGGCTACTAGTGGGGAGTCGTCTAGTTTCAGGACTCAAAAATTTATGTATATAGATCCTCCAGTGTTCACAGGGTTTAATAAGACAAATGATCTGTAGAATTGTATTGACGAGCTTCAGAAGATCTTTCGTGTTATGCATGTCACTGAGTTAGGAGCAACAGAGTTGGGGATTATCAGTTGTAGTATGTTGCTAATATTTGGTATGAGTCATGAGAACAGTCCCAAGGGAAAGTCGCATCTCATGCGACTTGGGATGAGTTTGCAAATGCCTTCATTTAACACTTCTTTCCATTAGAGGTCGGGAGGCTTACCACATCATTATTGATCTAGTATTATCCCTAACTCAAGGACCCGATTACTATCCGTACACCTAAGAGTATAGGTACTTGCCAGTTCATTTTACATCCTCATTATGCTCAAGTAAGTGATTACATCAGGAATATTCTTTTTATGGTGATGTGAACACATGTATAACATACAAATCGATACTTACAACGACAACACCTCAACTCATTTCTCCTTTAGACGCTCTGTCAAATAACAATATCGTTTACCAAACAATATAATTATTCACGTAGATTATCTTCAATCACATAAATAGTTCAACACTTAAACAACTCATATCACCATAACAATTCAACTCAATAACTCAGAAATCATGAAAGTTCCATCAACAGAATCCAATTCAGGATAATTAATCCAACCATATATAATTTATTAAGAAGTCAATGTATATAAATGTATGATATGAATGCAAATACAAATGCAAGGTATCTTTCCATCAACCTGGTATACACACATTCAAATTCTATGAATCGTGATCTATGGGGACCCATGTCGTCCATATATCCTACTAGTCAGCCGAAATTTAACACATAAATCTGACTAGAGCCAAAGACTCATTTGTCGAGCCATATCATTCATTTTTCTCATATCAATGTTTCCAATCATCTCATAAGAATATTCTTACCTTTCTGGTTTCATTGGACCCATAACATTTTCATACCACTCCACTTTTAATGTCACGATAAACATGAGTGTATGAATGCAACAACAATAGTAAGGCAAGTAATCATGATGTATGAGATGCAATAAATATATAGGAGACGAATAACACATTCTTCAGAATTCAATAACACGTAGTTTCACTGTAACGCTCTGAACTATAGCCATGGCGAAACATGACACTTGATGCCTGACTACATATGACCGAGCGAACCACATGGACTGCTGAATCAACATGGGCATCAAAAGCATAGAATAATAATGATGATAAAAACATGTAAAACTGTATAATGAAAATAGTTTGAAAACATAATAATTCTGAAAGACGGATATGACATGCTAAGCTAGTCTATGAAATCTCTGAACATGAGCCTGACTGCTAAAACTATTTACCAGAATAAGGCCCTGACATACCTCTAATGTAAAGCAAGACGTGTAAATAAAATAACCTGACACCCCGAATGATACGGGGCTCACCAATAGCAGATACTGATGTAGTCTTAATGAGCAGATCCGTCATCCTAAAACACAGTACCTGCACCGTGAAGTGCAGGCTCTGGGAAAAAAGGGACGTAAGTACATTTAAATTATACTGTATATAAATAAATTGAAAGAATAAGCATGCATATGTAATAATAGGAACATGAAATTGAAACTGAAACTAAAACTGTAACCTGAGTATGAGCAAGTATAATATATGGCATGAATATAATAAAACATGATAACTTATTATAAATGGGAGAGCTTTAGTATACCCGACATGTAACCATCACGTGGGAACGTGGCGTCTGATCACTGCCCGATCATCTAAGCCATCTCGTACCTTGTCGGGGTATGACACATGAACATGACATGAATAGACCCAATGACCCATTGTGGGTAGTATAAAGAAATCATTCTAACTGGGCGGAGGTATCCTTATCCTATGTTGGCATATGTAGTTTCAGGCTGTCCGACTCCTCTCGGTAATCTGTGCAACTCCCAAACATGAATAAGAAAAATAGTTGGCTGGAAAGCCCATGGTTTGTAAAATCATGACTTGTAAACATGGAATAATTTAGCATTTAAGTAAATACAAAATATAGTTTGTATGAAATCTGAAAACATGTATAATTTCATGAATTTAGTAATAATGATTCATGACTTGTATTTAAGAACTCATTAGATTCAAGACATGTGTTCATATATTACAGACAGGTTCATGACAATCATAATGACATATCACGAATAAAATTAATGAAAACATGAATATAAGTATGGTATATAGTTGTACATGTATATAAGCTCATCATGAATTAGAGCAAATCCTATATTTGGGGAACATTCGTGTTTCATGAATTAAAAGCGGCGTGGAGAAGAACAATGATGTTCTCACATGTGCATAGAAGCTCTACAAACCTTAATCGCTCTGATACGTGTAATAAAAATATGAACTTTGAGGAAGAAACCTAAAACTTGAACTTTAATCTCTTGGGTTAGTTTTTCTTGAAAATCTTAAGTTAGAAATAATGAATTTCACTTAGGAATTGAATATACTTGATTAGAATCACATGGAAATTCATGAAAAGAGCTTACCTTGAGTTTTGAGGATGATCAGAGAAGAGAACTTCGTTCTATGGCTTGAAAAAATAAGAAACTAATTTTTGGAACTAAGTTGGCGTATTTATACCGTTTCTGTCATCGGGGTTTTATGACCGTATTGTATGATGTGCACATTTTTGTACGGTCCGTATAAACGAACGGTCATGCTCAGACACACATATTTTTCTTTTATGTAGAGAAGTTCCCGCATAATGAATAACGTATTCGTCCGATTGAGTTGAACTACAAGTGACTTGATTCCCGAAATTGGGGATATGTAGGCGGATTCAATACCTGAGAGTCGGTCACATTCCAACATGAGTCATTTCATTTAATCCTCTTTGAGTCGAACTACATGTGACCCGAATTCTCATATAGGCTGAAATATGTAGAAAACCAAAAACCAGGGACCGACCACAATTCTAGAAAATTGCGCAAAAACCGAGAAGCTTTTTGACTTAATCGGGTACATAACGTGAATACATAAAATAGCGTGTATAGATTCCACATACAAGAAAGTAGATGAGTTAGCGTGATAGTTTCTGAGAAAATGACAAAAATGGTACATTTTTTAAAGTAGGTTCAAAATAGTCTCTTAGGTATGTATTGAACAGTTTTAGTTATTTACATTTCACTTTTAATCTCCGCCAAAAAATTGAAAAGTAGTGTTCGTCAGATTTGATGAAAATAATGGGAATTTTTTTAACGATAAACACCAAGAAAGTTCAGTCAAATTCTCAAATATGCAACACAAACAAATGCACTATACTAAAACATATAATAAACAATATATATTATAGCTTAAAAAGCAACACATAACTGTTGAAATAAATAAAAAATAGAAGAAACTACAAAAATTGTACCTCTAAACATGAGTTCGCCTTAATTTTTTTTTCATATCTCCCATCAAATCTAATAGACAATTCGATAAATATCCGACAGAGACTAAAAGTATTAATTTTTGATAAATTTAAAGGATCAAAACTGTTCAGCGCTTGCTTAAGGGGTTATCTTTAATCTACTTTCACATGTAAGGGACCATTTTGCCATTTTCTCTACGTTTGCGCATAATTTATTGTTTGAATTTTTAAAATTAACATGACCACACCAAAATAGAGAGAGAAATGAAGCTGGTTTTGAGACAATAATAAGGAGAAACACTCGCGTAATTGATCATAATTCAAAACATGTAAAAAATTCAAACTCTTTTTATTCTTCTTTCTCCAAAAATTCATTTTCTTCATGTGAAAAATATATATTCATTTCTTTGGAGAAAACAGGTTTGGAGCGATTGACTGAGTTGTTTAACGTCATTTTTAAGACGACAAGAATTCACAAAGGATGGAGGTAGAGTACTATGATTCCCTTGTACAAAAACAAAGGTGATGTACAAAGTTGCAACAACTATAGGGGTATCAAGCTGCTGAGCCACACTATGAAAGTTTAGGAAAGGATCGTGGAGATGAGGGTAAGGAGAGACGTGTCTATTTTCGAGAACCAATTTGAATTCATGCCGGGGAATTCGACTACTGAAGTCATTCATTTAATTAGAAGGTTGGTAGAGCAGTATAAGGAGAGGAAGAGAGAATTGCATATGGTTTTCATCGACCTCGAGAAGGAATATCACAAAGTCCCTAGAGAGGTTTTATGGAGATGTTTGGAGGTTAGAGGTGTACCTGTGGCGTACACTAGGGCGATCAAGGATATGTATGATGGAGCCAAGGTTAGGGTACGGACAGTAGGAGGAGGCTCGGAGCACTTCCTAGCAATGATGGGACTGCACCAGAGATCAACTCTTAGTCCATGCCTTGGTGATATACGAACTGACACGACAAATCCAAGAAGAGGTGCCATAGTGCATGTTATTCATAGATGACATAGTCTTGATTAATGAGACTCACAATGGAGTGAACATCAAACTAGAGGTTTGGAGACAGACTCTGGAGTCTAAAGGGTTCAGGTTGAGTAGGATCAAGACAAAATATTTGGAGTGCAAGTTCAGCAACGGGAGTGACCTTGAGACAGGAGTGGATGTGAGGCTTGGTACTGATCGGTGTATTTTATATACATTTTTTGAGTCATTTTTAGTTAGTATTTTACTCATTTCATTTATGTTTAGTACAGTATTAGGGTCGTTTTCCTTTCTTTTGTGTCACAGCGGTCAAAAATGGAGAAATGACGAAAAGGAGATGAAATGAGCATAAAAGAGATGGAATTGCACACTAAAAGGTCCAAGAAATAAAGTCTAAGAAGTTCTGGATTTTTGAGAGGAGATCAGACGAAGTCCGGACGAAAAAGGGCGGCAAGCGGAATCTGCGAACGTCACCGGCGCCCAGCTGAATGGCGGCGCCCAATATCTTGAAAGTTCGAAAGTTCTTGATCTTGATGCGGCTCCGATTCTGAGCAGCGCCGACGCGAATTATGAAATCTTTGGGCGGGTGACTTGTTTTCAGAATCCTAAAGGGATAACTTTTCCTTCCTAAAAGGATAACTTTTCCTACCTTAAAACCCTTACCTAAAAGGATTCTAATAACTTTTCCTACTTACAAATCCTTAACCCTTCACCTAAAGGATTCTTTGGCTATAAATACTCTACATCATTAGAAGAATTATTCATTCTCCATTCCACCATTCACCATTCTACATCCATCCTTCCACCAATCCATCTTGTAAATATTCCACAACACAACCCTTGGATGTTTGGCTTGGAGACTCATTCTTAAGTAATTTTCTTTTTCTTTTCTTTACTTTATTTCAGTTTTTGTATGATGAACATGGGATTAGTTCTTGTCATATCAATGACTAGGAACTAATTCCTCTATAGGACTTTCCATGTTGAATCTCTAGAAACTTATGTTATGAATTAATGCATGCTTATGGTTATTCTTCTTCTTGTTGAGATCTATCCAATATTTGAGTTGAATTCTTGGTAATTAATTGACAACTAATTATCACTATATGATTTCTAATCGATTAGAAGGGGATTGTGAATATCTTGTAAGTTGGGTAGACATTCTTGGATTGGGGATGAAAATACCTCAATTATTTATGTAAGCGTTAATGAGGCTTAAAAACCTAATTTTGCGCATTGTGCGTGACGGTTAACTAGGTTCTTGTTCTTAATCCTCCTATAGAGTTATCCTTATCACCGAAAGGTAGGTAAGGTGCAATACTGGGGTTGAGTGTTTATATAACCCTAACGGGAGTATAAAACGATTTAGTGAACCTGCTTTCTCCAAAAGAAGAAGACCATAAGTTATTGCATTAATAAGTAGCATAAGCGGATAGTGAGGAAACATGGAAGCCATATTCTCATCATCACTGAAGTAAACCCTTTTAGTTAAATAGCTTTTATAATCCTTAGTTATAAACAACAAATCTAAATATCAATTTACCAAATAGATACCAAAAAAATAGATAGTTGGTAATTGAACCCTAATCCTTGAGGACGATATTCGGTCTTATTAAGACTATACTACTTGTCACGATAACGTGCATTTGCGTTTAAAGTGTGTGCATCTTACCGCGCATCAGGTACTCAGGTCATTTCGAAGAAATGAAGCTTCAAGTACATTGGGTCTATTATCCAAAGGAATGGAGAGATTGATGACGATATCACACATCGTATTAGTAGTTAGACTGACTATGTTGTATGGGGCAGAGTGTTGTCCAGTCAAGACTTCGCACATCCAAAAGATAAAAGTTGCGGAGATGAGGATACTGAGATGGATGTATGGGCATACAAGGAGAGATATGATTAGATATGAAGATATACAAATATAGTGGGAGTGGCCTCGGTGGAGGATAAGATATGAGAAGCGAGGTTGAGATGGTTCAGACATGTGCAGAAGAGAGATATTGATGCCATAGTGCGGAGGTGTGAAATGTTGGCTATGGACGGGTTCAGGAGGGGTAGAGGTAGGACGAAGAATTATTGGAGAGAGGTGATTAGACGGGATATGGCGCAAGTTCAACTTACTGAGGACATGATCTTAGATAGGGGGTTGTGGAGGACATGAATTAGGGTAGAAGGGTAGTAGGTAATCGAGCGTAGTCCTACCTATGCTTACCAAATAATAGTTATAGTGCTATTATCGTAGGCCCGATTAGCCTATCACACTCATAAGAGCAGTATTACTTTATAGTCTCATGTAATTTGATTTCTGTTGCTATGTATTCTTTAGTGTACTTTATTTATCTGCGTTAGCTATTGCTTCCTTTTGTCAAAATGCGCCACCATGGCATATTCGATTTTGTCATTAGCATGTTCATACTGTTTTAATTTCTTGTTTGGGTCTGATCGTTTCTATTGTTTTGCGTGTGATTATGAGTTGTCTTAAGCCGAGGGTCTCCTAGAAACAATCGCTCTACCTACCAAGGTAGAGGTAATATATGCGTACACTCTACCCTCCCCAGACCCCACGTTGTGAAATTTCACTGGATATGTTGTTGTTGTTGTATGTTCATAGAACATATGAATTAATATTTCTATTCTTTTACCTCTCTTTTTGAAGAAAGTTATATTTTTTTCATAATGGAACAATTTTGAATCTTGAATTGTGTTACTTTAACAATTCTATGAATTGGGTTGTCAATATTATGCGATATTGGTTTTTGTATAATTGTAAGATTATGCTATTCTTGTAGAATGACTTTGTTCTTTTGAGTCGAGGGTGTATCGAAAACAATCTCTCTACCCCAACAAAGATAAAGATAGAGGTAAGGGATGCGTACATTCTACCCTCCTCAGACACCACTTGTGTGATTACACTGCGTATGTTATTGTAGAATGATGTCAAAAGTGGATTCTTTGAAGAAAAGGGGTGCAAAGTCTGGAAATGAGAAATTGTTGAATGATATTGAAGTTATAAATAAAGCCTTATAGTTGGATAAAATTGGGAGGAGGATTTTGATGTTACACGATAGTAATTATTCTAACTTTGTTGGAAAATCACATTTATTGGACTCAAAATTGAAGAATAAAGATGATGGTAAAGATTCAATAGAGAATGAGAGCAATAAATCTATTTGGAGTTGGAAGGGTTTAAAATCCTTAGCTGTTAGGAACAAAAAGTTTAATTGTTGATTTTCTGTTCAAATCCATTCCATTGAAGGGCTACCAACATTGTTTGATGAGCTTTGCCTTGTTGTGCATTGGAAGAGGTGAGATGGGGAGTTGACGACTCATCCTGTTGTTTCTGAAGGGATAGTTGAGTTTGAGGAATAATTCACTCATACATGTTGTATATCTAGTAGCAAGGATGGCCCTAACCAATCAGCCAAGTATGAGGCGAAACATTTCTTGTTGTATCCTCGATATATGGTACTGCAGAGCTTTATTTGGAAAGCACCGGGTTGATCTTACCAGGTTCCTTCCTCTTGCATTGGATGAATTGGAGGAGAATAGATCGGGCAAGTGGACGACTAGTTTCAGGTTGTCATGTAAGGCTAAAGGTGTAATCTTGAATGTCAGTTTTGAGTATCACATAGTTGGGAAAATATTCAATGTGTTCCCCAACAACAAGAGTCTTCTTCTCGAGGGCAAGAACCTGAGGTGCAATAGTGAAAATACAACAAAACTTTTGGCACAATATGAGCAGAGTGATGAGATGAGTTATACAGTAAGGCGAGCGAGAAGCCTTCGTGCTCGATCTTCTGCTTCAAAGCTTTCCACTGAGAATATAAAAGATCTTCATGATGTTTTACCAGTTCCTTCTTCTGAACTTTCCATATCGGTCAATGTTCTGTATCAGAAACTTGAGGAAGAGAAAGTGGAATCTTCATTTGATTACAAACCACAGATTCAGAATCTTGAGAAAGATAAAGTGGAGTCTTCAGTTGATTGCAAACCATAAATATATGTACTCTGTAATAATGTTAAGACCCTCAAATCTGACTTGGACTTATTATCGGAGCCTGTTGAAGATGTGGTGAAAGTATGTATATCCTAGAGACAATCATTATTAGGGACAAATGTACTTGAACACATTCGTATTATTAATAAAATTAATATATTTATGACATTTACAATTATTGAATTATCATTTGATTGTTTATAATTATTTATTAATGTGCATTCCTTGAGCTTACATTGTCATTAATAGAGTGAGAATGGGATAACTCTCAAAATAGCCTCTACTTTTAGATCATCGAGAATGGGATATTGATGATATGTTATAATTTAACATGTGGTCTGCATCACATTCTTGGGGAATGTAGTATGTCTCACCTGCTGCGAGTAATGGTTACTAGTGATGGATACATGGATACTTTTGGAAAGTATTGGTATACCGTACTGATAAACTTTTTGTTATGCATGTCTAGAGTGTTATCAGCGTGTGGGAGATAAAGATCCTTTAACTTGAAGTCAATACACACCTTGTTTATAGAGTAATAAGATAAGATACAGCTTGTGTTGGGTGCATTATGATGTAAACTAAAATGGTAATTAGGCCAAGAATATGATTCATTCCTCGATTGGATATTCGAGAGAGCACTCAACTTCTCAGTGATATTAGGTCGACCAAGTCATTGGCCAATGCAAGAGACATATTTAGAATATGTTCTAGTTATCGACTAATATAGATGAGATACAATGATCAAGACATTTCGATAGACACATGGCAAATCCTAAGCTTGATCGAGTGTATCGCGAATGAAAGAAATGTATCATCTCACATGAAGGTTATATTTGTTGGATTCATGTAAACGTAATTCACATATTGAGTTCATACGACGCAGTCTAGGAGTCTCGTATAGACCTTAATTGGATTAGTGTCAATATATGAAGCTTATAGGGTCATAGTATGTCTATTGTCTCTTCGATCTAAGGGTGTATTGAAAAAGTATTAAATATTCGATTTGGAATCGAGGTATTTAAATTAATAATAACTATGGGATAATTTCTATTTGATGAAAATGATTTAATTAAGTCAAAATTGAATTTTGAATTTAATTTAACGTGTTGAATATTTATTAACGAAAGGAGATGTAAGGCGTCGCGACACCTACTAGGCTGAGCTGCAGTGCCGACTCGGCAGTGGGCCTAGTCAGACTGGCCCACTGTACCTCAGTTTTTGGGCCAAGCTTAGAGCCCAACCCTAATCTGGTTTTGACCTAATATTAACTATATATACATCACTAATCTCATTGATATTTGACTACTGATTCCATTAAACAATTCTAGACTTAGAGTTTAGATTAATAACTTTCTCAAACCTCTGCAAAGATTTTCTGGTTTTCTTGACAGAGGAATACACTATAGCAAGGTGCTTGCAATCGAAGGGAACAATCGTGTGTTCGCCCTTAGTAAGGATTCCAGATTATATAACATGTAACTGTACTTGTTTAAGTTTTACTTTACAGGCTTCGATTGTCATATAACCATACTAGAAGACATTATTAGGGTAAGTAAATAAAAGTTTAAACTTTCGTTGTGCCATACTTATCTATTTTGAACCCAATAAAACCCGACAGTGGTATCAGAGCCCGGAATGGTTCAATGATTATATAACAATTTAATAAAATAATAATATGGGATAAACATAAAATTGGTTTTTAAACTGAATTAAAATAAGGCTTCTTGAAATCCTACATATCTTGACTGAACATTTAACCTTTTGATGTCACCCTAAACTATCAACTATGCTAAATCGAGGAGGTCATTCCGTTCTAACTCGGACTAAGCCAAAGTGCAGATAACCGGTTCATTGCGAACATGGTGCACGGTGAAGAACGGGTAGGAATGAATGATGGTTGATATGTGCATTATTGATAATAGTGGGTGATGATAAAGGATATGTGGTCTGATCTCTAAATTGGATTTAGGATTTGGATGATTTTTATAAAATCAACACGGATACGTTCTGTCAGGACGTTGGCGCCGCGACGACTGCTAGGCTTTCAAGGTGGCACCGTGGCTCCATGGTGGAGCGCCGCAGTTCCTGTCACGGTGGCAGGTAGGAGTCGTGGCTCTTGTCCGAGATCCGTGATTAAAAGCTTCATTTTTAATATTCTGGACAGTAGGATCGTCGCAGCCCTAATGATCAGTGCCACGACCCTAATGTATTGCAGAAGCCAAAAGGCTTTTGCCTCACTGGCGTCGCGACCCTAATGATTAGCGCCGCGACGCCACCTCTCCAGAAAAAAAATTAGAGTTCAGAATGTTTAACCCATGATTATTATTATACATTATATTATTTTATAAGTATATTACTTATGTGCCAAATGTCAATATGTTTGTCATTTAAATTACTAGAATAGCGTCCGCAAATAATTGTCTGGGTAGGCGGCGCCCAGTTTATATTTAAACAACTTAATATCATGATTGGGAAGACGGTACCCAATATGTGCTTAGTTGACTTTGCATGATAATTAAGATGCTTTATTTGATATAGCATGCTAGAGTTGATCTTGGTTAAAACCCTAAATTAAAATGTTCCCCGAAATTTAATACACGTCTCATATAAAGTGAACGCGTCATCCGTTATAATTGATTGTAGTGTAAAATCCTTTTCGATGAGATGCGCATTTATGTCACATTATTTGATCTAAGTCTACGAGGACTCGAACTCTTTCATAGATGTATTTTAAATATAAAAGTGGGTGATAAACTTTCATGAGTATTTACACCACAATGTTTTCTCTATAAGACAAAACTCACTTAGATGCATAATTACAGTCGCATAATGGGGTTGACTTGCTAAGCTGTCTTGGCGCCACAACGTCGGACAAGCCGAGGGACGCAGATCGATTGTTTGGAACATTCGGTCAAACAAGAGTTACAAATTATTTGTAATTAATTTGGAGACCTACTAGGTTATGCTGTTGAAGTTATATGCCACACCAAATGCAGAGATATCATGAACATAGATCTTGGCCCATTATGACCATATTTGATACGAGTCCGTATTCTTCCATGGGGTCGAAGAGTATGCTAAAATTGTGGGAGCTAATTAAACTAAAGGCCATGTTAATTAGTTAATGAATGTGTTCACTAGAAATTATATTAGAGTTTAGTTTCAAGTCTATCTATTTCTTCAGATTATATAAAATGTCGAATGTATCGCTGAAAATGTTAGTTGAGACAAACAAGTTGACTGAAGCTAATTACCCTGAGTGGTTGAGAAATCTGCAATTGGTGTTAAGACTAGAAAGAATTGAGTATGTGTTAGACATAGTGTTCCCCACAGTCCCTGCTGAAAACTCTATTGAGTATTCCCTATTTGACAAGGTGGCTTATCAGAAACATCTGGACGATGCTACCTTGGCACAATGTGTAATGTTGTCCTCCATGACTTTGAACTTACAGAGGCAACATGAAAACATGGCCCCCAACGAAATGCTAGAACACTTGAAGAGTTTCTATGACTCACAGTCTCAAACAATAGAGTATGAACTGTTGATAGACTTTTTCAAATGTAAGCTGAACGAAGGTGGTAAAGTGTCAGCGCACATTCTGAAGATGATTGGGTTGATAGAAAGGTTGGCTTCGATTGGAATGAAGTTGCATATAAATGTCTCCGTCAACCTGATCCTGAATTCGCTTCCTAGTTCATTTGAGAATTTCATTGTGAACTTTAATATGAATGGGACCAAGGCGAGTCTTCCAGAGCTTCATTCATTGTCGAAGACCTTTGAATTATCTACCTTTAAAGGAAAAGTTGTGCTCATGGTGGGCTCATCTAGCAAGTTCAAACCCAAACGTAAGAACATACAGAAGAAGGGTAAGATAGTTGTTGCACCCACAGTTTTGAAACCTAGAGGAGGTGTTCAGAAGAAGTCAAAGGTAGCTATGTATGTGTGACTCAACTGCAAGAAGAAAGGTCACTGGAAGAAGGACTGCACAGCTCCAGGAGGAGGCAAATCACTAGGTGTTTCTAGCTCTACTGGACAAGGTATGTTTGTCATTAAAATAAATATGTTTATAAGTAACTCTCATTGCTGGGTATTGGATACCGCTTGTTGTTCACACTTTTTTAATAATGTGCACGGTCTGATTGACAACAGAAATGTTAGACCATGGGAGGTAGACATGCGCGTTGGAAATGGAGCATGAGTGAATGCTGAACGCGTGAGAACTTATAGACTAGATTTACCTTCAGGATTTTGTTTATAACTAAATGATTGTTATTTTGTTCCCTCATTGACGAGGAATATTATTTTATCTCAGTATTAGACATTGAGGAATTTTCCTCATTTATTGCCAATGGCAGTTATGTACTACTTGGAACCATTTGACTTGGAGTCCTATGGTAACTGTGAATCTTGCTTGAGAGGAAATATGACCAACAAGCCACTTTCTTGGAAAGGTGTGCGAGCCAAAGAGGTGCTTGAGATGGTCCATACTGATGTATGTGTGTCATTTTCAACTCAAGCTAAGGGAGACTTCTCTTACTTCATCACTTTTACAGACGATTTCACAAGGTTTGAGCATGTGTATCTTATGAAACACAAGTCCGAAGCCTTTGATAAATTCAAGGAGTACAAGTCAGAAGTATAAGAAACTTGAAACAAGTATCAAGACCCTCAAATCAAATCGAGGATGTGAATATTTAAGTAAAGAATTTCAGGATTACTTAAAGCTTCATGGAGTCTAATCACAATGGACACCTCGTGGAACGCCACAAATGAATGATATTGTTGAAAGGAGAAATTAAACCCTATTAGATATGATTAGATCTGTCACGACCCGACCTCGGGCCCGCGACTGGTGCCTTACCCCGGGCACCCTAGTGATGCAACATCAGAGAAAATCAGCGGAAATAAAAACTCATAAAAGATAAACAGTGAAATAAGAAAACAGGCTAACCAAAACGGTTACCTTTCTGTAAATATAAATAAAACTTGAACAGTTACATCCTTTACAAACCCTGCCCACAACATCACTACAGACCTCTAAGAGTTTTATAACAACAACGACGGGACAGGGCCCCGCCATACCCCTGAATGTATAAGAACCTACACTCTTAGGGAATCATACCACAAGATAAGCCTCCGGAGAAACGGAGCTTCCCAAAACGCTGAACTGTGATCCTATGAGCGAGGATCAACAACTGGTGTACCTCTACTTGCGGCATGAACGCAGCCTCCCGAAGGTCGATAACATGTACCGATATGTGGCCAGAAATGCGAGATGAAATCATAATAATCTGTATAAAAATAGGAGACATGTATGATAACCAAACTACAGTACACAATATATAAGCAGTCATGTCAAGCCAGGGACTCACGCCCTCAAAGTCATCACTCAAATATAACCATGGGTCTCATGCCCACAATATCAATCATGCCCCTGGAATTCCGTCCTCATGCCGTGATCCGATATAATAACATCAAGGAATACATACGAACACGTGTCCCACCTGTGTTATAAAAATCGTACGAGGTAAGTAAGAAGGCATAGCCAACTACTAGAACCTACCGTACCAACAATGCTATAAAACTGTATCGCGAGGTCTTTCTAGACCGCCACATGATCGAAGCTGGGCCATTCGCCCTCAGTATCAATGTGCGAGCCTAATCCTCGAACTCCGCGATCGCGTAGGCCACCTAGGCCGCATGAGGTATTCCTCGCGACGGTAGCTAACCGCTGCAACATCTGGACTCCTCAATCCGCGTGGCCACATGGACGCGTAGGTATTCCTCGCACGGCGTAACACCTGGCGGTTCCTGGAACTCCGCGACTCGAATAGGTCCCATGGACCCGCGTGAGGTATTCCTCGCGTCGGGGCAGCTAACGCGGCAACATAACAAGTCGGGGTATGTGATGTAATACAAAGCGCGGCCGGCTTATCGTAACCAACATAAGTACAACAAGAAAACCCCCTTCACATAAAAGTCCCAAGATACTAACGTCCGTAGTATCCTAGCATGTTTACTTACCAAACCAACAAGAAAGTATTACAAGGCTATCACAAGCAAAACATAGGCAAGTTACTCACACAAGGTACTTTTATTTTATGTCAACAAATCCGGGTTTTAACCCCAAAGTACTACATACTTTAACTCTTTAAAAAGATCCATTTCTTTCACAAAAGTCACACGATACCCGTAGTATCAAAATAGAGTAACTATCTTTTTAAGTAAACCAAAACAATTTCCATACCTTCTTTTTGAACCAACTTAAGACAAAAGCATGCCTTCCTTTTTAAACCATTTTAAGACAAAACCATGCCTTCCGTTTAAACAAAAACACTTTAATTTCTCAAGTCTCTCTCTTTTATAAATCAAGTCCCTTACTTTGGAATTTTATGAAAATCAAAACTTGTTTTTAATGATCTTATTAAAGCAGCCATGATCTAGGAAATTTAATACAATTTTGTCTTATCTTAGCTTCTATGCAGATGGAAGATTCTACTTGTTTTAAGTTAATTATTAGTCATTACATTTTCCTTTATTAACGCTGCAATGGCTTGTTCGATACTCATTCCCATTTCCGAAATCAATATAACATTATTATTTATAAACCAAGTACTCATTACTCACGAATGAGGTTTCACAACTTTCTACACAATTCAAGTTCTTCACATATCATATCAAGTCAAATATAAGTCAAGTCGCTTATCTTTTAAAATCAATAAACCATTCTTTTACCTACATAAAGTCGTTATAATTAACTTCCCATAAAGCCATTATAACACTTTATGTTTTTAAACCAACCAAATTCGTTTAGCACACGTACGTCTACCGTACTACATAGTTCACCAATCATGCTAGAAAGGATAGGAAGAGGTTCACATACCTCGCGACGATTATCGACAATTAGCAAAACGCTCCAAAGTACTATAACCTTGCTAGCCTTTTCCACCCTTCAAGTAGAATACGCTACTCGTAGTACTTCAACCTATAATGGCCATAAAACGTCTATTAACTTCTAGATCTCTTCGTAGAACATTTCTAAGTACAAGGTTCCATATTCTACGGAAAATTGCAGCACCTCCCCACATGACCACATAAATAACCTCCAATATCAAGGCCCGCTACGAGCCAACAACTCGGAGGGATTACACGTCTAACCTGACGTGTACAATTCTGCCACAATAATACTACAAGTCTGTAAATCTGATCGATGTAAATCTGATTCAATTCTTTTTAATCCTCCTTCCAAATATCATATACTCAAATATACATTACTACAACATGTAATCTCCTATTACAATAGGGTGATAAAGATTATTACCTCGATAAGCCCAAAATTATCCAAGATTTATAAGTCGATCCTGAGCAATGTTTAGCTCCAATTCCTTACGCTCCAACCCGCTCCAAGCAACCCTTAGAAGTTTCTAAACAACTTCTCTTAACACTTCACCCATCTATGAAGATTTTCCTAGGGTTTCGTTTTGCGACTAAAGGAATAAAGTAGTATTTCCGGGCTCTTATGTTGGGATTACTTTAGAATACTACACGGGATACTAGGCTAAGGTATTTGGGATTATAACAATACTTGAAGAAATTCTTTCACAAGAGCGGGGGGGGGGGGGGGTGTTGGACGAGAACTACAAAGGGAGGGAGGGAGAATTTTGCCTTGGAAATTATTTCAAGTGAGGGATGAATAAGTCTTGCACTTAAGGGGGGTATTTATAGAGAAATCAAAGGCCAAGATCAAGGCAAGTGTATGGTGAGGATTTGGTCCATGTGGGAGTGGAGTCTTCCAACCAAATGTCCACCACAACTTTGAGACATATGTCCACCACAACAATGAGACATATGTCCACCACAAAAATGAGCAAAAAAAACGTCCAAGGCCTCCCCTAATTTCGGCCATGGCCACATGGGGGTGCCATGTGTTGCCCTCCTACTCGCCAAAAATATTTCATCTTCCGAAAATATCCGTAAAGCCAAAAATCCGAAAATAAAGTGGGCCCCACAAAACCGTAAATTCTCCCGTGGGCCCCACGTGACCAATTTCGGAAATAAAATTCCATAATTCTTAAAAATTCTTAAAGTCTTAAATACCAAAGTTGAGAATCCAATTCTCAATAATAAACCTTTTTCCTTCATAATATCCGGAAAGTTTTCCGTCGAAAAATCACATCTTTCTTCTTTTCCAATCTTTATGTCGTATTCTCGTACGTACGTCCTCGTATTCATACCCTGGAACTACGGGGTGTAACATTCTTCCCCCCTTAGAAACATTCGTCCGGAATGTTCCTTCTAAGTCTTCAAGCATACCTGTGCCGGTATAGTCTTCCCTACTATACTTACGGAACCAATTATGCCACACATGGCCATAATACAACATACGCGCAAAAACTCACATCCAAGCCAACGAAGAATCATCTCTAAAGCGTATAACAATACTAATAGCTCCACCCATGGTCCAAAGGATACTTTCTTCACATCTTTACTTTATAAAAAGGACACTTCCATCTTCTTAACACATCTTCGCCTCTTTTCTTACTTGTCGTACCCTCCTCGAACACTCGAACTCTTCCTAATATACGTACCACATTTCTGTCATTGTTTCAGTTTCCAAAATCTCGGGGTTACTATCTCCAACTTGGTCATCATTAGCGGGAACACTCTGGATGGATCTCAGATACTCTTAGAAACATAGCAATGGAAGGCCGGACGTCTTGCCTCTGAAGTCGGACGGCGGTGCTAACTTATAAACAACGGCCTATTCTACAAGCGATCTGAAAAGGCCCAAAGTACCTCGGGCTAAGTTTCCCTGCTTTCCCAACCTCGTCACACCGCCAGGTGGTACCTTCGAAGACCACCGTCGGCTGAACTCCAGTGTCGGCCGATTATCCATACGACTTACTTGACTCAGTACGCTAATAACCTCTTCTGGATAAGCTTCACCTTATCCACATCCTGCTGAATCAAGTATGGACCAACTATCTGAACCTTGCCAACCTCGAACCAATCGACCGACAACCTACACTTCCGCCCATACAAGGCTTCATAAGGCGTCATCCGAATACTAAAATGGTAGCTATTATAATACTCACTCTCAAGAGGAAAATAATCCTCTCAGCTACCCCTGAAATCAAAACACCGGCCTGTAACCTATCCTCAAATATCTGGATAATACGCGTTATTTGTCCGTCGGCCCGAGGGTGGATGCAATATCGAGACTCACCTGAGTTCCTAACTCCGCCTGGTAAAACCTCCAGAAAAAAAAAGAAATAGCCGTAAACTGGGCTCCACTGCCTGTCATAAAATAAAAGTAGGAACCCTGTGCAGCCTTACAACCTTCCTGATATATAACATCTCGCATAACCCTCCGCGTAAATCATGATCATTGAAAGACAAGATGGGCTGACCTCATCGGCCGACCTCTGGTCGAACGCATCCACAAACTCGTCGATGGTTACGAAACTTGGGCCTAACACCCTCGTGACCTATCATCTAGCGGGACCACCTCAAACCGATCCCACACATTCGGCCGCGGTTTGACGCGATATGGCCTCAACCGACCACCGTACTAAACTCTCGTTCTGATCGGAACAATCTCATTATTCAAGTCATGAGAACTGGTGGTCTTCTAAGCTCAACTATCCACTTCCATTTCACACCACTCATGGACTTATCACCTGAATATACTCCACGTATACAATGTACCCCGACAACGATCAAACGTACAATCCTTTACTCAAGACGGCCTTGCATCTAAGGTCTCCATGGTTATCTGTATTCTATGGCTCACAATCTCCATGGCCCCAAACTTACCTTTTTCAACTAACCATGTTTTCTAATCACAACTTACACAATGCTATCTGAACATAACACTTAACATTAGGTCATCATATCACGCAAACTAGTCTCTAGAGGGTTAAGGATATACCTATAACTATTGCTTTACTTTCCCTTTGTCGCTCTACTCCAAATCCTTCTCTGCTGGGCGCATAGCTATAGAAGGTGATGAACCAGCCGCTGATCCCGAAGGCTGAGTCGTAACATCCGCGCCACCTGCAGTCGGACAATTTCGCAAATGGCCTGCTGGCCGCAAGCATAACAATTTGTCAGTAGTACGATACTCCCCACAATGACACCTACCACAGCGGCCATACAGGGGTGGGGTGGCCTCTGCAACAACACCCTTCCTCTCAGAACCATCGAATCCATAGCGGCACAGTAGGCTGAGTCCTCCCTCCGGTATCCCTCCTACTAGGACATTCTCTCCTCACATGGCCCTGACGGCCGCAGGTAAAACAAGCATTAGTAAAAAGATGACATTTCCCGGGATGACGCCTACCACATAGTGATCTCTGAGGGAAAACTGAATCTGGCTGGCTAGAACCTATGTAAATCTTGTGAACCAGAAACCCTGGAGCTCTGGCCAACTCATGCATACCGAGCGTCTGGCTGTGGAGGACCACTCATCTTGGCGGAGGCGCATAACCGATCTGTTCTTGAAGGTCCGCCTCGAAAGTTACCAAAGGACCTGCATTACGGCCTCTTCTGCGATCTTGGTTAATCACTGCCGATCTCTACGTTCCTCGGATGCTGGCATAAGCATGTATGCGGGCAATGTCCATATCGATCAAGAGCTACTCTTGTACAACTCTCGCTAGATAATCGTCAAGTCTGTGACATATCGGTGCACTCATCCTCAGTATGCGCCACTAAAGCGGGGACATAACGAGCGATGAGTCAAACTCTATATTGTATTCCCGAACCGTCGCCTGCTACGCCTCAACATCATAAATCTATGCGCGAGCTCTCGCCGTCTGCGAGGGCAAGAAGTGTGTAAGAAATGCCTCTGAGAACTCGTCCCAACCAGCTGGAGGCGCATGCTTCCCCCGGGATAGTTCTCATGAATCAAACCGGTCGACTTCAGTATCATGCAGCCGATGCAAACCTAAGACCACCGACCGTGTCTCCGAAGCCTTGATCACTCTCATGATCCGTCATCGCTCGAATAAACTCCACGAGGATCTTCCTCGGTTCTCGATCCATAGAACTCGGGTGGATCGACTCAATAAGTCCGAAGTCTCAAACTATCGGATCTAGGGTGAACTCTGCGGTACTACAGGAACCTCGACTCTCTTACGTCCTCATGCCTCGCTCTGAGCCTAGCTAATGGCGGGCCATCTCCTTGTAACCATATCCTGCTCACTGGTGGTAGGACTGAGGCTCGGTATCGTGGTCTCGGTAGCTACCTGCTGCTCTAAACTCTCCTGGGGCTAGCGGCGTCGCAGAACCCACCCGAATGAAGCACTATCCCAGGTAATGACTGGGCCTGTGCCCTCGTAACCCTATGTATTCTACTCGCAGCTCCCTCTGCTGCCTTGCCCTTCTAGGCTCTGGTTGCCTTGCGTAGAGGCATAACTAGCACATATGAATACGCGGGAGTCCAACTTATAACACGGCTCTGGTGCGATCTCGAGTGAGAAGAATGAAACCAATCATAAATATCCTGCGACCTCACGATTATAGGTGTGGTGCACAACACGCCGATAATCAAGACTACTAGATACGGTCTATAGACACTTTCAGGATTAAGCGCTCGATAGCACTTTTGACACGACCGACCTCGGGCATGGCCCGTGCCTTACCGGGCACCCTAGTGATGCAACATCGAGAGAAAATCGTGAAATAAAAACTCATAAAAGATAAATAGTGAAATAAGAAAACAGGCTAACCAAAACGGTTACCTTTCTGTAAATATAAATAAAAAACTTGAACAGTTACATCCTTTACAAACCCTGCCCACAACAGCACTACAGACCTCTAAGAGTTTTATAACAACAACGACGGACGGGGCCCGCCATACCCAGATGTATAAGAACCTACACTCTTAGGGAATCATACCACAAGATAAGCCTCCGGAGAAACGGAGCTTCCCAAAACGCTGAACTGTGATCCTATGAGCGAGGATCAACAACTGGTGTACCTCTACTTGCGGCATGAACGCAGCCCCGAGGAGGTCGATAACAGTACGGTATGTGGCAGAAATCGAGATGAAATCATAATAATCTGTATAAAAATAGGAGACATGTATGATAACCAAACTACAGTACACAATATATAAGCAGTCATGTCAAGCCAGGGACTCACGCCCTCAAAGTCATCACTCAAATATAACCATGGGTCTCATGCCCACAATATCAATCATGCCCGTGGAATTCCTTCCTCACTGCCGGCAGTCCATGATATAATAACATCAAGGAATACACATGAACACCAGGTCCCACCTGTGTTATAAAAACCGTACGGGGTAAGTACGAAGGCATAGCCAACTACTAGAACCTACCGTACCAACAATGCTATAAAACTGTATCGCGAGGTCTTTCTAGACCGCCACATGATCGAAGCTGGGCCATTCGCCCTCAGTATCAATGTGCGAGCCTAATCCTGGAACTCCCGCAGTCCGCATAGGCCACCTAGGCCGGCATGAGGTATTCCTCGCATCGGGGGTAGCTAACCCGCGGCAACATCCTGGACTCCCTCAATCCGCATGGCCACATGGACCGCATGAGGTATTCCTCGCATCGGCGTAACACACCCGGCGGTTCCTGGAACTCCCGCAGCTCCGCATAGGTCCCATGGACCCGCATGAGGTATTCCTCGCATCGGGGGCAGCTAACCCGCGGCAACATAACAAGTCAGGGGGGGTATGTGATGTAATACAAGCGCAACCGGCTTATCGTAACCAACATAAGTACAACAAGAAAACCCCCTTCACATAAAAGTCCCAAGATACTAACGTCCGTAGTATCCTAGCATGTTTACTTACCAAACCAACAAGAAAGTATTACAAGGCTATCACAAGCAAAACATAGGCAAGTTACTCACACAAGGTACTTTTATTTTATGTCAACAAATCCGGGTTTTAACCCCAAAGTACTACATACTTTAACTCTTTAAAAAGATCCATTTCTTTCACAAAAGTCACACGATACCCGTAGTATCAAAATAGAGTAACTATCTTTTTAAGTAAACCAAAACAATTTCCATACCTTCTTTTTGAACCAACTTAAGACAAAAGCATGCCTTCCTTTTTAAACCATTTTAAGACAAAACCATGCCTTCCGTTTAAACAAAAACACTTTAATTTCTCAAGTCTCTCTCTTTTATAAATCAAGTCCCTTACTTTGGAATTTTAAGAAAATCAAAACTTGTTTTTAATGATCTTATTAAAGCAGCCATGATCTAGGAAATGTAATACAATTTTGTCTTATCTTAGCTTCTATGCAGATGGAAGATTCTACTTGTTTTAAGTTAATTATTAGTCATTACATTTTCCTTTATTAACGCTGCAATGACTTGTTCGATACTCATTCCCATTTCCGAAATCAATATAACATTATTATTTAAAAACCAAGTACTCATTACTCACGAATGAGGTTTCACAACTTTCTACACAATTCAAGTTCTTCACATATCATATCAAGTCAAATATAAGTCAAGTCGCTTATCTTTTAAAATCAATAAACCATTCTTTTACCTACATAAAGTCGTTATAATTAACTTCCAATAAAGCCATTATAACACTTTATGTTTTTAAACCAACCAAATTCGTTTAGCACACATATGTCTACCGTACTACATAGTTCACAACAATCATGCTAGAAAGGATAGGAAGAGGTTCACATACCTCGCGACGATTATCGACAATTAGCAAAATGCTCCAAAGTACTATAACCTTGCTAGCCTTTTCCACCCTTCAAGTAGAATACGCTACTCGTAGTACTTCAACCTATAATGGCCATAAAACGTCTATTAACTTCTAGATCTCTTCGTAGAACATTTCTAAGTACAAGGTTCCATATTCTACGGAAAATTCGGCAGCACCTCCCCCCCACATAAATAACCTCCAATATCAAGGCCCGCTACCAAGCCAACAACTCAGAGGGGATTACACGTCTAACCGGACGTGTACAATTCTGCCCCACAATAATACTACAAGTCTACTGTAAATACAGTCCAATGTAAATACAGTTCAATTCTTTTTAATCCTCCTTCCAAATATCATATACTCAAATATACATTACTACAACATGTAATCTCCAATTACAATAGGGGGATAAAGATTATTACCTCGATAAGTGATGCGCGAAAAGATGCACACACTTTAACGCAAGTGCACGTTATCGTGACAAGTAATATAGTCTTGATAAGACCGAATATCGTCCACAAGGATTAGGGTTCAAGTTCCAACTATCTATCTTTTGGTATCTATTTGGCAATTGATATTTGAGTTTGTGGTTTATAACTAATAATTATAAAAGCTAATTAATTATAAGTTTACTTCAGTTGTGATGGGAATAGGGCTTCCATGTCTCCTCAACTATCCGCTTATGTTATTTATTAATGCAATGAATTATGGTCTTCTTCTCTCGGAGCTAGCAGGTTTACGAAATCGTTTTATATTCCCGTTAAGGATATATAAACACTCAACCCCAGTATTGCACCTTACCTACCTTTCGGTGATAAGGATAACTCTATAGGAGGATTAAGAACAAAAACCTAGTTAACCGTCACGCACCATGCGCAAAATTAGGGTTGTTAAGCCTCTCATTAACGCTACATAAATAATTGAGGTATTTTCATCCCCAATCCAAATATGTCTACCCAACTTACAGCATATTCACAACCTCCTCCTTTCGAAGTTTGATTAGAAATCATATAAGGATAATTAGTTGTCAATTAATTACCAAGCATTCAAAGCAATTATTGGATAGATCTCTCAAAGAAGAATAATAACCATAAACATGCATTAATTCATAACATAAGTTTCTAGTGAATCAACATGGAAAGCCCTAGAAGAGAATTAGTTCCTAGCCATTGACATGACAAGAACTAATTCAAAGTTCATCATACAAAAACTGAAATAAAAGAAAATAAAAGGAAAAAAAAGTACTAAATTATGGTCTCCAATCTCCAAGCAAGAAAACCTTGTGTTGTGCAAGAAAGGGAACCCTTAAAATCTGCCTAGGGTTCTCCTTTTATAGGCTGAAAACCGCCCTTAACTTTTCCCTGCAGGCCTGGCCCAAAAAATCGTCGAAACCCTAATTTTTCCCGCGCCACGCTGCGCGCCATGGCCGAACTTCGTGGCACGGGTGATTTGGCGCCGCGCCCCGATCTCTGCTGTTCGGTAGCCTGCAACTTCGTAGCCTCTCGATGATTAGCGCCGCGCCCCGCACTGTTGACGTGGCGCCGCGGGCCTGGGACTTCGCACCTCTCTGGATATTGGCGCCGCGCTGCTTCGATTGCAGGAGGCGCGGACGACTGGTTTTTGCCTCGTTCGCCACTTTCTCTGTTTTTAGCTCTGGAACCTTCACTTTTGCCCTCTTTTAGCTCATTTTCCGCCATTTGGCCATTTTAACCACTTTGACTCAAAAGAAAGGAAAACTATCCTAATACGACACTTATTTGTACAAAAGGGGACAAAAGACTAACTAAAACTGACTCAAAAAGTGTATATCAAATACCCCCAAACTTAACCTTTGCTCGCCCTCGAGCAAAGATAGAAAGAAAGAAATAAAAGACTCAAAGAAACGAAAAATAAAAGATTCACTGACATTGATCACTTTTGCTGCATTAGTGTTAACTAGAAAAACATGAAGGTTAGCAAAATAATATGCAGGAACATATAGCATGAAAATTCAGCACACTAAACACATTAAGCTAGATATTTCGCAAACTCATATTTATCATGCTTAATGGAAGTCAACTTACTGAATCATGCATATAAATTCAAAAATCCTATGGCATGATTACTTGCTATTCTCCACTAATCCTGGATATGCATAAAAGAGATCTTCAGGACTTTAAGGGTTGTAATGTAGGCTTAGGTATAGGTAGGTAAAAATAGGCATTTTAGGCTCATTCTGTGTACCATAAGCTCTTTAGCTTTTCTATTTTTCTCTTTTCTTTTGGTTCTTTTCTTCACTTCAATTCTATCTTTTCCCTCTTTTGTTTTGGGAGAGTGAAGAGTATAATAATAACAAGCACCCCCAAACTTAGGCTTTTGCCTCTTTCTTATTACTTTTTTATTGGGGTGCAACAAGCTCATTCACTCTTTTTGTCTCTTTTTTAACACAATTGATTCCACTATTTCACATTTTTACTTATGACACAATTTGTGGGAATATAGGGTGTCAAAGAAGAAGTTTCATTTTTTAGGCTCAATGGGGCTGACTAGGGATACTTTTAAAGTCCGGGATAGAAAAGAGTGGTAAGAATTGGCTATGAAAGAAATGCCTGAGTCATCTCCCTAACATGCATGTCCTAACTATTTCGCCTCAAATAGCAAGCAATCATAACACATAGGTTTTCATTATTTAGCATGCACAATTTAAGCAAGAAACTCCAAATAGACAGATTTTGTGAGTTTTTGGCATATCTAACCTAGGTGTTTAGATAGTTGCTTCAATTCCATTACATTATTCCACCTTACTTCACTAGGTGTTTCTAGCAACTACAGAATACATGATCTTTGACAGGCAATTATGACTCAAAAAGAAAAAAAAAGAAAAAAAATTTTGGTGACTCAAAATATACATACAACAATCAAAAAGATTTAACTGAAACATAACAAGACACAAATAAAACACCCCCCAAACTTAAATCACACATTGTCCCCAATGTGTGTAGACTCAAAGACAATAAAAGGAAATAAGACACTTACAGACTTTGGCTAAAATGGTGGTGGTGGTGGTGGCATTGGATAATGCATGGACCACTGGCTGAACAAGGAACTCATCTCATTGATTTGCTGTCGCGTTTCTTGCTGCCCTTGTATCACTGTGTCCAAACTCTGCATCATCCTCATCCGATTACGCGGTTGCTCCATCGTGGCGCCGAGGTTCTCGCTTCGTGGTTGGTGGCTAGGTCCTGCCGCATATTGAGCCTCTATTTCAGGCTCATCTTCGTTCATGGCGGCCTCTGCTGCTGCTGCTGCTGGTTGTGCTCTTCTTCTGGCTGCTGGGGGGCTTGGGTCTGGGAAAGAGTGCACTATCCCATATGTCACAGGCAGTTGGTTTCTCTCGTGAGTGTCAGTGGGTAGGGTTGGGACCCCATTCATGTGGCACAAATTCGTGATAAGTGAGCCATGTCCCAATCCACCTGTTGTCACCAACCTGTTGATCTCTTCAATGCTCTGCACTATCTCTTTCCCCACATCAATCGTCATCCCCCTCATAATTTCATATATCAGCTTAATCCTATCTTCTGGCACTCTGGTGAAGTGTGTGGATGGAATCATGCGCCGAAAATATAGCCAACCCTTGGTCGCTGTTGAACCGGCACTCGCCACCTCTTGACCCATTTCTTGCAATATCAAATGCAGCCCGGGGTAGCTCATCGTATGCGACGGCATTCCATCGATGTTGGAGGTCTTACACCATGTTCTAAAGTGGTTCCAATCATCACTTTCTTCAACATCAACCGTCTTTAGAGCCATATTTATCGCGTCTGCCGTCACAGGCATAAATCTTCCCCTTACAAAGCATCCCCTTTCCACCCTCTCCGGAAAGTTAGCATAGAATTCACGCACCATTGTTGTGTTCACTGGTGCTATCTTCTCCGGATTTACAAATCTCATCCACCCCCTCAACTCAATCATTGCCCGAATGGGCTCATAAACATCCTCTTCCCCAAACGACTCCCTCTGATAGTCCATTCCCCTTTCAGGGATTAAGGGTCTGGTATCAAGCTTTTTGTATCTTTGGAAGGCTTGGTAGCTCACAAACCTAGTATCATCGTATTGAAATTTGGGGTGGATGTGGAGGCTCTTCTCTTTCTGGTGGACATGGTTAAAACAGTTTCTGCAGCTTATAACTTAATTGCACAAATGTTCCCCAACACAATCAACAATCTAGCAGCTAAAACACCAACACCCCCAAACTTCAATTCTACTACCCAATATCCACACCCTCTTTGTCTACTCCTTCTCTAAACTTCACAACCAATTTTTCAGCACTCAAACTACTTCAACACTACAATACTCCTTCAAACTATTACCTCCTGTGACTACAGTAAAGATCTCAAGAACAAACAAAGATTACCTTTTTATGGTGTTCTTCAAGGTGTTCTTGCTTCTAATGGTGATTTGAGGCAATGAAATGGGGTTTTTGTTGGTTGAGATGGCTGAGGGTTTTAGGAATTTAAGAGTTTTGGTTGTGGTTGGGTTTGATTTGTGGAGGATTTGTGGGTAAATTGTGGATTTTCGTGGGTTTTTGGAGAAGGGGGTTAGGTTTTGGTTTTGAAATTGGGGCAAATCTGATTTCTGGGCGTTTTTAAGTTTTTGGATTTCGCCGCGCCATGTTCGCTTTAGCCGCGCGCAATCTTCTGCATTCCTTCGATTTTACGCGGCCATTGGTAGCCGCGCTAAACTTGGCATTTTTCTCAGATTTTTAGCGCGCTAAACTTCCGGATCTTTTTCGGCGCCATGAGCTTACCCGCTCGAAATCCTCGCTTCAAGTTTTCGCCCTTCAATTTATTGTCTTGTACCTGTCAATCACAGCACAAACACTACCTCCGTGAGACCGTTCTTAATAAAAACTACTATATTAAAATAAAATAAATCAAAATAATTTGGGTTGCCTCCCAAGTAGCGCTGTCTTTAACGTCTTTTAGCCGGACGCAAGTTCCTTAGTTTTAATAACCGTGGGGTGGATCAACCCCCCAACTAATCCATTTCCTCCACATTTTGCGTTTTCTTTTTCTTCTTTTCCTCTTAGCATTATCAGTAAGGGGGAGTTCAGGAACACATACCTGCGTCAGTGGGGGTTTGGCAAACGATGCCTGCTTTCGTGGGCTCATCTCCCTTTGGTTGACTTGTAATGGCTCACAGGGGGGCTTGATGGTGCTGATTGCAAAGCACCTGCTCATGGTTGGTGGCTCGATGACATGTTTAAAAACTTTAAATACCATTTCTTCCTTCTCCACCCTTAATGTTAGCTCTCCCCTTTCTACATCAATCAAAGCTCTCCCTGTTGCTAGGAATGGTCTCCCCAATATGATAGGGATTTCCGCATCTTCTTCCATGTCAAGAATGAGGAAGTCTGCAGGAAAGAAGAATTTTCCTACTTTAACAATCACATCCTCAATCTTCCCTCTTAGATGAACCAATGTCCTATCGGCCAGCTGCAGGCTCACTGTGGTCGGTTTGGCCTCACCCAACTCCAATCATTTAAATACTGATAAGGGCATCAGATTTATACTTGCCCCTAAATCACACAGAGCTCTGTTGCAAGTCACCCTGCCCACTGTGCAAGGTAGTGTAAAGCTTCCTGGATCCTTTAGTTTTGGTGGCAACTTCTTCTGCAAGATGGAACTACACTCTTCTGTTAGTGCTACTATCTTATATTCCGCCAGCTTCTTCTTCTTCCCCAATATTTCCTTCATGAACTTGAAATAGGAAGGCATCTGCTCCAAAGCCTCTATAAAAGGTATGTTGATATGCAACTTCCTGAATATCTCCAAGAATTTGGAGAATTGTTTATCAACCGCCTTCCGCTGTAATCTCTGGGGGAAAGGGATCTTTTCTGTATATTCCTTCTCTGGAGTTTTCTCTACTACTGGGCTAGGTTCAACCACCTTCTCTTTTTCTATCTCTGCCTTTTTCTCAACTATCGTCAAGAGATCGCTATTCCAATCGTCTTCCACTTCAATTATCGCTCGACATCGCTTCCTCGGATTTACCTCTGTGTTGCTTGGCAGTGTACCACGTGGCTTTCTTGTTTGCTGCTTTTCTAGTGACCCACTTGTGTTTCCAAGTTCTGAGCGAGGATCTAGCTTCATCATGAATCGAGTGCAGGCGTTGGCAAGTCTTTACCTGCCACTTCGCTCGGCTTTCTTCACAACCGGTGCATTGAACTGTTGAGGATGCTGGGCCTGAGTAAAGGGCTGCTGATTCTGGTTCTTCTGGGTTTGATACTGGCCCCTGTATTGATTCTCGCGCTCGGTCTCTCCATGAGAAATTTGGGTGATTTCTCCACCCTGGATTATAAGTGTTGGAGTATGGATTGTTCTGTGGCCTCTGATAATTACCCACGGCCTGACACTCTGCCTGCTCCATTGGTATATTATTGGGGTCAGCTGAAGGACACCTATCGAATGTATGTGGGCCACCACATATTTCACAACTTTTAGGCATCCGACCGCGTTCATCGACATTGTATGTTCTTTGCAATTGTTTTGCCAAAAGGGCCACTTGGGCATTCAAGGCAGCAATGGCATCTATTTCGTGGACTCCCACTGTTCTCCTCCCACTTGTCGACCTCTCTTCTGTGACATGGTTGTTGGTGGCCATATCTTCTAATAACTCGTGAGCGTCGTGGCTGTTTCCTCATGAATGCCCTACCTGCTGCATCTATGATGGTTCTGGTTGTACTACTCAGCCCGTTATAGAAGATGTGGACCAAGTTCCACAACTCAATGCAATGGTGTGGGCATTTTCTCTGCAAGTCTTTGAACCTTTCCCAAGCTTCATATAAGGACTCTCCATCTGCTTGGTAGAAGTTGTTCAACTCCCCTCTCAATTTTGCTGCTTTGCATGGGGGAAAGAACTTGGCTAGGAATTTTTGTGCGCCTCTTGCCATGTAAAAATCGAATCGTACAGAAATTCAACCATACTTTTGCTCTATCCCTGAGTGAGAAGGGAAAGAGCCTCAATCTGACGGCATCATCAGTAACGCCGTTATATCTGAAAGTTGCACATAGCTCCAAGAAATTAGCTATGCGTATGTGATCCTCCGATGCGACCCTCCAAATTGCCTGTGCGTGTCATGCCGTGCTCGAGAATCGCCGGTTTATCTCGAAGTTGTTTGCTCCTATGGCAGGGAGCCTAATACATGTCTGTGCTTCATTCACTCTAGGCAGCACATAGTCTCCCAAGCTTCTTTCTGCCTGGACTTGAACTCTTTCCTCGACATCCATAGGTACTTGCCGAGGTATTCCTGGATTAGGTTGATTTTCACCTAACCCCTCTCTCATCATGTTTTTGTTCTGAATGTCGTCCATCTCTATCAAGGTTGCAATCCGCTGATTCTTTCTGTTCTGTTTACAAGTTTTCTCAATCTCTGGATTGAAGGGAACAAGAGTGTCTACCCCTCTTCTCCTTCGCATAAACTGATTTCCTGAAATAGATCAAAAACAGACAACAAATCACGGCACCCTGGTTTTTGAAATAAATAAAAAAAAACGTGAAAATTAAAAATAAAAAAAATAAAAACCAAATTAGAAATTAAAAATAGATAAATTTGATATTGAACTATGCCTAATCCCCGGCAACGGCGCCAAAAACTTGATGCGCGAAAAGATGCACACACTTTAATGCAAGTGCACGTTATCGTGACAAGTAATATAGTCTTGATAAGACCGAATATCGTCCACAAGGATTAGGGTTCAAGTACCAACTATCTATCTTTTGGTATCTATTTGGCAATTGATATTTGAGTTTGTGGTTTATAACTAATAATTATAAAAGCTAATTAATTATAAGTTTACTTCAGTTGTGATGGGAATAGGGCTTCCATGTCTCCTCAACTATCCGCTTATGTTATTTATTAATGCAATGAATTATGGTCTTCTTCTCTCGGAGCTAGCAGGTTTACGAAATCGTTTTATATTCTCGTTAAGGATATATAAACACTCAACCCCAGTATTGCACCTTACCTACCTTTCGGTGATAAGGATAACTCTATAGGAGGATTAAGAACAAAAACCTAGTTAACCGTCACGCACCATGCGCAAAATTAGGGTTGTTAAGCCTCTCATTAACGCTACATAAATAATTGAGGTATTTTCATCCCCAATCCAAATATGTCTACCCAACTTACAGCATATTCACAACCTCCTCCTTTCGAAGTTTGATTAGAAATCATATAAGGATAATTAGTTGTCAATTAATTACCAAGCATTCAAAGCAATTATTGGACAGATCTCTCAAAGAAGAAGAATAACCATAAACATGCATTAATTCATAACATAAGTTTCTAGTGAATCAAAATGGAAAGCCCTATAAGAAAATTAGTTCCTAGCCATTGACATGACAAGAACTAATTCAAAGTTCATCATACAAAAACTGAAATAAAAGAAAATAAAAGGAAAAGAAAGTACTAAATTATGGTCTCCAATCTCCAAGCAAGAAAACCTTGTGTTGTGCAAGAAAGGGAACCCTTAAAATCTGCCTAGGGTTCTCCTTTTATAGGCTGGAAACCGCCCTTAACTTTTCCCTGCAGGCCTGGCCCAAAAAATCGTCAAAACCCTGATTTTTCCCGCGTGGCGCGCAGCGCTTTCAGCCGCGCCGGAACTTCTGTGGCACTTCGGGTGATTTGGTGCCGCGCCCGATCTCGCTGTTCGAGTAGCGCGCTGCAACTCTGTAGCCTCTCGATGATTAGGCGCCGCCGCACTGTTGACATGAGGCGCGCGTACTGGGACTTCGCAGCCTCTGCGGATATTGGGCGCCGCGCCCCGCTTCCGAGGGAGGCGCGGTCTTGACTGGTTTTTGCCTCGTTCGCCACTTTCTCTGTTTTTAGCTCTGGAACCTCCACTTTTGCCCTCTTTTAGCTCTTTTTCCGCCATTTGGCCATTTTAACCACTTTGACTCAAAAGAAAGGAAAACTATCCTAATACGACACTTATTTGTACAAAAAGGGACAAAAGACTAACTAAAACTGACTCAAAAAGTGTATATAAAATACACCGATCAATAAGCCCAAAATTATCCAAGATTTATAAGTCGATCCTGAGCAATGTTTAGCTCCAATTCCTTACGCTCCAACCCGCTCCAAGCAACCCTTAGAAGTTTCTAAACAACTTCTCTTAACACTTCACCCATCTATGAAGATTTTCCTAGGGTTTCGTTTTGCGACTAAAGGAATAAAGTAGTATTTCCGGGCTCTTATGTTGGGATTACTTTAGAATACTACTAGGGATACTAGGCTAAGGTATTTGGGATTATAACAATACTTGAAGAAATTATTTCACAAGATGGGGGGGGGTGTTGGACGAGAACTACAAAGGGAGGGAGGGAGAATTTTGCCTTGGAAATTATTTCAAGTGAGGGATGAATAAGTCTTGCACTTAAGGGGGGTATTTATAGAGAAATCAAAGGCCAAGATCAAGGCAAGTGTATGGTGAGGATTTGGTCCATGTGGGAGTTGAGTCTTCCAACCAAATGTCCACCACAACTTTGAGACATATGTCCACCACAACAATGAGACATATGTCCACCACAAAAATGAGACATGTGGCTAGCCACATGTCTCAAAAAAAACGTCCAAGGCCTCCCTAATTTTGGCCATGTCCACATGGGGGTGCCATGTGTCGCCCTCCTACTCGCCAAAAATATTTCATCTTCCGAAAATATCCGTAAAGCCAAAAATCCGAAAATAAAGTGGGCCCCACAAAACCGTAAATTCTCCCGTGGGCCCCACGTGACCAATTTCGGAAATAAAATTCCATAATTCTTAAAAATTCTTAAAGTCTTAAATACCAAAATTGAGAATTCAATTCTCAATAATAAACCTTTTTCCTTCATAAAATTCGGAAACTTTTCCGTCGAAAAATCACATCTTTCTTCCTTTCCAATCTTTATGTCGTATTCTCGTACGTACGTCCTCGTATACATACCCTGGAACTACGGAGTGTAACAAGATCCATGATGAGTTTTTCAACATTACCAACATAACTTTGGGGCTATGCATTGCAAAGCTCAATTTATATTCTGAACAGGGTTCCTTCAAAGTCAGTAGAGAAAACTCCATATGAGATATGGAATGGCAAGAAGCCAATACTTTACACATGCAACTCTAGGGGTGCCCTGCATATGTAAAGAAGATGCTTACTGACAAGTTGGAATCTAAAAGTGAGAAATATTATTTTGTGAGGTATCCAAAAGAAACTAAGAGATTCTATTTCTATCTTCCTGGAGAACATAAGGTCATTGTTTCCAGAAATGCAATTTTCCTTGAAAAAGATTATGTCTACAAGGAACAGAGATTCAATGAGATAGAACTTGAAGAAATTCAAGAACCACGAGATAACACAGAAGTTGAACCCTTGTCAAATGACCTAGACAAGGATTCAGTGGGAGTATTTGGTGAAGATTGGGTGCTTAGAGTATGCCCTTCAGCCAGTGAGAGTGATGTGAGAGATAGTGCAGAAATGCAAGGGTCTCATACACAACCAATGAAAGATGATACAATGGTTGTACATTATTTCATCAAGAAATACATGAAAATGTCATTCTTGAAATCTCTCAAGGTGGTGGATTGTCCAGCTCACAAAAACCTTCTCACAATCAGAATGCAATAAATACTGAAACACAGAATAATCAACTTCGTAGGACTACTAGGACTCATCGTCCCCCTGAAAGACTTAATATCATTGTTGAAACACACAATGAGATAGATATTCCTGATGACGATGAACCTACAACCTACAACGAAGCTATGTTAGACATTGATTCGCAGAGATGGCAAGAAGTCATGAAATATGAGATGGACTCGATGTACATCAATCAAGTTTGGAATGGTTGATTTTCCAACATGGGTTAGACCCATAGATGCAAATAGGTCTTCAAGAAGAAGATTGATGTTATGGCAAGGTACAGACTTATAAGACAAGATTGGTGGCTAAAGGTTATAATAAACGGCCTGAGGTCAATTATGATGAAACCTTTTCATCTGTTGCGAAAATTAAGTCCATTTAGATTTATGCTTGCAATAGCCGCATACTAGGATTATGTTATTTGACAAATAGATGTTAAAACAATTTTCTCAATGGTAACCTAATTGAGGAGATGTATATTATACAACCTGAGGGTTTTACATCCAAGACTAAGACCAAAGTAGTATGCAAGCTACAGAAGTCTATTTATGGACTTAAGCAAGCCTCAAGGAGTTGAAATATTTGCCTTGACAAAGTAGTAAAATCGTTTGACTTTGTTAGAAGCAAAGAAGATCTCTGCGTTTATAGTAAGAGCAATGAAGGGAGTATTGTCTTTATTGTTATATATAGGGCTGGTCAGTGGGCCGGGCCGGGCCCACTGGGATCGGGATGGGCGGGGTCGGGACGGGGTCGGGACAGAGAGGAGGGGCGGGGTCGGGCTGGGGCGGGCCAGGCGGGACCGGTACTAGCGGGACGATATCGTGTCCCGTCCCGGTACCGGTCCCGGTGGGCAGTTGGTCGGGTCGGGTCGGGACGGGCGGGACATTTTTTTAAAAAAAAATTCCACTAAATTAAAAATACTAACAAAGTAACATATAGTCATATAGTGATAGTCATATACTCATATTATAGTATTATACTCACATATATTTATAAATTAAATAATTAAACAAAGACAAGAAGAGTGTAAAAAAAAATAAAAAAACATCCCAAGGTTGTTTTTGTGCCTCTTATATTATTAATTATTTCATTGAAATATACAAGATTCAAAATTATAACATTGTGGTGTACTGTTGTTGAAAAAATTTGCAAAAGACATAGAAAAAAAATACTAAAATTGCAATGAAATATATTACCAATTTGAAAATACTTTTTCTAGTTTCTTTATAATTTCGTGTGGTTCTTCAATTGGAATTGGTATATCTTGGTCAAATTGTTCCACTTCGCTACTCATGCCTTCAGATAAGATGTCGTTGTAGTTTTCGTCTTCTTCTTCGTTAATCTCTGGGTGACCGCACCTTCTTCGCTCCGCTCGTATCCAATCTCTGAATAGTACCGCCATCTCCAAGCTGTCTCCGGCTAATGAGTGTATGTGCTCTCCTATTTGAAATCTGCCTGCAGAAAAAGCGCTTTCAGAAGCGATTGATGACGCTTGAATGTTCAAAACATCTCGGGCCATCATTGAAAGTGTCGGAAATGTCTTCTTATTCTCCATCCAATATTTCAGCAAGTCTTTTTTTCCGTCTTCATTGACAACTGCTTGATAAGGTAAAGTGCCCTGCAAAACAAAAACATCGAACTCGCTAATTTGGTTAGCAGTGCTACCACCGCACATTCTATTTCTGAGGCTTTCAATACTGTCCGCAGAAACAGCATGTCTTTTTTGAGGCTGTGTTGAAGCAGAAGAAGATGGTACGAAAGACGGTTGGTTACTAGCACTTTCTTGCTGGTCATGCCGATATACTTTTTTGCATTCATCTTCTACGTTATCCAACACTTCTTCTAGCGTTTGTTCAATAGGTGGCTCAACATTTAAATTTTTGGGAGTTGGAGGTGGTGGTACGTCCATACAGTTATAAATATTTTCAATAAGACTTTTACAATCGTCTACTTTAATAGTCGGGTTTAATACATCACCAATAATATAAATAGGGGGTTTAATACATTTAAATACATTTTTGCATAGATCATTTATAATCTATCCAATGACAGGTTACCGTTAAATAATCATGACCGTTAGTACTATGACCTATATCAGAAGTTAGAGCGACTTTGCAATTTAAATGATATAATGAATAACGCAAATATTGTTGATATTCGTGTGCAAATTTAAACACATCTCTCTTAACCGTTGATCTAGAAAAACCTTTATAAGCAGGATTATACATATCTCTAATACAATGAATAAAACCAGGCGATTCAGGAAATGAAAAAGGCAAACCCTCCACGGCAACTAATTTTGCTAGTGCTTCCCTATCTTTATGTTTATCGTATTTAGAGCCTACAACTCCCCCCGTCATAGGGTTAATTGACCTTGTACTTTGTCCGGGACAGTATGTGAACCTTGTCCCGATTGAGAGGACGCTTGCTCACCATCTTTTTCAATAAGGTATTGGGCATGCAAGACTTTGTGTTTTTGCAATAGGTGTCTTGCTAAACCCCCCGTCCCACCATGACCTTGTCCAGTTTTAAAAGTTTAAACAAATTTACAAGTTTTACATATAGCTACTTAATTCGGTACGTCCCTGTGAAAATATTTCCATACAGCTGATGTTAATGGTCGTTTTATCGGACCTCATCTCATACTAGGGGGGACAGGAGGCATTTCACTAGTGGGTGTATCATCATCTACATTAGTAGGTGTATCGTATCTAGAGTGTCATCTAAATTAAAATCTTCTTCATTTTGAGGATAAACGTTTGTGTCAAGATCATATGGTATTTTAAGAAACAGTTCAGGATCCATAAAATCATCTTGTCTAGGAAAACTAGAAGAAGTACCCTTGCCCTTGCCCTTGATACCCAAGGCCTTGCCCAAAATATTTTTTGTTCTTTTCATTTTAATTATGGTAATAAATAGTTAAAGACTTAAAAAGTTAAAGATAATGAAATTAAGTGTGCTAAATGAAATAAAAACAAAATAATAATTTAATGAGGGAACGAATGTACCAAACGCCGACGTAGAGTCGATGTGTAATCAAGAGAGGTTGAAAATTGAAACTTTGCTCGATAGATTAATCCTCAAGCTAGTTGCCAACTTCACTCCCAATTCTCAAATTAATAAATAGATTGAATATGTAGTAGACAATGTTGTATAGAGATTGATTGATTGAGAGATTAGAGATTATAGGAAGATTTGTGAGAAATAAAAAGAGAAAATGAGGTATATATAGTTGAAAAATTGGGTTAAAGTATAAATATAATAACTTAGGGGTTAAAAATAAATATAAAGGGGTAGGGGGGGTTGGGGGAGTGGGGGAGGCCAAAAATGGTCGTTGTCTAACGGTCAAAATGTAAAATGGTCGTTATTGCAACGGCTATTTTTGGTAAGTGGTTGTTTTTGGGCGGGACTGGGGCGGGACCGGGACCGGGACGGGCCGTGGGACAGGTCGGGTCCTAGCGGGACCGGGTCTGGCGGGACCATACCATGTCCCATCCTAGTTTGAGCCCCGGTCCCGCTAAATTTTTTTTTTAATTTAATCGGTGGCCGGCCCGGCCCACTGGCCAGCCTTAGTTATATATGTAGATGACATATTAATAATGAGAGACAATAAGACTCTCATGCAATCAGTCAAGGAATGGTTATCCATCACCTTCATGATGAAGTACGTGGTTGAAGCCTGCTACATTCTTGGAATTACGATCTATAGAGATAGACGCAATAGATTGTTGGGACTGCCACAGTCCATATACATAGACAAAGTGCTAAAACGGTTCTCTATGGAAAACTCTAAGAAGGGAGGTTTTCCTATGGGTCAAGGCATCAAGTTATCAAATAAGGATAACCCTTCTACTATTATAGAACTTGAATACATGAAGAGAATCACATATGCTTCAGCTATAGGATCAATCATGTATGTCATGACCTGTACGAGGCCAGATGTGGCCTATGCACTTAGTATGACTTGCAAATTTCAGCAGAATCCTAGGGAAGAACACTGAAAAGCAGTCAAGAGTATTCTTAAGTATCTTAGATGATCTAAAGAATATTTCTTAGTCTATGATGGACAAGAGAAGCTAGTGGATACTGGGTACACTGATGCTAGCTTCCAGACAGATCTTGATGACTTCAAGTCTCAGTCTGGATATACCTTCATTTTCAATGGTGGAGCAGTGAGTTGGGAAAGTTTCAAGCAAGCAATAACTGTTGATTCGACAACTAAAGCCGAGTACATTGCTGGATCGAAAGCTGGTAAAGAAGCTGTCGCGATATCTGAGTTCCTGAAGGAACTAGAGGTTGTTCCAACTGACATTTGTCCAATAACAATTTATTGTGACAACACTGGTGCGATAGCGCAATCTAAGGAACCAATATCAACAAACAGAAATAAGCATGTACCAAGGAAATACCACATACTTAGGGAGATGGTGAAAACTGAAGAAATAAGATTAGACTATGTTCCCACAGATGATAATCTAGCTGACCCATTTACTAAACCATTAAGTTTAGTTAAACATAATATTCATTTTAAAAACATGTGTATTAGATACATTGAAGATTGGCTCTAAGCCAAGTGGGAGATTGAAAGTATGTATGTCCTAGATACAATCATTATTAGAGACAACTATATTTGAACACATTTGTATTATTAATAAGATTAATATATTTATGGCATTTGAAATTATTGAATTATTATTTGATTGTTTGTAATTATTCATTAATTTGCATCCCTTCAGCTTACGTTGTCATTAATAGAGTGAGATATTGATGATAAAGTGTAACTCTCAAAATAGCCTCGACTAAAGATTATCGAGAATGAGATATCGATGATATGTTATAAGTCGACATGTGGTCTGCATTACATTCTTAGAGAATGTAGTATGTCTCACCTGCTGCGAGTAATGGTTACTAGTGATGGACACATGGATACTTTTGGAAAGTATTGGTATACCCTACTGATAATTTTTTTGTTATGCATGTCTGTGTTATCAGTATGTGGAAGATAAAAATCCTTTGACTTGAGGTCAATACACACCTTGTTTACAGAGTAATGTACTTTGACCATGTACTAAGCTTAAACTTCTTATAATATAAGATACAGCTTGTGTTGGGTGCATTATGATGTAAACTAATGTGGTAATTGGGCCAAGAATAGGATTCATTCCTCGATTGGATATTCGAGAGAGCACTCAACTTCCCAGTGATATTAGGTCGACCAAGTCATTGGTCAATGCAAGAGACATATTTAGAATATGGTCTAGTTGTCGACTAATATTGATGAGATAAAGTGATTAAGTCATTTGGATAGACACATGACAAATCCTAAGCTTGATCGAGTGTGTCACGAATGAAAGGAATTTATCATCTCACATAAAGGTTATGTTTGCTTGATTCATGTAAACGTACTTCACATGTTGAGTTCGTCGTACGGCGCAGTCTAGGAGTTCTGTATGGACCTTAATTGGATTAGCGTTAATATATGAAGGCCTATAGGGTCACATTATGTCGATTGTCTCTTCGATCTAAGTGTGTATTGAGAAAGTATTAAATATTTGATTTGGAATCGAGATATTTAAATTGATAATAACTATGAGATAATTTCTATTTGATGAAAATTATTTAATTAAGCCAAAATTGAATTTTAGATTTAATTAAATGTGTTGAATATATATTAACAAAACGAGACGTAAGGCGCCGCGGTGCCTACTAGGCTGAGCCGCAGCTCCGACCCGGCTGTGGGACCAGTTAGACTGGCCCACTGCACCTCGGTGTTTTGGCCAGGCTTAGAGCCCAACCCTAATCCGAGTTTGACCAAAATTAACTATATAGACAACATTAAACTCATTGATATTTGACTACTGATTACATTAAACAATTCTAGACTTAGAATAAAAACTTTCTCAAACCTCTGCCAAGATTTTCTGGCTTTCTTGACAGAGGAATACACTATAGCAAGGTGCTTGCAATCGAAGGGAACAATCGCGTATTCTCCCTTAGTAAAGATTCAAAATTATATAACCTGTAAGTGTTCTTGTTTAAGTTTTACTTTACAGGTTTCGATTATCCTATAACCATACCAGAAGGCATTGTTGGGGTAAGTAAATAAAATTTTAAACTTTTGTTGCGTCATACTTATATATTTTGAACTCGACATGGGGTGGCTAAGTGAGGTTTCTATTAGAGAGCAAGTTGTAGAATTAGCCTCAGAAGTATGTGAGGGAGAAAAAGAAGATACCACGAAAGTGGGTGATGCTCCTTTCGAAGAGAATGATGAACCTGATAGTAGTCTTGGGATGTCCCTTGAAGATGTGCCACAACTTTCATTGTTGTCCAAGGAAATCAACACTGAGAATGAAGACATTTTAGTGAATGCTAGAAATTTCGAGACAGATGAATCTGCCAAAGAGTCAATCATGAAAGAATGGGAGTTTGCATTAAAGAGTGTCTCTGACTTGGCAAATAAGGGATTAGACTCTCAAGAAGATGAAAATGAAGTTATAAATCATGATGGAGGCTTGGACATCGGAGAAATTTTGGGGAGCTTAGGCATGGAAAATCCCTAAGCTTGGATTACGACACTGAATATGTGGCTAGTGATTTTCTGGATATTCTAGGGATAGAGGACAGTCCATTTACCCCGAGTTCTGAAAGTGAGCCTGATTCCCCAAGAGAACGACTGTTGAGGCAACTTGAGAAGGATACTCTAGCCGGTGGGGGTTCCTTGTTGAACTTTGATATGGACATTAATCACCAAGAATTTGCTTGTGATTCTCCAACTGGAGGAACATTATGAGGATTTTGATTATTCATCTAATGTAGATTCATGTGTAGGGATGCCAAAGATAGAAATTGAAGCAACTAGCAATAAAACAAGGGTTTCCATGTTGGAGGACTTGGAGACAGAGGTTTTGATGCATCTATGGGGCTTGAAAGAGAGGGCATTTCAATATTCCCCTCCCAAGAGCTCAAGCGGATTTGGGAGCCCAGTTGATACTCCTCTTGAGGACCCTAACTGATTGCCTCCTCTTGGAGAAGGCTTAGGACCCTTCATCAAGACTAAAAATATAGGACTTTTAAGGCCAATGAACCATTCACTTTCCAAGAATGTCAAGAGTGGGGGGAGTTTGATGATGCATGTATCCAGTCCAGTGGTGGTTCCGGCAGAAATGAGATCTGGTATAATGGACACACTGCAGCATTTAGCTTCTATTGGAATTGAAAAGCTCTCTATTCAGGCAAATAAATTGATGCCTTTGGAAAATATTACTGGCCAGACAATGCAACATATAGGATGGGAAACTGCACCAAGCTTAGACGAAACTATGAGGTTCGAATTTCTTTTCACATTCTGTTTTATATTTGAAATTGCAAATATCTAGCACATTATTTCTATTATGAATGTCTTATATAACTTGTACCTACTGCAGACAAGATTTGTTGCAACATGAATTTGAGTTGCTGCAAACAAGATTTGTTGCAAATTAGAATACATATCATTAGAGCATATTGCTCATCTGGCAATGGATATAATTGAAGCCCTTTTAATTGATGGTTTGAGAATACAGTTAGGCATGTCAGATGAGGATGGACCTTCTAACATAAGCCCACAATCCATTGGTGAGTGTTCAGCCATTTAAGGAAAGAAGGTCAATTTTGTAGAATTTGTAGGTCTAGAAAGAACAGGTGGATTGCAGCTATTGGACGTTAAAGACAATGGTGGTGGTGGTGATGTTGATAGGCTCAGCGGCTTATCCCTTACCCTTGAAGAATGGATGAGGTTGGACGCTGGAGAAATTGATGATGCTGATGAACTCAGTGAGCGGACCTTTAAACTACTTGCAGCCCATCATGCTACCTGACTTGTTTCGTGGCAGGTCGAAGAGACGTGGCAAGGGTAAGAAATACGGATTGTTGGGAAATAACTTTACGGTGGCCCTAATGGTGCAGCTTCGTCATCCCTTAAGGAATTGTGAACCAGTTGGTACACTTATGCTTGCTCTTGTTCAAGTGGAGAGAGTGTTTGTAACACCTAAATTGAAGATATACAGAATAGTTTCTCAAAGCAATGAAGACGACGATAATGATGATGAACCCAAGCCCCCAAAAAAGGAATCTGCTTTGGAGTTCAAAGAAAATAACTGTCACGACCCGACCCCGGGCCTGCGACTGGTGCCCTACTTGGGCACCCCTTTCAGGTATACATCAGAGAATAGCAGCGGAACATACACAACTCACATAATACTTAGACATTAAATAACAACAGGCTAGCCGATGATGCCACCATACGTAAAATATACAAAAATCCATAAATAAAACGGTACAAATCTTTTTTTTTCTTTACAACCCAAATCCACAAGATATGACTACAGACCTCTAAGAATAACAACTGTGACGGGACAGGGCCCCGCCATACCCCTGAATGTACAACAACCGACAATACCAGGGATAAGCTTCCGGAGTAATGGAGCTTCTCAACAGCTGAATCAGTGATCCTAAAAGTGAGGATCAGCAACCTGTATACTCTACCTGCGGCATGAACGCAGCCCCCCGAAGGAGGTCAGTACAACATGTACCAAATATGTGAAACTGAAAGTACTGCAGTGAAATCATAAGTCTAAAACAAAGCTGGAGACATGTATGATAACTCAAATAACAGTACACTGTGCCTTACTAACAATGAGAGTAAACAAGAGTATACCTTACTGCGTAAAAATAGGAGGCTCATGATCAAAGCAGGGTCACCCGCCCGTAGTATCATTAAGCAGTCCTACTCCTGGGACTATTTCACCCGCATAGGTCCTACGGACCCGCAATAGAGCGATGCACTCCGCATGGGACTATTTCACCCGCATAGGTCCCACGGACCCACAATGGAGCGATGCGCTCCGCATGGGACTATTTCACCCGCACAGTACTATATCACCCGCTTAGGCCCGGTGGGCCCGCAATGAGTACAAACGCCGCACTCGCATCATGGGTAGCAAATCCATGGAATTAGTAGTAACCCGGGGCTTTACCCCGTAAGAATAACATAAACTAGCACAACCGGCTATCATACATAACATAAGCACTACCGGCTTATCATACATAACATAGACAAGTTAAGGAATCCCCCTAACTTCTTATTAGTCTTATTCATATACACTCTCATTTTAGTTTACTTAAGGCACTAACATGTCATTATAAAAATCCGGGAATTTAACCAAAAGTGCTACGTACTTCTACTCTTTTAAAATGACTCTTTTTCATATAACACTTCCAAGATACTAATAACCGTAGTATCAAGTCATATCTACTTTTCAAGACAAGTCACAATACCTTTTAGAAATACATTTAGGCTTCTAAATGAAGTGACTTCTTTCTTTTAAAACCTTAAGCAATTGATGCCTTCAAATCAATTTGTCTTTCATTATTTCAAGTCATTTATCATTACTTAGAGTAAACCACTCTATTAACTTTCCATAAAGCTATTATAACCAACTTCCCATAAATCAGTTATACTAGCTTTATACTTTAGAAACTTACATTCTTCTTTATAACCAAGAGACTTAAACTTTCCAAACAAAACAAGTATCATATACTTTCAAAATACTTTAAGTCTCTTAACTTTTAGAAACTAAGATATCCTTAATATTTTAAACAAGTGAGTTAATTCCCTAACTCAACCAACTTGGACATTCTTAAAATAAGCCAAGGATATCAAATGAACTAGATTCGTCAAAATCTCGTACGTTTACCGTACTATATATTTACAACTATTCATGCTCAAGAGATAGGAAAGTTCCACATACCTCTTCGGTTCAATCCACTTGCCAAGTCCAATATGTCGTACGTAGTATGTCAACCTATAATGACCATAATACGTCTATTAACTTCTAACTTCAAACGTAGAATATTCTAAGTGCAAAGTCACTAAATTCTACGGAAAATCGGACAACACTTCCTTTGTTTCTACATACTTTTCCACCTTTTTCAAGGCCCGAATTCAATAACCAAACGCCACATTTAAGGCCCAACAATTCATCAATACAAAGGGGATTACACGCCTTAACAGGACGTGTAAAATTCTGCCCCACAATTGATATCAAACTAGTCCAAACGACAATGCTATTCTCGGCCAAAAGGTGTCACAACATATCTTCCTTTCCAATTCCTTTTCAATACAAGTTGTTTAGTATAACATGTTATAAAGCCTCAAACGATTATAACAACTATAATCTTCAAGTAGATAACATGCGACGATTCTAGTTATCGACCAAATTGTATTTCAATTTCAAATGGCTCAACATGTCATTACGGATTTTAGGCTTCCAATATCCATAACACTTATCAATCTTTAATACATATACTTCATGCTAGTTAAATTGTAAGGCTACAACAATATGTAATCTTATAACACTTAAGAGAACAAGATTGTTACCTTAGTGAGCCTTAATCCACTTCAAGATCCAAAGTCGCTCCCTAGCAACTTAGAGCCTCTCCTTGACACTCCAATCCGCCACTTGAAGCCCTTAGAATATCACAAACCTCTTTCCTTTAATTTCCAATCCAAACCTAGGAAAGTGACTAGGTTTTCACCTTGCGACTAACACGAAAACACCACTTTCCGGGATCTTTCTATTGAGATACCCTTACAATACCCTTAGGAACCTTGGTTTAAAGTGTGGACCTTATTGGACATTAATTGAAATTTTTTCTTCCTTGAACCCTAGCATTGCCGAGAGCTCCTCAAGTGCTCTTCAAGTTTTCTTGAAATTGTCTAAGTGTGGGAACTAGTCTTGCTACTAGGATACATATATAACACTATGGAGGGGCAAGATTTGAACACATGGGTGGCTTAGATACAATTCATTAAAGATCAAGCCAAGTGGCCCCTTTGACTAAGTCAATTTTATCAAGCTCAAAGACTTAGCAAGACTTGGTCATCTTAATTATGATCAAATGACCATTTTATCCATGTCCAATTCGTTCCAAGACCAACTAGGGGTGACACGTGTCGCCCTCCCATTCGTCGTAATATTTCATTTTTCGACAATTCCATAATTCCGATAAATTTTTACTAGTCTCAAATCTTAACATTTTTTAATTCTTACGTACGTTCTTATAAACATGTCCTGAAATTACGGGGTGTAACAATAACATTCATGAGGATGAACAAATCCCTCAGTACAAAATCACTAAAGTGCATGTTGCAGGTTTGAAGACAGAACCAGGTAAAAAGAAACTATGGGATTCATCAACACAACAACAGTCTGGATCGCGTTGGTTGCTCTGACTGGAATAGGAAAGAAGAATAAGCATCTGTTAATGAAGTTTAAAGCTGGTAATAAATCTTCCATAACAGCTGCTTCTGTTGGAAATTTACTAATGTGGAATTAAGTTATGACTCATATAATTGGGATCTCTCACGTTGGAAACATCATTTTCACACACGTGCACACATAGTGTCAAGTATCATAAATTTCATTAGTGAAACATATATTGGTACGTGAGTAAATATTTGAGACATGAAATGATGGACGGTCATTAGTTGAATGACACGTGTTCCACATTGGTAAATGAAAGAAGAAGTGTACGATGTGTAAAAGATAAAACGAGACAGAAATCGATATGGAGCCTCGAAGGGCCGCGGCGCTAATGTTGGTTTTGGTCACTAGAGCCGAGGCGTCAAGGCACCTCAAAGGCAGAGCCGCGGCGCTTCGGAGGCAGATGGTCGACGGAAGATGGAAAGTCTCTGACTTTTGGACTGGTTTTGGAGCATTGATCCTCCATTACTTGGCACTTGAATTCAGCCATTATTTGGTTAAATTATAACCTCTAAATAAGTGCCATTATATGGCTTTGATTGTCATTAGTTGGCTAGATGAGATGTCATCTTACACACACCATAAATTGAGGCCTTAGGCTCAATTGAAAAACATACTTCACACTTGTATAATTTAAATTTTCTAAATTTTTCCTCTCTAAGCACTCTTTCACACACTCAAAGGTTCTTCTTGAGAAAAACTTGAGTTTTCTTTGCTCATTTGTTAGTTGTTATTTTATCTTGGAAGACAGTTGCCCATATCATAAAAGGATATATACGGGGCAATATTGTCCTAACGACAGAGTGAATATCACTCGACTCAGCAGCGCCTTTGTATCACTACCAAATTTAGTGTCTCTTGATTTCAGGCTATCAAGATCAAGGAGCTTGCTGCAACTGGAATGAAGACTCAAGACGGACTCAAGAACCATTCAAGAATGAAGTTCAAGAACTCACAAGTTTAATGTAGCCACAACTCTTGTTGGCTACAAGATTGTTAAATATTGTAATCATTGTAGTTTATCCTTTCGAAGCACTAGTAATAGTAGTTTACTATTCTCGTACATCCATTGTAACCCACAATTTTAAGACATTATTTTTACTAGTGCTAGAAAGATGTATGCCAGTAGATACGGTCCCAGATCTGTCTCTGGATTTCTTGTAGAAACCAACTTTATTAACAGTTCAAACAATATCTCTGTCAACAAATCTGGTTCTAGTTTTGGATCTCTCTTTGACGATAGTTACAGATTTGTTTCCGTCAAAGAGGATATATCTGTCTCTGATGAAGAGTTTGAAGATACTGCTGATAGTCATGCTAGAAAGGCTAAGGGTCAATGAAGAGTTGTTGTCACCACTCCCGAGAGTGGTGGAAACAAGCACCCACGTGAGGTGGAGGATATCAATTGGAACAAGAGGAGAATGCTGAAGATGTTGTTCTATCTTGTGGCAGAGGGCCTACATCTGTCCCAGACAAATGATCTGAACCATGGAAAGAAGGATTTTGACACGTAACTGACGTGGGCTAGAATCCAAAAGGTATGATTTAACTATTTGTTCCTTGTCAAAAATGAGATTAAATATGTCTGATTAAAATGAATAAAGTAAGGCTATAAATATGAAAGTGGTTTTCATATATTTCTTATGCCTTAAAATCAGAAGTTTAACCTCACTTTCCTTCCCGTTTAAAGATTGGACTATTGTAAACAATGGTTTAGAGATATGGACTTAGGTTGTAATAAATTGGTTTATGGACAATCCTAAGTAAGCGCCAGAAATTTTCCTGGGCACCAATCACAAGGGAAGAGGACTAGAGGATTAAAGACAAGGACTAGAAGACTAGTGACAAACCTGTCACCATTTCCGAAAGAAGATCTGTATTTTGACAGAATAGTATTGTACACTTAGTCATACAAAGCCTACGGGAGATTGGAGTGGGCTAGAGTTTCCAGATCTTAAATGATCTGAAGGCCAAAAGAAAGACAGAAAAAAAATTGGACACTCAGACTGCCAAGGCAACTAGAGTGGGCCAGAGTATCTAAATCTCATATGATTTGGTTACGCCCTAACCACGGGCAAGAGGTTGTTCATGTGAAGCAACTCCACTTCTAAACTACAAGGAGTTGGAGAGGTTGTCCTTAAAGTACTTCAGGGAATGGGACCACTCTAACAAGAGGTGATACATGTCTCAAACTTGGTTTCAAGAACGTTGTTGGTCAAGCTGGTTTGAGACTAGTTCAACAGGTCTGTAATAACTAAGAATGGTACAGTATATTTGTAGCCAAGTGAATGATATATTTGTAATTCGTGCATTTATGCCTTCATAAATTAAGATATGTTAAATAGAAAGTCATTCAAAACTAATTAAGTTGAGATTGTTGTCATCTGTCTACACAAACCTTCAAATGAATGTGAGGTAGGCGAAGAGGCAAAAACACATTTCTATTTCGTCGAAGGAATAGCAAAAGAAGCACCGCTCCTCTATAACATAGTCGCGCATACGTGGGTGATTTGACACTTTTACAAATAGAGGGGGAGACAAGTACGTTGTGATCTTCATTGACGATGGTACAACGTATTGCATCCTTTGTTGAAGAAAAAAGATCAATTTGTTGAAGCAGATGAGCGCTACAAAGCAGAAGTTGCAAAACTATTAAGTCTACGGATTGAGGAATTCATAGTGATAGAGGCGGAGAATGTGAAGCATAGTTTATCAAACGACTGCTCCTAACTCACCTCAGTATAACGGTGTTATCCAAGAGCAATGTCATACGCCTAAGGTATGTGGGCAAGGCGATCCTTATCGCTAATGCGAGTCTTAACGAGAACTCCGCATAAGGATAATGATAACCCTTCATGTGAAGCATGTAAAGGATCTCATCTACAAATATTGTGGTATGGGGTAGTGTGGCAAGGTTTGAAATACCAAAGCCAAAGCGGTTCAAGTTGGATCTAAGACTGTAGATTGCATATTCACTGGATCTGCAAATAATAGTAGTGCATATCGCATCTTTGTGTCAAAGAATGTTGAATTCTTTGAAGATAACTTTCTTTAAGAAGGAAAAGAAAGTGATAATTGCTCAAGGTTAACAAGAACCCGCGAGTGCCTGATTGTATGGAACTAGACGTTCCAGATCTATAGGACTCAGAAGTTGCTGACTATCCGGAACTTAATGTTCCAGATCTACAGAACTCAGGGATTCTAGATGTTGAACCTAGATAGAGCAAAAGAGGGGACAAAGGCTTGTTCCAGGCCTTCTACCTTATATGGTTGAGAATGAACCATGGACAATTAACAAAGAATTGTCATCTCCAGAAGCGCTGCTTTGGAAATAAGCTAAAAAGAGAGAAATAGACTCCATCAGATAGAATCATACTTGTGTGATAGTTGATCTTCCTCCGGGAAAAGAACCCATGGGTTGTAAAAGTGGATACTCAAATCGAGTAAAAGTTATATGGATCTATTGATGAGTATAAGGCCTCGGCTACTTGGACATGTGCTCCTATGTGAATAGCTTAACCTGCAGGGTCACCGCAGTCTTGCGTGACGTGGATGTTGAGACAGTCTTTTGAACTGGAGAGTTGGTTTTTGTGGATTGTTGGGCTTCTTCCTGAACTTCCATTATGGTCCCTGAAATATCTACATTTTGGTCCTGGAAGTTTGAAATAAAACAGAAATAATGAATCTGACTACATAAACATTGACTCTGAAGCAAGAAAGACAACAGTTGGAAAACCAAAATTCCGATAATAGAAGAAGAAGGTAATACAGAATAACCTGAGGGGTATGTGGTTCCAGGGAAGAGAAGAAAGTCTGTCAACTTGTCAAATCTCTGTGCGGGCTAAAACAGGCCCCAAAGCAATGACACGAAAACCTTGATTGTACTATACTATTGGAGTGTTTCTCTGTTAACGAGTGTGACAAATGTGTCTACATAAAAGATAATTCTGACTCGTTCGTCATGATGTGTCTTTACGTAGATGACATGTTGATCACAGGGAGAAGTCCTAGGCTGATCCTAGAGATTAAGAGTTTGAAACGATGTTTCGATATGAATGTTATGGGTATTGCAGATGACAAGTTTACTATAACCACAACTCTTGTTGGCTACAAGATTGTTAGTTGTAATCATTGTAGTTTATCCTTTCGAAGCACTAGTAATAGTAGTTTACTATTCTCGTACATCCATTGTGTAACTCACATCTTCTTCAGCAACCACAAGGTCCACAACAGCGCAGCCTGGTAAAACACTATAGAGTATATCATCACGGATCTGTGGTACAGGCGCTAAATAGAAGGAATTAGCTGCCTTAAATCCACATATCGGAAATCCAAATGTTATTTTCCCAAATGAAAAAATTAGACTGAGATAGCAGTGTAGAACATGATTTATTTATATCATTGAATTTTCCCCTGGAAAAAAAATGTCATGTGTCATTAGTGCACTCAGCTATCTTCCAGTCATCCATCACTGACCAAATGCAAGGCTTTTGAAGTAGATGTTCGATATTTATGCTTCAGATAGCCTTCTTTCTTTTTTACCCACCCATTGAAGTTCATATGCATCTCAAACTACTAGGGGGTTCTTCTCTACCAGCGAAAGTTGGAGGGAAAAAGACGAAAACCAAAATGAGTGTAAGATGATATTAATCTCCCTTGGGAGTCTTCTCATTAATATCAAAGTATATATAGAGTACAATATGCATCTCTTATACAATAGGAATCCTAGGCCTATATAAAAGAGGAATCCTAGTCTTACCATAAATTATATTTACACAATATATGGAAATATTCTAATTATGGGTAGGGATACAATTGTTTCTATAATATACATGTTTACACACCCCCTCAGTCGGAGCGGGAGGAGACCGGACGCTGAGACTAGATCTGAAGTCAAGAAATAACTGTCTGGGAAGTCCTTTGGTAAATATATCTGCATACTGATAGGATGATGGAACATGTAACACTCTGACATGGCCTAGTGCAACTTTCTCACGAACAAAGTGTAGGTCTATCTCAATGTTCTTGGTTCCCTGATATTGAACCGGATTATGACATAGATAGATGGCAGAGATGTTATCACAGTACATAGTTGATGTCTGACGAAAAGGACACTGAAGTTCTAACAGTAAATTTTTTAGCCAACAAATCTCATCTACTACATTTACAACGCCTCTGTACTTAGCCTCGGCACTGGAGCGAGATAGGGTAGCCTATCGCTTGGCAGACCAAGAAATCAGATTATCCCCTAAAAAATACAAAAGCCGTAGGTGAAGCGTCACGTGTCCGGACACCCTGTCCAATATGCATCCGTATATGAAAGAAACATGTTTGGTGCAGAGGAGTATAGGTGCAAACCATAATCAAGAGTGCCCTTAATGTATCGAATGATACGCTTAAGAGCAGTGAAATGAGACTCCCTGGGGGCATGCATGAATAAGCACACCTGCTAAACAACATAAGCTATGTCTGGCCTGGTGAAGGTGAGATACTGGAGTGCACCGGCGAGGCTCCTATATAGAGTAGGATCGGAGACTGGAGCATCATCCATGGCACTGAGCTTAGATTTAGAATCAACTGGAGTAGGCACCTCTTTGCATTTCGCCATCTTAGTTGTCACGACCCGACCCCGGGCTCGCGACTGGTACCCCACCTGGACACCCCCTCTATTATCCTCATATCACATATAAAACATAGGCCAGTAAACAAACCGAAGAAACTGTATGAATAGCAACAAGGCGAGCCGGTGAGGTTGTCGCTATATAAACAACGGGTACACCCCGGCAATACAGTTATACATCAGGCCAATAATAAATACAACTCTCGTAAGACCAGCCCATATATGAATACAGACCTCTAATAATTTAGGCACCCAGCTGTGACGGGACAGGGCCCCGCCATACCCCTGAATGTACAAAAACCTACCATACCAGGGATCCGTACCAAAAGATAAGCCTCCAGAGTAATGGAGTTTTTTCGCAAAAACTGAACAGAGATCCTAGGAGCGAGGATCACCAACCTGTGTATCTACACCTGCGGCATGAAACGCAGCCCCCCGAGGAAAAGGGGTCAGTACGAAAGATGTACCAAGTATGTGAAACTGAAAGTACTGTAATGAAATCATAACTGTCCAAAATAAAGCATGAGACATGTATGATAACCAAAATAACAGTACAAATGTGCCTTATCAATATGAAAGTAATGAGAGTCAATTCTTACCTTTTTAAAATATGCAAGTCATGCCAAAATCAGGGACTCCTGCCCTCAGAATATAATGTCATGGGACTCGAACCCGCACGCGTATAAATAGTGTCATGAGACTCGAACCCACGTATTTTACAAATGGTAACCTGGGATTTGAACCCACATCATGGAGAGCTAATCCATGGAATGATACGATGTCATGGGACTCGAACCCACCATACATCGAGAGATGATCCATGGAATGATATGATGTCATGGGACTCGAACCCACCATACATCGAGAGATGATCCATGGAATGATATGATGTCATGGGAATCGAACCCACCATACATCGAAAGATAGTTCATGGAATGATATGATGTCATGGGACTCGAACCCACCATACATCGATAATGTTACCTCCCCTTTTGTGAGGGACACGGTGATATAGGAATACAACACTTGCACGAAAGGTTATCATGAGCAAACATATGCAAGTTAAAATACTCTTTGACTCTCATTAAAATACGTAGAATGAACTATCATTTTATAAACTCAAGGCATTTTCATTTCATGTAAAATTAAGGACTTGAACCCCAAAAGTACTATGTACATCTATTCTTTATAAAAAGAATCATTTCATGCAATATTAGGGACTTGAACCCCAAAGTACTACGTACATCTATTCTTTATAAAAAGAATCATTTCATACAATATTAGGGACTTGAACCCCAAAGTACTACGTACACTCATTCTTGTAAAAAGAATCCTTTTGTGTAATAAACCCCAAGATACTAACACTTGTAGTATCAAGGCACTTCCTCTTTTAAAATCAAGTTACTACACTTTTTAAATTCAACTCAAGGCTTTAAAATCAAGTAACTTCTACTTTCAACATTAAGGCACTTATTCTTTCAAATCAAGTAACTCATCCTTTTCCAATAAAGTCACTCCTATCTTTTAAAATCAAGTAAACTTGTACATTTCAAATCAAGTACTATAATGAATTCGGTTTCATTTAAAACATGTACGTCCACCGTACTACACATTTTATAAGGTTCATGCTCAAAGAAAGATAGGAAGAGTTCCACATACCTCTTCGGCTTAATCCACACGCTAAGTAGAATGTGACACCCGTAGTACTTCAACCTAAAATGACAATAGCATTTCTATCAACTTCAAGCTTTCTAAGGTAGGTTAATACCAAGTAAGGGTCTCTTATTCTATGGAAAATTGGGCAGCACTTCCACTGTTTATACGTATTTTTCCACATTTTCCAAGGCCCGAATTCAACAACAAAACAAGCCTCATTTGAGGCACAACCAAAACAGCAACCAAATGGATTACACGCCAACTTGACGTGTAAAATTCTGCCCTACAATCATATAAAAGCCCTCCGTAAAAAAGTCCATAATAAATCAACATTAAGGGTACAATGTGAAGATTTTAACACCCTTATTCCTTAGGACTTTCATTAGCCATTTTTATCACATTAAACATGCAAGTTGGTGGCTGATTTTCCAGCATATATACATGTCTAAAACAGTCCCAAAACTGTCCACAATATCCGTCAATTTAAAGGGCCATTCTCGGCCACAACAACAACTACATATCCAAAGCCCTTTTCCACAATTTCTTAATATCCAATTCACATTTCAACATGTTATATAAATCATATAAACTATCAACGACAATATTTCATTCATTATATAACATGCAACAAGTGAAATTAACAACAAAAATGACCAACGAAACCAAGACCCGAAATCTGTCCACTTTCGACCTTAACTTCCAAAAATGCCCAAACCCTTTTTAATCTTCATTATTTTTAGTACAAACTCATCCATATATATCAACAATAAGTAATATCCAATTACTTTAAAAGAAGAAGAATTATTACCTTATATTTAGCCCCAAAATCGGTAAAAACAATTCGTAGGTGTTTGGCCCGCAGTTTTCGTTTTGCTCCACTTCTCCAAGTTCCAATCACATATACGCAACCCCTATAAGCTTATGATCAACTTCCCTTCACGTTTCAACACCAAAAAGTTGACGGAAAACCCTAGGGTTTCAAACCCTATTCTCGGCCCAAATGGAATTTTAGGGGTTAATGGAGTGTTATCTTGGCTTAACACATGGTTAGGAACCTTAATCTTGTACTAACATACACAAGCTTGGAAGGTTAGAGATTTTGTTCTTCAATTTTGTGCTTGGGCCGTGAGTTGAGAGAGAAGAGAGATAGAATATTTTCTTGAAATTATCTAAGTGTAGAATGATAAGTCTTGCAAGCCTCTCTAGATATATATAATATCTCCCTAGTCAAATCTTCAAGACAAGTGTTCAAGTGAATGGGGGACAAGTGTCTCCCTCCCATTGGATGAAATTCAATCATAAAATATCTAGATATTTTCCAATTCCCTTACAAACGAAGGGCCCCGCGAATTATAAACTTTTTCCTTCACAAATTTTTTTCGAGATTTCCAAAAATAATAATTTTTCTTTCGTTCCAAAATTCAAATCTTATTTTCTCACGTACGTACTCATCTCATTCTCTTGGAAATACGGAGTGTAACATTAGTCATGTATACAATCTCCTCTGCATACTTACGCTGACACAAAAACATATGATTGGCAGATCTAGTCACTGATATCTCCAAAAAGTAACTCAGCTTTCTCAAATCAGTCATTGCAAATTCGGACTTAAGCAAGGCAATAATCTCATTTTTCAATCCTTCGGAGGAGGCAGTAAGAACAATATCATCCACGTAAAGTAATAAGTAAGCAGTGCTACTACCTCGATGAAAAATGAAGAGTGATGTATCACTCTTGCTGCATACAAACTCAATCTGCAAGTTATACCTGGCAAAGTGATCATACCACGTACGGGGGGCCTGTTTCAGGCCATATAGTGACTTACGGAGATGGCACACATAGTGAGAACTGCCGGATGGGTGAACCCTGGCGGCTGATGCATGTAGACTGTCTCTCGCAGATCCCCATGTAAAAATGTATTATTCACATCAAGTTGATGGATCGGCCAGTGTTTTCTCATGGCAATGCTCAAAAATGTGTGAATGGTAGCTGGTTTGACAACCGGGCTGAAGGTCTCACCACAATCAATGCCCTACTGTTGATTTGTGTCATTAGCCACAAGTCGTGCCTTATACCTCTCAAGAACTCCACTGTCTCTGAATTTGTGACGAAATAGCCACAGACAACGAATCACATTCACCCCCTCAGGTCTAGGTACTAGATCTCATGTGTGTTGTTTAGTTAAAGCATTGAATTCCTCAGACATAACTGCATTCCAATTAGGGTCTTGTTTAGCCAATATAGGGTTTTTAGGAATTGGTGAAATGGTATGGGCAGACAATTTAAATTGAACTTTGGGTTTGAAAATTTCATGTTTTGCACGAGTTTTCATTTGGTGAGTGGGGATAGTGGGAGGCTCCAAGGTGGAGGGATTTGTTGGATATGGAGAAAGAGTGGCTGACGCTGGAGGAGGCACCGCGGTGCCTAGATCATGGACCCTTGTGCTGGAAGGGGCCGTCGGCGGCATCGTAGCGCCGTGATCAAGGGTCGTGGGTGAAGGACCGATGCACCTCTCGATGTTTTAGCCGCGCGCCAAGATCGGGTCGCGACGCCGACGGGAATCGTGGACCTGTTCGCAGGAGTTTTGGCGTCGCGGCACTAACGCTGAAGAGGAACTGCTATGCTCTAGTTGACTGAGGATGATGAGAGAGATGGCAGGCTCATCAAGAAAAGAGTAATTCGGTTTTTGGAACTGTTTAAGATTCAAAAACGGGAATGTGGTCTCGTCGAATATGACGTGACGAGAGATGTGAATTTGACGAGTGGACAAGTCATAGCATAGATAGCCCCTATGGTTCGACGGAAAGCCTAGGTAGACACATGGAGTGGATCGGAGGGCTATTTTGTGAGGGGCATTAGAGGAAAGATTAGGATAGCATAGACAACCGAATATTCGGAGATGATCATAAGAGGGGACTCTATGATAGAGAATTTCGGTAGGGGTCATATTGTGAAGGGTGCTAGTTGAAAGAATATTTAGAACGTATTCTGACATTTTAGCAGCATAGACTCAGAAAGACGGAGGTAGAGAGGCATGAATCAAAAGAGTGTGAATCATAATGGTGCGGATGATTCTTTCAGCTTTACCGTTTTGTGGGGGGGTGTGGGGGCAGGAGAAGCGAAAGACCATGCCATTATTGGTACAAAACCGGTGAAACATAGAGTTATTGAATTCACGATCATTATCGCACTAAAAAGATTTTATACCTTTTTCAAACTGTATGTGAATGTATTTTCGAAACTCAAGAAATTTGGCAAACACTTCCGATTTAAATTTGAGAGGATACAACCAAACAAAGTGAGAAAAATCATCTAGTAAGATAAGATAGTATTTATGACCGAGAGAACTAGCAACATGTGATGTCCATAAATCGGCATGTATAATATCAAAAGGTGCAAAAGTAACACTAGTAGATGATTTAAATGGAAGACGAGTATGTTTGCCTAAAGAACAAGAAACACAGTTTTGGGCAAGCTTCCCATTACAAGTAATGAAATTATTGCCTCTAAGAAAACTAAAAACTAGAGCTCCTGGATGACCAAGTCTATTATGCCATGTTGAAGAAGAAATGACCGCTAGAAAGACGGGAGAGCTAGATCTGGCAGCGGAGATGAGAGTGAATGAATATAGATCCCCCGTGTTATTGCATCTCGTAAGAGGTGTCCCCGTATGAAGATCCTTCACAGTGAAACCAAAAGGGTCAAAATCAACAGAGACAGAATTATTATGAGTGAATTTGCAGATAGAGATTAGATTATTAATTACATGTAGGTCATATAGGATATTTTGAAGTGGGAATGGATTAGGAGGTGGTGTATATGATGTACCAAAACTCTTTATTGGAGTGTGGTGACCACTACCAACTGTCACAAATTGAGGATGCTTTAAACCATACAGTTTGGGAATATTACCTGCAGTCCGGGTGAGGTGAGAAGTGGCTCCGGAGTCCATGTATCATTTGTTGTCAGGCTGTTGCATGTTGAGACTGCTGAATGCCTGACCTAACTCAGTGGGTGTCATCGGATGAAATTTCAAACCGATCGTGCGTGAAGTGGAGTGCTGCCGCGGGTGCTGGACGCGTCTTGCCGAGGAGCTGGAGCAGGGCCCAACACACCGTGATGGGAGAACTGGTGGAAGGGTTGCTGGTACTGGAACGGCGGCGGAGCCGCGGCGCTGTATGGATATTGTTGGGGCGCCGCGGCGCTGAACTGGATCTGCGGGCCCTGTTGTTCTTCGCTGATTACTGTTCTGCGATCCTACCACGACCACGCCTGCCTCGCCTGCGCGCCGCCCTTCCCACTGCGTCCCTGCTGCGGTTGAGAGTTTTCTAGCGGCGTTGGATCTTGAGGGCGCGTTTCGACAGCTAACGCCTTCTGATTGTGCGCATCCTGCTTAGCACGTCGAGTCTCTTCGAGCAACAACTGCGAGCGAGCTTTGTAAAACTGGGAAGCGGATCTGCCTGTTGGATTATGGAGGCTAATGTATCATAGTTACCTTTGGGAAGGCCTGCAATCAATTGCAACACCATCTTAGTGTCCGAGACAGGCGTGTCGACGTTGGAGAGTTGATCGCCAGAGTTTGAAGCTCTGCGATTTCAGTCATGTTGGAGAAATTTTCAAGACGTGTATTGTTAAACTGTTCTTCCAAATACACCGCACGAGTGTGCTTGTTATCTTGAAAGATTTCTTCCAAGCGGTTCCATAAATCAAGGGTTGTGGCGCCAGATTTCATGATAGTAAGAAGAAGATCATGAGAAATACTACCATAAATCCACTGTTTGACGCCGGCGTCTAGACGATGCCAAGTAGACTCATCAACCTCCGGGGGGGGGGGGGGCGGAATAGTATCATCGATATGATCAAGCACGTTATAGAGTCATGCATGATTATGAAATAGTTCAACCCAAGGATAATACTAACTGTTTTCTTGATCAAGAAGGATGGGAATAGAGTTCTTGATATTTGGTAACAGTTAGAACGAGATGAAAAGAGGATGATGACATGGTGGTGGGATTGGTGGAGGTTGAAGCATCAGAAGTATTGGAAGATTCCTCAATAGCCATTTAGAGAAGAGAGGAAGAAAAGAAAAACCAAGAATTTTTTGGAAGAGAAGGGGAGGTGTTGACCGCCTGGGGTGCCCACAAGTCGGCACACAAGAGAAAATTCTAGGGTTTTTGTTTTAGGCTCTTGATACCATATAAGATGATATTAATCTCCCTTGGGAGTCTTCTCATTAATATCAAAGTATATATAAAGTACAATATTCATCTCTTATACAATAGAAATCCTAAGCCTATATAAAAGAGGAATCTTAATCTTACCATAATTATATTTACACAATATATAAAAATATTCTAATTATGGGTAGGGATACAATTGTTTCTATAATATACAGGTTTACAAGGAGCAAAATAAAGGATGCTATATATCCGTTTTAGATTGAAGTAATTGATTCCAAATGTAAATGGCTTAGGTATGTATGAAGCCACTATAAGACCAGCACAGGTATCTCATACTTCTCACAGCACCCATTAAGTGTATAATTCAATCTTGATTGGCATGTTTTATTCCCCCTAATCTATACTTGTCAACTAGGTCGACACAAGCTGTAACCGCGAAGAGGCAAATGCTCAACAGTCATTCCAAAAACACATCATTTATGATCAAACAAGGAGCACCCATGTAATTGACAAACAAAAACTATAGCTGCAACAACATGCTCCAGATGAACTGCATTAGTTAGCATTGATACTGAAAGATGCATATATCCCATAAGATTAAAATCCCTAAATATCTAATTGTTGAGAGTTGAATAAAAGAGTGCCTGCTTTAAGAGAACTAAACTAGTAAAGCATGGCTTGCTGATATTGTAAGATGGCAGTGAGCTGAGTTCAACATGAACAATTACAAGTTGTGGAACTCAGCACATATCTGATAGGAGGGGATATCATGGGCGTATTCTCTTGTTGTTGCATGAAGGGCATCTGTACTGCTTTATATGCTCGGCCCTGGCAGGGGTAATCTTCACACACTTTCCGTGGAACCACCTCTCACATATGTCACAGCAAATCCAGAATTCATCTGAAGCATAGTTCTCACCGCATGCACCACACAGAGTGCCGCCATGTTCATCATCTTCTTCCTCATCGAATCCATCACCCTCATCTTTTACAGGCTTTGAGTATTTACCCTGAGATGTAAAATAAAACAATCTTTATATCTGCTGGGCAATGCATGGAGAAAAGCCAATGAAGCATGGATCAATAACTAAGAAACCATTCACATTAGAGCCTCTAAATTTAGTTTTAGAGGAACATGGCCTAGTGCATTGAGACAGCCATAATGAAAATGTTGCAGACACAGTAACATCAAGTCTAAATGAGGATACTGCACTGAAATCAGAACAGTAAACTTAGCACAAGCAACTGCAAGAAGCCACATGTTCATTCTTTTTATTTTTTATTTTGAGAAGAGAAGGTTCATTTTTCAAAGCAGTTTGATTCAATTCACTGAAGACAACAAAAAATGTACGAAAGATGCGGCAAAGAAAAATACAGCTTAAAATGTTGCACAACGGCAGTGCCCCCAAAATGATTTTAGATTAAGAACCTACTATGCAAAAGGTGCTGTAGGAGTTGAGATATACAGAAAATACAACAACAACAACATACTCGGTGAAATCCCATAATACAGGGTCTGGGGAGGGTAGAGTGTACGCAGGCCTTACCCCTAAGATAGGGAGGCTATTTCCAAAAGACTCTCGGCAAAACACAAAAAAAGTTATAGAAGGATAAGCAATATGAAAATGAAATATATACAGAAAATACATTGGGTGAAATTACATGAGAGATATTATAATAAATAATTAAAAAACAACACTAAGGTTTCATGGGAATCTCATCCTTTACCTCACACTATACATACCTCTTTCAAAAAAACTGCAGCATTGGCTTTACCCTAGGCACCCGAAAGCCACTTCTAACAATTTTTTTTTATCAAGTTGGAAATAGTTTTCAACCAGCAATAGACGCGCCTCGGTTAGTACTTCGGTTGTATGCTTAAGTTATAACAAAATTAAGCATAGAAAACAACTGTAATTACTTTAGCTCAAAATCACTTTAACTGACTAATAAGTCTTCCGCAAACTAGAAGCGGGCAACCACTTCCGGACCTGCCCAGAAATGTATAAGCCCAAGCCTATTCTGTTTCTACATTTAACACCAAGGTAAACCAAACAAGAAAATAACCTATCAACAATATTTCAACTTAAGAGGCCAGTTTTAACTCCTAATACTATAACACACCAGAAAGATGAATTTTCTCCTGTAGAACATTATAAAAATGCTTCACTTTCCTGCATTCTACTTCTCGATGTCATTGAACTGATACGTCAATAGAAAGATAGTCAACGGAACATCACTATATATGCTACTTACTTCCCTCGATAGTCATCCTACGGATTAATAATTCAAAATGGATGCGGCGGGTGCTTGAAAACTGAACCATGGTTTAGTGATCCATTGACCATATCTATGGTTGACAACCATAAATATTGAGGCAAATCTTCAGTGGCAATGTCATAGAGCTGAAGGTTTTCAATTAAACAGTGTCCAAGGGAATCCTTTAAAGAGTAATGCACAGCTACTGTTATCCAAGAAACAGCATCTTTTTGAGGGAAGGGAGAAGGATGGGGGATAGGAGAGGTTTCCAACTGTACCGATTTAGAATTTGACTTTGACTTGTTGCTGCTGTGATTTGAAACTGTTGAATTATCCTTTACTTCCCTCTTGGCCACTCCAGTAACAACTTCATATATTATTGGCAGCTCATTCATCATGTTGAAAAGGCATTTCCTACATCAAAGATATCACAAAAGATTCAGCGAAGTGATGAATCTTTCCATACTCAGTAGACTACTAGACCAAAGAAATAACTGTTCTACAATTCTCCTCCAAGCTTTGACATCTGACAAGGTGTAATTATGAGCATACCTCTTGTATTTAAAGCAAACTAATCATTGCAACAAGAGGCAACTAAATATTTGAACAAAAGATACAGTTATGATATGATTAAGAAGAAAATATACACACTTAAAAGCTGACCTATGAAAATAGACAACTAGAAGAAAGTATCAAGAAACTATTTTCTTAGAGATTGTTGAAAATTGAGTTTACCTGTCAGCTTTATCAAAGCCAAATCTGGCACCAAAATAGAAGGAAACAGAGAGTAGTCATGCATCACTATGGACAGCAACTAGAGCCAACCAGTCCTTTTCTTGCATACCATCTCTAGCAAAGTTTATACCTAATGCTGGCTCTGGAAGCTCAGGAGGCACCTCCTCAGCAGGCAAATTGACTTCCCACTGCTCGCTCGGAAATCCATAAAGGCACAGATTTTCCTTTTCTGCAAGGTAGAGAGAGTGAATGTGAGGATTGACTAATCTCAATCAGAAAAACACTTGTTCAATAAGAAACGGCATCTCAGTGCAGGGAAGTCAGAGTAAAATGCCACCCATATCTTTTATTATGCAAAAAACATTTTAAGCTCAATATTAGGCACTAACTTCAATCTTTTGTCAAGAAATTATAAATTTGATTAAGAAAAACTATAAGAGTTTGCTCAAATGATAAACTAGACTACATAAAATTAACAATTTGAGACTTAAGTCAATAATAAAGCTGCCTAGTAAGCAAAAAAGGATCCAACAGAAAATGAGCCCCACATTTGCAATACCTATTCAATCAAGGCCAAAAATGAAGCCCATTTATGAAGTTGGACAAAAAATATGTTCCTAGCTATGAAAACTTAAAACATGCTAGAGTCACGACAGGTATTAAGCGGATAACACCACGGCTATTATTCACTCATCTCCAGTTGAAGTCCAACCAACCAGTACATGGCAATTTCAATGTGAGCACAAAACTTAATCACTGATCTAAATAAGAGATTTTCCCCACCACTCAAATGCCTGATCAGATCTTCAATTAAAGTTTATTCCTCTCACAATGAATTCACGTTGCACATAAGTACAGACAGAGGAGGTGGTAGCACTTTTGAGTAAAACAAACTCAAAAGAGAAAAGGGGAGAGAAATGTTCTTGAACCATTATGAATAGCTCTAGAAGCAAGCAGCTAATACCATATCAAACTCTAAAATTGTGAATTGGATGGACTATTTAGTATTTACTAGAAATAGTCACGTAAAACAAAACATGTCTATACATGGAATAGAGTGGCGGAACATTAAGCAGCACCGCTACCTCAAAAGAACAGTCATGACCAGAAAATAGACTCCCCGCTAGTTTCGTTTTTAACACATGAAGTAAATTGCTTCATTGCCGCTTGAAATGAATAAAATTCCAATACATTCTTCTGTCCTTTGACCCCGAAATTTGATTTCAGAGTAACGCCTTATTAATATGAAATAAAAAAAGGTTTCATTTGGGTCACCATGAGTCCATGACAGACAGTAGAAATTTGCTCCCAATAAATGTGTAGCACATGTTCGTAAAAGCAATTACTGAATTAGAGCAGGCAAATGACATTAAAACTCAAAGATCCCTAACTAACCTGGGTCACACTGCTGATAAAAATCCTCCACATCTGCAAAAAGAAAAAAGCATTAAACAACAGAATGTACCATAAACCGAAACAACAACATACCCAGTGAGGTCTGGGGAGCCTCTACTTTGTGGGGGTAGAGAGCCTGTTTCCGACATATCCTCCTAAAATTAGGAAATAAAACTAGTGGGTTTAACGACATTGTAGGTGGAATATTATTACATACCAGTGGTGAGGGCTTTGATCATACCCGCTCGACGGCTTTTAAAATCACTAAAAACATCTCCCACTGTGCGAGTATTATACTGTGCGCTCCCTCCATTGCCACACTCCCGTCCCTCCCACTGAGTCACTCTTTTGCTCTAAGAGTAATCAACAAGGCTAGTTTTGTGGGTTATTTTTGGTTAGTACATGAGCAAAAGGTACAACAGCCGAAATTGAATGAAGTTGTTGTAACGTGGATGGGTTTCATTGGTGGTGTGAGGTTTCAAATAGTTTAAAATGGGAATTGAGGAGGTACGTGTTGGATAATGAAGGGCGTACGGTGTATTAAGCGGATAATGAAGGGCGTACGGTGTATTAAGCTGGATTGAATTGTATAAAAAAAAAATATAATGTTTGATAATCATTTTTAGTCGCAATTGACTTTACTATTTCCAACTGTCATTTTTTAAACTCATCTAGCAGGTGAGTCTCCTCTGAACGGTACTGAAAATAAAAAGATACAATCTATTATATATTAATACTTTAATACCGTACATTATATATTAATACAGTACAGTCCAATACAATATAATACAATCCAATAAAATTATTACAGTCTAATGCGACGTATCAAACGAGCACGAATAAGACAAAACAGAAATGCTAATGTAAACAAAGGGTTGAATTTTGGTTGTATATTTGGCAACTGAATGAGAGCCCACGTGTTTGATTCTGTGGGGGTGAGGATTTTAGGTGCACCCAAGTGACGATACAGTTGGTTAAAATGACACTAGAATTCGATTTGGGGCTCACAAAACGGAAAATTTCGCTTTCGTTAGTGTTAATTTTTGTTTGTTGGGATAATTATGGTCTCACATAGTTTAAGACTAACAATAAGTTTTGATAAGGACCGTACATTTAGTATATAATCTAAAGATTCTAACACGTTTGGACATGCGATTTCATCTCATTAGAAAAATTCTTAAATCATCCAAAAAGATATGATTTGGGATTCCGAATCATGATTTCAACATTTTTAAATATAAAAATTGACTCATAAGTTAATATTATGTAAAATAGATCTCTAAGTTGGTAGATATATTTATCAATCATGTCTACTAACTATTTATATCAAATATTAATAGATCTACAAGTTGGTCGTACATTTATAACAAATTTACTCTTACCAACAATGTGGGACGATTATATTAAAGAGTAGTTACACTACAACTCAAGTTCAATTTTCCATTAAATGTATTCCCAAGGTGGAACGTTAGTGATGTTTTTCCCAAATCGTGATTTCAGATATATATATATATATATATATATATATATATATATATATATATATATATATATATATATATATATATATATATACCAAGTTAGTTAGGATCTAAAGGGGATAATAAATAGGGAAAGAACTGACATATAAAGGACTGAATAGTATAGAGATAAGTAAAAAATACGGCAGGTAAATAGAGAAAACTAACTTAGCTAAGGTTCCTCATGAAGGAAGCCATAGATCTAAGGATCTGCAGGAATTTAAGTAAATTAAAGTGCAGGAATTTAATTGAGGTGGCTCGGCCAACCATATGCATAATTTAAATAAATTTAAAGACATGAATTTAATTGCAGTAGGTGGTAGAACCAACCATGTTTGCAAGATAATTATAATTTAAAAGCGTGAATTTTATTCAAAACTTTAAAGTACTTACAAAGAGGATAATTTTGTAACGGAGTATTTGGATAATTTCGTTATGAATCAGTGAATGAACTGAATCATGTCAATTGGATAATTTTCTGGGTAAATTGGATAACTTCTGGGTAAATTATCGGGTAAGGAACGGATAATTAGTTCATAGACTCCCCGAGGTCTTATGAACTTGTGAATTAGGAATTTTCTGGGTAAATTACCCCACTAAGGGGAAGAACTTTGATGATCTTCAACTTCTAGAGAGAAGGAATAGAATTCTAAACTAAGAGAGAGAAACTATCAGAAAAAATAACTTGTAAAACTAAGGGAGAGGGGTTCTCTTTTTATAAGAGAATTACAAAGTGGGAATTCACTATTACAGGGATATTTTAGTAAATTAACTATTCATCCGAGTGATGTATGGTATGAGGTCATGCATGACCTCAGTATTTTTGTCTTCTTCTCAGATTTCGCTTTCACTATTTGGAGCACTGAGATTTGTCGTCAATTCGTCAATTATTCCTCCGGGAATTTCGGTCAATTTGTCAATTATTCCTCCGGGATTTTCGATATTTTGGCAGCATCTAGAAGCCACTGTTGCCGAAAATGGGGATATTTGCATTTTCAATTTCGGGTTCTTCCTCATCATTTGAAGAGCTCTGTTTGGATGAGGATGGTGCAAATTTTTGGAATATTGTCTGTATCTCTTCCGGGGGTTTTGCTGCAGCTAGCATGGAAGCCATCTGGGATTTTTGGGAAAGGAATTGGGTGTGTTCCTTTGTCTGGAATGGCGTCTGTGCTTTACGGGAGGTCTGCAATGGAATTGGTTTATTATCATCTAGCCATTGTTGAACATTTGGTGGTGAGAGGCTCTTTGATATTTTAAAACTGTCCCACCATCGAATTTTAAATCTCCTTCTGATGACTGGAATTTTGTCATCTGAATAATCTACAAACCATGTGAACACCCATGGTAGATGGAATTTTGTGTGGAATAGGTGTAATGGGGTAAATCTTTTTTCTTCTTCTGTGGGAGTGAATTGGGATTTGAAGAGGCTAAAAGATTTAATAATTTCGGGTTTTTGTATCTCAAGTGTCGATCCGAATTGTTCCCACCATGAATTCCACCAAGTAGGAAATTGCGAAGCATCACATGAAGTATCAAAATGAAAAAGCCAAGTATGCGATAATTTTGAATTTTGAATTAAAAAGGAATTAAACCAAGCTTGTTGGTAGTCCCAGTAATTAAAAGAAATGTCAAAAAAGGGCTCATTTTTGTGAGAATTTGGAAAATTTATGAGTTTTGACAAGTCATTCCCCCAATGAATTGGAGCAATTACTCGGAGTATTTTGCAGATCGAATAAGAGGGATCTGGATTATTATTGAAAAAATTAATTTTTGTTGTGGCGATCTGTTCGTCAAGGATAGCCTTTGATAAAAGTAAGGAGTTTTTAAATCGTCCATGATTTATAAAACCATTTTGGTCCAAAATAATTTTGTAGTGCCAAAAAGGTTCTTTATCAAAGTATCCTTTTTCGAGTTACAATTTTTGAAAAATGATTTTCTGAAAAATTCAGAGCGGATTTTTGGGTACTTGTGGCGTCCTGGTGATTTTTGAAAATTGTTTTTGAGAAAGGTTTTTGAAAATTCATCTTTCTCGATTTTGGTATTTAAAAATTCTTTTTGAGAAAGGGTTTTGAAGATTCTCCTTTCTCGATTTTGTGTCAATTCTAGAGGTTTTTCCTCTAGTTTTTAGGATCATTTCTTCTTTCGAATTTGCGATTCCGTAGTGCCTTACAGTAATTCTGGTGATTTTGCAAGGAACTGAAAGATATTTTCAGCGGTCAATCCTTGTGCGGTATTTCTTTGGTGCTTTTGCACAGTTACGTATTCTTTGGAATTTTCACGTTCTTCTATCATAATTGCATCATACCAGGACATTGGTTTTTCTGGGGATTTTTCCTTTTCTATTTTCACTGGTTTGGTATTTGTATTCTGGGGTTTTTTGGGAGCCATGGAATTTTCTTCATGTTGTTGTGGTGTAGTAGCCGGGGTATTTATTGGAGGAAGGGTTTCTTCTTTTCTTTTTTGGAGCAAAGATCCACATACTGCCTGTATACAGTATTGTCCACATTCACGCATATCTTTCCTTGATATTTTGTGATTGTAGGCTATACACCTGTCATTCGGGCAATGGTAGGACATTTTGAAATAATCACGGACCAGGATTCCTGGAAAAAATTCTTTAAATATTAATTTTGAGAAAATTAATTTTAATGCGGGATTTTGAAAATATGTATGATTTTGAAATTCATTTTGAAAAAGGTTTTTGAACATAATATCAATTGGATTTTTAGAAAAATTGTTCTTCAACTCTTGTAAATATAATTTTTCTTTTTGTATTGAGCATGTTTTCATGAGATTGAGATCTTTTGTTTTTGGTGTTGACATGAACTGGAATTTTAGTTTTTTATTTTTGAATTTAAAGGATATTGATTTATTACTCACTTCATAAGGATTGATTAAATTCATAAATGGTGTTCCTAATATTATGGTATTGTGAATTTCTTTTACCAGGACAAATGATGTTGTTATCGAAGTTCCATCATTTATAATTGATGCCTTGGTTTTGTAATTAATTTCTAATTTAGAATTATTAGCAGTTGCTAACGAGTCTTGTGTCTCTTTCAGGAATATTTCTGGTATTATACGGTTTTATGCGATTTAAGTCCGCTCTCGTGTCAAAGAGGGCAACAGTTGTTATTTTGAATTTGTCTGAAAATTTTAATGTTATTTTAATTAAATATTTCTTTGTTGTTATTTGTCTTAACACTGTTAGAAAATCTTCTGGGATTTCTTCTAGATTTTCTATTTGATTATTATTTTTGGGATCATCTGAATCAGATGAGTCATCATCTTCTGGAACAGAGTTTTGTTTTACTCTATTCGAAAGTATGATTTTAATTAATTCCGAATCTTTTTGTTGTTTTTCTTTTAATTCTTTTACTTCTAATTTTACTTGAATTACTTGTTTTTGTAATTCATGAATTGTTATTTCTTTAATTTTCTTACCCTTTTCCAGGATTTTTGTCAAATCGTATTTTCTGGAAGTACAAGGTAATACATTATTCTTTATTTCAACCTTTTCCGGGGTAAAGGTTTTAAGGAGTTTATTCAGATATTCTTTTTGGTGTTGGGTATCTATGTGTTTAATCATATCTACCATAAATTCTTGATCTTTAGTTAATACACATATCCGTTTTCCTTTAACCTTTTCAGGTTTATCTGTTGAACTACTCGTGAGTAATTCGTCTACTTGGAGGTGTTTATTGTCTTCTGATGAAAGAGAGAAATAGTCAGGGTCTGACTGATTTGCTTCCGGATCAGAGGAATCAATTAGTAGATTAGATATTTTCTTTGTAGTATTTTCATCGAGATTTAATTCTTGTAATTTTTTATTCATTCTACAGTATTTTGATGTATGTCCTTTCTTATTACATTTGTAACAAGTTATGTTTCTGTATTTCGAATTGAAATTCGTTTTTGTATTTCTATTATTTTTATAACGATTATTTTTATAAGGATTCTTATAATAATCATTATTATTTTTATAAACTTTTAACAATTTTTTGGAAGGTTTTTCCATTGAAAAACTACAATTTCCCTCGCAGCTTTTGGAATTTTATATGGTAGCTGGTTCGAATTGTTTACAAAATGTTCCTAATTCACATTTTGTTCTTTTTAATTCTTTTTTGAGGTGTTTTTGTATTTTTAGATTTGAAAGTAAATCAACATTTTTATTTTTAAGATGTGTAGAATCACCTATGAAATTCAAATATATTGTCAGTATCAATGTTGATACTGCATCTTGTATAGGTTCTCCTAGATCTGTTAATATTGGTATTCCTTCTTCATTAGTTTTTATGGCATTTAGAATATTTTCTTTTTGTTGGTCAGTGAGATAATGATCCCACCATCCTTTTAATTGCCCTGAGAATCCTGCGATTAGCAGTTCTGCAGAGGTTTTATCGAGGACTTCTTTTTGCGTTTGGTAGGCATTTGCTGCCATTGTCATTTGTTGGAGAAAACTGAGGATATTGTATTCAGTCATTCCATCAAGGTTCCAATCGTAAATTGAAGCGGCATTGTAACGGGATTGAGCCAGGGGTTTGACTATTCCTAGATCTGGAGCAGGGATTATTTGTAACCCTGGAGCTATTTGTATTCCTTGAACGGGTTGTTGTTCCCAATTCATATTGTTGATGAGGGGTTTTTCTAATTGTTCTAATGTATCGCTGCTATCGGATTTATGTGTTAACATTGTTACACTATTCTCGATAGTGGAGTCTATTGTTTTAAGGAAAGGATAATTTATGGAGTTTTGAGAGGAATATATCTCAAACCATTTGAAGAACGGAATATTAATTTTATTATCTTGGATAAATTCATAGAATTTTTCTTGTATTTGTTTTCTTGAATTAAGGAAATTTTTAAAGAACCAATTTTTTTTTTCTGAATTATGTTCTTGATAAAATTCTTTTTGTAGTAGTTTTTTATCTACGTGGAATTCTTTTTCTAGAACCTTAATTTCATTTGCTAATTCATTGTGGGTTATTGAAGAGTATGTTGGACTAGTAGGTTCTTCGTCGTTCATCTTTTCTCTAACCACGGGATTTATGTATACTGGTCTGGGTATTTGGTTTGTGTAATCTACGTTTGTCAGATTTGGTAGATCTGATGTAGAATACCTAAGTTTAATTTTGACCGGTGTATTTGTTATTGAAGGTATTTGTGAGACTCTTCCTAAGTCTAGGGTCTCTTCGGAACTGGTATCTTCATATCTATTACTCATAGATCTTCTTAAAAATGAGAGACTAACCCTACCATCTTGGTATTGTGTAATTTCTCTAAGATGGGTATTTGGTTGCTCAGATTCTAAGGGTTCAGGTTTTACTACGCCTTCCAGGATCCATTCATCTGGTAGGGTAATATCTTTCCATCTAATGGGTCGCGGTACTACCGTGTTAGATTTGGAAAGGTCTGTTTGTAGAAGAAGGGTTTCACATTTCTTACTATGGTAACTGACTTTTGTTGCAAAAGCAGAAGTCATAGCTTTGTAGTGAATTCTGAAAATTAATGCTACAGGAATAGATCCTTCAAGCATTTGGTAATTATGTGTCTTGATTTGTAAGACGATGGATTTTTGGATATTTTTATCATTCAAAGAAACTGAAAAGTTTGGGTAACAATCAAAAGAGATTGGTCCTGTGCAGAGACTAGACTCAACCGAACTTAACAAGGAATCTTCGAAATTTGTGAATCTTGCATCTCTTAGGATAGCAAGGATTGAAGTGTTTAATCCTTCTTTAGTAAGGGGTTTTATCCCTACTTGGACTAAACCAATGTGAATGTATTTGTAATTTCTTTCTCTATGCTTTTTCAAGGATATTTGAGAAAGTAATTGAATTGTTTCAAAGGGTTTTGTTAATTGAATATCTCTTTCTTCTGTTTTGATTGTGAAATCAGTTTTGAAGAATTGATATTTGGAATTTTTGTAAATTTGGTCTCTATTGACTTTTGGGATTTCCCAACTGTCAATTGATTTTTCGAAATCGTGTATAACGATCTCTTCAGAATTGATAATCTTCTTTGATTCAAAAGAAGAAGATGATTGAGAATTATAGGAATTAGTTCTGGCTAAAAACGGATCCATGTATGGTTTTGTGATTTTGTAAAAGTAATCTCTATTTACCTTATGTATGATTAATTATCAATCTACTATTCAAAAACGTATATATCGATTTCTTCGGAATTTATTATCTTCTTTGAATCCATGGAAGAAGATGATTCCAAAAACATAAGAAGTAATTCTATTGAGAGAAAGGATCCATGTGTGTGGAATTCCAGTTGTGTGGATTCCTAGTTCGAAGACCCTTACCTTCCTACAATCCAGATGCGAACAGTTTATCAATGGGTTCTTGTCGGCCCTACACACGGGAACTTACTGTGACCCTGCGATCTGATCGTTCGACTAAACAGGATTTAACCAACTCGGAAGGCTCAGCCGTAGCCAAGTTTATCGGGGAAAACGAACAAAGGAGCACCTGATTAGGAGTTTACCACCTGATTTGTTTCTCATTTCTCTTTCTAGAGTTTACCCTTTATGGCTCTGATACTAAGTTAGGCCGAGGATCTAAAGGGGATATATATATATATATATATATATATATATATATATATATATATGTTGCACGCCCATCAGATTACATCACATGATATACATTATTGATCACTTATGCTTTATGTTTATTGCTAGCGAATATTCTTCAAATATTCATAGTATATATTGTATTTATTAGTATCATGTATTTAAGGTAACTTAGAATTCTTACTGTATTAAGAATCACATTTGTACAACTATATATATTATGATTAATGAAAGAAATTTCTAATGGAAATTATTCCAACATCTTACATGGTATCAATAGCCTAACATCCCAAAAACCCTAGAAATTCCCCTCCCCTCTCGGCCACCGCCAATCCCTCTTCCCCCCCCTCCCCCCCCCCCACACCGCGGTGTCTTCTCTTTCGGAATTTCTAACCTGTGGCTATCATGTTTCCTCCCACTTCTCCTAAATCTAATGGTTCTGCCTCTGGCATAGATGACACACCACTTCCCTCTACAAAGTCATCTTTTCATCCGGCTTTTGTTGTCACAAACATCAAGAATTCTGTCTTTATTATTCTTGATCAAGAAGAAATATTCTATATGGGTGAAACTGTTTTATATTCATGCTTGTGCGTACAACGTGCTCGACCATATTGATGCGTCAATCTCTCGCCCCTTTGACATTGATGATCAACATGGTGTCGTCTTGACGTTATCGTCAAACAATGGATCTATGATACCATCTCTAAGGACTTGTTGTGCACTATCCTGAAAACATGTGCTTCGGCACGCGAACTTTGGGTATGCTTGGGGGAAAAATTTCAGGATAACAAAAATACTAGGGCGGTGTATTTAGAGGAGCAGTTCAATAACACCCGCCTTGAGAATTTTAACAACATGACCGAATACTGCAAGCAACTAAAACTTATTGCTGACCAACTCTCTCATGTTGGGACATGTGTTTCTAAGACTAAGATGGTACTACAACTTGTTGCAGGATTACCAAAGGGGGAATATGATACTCTTGCAGCAATAATTCAACTCATCTTTCAACAAGGCACGTTCTCAATTGTTGTTGGAAGAAACACGGCGTGCTAAACAGGATGAGCACAATAAAAAATCATTAGCCGTTGAAAACTTGCAGTCGCCGACCACTGCTCCACCACCGCTGGACCATCAGCAGCAACAGAACCGCGGTAGAGGCAGAGGCAACAGAGGTCGCGGACAAGGAAACAAGGGAAAGGGTCGAGGAAAAGGAAAAGCACAACAACAGCAGTGGCGTAACAGTGGTCGAATACCCAGCAGCAGCAGTGGCCGAATGTCCAGCAGCAGCAGTGGCGGCCCAGTCCAGCAAACTGGGCCCAGTTTCAGCAGCAGTGGCGGCCCAGTATCCTCGGTCCAGCACCAACAAGCCCATCTCCTCAACAGGCCCATCTGATGTCAGCCCAACTGTTTCCTTTAGCCCAGCAGATGCAACCCACTGATTTGGGCCAAGCTTTCAACACACTCACTCTGCAACCGCCTGACAATAATTGGTATATGGACTCCGGAGCCACATCACACCTGACCAACTCTTCAGGTAATTTCTCCAAACTGTTTCAGTTAAAGTATCCTCAATACATTACTGTTGGCAATGGTCAGCGCATTTCAATTACAGGTTATGGCAATACACAAATCAAAAATCTCCATCCACCCTTCTCACTTAACCATGTTCTCTACGCCCCTCAAATTATTAAATATACGCCTAGTCGCTTCTCGTGGATTTTCATAACCCTGCTGTGCAAAAATGGGATATGCACATGAAATGGATGTCCGAGTTAAGATATATATCATGAGCGATACGGAAATAGATCGAGTAATCTATTTCTTTAGCAAAGAAAAAGCATTTCTAGTTTGCATAGTCCATCGAAAGGGGCATAATCATATATAAAATTGCCTAACAGGGGCTGACGAGGGGGAAAAATGGGAAAGAAATGGCGTTCCATGCCTTGTTCTAATAGAATCGTGAAATTAAAACTGCTACGCAACAAATATCTACGTTCAATTCGAACTGCGTAGCGGAAACCCTGAAATGAGTTGATATCTATTAGGAAATTCACTTGTAATAATTGGGTGTCTGTAGATTTTGACCCTTTTGGTTTCTCTATGAAGGATCTCAATACGGGGAGAATTCTTACTAGATGCAATAGTGTGGGAGACCTATACCCCTTCACAAACTCTTCCGCTGTCAGAACTCAACAATCAGTCTCCCTTGCTGCATTATCTCCATCCACCTGACACAATAGGCTTGGGCATCCAGGAGATCATGTTTTTTCTTTTCTTAGAAACAATCAGCGTATTAAATGTAATAATGGGAAACTTGCCCAACATTATTTTTCTTGCCCGCTTGGCAAGCATACTCGTCTTCCTTTCATGTCTTCAATGAGTTTCACCATTTGACATTGTTCATGCTAACTTGTGGACCTCTCATGTTGTTAGCTCTCTAGGTCATAAATTATATCTTGTGCTATTGGATGATTTCTCACATTTTGTATGGATTTATCCTCTAAAACTCAAATCTGAAGTTTTTGCTAAATTTCTTGAGTTTCACAGATTTATTAAAACTCAGTTTGAAAAATCTATCAAATCATTTCAATGTGATAACGGACGTGAATTTAGTAATTCGGCTTTTCATAATTTTTGCTCCCAACAAGGCATGGTGTTCCGCTTCTCTTGTCCTCACACCTCACCTCAAAATGGTAAAGCTGAACGAATTATTCGTACTATTAATAACATGGTCTGTACCCTCATATTTCATGTCTGTCTGCCATCATCTTTCTGGGTCTATGCTGTCAAAATGGTAGAATATCTTCTAAATATTTTACCTACTAGCACATTACAAAACAAGACCCCCACAGACATTCTATATCGTAGAAATCCTTCTTATGACCACCTACGGATCTTCGGCTGTCTGTGCTATCCCAATCTTACCTCCACCACCCCTCATAAATTGGCTCCTCGAACTACACCTGTGTATTCCTCGGTTTCCCACCCAACCACATGGGTTATCTGTGCTATGACTTGTCCACTCGTAAAATTCACATCTCTCGTCACGTCACGTTCAATGAGACGATATTTCTGTTTTCAAACCCTCAGAAATACCGAAAACCAGACTACTCATTTCTTGATGAACCTGTCATATCCCCAACCATTCTAAGTCACACTACAATTCGACTTACTTAATCATGGTCCACATGGATGCGCGCGGTGCCATCCTTCCAGTGAGCCCTCTTCCCGCAGAACTTTTAGCATCATGTCCTCGAGATACACCGCGGTGCCCTCTTCCATGAGTTCATCGCTCCTCGCTTGACCGCGTCCCTCGAGGATGATCGCGGTGCCACCTTCGATGAACTAACCTCGAACTCGCTACTTCAACAATGCCACCATCCAATGTCCCCAGTCACCAAATGGAAACTCGTGCCAAACACGGGATTTTCAAACCTAAAATCCAGTTTAACCTGTCTGTCCAAACCATTTCTCCACTCCCAAAGAACCCCAAATTGGCCAAACTTGACCCTAATTGGAATGCAGTCATGTCAGAGGAATATAATGCTTTAACTAAGCAGCATACTTGAGATCTTGTCCCTAGACCAGAGGGGGTGAATGTGATCAGATGCTTGTGGCTTTTTCGTCACAAATTCAGATATAGTGGTGTTTTGGAACGCTACAAAGCTAGACTTGTGGAAAATGGCACTAATCAGCAGGAGGGCATTGACTGTGGTGATACCTTTAGCCCGGTTGTTAAATCGGCTACGATTCGTACTGTTCTTAGCATTGATATGGGTAAGAAGTGGCCGATTCATCAACTGGATGTCAAGAATGCATTTCTTCATGAGGATTTGAAAGAAACTGTATACATGCATTAGCCACCTAATTTTGTTCATCCGATTGTTCCTTATTATGTATGTCGTCTCAGGAAGTCACTCTATGGTCTAAAGCAGGCACCTCGTGCTTGGTATGATCGGTTTGCCAGGTATATTATGCAGATTGGGTTTATTTGCAGCAGGTGTGACACCTCTCTGTTCATTTTTCATCATGGTAGTGACATCGCTTACTTGTTATTATATGTTGATGACATTGTTCTCACTGCCTCATCTGATAAGTTGAAAAATGACATTATTGCTCTTCTCAAAACTGAATTTGCTATGACTGATTTGGGCAACCTGAGTTACTTCTTGGGTATAACAGGAGTAGACATGTTCCTGAGTCAGCTAAGATGTCGAATTGCAAGGCTATGGCTACTCACGTTGATTCAAAATCCAAGCTCAGTGCTTCTGAGGGTGATCCAGTGTCTGATCCTACTCTCTATCGAATTCTTGCAGGTGCTCTTCAGTACCTCACTTTCACCAGGCCCGACATTGCATATACCATCCAGCAAGTGTGTTTGTTCATGCATGCTCCGAGGGAACCCCATTTTGCTGCTCTTAAGCGTATTATCAGATACATTAAGGGCACTCCTGACTATGGGTTGCATCTCTACCCCTCCGCTCCGAACAGGTTACTTTCCTACACAGATGCTGATTGGGCAGGGTGCCCGGACACGAGACGCTCTACTTCAGGCTATTGTGTGTTCTTAAGGGATAATCTGATCTCTTGGTCTGCCAAGCGACAAGCCACATTATCCCGATCCAGTGTTGAAGCAGAGTATAGGGGTGTTGCTAATGTAGTTGTTGAGATCTGTTGGATCCGGAACCTCCTCTTGGAGCTGAGTTGTCCATTGCGTAAGGCATCTATAGCCTATTGTGATAACATATCTGCTATCTATATGTCTCATAATCCGATCCAGCATCAACGGACCAAACATATTGAGATGGATATTCATTTTGTTCGTGAGAAGGTGGCACGTGGTCTTGTCAAAATTCTACATGTACCTTTCTCTTATCAGTATGCAGACATCTTCACAAAGGGACTACCCAGACAACTGTTCACAAACTTCAGATTCAGCCTGAGCATTCAGCCTCCTCCCGCTCCGTCTGAGGGGGTGTGTTAACGAATATTCTTCAAATATTCACAGTATATATTGTATTTATTAGTATCATGTATTTAAAACTTAAGATTCTTACTGTATTAAGAATCACCTTTGTACAACTATATATATTGTGATTAATAAAAAAAATCTCTAAGGAAAATTATTCCAACATCATACATTTATCAATCCGATGGCAGGTTATGCAAGTTGTACTTCAAAATTAAGCAATTGAGTACGAACAAGTCTTCAGAAGACCCTTACGAGCTTTAAGCTGGTAGTCTAATGTATAAGTAAGATCCACAGTAATTAAATATTTTGTGTAATTATACTGTCGGGGAAATATTTGTTCTATATTCAAGCCTCATTTCCATTCATTCACGCATAAGGATTTACTGGAATAAAAGAGACTTTTTTATAATTCCATTCTGCTTCTATATGCTGGGTCAATCTGTTGTACGAAAGAATTTCCCAGAGTAAAGCATTTTCACCTCATGAATTGACGAAAAAGCATCACACCAAAATAAGAGTAACCCATTCAGACGAGAGAATGCCTTCAGGGTCAGTCTGTCACTGTGTGGTAGAGTTGGCATTTTACGTTTTGCATACAATTGAAACCTTATTCATACAACACGGGTCAGCTGGACCTATACTTGGAGACGCTAGTATTGTTAGTGAGATACTGATAAATGAAGACCATTCACATTTTTCTGCCTTCCGAAAATAGGACAGCAAAAATATTTTCAGAAGAATAAATTTGAACTGATGCACTGTCATTCCTTGATATCACAAAGTGCTCTTGATCACTGCAACAAAAGAAACGTATTTGAATCCTGGAATCCAAAGTTACATCTGAACTGCCTGAAACTCAAGGTTTCAGCTTGCAACAGAATCTGAAGATGCTGCAAATGATATCACAAACCAAATGGCCACAATTAGCCTAGATTTGGAAAAGATTGTAAGTTCATCAACATGCAACTTCAACTTCAACTTCAACAACGATCCACAAGGTAATACTTCAACAATCTTGTAGGTACAGAAAGGAATTACAACAGGAGCTAAATCCATAGATAATAGCATTTACTCTTCTACGAATTTTTACATACCTATTGGATATCCTACTCTCAAATGTCCTTTCCAAATTCTATTTTATGTGTTGATCTTCGAGACAATAGATTTTAGAAAATGGTATAGAGATTTTCCTTAGGCTGATAAAATAGGATATGACTTCCCTTTCATATCCGGAGGGATCAGTCATATTTGACCTGGTCTGTGACAGAGCAAGCTTTTTCTCTCAGGACAGTTTCAAAAGAGTAGACTGTCCAGGTATATTTAGGAGACTCGCAGCCTATAGAACTCTAACTTAACATTACCCTCCCTAGAAGATTTATCATCTGTCTTCACAAATATTTGCTTAAGATGAAAATTAAGATGTACAAAACCATACAGAGAAGAAAAGATTGCAGAATAATAGCAGGTGAAATTTGATATCTGCAACTAACCATTTTGTTTAGGGGACAATTCTTTATCCTTCTTTGATTCATCATCCTTCTTTTCTGGAATAGTTTCTTCCAAATATTGCTGAATTGTCCTCCAATAGTGATCACCACCTGCCAACCAGGTATCCATGTGCATCCCGTTAGGAAATTCCACAAATAAGCATTGCCTGTTGCGAGCAGCTGCCTTTGCATATAACATCTGCATGTGGAATGGTGGAACCATCTCATCTTGTAATCCAGATAGGAAGAGGATTGGTTGCCTGATCTGCACTCAAAAGCATCAGAAAATATAAGCCAGAGTCTGAGTTAACTTGAACATAACAAGGACAACAAAAGGCGGAAACATAATTTAAACCAGCTTCCTTATTAAAAGGGGGAACATAAGTTCGACCAGCTTCTAGTAACTTAACAATAAATAAATAAATAAATAAAAGGCAAAAGAGTTACTTCACAAGTTTAAAGAAAATCTAAGATGGTTCAGGCTACTATAATAATATACAGATTCATGGTCGATAAGAAACCCCACTGTTATCAAAACGGCAAGAACAGTAACTAGATCTCTGAATAACAACATCATTCACATCTTATCTATGAAATTACAAATATACAACTTACATGCAATTCATGCGCATTTCATAATAAACAAATATGTCAGAAGATAAAGTTCTTTTTAGAAAAAAATTAAAATTACTAAGAAAAAAGCATCTGAAATGTCTTATCCAGCTTACTACTTTAGAACAGTCCGCTATTAGTTAGACCATGAAATTTACTCCCTCAATCTAGGGCTGTCCAACGGGGTGGGGCTACCCGACCCCTCCTGACCCGGTACCGGGATCGAACACCGGTATTAGGTATCGGTTTTGGTACGGGGTCGGAAATTTTCCCCGCCCCGACCCCACCCCGATCCCGACCCTTCCCCATCCCCATCCCGACCCCTTGTTCCGGATGCACAACGGCTAATTGCCTAATTTGGCGCTTAATATTTATTTTTAACCCCAAGTTATTATATTTACACTTTAACCCAATTTTTCCAACTATAAATACCTCATTTTTTCTTCATTCTTTCTCACAAATCTTCCTACAATCTCTCTAATAATCTCTCATTCTCTCTACATTGTCTACTGAGTATTCAATTTTATTTATTCATTTGGGAGTGAAGTTGGCAACTAGCTTGAGGATCATCTATCGAGCAATGTTTCAATTTTCAACCTCTCGATTACACGTTGACGTTACGTCGTCATTGGGTACATTCGTTCCTTCATTAAATTATTATTGTTTTTTCAATTTATTTAGCGCACTTAATTTCATTATCTTTAATTATTTATTTGCATAATTAAAATGAAAGGATTAAGAGGTATGTTTAAGGGGTACTTCTTCTAGTCATGCTATTCCTCCAAGACAGGACAATATTATTGATACTGAATTATTTGCTGAAGTACCATTAGATTTAGACGATGAGCTATTTTCTGAAACTCAACAAGATTTTAATTTAGAAGATAATCTAGATGACACACTCACTAATCTAGATGACACACTCACTAATCTAGATGACACGCCTACTAGTGGACCTCAAATTGAACCGTCTCCTATTCCCCATAGTATGAGATGAGACCCACCATAATGAAAATTCAAATCAGATGTATGGGATTTTTTTTATAGGGACGTAGAAAATGAAGTTGTTAGATGCACAATTTGTAAAAATGTTTATAAATTTAAAATGGAAAAAGGTCAGAGAGGGACGAGAGGTTTAACTACGCATTTGAATAGATTTCACAAAGCTATGTGGGAGGAATATAAGGCTAAAAAGGCGGGTGTGCCAATGCCCTCTCAGGGACAAAGTTCACATATTGTCCCGGACCAAGTACAGGGTCAAATTGACCCTGTGACGAGTGCAATTGTAAGCCCTAAATACGATAAAAAAAAGATAGGAAAGCATTATCAAAATTAGTTGCAGTGGAGGTTTGCCTTTTTCATTTCCTGAATCTCCTGATTTTATTCATTATATAAGAGAAATGTACAATTTTGCTTATAACGGTTTTCCTAGATCTAACTGTTAGGATAGACGTTTTTAAATTTGCACACGAATATCAACAATATTTACGTTATTCATTATATCATTTTCCTGGCAAAATATCTATTACGTTTGATATAGGCCGTAGTATTAACGGCCATGATTATTTAACTATAACATGTCATTGGATAGACTATAAATTTTCTATGCAAAAACGTATTTTAGCATATAGATATATTGATAGTAGGCACACTGGTCTTTTTATTTCAGATAATATTTTTTCAGTTTGCGATTATTATGGCATAACTGATAAAATCATGACTATTACATTAGATAACGCTTCTTCTAATATTTCTGCTGTTAGATTATTAAAAAATGTCTTAACTCCATCTTTTTCAGATCATTTTCATATAAAATGTGCATGTCATATTTATAACTTAGTTGTAAAGGATGGTATATCACTTTTTGAAGACATTCTTGGAAAAATACAATTTGCTATAAACTATATTTTTAAAAATAATAGAATACAATAAATAAAAGAATATAAAAAAAACTTGTCACGATTGTCAACTACCTTACAGAAAAAATTTCAAAGAAGTATGCACTAGATGGAATTCTTTATACAACCAACTACATGTTGCTTATGAGTATAGAAGACCTATAGCCCAATTTTTTAACGCCCGTAATCCAAATCCTACTGATATGCTTATAGATTCCGACTGGGATACAATTTTTGAACTTATTACATTTTTAGTCCGGTATTTATTATCCTACTATTTCATCAATGTTATTTTATATAGCTCTAATATTTATATTACTTAGTGAATATATGGATAAACCAGCTTATAAGGCACCTATTAAAAAAATATTTCTAAAAATGAAAAAATATGTTATTCCTATTTCCCCAATTTATATTATTAGTGTTGTATTAAATTCGTCTATTAAAATAGACGGTTGTAAAGCACTTATTGAAACTATTTATGATTGCATAGATAAACTTTCAACTCTATCTCCTAAAAATTCAAATGACCCACCACCTATTGAAAAAAGTAGAGAAAAAGTGTTGTCTAGCATACCAGATGAATGTAAAAAGTATATACACATTACCAACAAGAAAGTGCTAGCAACCAACCGGCTTCCATACCTTCTTCTTCTTCAACATAACCTCAAGAACGACAATTATTTCTGCGACTAGTATTGAAAACCTCAAACATAGAATGTTTAGTGGTAACATTTCTAACCAAATTAGCGAGTTTGATATTTTTGTTTTGCAGGGTGTTGTACCGTACGAAACAATTGAAAATGAAGAGGGACGTGAAGACTTGCTAAAATACATTAGGGAGAATGAGAAGAATTTTTCAACACTATCTAAGATGGCCCGAGATGTGTTGAACATTCAAGCGTCATGAACAGCGTCTGAAAGCGCGTTTTCTGCGGGAAGATTTCAAATAGGGGAGCACAGACATTCATTGGCAGGAGACTCATTAGAGATTGCAGTTCTATTCAGAGACTGGATTCGTGCGGAGCGTAGGAGGTGCAGCCAACCAGAGACCAACTTAGAAGAAGACTACAACCAGGGGCGGAGCCACCTTGTAACCAGGGTGGGCCCGGGCTCCCCCTTAAATTTAAGTTTTTCCTAATATACTACTAGTAATATTCATGATATTACAATAGAGTCCTCAATTCTTTACACTTCTTCTTTTAAAGTGTGGACAACTGGAAGTCTCCAACAATAAAAGAAAACTTGTGGGATCCACAAATTGACTCATTATCTCTTCATTTTTCTCACCCATATTCACAAATCCTACGGAAACCAAAACAAAACGAACCAAATAAATCTCACGATTTAAAAAAAAAAAAAAAAAAACTCACACCACACGACTCACTTTTTTTCTTTTTCTTCTTTCTTTTGTCTCTTCTCTCTCAAGTCTCAACCCTCTTCACAACTAAATAATTTATTCTACAGTAATCTCAACTAAGCTCAGCAGTACTTACAAAAATTTCAAGAGATTCACAAACGTATTTTGCGTCTCTCATTATTCCATTTAAAATCGACCACTCATCAGTAATCATCAAGGTAAATTTTATTTATATTGAACATTAGATTTGGGAATTTTATAAGGTCTTTTAGCTTTGTTTGTTTATTGATTATGTGTTCATGTTTATCATATTTAATATTATCCATGTATATTTTATATATGATGTATACATATTTGATTTTATAGGGTGAATTTTATAGAGGTAAGTTCTGTGTACACTCTACCCTCCCCAGACCCCACGTGGTGGGATTTTACTGGGTATGTTGTTGTTGTATTTGTGTAATTGTAAAATTAATTTTATTTAAGTCTCTTTATTGATTTATTTAATTTTAACAGCATGATTACCTATATTGAGAAAGACGTATTTGCTGAAGTTGATAATGAAGATATCATAGATACGTTTCAGAAAATGAAAACTCGCCGAGGTCATTGTTGAATCTGTGATTGTCATGATTTTTAATACATATTAATTTATTTAATAATATATTTTAATTATGTTTAAATATAAATAGGCTCCCCCTAGACCAAAATCCTAGCTTCGCCCCTACTACAACTACAACGAAATCTTAACTGACGGATGTGCAAGCGACGTCGACCAATTTGACCAACAAATACCAACTCCAACCAAAGAACCACAAGAAATTATAAAGAAACTAGAAAACGTGTTTCTTAAAATGTAATTCTTTTAATTGTAATTTTACTATGTTATTTATTTGCAACTTTCATTATCACGAAGTTGCAATTTTGAAATTGTATTACCAAAAAAAAAATACTTCTATCGAATAATATAAGAGGCACAAAAACAATGAAAATGCCGGGGCATGAGTGCCCGATCGTGAGACTACGCCGCAACTAATTGAAGTTCAATCACTTTTTCAAGGAGGGCTTAATGGTTTCGCGCTAGTGCGCTCATCCGCTGCTTGTTGGAGGAGTAGGAGGAGTGTGGAAAACCGGTATGTCGATACACCGAAGAGCTACCAAACATGGCGGCTTTCACTTTCAAAAGGTATGAGATTGCTCGCAAAGGACTAATGTCGACAAATAGGGATAGGCCAGCACGCCCAATTTAATTGATGTCGAGCAGGGACGAAAGTCGGCCTTAGTGATCCGACGGTGCCGAGTGGAAGGGTCGTCGCCCGCAAAAAGCTCTCCACGCCTACTCTTAGAAAGAACAGCTTCAAGCCCGATTTCAGGTGGCGCACCCTCCACACAAGCACCGCCCGGCGAAGGGGGGACGGGGAAAGATACAGGCCCAAAACCTTCGACCCTTCTTTCTAAATGGGGGTGATTGAAACAAGTTTTGTGCTGCTCACCACTCCTCGAGGCCAAGGACGGGGTTGAACCGTCATTCCCGGATTTGCAGTCCGATACATTTCCATTATGTTACCTAGCCAAACCCGCCACCTCATGTGCCAAAGTCAAACGGTTGTTCTTCCTTCTCTCTAGCTGTTGGTGAGGGGCAATCGACCGATCCCTGGACCCTTTTTCATTATACCAGCGGAAGCTCCGGGTAGATTTATTCCACCAGCTGCAGCAGCTGTCGATTGATAGGCGACCCTATCTTTATTCAGAGGATCATGAGCGAATTTGTTGATGTTGCACCCATGAAGTATGGAAAGTGCCAAACATTGGGAACTACCCGGGGAGGAGTTAGGAACAGAGCCTAGAGGAAGCGCTAGGAATGAGGCCATTCATTACACCTACCGGAAACCATAGGCTAGGTAAAAGGTCGCTTTTTCGGGCTGCTTCGAGTGCCGATCTTCGCTTGGGTCGGAATGATAAAGCCTAGTTCCAACGAAAGTAGAGCAGCTTAATGTCTTACCCTTGCTTACTTGTTAAGGAGAAATGTCAACTAAAAGAAAGAAGGTAAATGGGTCGACTAAACTCGGTAGATCAGCTAGCTCGCGCTCTAGTCTTTCATTGATCTTTTCTGCCCGGACCATCTTGATCGTCGGATATCATTGAGTCCTTTTAGGATGAGGTTGATGCTTTTATAAGCCTTGATCGGAGCGGATCGAGAATTTTCCCTCTAATATAAAAATGACCCAAAAAAGTAGTGATTATCAATGGCTGGTTGAGCTCAAGCTCCTGCTTCTTGGTCACCACAGTGAACATCTATTCTATTTGTATATCTAGGGGATCTCAGATTCTCGTCCTTTGGTCACTCCTCTTACTAGAGGTACCGAGCTTCCCAAGTTGGATGTCACTTCCCTCTCTGATCCCACCTTTTTTGGTCAATCAATCCGCTAAGCCATTGCTTTCTATTTCTTTCGGCCGCGTAACATCATCTTCAACCAACCTCCACCGTACTTTCGGCAGAGGTCTTGCTCATGGATTCAGTTAAGAAGCTCTCGGAAAAAACATCAATCCGTGGATATAAATAACCCAAAGGCTTCCAACCACACGTGCAAGTTTCCCTGCATGTGGCTCGTAAATTCCTTCTGGGAACAGCCAGAAGATAGAAAGACCAGGCAGTCAGCTAATACTTCTAGTTGTCCTCCTACGGACCTTTGCCTTCCCTTCGTTTCCACAATAAGAGTCTCGTTTATGCACCGAGAAATAACTCCAATCTTATCTATGTCACAGGTTTGATGATCGCTAACGCACACAAAATGCTCCCGGCCTTACCCGGCGGAACCGGCCGGGGGTATTCGGCATGGGCGGAGAGAGCGCTCACGCGCATCCGTTTTCTTGCTGAAGTCGTTTTCTTGCTCCGAACAGATCTTGTTGAATGAATTGAGGTTCCAACCGATGCGATGACGGTTTTAACCACTTTCTCGGCCTTCTCACCATTGACCCTAGTTTCAAAAAGAAAAGCACAACTCTCTCAGGTGATTTACCAGCTCAATCTCCTAAGGGCGGGGACGGGGGCAAGCTCTTGGGTTCATGACTGGTGCTACTGCTATTGAATCATCTCCTTGAAGGCGAGCAAGACAGAGACAGCTATTCGGAAAAAAAGACTACTCACTCAACGGAAAGCCATCAGGCTTTAAAGGATAGGGGAGACCTTTTTTTGGGTTAGTGCGCGCCGACAGGGATGCGAGAACCAATCCGAATAATCAACCACTTTTTTTTTAATATGCCTCAAGCAAGCCACCCCAACCCTACCGCCAAGTCACCAACATTGGCATAAAAAAAGTAGGAATGGATAAAATAACAAAGAACTTGAACATTAACAATAGAAAGTTTTTTCCCAGCCAGCGAGTTATCCGGAAGACAGTTTCTAGGTTCCTATGAATCGATCCAATGGGGGCTGCACGTAGTTCAGGTTGAAAGGCAAGCTTGGTGACTGAGATGACTGGCTAATCAAAACTCGCCGGGAAAGGCATTCTGCAAGCATAAATTGATTTCGGGCGTGGGGTCGGAAAGTACGCCCTCACAGGCGATCCCCTAATGTGGTAGCAACTTCAGCAGTTGCAAGAGTAAATGGCCGAATTGCTAAGATGCAAGAAAGCATCCACAGGCTTCTCCCGGGCGTCCTTCGTGGAATCAATCAATCTTCTGACCAACTCTTGCATTCGGTCCTTTCTTTATCCTGGTGAATAAGAAAGCTCTTGACTAATAGAATGATTCATCTTCCCCAGTTGTTGCTGCTGTTTTGACCAGGATCGCCCGGGAAGGAAAGCTACTTTAGTCCAAGAACATGCCCTCGATCAATAGAAAATAAAAAGAGGGGTCCGGACGACCCAAGAGCCCGTCGCATGGAGTTTGATCCGCCTATGAACTCTTCTTCATACACTTATTATCTTAACTCTCTCACCGGAATGGCAAACCCTAGAAAAGATCTTTTCACGCCTCTCCTTACAATAAAGTCGAGTGGTCAACACTCCTATCCTTAACAGTCGAGTGGCTTTCAGCTCCTTTCCCTGCTACATAAAGAAAGTCTTTTCTGAATAAATCGAAGAACCTAATGGATCGAACTCAACCATTTGAGAAAACCGAACAACAAGAAAGCAGGAAGAGAAGCGATTTCCGACCTCTTGCATTGCATTACCATAACGAAAAGAAAAAAGAATAAAAAAAAAGAGAATGCGGGAATTGGTGAAAGAAGGACTTTAGACTTTCGAAATAAGGGCAATGAAATTGGAATTCAAACTTAGAAATGTGGATCCTCAGGCCCAGCCATTGTGCAGCTTCTGTATAGAAAGCAGGTCGACATTTTGCAAGCACCGACCCTCTTTTTTGATCAAGAAGGTAGCTCGCCTTTAGGAATCTTAAACTATCTTGTTGTGTGTGTTATTTATTTAATTTAAGGGCAAATAAAAAATTACCCAACCCCGACCCAACCCCTCGGGATCGGGACGGGACGGCGGCAGACCCCGCCAGCCCCGCCAAACCCCGACCCCGCCCCGTTGGCCACCCCTACCTCTATCCAATATAATTTACCTAGTTCTGCTTTAGTCCATCCTAAAAGTTATGCACTACTTGCTAAAATGTAATTTTTATCCCTCCAAGAACTATAACTTAAAAACTTGGCAAACTTGAGTCACATCTTCACAACTTTCTCTACCTTTAGTAGACTGAATAAAATAATAAATTGGAAAATTACTCTTAAGAAAAAGTCAACTCAAGTCAATTAAAATGGGACAGAGGGAGTTACAAAGATGCATCCTCACCTCACCAATGACATCAATGGTATTCCATGGAGATCGAACAACAAAGTTAAGAAGTTTGAAACCCTTTGAGCCACTTCCCCCAATGACCCACTTCAAGAATGGCAAGAGAACTCCAGCCATATCCAGGATAGAGGTGAAAGTATTCTCCAAAATGAGCCCAGCAACCTACAATAGTGAAAGACAAGTAGGATATAAATGTCAAAAAAAACATGTACAAGTTATAAGTACCTTCAGCAATTTAAACACCTTTGAACAGACAAGTCTGGAATACAACCCAGAAAGACAAACACAGATTACCCTAAACAAAATAGACAAGGACTATGTTCTATGCACAGCTTGACCACGATACATTCTTAATCAACTATATGTAATCGGCAGCGGTAAAACCTCAAAAATAAACTGATCACTACCTCACACATCAAACAAGAAATCCGTAAATAAGGAACTTGGATATCAAACAAGAAAACCATACTCAAGGTCAAGGCATATCAATTTGAGATCAACTGAAGAACACTAATAGAATTACCAAAATCTAGATAGCTGGGTGGGAACTACGTTAAGTAAAGGGAGATTTTGTGCCACACCTCAAAATAACGTTACTTGGCATGTTATTTTTAATACCACTAAAGATTCAGTTGAACAGTAGACTACTATTACATTCTTTTAGATGCCAACCTCTTCTCCGATGCATGAACTGGATGTAATAATAGATGAAGATTAAAGTACGTAAAAATGGAGTAAGATTATGCAAACTCAGGTTCTGAGGGTGTTGTACTTAAGACTAGAAGAGCATCATAAGTTTCTAGTTACATAATGAACAAATAAGCGCAAAGGAGGATCATATACTCAAAGAACATCACAGTCACGAGATAAATCGTAGAGGGTATACACCCAAGAGACTAACATCGTAAGTTTCTATGGACCTTTGTTTTATTTGAGAAAAATGGGAGCAGATATCCTCCTAAAATCCTCCATTGAGAAGTGATAAAAAAATTAAAATCAGACATCACAAAAATGAGATATCCCAAATATACGAGGAGTAGCCTGTGATTCTACATATATAATATATTACATAAAATACTATATTACAGGCTAATATCTTATCTTACGGTCAATAGTTTGGGTGCAAAGACATTGTTTTTTACTCTAAAGGGAAAGAAAAGTAGCTTTCTTTTCATTCCCCAAAAAAAGTACTTTTTCTTCATCATTTGTTACAAGTCGCCCCTCTCATTCTGGTGATAAACTTAAATTTATTTCGTTATCGCTTGAAAGCTTGTGTTCCTACCAATCTCCGAAAGGGGCCGCTAAAGTTATTTACTTCAATCAGGTGGATCCAAGAGCACCCACAAATAATATAAGTTTGAAAAAAACTTAACAAAGTAAACTGAATTCTTTTGCCGTGATGGAGCCCATGTGGAACTCAAATTTAAGCATAAAAAGGAAACTAAATAAGTTAGAAATAATCAGGCTTTATAACAACATTAATAGCTAACAGCATGACAAAAAGAATAATGAATTGCTACAATACCTTGTCAGGATTGTTTTTGGTAAGAACAGATCCAACAGCTCCTCCAAGGGACCTTCCAAAGACTATAATTCTTGATGTGTCGATATCGGTCCTCTGAACTAAATGATCCAGTGCAGCCTTTTGAAAAAGACAAGTATAATTATGTCATTCATCAATAGGGTTTAGGTCAACATCTATGAAATTGGGGAAGCTAACAAAACCTGAGCATCCTTTATGATCCCGTGTTGAGAAGGATATCCATCACTGGCTCCGTAACTTTGTTAGAACAAAATTATTAGAAAAATTAAAAGCAAAACCACCAGTATTGTCAAAGACAAAGCACAGACAGGAAACTGAACAAATATGGGGAAATGATTTATACCCTCGGTAGGAAAGCATAAAAACATTGCATTGCAGACGTTGTAACATTATGCGAACCATTTCAAGACGGTGTGCGATATCTGCAATTAACTAGTAAAAGATAACCAAACGAGATAGTGTTGACCTATACAACATGAGTGCAAGAGGTAGATCAAGAAAAGGAATATGGAAACAAGGTCAGTAAATGATTCAAGAGGACACTAATGCAAAAGGATACTTCCTGCATTCTCTTGAAAAAAGATGATAGTTGGACCTGCAGAACCAAAATATATTTCAGCTTAAATTACACTGAACCAGCAATCAAAAACTAATCACAAGCAGACAACACATCCAAATTAGATTAAAATCCTTATAGCATCACTTCCTCTATCAGTAGAAAACCGTGTGGAAACATCATAGTGGTACATGCTCCAGCTAGGTGGTTAGGTTGCTAAGTGTACTGAAGATATTATAGTTTAAATGCACAAACGAGCTACTGACTTGGAGTTCAAAGGTGAATATTGATATTGTATTTAGGTTTTTTTATTTCTGTGACAGTGGCTAACTAGGAGGGGAGCCTTGGAGTAACTGATAAAGTTGCTACCATGTGACCAAGAGGCCATGGGTTCAAACCGTGAAAACAGCAAATGCAGGGTAAGGTTGCGTACAATAGAGCCTTGTGGTCCGGACCCCGCGCATAGCGGGAGCTTAGTGCACCGGGCTGCCATTTTTTACCAATGTCATCCTGCCACCACATCCATACTTCTTGTCTTGGCAGAAGAATAACACTATCATACACACTAATCTACAATCAGGATTTTTAATCTCAGCTAGTAGATATAACTGCGCATCTGTAGCAAAATTCTAAACAGTTAGCCACCACTACATTTTGGCAAAACTATAGGCAGTCAAAGATAACTACAAACTCTGAACTCTTAAGACCATTAATTCATTTACATGAAAATTTTAGCTCATTTGCAAAATCAAATTACCCAAAGAATCAATCATGTCTCCCCACAAAAATTTGACGAGCAAATCAGGAAACCTCATCAACCATGCTTATTTGGCCAAATTAACTCACATGAGTTTAACAAAAATTTGGTAAAAGTAATCACCAATTCAGGTAAAACATTAAACTAAAAGGCTTTACAACTGATATTAGGTCAAATAATCAGTAGCAACATCAAAATAAATCTGTTAATTTACCAGCACTACTTTAAAATCACAAATCCAGTAAAATTACGCTCATCTCACAAGTTTTCCAGTATAATTAAACATCAAACACATACATCGCAAATGCCGAAAAATATAGTGAGAGGACCTCGACAGTCAGGGAAGAGTTTGATGAACCAAGCATGAAGACGAACTCCATCAGAAGATCTGAGCCATACATCCTCGTATAGGAGCCGAAGCCGAGCGGGAGTAATTGGATATGATTTAGTGAGTCCAGGCAACACCGGCACGTACACAAGTTTTTCCTGAAACGCAACCAGTATTGCCATCCCTGCCACCACTATCCCTCCCACTCCGTACAGCAAGAAGCTCAGGTACGACACCATTTTTTAATTGACTGTAGATATATGCCAATTTTGTTGGTTATGGAGACTGAATTGAACAAGGAATTTTGTTGATTTGGAGGTACAGTTTAATATTTGTTTAACCAAATACTCATTCTAGGGGTGTATTATAGACTATTCAAATTTAATAATATTCAATTAAGATTTTAAAAGACTAACAAAAAGTATTTTGGTATTCAAAATTTTGAGTTTTCAAAAGATTTTTTTAAAATATGAATTTTGGAGGATTTTTTAGTGGAATGTATAAATAACAAATCCTATAAACAATCTCAGTCTAACCTATCAGACTTTTTATCATTCTCAAATTTCTATTTCATATATTTTTTTATTTTTATAAAAATATGTATTTTTTTCTTACCTCCCCTACCGCCCTAACCCCACCTACCCCCGACCCCCACCCATCCTCAAATTTATATTTCATATTTTTTGTTACTTTTATTAAAAAAAAATATATATGAAATTGTATCTTACCCCCTTACCCCTAATCCCCTACCCCTGCCTACCCCAATCTCAATTTTTTATTTTTTATTTTTTTACTTTTATAAATAATTTATAAAAATATGAATTTTTTTCTTACGCTCATACCAACACCTACCCCTACCCACACTTACCCCTTCCACCCCACCCCATCCTCAAATTTCTATTTCATATTTTTTTTACTTTTATAAAAAAAATATAGAATTTTTTCTTACCGCCCTAACCCCTGCCTACCCCCACCCCCGTTCATCCTCAAATTTATATTTCATTTTTTGTTACTTTTATAAAAAAAAATATTAAAAATATGAAATTTTATCTTATCTCCCCTACCCCTACCCCGCCCTACCCCCTACCCCGCCCTACCCCAATCTCAATTTTTTATTTTTTTTTTTTTTTACTTTTATAAATAATTTATAGAAATATTAATTTTTTTCTTACCCCCATACCCACACTTACCCCCTCCACCCTCACCCCGTCATTTAGCCCATTTTGATCCGCTCATCTTAGCACATGTAAGTTTTGGGTGAGTTGGGCATTGGCTCATCTACAACTTCAACCCATCTTGACCCGCTCAAACGGCCCATCTGCCACCCCTAGCTGTAGCCCTCAAGTCATGCGAACAATTCAATTGTAATAGGAGAACTGGAGAAAGCAGGAGATCCTTACATTTGTTTGTGTTATTTTATTTTACTTTGGTTGAACTATTTGGGTTATAATTTTGTTGAACTATTGTTATTGTAATTTGGTTAAACTTTTTATTGTTATTTATAGAATTAAGTAATATTTTAGACAATTAATGAGAAAGAATAATTAATGGAACTTGAAATACTATATATTGTTATTTTAGAAGTACAATAACGGCCTTTGATATATTTTACATTGAAAACTAGTGATGGAAAATTATAAAAAAATGGTGATGATGAGAGCAAAAGGATTGGAGAAAAAATTCATGTGGTCCTTTCAAATCTTTATAAATCTTATAATAAATCTTTTAAAATCCATACATAAGAAATCTTGATTGTCAAAATAGTCTTTTAAAATCATAACAATCCTAAATAGTCTTTTAAAATCCATAAGACTTATTTATCCCAAAAAAGTCTTTTAAAATCCTAATTGAATACACCCCCTTAATTTATTAAACAGGTTCTTTTTCTAATAAAATAATTATTTTTAAAGAATTCCTCTTTTAAAATTCGATCTTTAAATATAATATTTTATTAGATAAAGAATGTACTTTAAAAGGAAAAATATTTTAATTAGAAAAAAGGCATTTGACCCAATTAATTAATTATAACGGTATTTTTGGATCAGACTATTAAAGGAGTGCATTTTTGTTCAATTTCACAAAATTTAGAGCATTTTTTACCTTTTTCCAATTAAAAACAATATCAAAGAAAATATTTGAAAGATAATATTGTGTTTAAACATGTATTAATCTATTGATTAATTCAAGTGACACTTAGAAAAATTTCTCCATTCGTTGTGTGTGAGAATCTTGCATTTCTGCATTATTCCTCAATTCACTCCCACTGGCTGCCTCAATTCACTCCCACTGGCTGAAGGGCGTACTCTAAGTACCCAATCATCATTAAATACTCTCACTGAATCCTTGCCTAGATCATTTGACAAGGGTTCATTCTCCACATTATTTTGTTCTTCTTGAATTTCTTCTTCTATCTTGTTGTAACTCTGTTCCTTGTAGAAATATTCTTCTTCAAGGAAAGTTGCATTTCTGGAAACAATTACTTTATGTTCGCCAGAAAGATAGAAGTAGTATCCCCTAGTTTCCTTAGGATACCCCACAAAATAATACTTCTCACTTTTATATTCAAATTTGTCAGTAAGTAACTTCTTTACATATGTTGGGCACCCCCAGGGTCACATGTGTCTAAGTGTTGGCTTCTTGCCATTCCATATCTCATATGGAGTCTTCTCTACTGACTTTGATGGAACTCTGTTCAAAACATAGATTGAGCTTTGTAATGCATATCCCCATAGGTATGTTGGTAGAGATGAGAAGTTCATCATGGATCTAACCATATCTAATAAGGTTCGATTTCTCCTCTCAGCAATACCATTCATTTGTGGTGTTCCGGGAGGTGTCCATTGTGATTGAACTCCATGAAGTTTCAAGTAATCTAGAAATTATTTACTTAAGTATTCACCTCCTCAATCTGATCGAAGAGTCTTAATACTTGTTTCAAGTTGCTTCTCTACTTCTGACTTGTACTCCATGAACTTCTCAAAGGCTTCAGAATTATGTTTCATAAGATACACATGCCCAAACCTTGAGAAATCGTCTGTAAAAGTGATGAAATAAGGAAAGTCTCACTTAGCTTGAGTTGAAAACGGCTCACATACATCTGTATGGACTAACCCAAGCATCTCTTTGGCACGTACCCCTTTCACAGAAAGAGATTTAATTGTCATATTTTCTCTTAAGCAAGATTCACAATTACCATATGACTCTAAGTCAAATGGTTCTAAGTAGGCTAACTTCCTTAATCTTGTTATCCTTGATTCATTGATGTGACCAAGTCTACAGTGCCATAAGTAGGTGGGGTTTCTTGGATTACTTATTTTAGCTCTTTTATTTTGAATATTGAAATTTCATGGCTACAGTTTAAAACATACAATACATCCACAAGCGGTGCATTTCCACAAATAAAACCATTATATGATAAAACATAACTTCCATTAGTAATAAATGAGGAAAATCCCTCAATGTCTAACATAGGGACATAAATAATATTCCTCGTTAACGAGGGAACAAAATAACAATTATTAAGTTCTAAACAAAAGTCTGAAAGTAAATATAGTCTATAAGTCCCCACGCATTCAGCATCAACTCTTGCTCCGTTTCCAACGTGTAAATCTACTTCCCAAGGTCCAACCTTTCTGCTGTCAATCAGCCCCTACACATTGTTACAAATGTGTGAGCCACTAGCGGTATCTAATACCCAACAGTGAGAATTAGTTATAGACATATTTATTTCAATAACAAACATACCTTGTCCAGCAGGGGCAGAAGCACTTTGTGCTTTGTCTCCCCTTGGGGCTGTACAGTCTTTCTTCCAATGTCCATTTCTCTTGTAATTGAGGCAAACATCAGCATCTATCTTGGCCTTTTTTTGAACAACTGTTCGAGGCTTCACAGTTGTGGGTGTGGCGACAACCGATTTACCCTTCTTCTTCTGCATATTCTTACCCTTAGGATTGAACTTGCTAGATGAGCCCACTATGAGCACATTTTTACCTTTAGAGGTGGACGATTCGAAGGTCATTAACATGTTATGAAGCTCTGGAAGATTCGTTTTGATTCCATTCATGTTGTAATTCACAATGAAGTTCTCAAACGAAACAGGAAGCGAATTCAAGATTAGGTTGACAGAAACTGTTACGGGCAACTTCGTTCCAATCGAAGCTAACCTTTCTAATAACCCAATCATCTTCAAAACATGATGTGACACCTGACCCTCTTCGTTCAACTTACACTTAAAGAGATCTCTCAATAGTTTATACTTCATTATCTGAGACTGTGAGTCATAGAGACTCTTCAAGTGTTCTAGCATCTCGTTGGGGCCCATATTTTCATGTTATCTCTGTAACTCATGAGTCACAGAAGATAACATGACACATTGTGTCACAATAGCATCATCAAGATATTTCTGATAGGCTGCCTTGTCAAACAGGGCGTATGCTTCAGAATCTTCAGCAGAGAATGTAGGGAGTGATGTATCAAATACATACGCAATCTTTTCTAATCGCAACACCAAACACATATTTCTTAACCAGTCAGGAAAATTAGCTCCATTCAGCGTGTATGTTTCAACCAATATTTTAAGTGACAGATTCGACATTGTAACTGAAGAAAAGATATACTTGAAATTAACACTCGAATGTAATTTCTATTGAACACATTCGTTAACTAATTAACATTGTCTTTTGTTTAATTAACTCCCACTATTTTAACATACTTTTTTACCCCCATAAAAGAATACGGACTCATATCAAATACGGTTATAATGGGCCAAGGTCCAGACTCACGTTGTCTCCGCGTTTGCTGAGGCTGATAACTTCAACAACATGATCCGGTAGGTCTCTAAACCAATTATAAATAATTTGCAACTCTTGGTTGATCGCATGTTCTAAACAATATGATCTGCGTCCCTCGGTTGTCCGAAACTGGGGTGCCAAGACAGCCTAGCAAGTCAACCCCGTTACGCGACTCCAATTATGTATCTAAGTGGGCTTAGCCCTCTTCGAGCAAACACTGGGGTGTAAATATTCACGAAGATTTATCACCTACTATAACATTTATATGCATCTATGAAAGGGTCTGAGTCCTCGTAGACTTAGAGCAAATGCTGGGGCATAAATACTCTTTTCGCCGAAAAAGATTTTGCACCACAATCAATTATAACGGACGATGCGTTCATTTTAAATGAGACTTGTATTAAATTTGGGGAACATTTTAATTCAGGGTTATGACCAAGATCAAATATTACATGTTTCAAACATTACTCAAAACATTTAAACATGTATTTGGGCGCCGCCTACCCAAACATGATAGCGGACTCTACCCTAATTTTGGGTGTCGCCTATCCAAGCATGGTTGCGGACTCTAAACTTAGTTTTGGACGCCTCCTATCCAAGCATGATTGCGGACTCTAAACTTAGTAAAGTAAATGACAATCATTTAGCATGTGAATAGTATACCAATATATTGTGTAATAATAATCATGGATTAAACGTCGAAAAGCTGAGATTTAACATTCTGGAAATTCGGCGCTGCGGGCTGAACAGGAAGAAACATTATGTTTATGTTTATGTGAATTAGGGTCGCGGCGCTCCACCATGGGGCCGCGGCACTTCATTTCCAGAGAGTTCCGAATTTTAAACGAAGGTTTTTAATCACGACCCTGAAATTACCTTGACCGGCGCCGCGGCGCCGACGTCCTTTTCTGAGCAGTTTTCGTCTTGATTTTCTAAAAATCGTCCAAACCCCTAAATCTAATTTAGGGCTCAGATTATAGGTCCTCTACAACCACTCACCATTATCAATAACGCACATTTCTACCATCATCCATTCCTACACGTTCTTCGTTGTGCACCATGTTCGTAATGAACCGATTTCTGCACAAGGCTCAGTTCGTGCTTAGAATGGAATTACTTCCTCGATTTAGCGTAGTTGATAATTTAGGGTGATTTCAAAAGGTTAATCACTCAGCCAAAGTTCGTCAGATTTCAATAGTCCTTGTTTTAATTCAGATTAAAATCAATTTACGTTTAAACCATATTATTACATCTTTCAATTTGTACGTAACCATTGAACCAGCCTGGGCTTTGATACCACTGTAAGATTTTGTTGGGTCTAAAACACACAAGTAAAGCACAACGGAAGTTTAAAATTTTATGAACTTACTTGCCCCAACAAAGTCGTTTGGTATGATTACGTTACAATTTAAATCTGCAAAGACACAAGAAAACTTACAGTTTGTGATTATTGTAGTCTTTACTAAAAGGTGAGCACGCGATTATCTCCTCGGATGCAAGCCTTCGCTACGGTATACTCCTCTGTCAGGAAAGCCAGAAAATCTTGGCGGAGGTTTGAGAGGATTTTAATTCCTGAACTCTTGAGTTCAGAAAGTAAGAAGGTTTAGTTAAAACTCTCTAACATAAATTATGGGGTTAAGTGCCAAATATATAGAGAGAAAAATCTAAGCCAAATCAAACTTGGATCAGGCCTTAAAACCTATCCGAAATTTAGTGGGCCAGTTGAACTGGACCCACTGCCGCATTAGCGTCGCGACTCTGCCTCCTAGGCTCCACGGTGCCTCCCTGGTTTTTTTAATATTTCTGCACATTTTAATTTTAATTAAATTCAAAATCCAATTTTGACTTTATTAAATAATTTCCATCAAATAGAAATTATCCCATAATTTATTATTGTTTAAAATATCTCAATTCTAAATTGAATATTTCATCCTCTCTCAATATACCCATAGACCAAAAAGACAATCGACTTAGTGTGACCCTTTATGCCTTCTCACATTGACACTTAATCAAATTAAGGTTCACATGGAACTCCTAGACTGCGCCGGAGACGAACTCAATGTGTGAAGTACGTTTACAAGACTCATAGTAAACACAACCTCTATGCAGGATGATAGAATTCTTTCATTCTCAACATACTCGATCAAGCTTAGGATTTGTCAAGTGTCTATCCAAATGTCTTGATCACTTTATCTCATCTCTATTAGTTTACAACTAGATCAACAACAACAACAACATACCCAGTGAAAATCCCACAATGTGGGATCTGGGGAGGGTAGAATGTACACAGACCTCACCTCCACCTTGGTAGATAGAACGGCTGTTTTCGGGAGACCCTCGGCTCAAGTTAAAGCATAATCAGGCAAAGCAAAACAAAGTATGAGAAACAATCAACCTCAGACGAGAAATAAACGCATTATGGACATGCAGATAGTAAAAATCAAATACGCAACGGTAATGCATTCTAACAACGAGATAGCAAAGAGCGAAGAGCTAACACCACTAAATAAGATAAATAAATTAAATAAATAAAATAAATAAATAAATAAATTAATTAAATAAATAAATTACACTAAAGATCACATAGCAGCAGAAATCAAACTACATAGTACTATAGAGCAATAATGCGCCTATAAGTGTGACAAGCTAACCGAACCTACAATAATACTACATTATCATTTTGTAAGCGTAAAGAGGACTACACTCAACTACCTACTACTTTTCTACTCTAATCTGTGTCCTCCACAACCCCCTATCTAAGGTCATGTTCTCAGTAAGTTGCACCTGCTTCATATCCCGTCTAATCACCTCTCTCCAATACTTCTTTGGCCTACCTCTACCCCTCATGAACTCATCCATAGCCAACCTCTCACACCTCCGCACTGGAGCATCTGTGTCTCTCCTCTGCACATGTCCGAACCACCTCAACCTCGCTTCCCGCATCTTATCCTCCATCGAGGACACTCTCACTTTATCCCGGATATCATCATTCCTAATCATATCTCTCCTTGTATGCCCACACATCCATCTCAGCATCCTCATCTCCGCAACTCTCATCTTTGTATGTGCGAAGTCTTGACTGACCAACATTCTGCCCCATACAACATCGTTGGTCTAACCACCGCCCTATAGAACTTGCCTTTAAGTTTAATTGGCACCTTTTGTCACACAAAACTCTAGATACGAGCCTCTAATATCGTCATCAATCTCTCAATTTCCTTGGATAATAGGTATTTGAAGCTTCCTTTCTTCGGAATGACCTGAGTACCAAGCCTCACCTCTACGCCTGTCTCAAGAACTCTACCGTTACGAACTTGCACTCCAAATATTCTGTCTTGGTCCTACTCAACTTGAACCCTTTAGACTCCAGAGTTTGTCTCCAAACCTCCAGTTTGGCATTTACTCCGCTGCGAGTCTCGTCAATCAAGACTATGTCATCTGCGAATAACATACACCATGGTACCTACCCTTGGATTTGTCACGTCAGTCCATCCATGACCAATGCAAATAGAAATGTGCTAAGAGTCGATCCATGGTGCAGCCCCATCGTCACTGAGAAGTGCTCCGAGTCTCCTCCTACTGACTGTACCCTAGTCTTGGCTCTATCATACATATCATTGATAGCCTTAGTGTATGCCACAAGTACACCTCTAACCTCCAAACATATCCATAGAACCTCCATAGGGACTTTGTCGTATACATTCTATTAGGACCGTGTCCAATTGCTCACGCAAGTGTACGTATCATTCACAAGTAATATAGTCTGTAAGTCCGAGTTTAGCGTCCACAGAGAATGGTTTCTAATTACCGAACATCTATTCTAGATTATCTATTTAGCAAACGATATTTGATTTGAATTTTTATCTAACTACTAGACTAATTGCGAGAAGTAATCTAAATTATTGGGGCTCAATCAGTTATGAAGAAATTAGGGCTTTCAAAATCCTCGACTATTCACTCTATTCAATCCTTAATGCAACTAGAATGACTTCTTCTTCTACGTTAAGATAGCGGTTAACTAGACTGTCTTATGTTCCTGTTATGATATATAATCGTTCAACTCCAGTGCAGAACCCTTCTATATTTCTATGAAAGGATTTACCACATAAGAGGATTAAGAACAATAACCTATAATGCTACACAAGTATCAGGGTGCTTTCGTCCGCGATTTTAACCTATGTCTATTCAATTACAGCATATCCAAATCTCTCCTCTCGGTTCTTGATTCGAAATCATATAGATTATGATAATTAGTGATCAATTAACTATCAAACATTCATACCAATTATTAAATAAATCTTAATCAAGTGAAGAAGAAATCAACTAATGCATTAAGTCATGAAATAGAGTTTCAAGCGATTCAAAAGGAAAGCCCTAATAAAGTGTTTATGTCACGACCACCCGGATCGCGATCGTGCCCTACAGGCACCACTTACGTAAACATCGGAGAAAATCAGCGGAACATACACGAAACTTAAAAATAAAACATCGTAAGTAAAGCAACAGTTAGCCGAGTGGCTACCTTCACGAACATATATAAAAACAACCGAAGCGGTTGTCTCCTTTCTTTTACAAAGCGACCCACATATGTGACTACAGACCTCTAAGAGTTTTAACAACCATCGTGGCGGGGCCCCGCCATACCACGAATGAACATAAACGTGACAACTCCGAACACTGGAGCCATCTCAACTTCTGAACCGGATCCTAGCTCGCGGATCCACAATCAGGTACCTAAACTGCGGGCGTAACGCACGGCCAAGAAGTCGATCAAACAGTTAATATGGAGCAGAATATAACGTCTGATAAACAAATCATAATCGTACAAAAGAATGACAAGGACAAGTATAAAAATACATACCGGATCCTGTAGGGTCATTACCACTTATGAACTTAATTTCACATCAATATCTTTTCCATTCCATTAAGAGTTATAGCCATATCTTACGTACTTACTTAGGAGAAGTCATTAAGTTCATTTCTATCTAACTTACTTATCTTTCATAACATAGTCCGCCACTACGGAGGGACACATATACTACCCGCCCAAACCGGGACGCGATCGATCACACGATATCAAAGCATGCGTGGAATCCCCCATCACCGATGACTAAAAGTGTAATACATAACCATGGGTCTCACTCCCAGAAAATCAATCAAAACAGTGGTATAACGTCCGGGGCTTGCCGCCATTTATACTCTTACCCGAGAATGTGGTAAGCGGGGGTATAACGTCTTGGGGCTTGCCGCCTCATTTATACTCTTACCTCGGAGAAGGTGGTATAACGTCTTGGGGCTTGCCCTCATTTATACTCTTACCCTATCTCGGCCGGTCGTCAAATAACACATAAAGCGGGTGGTACAAGTCTTGGGATTTACTCACTTATACTCTTACCCCGGAGAAGGTGGTATAACGTCTTGGGGCTTGCCTCATTTATACTCTTACCCTAACTCAACCTACCATCATACATAACATAAGCACTACCGACTTATCATACATAACATAAGCACTACCGGCTTATCATACATAATATAAGCAAGTTAAGAAATCCCCAACTAACTTATTAGCTTGTTCATATACACTCTCATTTTTGTTTACTTAAGGCACTAACATGTCATTATAAAATCCGGGAATTTAACCCAACGTACTACGTGCCTCTACTCCTTTAAAATGATTCTCTTTCAAATAAAACTTCCAAGATACTAATAACCGTAGTATCAAGTCATATCTACTTTTCACGACAAGTCACAATGCTTTTTAGAAATACAATTATAGGCTTCTAAATCAAGTGACTTCTTTCTTTAAAACCTTAAGCAATTGGTACCTTTAAAACAATTTTGCCCTTCTTTATTTCAAATCATTACTTTGATTACAATACTGAAGAAAACCATTCTTTTAAATCTTCCATAAAGTTGTTATAACCAACTTCCCATAAAGCCGTTATAACTCTTTATTTCTTAGACGAATTCATTCATTTGATAACCAAGAAACTTATACTTCAATTCAAATCACATAGCTTTCAAATACTTCAAGTCTCTTAACTTTTAGGAAAACCAGTTTCTTAACTTAGAATGGCAAGAAATCAATACTTTCCAAATCAAGTATTCTATACTTTTAAATCAATTCATTTCTCCCTTTAAGAATCAAGTCTCATAACTTGAAAAATAAAGTCCCTTAACCTTTTAACAATTTGAGGTCCATAGTCTTAAAACTTCATACGTAAATTCTTATAAATTAAGTAACATATACTTGGTGCGTTGTGAATAAGTTATACTTATTTATAACTATCTTAATCAAGTAGCCATGATCTAGAAAATGTAATACAATTTTGTCTTATCTTAGCTTCTATGCAGATGGAGAATTCTACTTGTTTTAACACAATTAATTGTCATTACATTTTCCTTTATTAACGCTATGATGGCTTGTTCGATACTTATTCTTATTCGTGGAAATTAGCCAAGTCAACTTGGCTCCAAAATACCTCTAACGACTCTTACCAACATCCCCATAAGACTTGGTAAGAACTTAGGATAATTTATACATAACCTTTCGTGAGTAAATCGACATACGTGCACTCTTAACTTCTAAGAGTAGAAGGAATCATGAAATAGTACTACATGTATATTCCATACATAGAATCATGTCAAAAAAAAGAAGAGGTTCACATACCTCATGACGATTGTCGACAAATAGCAAAATGCTCCAAAGTACTCCAACCTTGATAGCTATTCCACTCTCCAAGTAGGATACGCTATACTTAGTACTTCAACCTATAATGGTCACAATATGTCCATTAACCTTTCACTTCTAACGTAGAATATTTTAGGTGCTAAGTCGCTAAATTCTACGGAAAATCGACAAAGACACCTCCTTTGTTTCTACTCACTTTGCCACCTTTTCAAGGCCGAATACAATAACCAAACAGCCCCAATTGGCTCAACAATATAGAAGGTATTCCAATACAATGAATAACTAAATGACCCAATTGGCTCACAATTTAGAAAGTAGTCCAATACAAATGAATAACAAACTAAAAGTCCAAATTCGGCCACCTTGAGTTCAACCATACCAATTCTTATCAAATTTTCCATTTCAATCCAAATTGGTAGCATAACATGATATCAAGTCGCATTTGATTATAACAATCCATAATCTCTAAGTAGGTAACATGCGACGATTTCTAATAAACGACCAATTAGTAATCCAATTTTCAAGTGGCTTATATAACATTTCGAATTTAGCTACAAGCACTCCATAATACTTATAAACTTCTACATACCAACTTCATGTTGTCAACGTGTAAAACTAACAACAACAAAAATATATAATCTTGTAACATCTTAAAGGACAAGATTATACCTTAACGATTCTCAATCCAATCTTCAAATCCGAAGTCGTTCCTTAGCAACTTAGAGACTCTCCAAGATACTTCAATCCGCTACTTGAGACCCTTAGAACAACACCAACAATTTTCCTTCAACTTCCAATCCAAAACCTAGAAAGCCACTAGGTTTTCACTTTGCGACTAATACGAAAACTCTCTTTTTCCGGGATTTTTCTATTGAGATATACTTACATAACACTCATGAACCTTGGTTTAAAGTGGGGGAATTATTGGACAACAAACAAATTTTTTTCTCCCTAGATGTACCCAGGCAGTGAGCTAGCTTAAGCGAGAACAAGAGTTCTTCAAATTTTTCTAAGTGTAAATGCCTTGTCTTGCTACTTAGGATGACTATATAACAAATGGAGGGTTAAGATGTGCCTGATTGGGTGGCTAGGATGAGGTCTTAATTAAAATATCAAGACTAGTGGGACCTTTGACTTTGGTCAAGAAACTCAAGCTCATTAATAGGAAGACTTCATCTTAAGACTATGGTCAATGACCATTTTGGCCATGCATATTTCGTCCAAGGCATCTATAAGGGGGGTGACAAGTGTCGCCCTCCCATACGTCACAATATTACGTTTTCCGACAATTTCATAATTCCAACAAATTTACAAGTCTCAATTCTTAACACTTGTGAGTTCTTACGTACGTTCTTAAAACATGTCTTGAAAATACGGGGTGTAACAGTTTAGCTCCTAGTCATAGTCACGCTAAGAACTAATACAATTCCCCAAACTTAATTAAAAAGAAAGAAATAAAAGTACTGCGAACTAAAGTCTCCAATTGTAGCTTTCAATCCTTGCCCTGTGAAGTGTTGTGTGTTCGAATGACCAAACTCCCCTCACTAGACTAATCTCTAGGGCTTAAGTATGTTGCAAATTTCGTGTCCTATGGACCCTTTTGCCCTTGGCCAAATTCACTTCGGATCTGAAATTCCCCGCATTGGCATCGCGGTCCTGCAGAGTGGCACTGCGGTGCCGATAGTCTTGCGGGTTCTCTGATTTTCTGGCACCGCGGGTGCTGCTGGGCATCGCAGTGCTGCTTTGCCTTCGTCCGAATCTCCAATTTTCAACCTTTTTCTGCCTCGGGACCCTCCTTTTATGCCACTTTTCGCTCATTTTCGTCATTTGCCTTTTTGAACCAATGTGACTCAAAAGAAAGAAAAACGATCCTAACACTACACTTATTTAAACGAAAATGAAAAAAATACTAACTAAAAATGACTCAAAAATGTATACAAAATACGTCTAACAAATACCCCCAAACTTAACCTTTGCTCGCCCTCGAGCAAAGATCAACACAAAATCAAAGAAACAAAAAGAACAATGACTCAAAAGACTCTAATCAAGCAGCTGCACAAGGTTACTTAGAAAAGCATGAATGACAGTTGAGATAATATGTTGGAACATACATAGCATGAACTTAGCAATCTAGAATTGCAAGTCAGATATTTCGCTAATTCATTTCAATCACACTCAATGGGAATATGAACATTAACCTATGCATGACAACTTCTTTTAGTTCTATGATCCTGTTTACTTGCTATTCTCCACTAATCATAGACATACATACTAGAGATCTTCAGGACTTTTCAGGGTTGTAATGTAGGCTTAGGCATGAGTAGGTAAAAGTTGGCATTTAGGCTCAAATTACGTACCATAAGCGTTTTTCTTATTCAACCATTTTGCCCTTCTTTTTGATATTCTTTTCAGTTCATACCTATCATTCCCTTATTCTCTTTTTGAGAGCATGGAACAAATTCACACAGGCACCTCCAAACTTAATCTTTTATATTTTTTTATTGGGGTGCATCCATTTTTTTCACTCTTTTGATATTTCTTTTTTCACTCTTTTTCATCCATGTTTTCACTTACTGCTTATGACACACAAGAAAATCATGGGGTGTCAAAGAAAAAACTTATTTTAGGCTCAAGAGGGTTGACTAGGGATACAATTTATTGCAAAGTAGGTAATGAATGGTAAAAAGAGCTAACAAATAAATGTCTGAATCATCTCCCTAACATGTATATCTTAACTATTTCACCTCAAATAACAAGCACGCAGACACATAAATATTTTTCACAATTGACAACACATAGATTAAGCACAAATATCCCAAATAATTAGATTTTCATGAATTTTTGACATATCTAATTTAAGCACATAGATTTTAGCTTCTAATTCCATTACATTATCCCACTTAATTCACTAGGCGTTTCAAGCAGCTACAACATGCAAGATCAAAAAAAATTGACTCATATAGACACAATAAAAGACACAAAAACTCAATCAAAACGACTCAAAATAAGAAAAACAAAAATAAAATAAGTACCCCCAAACTTAAACGACACATTGTCCCAAATGTGTAAAGACTCAAAATCTAAAAAAGGACGACTTGCAGACAACAACGATTCAAAATAGAGGTGATGGCGGCAGATACTGCATTAACCACTATTTGAACATGATGCTCAAATCATTGACGTGTTGGCTCAAGTCCTGATGCCCTTGCATCATATGTTCATGATTTTGCAGCATCTGTTGTTGATTTAGGAGCAAATGCTCCATGATTGGCACTGGAGGCTCCAAAGCTGGGACGCCGTGGTCGCTTTCACCGCTTCATCGCGCACCGCCTCGTGCTCTTCTTCATCCACGGTTGTTGGCTCGCTGCCATCGTGCCCTTCTCCCTGCTGCTGGTCTTGGAGTGGGGTCAAGGAAAGAGTGCACTAAATTGTACGTCACAGGAGGCTGACTCTTCTCGAGAATATCCGTGGCGAATGTTGGGATTCCATGTCTAGCACATAAGGCAGAAATGAGTGACTCATGTCCCAGTCTGCCAGTAGTAGCCAGCCTGCTAATCTCCCATATGCTTTGCACTATTTCTCTCCCAACATCAATTGTCTTGCCCGACATGATGCCATAGATGAGTTTGATTCTATATGTAGGCACATTGGTAAAATAAGTTGACGGAATCAAGCGAGCACTTACGAAATATAACCATCATCCGCCGTTTCATAAACCGCACCGCAAGTCTCACGAACCTGCATGAAATGTTGAATTCGCACTGGTAGCATAAAATCACTGAATCGTGTCCCACATGATGTGGTTGAAGTCTCTCGACCAACTTCTGAAATGGTGCGGGTTATAACCTTGGTCCTCAACATCATTGGTCCTCAGTAGCGCATTCACTGTTTCAGAACTTACGGGCACATATCGCCCTCTAACAAAGCATATCGCATCCTCTTGCTCGGGATAATTAGCATAGAATTCCCTCACAAGGCTAGCGTTCTGAAGTAGAATCCTTTCTGGATTGGTGAACCTTTTCCAACAATTCGCCTCGATCATGGCCCTAATGGGCTCGTAGTCATCATCATAATCAAATGAAATGGCCTGGTAGTCCATACCTCTCTCTGGTATCAATGCTCTAGTGCTTATTTTGTTATATCAATCTTCCATTTGTTTGTTGGTAAATCGAGTAACATCATATTCTGGAGCTGATGGAGATGGGGAAGCTCTGGCGGTTCATTTCCTGGAGGTCATTGTGCGAGTTGTTGGAAAATTTTCAGCAGTGTTTCCTTTATTTATTTGAGGGTTTCCAACAACTATCACTCCACACAGCAATAATAACCAAGCAAAATCAGACCACAACATCAATACACCGCGAATCAACACTACACAACAACACTTAATCCTAAAATCACAAACCCCCACAGCACTATTCCACAACACAACACACACCCAAGCAACAATCACCCTCACAACACCAACAACATGCAGCCCGTACCACACCCAATTCTACAAGCTATTCTCTCCACTAACCTTTAAATCTCAAGAACAGTGATGAATATTACCTTTTTAAGTGGTTGTCTTCACCGCTTTCTTGACCCAAGTGAAAGAATGATGCTGTGGAATGATGCTAGGAGTTTTGGGTGGTGATGGTATGTATGGGTTGGAAGGATTTGGTTGAATTTATGGGAAGTTTTAGGTGGGGGAGGAGGTGTTTTCATTGTTGTAGAGAGAGGAATGGTTTGTGTGAAAGTGGGAAGGATTTGGGGATTTTAGGGCTTTTTATTTTTCTGAAATCGCGCCTCGACACCGCGGTCCTGCAGAATGGTACCGCGGTGCCTAAAGTACTGTGACCTCTCTGAGCATTCGGCACCGCGGTCCTGCAGAATGGCACCGCGGTGCCAACCCGATTTCGTGTTTTCCACCCTTTTCTTCCTGCCCATTCTTTGATTCCCGCACCTGTCATCACATCACAACCAAAAAAATACCAAAAGTGAGACTGCTCAATTTAAACTAATTGTAGAATTTAAACATTGGGTTGCCTCCCAAGTAGAGATGTCTTTAACGTCTTGTAGCCGGACGCAGGTTCCTTATCAAATCATTGGGGTAAATTAACTCCACAACATATCCACTTGAAAATCATTTTCCTCTACCTCACTCTATTTTTCTTTTTCATATCATTGGGTTTAGTAAGATTTACCTGTTTGTCAGCTTTCATGTCATGAACTTTTGTTACAACTTTCAAACTAGCATGTGGGTTCACAGCTGTAGGAATGATCTCCCTAGTTTTGGTCTGTACTTGCTGAACTGCTGTGTCAGTTGTGCTTACTGCGAAGCACTTGTTGCTGGTTGTGATTCAATGGTAGATTTGAACACTTTGAATACCATCTCTTCTTCTTGAACCGTGAGTCTCAACTCTCCATTCTCCACATCAATTAGGGCTCTACCAATAGCTAGGAATGGTCTCCCCAAAATGATGGGTATTTCATCATCTTCCTCCATGTCAAGAATGAGGAAGTCTGCTGGGAATAAGAACTTTCCCACCTTGACAAACATATCTTCCACTATGCCTCTAGGGTGCACCACGGTTCGATAAGCCAGCTGCAGATTAACTGTGGTTGGTTTTGCTTCCCCCAAACTCAATCTCTTGAACACAGACAAAGGCATGAGATTGATACTAGCCCCTACGTCACAAAGTGCCCTATTGCATGTTACTTTGCCAATAGTGCAGGGCAGGGTGAAGCTTCCTAGATCTTTCAACTTAGAAGGCAGTTTCTTTTGTAAGATGGCGCTGCACTCCTCTGTCAGCGCTACTGTCTCATAATCTGTCAACCTTCTCTTTTTCCCAAGTATCTCCTTCATGAGTTTGAAGTATGCGGGCATTTGTTCTAACGCCTCAATGAATGGGATATTGATGTGAAACTTCTTAAATACCTCCAAGAACTTGGAGAACTTCTTGTCTATGACCTTCTTTTGGAGCCTCTGAGGGTAAGGGATTCTATCAGTGTATTCCATCAAAGGTGTTGGTGGAGCTTTCTCAACTGTAGGGCGGTCCGCAGTGACCCCCTCATTTCCTTCCTCAACTGCTTTCTCACCCTCTTTCTCATGAACCACTGTGGGTTGAGGCAACTGCTCCAATCGCTTCACTCTCAACAACACCGCCGACATCGCTCCTGGATTGACCTCTGTATTGCTTGGGATATTACCCTGCGGCCTGTTGGTTACCATCTTCGCCAGTTGCCCAACCTTCGTTTCCAGGTTCTTGAGAAAGGATCTGATGTCAGACATGAACTGGTTCTGTAAATTGGTGGTAAGCAATACAGCCTTCAGCTCATTAGGCTTCTCCTGTTGTGTAGGTAGTCTAAACTGCTGGAATGAGGTAGCCTGATTCTGTGCTTGTTGGTTCTGATAATTACCTTGATATGGTTACTACTGGGCCTGGTCGTTCCTCTTCGAAAAGTTAGGGTGATTTCTCTATCCTGGATTGTATGTGTTGGAATTATAAGACCGCTGAAAGTTCCCAACTGTCTGAACCTGCTCCATTGGCATATTATTAGGGTCCACCGATGTGCATCTTTCAAAGGAGTGCGGTCCACCACAAATCTCACAATTTACCGATATCTGGACTGCATTCACTGACATAGTATTCTGCTGTAGTTGCTTCGTCAGAAGGGCCACATGTGCATTCAGGGCAATGATGACATCTAATTCATGTATGCCCATAATCTTCCTGCTACTCGCAGACCTGTCATCTGTCCCTTGATGATTATTGGCAGCCATGTCCTCTAGCAACTCATGTGCCTCATTGGCACTCTTCCTCATGAACGCTCCCCCTGCTGCAACATCAATTATGGTACGAGTAGTACCACTCAACCCATTATAAAAAATGTGGACAAACATCCACTTCTATACGCCATGATGGGGGCATTTTCTCTGTAAATCCTTAAATCTCTCCCATGCATCATACATCGACTCTCCATCTACCTTATAGAAATTGTTCAACTCTCCCCTTAAATTTGCTGCCTTTGAAGGAGGGAAGAACTTTGCGAGAAACTTTTGGGCTAAATCCTGCCTGGTGGTGACGGAGTTGGCAGGCAATTAGTTCAACCAGCTATTGGCTCTGTCCCTAAGTGAGAACGGGAAGAACTTCAATCTAATGGCGTCGTCAGTAACACTATTGTACTTGAAGGTGGTACACAACTCTAGAAAATTGGCAATGTGCATGTGGGGGTCTACAGACGGCAATCCCCCAAACTGTATTCTGGACCATGCTCAGGATGACTGGCTTGATCTCAAAGTTCTTTGCCCCTATTGTTGGGAGCCCGACGATGTCGTGCACCAAGAATGGCGGCGTAACATAGTCTCTCAAGCTTCTTTCGCTGAAACTCGATCGCTCCCTGCATTTTCGGGACCCTCATCGTCGCTCATTCTGATTCGGTTGGTTTTCCATGGTCACTGAATCAGATATCCTCTTGTTTCGCCTGTTCTGCTTGCAAGCTTTCTCAATCTCAGGGTTAAAAGGAACAAGTGTGTATGCTCCTCCTTCTTCGCATACACTAAATTCCTAAAATAGACCAAAATCAAAAAACAAATCAAGGCAACAGAGTTCTAACAGTAAAAATAAAAATAAAAATAAAGCCAAAGTAGAAATAAAAATAGATGGTTCGATATTAGAAGTACGTCAGTCCCCGGCAACGGCGCCAAAAACTTGTTAGGACCGTGTCCAATTGCTCACGCAAGTGGACGTATTGTTCACAAGCAATATAGTCTGTAAGACCGAGTTTATCGTCCACAAAGACTGGTTTCTAATTACCAAACATCTATTCTAGATTATCTATTTGGCAAACGATATTTGATTTGAGTTTTTATCTAACTACTAGACTAATTGCGAGAAGTAATCTAAATTATTGGGGTTCAATCAGTTATGAAGGAATTAGGGCTTCCAAAATCCTCGACTATCCACTCTATTCAATCCTTAATGAAACTAGAATGACTTCTTCTTCTACGTTAAGATAGCGGTTAACTAGACTGTCTTATATTCCGGTTAGGATATATAATCGCTCAACCCCAGTGCAGAACCCTTCTATATTTCTATGATAGGATTTACCACATAAGAGGATTAAGAACAGTAACCTATAATGCTACACAAGTATCGGGTGCTTTCGTCCGCGATTTTAACCTATGTATATTCAATTACAACATATCCAAATCTCTCCTCTCAGTTCTTGATTCGAAATCATATAGATTATGATAATTAGTGATCAATTAACTATCAAACATTCATACCAATTATTAAATAAATCTTAATCAAGTGAAGAAGAAATCAACTAATGCATTAAGTCATGAAATAGAGTTTCAAGCGATTAAAAAGGAAAGCCCTAATAAAGTGTTTAGCTCCTAGCCATAGTCACGCTATGAACTAATACAATTCCAAACATAAACTGAATTAAAAAGAAAGAAAGAAAAGTACTGCGAACTAAAGTCTCCAATTGTAGTTTTCAATCCTGCCCTATGAAGTGTTGTGTGTTCGAATGACCAAACCCCCCCTCACTAGACTAATCCCTAGGGCTTAAGTATTGTTATACCCCGTAGTTCTGACCCTACGTATGAGAGCGTACGAAAGCATGTAAGACTTAAAATTTTCAAAGGATAGGTTGACGGATTATTCCGGGCGAGTTTTTAGTCAACTTTAAGGCGGGTTATGACCCGGTACATTGAGAGTTCCTAAGTGGTTCAAAGCCCTAAGGCGTAGTTCATTGAGTCTAAATTCCAACGCAACCAACCGTTCGTCGATAGGACGTCGGAGTAGAAAGATATGAGAGTTACAAGTTCAGTGCGCAGTCGGACAGAAATATGTTTCGGACAAAGGCGACAGGGCCGCGGCGCCGGATGCAGGGCCGCGGCGCCGAAAGTGCTGAGAGGTCGCTGAAGTTGCAGAGCCGCGGCGCCAGGATATCGGCGCGCGCCCGAAAGTCCAGAGGGCTGCGGGGTTTCAGCCCGAGGCGCTGAGGCGGGCGCGCGAGGCGGGATTTTAGGCGAAAGACTTAGGAAAAGTCGATTTTTCTTTAAAAGACTTGGGAGGTGACAAGTGTCCCCATCTGATTTCTGATGCAATATATTGACCAAGTCTTCAAGACTTGGTCATCTTCCAATCTCTCTCTAAAGCAAAATCTCCTCCTCTCTACATTTCCAAAGGAAATCCAAGCCTAAGAAAATCTGAAAAATTAAGAACAAGAAAAGGAAGCTTGTGGCTAGCTTGTGGTGGTGTTCTTGGCAAGGAAGCTAGTAAAATCTTTGGAATAAGTTTGGCTAAAACTTTAAGGTAACATTTCCTCCTTTAGAATTAGTTCTAGTGTTGCATGCTTAGAAGATATAACTTGTGGTAGTAAAATAATGCTCTTAGAGTCATTGCATGCTAGAAAATGTGGTTTGGATATGAAGAATGGGTTAAGAAGAGATTATGAGCATGTTGTAGCCTAAAAACTACCTTAGAATTGTTAAGTGAATTGTTGTAAACTTATGGGACAGAATTTTGGGTGTGTAATCCCCTTTGAATTGTTGGATTGATTGAGCCTTAAAAGTGGTGTTTGGATGATAAATTCGGCCTTGAGAAAGGTGGCAAAATGAGTAGAAACAAAGGAAATGCTGCCCAATTTTCCATAGAATTTAGTGACTTTGAACTTGGATTGTTCTACATTAAGATTAGAGGTTAATAAACGTATCATGACTATTATAGGTTGAAATATTACTCATGTAGTTTGGACTTGGCAAGTGGATTGACCAAAGAGGTATGTGAAGCTTTCCTATCTCTTGAGCATGAATAGATGAACTATGTAGTACGGTAGACGTACAAGATTTGGTATTCTTACTTGTTTTAAGTATATTAATGACTTATTTCATTTTAAGAATGTATAATTCCCTTAGGTAGGGGAAAAGTATGATTTTACTAAAGTGTAGAGTTAATATAACAACTTTATGGGAAGTTGGTTTATTAGCTTCATAAAAGGTTAATGAGAAGAGATTTACTCTAAATAAGATAAGTATATGGAGAGGCAAATTGATTTTAAGGTATCAATTGCCCAAAGGTTTTTATGTATAAAGAAGAGTCATTTTTGAAAGAGTTGAAGTATGTAGTACTTGGGTTAAACTCCCGGTGTTCTTTTATTAAAGATATGGTTAAGTGCCTTAAGTAAACTAATATGAGAGGGTATATGAACAAGACTAATAAGAAGTTATAAGTTTTCTTAACTTATTTACGATTATGATATGATGACAGTTTGAGCTAGGGTAAGAGTATATCTGAGGGGCAAGCCCCAAGATCGTTATACCACCTTCTCCAGGGTAAGAGTATGTCTGAGGGGCCAGCCCCAAGATCGTCATACCACCTTCTTCAGTGTAAGAGTATATCTGAGGGGCAAGCCCCAAGATCGTTATACCACCGCTGCAGAAGAGTATATCTCGAGGAAAGTCCCCAAGATCGTTATACCATCCGCCGGGTAAGAGTATATCCGGCGGGTGAGTCCCCAAGATCGTTATACCACCTGCCCGTGGATTTGCTACTCATGATCGCGAGGAATACCTCACGCGAGTCCTTATGGGCTTATGCGGGTGAAATAGTCTCACGCGGGTAGTCACCTATGCGAGGAATACCTCACGCGGGTCCACGGGACTGTCATGGTGAAATAGTCCCAGGAGTAGGGGTGCTTATTGATACTACGGGCGAGGTACCCCGTTTTGATCCTAAGGCCCCTATTTTATGCAGTATTTTATATATATACTTGTCACTCTCATTGTTAGTAAGGCACAGTAAAAGGTATTTTATTGACTTCCATGACTCCAGCTTACTTTCAGACTTATGATATCATTATTACAATATTTTTCCAGCTTTACATACTTGGTACATATTGTGTACTGACCCCCTTCCTCGGGGGCTGCGTTCATGCCGCAGGTAAGGGTAAGCAGATTGAGGATCCTCGTTCTTAGGATCATTACTCCGGTCGAAGCTCCATCCTCCTAAGCTTGTTTATTGGTACAGATTTTCCGATGCTATAGGTATTTTGTACATTCGGGGTATGGCGGCCCCGTCCCGCCACGATTGTTATCTTTAGAGTCCGTGGTCACCTATGTGTTTTGGGCTATAAGAACCTTGTATTACTATACTTTTGTTTAAGTATGTTTTATAGAAAGCGACACTTATCGGTGACCAAGAATGTTACCACTTTTATCTAAGTAATGTGTTATGTATGTTCCACGCTATTCTTCTCGACATATACAGCGGCGGTACCTAGGGTACCAGTCATGGCCCCGGGGCTGGGTCGTGACAAGTATATTGCAAATTTTGTGCCCTATGGACCCTTCTGCCCTTGGCCAAATTCACTTCGGATCTGAAATTCCCCGCATTGGCACCGCGGTCCTGCAGAGTGGCACTGCGGTGCCGAAAGTCCTGCGGGTTCTCTGATTTTCTGGCACCGCGGTCCTGCTGCTGGGCACCGCGGTGCTGTTTTGCCTTCGTCCGAATCTCCAATTTTCAACCTTTTTCTGCCTCGGGACCCTCCTTTTATGCCCACTTTTCGCTCATTTTCGTTATTTTGCCTTTTTGAACCGATGTGACTCAAAAGAAAGAAAAACGACCCTAACACTACACTTATTTAAACGAAAATGGAAAAAATACTAACTAAAAATGACTCAAAAAAAGTATACAAAATATGCCTAACACCTTCTCGAGGTCGATGAAAATCATATGTAAATCTTTCTTCCTCTCCCTATACTACTCCACCAACCTCTTAATAAGATGAATGACTTCGGTAGTCGAACGCCCCGTCATGAATCCAAACTGGTTCTCGGAAATAGACACATATTTCCTCACCCTCATCTCCACGACCCTTTTCCAAACTTTCATAGTGTGGTTTAGCAGCTTGATACCCCTATAGTTGTTGCAATTCTGGATATCACCTTTGTTTTTGTACAAGGGAATCATTGTACTCCACCTCCATTCTTCGGGCATTCTTGTTGTCTTAAAAATGACGTTAAACAACTCAGTCAGCCTGCACTGTCTGCGCTATTCCAAAATTCAACTGGGATCTCATCAGGCTCGGTCGCTCGTCTCCTGCACATCCCGCGAATAGCACCCTTAACCTCCTCAACCTTAATATTTCTACAGTACCCAAAATCCCGATACCTACCAGAATGCTCCAGATCTCCAAACACAATGTCTTCATCTCCTTTTTCATTCAAAATTTTATGGAAGTACAATTGTCACCTCCATATCCAAGATATGTCTCTTGCATTGGCCAATGACTTGGTCGACCTAATATTACTGAGAAGCTGAGTGTTATCTCGAATATCTAATCGAGGAATGAATCCTATTCTTGGCTAAACTACCACCTTAGTTTGTATCGCAATGTACTCAATACAAGCTATGTCTTATCCTACAAGGATTTAAGCTTAGGACACAATCAAAGTACATTACTCTACAAACCAGGTGCGTATTGACCTCAAGTCAAAGGACATCTATCTCCCACATGCTGATAATACTCTAGACATGTATAACAAATAGTCTATCAATAGGGTATGCCAATACTTTCCAAGAGTATCCATGTGTCCATCACTTGTAACTATTACTAGTAGTAAGTGACACATACTACATCATCTAAGAATGTGATGCAGACCACATGTCGACTTATACTATATCATTGATATCTCATTCTCAATGATCATCAGTCTAGGCTACTTTAAAACTATATTCTATCATTAATATCTCACACTATCAATGACACCGTTTAGTTTAAGGAATGCACATTAATGAATAATACAAACAATCAAATAATAATTCAGTAATTGCAAATGTCATAAATATATTAATCTAATTAATAATATGAATGTGTTCAAGTACATTTGTCCCTAAAATGATTGTTTCTAGGACATATATACTTTTAGAGTATACGCAGACCTTACATCTATCTTGATAGGTAGAACGACTGTTTCCGAAAAATCCGGCTCAAAGCAAAGTAAGACAAACAAAATAGTAACTCAGGTGCTAACTATTATTCTCCTACTTATCGGGTGCAGCATGATCCAAACAACTGTTTTGCTATTTTTTATTAATGTTTATATATGCTATTCTCCTTCTAACTAAAAAAAATGAAAAAAGTAGAAATTTTGTAAGTGAAAAAAAAATTCACTTGAAAATTAGTTAAAATCATTTTTTCAAACAGAAATCAAAATTAAATCAGTCCAATATAAAACCAAATATTATTTTGAAAAAAAAATCACGTCCCAACGGGCTCTGAGATTTGAGATAAATAATTTATAAAATTGAAATCGAAAATTTGTATTTGGAAGTGTTAATTGTATTTTAACATGCATTTCACTTGAAGAAAAGTTCAAATTCAACCCAATTTTTCAAAACTTGAAAAATTCATCTTAAAAACTACCAAAAATCTTTTCATTATATAACCAAAGAATATATCAAATTGACTTTCCAAAATAAGTATTTTGTATTATAAGTGAATGTCCATGTATTGTAAAGTATGTATAAATTTATACTTGGAGAGCAAGGTTTGATTAGAGACCTATGTAATTAGGAAATAACATATAGTCACTATTAGGAGTGTACATCGGTCCAAAAACGGATCGGACCGGAATCTTCGTTTTTTCTGGACCGAGGACTGGACCTGAATTATTTCAGTCCGGACCTGAAAAATTCGGTTCGGTTTGGACCGGTTGGACATGTTTTTTAAATGCAATTTTTAATTTATTTTTATTTGTATTTTTTAACAATGGATTCGTTTATCAATCTCATTAAATATGTTTGTTTTTTTCCTTATCCTTCAATATATTTTATTTGAATAGGTCACGACACCAATCTTTCAAATCCAACATCATACGTGTGGGTGAAAATTGAACCGAAACTCTATATTATTTTGTAATTCTCAAATAAAACTCTTGACAATCTTCATGCTCCACTTGCCATTAAATCACACCAACGAGTCCACAAAAACGACTTCATCATCCATATCATCATATTGCAGATCTAGCCATAAAGAAAAAAGATAGATAAATAATGTCAAACAGTAGAAATTATAAATTTTAAAAAATAATTAGAAGAGTTATAAAAATAACATTACCTTTCTCAGTTTAGCTTTAGGTAATTTTTAGATTTAGACCTGGAATTATTTTTTTAAATATATATAATAATATGAAACCGGTCGATTCCGGTTCAGACCGGAAAACGAAGGAGCGGGGACTAATCTAGTTAGAATCAAACTAGTTACTTGGTGACCAAATATTTCTCTTCCTATAAATAGGAAGGTTTTATATCTTTGGTATGATATCAATATTGCAATAAAATCTCTCCTAAGCTTCCTCTCTAATTCTCTTGTTTCACTCTCAATTAATTTATATTATTTTATAACACATTATCAGTACGAAACTCTAACCATTTGAGCGAGACGGATATGTAATCTTTCATCACATCTGTTTAATAAACTCCTATTACATTCTTCTAATAAACAGACCATTTAGTGTGGGGAAGCAATTGATCTAAATATTAGTTATGAGATTTGCTACTTTGAACTGTTTGGGCCATCAACAAAGGTGTTCTAGTGCGTTGTAAATTCTTATCCAAGACCTGTATCATTTGATAGCTTACTATTGATTGTTCCACAAACTTTAAAGTTATATCCAAAGTTAAAGCTAAGATCATTGTCGATGAAATCGTTTTAGGCGAAAATTTTGAATTGGTAATTCTCCAATGCTCATATTCAAAGTATGAATTATTTTTCCATTGTCTCTGCTATATTTGGAAGTGGCCATGGGTTTTATGATGTAATCTTGTTTCTATTGATCATTAATTTGTTATTATATACATGTTTAGGCGAAGTAAGTTGTTAGCAGTTTGTTGGCGAATATAATTAAATATTAGATATTTTAAAGATGTCAGCAACTTCATTCGGAAATTACTAACATGCCTTGGTATTAACTTACTACAAAGGATGTATTAAACTTACTGTGCTATATCAATATTGTCTGCCAATTGGTGGCACGAATGCTTAGTTTGAGAGTATTGCATGTGTTCTCTAGCAAAAAATATTGTTACCACCATTCTTTTATTACATGATTAAAGTGGTGTTGAACTCAAACACAATGAATCTAATTTTATTGGTGTTTTAGGCCTTCTTTTATCACTGTTACAGTAGCTTCTTCATTTCCTCTGTTAAATGAATTTTACATTTTTACTAGCTTAAGTTATCATTAAAAAGGCATAAGAAATTAGATTGCACTTTATATTGCTATCATATGATAGTGATTATGGATCAAACATGAATCCTAACGCACATTGACCTATTATGTCATTGGTTGAGGGTAAGACGATGATTCAACTCGCACCAACAAGATAAGACATCGGGTTAGAGTCCTGGTGCACCATGATGATAGGATGTTGGATTCAAGTCCCAACAAATTATAGCCTAACAAGCCTATGACGTTGGGTTTGAGTCCCAATGCACCATGTTGATGATATACTGATGATTAATATAAAATAATGTGTTTTTGATAAAAAATCACGAAGCTTGTCCCACTTGATGTGCTCCCTCCCGTGAGGGAATGTGGAAGCAGTGCATAATAAGTCTGAAGATAAGTGGTTAAATGAATGAACGTGGGCGTGAAAAAGGATAAAATAATGTTAACAATGAAGTGTTACAAAAAAGGAAGAACATTATGGTTTCTCAAAATGCTCCTTCAAAAAGTGAAGGTAATTTTTGACATCAATGTGGTATGAAAGGTCATTCCGCACTTGATAAAATTTTATAAATTCTCCATCAAAAGAGAAAAAAAATACAAAGCGGAGGCGCACTTGACCTTCAAGTGATGTTGAGGTGGGTCATATAAATATGATAAATATTAAGTCATGACAATGAGTTTATAATGATAATTTATGAATTATGTACAGATGATTATAGTCAATTCATCGAAGAGAATGTGACTTGTGATAAGCATCGTGAATGATGGTCCATTCTTAAAGGTGAATGTGGCAAGATGTGATAAAATATATAAATAAAGATGTGCTTGTGTATGATTATGCTAATATCAAAACTCATCTCTTTGGGAGGTTTGAGAGAAATCATTATTGTGGTATATATGGTCATTAATCATCTGATGATGATTATTGAAGGAAAAATGTTAAAGCAAAAAATGGTTCTTGCCTATAATGATTTTGATCATGATCCAAATGAAATAATTTTCTCCTTTAAAGGATATGTTCACCATACATGATGTTATGAAATATGTGGTAGTACAAAATTAACAGAGAGCTCTGGAAGAGATAATGTGTTACTACCCTGAGGAATGAAATTATATAATATTGCGATGGTAGTAAGTCTCAAAAGAAACTTAAAAATTCAGTGGCATTAGTTAAAAATAAATTATATTAAGACTATAAATTATGAGAAGATTAAATAGCTTCATATTACTATAATCAAAGAGGGGTTATACATATTTATGTGAAAGATTACCCATCTTTTCCTCCTGTTTGAACTATGCAAATATAAGTATGATGATGAAATCACAAGTGAAAGTAAACTTCTAGTTTACTGAAATAAATATCAATGTTCTCATGAAAAAATATTTATTATATCAGCTAAGGTTGAAATTATATCTCCCGAATTTCGGAACATAAAAAAGTTGAATATGGGCTCGTTCACCTTCCATATGGCCCATTTACTATTATATGATTTTAATAGATGCATCTACGTCATAGTCACATGAATTTGGTATACAAGTAATCCCACACCGTGGGTTTGGAGAGGGTGAGTGTACACAGACCTTACTCCACCTTAATAGGTAGAACGTATGTTTTCAGGAGACTCTCGGCTCAAGACAAAGTAGAATAACAAACATGGCAATCAAAACAAAACAAGAGTAAATCAAGAGTAAAGAGCAAAACAAGAGAAACAACATAAATTAAGAGCACAGTTCCACACTATGAAATAATATTGATAATGTTGGTTTATATTCATTTTGATTTAGCATAAATTATATGCCTCAAATTATAGCTAAACAATTGGTTATGAGAATAAATCTTTCAAAAGAAATTTGGGATGAGATATGGTATTTAATATGTAGAAGCACGTGTACGCATCAAGCCAACAAATTAATAAGTTCCCCTTTACAATTGGTTCACTGTCAGAATCAAATAATTCACATCTAAAAATTTAAATGTGCGGCATATGATTCAATTGCTCCACCACAACACACAAGGATGGGTCCTACATAAGGTTGGGTTAAATATTAGTTTTTTAACATTTGGGGGAGATACGATAAGCAACTGAAAAATAAGTTATATAATGAATTAATTATCAATTGTATGATCCTTATTCAAAAGATAATTCAAGTCAATTGTCATATGCATTTTCTGACCCAAAAATGAATATCATATTCCAGCTGCAAATGCTCCTATTAAAATTAAAGTCCTGATAAGACAAAGTCTATGACAGACCTGAAGCGTAATAGACTAATCAGTTTCAAAGTTAAAACTCCTTAAAGAAAGGAGATGAGCAAATGATCAAGATGGTCATAATAATGAGACAAGCGTTTTTAAAAGAGCACCATGACATAACACTTCATAAAACCTTAGGAAAGGTTCATGTACCTAAAAATGATAAAAAAATGAAGAGATCTCGCGTTATGTCGCATTGGAACCAACATCAAATAACTGTCGACTATATCTTTGATATAATATAGCGCTCAAAATTATAAATAGTGACGAGGATCTTGAATTCAAATCTATCAAAAAGTGTGGACAGATAAATGATTGGCCAAATAAAAATATGCAATTCAAGTATATTTTATTTCACTTGAAAAATGATGCTTTGAACCTATAGTTCAAAGACCTCAAGGTACGGGGTACAGAGGAATTTTTGTGTGAAAAATGAAATGAAAAGTACGGTTGTGCCTTGTGGCATAAAGGTTTTCCACAAAAGTCATGGTATTATTGTATGGAGATGTGTTTTTATGTGGTGAATGCATGAGATTTTTAACTAGTCCGACAATACATGTGGATTGGATATGCGTATAAAGAATTGTTGTCATTATGTTTATATAGACAAGCGAAAGAAAATTCGTGAGGGATTTTATCATACCGAAGCATATAAAAGTTTACAAAAAATAAAGCTTCAACAAATCTTTATACAGGTCAAAGCGATTCCATGCCTCAATATCCGTGAGATCGCTTAACATAAAGAACTATCAATTTCGATCTCATGAAAATGGTTAAAATGTACCATGTACTAGTGCAGTTGGTGCACTTATGTATTATGCTATTACAATCCATGAGATAATATTTTTATTAATGTGCGGGTAAGATATAACCTCACTTTTATCCCTAGAGATATTAGAGTGAAATGAAATGCAGGGCATTATCTTTACTATTACATGACGTTTGTTCTTCAAGAAAGTTAGCTATTTGCATGTGAGGATGCTGACAGTCAATTATGGATACTTGATGTCATGATAATAGCAACTTATAAAACAAGTCACTAATTACATCCATAACTCAACACATTTTGCAATCGTATAATATTTATTTGAAGATGAAGATTCCAACAATATTATACGAAGTTTTTTAGGTAAATTGAAAGAAGAATACACCAAACGGGACATAATAAAGCATTTAATTTCTAAAAGATGATCGTCTCTTCTGCGAAGGTTTTACCGCTTCAGCGGTCCCGCATATACGGAGTTGGTCCGCCTAAGCGAAGGATTTCGATAATTAATGAGTCCACATTTGTGGAATATGTTCCACAGAAGCAGTACCGCGTAAGCGAGAAAGTGTTCCACTTTAGCAAAAATCCATGTGTAGATATAGCTTTTAATTCCTAAATTTTTTAACTTCGAGCCTCACTTTTCCAAAACCTGTCCATAAGCTAGGAGGCTCGGTAGAGAAGGATTTTCATGAGTTGTTGCATGGAATACTTGAGGGTAAGATTTATTAACTTCTCTTATGATTCTTTATGCCATGTTATGATTTTAATGGTGGAAACTTGGGTGGGGAAGAAGAGTTTTTATGTTACAAACCCATTTGATTTCTTCCCCTAAAGCTTAGATTTTTTAGATGATTTTCTGATTTTAATCATGTATCATTTATGAGAAACAATTACTAAATTGAATTTTGAGTTTTAAAACTAGTTTCCAAAATGGAATAAAAGGGGGTTTCTTACAAACAAAATGGGTTTTTTTGACAAATTGATGAAATTGACACTAGATTGAGTTGTTAATGGATATTTTGGAATTCCTGAATGTTGGGTAAACCGCTTTCAATGTAAAATTTATATATGTTGCCCTCTTGAGTCCGAATTCCTTTCCCTTTTACTATGATTGTTCATTTTTGTGGTCGGGTAGCGGTTATTCATAGAAATAGCCCTTACGTGTTTGATTGCATGTATGATAACATAGGGCATTTATGCATTTGTTTGAGTTACGACCATCCGATACTCATTCAGAAGGACTTCGTAGATTAGGAGTTCGTGACACCCGCTTGACATAACTCTTTTAGACTCTGATAGAAGTATGTAATAGTTATAAATATTGAAGGATATTGGGCGTATTTGAGAGTCTCACCTTAGCGGTTGTGATGAATGCTTGGGTGAGTACCGGTGTTGAACTGTGATGATGGATGATTTGGAGAATCAACCTTAAGTTGATTCTGATTGATGTTATTTGGACTTGTCGTCATTATGTGGGCTTATCACCATTATTGATAATTACTATGTTTATTCATTACATTGTTTTCGATATGATAAACTGATTTATGTGGAATTACGTGTTATGGAGTTTCTGAAAGCATGTGATATTTATCACTGATTACTTGTTTTGTATTGTCATTTGCATTAATACACTCATGGTTCTGATGATATTGAGATGAGAGTGATATGAAAATATTATGAGTCCAATGAGACCGGAAAATGTAAGGATATATTATGAGATGGTTGTTGTTGCGATATTTCTAAGTGCTTACGCAAGTGTACGTATCGTTCAAGTAATAAAGATCTGTAAGACCGAGTTTATCGTCCACAGAGACTGATTTATTAAGTACCAGTTGTCTATTCTATGATATCTATTTGGTTGACGTTATTTAGTTTTAGATTGATGACTAAGAATTATGAGTAGGTGCAGAAAATAAACTAAAGATGATTATACTTTGGGTTTATAACAGTTATGAAGAAAATAGGGTTGAGAAAGCTCCGCCCAATAGCGCTTAGCCATGTGTGTGTAGACCGAAATGGTCTCGAGAAGCCGGTCAACGGTAGCCTAAGAGCAAGTCAAAACTACGAGAAGGGCGCGAGAAGTTTTGTGAGCGTAGGTAGAGATCTCACTTTTTTGCTTTTTTCAGACACGGATAGGCAGCTTTCAGTCCTTACTCTCTGCTCATTGATTCATCCTCATCTTCTTGAACTATGTCATATTGTATGTCACTGAATGCCAAACACTGCTTCTTTCCTAACTTTCCATTTGTATGCTTCATCTGTCTCGCTGGCGTAACCAACGGAAGGTTCTCACCCTGTCCCCGACATTGTTCTCCGACGATGTCCCCTGGACAAAAGGAGCCACCATTCTCTTTCTTTCTTCTTCCGATCAGGACAAGTGGGTTGGTTCGTTTCGTCCTTAATCTCCTCAACTATCCACTCTTTCACGTGTTAATGCAATGCTAATGATTCTTCTTCTTATTAAGATAGTAGGTTAACTAATCTGTCATTATATTTCGGTTAGGACATACAAGAGCTCAACCTAGTGCAGAAACCTTCTATATTTCTATGATAAGTTTTACCACACATGAGGATTAAGAACAATAACCTTTAATTACTACACAAGTATCGGGATACTTTCGTCCACGATTTTAACCTATGTCTAGACAATTACAACATATTCAAATCTCACTTTTCAGACTTTTGATTCGAAATCATATAAGTGATGACAATTAATAGCTAGTTAATTATCAAGCAATCATAACAATATTGAATAGATCTTAATACGCTGAAGAAGAACTCAAAAACTAATGCATTAACTTTATGAAAGAGCTTTAAGAATGTCACGACCGACCAGGCCGCGATCGTGCCCTACCAGGCACCCTGCCTCGTATACATCGAGAAAAGCGTGGAACATACACAACATAAACACACGTGTACACAAATAATAACACGCTAGCCGATAAGGTCGCTTCCATAATATAAACAAAGTCAAAAGTACAACTTACAACTCGTCGTATAGCCCAACCACCAATGTGAATACTGCACTCTAGAATAATAATCGCGGGACGGGGCCCCGCCATACCACGAATGTACATAAGTCTACAACATCGTGACAAGACTGCACTAAAAGAGAGACAAGCCTCCGAGAATGGAGCTTGATGTCGATAATCGATCCTAAGAGTGAGGATCCGCCACCGCTACCCTTCCTCATGAAACGCAGCCCGGGAAGGGGGTCGATTACACAATATGTACCAAGTATGTAAAACTGGAAAATACTGTAATTACATCATAAGTCTAAATCAAAGCCAGAGACAGGTATGATAATCAAATTACAGTACGCTGTGTCTTACTAACAATGAGAGTAAAAATAGGGATATACTTACAACGAAAGATAGGATTGAAATCCTACTCCTGGGGCTATCTCACCCGCATAGGTCCAGTGGACCCGCGTGAGGTATTCCTCGCATAGGACTATTTCACCCGCATAAGCCCTTACGGACTCGCATGAGGTATTCCTCGCATAGGCTGGACCCGCCCGCATGGGACTATTTCACCCGCATAAGCCCTACGGACTCGCATGAGGTATTCCTCGCATCGTGGGTAGCAAATCCACGAAAATATGCAATGCCACAACCCGGGGAATGACTCATGGCGAATAATATATTACTAGCACAAATCCGGCTATCACACATAACATAAGCACTACCGGCTTATCACACAATAAATAAGCAAGTTAAGAAATCCCCTAACTTCTTATTATTCTTGTTATATATATAAACACTCTCCTTTTAGTTTATCCAAGGCACTAACATGTCTTTTATAAAAAATCCGGGAGTTAACCCAAGAACTACGTACTTCTACTCTTTAAAACAAATGACTCTTTTTAGTAGAAAACTTCCAAGATACTATTAATCCTAGTATCAAGTCCAAATTACGTTTCAAGGCAAGTCACAACACCCTTAGAAATAAAGTTAGGTTTCTAAATCAAGTGACTCTTTTCTTATAAAACCTTAGGCAATTGATGCCTTAAAATCGAATTGTCTTTCGTTAAATCAAGTCATTTATCTTTCCATAAAGTCAATATAACCAACTCCCCATAAAGTCGTTATATTCACTTTATACCTTAGTCAAGTACAATTTCCTATCCAAGGGACTTATACGCTTAAAACGACACAAGTATCACATACTTTAAAATTCTTCAAGTCCCTTATCTTTAACAAGACTTAAGACATCTTTAATATTCTCAAAGAAGTGAGTTAATCTCCTAACTCACCCGACTTGGCATTTCATAAAGCTAGTAAAGAATGTCAAAGTTCAGACGCTCACCGTACTATATCGTGAACTAGTCATGCTCAAAAGATAGGAAAAGTTCTACATACCTCGTTGGGTCAAACCACTTGCCAAGTACAAAGTCCCGCCCGTAGAATGTCAACCTATAATATTCACAATACGTCCATTAACGCCTTACTTCAATGTAGAATATTATAAGTGTTAAGTCGCTAAATTCTACGGAAAATCGGACAGCACCTCCTTTGTTTCTACTTACTTTGCCACCTCTTTCGAGGCCGAATTCAATAACCAAACAGCCCCAATTGGCTCACACAATTTATATAAGGTAGTCCAATACAATGAATAACTAAACAGCCCCAATTGGCTCACCACAATTTATCCATTCGTAAGGTCTGTATACATGTTACAGTCACAACTATCGATTTCCTTTGTTTTTCACATTTCAAATGGCTATCAAAACCTATTATACATATCAATCTAAAACATGATTCACGTGGCCAATATCAACTTTAACAAGGATTACTATCAATTTCCAAGAGGAGAGGAAATCTCTTACCTTTGGGTTAGCCCACTAAAGCTCTCTTTCTTCAACTTCTATTCCCGTCAAACTCGTCCTTGTGAGTTTCCCACAAGCTTACCAGCACTTTGTCTTCTTACCGCCGCTCCAACAACACCCACTAAGCTAGGTTTTTCTCAAATCTCAAGAGAGAAGGGAGAGGGTTTTTAGGTGTTCAGTGAAATGACCAAGTCTTTCAAGACTTGGTCTTAAAATAGGCTCTTTTCAGTCAACAAGATGGGAGGGACACTTGTCACCCTCCCATAGGCCCTTTTTGAAAATATCCCCTGTTTTAAGCAATTCCCGCAGAAAAAATCCCGCCTTGGCGCCGCGGCCCTGCAGTCGGCGCCGCGGCGCCGAAACCTCCGAGGATTTTCAGGATTAGTGGCGCCGCCTGATACGAAAATCCTTCCTCTGCGCCTGCTTACAGAATTTCTAACGCCCATACCTCTCCGCTCCGATGTCCTATCGACGAGCGGTTTGTCGCGTTGGACACTAGACTCATCCAACTTTATTCTAGGCTTGATAAACACCCCATACATCTAAAAAAAAATTGGGGTACCACACTCCAAATAAGACTTAAAATCCGTTCGACACATGATTGCCAACTTATCTTATATTTGAATTTACGGGGTGTAACATTCTTCCCCCCTTAGAAACATTCGTCCCGAATGTTCTTTCGGAGTAACTTTTATTTAGCAACATAGTTTCCTTTCACAACCCCGACATACCACTAATGTCACACAAGGCCACATAGTAGCATTAAGCAAAAGAAACACTTCAATTAAAACTTGGCAAGTAAGGGAAGATGGATTACCTGAAAATATAGAGAATAAGTGAGGATACTTCCTCAGCATGTCCTCCTCCGCTTCCCAAGTCATCTCCTCCTGTTATCATTCCTCCACAGACTTTGACGAAGCTACATCCTTGGTCCGCATCGCTCGACTGGCGATCGAGTATCGTTATGGGACTCTCTCATACGATAACCCTCTGTTACTGGACCTCACCGGTAGGAAAACTCTCGCTGGATCTCCGATACACTTCCTCAACATGGAAACATGGAAGACCGGATGTACCGCCTCTAACTCTGATGGTAGATCCAACTCATAGGAAACCTTGCCCACTCTACGGACGATCTGGTAGGGCCCAATGTACCTTGGGCCAGTTTCCTTCTTACCGAATCTCATCACACCCTTCATGGGTGACACCTTCAAGAAGACCCAATCGTCAACCTGAAACTCCAAATGCCGACGCCGATTATCCGCATAAGACTTCTGCCGACTCTGAGCTGCTAACAGTCTCTCCTGGATAAGCTTCACCTTATCCACAACCTGTTGAACTAAGTGCGCCAACTAATCGAACTCGCCACGCCGAACCAACCAATCGGCGATCTATATTTCCGCCATATAAAGCCTCATATGGCGCCATCAGATATCTTTGGAATGGTAGCCGTTGTTATAAGCAAACTCCACAAGGGCAAATGATCCTCCCGGCTACCATCAAATCAATCACAGCTCGCGGATATCCTCGTTGTCGATAGTACGCTCGCCGCCGCGATCCGAGGATGAAATCTGTCATCGAGACTCACTTGTGTCCCAAACCCTTCTCGAAAGACCTCCGAGTTAGCCAGAACCGGCTCCCTATCGATATAATCGACACCGACACCGCGACCTCACAATCTCTGATGTATAATCGGCATAGTCTCACCAAAACGTCGTCCCGACCGAAGGAAGTGGCTGATTTCACACCGCCGACAATAACCCAAATGGAGTCGTATTCTCCGAGTACGAGGTAACCTCAGAACAAAGTCCATGTTGATCACCTCCCACTTCCAAGTCGGAATCTCAATAGCTGCAATAATCCGCCGGGCCTCGTGCTCGACTGACTGCCGGGCAATTAGGACATCAGGCAACAAAACTCGCCACGTCCTCTTCGTGCCATCCCACCAATACAAACATCCGAGGTCATGGGTAGGGTAATTTCTCATGCTTCCAGAATCGCCGAAGCATAGGCTATAACCTTGCCGTCTTTGCATCAAAACACACCCAGCCCGATACCCGAGGCATCACAATAGATCACGCACCGCCTAACCCGCCGGGAAGAGTAAGAATCAGTAGTCAACTTTTCCTTCAGCACTGGAAACCCTTCTCGCAAGCCTCGTCCATCGGAACTTGGTCGCTTCGAGTCGACTAGTCAACTGCTGAAATCAAAGCAACCGCTTCCACAAACTGCGATAATAACTCGCCAAATCTAAGAAATCGCCGGTCGGAGTAGGTCTCGCCAAGACTTGATCGCCTCATCTTTGCCATATCCACCCGAACACCATCAGCCCCAATAATATGCCCCAGGAATGCCACTGAGGCCAACCAAAACTCACACTTGGAAAACTTGGCAAATAGCTGCCGGCTCCGGAGGACCCCAAGTACCGCCTCGTGATCGGCATGCTCTCGCCCGTCCGCGAATAAACCAGATGTCATCAATGAATACTATCACAAATGTGTCCAAAATGGCTTGAACACCGTTCATCAAATCCATAAACACCGCTGAGCGTTGGTCAAACCGAAAGACATAACCCTAAACTCATAGTGCCCATACCGGTCCCGAATGCGCTTTGGGATGTACGCCTCGAACTCGAACATGATGATAACCAGACCGCAGGTCTACCTTTGAGAAACACCTCGCACCCTGCAACTGGTCAAACAAATCATCAATCCTGGGGAGGGGGTATCTATTCTTGATGGTTACCTTATTCACCGCCATAATCAACACATACGCAGCTGCTCCATCCTTCTTCTTCACGAACAAAACCGCGCTCCCGGGGAGATACACTAGGCTGATAGAGCCTTTCTCCAAAGAAATCTTTCACCGGTCCTTCACTCCTCAACTCGGCAGTGCCATCCTCAGATGGCGGGATGGAAATAGGTCGAGTGTCCGCAACGTGTCAATACAAAACTCAATCTCCTCTCGGGAGGATACCCAAGATCATCCGGGAACACATCCGAAACTCCTAACCATCGCATCGATCAAGAATCGCACCTCACCTGTATCGAATACCCGAACCAGATGATAGATGTACCCCTTCTGCACCATCTTCCTAGCCTTGAGGTAAGAAATAAACCTACCCCTCGGCGATGTTGTGTTGCCCCTCCACTCGATAACTGGCTCGCCAGGAAACTGGAACCGAACCAACCTGTCCCTACAGTCAACGTTGGCATAACAAGAAGCCAACCAGTCCATACCCATAATGACATCAAAATCTGTCATCTCCAGCTCTATCAAGTTTGCAAGGGTCTGACGATCAAATATAAACCGGACAACCTCTGTACACCCGCTCAGCTAACACCGAATCTCCCATAGGCGTAGCTACCTCAAAAGGCTCTATCGACACCGGCTCTATCCCGATCCTACCCGCAATAAGAGGGGACACATAGGACAAGGTAGAACCTGGATCTATCAAAGCATAAACATCACAGCCTGAAATCAGTAATGTACCTGTGACGACGTCAGGGGAAGCCTCCTGATCCTGGCGGCTGGCTAATGAATATATGCGGTTCTGAGGACCGCTAGAACTAGAACCACCACCTCGACCTCTCTGCGGCTGCCTGTCGTGAGTACCACGCCTCGGGCGCATAACCACGAAGGAGAAGACCCAAGAATCGATCCGTCGGTGTCTTTGTACCACCATGTTGCCTCTGACGGACAATCTCTCTTCAAGTGGCCCGGTAGCCACAAGTAACAACCTCCTGCGGGAACACGACACTCGCTGTGTGCGATCTACGCATCGAGCACAGGGTGTGGGTGGTCTCGATCGGCGAGGATCTCGCCTCGCGAAACCGAAGCCACGGAGCCACGACGCTTCCACGAATGGCCCGGTCGATCGGACCTCCCGCGAGAAAACGCGACGAGCACTCTGTGCTGGTGGAATGTGGACTCGATCTGCTGCGAGGCTGTCGCCTCGAGAAATGCCACGAGACCCGCTATCTCCGCCTCTTGGGTTGGCTGAGTCAATCTGGTCCTCCTCTCTCTATCCTCAATCCCTGCGCATAGGCTGCGTCTGGCGATGTCATACCGGTGAAGAGCCACCCCAAGCATCTTTGTAATCATATGACGGTCTAGCCCATCACATAACGATGAACTCTATCCGCCATGCTAGCTGATAATATGCGTATGCGGCCAAGGAGTCAAACTCAGCTATACTCACAGCGGTCCTCGTTCTACCTCAAGGTCGAGAATCATCTGCCCGGCTCTCTCATCTCGGGAGGCAAAAAGTGATCCATGAAGGCCTCTGTAAACTCCTCCCAAACAATTTGGAAGAGCATCATCACCCTCGAAAGCAACCACGACTCAAACCAGTTCAACGCAATATCGCCTGCGCCGGTAGAGGCTAGCGTAATGAACTCTGTCTCTGAAGCCCTAAGAACTGCATGGTCATTGTAGCCGCCGAATGAACTCCTGCGGATCCTCATCGGACCTCGAACCATAAAACTCGGGTGGATGACATCCCGAGAAAATCCCTAATCCATGGCCCATCGGCTCTGGGTGGGGCTGCTCACCATCGTATGTTGCCATTACTATCTTGGTCAATAACCGAATCTGCTCCCAGTAGTCTCTATACTCGGTGGTGGTGAGGCTGGAGGGTGCAGTGCACGAACCTCTGGAGCTACTGCGCTCTCGGCTCTTCTAACTGCCGGCGTGGTGAACTCGCCGACCGCCTCTACCTCGGGCATAGTGCGTGCACGAGCCTGTAACCTTCGAGTACCGCTAGCGCCTCCTGCTTTGCCTTGCCCTGGGCCCTGGTAGCCAGTGGAGGCATAGGCATTTCATAAGAATAGGTCGGAGAGGATTCAACCTAATAAGACGACTGTCAATGCGATCTCGCAGAGAGAAGAATGAAACCAATCCTAAATGTCTTGCAGCCTCACGATTATAGATGTGGTGCACAACACACCGATAATCAAGACTACCTAGACACGATGCGTAGACACTTTCCGAGGACTAATCGCTCGATACCACTTTGTCACGATCCGACCGGGCGCGGCGGTGCCTACCAGGCACCGTTGGTATACATCGAGAAAAGCGGCGGAACATACACAACATAAACACGTGTGTACACAAAATAATAACACAAAGCTGGCGATAAGCGCGCTTCCATAATATAAACAAAGTCAAAAGTACAACTTTACAACTCGGTTCGTATAGCCCAACCACCAATGTGAATACGCACCTAGGAATAATAAGCGTGACGGAGACGGGGCCGCCATACCACGAATGTACATAAGTCTACAACATCGTGACAAGATCGTACTAAAAGAGACAAGCCTCCGAGAATGGAGCTTCCGATGTCGATAATCGATCCTAGAGTGAGGATCCGCACCTTACCGCCACTGCGGCATGACGCGGCCGAGAAGGGGTCGATCTGATATGTACCAAGTATGTAAAGCGGAAAATCGTAATTACATCATAAGTCTAAATCAAAGCGAGACAGTATGATAATCAAATTCTGATGCTGTGTACTTACTAACAATGAGAGTAAAAATAGGGATATACTTACAACGAAAGATAGGATTGAAATCCTACTCACGGGGCTATCTCACGCGTAGGTCGGTGGACCGCGTGAGGTATTCCTCGCGTAGGACTATTTCACCCGCGTAAGCCCTTACGGACTGCGTGAGGTATTCCTCGCATAAATTTGGACGCCCGCGTGGGACTATTTCACCGCGTAAGCCCTACGGACTCGCGTGAGGTATTCCTCGCATCGTGGGTAGCAAATCCACGAAAATATGCAATGCCACAACCGGGAATGACCATGACGAATAATATATTACTAGCACAACCGCTATCACACATAACATAAGCACTACCGCTTATCACACAATAAATAAGCAAGTTAAGAAATCCCAACTTCTTATTATTCTTGTTATATATATAAACACTCTCCTTTTAGTTTATCAAGGCACTAACATGTCTTTTATAAAAATCCGAGTTAACCCAAGAACTACGACTTCTACTCTTTAAAACAAATGACTCTTTTTAGTAGAAAACTTCCAAGATACTATTAATCCTAGTATCAAGTCCAAATTACGTTTCAAGGCAAGTCACAACACCCTTAGAAATAAAGTTAGGTTTCTAAATCAAGTGACTCTTTTCTTATAAAACCTTAGGCAATTGATGCCTTAAAATCGAATTGTCTTTCGTTAAATCAAGTCATTTATCTTTCCATAAAGTCAATATAACCAACTCCCCATAAAGTCGTTATATTCACTTTATACCTTAGTCAAGTACAATTTCCTATCCAAGGGACTTATACGCTTAAAACGACACAAGTATCACATACTTTAAAATTCTTCAAGTCCCTTATCTTTAACAAGACTTAAGACATCTTTAATATTCTCAAAGAAGTGAGTTAATCTCCTAACTCACCCGACTTGACATTTCATAAAGCTAGTAAAGAATGTCAAAGTCTTGTACGTCTACCGTACTATATACGTGAACTAGTCATGCTCAAAAGATAGGAAAAAGTTCTACATACCTCGTTGGGTCAAACCACTTGCCAAGTACAAAGTCCCGCCCGTAGAATGTCAACCTATAATATTCACAATACGTCCATTAACGCCTTACTTCAATGTAGAATATTATAAGTGTTAAGTCGCTAAATTCTACGGAAAATCGGACAACACCTCCTTTGTTTCTACTTACTTTGCCACCTCTTTCGAGGCCGAATTCAATAACCAAACAGCCCCAATTGGCTCACACAATTTATATAAGGTAGTCCAATACAATGAATAACTAAACAACCCCAATTGGCTCACCACAATTTATCCATTCGTAAGGTGTGTATACATGTTCTGATCACAACTATCGATTTCCTTTGTTTTCACATTTCAAATGGCTATCAAAACCTATTATACATATCAATCTAAAACATGATTCACGTGGCAATATCAACTTTAACAAGGATTACTATCAATTTCCAAGAGAGGAAATCTCTTACCTTTGGGTTAGCCACTAAAGCTCTCTTTCTTCAACTTCTATTCCGTCAAACTCGTCGCGTGAGTTTCCCACAAGCTTACCAAGACTTTGTCTTCTTACCGCCGCTCAACAACACCCACTAAGCTAGGTTTTTCTCAAATCTCAGAGAGAAGGGGAGAGGGGTTTTTAGGTGTTCAAGGTGAAATGACCAAGTCTTTCAAGACTTGGTCTTAAAATAGGCTCTTTTCGTGGTCAACAGATGGGAGGACACTTGTCACCCTCCCATAGGCCCTTCGAAAATATCCTGTTTTAAGCAATTCCATGAGAAAAATTCGCGCTTGGCGCGGCCCTGCGATCGGCGCGGCGCTGAAACCTCCGAGATTTTCAGATTAGTGGCGCGCGCTGCGGCAGCGGCGCGTGCGAGACGCGCGATGCGAAAATCCTTCCTCTGCGCCTGCTTACAGAATTTCTAACGCCCATACCTCTCCGCTCCGATGTCCTATCGACGAGCGGTTTGTCGCGTTGGACACTAGACTCATCCAACTTTATTCTAGGCTTGCTAAACACCCCCATACATCTAAAAAAAAATTGGGGTACCACACTCCAAATAAGACTTAAAATCCGTTCGACACATGATTGCCAACTTATCTTATATTTGAATTTACGGGGTGTAACAAAGAAGATTCGATAGAAACCTACTAAATTAATTAGCTCCTAAATATTGTCATGTCAAGAACTAATACAAAATCCAACATAAACTGAAATAAAGTAAAATACAAAATCCAACATAAACTGAAATAAAGTAAAGGAAAGAAAATAACTTGAACAATGAGATGTCTCCAATTGTATCTTGCCTCCTTTTATCCTCTCCAAAGTAGTCTAATCTAATAATGACAGGGTTTAGAGTATTTATATCTGAGAAAAACCTTACTTCGGACCCTTTTACCCTTGTCAAAAATCGACTGAATCGATTTTCTGGCGTCGGCACTACTTCCATTGTCCGATCTGCGGTGCTTATTCAGCCGAAATCACTGTAGCTTTCTGGAAATATGGCACCGCGGTTCCATGACCAGGTATCGCGGTGCCTTCGACGGTGTTTCAGTTTTGGACTTTCGGCAATTTTTACGCCTCGGTGCTAATTTTCCTGATCGCGGTTCCATGGCACCGCTGTCTTTCTGGGCGAACGCGCGGTGATCTCGTATTTTGTCCGGAATGTGTAAGATTTCTTCTGTTCTTCTTGGCACTTCTTAGGCTTCATTCCTTGGGATGTGCTTGTGCAATTTTCATTCTCAATTAAGCTCATTTCTTCCTCAAAAGTGGTATCTTCTCCTTTATGACCGGTATGACACTAACGAAAGAAAAACACACATAACACTATACTAAATGCAAAATAAAAGAGTAAAATACTAACTAAAAAGGACTCAAAAGAGTGTATAAAATACACTCAATAAACACCCCCAAACTTACACTTTACTCGCCCTCAAGTAAAACACAAAACAAAAACAAAAATAAAAACAAAGTTAAATAAAAGTCTCTATGAAATGGATCAAATAGTTATAGCAATGTTTATTCAAAATCATGAATAAAAGTTGGGATAATATGTTAAAACATACATAGCATGCATAATTAGCAATCTAGAATTTTAAGTTAGATATTTCGTAAATTCACTTAGGTCATGATCAATTGAAAATACAAATACTTAACTTATGCATGTCAATCTCATTCCATATTTTCCAAACGCTATAGATCTGTTTACTTGCTATTCTCCACTAATCATAGACATACATATTAAAGGTCATCATGACTTTCACTTGTTGTAATGTAGGCTTAGGCTGAGGTAGGTAAAAGTAGGCATTTAGGCTCAATTACGTACCATAAGCATTTTCATTCAACTCTTTTTTCTTCTTTTTGACTTTCTTTTCAATTTCATACCTATTTTCTCCCCTCTTTTCTTTTGAGAGAATGAGATACATTATAAATAACAAGCATCCCCAAACTTAGATTTTTGTATATTTTTCATTGGGGTGCATCAAATTCATACTCTTTTTTTTTATTATTTTTCAACACTTTTCATTCCAAGAGTTTTCAACTATTACTTATGGCACCACAAAGGAATCATTTGGTGTCAAAGAAAGATCTTATTTTAGGCTCAAAGAGGTTGACTAGTGATACAATTTATGTCAGGATAGGTAATGAATGGTAAGAAGGACTATCAAAGAAATTCCTGAATCATTTCCCTAAACATGTATATCTTAACTATTTCGCCTCAAATAACAAGCAAACATATTTTCTAGACATTTCTCAACCTTTCTTTCCATAACTGACACACATATGCTAAGCGCAAATATCTCAAATAATTAGATGTCATGAATTTTTGGCATATCTAACTTAAGCACACAGATTATCGCATTTAATTTCATTACATTATCCACTTTATCCACTCAATATCTTTAGCAACTATAACATGCTTGCTCCATAAAAAAATTATGACTCATGAACATATAAAACAACAAAAAGACTCAAAACAAAATAAGACATCCCATCAAACTTAATCGACACATTGCTCCTAATGTGTGAAGACTAAAAATAATGAGCAACAACTTACTGACACAACACAGAAGTCATAGAGGATGTCTGGGAGGAAGGCCAAATTATTGGGCAAAAAGCCGAAGAGGCACCGCGGTTCTGCTCAAAGCACCGCGGTGCTAATTGCCGAAAAATTCTAGTGTCTTCAGTTTTCTGCATTGTTAACCATTCGTCCTTCGGAGTGAGTCCTGCCCTTCATCTGTCATCCAACAACACTAACATATCAGATCGTGAGACTGTTCAAGATAAAATAAAATAAACTGAAACAAAAATTGAAATAATATAATTAAAACATTGGGTTGCCTCCCAAGGAGTGTTGTCTTTAACGTCTTTTAGCCGGACGCAGGTTACTTACTAAATAAAGGGGGTAGAGTGTTCATCCGTATATCCATTTTAGCACCATTCTCTTTCTCCTAATTCTCTTCTTTTTCACAGTTATGATTTCAGAAGAGTTCAATTTTTTTCATCAATAGCTAGTTCAGAAATCTTACCATCAGGTTCTCCATGCTGTTTTGGTGGTACCCCACGAGCATCAGTACTTGTGAGACTTTTCTTAGGCATAACCTTATCCACTACCCCAATAGCAAAACATTTAGCATCGACTTGAGGTTCAGTGGACTGCTTGAAAACTTTGAATACCATCTCCTCACCTTGCACTCTGAGTTTTAACTCCCCCTTTTCAACATCAATGAGGGCTCTCCCTGTGGCTAGGATTGGTCTTCCAAGGATCATGGACATATTTTCATCTTCATCCATGTCTAAAATGAGGAAATCAGCAGGAAGGATAAATTTACCCACTTGTACCAACACATCTTTAATAATTCCTTGGGGATGCACAATCGAGCGATCAACTAGCTGCAGGGTGACTGTGGTTGGCCTTGCTTCCCCCAAACCAGGTCTTTTGAACACAGAGAGGGGCATTAGGTTGACACTTGCCCCCAAATCACATAAGGATTGCTTGCATGTCACATTCCCTATGGTGCAAGGTAGGGTGAAACCCCCTGGATCTTTCAACTTAGGGGGAAGTTTCTTCTGCAAGATAACATTGCACTCATCTGTCAGCGCTATTGTCTCATAGTCCACCAGTTTTCTCTTCTTAAACAGGATGTCTTTCATGAATTTCACATAAGCTGACATCTGCTTCAAAGCTTCAATGAATGAGAGATTGATATGAAGCTTTTTGAAGACCTCTAAAAATTTGGAAAATTGCTTGTCTAAGGACTTCTTTTGCAGTCTTTGAGGGTAAGAAATTTTGTCAGTATACTCCCTCATCACTACAGGTGGAGCTTTCTCTAAAATAGGACGGTCATCGGTAACCCCCTCCTTCTCTGCCTCAGCTGATTTCTCCAACTCTCTCTCTTTTTCAGCCACTGATTTGGGTACAACCTATTCTAACTGTTTTCCGCTCCTCAGGATTATTGCCTGACACTACTCCCTTGGATTCATCACAGTATCGCTGGGGAGGTTTCCTTGTTCTCTATTATTCAGCATACTTGCCAACTGTCCAATCTGTTCCTCCAAATTTCGGATAGATGACCTAGTTTCTGTCAGGAACTGAGTCTGCGAATTTGTAAGTGTTAGCAATGCTGCTTTTAGCTCATCAGGCTTCTCTTGTGGCTGTTGGTTCTGGTTTTGGCCTTAAAACTGTGCTTGTTGCCCTTGTTCATTCCTCCAAGAAAAGTTTGGGTGATTTCTCCACCCCTGATTGTACGTATTGGAGTAAGAGTTGTTGTAGGGTCTCTGAAAATTCCCCACTGCTTGAACCTGCTCCATGGGCACATTATTCGGGTCCACTGATGTGCATCTATCAAAAGAATGGGGACCCCCACAGATCTCACAACCCACTGGTGTCTGAACCGTTTTAACTGTCATGGTACTCTGCTGCATCTGCTTTGTCAAAGTGGCTACCTGCGCAGTCAATGCAGTGATAACATCTAGCTCATGAACCCCAACCACTTTCCTACTGTTCATTGCTCTCTCATCCGCCCCATGATGGTTGTTTGTGGCCATATCTTCTAGCAAATCATGTGCCTCATTGGCACTCTTTCTCATGAACGTATCTCCTGCTGCAGCATCAATGATGGTACGAGTTGTACCACATAGCCCATTGTAAAATATGTGGACTAGCATCCACATCTCAATCCCATGATGTGGGAACTTCCTCTGCAAATCTTTAAACCTCTCACATGCATCATATAATGGTTCTCCATCCAGTTGATAGAAATTATTCAACTCACCTCTGAGCTTCGCTGTCTTAGCTGGGGGAAGAATTTGGCAAGAAATTTCTGGGCTAAGTCTTGTCATGTAGTAACGGAGTTCGCCTGTAATGAATTCAGCCAACACTTTGCTCTATCCCTGAGTGAGAATGGAAAGAGTCTCAACCGAATGACGTCATCAGTAACACCATTGTATTTGAAAGTTGCACACAGCTCCAGAAAATTTGCTAGATGCAAGTGAGGATCTTCAAACGGCAACCCCCAAACTGAACTGAGCTCTGAACCATGTGAAATATGACTGGTTTGATCTCGAAATTGTTGGCTTCAACCGCTGGAAGCCGGATGCAAGTATGTACTCTTGTAATGGTTGGCATCACATAGTCCCCCAATCTTCTTTCTGCAGGGACTTGTCTTAAAACAAGCGGTAACTCATCATCCCCCACATTATTGTTTACCTGATCTCCCATTGCTAAGGAATCAACTGCTCTTTTCTCTTCCTGTTCTGTCTGCACAATCTCTCAATATCCGAGTTCATATAGATAGGAATGTCAGCTCATCTCCTACTTCACATAAACTAAGTTCCTGATACTAATAAAAAATAGCAAACAAATCACGACAAACAACACTAAAGCAAAATAAAAGAAATAATAAAAAAACTAAAAATAAAAACCAAATTAGAAATAAGAATAGATAGATCGATATTAACAGCACGCCAGTCCGGCAACGGCGCCAAAAATTTGTTGCGATATTTCTAAGTGCTTACGCAAGTGTACGTATCGTTCAAGTAATAAAGATCTGTAAGACCGGGTTTATTAAGTACCGGTTATCTATTCTATGGTATCTATTTGGTTGACGTTCTTTAGTTTTAGATTGACGACTAAGAATTATGACTAGGTGCAGAAAATAAACTAAAGATGATTATACTTTGGGTTTATAGCAGTTATGAAGGAAATAAAGTTCCAATATCCTCAACTATCCACTCTTTCACGTGTTAATGCAATGCTAATGATGATTCTTCTTATTAAGATAGCAGATTAACTAATCTGTCATTATATTTCGGTTAGGACATACAAGAGCTCAACCTAGTGCAGAAACCTTCTATATTTCTATGATAAGTTTACCACACAGAGTATTAAGAACAATAACCTTTAATTACTACACAAGTATCGGGTACTTTCGTCCACGATTTTAACCTATGTCTAGACAATTACAGCATATTCAAATCTCACTTTTCAGACTTTTGATTCAAAATCATATAAGTGATGACAATTAATAACTAGTTAATTATCAAGCAATCATAACGATATTGAATAGATCTTAATACGATGAAGAAGAACTCAAAATTTAATGCATTAACTATATGAAAGAGCTTCAAGAAGATTCGATGGAAACCCTACTAAAGTAATTAGCTCCTAAACATTGTCATATCAAGAACTAATACAAAATCCAACATAAACTGAAATAAAGTAAAGGAAAGAAAATAACTTGAACAATGAGATATCTCCAATTGTGTCTTGCCTCCTTTTCTCCTCTCCAAAGTAGTCTTATCTAATAATGACAGGGTTTAGGGTATTTATATCTGAGAAAAACCTTGCTTCAGACCCTTTTACCCTTGTCAAAAATCGACTCGGAATCTGATTTTTATGCGTCGGCCATGATTCCATTGTCACGGCACCTTGCTTATTCACCAAATCACCGTAGCTTCGCGGAAATATGGCACCGCGATTCCATGGCGAACGCGCGGTGCCACCGGTGTTCGATTTGGACTTTAGGCAATATTTACGCCTCGGTGCTAATTTTTCTGACCGCGGTTCCATGGCACCGCGGTGCTGCTGGCTCAGGCACCGCGGTGCCTCTGTGATTTTTGTCTGAAATATGCCAGATTTCTTCTGTTCTTCTTGACACTTCTTCGGCTTCATTTCTTGGGTTGTGCTTGTGCAATTTTCATCCTCAATTAAGCTCATTTCATCCTCAAAGTGGTATCTTCTCCTTTATGACCGTTGTGACACAAACTAAAGAAAAACACACCTAACACTATACTAAACGCAAAATAAAAGAGCAAAATACTAACTAAAAAGGACTCAAAAGAGTATATAAAATACACTCAACAGTTGTAAACATTGAGATGATTGAAATGATTGATGATGATACTACATCCATGAGCTGGGATCCGTTGAGAAATTCTAGATAGATGTATGGACGGCGCGGGTCCCCCGTGGATTGAGGTTCACAGAATTTGAATGCATGTATATCGAGCATGAAAGGTACCTGACATTTGCATTTGTATTCATACCATACATATATTTATACATTGATTACTTGTTGATAATGTGATTTGGAATGATTATTGGAACTTAGGTGATCTTCATGATTAATGAAATTAGATGATTGGATTTATTCTATTAGACTGGATTGGTTGCCATAATTTGTCTTGATTTTTTGTGTATTTAATTATGTGGTTTACAACTTATGAGTCTAAGAATTTAATGTCAACTTGTTATTGTAGTCAGTAATACTATCATGTAGATAAAAAAGAACTATTTGTGTGTATGTATTGGTTGGTGATTGATAGTGTTATTCGATAAAGTGTCTAGTAAATGACTTGTTGAGGTGTCGTTGTTGTATTGGTTGACTTGTATGCTATGTACGATAGATTTACTCCTTAATCAAAAGGTGTACGACATAGACTTCTACTTAGAGAATAATAAGCACGTTAAATGAACTAAATTGTATTATGCCTTTACTGTAAGAGTCTAATTAAGTCTAAGGGTTAGAGATAATAAAAGAGCTAATGTTGTTGTGTTCAACCTAATTACAATACTCTTGGAAAGCATTCTTAAATGATGTTGTGTGCTAGGTGTCAACTTATCTATTGGGTGTGTTAAGTTGGGGTAAGTGGAGATAAATATGAACATGGCTTAGACAGATTTTACAGATCAGTGGATATTAATTGTAAGATCCATGTGTGCTATGTGAATTGAATTGTGCTTGACCGTAATTGAACTCTTATGTGAATAAAGAGACCTATGTGACTATTTAACTTCTTAGAATATGACCTACTTGAGAGTCAACTTGATATTATGTATGTAACATAACTTTTATCGTTGTCGGCCTATGGGGGTACGTTGGGTACTCATGCTATGCTTGATACATCTTTTACGTGGATGTAGATATTCGGTCTATTTAGGTTAAATCTTGAAGCACGGGAAGGTTAAGGCAGACCATTCATTCCTAGTATCATTGGTCTTCATCCAGTCAAGTCGCCCCTATTTATTTAGGGTGGAGTTGTTATTTCTTTCTCTATCTATTGTATTCTTAGTGGTCCTTATACAAGTCAGACCAGGTTTTGAGAAAAAGAAGTATTGTAAGGGTTTAATGATGTCTAATCTTTTTAATAAAGAGATTTGTTACATTTGTACTTATTCTTATCTTCCGCATTGTTATACTATTGCAATTGTAAAATGGATTTTGGGATTGATTCGCCTACTTGGGGGATAGTGTAGGTGCCACCACCACATCGTGATTTGAGTCATGACACAAGTCTTGAAATAAGGTGAATAACATGTACACGACCAAAATGAGGATAGAAGATAACCTCAGAGCTTATAATGGGATATAGATAAGGGGACAATTCTTCTGTCTATTAATAACCGCATGCATTACACAGTGGATGTGAAGAAGTAGTTTAAGACTCTATTCCATATAGCCTAGTCTACATCCATAACTGATGTAACTCCCTACCGACGCATTTCCATTTGTATAGTATACAACTAAGTGACTTCCCAAAGGATTGGTATGATATATACTTAGCTCGCGCACCTCCAAGGTTCGAGGTAAGGACAAATAGGTCATGGTACGACAAAAGACAACCCAGAAAAGATAGTGTGATGCCACAAAAGAAGTCACTAAACGAGTCGGGACTATCGAGTGTGGCGTCTTACAATTTCAATGTAGAGGTTGGGGAGTTGGTCATGTAAATGAAGAACATGAAGGTAGGAAGGTTTCCGATAGCGACATGATCTAATCTTGATAGACATGATGTGGAATTTTAGTGTGAGTATCACAACATCCCGAGGCACTTAATCGAAGACTACAAAAATGTACGTTATGAGGTGGCAGACTTATTGCAAAGAGGACACTTGAAGGAATTCTTTAACAGTCGGTCCAAGTACGCTTGGGAGAAAGGGGCTGGGACTTTGCGTGAACAATTTGTGCCTCCAGAAATGATCAACATGATATTTGAGGGGAATATAGTCGGAGCGATATCTCAAGAACCATTAGACAGGGACCCCCCTTCCAAAACAAGAGGGAGAGATCATCCAGAAGATCTCATCACATTCAATTATTCGAAAGGGAGAATCATTTGGGGCTCACACGCCGATGCAATGGTAATATCTCTCCAAATCTTTAATTTTAACATTAAGCATGTGCTTATTAATACAGGTAGCACTTTAAATGTAGTGCAACTCCGAGTTCTCAATGATATACAACTGACAGAACAAATGATCCTGGTGTAAATCTTGATCGAATTCAGCCTTTCCAGCGAGATGACCCGGGGACAAGTTAAGTTGACCAGTTATGTGGAAGGGGTCTCCTCGAAAGCCTTGTTTGAAGTCCTTGAGTGTGAGATGCCCTTCAACTTGGTGATAGGGAGGACTTGGTTGCATGCATAAAGACATTCCCCTCTACCTTTCATCAGGCCATGAAATTTCTAACCACATGGGGGATCACTGAAATCTAGGGATACTCGGAACCTAGTTAGGGAAATATGACTTTGGTGGCCCCTAAAGATGAACAAAAAGATAATGGTCGCTAGGAATTACAAAAGTATGACTCCGGTACCAAACAAGTAGCTGAACACAAGGGAGAGCACGTAAAAAACCCATCCCCGAAGGATGTTAAGGACCGAATATCAAGTGGATTTGTCGTGCCATAAAATACAGACTCAGGGAGAACCACGATAGAGGATCTTGAGCTAACCGCTACCTGTCCAAACTTTCCCAAAGAGAAATGTACCTGCTCTCGGGCCTGGGCATAGAGTTCCAGGGAAAACTACTTAATTTTTTAACAAATAACATGGATAGCTTCACTTGGTCGGGGTTGGATATTACAGACGTCCCTCTAGAGTTGGCCACCTATAAGCTAAGCGTAAACCGAGACTATCAAACTGTTAAGCAAAGAAAGGGTAGTCGCTATCATCGATACGCAGTCAGTATATTAAGGAGGGAGTAGCCCGGTTCATCAAGCTAGGAACAGTTCAAGAGGTGAAGTATTCTGACTGATTGGCTAATATAGTGGTACTCCTTAAAAAGCCTAATAATTTTCAAATGTGTTTAGATTTAAAAAAACTTAAATAAGGCATGCCTAAGGAGCTCACACCACATGCCCCATTTAGACAAGACTATCAATTCGGTGGCTAGACATGAGTTGCTCAACGTCTTGGACGTTTATCAAGAAAAGACTTCATTCATCATGGAGCATGGAACCTATTGCTATAATGTCCTGCCTTTCGGCTTTAAGATTGCAGGGACCACCTCCATCAATTGACAAATCGGATGTTCCAACATTTGTAGGAAATATTTGATAATCTTCACAAATACAACTTAAAGTTGAATCTGTAGAAGTGTGTTTTGGGAGTGGGCTCCAGAAAATTCTTGGGGTTCATAGTGTTAAACACACTCATCGAGGCCAACCCGAACCACATCCAAGCAATCGAGAAAATACCGGACATTTTTTATAATGCCAAAGAGGTACAAAAACTTAATGGAAGAGTAATTTCTCTAGGAAGGTTCATATCGAGGTCGTCCGAATGTTGCCAGAATTTCTTCAGCATGCTGGGGAAAAAGGACTGTGAGTAGACCCCAGAATGCCAACAGGCACTGAAAGACTTACAGAAGTACCTATTGAACCCACCATTTCTCGTGATATCGAAGGTGGGGGAGCCCATGCTGATTCATTTAGTAGTTTCAAAGACCACGGTAAGTGTTATACTAGTCCGAGAGGAGTAAAGTATGCAATCGCTTGTCTACTATACCAGTAAGGCCTTATCCGAGGCTGAAGCTCGTTATCCGCATCTTGAAAAATTGACTCTGGCTCTAGTAGTCGAGGCCTGAAAATTGAGACCATATTTTCAATGTCATTCAATGTTCCCTTTGAGAAACATCTCGCACAAATCTGAGCTTTCAGGCAGGTTAGCAAATTGGTCAATCGAAGTATACAAATACGATATTACTTATTAAGCCTAGACTGCCATTAATTCACAAGCCTTAGCAGACTTTTTGGCTTGTTACAGTCCGAGCATGATGCCCTGTGCTAAAAAAAGGGTCGAGGATCTGAGGTCGCTCTTGGAGAATGTGTTATGTATACGGACGGAGCTTCTTACGTAAAAGGCATAGGGTTGGGGATTGTCTTGATTGCCCCGTCACGACAATAATTAGGTAGCTATTAAATGTTCCGAGTATGAGGACGTAATTACAGATTTGGAGTTAGCTCGAGGGGTCGGGGCTGAGAATGTAGAATTAAAGAGTGACTCTCAATTAATCATAAATCAGATCCTTCGTAAATATGAGGCTAAAGATGAAAGAATACGGGAGTACTTAAGAAGAATCATGATGTTGTTGTCTCGTTTCATACGATTGAAAGATACTCAAATTCCTCGAGAAATGAATACATAAGTTGATGCCTTGGCGAACTTGGGTTATTCGTCCATGATAACTGGAATGGGGTCGGATACCATAGTTTAATCTCTTGCATTCCTCCTGGATCCTAACTTACACGAGGTAAACTCCACCAGTTTGACATGGGACAGCGGAATAACATAATAAATTATCTGGAAAATAGGACTTTTCCTGGGGATAACAAAGTCTCACGAGCCTTGAGAATCAAAGTTGCGCGATATTGCATACATGAAGGAGAGTTGTATCGAAGGTCTTACCTCGACCCGCTGTCCAAATGTCTAGGACACACAGAGGCAAAATATGTAATGAAGTAAATACATGAAGGTAGATTTGAGAACTATTCCAGGTATGATTCACTAGTTAGAAAGATAATTAGGACTAGATACTATTGGTCCGGGATGGAAGGAGATGCCAAAGTCTTCGTTCAAAAATGTGACAAATGTAAATGGCATTCTCCTATGGTCCACCAGCCTGCCAAATTACTCCACTCAGTAGTGGTCATATGTCCATTCTTAAAATGGGGAATGGATATTGTGGAACCGATGACAGGGTTCGTAGGGAATGTGAGATTTCTTTTGGTGTTGACAGACTATTTCTCAAAGTGGGTGGAGGCAAAATCATACAAAAAGGTTTGAGAGAAAGAGGTTATAGACTTCATATGGGATCACATTATATGCAAGTTTGGAGTGCCAAAGGAAATAACATGTGATAATGGTCCTCAGTTCGTTGCGGCAAAGGTCACCAAGTCTCTAGAAGGGTTGAAAATCAAGAGAATAACTTCTTCTTCATACCACCCGTGCACAAATGGGCAAGTAGAGGCACTAACAAAATTTTGATCCAGAACATCAAGAAGATTTCCAGAGGAATTACCTGGGGTATTATGGGCCTATAGAACTACGACTAAGAATAAAAGCACCAGAGAGACTTCATTTTCCCTGGTGTATGGAGCCTAGCTTCCGATACACCCAAACCACAGAGGAGTCCAATAAAGAAGTAATAATGACTGGGTTGGAGCTAATGGAGGTACGTAGAGAGATGGCCCTCGTACGGATGGTGACACAAAAGCAGAGGGCCGAAATATATTTTAATAGAAAAATAAATTTGAGGCATTTTAAGATCAAAGACTACTGCCTCTAGAAGGTTATGCTCGCAACACGGGATGCAAGTGTATTCAAGTTAGGGGCTAATTGAGAAGGCCCATACTAGGTAGTGGGGATCCCAGGCAAGGGATCCTATTGGATCAAAGATGAACACGAAAATGAGCTAAAAATAGTTGGAATGTCAGCCACCTAAAGATATTTTACCTCTGAAAGGGTAACATGTATGATCGCATTTGTACGTCATTTATATTTTACTAACCTGCTTTCTCTTCCTGATATGGACTTGTCTTGTAAGAGCATCTCCACACCACAAGAAGGAGAACGAGAGATATGTGTTGCACTCTTTACCTTGACAGAGTTTTTATCCCGAATGAGTTTTCCCAGTGAGGTTTTTAATGAGGCAATAATCCAAAACTGTATCGCACTTAGCCAATGCCAGAATTTTAGGGAAAGACAACTGGATGGTCATGACCCAACACTCGAATCCTCAGTACATCGCATTCGAGTACCAGGGGAAGAGAAGAGGGTCCAGGAAAATTAGTGGGGCTGCCAATCATAGATCTTCTTGAAGACATACACATACAAGCTAGGAATGCTGACAATTGATGCTTGGGCCCGGTTATCTCTTTTGTACATCTTATCAAGATTCTGTAAAAGTATCGAAAGGGCCTATGTATCAACAAGACAAGTCGTCCCTTAAAACTTCAAGAATGAAATAAGAATCCTCACTTATTCCTTAATTATTTTCAACAATACATCTTTTGAACTCAAAATGTTCAGAGCAAAACCAAACTCAGAAGCCACACAGCCCCGTAAAACTGATTTGGACACACGACACAACCTCAGTAGAGTGTGAAGGTTCCATGAACATTTGTGCCATTAAATGAGATTGTGACATCCTTCTCATCAGCATCGAAATCAAAGCTCTTTTACTGCAAATTAGATGATTAATAAGATGTTCCCAAATCACAAAAAATGTTTTTGGAAGTGGCATGCCCGGATTGAGTTAAGGGTGATTACTTCAAACACAAAACACAAATAAAAAAAGCGTACACCTGTCAACATTTCTTGACCTAAACACCAACACCCGAATATGAATATAGTTTTGAAAGACTAACATAGCTGTCACGCCTAGACGGTTTAGTGTTAAGAATAAAATTCTATCAGGTTACTCATAACTATAATTATTTCAAGAAAAACGCAGGTCAAAGCATAAAAATAATCACAAGGCTGAAAGCGAATAGGCAGATGTCATTCATCATAAAATAAAAAGTGAAAGATCATGAGGGATTGATGTTAAGTCCATTTTAGTACTGTTTTAGGATGTCTTTTATGTGTTTTTAGTTATTTTGTACAGTATTATGCGTGTTATGCTATGTTTCAAGATTTAAGCGATTTATACGGTTCAAGGCGAATTCAAAGGAAATAAGCGGTTATTGAGGCCAAAAATGTATATCTTGTCACAAGAGATAAGTCCAAGAAGCCCTGAAAAGCTCGAAAATCAATTTAAACAAAAATTACACCGTCAACCGCACGGGGTCTACAAGGAAAATTTACATAAGTTGCTAGGGTGAAGGGTCGCGGCACCAACCAGCAGCGCCGCGACGCTGAAAGTCCTGCGGCTTCTGCAATGATTTAGCACCGCGGCGCCAGGAAGCATGGCCACGGCGCCGAAGCGGGTTTTGGCGAGAAAAGTTGAATTTTAAAAGGATAAAAAGGTCCAGAACGGGGTTTTAGCAAAATATAAGGCCTAGGGATTATTCTATTGAGGGAGATGATACTTTTTTTGGATGCTAGAAACGGAGACAGAGAACAAGATTAGAGACTTTTATGCAAATTCTTTTCTTTCCTTTACTTTATTTTCAGTTTATGTTGGATATGTGTAAATTGGTTCTTAGCATGAGAATGTCTAGGAGCTAATTTCTTTATTAGGGTTTTCCATCGAATCAACTTGAAACTCTTTTCATAAGTTAATGTATTGTTAGTGATTACTTCTTCATCTATTTAAGATCTATTCAATTTGTTATGATTGTATGATAATTAACTGATCACTAATTGTCATAAATTATATGATTTCGAATCGAGATCTGAAAAGGGAGATTTGAATATGCTATCGTTGAATAGACATAGGTTAAAATCGCGAACGAAAGTATCTCGATACTTGTGTAGTGTTTAAGGTTATTGTTCTTAATCCTCATGTGTGGTAAAATCTATCATAGAAATATAGAAGATTTCTGCATAAGGTTGAGTTTTTATATGTTCTAACCGGAATATAGAACATCTTAGTTAACCTACTATCTTAATAAGAAAAGGATCATTAGTCTCACATTAACAAGTGAAAGAGTGGATAGTTGAGGAGATTGGAAACCCTAATTTCCTTCGTAACTGTCAAAAACCCAAATTATCATCATTAGTTATTTCCTACACTTTGTTTAGTGTTAATTCTTAGTTTTAAAAAAACCAAACACAATTTACGTTAACCAAATAGAAACCATAGATTAGTTATTCGGTAATTGATAAATCAGTCTATGTGGACGATACTCGGTCTGACCGGGATTATTACTACATTGCGATACGTACACTTGCGTAAGCACAGAAATATCGCGAATAATTTTTTGGCGTCGTTGCCGGGGACTGGCGTATTATCAATATTAAAATATCTAATCTTATTTCTAATTTGGTTGCTCCATCTGGAAGCATATTTTTATCAGTTTTTGTTGTCTTTCTTATTTTGTAGGTAAAGTTAGTGTAAAGAAAGAAAAAAAAGGGCGCATGAACTACTACTATCATGGGCAGTAGATTCATCAGCAACAACCTAATCCATATGTTCCACAGGAAGATCGAAATGAGTTGCAGGCAGGCAGGCAGCCATACTCATGCTCACCAAGTGTCAGACTCAGTTTATGGCTGAGACAAGGGTGTCCCTCAAAAATTTGGAGACACAAATAGGGCAGATGATGGATATGGTGATCAATACACCTCAAGAAAATCTGCCTAGCGACACCGTTGTGGGAAGTGATAAGCAGATTGAGAAACCTGAACCACAACAAGTTGTTGAGAACAATGAGAAATTGGGAAAGATAGTTGGTGTATAGAAAGAAGAGGTCACCAAGGACCAATCCAGTACAGAAAAGACACCACTAGCTGTCATTGTTGATCCTCAAATAGAAAGTCCATACCCTCAAAGGCACCCCCAGAAGCCTAGAGATCCATGAAGCTTCATGATTCCCTACACTGTAGGGAATTTTGAATGCAATCAAGTATTGGGCGATTTGGGGGCAAGCATAAAAGTACTGCCCTTTTATGTGCTTTATAGAAACGGTGTAGGTGAAGTGAGACCTACAACAATAATTGTTCGGATTACAGACCGTTTGGTGAAGTATCCACGGGGTACTAGTGAAGATTATATGCGTCCGACTAAATGACTTTAAAGACAACGCTAGTGGGAGGCAATCCAACATTTTACTTATTTATTTTATTTTATTTTATTTTATTGAACAGTCTCACGGTCTTTTGCTTCTTGGTTTATGTTTTTTCTGGCATGTGAAATGACGCCAACTGCGAGGGAAAAAGGACCGAAATACTGAAAGTTGAATAATTTTTTTTACGGGAAAGGGCCGCGGCACGTGATTGATAAAGTGCATGAACCGATTTTTGGGTTAAAAAGAGATGTCGCCACCACCATTATGAGTCGCTATGTGTGTCTATAAGTCTTTCTTCTCTTGCTCTACATTACATATTGGGGACAATGTGTTAAGTAAGTTTGGGGGAAAATTTTATTATTGTTGTGTCGGTTTTTATTGTTGTGTTGAGTTAGTAGATTTTAATTGTTTAAGTTTAGTTGTTTGTTTATTTTTCGTGTCTTTATTTTAGTGTCTTGTGCCAAGTGAATTAAGTTAAAAACATTAGCCAATGAGATTGAGTGAATGCCTGTAATAAAATTGGAGGAGCTTGATAGTCATGAAATGCATAATCTGTGTGCTTGAGCTGGATCGTTGTTGAGTTTGCCTTATGTTATTACGAAAAATGAAAACCCATTCATGACTATTGATTATCTTATACTCAATTAATTGGTTTATGAATAACTGAATTTGGGTTGAGGAAAGAAGGTGGAAAATTTTAGAACTTGCTTGCTTGCTACTTGAGACGAAATCCAAGATAATGCATGCATATGAAAATGATTTAGGTCATCTTTGGACCGTTTGAGCCTTTTAAGTCACCCTTGATGACATTAATCCCTAGTCACCTTTTTTGAGCCTTAATGAAATCTTTCTTTGTTGATCAACACCCATCTCTGAGCCTATTTGAAACACTTTACTATTATTCCAGTCCCTTGAATTACCATAAGTAGAGAAGTATACAAGTTTGGGGGGGGGGGGGAGGGTTGAATTTTAGTGAATGATATTGTAAGAATGGTTGTCATCAATAAGAAGTGCAAAAAATTGAAAAAAATATGAATAAACTACACACCTCTTGTACATATAATGAAAAATAAGTTTGGGGGTGTTATTGTTCAAAAAAAATGTGGAATTTCTCAATCCAAAACAAGAAGAAAATGGGGGATTATGGTACATGTTAAATATGAATATCAAGTTGGTTTGGTTGACTCCTATGCTTATGGTAATTCTGAGCCTAAATGTCTTTTTACCTATCTTTTCCTTAAGCCTTACGATACAACCCAGAAAAAATCCTAATGATTCTTGAGCATGTATTTCTACATTAATGGAGAGTTAACAAGTGAGCGAGCTATAGAGTTTTGGCCTGATGGATTGTTGGAGAGAATTCGTTTGTGCATAGACTAATATTGAATACATGTTTGAGTCAGTAGTCATGTTTGAGTGATCATATGCTTTAATAACTTTAAGCAAACTTAATGATTGTCTGACTTGAAATTTTAGATAGAAAATTAGTGGCTAGACGTTTCTGAGAATGATATTGTAGTTGTTCATGATCTTCGAGGCAGAAATATTGTGATTGACTTGATTTATGTTTAGAGTCTCTGTGTCTTTTTGTTTTAGAGTGTCTAGAGCTCTTTACTCGAGGACGAGTAAAGTTTAAGTTAGGTGTATTTGTTAAGTCCATTTTAGTACTGTTTTAGAGTCTATTTTAGGATGTCTTTATGTGTTTTTAGTTATTTTGTACAGTATTATGCGTGTTATGCTATGTTTTCAGGATTTAAGCGATTCATAAGGTTCAAGACGAATTCAAAGGAAAAAGACGGTTATTGAGGACATAAATGCATATCTGGCCACAAGAGATAAGTCCAAGAAGCACTGAAAAGCTCGGAAATCAATTTAAATAAATATTACACCGTCAACCGCACGGGGTCTACAAGGCAAATTTGCAGAAGTTGCTAGGGTGAAGGGTCGCGGCGCCAGAAATATTCGTCGGGTTCTGCAATAATTTAGCGTCGCGGCGCCAGGAAGCAGGACCGCGGCGCCGACGCGGGTTTTGGAGAGAAAAGGATAAAAAGGTCCAGAACGGGGTTTTAGCAAAATATAAGCCCTAGGGATTATTCTACTGAGCGAGATGATACTTTGTTTGGAGGCTAGGAACGGAGACAGAGAACAAGATTAGAGACTTTTATTCAAGTTCTTTTCTTTTCTTTACTTTATTTTCAGTTTATGTTGAATATTTGTAGATTGGTTCTTAGCATGACAATGTCTAGGAGCTAATTTCTTTATTAGGGGTTTTCGCCGAATCAACTTGAAACTCTTTTCATAAGTTAATGCATTGTTAGTGATTACTTCTTCATCTATTTTAAGATCTATTCAACTTGTTATGATTGTATGATAATTAACTGATCACTAATTGTCATAACTTATATGATTTCGAATCGAGATCTGAAAAGGGAGATTTGAATATGCTATAGTTGAATAGGCATAGGTTAAAATCGCAGACGAAAGTACCCCGATACGTGTGTAGTGTTTAAGGTTATTGTTCTTAATCCTCTTGTATGGTAAAATCTATTATAGAAATATAGAAGATTTTTGCATAAGGTTGATTTTCTATATGTCCTAACCAGAATATAAAACATCTTAGTTAACCTGCTATCTTAATAAGAAGAAGGATCATTAATCTCGCATTAACAAGTGAAAAAGTGGATAGTTGAGGAGATTAGAAACCCTAATTTCCTTCATAACTGTCAAAAACCCAAAGTATCATCATTAGTTTTTCCTGCACTTTGTTTAGTTTTAATTCTTAGTTTAAAAAAACCAAACACAATTTACGTTAACCAAATAGAAACCATAGATTAGTTATTCGATAATTGATAAAACCAGTCTCTGTGGACGATACTCGGTCTGACCGGGATTATTACTACATTGTGATACGTACACTTGCGTAAGCACAGAAATATCGCGAACAATTGGGCAGAAACACACAAAGCGTGCGCAAACCCCAATGTCGAGTAGGACGAGCAAAAGTAAATAATTATGAGCGGCATGCAAGATAGAATGTTCAGAAAGGGCGCGAAGGCCCGCAAAAAAATAACATAAGCTAAGCAGGGGGATGAGCATTTTTATCGCTTGAAGATCTGGCAGAGGCATCAGAAAAAAGAGGGTGTCTCTTTGTGAAGGCGGTCAGATCCATTTTAGCAGCACCCAAGTCCACTTTGGAGAATTTTGAATCGGGTATGAAGGACGACTAGTCTCGGTGCATCACATCCCTATCCAGATCAGTTACCCAGTGAAGCCTCAAACGATTATTATGAGCCTTGAGTCAAACACGAGAGGCCTCTAATGCATGCACTCATTCTCGGGCGATGTCTCGCTCTGCTTCTACCTGAGCCAACCTCTCCTGCAATTACTTATGGGATGTGGTGAGGTTCTGGAGAGCATCCTCCCGATCAGTCAGGGCTTGCCTTTATTTCTCCCACTATAACCCTAAAGTGACCCTCAAGGATTGAAGGTCGATATTCTCTGACCAAGCATGGATAACTCTTCATGACCAGCTCAATAGTTGAGGTAGTGACAACGTCACCCTAAAAAGAAGAAGGAAAAATAAGCAACCTTAGAACCCTGACTCAATCGACAGTAACAACGGTGATAAAAGAAGGAGCTTTCAGCTTACCCGGAGAAATGGAGGCTTCAAACAAAGACCGGAACTATCAGAAGGTGGAGGTAGGATCGAAGGGCCATCTATGGCATCATCAGGTTGGTTACCACCATCCCTCTAAGGTTCTCCCAGACCTGTAGCAACATCAGGAGAATGACCTCTTACTTCTTCAGCATTAACTGGTTCTCCTTCGTCCTCATCGATATGCACTATGCATTTGTTAACCTCTCTCCAATAATCAAGGAATCAACAACGCGTCCCCACTAGGGAACTAATCACCGTGGAGGATGTACCAACATCACTCGGATGGTCGTGCTTTCGGTTGACTTTAGACTTAGTGTCTACTTGTGTGATATGGGATATGGCATCCTCTTTGGAGGCCACCATCCTAGAGGAAGATCCTTGAATATGAATGTCTTATAAGTAGAGGAGAAGTCAGAATCACGTCACGAAAAGAGTGGTTAGCAAAGAATATTAGAGAGAAAAGAAATCTTCTCAAACTCACCATGGCTCTTGCCCCTCCACCGGTTGGCAAAAATACTCTTCTATGTCCTTTCAACATCCCGGGATGAGCGCAGGATGTCCATCACCCAGCCGAAGATGTCAGGCAAGAGTCCCGGTTCTACAGGGGCCGTTGCGAAAGCATGAAAAGTAAAATTATAAATAGTATTTGAGGAAGAAAATAAGGGAACGACAAAGAAAACAGGTATGTACGGGCATTATTCCACTGCTCTAGAAAAGGCTTGGGCCGTGTGATGAACACGACTTATCACAAACCAGTCGCACCATCCACAATCATGGTCGTCCTCAACATTGGAGATAAGGCCCCAAGAACCACGAGAAGCTAGGTGAATCAACCCGCCTTGGAACACGCGGGGAGAGTATAGATGGATCAAATGGTCGAAAGCAAAAGGAAGTCCCCCAAAATGGACCAAGAATTGAAGACATTGAATGACCCTCCAGGTATGAGGAGCCAGTTTCCCCAAGCAAACTTGATAGCGATGGTAGAAGGCCTCAACCACCTCGTGAATAGGAAGACTAAAGCCAGTGATCAAGGGATAAGTGTATACCATGGACATGTCTACCACATATTGAGATATATTGGCATTGGTGGTAGAGGAAAAAACCTCGATCTCAGGCCCCACTAGCAGTCTATGCGCACTTGGGGGATCAAGGATCTGACGACCAGCGAAGATATCCCCATGACAGATTCATATTGATGACTTGCGCGGAAGTCTTTGTCATAGTTAAAACTGGGCAGAATCAAATCAGCAACTAAAGAACCGAGGTCTATTTCCTGGGTAGTGTATGACGTCACGGCACGACGGCGAGGAGAGGTATTAAAAACCATGTACATTTGCTCTTCAAGCGAGACAAAGGGCTGGTACTCAGATGAAGAGGGATATGGAGAAGATGATGAAGACATGGATCTTTAATTTTCGAATGTTGGGGAGTTGAGTATATGAAGAAAGGTGCAAAAGGATGCGGAGAGCAAGTGAGAAGAGAAAGAAGATGGATTGTTCATTTAAATATCCAAAAAGACAATCATTAGCCTCGGATAGTGGAGCGGCGTGCCTGCTCAACAAACGTCAATCGTTGCCTCTGAAGAGACTCGTCGAATGAGCGAAAGGGCGCATTAAATGTTGCCTTGACAAGATGTCCAATCATGAGAAGAGTGTCAACGTTTTTCTAGTTTCCTGCGTAAGTTTGAAAAAGATGGATTCTTCCCGGGCTCATGCCATGGAGGTCCTGAAAAAGTAGGAGACTATCTGTATTAGGTGAAGAGCGCGCTCGTATGAGCTCATGTGATCGGGTGCTTAGAGGATCTGAGGGATCTCTACAGCTGGCTCCCACTTCTACCAACCTGGGTCACATCTGTCAACACGATTAGAGCACTGCAGCATATACACACGTTGGAGCCACAGAGATGTGACATCACCCGTACTTTAGAGTTTGAAGGCTTATATAAAGATATCTTAGGATAGAAGGAAGGGTATCTTGCTCACACTTTGTAACCCTAGCTCTTTTTTTCTCTCTAAGCAATATACGGAAGAATGTCCATTATTTTACATACACTTTCTTGAATCATTTCTTGCTTTTTATCTTACATTTGTTTTTTAACCGTACCCACCGTTTATTAGCAAAACCGGACTCGTAAAAAAGTTTTCAGGATCGGATACAACCCACTTATCTTCAAATCCTGTTAAAATAAATATCTAATTGATTTTATGATTGAATCCATTTTTACAGGAAAACGCTGAACAAGAAATTTTGAGATAACTAATATCTACAAGTGGTCGATTTTTTCATATCAAAAGATTTACTTGAATTGTATCACTTGGGAAAACTGTTGTTAAACGAGAAAGACAAAAAACTTCATACGTGCATATGAACGGAAAATGATTTCCTTAGAAATAAATAAGCAAATAATTACGTTTTTTCAACAGTAAATAATTACTTCCCTTAAAAGATTTTTTTTATTGGTCTCAAATGATGTTATAGTTTGGTTTATACGAAAATTAGGAGAAAGTTTAAACTATTGTCGGAGCATGTTACATCATATTTAAGTTATTTGGTGGTTTAAAATAATGAAACAAAGAAAAACTAAAGAGAAATCAGTAGTAAGTGGTCATTGCACACAAGTCAATATTCTAAAAACAGTCCGAAATGTATACTATTTCTTTTGCACCAACTAGCTACATCAGGGTGAAGAAGGTGAGATCTGGGTACATTCTACCCTCCTCCGACTCCACACTGCGGGATTCCATTGGGTATGTTCCTCAAATGTGTTGACCTATTTTATACCCACTTTCCTTTATAATAGGAGTAACAATTTACAGTACTACCTTTTTTTGTTCCAAAGCAAAAGAAACACACTTCCTTCCTGCTGCTGTGCTGTCAAGAAGGAAAATAACTGATTACATTCTTGATAAATCAAGCCATATAATAGAACGGATAAATGCAGTTCTTGGCTGCACCAATATTAGTGTCTGCACTATGCTGTACGAAATTTCTAAGAACATGAAGTTGTGCAACCTAATGGCAGCCAAAATTAAAGCATGGTAAACTTGGCTCTAAACATGCATGCTTCCTGCAACATATACACGGTAAGGACACTGAAGTAAGCAGCTTCAGGTTTCCCAGGTTCCTCTTGTTCAAATACGACAGATGTTTCAGCTGGGAGACGAGAAACCAGACGTATACCAGAGCACCAGCAGCTCCCAAAAGCAATTGATTGCACCCATGAAATTCTGCATACAAAAGTAGCTATGTAAGTTTTTACCAAACTAGGATACAGTATAGCAAGTAGGTATCTTTAGCTGACATCAATTCATTCAGTCACGAAATTGAAACCTTCATGTGCTAAATATATGCATCTCTAAGCTACAAAGGTTAAGTGCACAATTTTTCATGCAACCTTTAACCAGTGAAGTCATAGGGTTCCTTCATCTGCCTAAAGGTCTATTCTTTTCTAGTCATAACAACAAAAAGGAGGGATTAAGAAACATATAGCACCAGTCTTATTGTAAGAAAGACATGGCGTAAATCTCACCATATGAAATCTAAAGCTTCAGTTTAATCCTTTCAGACCACTTGAAAATACCCGAATATACTTGATCTCCTCCCAAGTCTTCTCCAGCAGCCCCAGCAGCTACTCTAATGATATCTTCAATCAGTGCAAAATTCCCCATTATATCAACGTGAGCACCACTTTGCGTTCCCCTGCCCTCTAAAAGATTAGCTGGAGGGGCGTGATTGTACTCTCTTACAAATGTACGGATGCCTGATGGATTGAATCGAGTCTTTCCTCTCCACCCTTTCACACACATGTAACCAGCACTTAAAATAGGTACAGTCTCATCCCCATCAACATGAAAGACACCGCCTTTCAAGCAAGGACTTTCATTTCCACCCTCGGCCGAAGAATCTATCTGGAAAGGAATATAGCAATCTCCAGCAGGACTTAGCTTGTATACATATGCTCTTTCAGTTGGAATTCCAACTCCATACATTGAGAAGATTTCCATCCCTGGTGCATTGGGCAATCTGTAAATGGAACATGAAAGTGAGAACTAGCTATAAATCTGCCAAATAGATAGTTGTAACGCAATATTGAACCAAGTCAAGAAAGATGGAGGATCATATTTTGCAATATCTACTATGAACAATTCTCATGCAAAGACAGAAGTAAACATTAACTGCCAAACTAGAACTTCGGGATGGAAACTAATAGTGAAAGTTAACAAGATGAACCATACTCTATATTGTACAACAAACATTGGTGAATTGAAGTGGTCTGAGTCTCAGTTGTGTCCTTGATATATTTGCTTACTATAGATGGGCTTAGGGTCAAGAAGATAAAGAGTAGAGCTGGCATAAGACCATGGACATAGATCAAAGAGTACTTTTATACAACAATACAGAAGCTTACTTTGTTTCCAGGGGATTGGACCAATATTTGTAGTGTTCATATTTTTTGTCATCCAGATCATCAGCAATTCCATACGAAAAATGAGCACTACCACGCTTCATCAACTTTGGTGCAACAAAATGAAGAAGATCCAAAACAGATCCAGCTGTGTAAACTTTGTAATCTGCAACAGCTTTGACACCTCCAATACCCATATCATGGTACTCGGTCCACACATCACGGCAAGTTGAATTGGCATGACTTTTACCTTTAAGAGCCTCCTGGAGAAAACCGAACAATGGAGGGGGAAAGTTAGAACTTACTTTTTTATTTTTTTGGAGAAAGCTAAAACCAGAAAGTAGAATTGCATCATCTTGAATAGTTTTCTGATAACCTGTCTACTTGGAAGTTAAAACAAACAGTAGTAGACACAGACAAACTAGTATAAAGAATTAAGCATATCCAGAAACATGAGAAACCAATTTGTGGATGTGGGAGTACATCAAAATGGGATGGAATAATGGGTTTTTTCATACATATCGGAATAACTGTTAACTCATGGCAATTTGCAATACCATGTGTAATTCTTGCCTCTTCAGGTTCAGGATGCATTATGTATTAAAACCACTTCACCTCGCAACAGGATTTGCCGACTAATTTCTGCAATTTTTTTTTATTTGGACAGCGACAGTGACAGTAGAGTTTTAATGAACGCGGTCATAGCAATGTACATAACATGTAAGCAACTCTAATGACTGATTTAATTGCTTATGTTTTCTAAAAGCTGTTCAAATCACCAATTTTACACTGAAAGATAAAGGACTATCCTGAACTCCCTATAATAGCACCAAGCACAAAAATATTTCATCCACCAGCGAGAGACTACCAGGAGATGTCCTATCCGACAACTCTAGACTTGACGAATGAACTCCATTAAGTCAATGGATCTCAAACTACAAAAATGTGGTACTGATTTAATAACTAACCATCGATAGCACTTGCACTTTAAAACCTGCTTTTAAAGTGCTATTGACTTCATTAGTCTGATTTTTCCCTTTGGATTGGAAATTATACGACTATTAATTACTTATCAAAGAAGTGAAAAAACAAACCATGCAATCATTTATAAGACCTGATGCAAGAATAAATGAGGGGTTCATTAGCCTACAGCAATAGATGTTCCATTACTGTTTTGACGCTATTTAGGGGAAATTTTGAGCTTCAGTGGATATTGGACACATCAAAGAAGAAAAAAACTCTGAAAAGGCGATAGAACAGAAAGTTCGCATGATGATTTCTTAGGAATGTACAGATAGATACAGAGCATACTAGTCTGCAGGAGAAAATTCACATAAAACAATGAAACTCAAAACAGAATAGACATGTTAACTTGAAATAACTCAGAGATGCTTACAGTAATATTTAGGATCAGCAGTAAATAGTAAGGAAAACAACTATGACCTGTCTTTACAGATAATTAAGGAAATATTAAACACCAAACAGAAGATCCATCAATCGGACTTCCTGCAAGCTTCCTACAGAAAAATAAACGGCCTTTTTTTATGAAGTGCCTTTTACTCTAAAACTTGATAGAATCAACAGACCAGAGCAACCAGTTCATAATTTAAACTGTAACAGAAGTACGGAATTAGAATCATCATAATCATTCCAACTCTTTTTTATTTTGGATATGTTATCACAATACTTTCCAACTTGAGGCTTATATGAAAGAGAAGATGTTCCCTTCTTATTCCATTTCTGTCTCATGTCACCAGGCCATTCCCATCCTCTACATTAGAAGGTAGAGCGAAGGATACATATTCACTACATATTGGAAGCTGATAAAAATAATCTTTCTATATTTAACACTTTTGTGAGAGCCTATAGGTACATTTTTGCCAGCACATGAGGATTTAGGTCTAAGCATCTGTCCACACTGGTGTTAACGGGTCATCGTGTAATTAAAGAACATGAAAGTTTAGATAAGACTGTACCCTAGAGATGGTAGTTAGTGAAAATTCAAAATTCAAGTAAGAACATTACTCTGAAGTCAATCCTCTCAATCTCTGATGAGTGCAAATCAGCTATGTGCTTCCCAAACGATATTATTCTTCCATATTTCACACTAGTAGCATTAACTGACTTTCTTGTCCTGTCGCTTTCTGCTGTCTGGATGCTATTGTTCTTTGGCTTCTTTTCGTTACACTCATAGCCTTCTTCTGGAGACCAATCCAGTCCACCCCAGATAGTGTCCCCGCCTTTAGGTATCATTGACATTATAGAATCCCATGTACGAGTCATTCGCATTACATGCTGTAATGTTTGAAAGTTGAACATTTCGCTGTCCAAAAAACTTGGGGCCACAGACCTGCAGAAGGGGCAATTTCTACTTTAGCTCAAGAATGCCTCTTGCAAATAAACAAAAGGCTGGAAACTCCGAGTTAGGAAGCACTGGCAACACGTCTCTTGCGCACAGCAAAAAGCTACTTGTGGATGCAATCACTCTTTTGCATGTGCATTATACATTCCCTTGAGAAAAATATGCAAACACACTCACGAGAAGAGATAAGATGATCAAAAGAACAGAGCTTCAGAATAGTTTCATACAGAAAATTAACTAGTTTTTTAAGGGTACAAAAGGACATCTTTGTCTGTGCTCTTAACACTAGGAGCAAGATTGTTGTACTCTAGTCGAGCGAAGCCAGGATATACAACCTCAGTTTTTCACTGGTGACTATCAACAGAAAGGAGCAAGCGGAAAGGAATGCTGAAAACACTATCTAAATCATAAGTTTAGTAGCTTTTGTACTTATTGGAGCACAATTTTTAGTTCTTATCTCTTGTACATTCTGTCTCTCTCACCCTCCATTTAAATGAAGAAAGAAATAGAAAAAGCAAAGAACGTCTTCATTAAAATCTAAGAGGCAGCAGCGCATTGTGAAGACTGAAGACCAATAACATCCTCTTTTACACCTATGACAAAAGACAACCACAAATGTGATTAATTAAGACGAAGGAAGAATCAAGAAAGAAGCTAGGAAGTAGCATGAGAAGAACCTAACAAGAGAAACCGAGAAGTTGAAGCGGATTTTACACAGGATATTCCTTGTTAGACCATTTTTAGACATCTGAAGGTATGGCCATGAGTTACCGTGAAATAAGGTTGGGAGGCTTGCACAGAAATGCTCCAATTACATCCTGTGAGTTTTATTCATTGGTATAATTTACCTGATTGCAGGTACAAAACCATCACCAACAGGAAAAGGTAAAGACCCTTTCTAAACCCCAAAATATATGATAAGCTATTTTTCCTAAAAAGGAGAAGGTAGAAGCCAAAACAATTAGGACCTTGGTATTGGGAACTTGTTTATAGTATATTTCAGTGAAAGTCAAACCACATAGAAAGACGGGGCCACGATTTCAACTTTATGGGTTCTGGATTTTAAAGCAATGACTTCAAGTTCTAATAACTGGGTTCTAAATTCAAATTTACTATGTGTACATGTTTAATGAATTTCTTAACACAAATGTTGTTTGGGCAAAAGCTACTGGGTTCGGCTGAACCCGTATCTTGGTTTTTACCTCCGCCACTAACATACAAGACATCATCTCAAAAGAAGAAAGTGAAAGGACCACTACATAATTACTACGGAGTATTATTTCAAAAGAAAGCAAACTATTCATCGAAGGGAAGGAAACCTGGCAGCAGCAATATCCTTGGCTTCAGCTGAGAATAATCCCGAGACTGCTTTCGGGACACCCAAAAAGGGTCCTCCAATGTTCATTACAGCTTTTAAATGTTTAGCACACCAATCTGATCCACCTCCTCCACCCATTGGAGCTGGTGCCTCTACCCATTTCATGAAATGCAAGAAGTATAAAACACCCATTGAGTGTGGAATTATAACGACCTTTTTCCCACCACTCGAAGCCACCATGAGTTCTATGTTACTTTTAATCCTGCTTAGAGTTTGATCTCGCACCTACAGATTTTGAGGAAAAAATGATGAGCTATCAGTTAACAATGGTAGTCGCTAGAAGTGCCGATGCACATATTTTGCAACGCGGGTCAGATATTGGAAGGAAACATCCTCCAGCAAATTATAAAACGACTGAACGACAAATAAAACTGCATGTTGCTGCTTTCAGAGTCACAGTACCTCGGTGTTCTGAAATGAAATCCTCCAATCATAGGCCGCCATGTACATGTTTTTCTCCTCGTATCCAATGCGAGCCAAATTGGCGATTAAAACAGCCCAAACAAAATAACCTGGAGCAAAGTAATCAGCTGCGACAAGCCCAGAGACAGGCCTAATCCTTATACCTGAAGGATCCAATCCAGTTTCATTATCAAGTGACATATGCTCCACCCAGCAAAGAGGTCTGCATTTTATTTGGACAAAGAGAGAGCGCTCTGTTATGTGTTGTAAGCAAAAATATAGGAGCAGAAGATTCAGTCATAAGTCAATTGATCTTAATCCACAAGTAGTTTCAAGAGGAAATATATAAAAGGGGAGCATAACTTAGTCCCCTACCACCAAAGCGATTGTTTGAAAAACAATTCAAAAACAGAGTTAGCAAAAACTTCTTGAAAAATTCAAAAACTGAGTTTGCAGAATCTGTTTTTGCTAAGTTTAGGATAGGCATCCCACCAGCCCAAGATCCACTATTTTTGTTGTTTTTGAGTGAAAACTAAACAAAAGGAAACAGAGAAAAATCAGAGCCAACAATAGTTGTTAACTTCACAAGGATTTGTCCAAAAAATACCAAGTAGAGGATGAATATTTTCAGCTTTCGGAACTTATAAACAATGAAACTTTTCAGCTTTGGGAACTTTTTCCATTAACAACTAAGAACACCTTAGTCACGTATTTTCCCTGACAACTCAAAAAATCCATTTCAGTTGCCAGATTTGAAGCACAATAAATTCACTCTAGTGTAATCAAACTCCACAGCATCATATAAAACTCAGTCCCCTACCACCAAACCTTACTTTAGTTGTGAAACAGAGTTGTGAAACACTTGTTGAAAAATTCAATAACTGAGTTTGCAGAATCTGTTTTTGCTAATTTTCGAATAAATGCCATATATCCAGCCCAAGATCCACTAATTTTTTTGTTTTTTTTTAGTGAAAAGGTAAAGGAAACAGAGAAAAATAAGAGCCAACAATAGCTGTTAACTTCACAAGGAATTTAGTAAAGAATGAATCTTTTCAGCTTATGGAACCTTTCCATTAACAACTAATAACACCTTACTCACGTATTTACTCTAACAACTCAAAAAATCTATTTCACTTACCAATTCGATGCACAAATAAACTCACTCTATAGTATAATCAAACTCCACAACATCATAAAAAGCAACAACAACATAACCAGTATAATCCACAAGTGGGGTCTGGGAGGTACTCTAACTTGGGGTTAGAGAGGTTGTTTCCAATAGTCCCTCCGCGGTCCCAACATCATAAAAAGAATATTCTAAAAGCTAAAGAACACAAATTTGAAGGACTAGAAAAGAAAAAAAAAACAGAAAAGGTAGTACCTTTTGTACAATTCACCAAAAGTACCACCCCAAAGCCTCTTCCTAAACAAACCTTCAGCACATTGATGTCCTTCCCACAACTCAAGTCCACCTGTCACAATCCCAGGTACAAATACCACTGGATGCTTAGCCCTTAATCCTTCCTTAGCCAATTTCACTCCCGGAGGGTCCGGCAACGGCCCCGTTATTGCCTCCGTTACATACTGCGGGAACGATGCCGGCATTGCGTTGTATAGGAACAATAAAAACCACCATATCGAACATATACAACCTATAAACCAACAACAACCGTCCACACAACTCCCTCTCCTCCTCCTCCTCGAACTTAATACATTACTCTTCTCCTTAAATTCTTCGTACTCGGGCTCGGAATCCGAGGCTTTCTTGGTTTCTGTGCCCTTCCTACGCCTTAGTATCGACATGTATGTATTTTGTGATATAAATACAGTACAGGTACAGCTGATTTCTAATTATTATTATTACTAGTCATCAACTGTGATAATATTATTGGCTTTTAATGACTGAAAGCTGCAGTATTCAGCTCATTTATTCATCTCTCAGTTAATCAAATCTCAAATACTCAAACCCTAGCTCTGCAAACAAATACACTTGTATGTATATTGTCAGACCAAATAATATTAAGAAAAAAACAGTTTATATAAATACAAACACTTGTATGTATATTGTATGTATATATTGTGTATATATAGGTAGCGGAGGGGGTGGGGGTGAGGTGATCGGAGCAGGAATCCCGGGGAAAGGGATGGAAGCGGAGAAAACTATGGAAGAGATGGGAGGTGGGGTCCATGGGTGAGGGTGTAAATTAAATATATACTTATATAGCTAATCTAATATATGTACACAGTATAATTTTCAGCTATAGCGAAAGATGGCCACTTGATCACCCTTCACCTACCCTACTTACTAGTGCTAGTATTTTTTACATATTTATTTCTATAAGATATATTAATATTTCTGAGGAGTCTTTCTCATTAATATCAATATATATTGTATAATATTCATCTCATATATAAGAAGAATTATAATCTCATATATAAGATGAATCTTAGTCTTACTATAATTATATTTACACAATATTCAAATTATGGGTAGAGATTTTATTATACTACTATACACGTTTACACAACTCCTCAATCGGAGCGGGAGGAGGTCGGACGCTGAGACAGGATCTGAAGTCAAGAAATAACTGTCTGGAAAGTCCTTTGGTAAATATATCTACATACTGATATGATGAGGAAACATGTAACACTATGACATGGTCTAACGCAACTTTCTCACGAACGAAATGTATGTCCATCTCAACGTGCTTGGTTGGCTGATGTTGAACCGGGTTGTGGGAAAGGTAGATTGCAGAGATGTTATCACAGTACACAATAGATGTCTGACGCAAAGGACACTGAAGTTCTCACAGTAAATTTCTGAGCCAACAAATATCAGCTACCACATTTGCAAAGCCTCTGTACTCAGCATCGACATTGGAACGAGATAGGGTGGTTTGTCGCTTGACAGACCATGAAATCAGATTATCCCCTAAGAAAACATAAAAGTCGGAGGTGGAGCGTCGCGTGTCCGGACACCCTGTCCAATCTGCATCCGTATACGAGAGCAACTTTTTTGGGGCAGATGGGTAAAGGTGCAAACCATAATAAAGTGTGTCCTTAATGTATCAGATGATACGCTTAAGGGCAGTGAAATGAGACTCTCTGGGGCATGCATAAATAGGCATACCTGCTAAACAACATAAGCAATGGCTGGCCTTGTAAATGTGAGATACTGAAGTGCACCTGCAAGACTCCTATACAGAGTAGGATCGGAGACTGGAGCATCATCCATAGCACTGAGCTTAGATTTTGAATCAACTGGAGTAGGCATAACTTTGCAATTCGTCATCTTAGCCCTGTACACAATCTCATCTGCATACTTACGCTGACACAAAAACATGTGATTGGCAGACCTGGTCACAGATATCCCCAAGAAATAACTCATCTTTCTCAAATCAGTCATTGCAAATTCGATCTTAAGCAAAGTAATAATCTCATTTTTCAAACCAGCAGAGGAGGCAGTAAGCACAATATCATCCACGTACAATAATAAGTAAGCAATGCTACTACCTCGATAAAAAATGAAGAGTGATGTATCACTTTTGCTGCATACAAACCCAATCTGCAAAATATACCTAGCAAAGCGATCATACCATGCACGGGAGGCCTGCTTTAGGCCATATAATGACTTACGGAGACGACACACATAGTGAGGGACTGATGGATGGGTGAACCCAGACGGCTGATGCATGTAGACTGTTTCTCTCAGGTCCCCATGTAAAAATGCATTATTCACATCAAATTGATGTATCAGCCAGTTTTTGCCCATGAATATGCTCATAACTATGCGAATGGTAGCCGGTTTGACAACCGGACTGAATGTCTCACCACAATCAATGCCCTCATGTTGATTTGTGTCATTAGCTACAAGTCGTGTCTTATACATCTCAAGATCTCCACTGTCTCTGAATTTGTGACGAAAAAGCCACATACAACGAATCACATTCACCCCCTCTGGCCTAGGTACTAGATACCACGTGTGATGCTTAGTTAAAGCATTGAACTCCTCATAAATTACCGTATCCCAATTAGGGTCTTATTTGGCCGATTTGGGATTCTTGGGAAGTAGAGAGATAGTTTGGGCAGACTGGTTAAATTGGACTTTGGATTTGAAGATCCCGTGTTTGGCACGAGTTTCCATATGGTGAGTGGGGACAGTGGGTGTCTGTGGCGGCTGAGTGGTGGGATCTGATACAGAGGGTAAGGTCAGATAAGGGGAGGGGGTAGGAAGTGCCGTCGAAGGAGTCGCGACGCCTGAATGACAGTCCTCTCTGAAATTTTGGCGTCGCGGCGCTGAAGACGGTGAAATATTACAGTCCTCTCTGAAGTTTTAGCGCCGCGACACCTCTATTTGGGGTCGCGGTGCTGACGCTGGGAAAAATTAGTTTACTCACTGGAAGGTTGGAGCCGCGACGCTGACACTGATGACGGATCACTGGGCAGAGAAGGTGATTTTTCAGCGGTGTTATGATCTAGTTGACTGAGAATGAGAGGAGAGATGGTAGGCTCGTCAAGAAAGGAGTAATCTGGTTTCTAGAACTTCTGAGGATTCGAGAACGGGAATATGGTCTCGTCGAATGTGACGATAAATGTGAATTTGACGAGTGGACAAGTCATAGCAGAGATAGCGCCTATAGTTCGGCGGGAAGTCTAGGTAGACACATGGAGTGGACCGGGGGCTAGTTTGTGAGGAACGGTAGAGGCAAGGTTAGGATAACATAGACAACCGAATATCTGTAGATGATCATAAGAGTGGACTCTATGATAGAGGATTTTGATAGGGGTAATATTGTGAAGGGTGCTAGTCGGGAGAATATTTGAATGCATTCTGACATCTTAGCAGCATATACCCAAAAGGACGGAGGGAGGGAGGCATGAATCAATAGAGTGTGAATCATATTATTGATGGTGCGAATGATTCTTTCAACTTTATCGTTTTGTGGGGAAGTGTGAGGGCAGGAAAAGTAAAAGACCATGTCATTATTAGTACAAAAGAGGTGAAACATAGAGTTGTTGAATTCATGACCATTATCGCACTGAAATAATTTTATACCTTTTTTAAATTGTGTTTGAATGAATGTTCGAAACTCAAGAAATTTAGCAAACACTTCCAATTTATATTTGAGAGGATATAACCAAACATAGTGGAAAAAATCATCTAGAAAGACAAGATAATATTTATGACCGAGAGAACTATCAATAGGTGATGTCCATAAATCGACATGTATAATATCAAATGGTGTAAAGGTAACACTAGTAAATGATTTAAATGGAAGATGAGTATGTTTGCCTAAACAATAAGAAATACAGTTTTGAGCAAGCTTTCCATTATTACAAGTAATGAAATTATTGCCTCTGAGAAATTTAAAAATGGGAGCTCCTGGATGACCAAGCCTATTATGCCATGTTGATGATAAATAGCCGCTAGAAAGACGGGAGAGCAAGATCCGGCAGCAGAGGTGGAAGGGAATGGATAGAGATCTCCGTGCTATTGCATCTCGTAAGAGGTGTCCCCGTATACAGATCCTTCATAGTGAAATCAAAAGGGTCAAAGTCAACAGAGACAGAGTTATTACGAGTAAATTTGCGGACAGAAATTAGGTTCTTAATGATGTGTGGGGCATATAGGACATTTTTAAGGGGAAAATGGTGGATGAGGAGGTTGTGTATAGAATGTACCATAGCCCTTTATTAGAATGCGGTGGTCATTGCCAACTGTAATAAATTGAGGATGCTTTAAACTAAACATTTTAGGAATGTTACCTGCAGACTGGGTGAGGTGATGTGGCATCGGAGTCCATGATCTAATTGTTGTCCGGTTGTTGCAGGTTGAGGTGCTGAAAGCCTGACCCAAGTCAGAGGGGACCATGCTGGAAGCGGGCTGCTGGAACTGTCCTTGCATGAAGTGGGCTTGCTGCGGGTAATGGGCTTGTCGAGGGGCTGGAGTTGGGCCCAGCAACCCGTGTTGAGAATACTGGTTGAAGGACTGCTGGTACTGGAATGGGGTCGGCGCCGCAGCTCTGTACTGTGGCTCCGCGACGCTGAATTAGTACTGTTGAGGCTCCGCGGCCCAGTTGTTCTACGGACCTTCTTTATTCTTGCCGCCGGTTCTCACGATCGCGACTTGCCACGCACCACGACCTCCTCGCATCGCGGTTCGCCACTCCGCGCCGCGACCTTGACGCGGTTGAGAGTTTTCCGGCGACGTCGGGTCTTGGGGTTGCGTGTCGACAGCTAACCCATCTGATTGTGCTCATCTTGCTTAGCACGACGTGTTTCTTCGAGCAACAACTGTGAGCGAGCTTTGTTAAAACTGGGTAACGGATCCGTCTGTTGAATCATGGTGGCCAAAGTATCATATTCGTCTTTAGGAAGGCCTGCAATCATTTGTAACACCATTTTAGTTTCAGAGACAGACGTGCCGACGTTGAAGAGTTGATCCGCCATAAGTTTTAGCTGATTTCAGTACTCAGCCACATTGGCGAAGTTTTCAAGATGTATTTTGTTAAACTGTTCCTCCAAATACACAACACGAGTGTGCTTGTTATCCTGAAAAACTTCCTCCAAACGAATCCATAATTCACTGGCGGTGGCGTCCAATCCTGAGAGATACTACCATATATCCACTGTTTGACGGCAGCATCGAGACGATGCCATGTAGAATCATCAACCTCCTGGGAGGGGGGGGGGGGGGGGCGAGGAAAATTGTTATCGATATGATCAAGCATGTTATAGACACATGAATGAATGCGAAATAATTCAACCCAAGGAGAATACTAATCGTTTTCTTGATCAAGAAGAATGTGAATGCAGTTCTTGATATTAGTAACGATTAGGGCTGGGTGAAAAGATAATTTTGGTGTTTCGAGAGTGATGTCGAAGGAAGAGGAGATTGTAGGGGATTCAGGAGGAGTCATGATAGTGGATGTAATTTAGGAGAGAAGAAAAAAGGAACCCTAAAAGAAATTGAAGGAGCGCCCGCGGTCGAGAAGAACAAAAAATGGGGGGGGGGGGGGGTCGGCGGCGCAGGGAAAAATTTAGAGAGAGGGTAGGGTTTTGGGTTTTGATACCATGTAAGATGATATTAATCTATATCAATATATATAGTGTACAATATTCATCTCATATACAAGAGAAATCATAATCTTACCATAATTATATTTACATAATATTCTAATTATGGGTCGAAATTTTTTTATTCTACTATTAACGTTCACTTTCCTTTATTATTTTTAGATATTATTATGTTTTAAATATTGTTGTGAGGAAGATATGGAGCACAATCTCTCTGACTATGGAAATATTTGGAACTCTGTGCCAAAATAGTTTAAGCTAAAATTGTAATCTTCTTACTACAACGTTAGATTTTTAATACCAGCTAAGATTCTTGTTGTTTTTGTAGCATATCTTTAGTTAATGTTTTTTGTGTTGAAACTTGAAAGGCGTAGATTTGTGTGTCAAATGTCAATATGATTGGCTTTGAAATTTTGGAATTGTTTTCATGAGTTTCAGGCTTCCAGCCAAAAGCGGTTGAGCAGCTTTGGCGGTTTCTTCTCAATTTACTGCATACATCTTCTCATTGTAAAGTGATTTTTATGGTATTTTTTTTCTATAATAAGTTTTTAATAATAACAATAATTATTATTTTTATACCAGTACACTCGTTACTCTTTTATCACATTTATTTTTTTAGTAATATAATAATTTATTATTTTTATAAAAATATTTTCTCTAAAATTATCAATAATAGGTAATAGATATAGAATTTTGTTACTTTAATACAATATTTATGACAAAAAATATATATATTTTAATCACTAAAAGATTTTCCTCCTTTATACGAAGTGTGATTAAGCTTAGAATTTGACATTAAAAAATTTAAAAATTACGTAAATTTTATGCATCTTTTTTTTATTATAAAAATTAAATATTTTTATAAATGTATAACAAACACTTGCTATAGCAGTCATACTTTTTTGTTCCCTTACCCATTCCTGCTTAGATATCTTTTTCGTTTCCTATGTTCTAAAAAACAGATTTTAAAGAAAAAGGACTATTGCTATTTTGCAACTATAAAAATATATAATGTAAAATACAAGTTTTTAGTTTCAATTCTAAGATGTTTCATAAAACTTATATTTTAATAACAAAGCCAAAAACGCAAATTATAACGAAATCTTATGAAAATATAACAACATCACGTTAATTTTTTTCTTTTACATCTGAAATATTTTTCCGAAAATAAAATTCAAATATTTCCTCTAATTTTCATCATTTAGAAATATTGAATCTCACTAAATATTTAATTTAGGTGAAATTAATATTTTTATAGCTTGATCTGGTATACTCCTACTAATTTATTTTCTTTCAACATTTTTATTCTTTTTGTACATGTGTAGCAATATATGTCAGCTAATATTTGCATAATAAAAGAATGACTTATACGTTGATCCTTCAAATGATAAATCGAGCATGTAATGAGTGATAAAAGATTATAGTAACATGTATAAATTTTAACAAATTAAAAGAAACCAATCGAGAATGAGACGTATCAAAAAGTTAAAGAAAAAAGTATTATCTCCCTCCCAATTTATATGACACACTTTTTTTTAGTCAGTACAAAAAAAAATAACGTATTTCCTTGTTTGGCAATAATTTAATTTTAATTTTTATCTTTTACGCTTAAACGTCTTAGTCTATGTGGATGACTTGATTATCTCCGGAAACGACCATAGTGCCATTGAACGATTCGAAGACTATCTCTGCACCTGTTTCATGAAGGATTTGGGCCCTCTGATGTACTTTCTGGGAGTTGAAGTTGCACGTGGACCAACTGGGTTGTTTCTCTGTCAACGAAAATATGCCTTGGATATAATTTATAAGTCTGGTTTACTGGGAGCTAAACTAATTAATACTCCTATGGAATAGAATCACGGTTTGGCATTGGTCAAAGGAACTTATAACCACATAAATATCTTTGATTTATTTTAGACTGAAAGAAATAATTCCTTGATTATTCTTATTAATGAATTGGGTATATATACAAGTTACATATGGAAAAATATTTTTCCTACTATACATCTAAATCCATATTCTATTTGAATACTAACTATACAATGATGGAAAGACTACAAGATTAATTCTACTATAATACATAATTGTACATATTGTATGTATATTTAACACACACCCGCAGTCATAGTGTGCGGTCTTCGTACGATGAGACTGTCTCTGATATCTTCAAAAAGGACCGAGGGAAGACCCTTTGTAAAGATGTCTGCAATTTGATATCTCGAAGGGACATGACAGACGCGTACTTGTCCACGAGCTACCTTCTCTCGGACAAAATAAATGTTCATCTCAATATGTTTAGTGCGCTGGTGCTGAATCGGATTTTCAGAAAGGTAGATGGCACTAACATTATCACAATAAACCAAGGTAGTTTTCTCAATATGACAATAAAGTTCTAATAGAAGATTACGTAACCAACATGACTCGGAGACCACATTGGCTACCCCTCGATACTCGGTCTCTACACTAGAACGGGATAACGTTGACTGACGTTTTGCAGACCATGACCAAGTTATTCCCAAGAAACATACAATAGCAAACGTAGACCGTCTGGTGTAAGGACAACCACCCCAATCAACATCTGTATATGAGACAAGTGTAGACGTCGATGAATGATATAAATGCATGTCATAATCAAGCGTCACATGGATGTATCTAATAATGCGTTTGAGCGCATTCATGTGCTCAATTCTGGGATCATGCATAAACAAACACACCTGTTGTACGACTTATGTAATATCCAGTCGCGTGAACGTAAGATACTGAAGGGCATCTGCAGGACTGCGATAGCGGGTCAGATCCTCATATGAGGAGTCAGTTGCAACACCCAACTTGAGTTTAATATCAACTGGAGTGGAAGTGGACTTACAGGATGATATCATAGCCCTCTCAATGATCTCAACAACATACTTCCTCTGTGATAAGAACAATCCACCTGCATAACGAGTGACAAATCCCCAAAAAATAACTCAAGGGTCTCAAATCCTTCGTAGCAAACTCAGAACTGAACATAGTCATGATAGACTGGTGTAATGCATCAGATGAAGCAATCAAGATAATATCATCCACATATAAGAGTATATAAGCCAATGACGAACCACGACGATATATGAATAACGAATTATCAGACTTGCTGTGAGAGAAACCAATAGTCGACACAAAATCTGCAAACCTTTTATACAAGACCTCGGGGACTGCTTAAGCCCATATAAGGACTTCTTCAATAAACAGACATGATGAGGATATTTGGGATCCCTAAACCCCAAAGGCTGATGCATATAGACTGTCACCTTGAGATCACCATGTAAGAAAATATTCTTCACATCTAGCTGATGAATGAGACATGCTTTCGAAAGATCCAAGCTAAGCACAATGTGAATGGTAGCCGGTTTGACCACCAGGCTAAATGTCTCACCACAATCTACACCAATCTGCTGAGTCTTACCATCATCTACAAGACGAGCCTTATGTCTCGCAAAAGAATCGTCAAAATTGTCTTTGTGAGCAAAAATCCACATCGACCGTATAATATTAACACCAGATGGACTGGGCACTAACTCCCACGTCTTATCATCAATGAAAGCATTATATTCATCAGTCATAACAATTTTTCAATTCGGGTCATTCAAAGAAGACACAGAATTACGGAGTAGTGGCGATTTAAGAACATTAAAATTTAAATTAAAATGTCATTTTGGTTTAAAAATACCCCGTTGACTTCGGGTGACTGGACCATGGCTCGGAGCAGAATTGGGTGAATTTTTGGGACACGGGATGTGCTGGCCAGCAGGAAGTGGGCCTGCTGGCCCATAACTGGACACTATACCTGCTGTAGTTGGGCCATAAAGGCCACTAGAAATCAAGGAATTAACTGGGCCAGAATCGGGCTGGGAAGATGGCCCAGTTGTTGGACCCAATGACAACGGTAAGGTAGGACCAGCGGGCAGTGGGCCCGCTGGCAGATTCGTGGTGCGGGACGTATCCGATAAATGATAAATAATATACGGAGATATATCATCATCCAAAAAATTATACGAACTAGGCACGAGACTATTGACCTTAGCAAACGGAAATTGGGATTCATCAAAAATAACATGGCGATTAATGGTGATTTTATTAGATGATAAATCAAAATATTTGTAACCACGATGATTCGACGGATAACCCAAAAACACACAAGGAGTATTACGGGCCTGATGTTTGTTATTGTGGTGGACAGAAAAAGTGGATAACATAAGCACCAAAAGACCCTAATATGTGAATACGAATGAGTCTTATTAAATAAAATTTGAAGAGGGGACGAATATGTCAAACCTTTGAAAGGAAGAATGTTAAGAATATATGTAGTCATTTATAGAGCATGATGCCAAAAGAACGGGGGTACGGAAGCATGGATCAATAAAGTGCGGATAATATTAATGGTACGAATTTTACGTTCGACTTTCCATTTTGTGAAGACGTATGAGGACAAAAAAAATGAAAATTGATCCCATTTTTAGCATAAAACTCCCGAAACTCCTCATTGTCATATTCTTTGTCATTATCACATTGAATATTTTTTATTTTTCGTTCGAATTGAGTTCTATTGAATGCTCTAATTTCAAGAAGATGGAAAAAACTTGAGATTTCTTCGCTATTGGAAAAATCCATAAAAATTGAGAATAAGCATCCAAAAAAAGAACATAATACCGATGACCCATAGAACTCAGAAAAGGAGACGTCTATAAATCACTATGAATAATTTTTTAATCACTATCAAAGAGCATTAAAGTATGAGACTTAGAGTCTACAAATGACAACTTAACAATTTTTCCTAAAGAACAAGATCGACAATTCAGAGTACTACGCGGACTCTTACAAGAAACAAAATTGTTTTTATCTAAGACACACAAAATAGATGATCCCGGATGACCTAGACGAGCATGTCACAAGGAAGGAGCAAGATCTGCAAAAGTTGAAGGCATGACTTGACTCGAGAAACCGAGACTTGGTGTGATTGGATAAAGATCTCCCCTACTATCACACCTCATGAGAGGACTCCCCGTTTTAAAATCATTCACATAAAACCTAAAAGGATCAAAATTAACAGAAACCCAATTATCAGTTGTGAATTTACGGACAGACACCAAATTTTTACTTAATTTTGGGGCATGAAGGGTATTTTTCAAGACAAGTGGTGGATGGGGGAAAGACAAAGTTGTATGACCATAACCCTGAATTGGAATTGAATTACCATTACCAACAATTATACCATGATTATTGCTCAAATTGGAATAAGACGAGAGAGTACCTTGATCGAAGGTCATATGTATCGTTGCGCCGGTGTTCATGTACCAATTCGGATCGGGTTGAGTCAATCCAAGTGTGTGTATCGCGGCTTCAATGTCAATTTGTGTGGGTCCTACTGCCGAGAATGTTTGTGTGGGCCGAGGCCCAAGAATTCCACCCTGATGCCCCGACCCAGTGCTATATCGAAACTGCTGGGCTAACTACTGGGCCTCGAAGCTGTTGGGCTGACTGTTGGGCCTGGGAGGAGACAATCCAGCCCACTGGGTGCTGGACCTGGAAAATAGGGGTTGTTGGGCCACGACCCACTGCCCCACTGCTGTTGGGGCAGTGGGTCGGGGACCCACTATTTTGGCTACCGTTCCCGTTGCCACTGTGATTTTTTCCTTTGTTTTTATGATTATTTTTGCCGCCACTGTGGGTACGATTTTGGCCTGAATGATCATCGAAACTTAGAGAATTTGCGTAGGACGTCATCATGACAATGGGGCTAGTACCGGTAGCCGCCTTTTTAGCCAAACCGACTTCTTTCAACGTAAGCATGGAGCGGGCTTGATAGAATTCCGGAAGAGGGTTACTTTGACGAAGGATCGAAGCAACACCGTTATAGGCCTCGGGCAGGCCTGCAACCATCTGTAGAACGAGACGACAATTGCTAACAAGAGCACCCACATTGCGAAGTTGATCCGCCAAATCCTTGAGTCGTTTGCAATAAGAGGAAACGTTCAGAAAATTCTCCATAGCGACTTGATAAATTCCTGTTCACGGGTGACAATCCGGGAATGACTGTTATCCTGGAATATATCATGTAATCTATTCTAAGCCTCCATAGAGGAAGAGTTAGGTTCCATAATCGTCTGTAAGAGGTCAATGAAGATGATTGCATAAATCCACCGGAGAACTTTTGCGTCAAAAGTGAACCATAATTTTGGATCATCCTCTTTGGTGGGCACCCCCTCCGTATTAGGATACGAAGGACTCTCCGTATTAGAAGTCGGAGGAATTATGTGGTGAAGAACTTGATGTATCATCGCATGAATTAAACAACTCCGCCCACGTCCCATATTGTAGATTTTCTAGGTCAAGAACAATAGGAAGAACACAATTGATGTTAGAAAAATCGCTAGGGCAGGGTGAAACATGTTCTTATCAGTCATAGTGAAGAGAACAAAATTTGGACAAGAAAATTTTAGGGGGGAGGGTCTCGGGTATGAAGAAACCGAGAGGGGGTAGGGATTTGCACGGAAACCAAGTAGAAGAGAAAATTTTGCGGAAGTAAGGAGAACCTAGACTTTTTATACCATGAAAGAAATAATTCATTGATTATTCTTATTAATGAATGGGGTGTATGTATATATAAGTTAGATATAGAAAAATCTTTTTCATATTATACATCTAAATCACTATTCCATTTTGATACTAATTATACAATTATGAAAAGACTACAAACTAATTTTACTATAATACATAATTGTATATATTGTATGTATATTTAACATAGATCATAAAATTGAAAAATCTTCTTTTATTTTTTAAATTTTATATTCAGTCAAACTACATTATCTAAATTGGTAATTTTTTAAATTTGTTGATTTTACTAATTTGAATTCTCACTCAATAATCTTATTAAAGAGTATTAAAACTTTATATCAAAAATTTCATCGTCAAAGCTCGAGCTCGAATATTTTACTTAAATATAAATAAATTTATATCATACCATTACACGGCCTCATGAATAGGTAACATGTGTCCTACCTCATCCCAAACTAGTACCATTTGAAATTTCATTCATTGTGATCAAATGATCCAATATGAGTGAAAAAGTTATTTGGATTTTGAAATGAGCAAATGGGCATGTCATATTGACAATAATTATGTTTTTGTTATAGATATATTATCATATATTAGGGCTAATAACTTTCGTATCAAGTCAATTTTTTTCTATAAATAAAAATGTTTCCTCATTGTATTTTATCCCTCAAGAGAAATAAGAACTCTCATATCTTCTCTCTTTCTCAACAATATTCTTGTTCTAGCTTTATTATTATTTCATAACACGTTATTAGCAAGAGTCTCTAATCTTTTATTTAATCGACATTAATGATACATTTTGAGGAAGTGGGAAAGAAAAATAAATCCTCTTGTGGGGAAGACCGGTTCATTGCATGAATTGGGTATGTTTACAATCATTCATGAGATTTACGGCTTTAAGTTACATTACTGTGGCAAACAATTGAGGTTTCCAACACAGGTATTACTAAAGTCCTATATACAAATCTTTTGCTAATTCTTGATTTAATATTCTTATTGTTACTTGTTAGTAACGTAATTGGTTTTGTTCATTCAATTTGAGAAACATAATTGGTTCACTCGTTCCTAAAGAATAATATTATGAAAATAAATATATTATCGATCATCAGAAGTGACGATATTTTCTAAGTCTCGTTAGACTAAATTTGTTTATGTTGGTGTTACAATGGATGTACAAGAATAGTGTACAACTACTACTACTAGTGTTTCGAAAGGATAAACAATAACAATACAACATGCTTGAAGCCTAACATGAGTTGTGACAACAACAATGAGTTTTGTGGTCTTGATCTTCCGTTTTGAATCTGTCTTGGATCTTCTGTCTTTGGATCTTCGTTTCAATTGCAACAAACTCCTTGATCTTGATAACCTGAAAGAGACACTAAATCTCTACTTGTTACAAATGTGTTGAGTCGAGTGTTAGCACTCTGTCCTTAAGACATTATTACCCCGTATATATCCTTTTACGTTGATGGGCAACTGTCTCCTAAGATAAAACAACATCAAACAAATGAGCAAAGGAAACTCAAGTGTTTCTCATGTTTGAAAGATATGCTAGAAAGGAAGAAGTTCAGAAAAATCTGAACTATACAAGAGTGAGGTATGTTCTACAATTGAGCCAAGGGCCTCAATTTATAGTGTGTGTAAGATCACCTCTCATCTAGCCAACTAATGGAAATCAATAGTCATGTAATGTCACTTATGGAGATGTGTTATTCAGCCAAATAATGGTTGAATTCATGTGTCAATTCGTGGGGAATCAATGCCCCAAATCAGCCCAAAAGTCAGAAACTTTTCAGCATCCGTTAACCAATCAGCCTTAGGACCGCCGCGACACCGCAACTCCAGTGACCAACTGCCACTCAAGCGTTGCGGCTTCGACGATGTTGCATCGTGGCCCTTCATGGCTCCGCGACAATTTCTGACTCGTTTCATATTTTACACATCGTACATTTCTTTCTTCATTTACCAACGTGGAACACGTGTCATTTAACCAACGACCGTCCATTTCATGTCTTAAACGTTTACTCATGTACCAATATATCTTTCACTAATGAAATTTATGATACTTGGCACTACGTGTGTGAAAACAACATTTCCGACGTGCGAGGCCTTAATTGTTTGAGTCATAAATAATAGGTTAAACTTAATTCCATATTAGTAAATTTCCAACAATCCCCTCTTGAAAGACATTTTGGCGCACCCACATGGTGCCTCAAATAAACGCACTTAAGAATTCAAGTGTGGCCACGACCACAACAGACAAAACATTAAGAAAAATAGAGTAAGGAAAGTTGTTGTGTTGGTACTGTTGTCTTGGCTTACACCAAACACTGACAGTTCAAGACATCACGTTCACCGCGCAGTAAGTAAGTCCGATGATATTCTACTATGGAAGGTTCAAAGTCACGGATACCTATCCAGATGCAACATCGATCCGCCGAAAGATTGCTAGAACTCCGGCGTCGCGGCTCCGAAGGTGGCGCCGCGACCCTTCACGGTGATTTCCTACTCGTTTTATCTTTTATACATCGTACATTTCTTCCTTCATCTACCAATGTGGAACACGTGTCATTTAACCAACGACCGTCCATCATTTCATATAAAAAACGTTTACTCGCATACCAATAGCTCTACTAATGAAATTTACGATACTTGGCACTACGTGTGCATGGGTGTGAAAACGACGTTTTCGACGTGTGAGGCATCAATTGTTCTAGTCATAAATAATGGGTTAAACTAAACTCATCTGCGGGCGAACGGTAGCCCTTCAGGTTTAACGGTTACTGTTGGTTCATCGGACTACCGGCCAACGGTCCGGTTCATTACTGGATTTCAGTCGGCGTGCGGTCAGTCCGAACCGACCTCTGCTCCGTTTTTTTAATTTCTAGTATTTATTTTCTATAATGTAAACTAAATTCGATTTAAATATGTAATATAATAATATACTATATAATTTAGTTTTATATATTAAAATTGAAACTTTAAAGTTAACTTTCTATTTTATAGTTTATAACTTTATACTTTATAGTTTATAGTTTATAACTTTATACTTTATCTTTATTTTATAGTTTACTTTATAGTACTGTTATAGTTATACTTTATAGTTTATAACTTTATATTGTAATTATATTTTTATTAATTTATTAGATTAGTAGATATAAGTTAACAAATAAGTAATAACAGATTAACAACTAAATAGATAGTAAAATTAAAATTAATGATAAGATGTAAACTTTTGAACTTTCATAATGTTAATAAGAGTACATAATGAAGTAATAATAATTTTATTTACATATTATGCATCCTTCTTGCAAGTTCTTCGTAATCTATAGGTTGATTGAATTGGTTATACTCCATAGCCTCTAAATCTGGAGTATTAATTCCAGTCCCGCCTCCCAAAATATTGCCTATTTCTTCATCTTCCGGATAATTAACGTCTCCACATTCTTGATTTCTTCTCTCTGATCTGATCCAATCCCTTAAGCAGATTAACACTTCTAATGTTCTTCCACCCAATGAGTGACGTGTGTCTCCTATTTGATCTCGTGCTTGGCTAAATGCACTTTTAGAAGCCACTGTTGAGATTGACACATTAAGAACATCTCGGGCCATCGCTGCAAGTACCGGGAATTGCCTTTTGTTATCCTGCCACCATTGTAAAGGGTCAAAACTTTTCTTCGGCTCCGCTGGTTTTTGCAAATAAAATTGCATCTCATCGCAAGACCGACTTGTGCTTGCTTGTGTTGTAAAAGTGCTTCATATGTCTAAAGATTCTTCTTCATCGTCATCAGCATTGAATCCTGAAGGTATAGACACATAAGCAGAACTAGAAGGAATATTAGTAGCAGAGTTGTTGTTATCATGTAATGTAGCATAATATTCATATAATGTAGTTAAATTAGTATCAAATGTACTTATGCAATCAAATGAAGATGGAGTTTCTGTTTCACCTACTTCCATATAAGTATATAAACTAAATATTAAATTATGACAATCTACTTTTTTAATAGAAGGATTTAAGACTGCACCAATACAATAAATATCAGGAATAGGGAAAAATATTTTTTAAACTTTTCAAACATAAGTGTTGTTGCATCTTTATATTTCACATTTGATTTTAAACCATAAAGTAAATATGAAATTTCAGTTATATGAGCTAAAGCATTACAAACTGTTGGGTAATAAGATCCTGAAAATTCAACAGTAGCAGTGTAAAATTTACGTAATTTTTTTAAAAGTTCACCAATTGATTTCCAATGTTCGTCGGTTAACATATACATCACGTTCTTACAATGTGCATTTGCAACATGTGTTATGAGGTCTTTATACTTATAACATTCTTTTAAAAATAAATAAGTATAATTCCACCGTGTAATAATCTCTTCTGGCATGAATTTAGGTCTCAAATTAAATTGTTTACATTTTTCTTTAAATTCTATAATTCTATTTTTTCTATTATTACCCTGAATAACTCCAACAGCTCTTTTGACAAGTTTTATTTCAGGTGAAAATAAATCAAGATCACTTTTAACAATTAAATTATAAATATGACAAGCACAACGAACATGAAATATATCAGGAAGTGGTGGTTCTACTTCCGCTTTTAAAAGATCTACAACAACAGTATTATTAGATGCATTATCGAATGATACACAAAGTATTTTATTATAAAGATTATATTTTTGGGCATAAGAACAAATAGTTTCGCTTATATATTTTCCAGTATGACTTTGATCCTCGTCATACGCAAAAACAATAATACGTTTTTTCATTCTAAAATTTTCATCAATCCAATGACAAGTAATTGTTAAATAATCATAACCGCTTAATGCATGTCCAATGTCTGAAGTAAAACTAACTAGGCATGGAAGGTTAGCAAACAAATATTGCAAAAAAATAACATAATCATTATGAAGTCTAAAAATATCGGCTCTAGTAGTACTACGAGGAACACCTTTAAAAAAAGGATTATATACTCTTTGAATATATGTAATTAAATATGAAGAAGAAGCAAAAAAAAAAGGTAAACAACCTCCGACAATCATTTTTGCTAATTCAATGCGATCCTTTTTTGGATCGTACTTAGCCACCCCCCAGTTAATGGATTAAGTTGTTGTTGACCGGGTTCTAAATCAGAGACAGCATTCCATTGTGTCGTATGATCGTGTTTTATATGTCTACCTATAGTGTCCGTCCCCCCGTCACCACCCCTTGTCTTATGTTTATAAGTTCTCCCACAAATATTACATCTAACTCTATCAGTACCCACAACTTTATCATAAAATAACCACACTTTACTCCTTTTTTTCTTGCTCTCTTTGCAGTTACGGTAAAGGAGGTCTACACTACCACTACAGCATTACTAACATTGTGAAGGAACACTAGTAGGTGTAGGAGGTTCATGTTCTTCAAGTTCAACAATATTATCTAATTGAACGTTATCATATTCATTATCTTATATTCCAAAATCTTCTTGCATTTGATCATAATCTATGTTTTGATTAGATGATGAAGAACCTATAGATTTTTTACCCCTTGAACTAGATTTACGGCGCAGTCCCGACACAATTCCCCTTAGTAAAGACATTATAAAATATTTAAATAATCAATAAATAAATATGACAATTTAATAAAATAATTAGAGAATGAAACGAGTGTACCAAACTTTGAGATTCAGAATTCAATTGAAACTCGAAGATCGAAGTCTTGCGTCTTGCTACTTTGAATTTGAAAACTAATAATAATAATAACTTGAAAATTGATAATAAAGATGATTAAGAGAGTATGAGAAATTGAGAATAAGAGAATTGAGAGAAATGTTGTGTGATAAAAATGAAAAAAATGTAGAGAATTTATAGATTTTTTAAAGGGTAAAAATGTAATTAAAAATAATAATAAACAAAATAATAAAAAAAAGGAAAAATGCAGCCAAACGGTCGAAATGACAGTTGGCACACCCCCCACCCCACCCCTCCCAATGGTAACAATACCGTTTGGGCACTATGCAATTTTATTTTTATTTTTTTGTGTTACCGGTAATGGAACCGGTTTTCCGTTACCGGGTCTAACCGGTCCGGGCCTTACCGGTTTTTTTTCTAACCCGTGCGGGTTGGGGTTGGGGCCAATCCAACCCCCAACCCGGTAAGCCATTACCGGTCTGGATTTTCTATCGGGTCAACCGGTCCGGTTCCGGGTCAACCCGGACCGGTAGACAGGTTTAGGTTAAACTTAATTTGACATTAGTAAATTTCCAACAATCCCCTCTTGAAAGATATTTTGGCTCACCCACAAGGTGCCTCAAATGAACGCACTTAAGAATCCAAGTGTGTCCATGGCCACAATGGACAAAACATTAAGAAAAACAGAGTAAGGAAAGTTATTGTGTTGGTACAGTTGTCTTGATTTACACTTAGGGCTGTTAGCGGTCCGGATACTCCAGGTAATTATATGAGAACCGGACCGATACTCTGACCGAAAAGTTAACGGTCCGGATACGAGTACCAACTACCCGGACCGATAAGGAGCCGGACCGTAACCCCTCCCACCAACCCCGCCGGCCTCACCTGACCGCCGGCCAAAGAAGCCCTAATTATATTTAAGTGCAATATTCCCTAATGTTGGACTATTTTACATGTTTTAAATATATGTGATGTAGACTTTATATTTTAATTTGAAGCATTGATATATAATTTAGTTGTAAATTAGTGAAACTTTAAATGTCATAACTTTGTGCTCGGATGTCCGTTTGACCTAAAAAAAAATTATTTCGCGTATTGTTTCGAGAAAAAACCGAACCAAATGCCGATTTCTCCAAAAACGTTCATCTTGCCAATCAATTTCACTTTTCTCCACAAATCGTTACGTTTTTTCCTTTTCAAAGCTAAATATTTCGCGATATACAATAGATTTCAACATTCAAATTTCGTGGTAATGTGTCTGAGAATGTGAATTTCAGTATTGGAAATTCAATTTAAAAAAAAAAAAATCCGGGCCCCGGAACCCGACCCAGAAAATTCTTACTGGTCCGGACCAAGAATCGGACCGATAAGGTTTCGATCCGGAACGGTAAGCTTATCGGTCCGGTCCAGGTATCGAGATACCCGGACTGATAACATCCCTACTTACACTAAACACTGACGGTTCAAGACATCACGTTCATCGCGCAGTAAGTAAGTCCGATGGTATTCTACTATGGAAGTTTCAAAGCCACAACTACCTATCTAGATGCAACATCGATCCGCCGAAACATTGCTAGAACTCCTGCGTCATTGCTCCGACGGTGTTGCGCCGCGGCCCTTCACGGCTCCGCGGTGATTTCGACTCGTTTCATCTTTTACACATTGTACATTTCCTCCTTTATTTACCAACACGTGTCATTTAACCAATGACCGTCCATTATTTCATGTCTCAAATATTTACTCACGTACCAATATCTCTTTCACTAATGAAATTTATGATACTTGGGACTTGGCACTATGTATGCGCGTGTGTGGAAACGACGTTTCCAACGTGCGAGACCTCAATTGTTCGAGTCATAAATAATGGGTTAAACTTAATTCCACATTAGTAAATTTTCAACAATCCCTCTTGAAAGAGATTTTGGCGCACCCACATGGTGTCTTTCTAGCGATCTTTCGGAGGATCGATATTGCATCTAGATAGGTAGCCATGTCTTTGAACTTTCCATAGTAGAATACCATCAGACTTACTTACTGCTCGGTGAACGTGATGTCTTGAACCGTCAGTTTTTAGTGTAATCCAAGACAACGGTACCAACATATCAACTTTCCTTACTCTCATCTTCTTAATGTTTTGTCCGTTGTGGGCCTGTGGCCATGGACATTTGGATTCTTAAGTGTGTTCATTTGAGGTGGCCAATCCTCACACTTAAATAGGTGGTCTCCTACAAGGTATCCTGCTATACCCCACTTTACAAGTGTTAGGCACCATTAAAAGTTTCCCCAAACCTAACCTCAATCGTTGAGGATCATTAAAGGTTTTGTAAACTTAACCTTTACCCACCATGCAGTTAGAACCTTAAGGTCTATCACGGGATCGACTTTAGATTCATGTTTCTTTACATAAATCATCATCTGAAGTGCTCTTGCTTCCACCAAAGCTCTCAACTGAACCTTTACGACTTAGTTTTCTCATTTAACCAAATTCTTGGGATCTCCAATCAATATGATTGGGTATTCACCGTATCAGTTCGTATTGTTTGGGTATTAAAAACTCTTGATCTTTGGGTAATCCTTTAATTAAAGGGTTTGTTATATCATTTGATTTAGTAATCAAGGATGTGTCACCCGATCAACTGTCATACGGTCTTATGTCTGCGACAGATATGTCTAGACGTCGTCATCCGTGCCCTTACAGTGTATAACTGGCGAAGGCACGAGTTACTCCTGATAAGGGACATCCTCTAAGAGGTCGTGAAGTTACTCAACTTCTCATCATGCTTTGTACAAAGCGATAAACTCTGATTCCATCACAAATCAGCCCATGCAAGTTTGCTTAGAGGATTTTGCAAAGACTCACCATGCACATCCACTTGTGGCTTTGGTGTTCTTCAAGTCTGATGTCCAGTTTGCATCCCTGAGTCGCTGGACATCCAGAATACCATAATCCATAGATAAGAGAATAATTCAGATGTCGTCACATCTCATTTAAAACATTATATCGATCATTTCCAAAATCACGAGTGAACCTTAGTTCAACTGTTAGGCATATTTTGTATACACTATTTGAGTCATTTTTAGTTAGAATTTTCCCCATTTTTGTTTAAATAAGTGTCGTGTTAGGGTCGTTTTGCTTTCTTTTGAGTCACAACGGTTCCAAATGGAAAAATAGCAAAAAAAAGCTAAAAGTGGGCAGAAAAGGAGGCTCCCGAAGCAAAAAAGACGAAAGTTGGCAGATCCGTACGAAAGCATGCAGGGCCGCGGCGCTGAGCAGCAGGACTGCGGCGCCATAAATCCTGAGAAGCCGCAGAACATTCGGCGACACGACGCCATAATGCAGGCACGCGGCGCCGACGCGGGAAAAATCCGATCCGAGGCGAAATTGGCCAGGGGCAGAAGGGTCCAGGGCACACGATTTTTACAGCATATTTAAACCCTTGGAACATATTTTAGGGTTATCTCGCATACTCTATCACACTGAACGCTTGGAGGCTACAGGATGGAGACCTAGTTCTAAGTATTTTCCTTTTCTTTTCTTTATTTCAATTCAGTTCATATTGGATTTTGTATTAGTTCTTAGCATGTCTATGGCTAGGAGCTAAAAACTTAATTAGGGTTTTCCTTTGAATCGCTTGAAACTCCTTTTCATGAGTTAACCGAACTGAAAGCGAGATCTTGCAACCACACCTCATGAGTCACTTTTTGTGCACACTTTGGAGAAAGCTTGGAGTGGATCCTCCAGGTGGATCCCTTGATCCTTTATAATGTTCTCCATTTTCCCGATTTAAGGCTAAAGAATTTCCTGCCGATAGTTCAGAACTAGTTTGATCGCTGCGCTTCGCTGATCCTTTTTCCATTATTACTTGTTGGGGCGGAGCGTAGACGAGCGAGGATAGGCTAATCACCAGACTGCTCTGGAATAGGTTAATCGCTGGAGACACGTAGGGATATGGATGGAGTCTCGCTCAGTAAAGAGAGTTGTAGGATTCGTAAAACAGGAGAAGAGGCAAGATAGACACCAGCAATTTCCACAGGGCGGGAGCCGACTTTGTTTTACTGCTTGAGGTGGTGATAGCTTTTATATATTTGCTTAATTATTGTCACGACCCGACCTCGGGCCCGTGACTGGTGCCTTACCCCGGGCACCCTAGTGATACAACATCAGAGAAAAACCAGCGGAAATAACTCATAAACATGAAACAATATAAAATAGGAACAGACTAACCAAAATAGTTACCTTTCTGTAAATATAAATATAACAAAAACTGAACAGTTACATCCTTTACAAAACCCAATTGACAACAGGACTACAGACCTCTAAGAGTTTGTAACAACTATGATGGGACAGGGCCCCGTCATACCCATGAATGTACATGGATCTACAATGACAGGGAATCATACCAAAAGATAAGCCTCCGGAGAAACGGGGCTTCCCAAAAGCAGAACGGTGATCCTAAGAGCGAGGATCAACAACCGATGTACCTCGACCTGCGGCATGAACGCACTCGGCGAGGTCGAAGACAGTACCAAGTATGTGAAATGTAAAATATCAGAATGAAATCATAACACTTCCAAATCAATCCACATATATGTATGAAAAACCAATTAACCGCACACAGTGCCACAACATAGACAAGAGTAAACAAGTGTAATGCAACCGGTCTTTTCTAGGCCGCTAATGATCGAAACAGGGCCACTCACCCATAGTATCATTATACGAGCCTAATCCTGGACTTCCGCAGCCCGCATAGGTCCCGTGGACCCGCATGAGGTACTCCTCGCATCGGGGGTAGCTAACCCGCGACATATCCTGGACTACCGTAGTCCGCATGGCCACTAGGACCGCATGAGGTATTCCTCGCATCGGCGTAACACACCCGGAGTGATTCCTGGACTACCGTAGTCTGCATAGGTCATGTGGACCCGCATGAGGTACTCCTCGCATCGGGGGTAGCTAACCCGCGACATCCTAACAAGTCAGGGGGGTAGGTGATATACACAAGCACAACCAGCTTATCGTAAACGATATAAGCACAACGAGAGAACCCCCTTACCACAACAAAACTCAAGGCGCTAACACCCATAGTAACATAACATGTTTACTTCTCAAGCCAACTTACCACACATTCAGACATCATTACAAGGCTTCTACAAACAAGTAAGTAAACCATTATTTTTATCTTCCTTAAGTCACCATAACTAACTTCCCATAAAGTTAGTATAACACTTAACTTTGTAATAAATCAAAACATTCACATTTGTTTGGAAAACCAAAAGAACTTGTTCTTTTAAAACCAAGTATTAATTTTCTTCCGAATAATAATGCATAACTCTTTTTGAAATATTTCAAGATTCTTAACATTTAGAACTCAAGTCAAAAGACACCAAAATGAAACCAAATTTAGTTAATACACGTACGTCTATCGTACTATATATTTACAAATATCATGCTCAAGAGGATAGGAAGAATCACATACCCCCTCGGCTAAATCTACTTGCCAAGTCGAATATGCCGCACGTAGCGTATCAACCTATAATAATCAAATACGTCTATTAACGTCTTAGACTTCTTCGTCGAATATTCTAAGTATAAAGTTCCTTATTCTACGGAAAATTGGACAACACTTCCTTTGTTTCTACATACTTTTCCACCTTTTCAAGGTCCGAATTCAACATCCAAACGTCACCTTTAAGGCCCAACAATCCAATCAATACAAAGGGGATTACACGCCTAACTTGAACGTGTAAAATTCTGCCCCACAATACATAACAACTAATTCAATAAGTTTAAGGTAGTATCTTGACTATAACATGTTCACATATCATCCTTATCCAATCCTTTCAAATCCAAATCATATTTCTTACATGCAATATACCTAAAAGCAACATTGACCACTACAAGTCCTTTCTTCCTCACATGCAACACAATTTACTAGCAAAAAAAGACAGGATTGTTACCTTAGAGTTTACCTAAATTAGTCCAACAATTTCACATGCCTTCTTTCCACAATCACCTCCACAAACCTCCTACAAGTTTGTCAACATGTTTCCTTCTTGCCACCTTTTTGAATTTTCTCTAAGCCTTGATTTCTTCTTGAATTTCTAGAGAGAATGGTAGAGAGAGGGAAGAGGGATGATTTTTAGAGAGAAGGGGGTTCTTTCAAGAATGACCAAGTCTTCAAGACTTGGTCAATAAATAGGACATGCACAAAATCAGATGGGGGGGGGGGGGGGGGACACTTGTCACCCTCCCATGGCTTTTTTTTTTAAAAAATAGTTCTGATTTCCCCCCCAGATTCGCAGAAACCCGCCTCGGCGCCGCGACGCTGAAACCTCTGCAAACTTTCAGAACTTTCGGCGCCGCGACCCTGCTTTCCGACGCTGCAACTTCAGCGATTTTCAGACTTTCCGGCGTTGCGGCCTCAGATCCGCCGCGGCCGCTGGCCCCGACCGAAAATAATTTTACGCTCGATCACAAGACCGAACTTGTAACTTCCATAACTTCCTACTCTGATGTTCTATCGACGAACGGTTTGTTGCATTGGGAACTAGACTCAACGAACCACGTTCTAGGCCTTAGAAACACCTAGGAACTCTTAATGCAACTGGACGTACACCGCCTCAAAGTTGACTAAAACCCGTCCGAAACATTCTGTCAACCTATCTTTCTAAAATTTAAGTCTTAATTCCTTTCGTACGTTCTCATAAGCCTGACCTGAATTACGGGGTGTAACAATTATAAGCTTGGCCATTCTGCTGCCCAAAGTATTTTTATTAAAAAAATACACTTACATCTTTGATCCGTTGAGCGAGAGCCCTTCCACACGGGACTCTCGGATCGGTTTCCAATGGTAGTCAACCTCGTATGGCTGCATTAGTTTGGTTTCCTCTTCACTTGATTAAGATTTATTCAATATTGGTGTGAATGTTTGATAGTTAACTGATCACTAATTATCATAATTTATATGATTTCGAATCAAGAACCGAGAGGAGAGATTTGAATATGCTGTAATTGAATATACATCGGTTAAAATCACGGACGAAAGTACCCCGATATTTGTGTAGCATTGTAGGTTATTCTTCTTAATCCTCATATGTGGTAAAATCTATCATAGAAATATAGAAAGTTTCTGTACTGGGGTTGAGCGATTATATATCCTAATCGAAATATAAGACAGTCTAGTTAAACTGCTATCTTAACGTAGAAGAAGAAACCATTCTTGTTGCATTAAGGACTGAAAAGAGTGGATAGTCGAGGATATTGGAAGCCCTATTTTCATCATAACTGATTATACCAAAGCAATTTAGTTTAATTCTTGCAATTACTCTAGTAGTGTTAGATAAAAAAAACTCAAATCAATTATCGTTAGCCAAATAGATAACATAGAATATATATTCGGTAATTAAAAATCAGTCTCTGTGGACGATATTCGGTCTTACAAGACTATATTACCTGTAACGATACGTACACTTGCGTAAGCAATTGAAAATCGGCTAACATCAACTGATCTTCTTTATAAGCCGATACCAGGTCAGTTGTAGTGTGTAAAATACATTTAACTATATGTGACCTGCGCATATCCCTCCTGGTATATGGGTGCACCATGATTCCAATCAATTATATGATTCATATCCATTGGTGACTTCAACGAGACTGTCAAAACACCTCACATATGAGTTTGGTTTAGAACAGTCTGTTAGATGTCTTGGAATTCCCAATTCCTAAGATGTCATCTGTAATACCCATATCATTCATGTCAAAACATCGTTTCAACATACTCTTAGTCTCTAGGATCAACCTAGGACCTCTTTCTGTGATCAACCTGTCATCTACGTAAAGGCACATCATGACGAACGAGTCAGAATTACCATTAATGTAGACATTTGTCACACTCATTAATGGAGAAATCTTTCGATAGTTGAATACTATCAAATGTTTTGTGCCAATGCTTCGAGGCTTATTTCAGCTCGCACAGAGATTTGACAAGTCAATAGACTTTCTTCTCTTTCCTGGAACCTCATACTCCTCAGGTTGTTCCGCATTACTTTCTTCCTCCACTTTCAATGTTTCTATAGTCAGATTCATTGTTATCGTTTTATCTGAAACTTCTAGGACTAAAATGTAAACATTTTAGGGACCAGAATGGAAGTTCAGGAAGAATTCCAACAGTCCATAAAAACCAACTCTCCGGTTAGAAAGGTTGTCTCAACATTCATGCCTCGCAAGACTGCGATGACCCTAGAGGTTATGTTATTCATATATGAGCACATGTCCAAGTAGTCGAGGCCTTATACTTGTCAGCAGATCCATCTACTTTGTACTCAATTTGAGTATCCACTTTTACAATGCATATGTTTTTTTCCTAGAGGAAGATCAAACATTACATAAGTGTGGTTCTATCTGATGGAGTCTATTTCTCTCTTTTTAGCTTCTTTCAAAAGTAGTGCTTCAGGAGATGACAATTCTTTATTAATTGCCCATGGTTCATTCTCAACCATATAAGCTAGAAGGCCTGGAACAAGTCTTTGTCCCCTCTTTTTGCTCTGTCTCGGTTCAACATCTAGAATCCCTGAGTTCTGTAGATCTGGAGCATTAAGCTCCGGATAGTCAATAACTTTCGAGTCCTATAGATATGTAACGTCTAGTTCCGTACAATCAGACACTCGCGGGTTCTTGTTAACCTTGTGAAATTACTACTTTTTCCTTCTTAAGGAAAGTTATCTTCAAAGAATTCAGCATTCTTTGACACCAGGATGCGATAAGCACTACTGTTCTTTGCAGATCCAGTGGATATATAATCTACAGTTTTAGGTCCGACTTGACCTGTTTTGGCTTTGGTATCTCAACACTTGCCACACTACCCCATATCACAACATTTGTATATGAGATTCTTTCCATGTTTCACATGGAGGGTTATCCTTATCATTATGCGGAGTTCTCATTAAGACTCGCATTAGCGGTAAGGATCGTCTTGCCCACATACTTTGGATGTATAGCTTTGCTCTTAGCTAACATTGTTAGACTGAGGTGAGCAAGGAGCAGTCGTTTGACAAATGATGTTTCACATTCTCCTACTCTATCACTATGAATTCCTTAATCCATAGGCTTTTCAACTTCTGCTTTGAAGCGATCATCCACTTCAACAACTTTATCTTTACTTTTCAACAAAGGATGCAATACGTTGTACCGTCGTCAATGAAGATCACAACATACTTTTCTCCCTTCTCTATTTGTATAAGTGTCAAATCACCCACTTAGGTGTGACTATGTTATAGAGGAGTGGTGCTTCTTTTGATATTCCTTTGACGAAATGTAAATGTGATTTTGTTTCTTCGCCTACCTCATATTCATTTGAGGGTTTTATGTCGACAGACGACAACAAACTCAACATAGTTAGCTTTGAATGACTTATTTAGCATGTCTTAATATATGAAGACATAGATGTACAAATTACAAATATATCATTCATTTGGCTTCAGTCTTACTGTACCACTCTTAGTTATTATAGACCTGTTGGACTCGACTCAAGCAGTTTGACCAACAACGTCCCAGGGCCAAGTTTGGGACATGTATCACCTCTTGTTATAGTGATCCCATTCTCTTAAGTCCTTTGAGGACAACCTCTCCAACTCCTTTTAGTTAAGAAGTGACGTTGATTAAACTGAACAACCTCTTGCCCGTGATTATGGCGCAACCGGATCATAAGTGATCTAGATATTTGGGTACACTCCAATTGCCTTGGCAGACTGAGTGTCCAATTTCTGCCTTTCTTTTTGGCCTTCAAATAATTTAAGATCTGGAAACTCTGACCCACTCCAATCGCCCGTAGGCTCCGTATGACTGAGTTTCCAATATCGTCATATCATATGATGGATATGGCCCACTCCAGTTGCCTGTAGGCTTTGTATGACTGAGTGTCCACTACTATCATGTCAAAAGACAGATCTTCTGTCGTCCACTACTATCCTGTCAAAAGACAGATCTTCTGTCGGAAACGGTTACAAGTTTGTCTCTAGTCCTTGTCTTTAGTCCTCTTCCCTTTCTTAGGATTGTCCATAAATCCAGTTTATTACATCCATTCTCTTTAGGCCGTTGTTTATAACAGTTCAATCATAAACAGAAAGGTAAGTGAGATTAAACTTCTGATTTTAAAGTGTAGAGAATATAAGTCTTTAACAAAAACACTTCATATTCCTAGCCTTGCTTTATTCACTTTTATTCAGAAATTATCTTTTAATCTCAATTTTGACAAGCAATAAAAATTTAACTCATACTTTTGGAATATGGTCCACATCAGTCTCTTCGTTAAACTGAGTGTCCATATCCTCCTTTCCATGGTTCGGATGCTTTGTCTAGGACAGATGTACACCTTCTGCTGTAAGGTAGAACAACATCTTTAGCCTTCTCCTCATGTCCCAGTTGACATCTTCAACCTCTCGTGGACGATTGTTTCCACCACTCTCGGGAGAGGTGACAACAACTCTTACTTGATCCTTAGTCTTTCCATCATGACTATCAACAACAGAGATCTCCCCTTTGACGGAAACAGATCTGTAACTATCATCAAAGAGAGATCCAAAACTAGGACCAAATTTATTGACAGAGACAGTGTTAGAACTGTTTATAGAACTGTCAACAGAACTGGTTTCAACAAGAAACCACAGCCAGATCTGGTATCATATCTGCTGGCAAATATCTTTCTAGCACTAGTACAAATAATGTCTTAATATTGTTGGCATTACAATAAATGTACGAGAATAATGTGCAACAACTACTACTAGTGTTTCGAAAGGATAAACAATTACAATACAACAAGTTTGAAGCCTAACTTGAGTTGTGACAACAACAATGAGTTTTGTGGTTTTGATCTTCTGTTTTGAATCCGTCTTGGATTTTTTGTCTTTGGATCTTCGTTTCAATTGCAACAAGTTCATTGATCTTGATAACCTGAAACCAAGAGACAATAAATCTCTACTTGTTACAACTGTGTTGAATTGAGTGTTAGCACTATGTCCTTAAGACATTATTGTCCAGTATATATCCTTTTACGTTGATGGACAACTGTCTCGCAAGATAAAACAACATCAAACAAATGAGCAACTGAAACTCAAGTGTTTCACAAGAAGAATCTTTGAGTGTTTGAAAAATATGCTAGAGATGAAGAAGTTTAGAAAAATCTGAACTATATAAGAGTGAGATGTGTTCTACAATTGAGTCAATTGCCTCAATTTATAGCGTGTGTAAGATGACCTCTCATCTAGCCAACTAATGACAATCAATGGTCATGTAATGACACTTATGGAGAGGTGTTATTCAACCAAATAATGGCTGAATTAATGTGTCAATTTGTGGGGAATCAATGCCCCAAACCAGCCCAAAAGTCAGAAACTCTTCACCATCCGTCGACCAATCTGCCTCCGAAGCGTCGCGGCCCTTCACGGCTCTGTCGTGATTTCCGACTCTTTTCATATTTACACATCATACATTTCTTTCTTTATTCACCAACGTGGAACACATGTTATTTAACCAACGACCGTCCATCATTTCATGTCTCAAACGTTTACCCACTTACCAATATCTCTTTCATTAATGAAATTTATGAATATTTGGAACTACGTGTGTGGAAACGACGTTTTCGACGTGCGAGGTCTCAATTGTTCGAGTCATAAATAATGAGTTAAACTTAATTCCACTTTAGTAAATTTCAACAGTTTATTCCTATAACCACCAGAAGTGGTAATATTTCCATACTTTTGTTGTGATAACAATTAAAGATGTGTTAGAGAAAAATTCTCTATATTATATGCATGCCTCATTTGTTCCCGAAGTAGAAAATTCAGAAATCTGCTTCCGAAATAGCAAATTTAGAAATCTACTCCCGAAGTAGCAAAATCATAAGTCTGCTCCTGAAGTATCAAATTGTGAACTCTATTCCTTAAGTAATAAAACTTTGAACTCTATTACAGAAGTAGTAAAACTTTGAAAGTAGTAAAATTTTGTACTTTACTCCTGAAACAATAAATCTTTGAACTTTACACTTGAAGTAGTAAACTTAAAATATACTCTCGTAAAACTGTAAATTTTACTCTAGAAGTAATAAATCCCCCGAAGTAGTAAGGCTTTGAACTTTAGTTTTCAAAAAGTTCAACTTTGAAATTTACTTCTAAACTAGTAAAATAATGGAATTTTCTCACCAAAATTTGTTATGACTTTATAATGCATGTAAAGGTTTTTCTTAGTTTTCTGCAAGCTTCGATTTTAGTTATTTATGGTGGCTTCCAGATTTTTATATGAAGGTTAATATTCTACGCATATTTATATATTAGACTGTTATTATCGCACTAATTTTTAAGTAACTTATTTCAAGGTGTATTAATTCTATATTATGTAAATGTACGTGCTTGATTCAACTAGAGACAATATTGGATCATACTTAGTACCAATTATTATGCCAAGAAATAATTAAACAATAGCAATGGAGTATTTTATAGTCATAATTGAATATAACTTAGTTTGATGTCTTTCTCTGTCCTTTCATATGACATTTCATCCTTATGTTACATCTGATATTAGAAATATATGTTAGTCAACAGAAACACCAATTTTTTTAAAATTGGATCTCTGTAAGATAACTTTGAAGATTTGAGATTGTGTTATTATAGGATTGTCATGCTTGTGATTATGCTTTGTTCTGGGCCAAGGGTCTCCCGAAAACAACCGTTTTACCTACCAAGGTGGAGGTAAAGTTTGTGTATACTCTACCCTCCTGAAATCTCACTGTATGGAATTACAATGGGTATGTTGTTGTTGTTATCATACTAAAAAAATTATAAAGTGGATAATAATAGGTTCACTTAATTTCCATCAGAGTTTACAAGAAATATATTGGAGCAATTTTTGTTTGTGCTAGAGAAAAATAACGAGTTATTGAATATTATGTATGAAGAGCATCTAAATGACCAGGTTTCATTCCCCGAAGTGAATGAAGAAATAATACAATACACTTTCTGAAGAGATAAAATTATAAAGAATGTAAATGTTATTTTGTGATATGAAGGTCATTGTTGCACGTACCTGTCGCACATCAAATCATCTTGAATTTTTTTATTATGTATCATTCTAATGCAAAAGGATACAAATTTTGTAGAATACTTTCTACTATAACCACATTGATATATTATAACCACATTGATCTATTATTGTTATGGCCGCCGCTTTGATACAAAGTATTTGAATGTTAAAGGGCATTCTCCCCGAAGGAGATGCCTGAAATACTGAAGTTTAGAACTTACTTTTCATCGTTTATAAATTGTATTGTCTTTAAATTTCCATTTGATTTCTGTTTTCTTTCATAACACCAGTAATCAAATGTTCTTTCATGATACCATCAACATCTAAGCAATATTTGATGATATAATCCTAATATCAAGAGTTTCAGAAGAGCTAATTATTTGTTTACAAGAATCATGACACTAGTAGTGTTTAAATAATATTGTATTACAAAATTTAAATTGAAATCTCACGGAGAGGTTATCTATGATAGCCCCATTCATCCTATATCGTAATTGTTACGATCAGAACACAAATTATGATAAACCTGAGTTTACTAGCAATAAAATAGTTATCATATTGAGACTACAAATGATTAGAAGATTGAATATCTTCAAGTGCTACGGGTAAGAATTATGTATGTGAACTTTACCCGAGCTTGATGAGATCACATGCTACAAAAACCAGAATTTTATTGATATAAAATATCATGCAATAGTTAATCAGACATTTACTAACATAAATAGCACTCGTCGGGGTAAACTTGAAGTTTACTAGTACAAATAACTTTATCAATTGACGTGACAATTTTGATCGTCCTGATTTAAATCTGATGTGCTAAGTTTGTATTCGGAATATATTGAAGAACTAGAACATTCTTTAAGAATTAATTCACTTGTTCTCATGATAAGTTAATTACACCAGCTAATGTTGCGATTGCATTTTCTAAATTCTGAAAAATATAAAAGGTGAATAAGTGCCCGTTCACCTGCAATGTGATGTCTTAAATAGATGCATCTATGAGATGGTCATATGTGCATTTATTTTCAACCTGCAGTTTGATATTTACGAAGTTGTTTGCTCAAAATAATTGAGTTGAGAGCACCATTTTCAGATTATGTAATCAAGACAATTCATCTTGATATTGCTAGTTGATATTCAATTTGGTTTAGCATTGAATGCCCTCCAGTAGATAGCTAAACCATTGCATATGAGAATAAAATTTCATATGTTGGTCTGAGATATGGTACGTTGCATACAACGACATTTGTATGCTTCAGAGTTCAGACCAATAAATTAAGATACATTATCCCCTCATAATTGGTTTAAAGTTAGAAACCAAATATTTTCATTTAATAGTTTTTGTTGTGCGGTATATAATTAATGAATCTATCACGATGTACACAGATGGATTCCCCAAAGAAGGTGGAAATATATGTTAGTTTTTCTAACATAAGGGGGAGAGAATAAACAACTAAGAAATATGTTGTGCATGATAATCAGTATGATCCTCGTTCAATCGATAATTCAAGTCAAATGCTAGAAGCATTTGCTGACCAAAATATTTCATATTCCAGCTGCAAGATGCTCCTAAATGTCCCTGAAGGATAATGGTTTACAACATGCGTGAAACATGGTAGACAAATCGGTCCAAATGCAATAATCCTTAAAAAATGAGAGGAGCAAATTATCAAAATGATCATAATAAGGAGACAATGTGCTCTTGAAGAGCCTACGACATAACACTTCATAAAACCTCATACGAGGTTCAAGTACCTGAAAAATAATGAAGTGATAAGATCTTAGTAAGTATATTTAATTGCAAATCGATACAAAAGGATATCTCATCGACGATATCTTTGATACAATATTGTGTAATATTATGAGGATCTGAATTCTACGTCTCTTAAAGCATGTTGATGTAGAAATAATTACCAAGTACACGCATCTTGATAAGGGTAAATTTACTGGACATGTAGTTCTGTCATTAGAAGATGTCATGTAAATTAAATACTAAATGAAAATTGCCTCAACCTATATGGGTTACGTGACAAAATTATCTGATTTTTTTTAATAATTCAAAATGCCTAAAGCATATACAAGTTATTGAAAAATTTGTGTGTAATCCATAAATGGATTAAATGAACTAAGGTTGACGTATTGAAATCACCTTAATAAATATTTATTGATGAGGGGGTACAAAGATGACTCTGTTTACCCTCATCCCTTTATGATATTCAAAATCTTTCATAATGTTGTGTAAGTTGCTAACTTGAATATTATTAAAGCTTTTGAACAGTTTTCGAAAAGCAGTAGACTACCTGCTAAAAGAAGTTCAAATGAAAAAAATTATTTATCTTGTTATAACTATGAGTATTATATACTTTCTTCCTTACATGGAGATACTGAAATAAGATCAACTTCATATTGTCGATTTGATGAGATAATTTTTTCAAAATTAGGGGGAGAGAATAATGAAATAAAAAGGAAAATTTTGTGAAATAATTCTTCATTGTCTCATCTTTCTCCACGTGCTTTTATTTGTGAGCAAGAGGTCCAAAAGATTATGCACTTGCAGAAAATAGAACATCAAATGTCAGACACTGTTGGGTGATTTCCACGTGCTCACGCAAGTGTACGTATTGTTCACAAGTAGTATAGTCTGATAAGACCGAATATCGTCCTCAGAGACTGGTTTCTAATTACCGTTCATCTATTTTATGTTATCTATTTGCAATCGATAATAGAGTTGGTTTTTTTTGTTTAACTACTAGAATAATTGCAAGAATTAACTAAACTATTGAAGTTGTAATCCGTTATGAAGGAATTAGGGCTTCCAAAATCCTCGACTATCCACTCTATTCAATCCTTAATACAACTAGAATGACTTCTTCTTCTACGTTAAGATAGCGGTTAACTAGACTGTCTTATATTCCGGTTATGATATATAATCGCTCAACCCCAGTGCAGAACCCTTCTATATTTCTATGATAGGATTTACCACATAAGAGGATTAAGAACAGTAACCTTAATGCTACACAAGTATCGGGGTACTTTCGTCCGCGATTTTAACCTATGTCTATTCACCCTAAGATGATCATCTCGTGGCTATTGAGAACGAATTAAATCAGATGGTACATCATATCCAAATCTCTCCTCTCGGTTCTTGATTCGAAATTATATAGATTATGATAATTAGTGATCAATTAACTATCAAACATTCATACCAATTATTGAATAAATCTTAATCAAGTGAAGAAGAAATCAACTAATGCATTAAGTCATGAAATAGAGTTTCAAGCGATTCAAAAGGAAAGCCCTAATAAGTGTTTAGCTCCTAGCCATAGTCACGCTAAGAACTAATACAATTCCAAACATAAACTGAATTAAAAAGAAATAAAGAAAAGTATTGCGAACTAAAGTCTCCAATTGTAGCTTTCAATCCTTGCCCTGTGATGTGTTGTGTGTTAGAATGACACCCATTTCTCATAGAATAATCTCTAGTGCTTTTAGTATGTTGCAATTTTCGTGCCCTATGGACACTTCTGCTCCTGGCCAAATTAACCTCAGATTCTCGATTTCTGTATCGGCGCCGCGGCCCTGCAGACAGGCGCTGTGGTGCCCAAAGTTCTGTGGCTTCTCTGATATTTCGACGCCGCGGTCCTGTTGTTCGGCGCTGTCTGGCTTTCGTTCGGGTCTTCAATTTCTGTCCTTTTCGGCCTCAGATTCCTCCTTTTATGCCCATTTTTCGTTCTTTTTCGCCATTTTGCCTTTTTGAACCGCTGTGACTCAAAAGAAAGAAAAACAAACATAATACTATACTAAAAACAACAAAAACTAGTAAAAGACTAACTAAAAATGACTCAAAAAGCGTATACAAAATACGCTTAATAAATACCCCAAACTTAACCTTTGCTCGCCCTCGAGCAAAGATCAAAGCAGAAACAAATAACAAAAACAAATGACTCAAAGATTCAAATCACGCAGCTGCACAAGATTACTTAGAAACACATGAACGTCAGTTGGGATAATATGTAGGAACAAATGTAGCATGAATTTAGCAATATAGAATTTTAAGTCAGATATTTCGTAAATTCATTTCAGTCACAATCAATGGAAGCATGAATACCCAACCTATGCATGTCAATTTTATTTTCATTTTTTTCTCTAAGTTCCATAGGCATGTTTACTTTCTATTCTCCACTAATCATGGACGTACATACTAGAGATCTTCATGACTTGTCAGGATTGTAATGTAGGTTTAGGAAGGGGTAGATAAAAGTTGGCATTTAGACTCAAATTACGTACCATAAGCGTTTTTCTCATTCAATCATTTTGTCCTTATTTTTGGTATTCTTTTTCGTTCATACCTATCATTCCCCTCTTCTCTTTTTGAGAGTATGAAACACATTCACATAGGCACCCCCAAACTTAAACTTTTACATTTTTTTTTATTGGGGTGCATCATTTTTTCACTCTTTTTTCGTATTTCTTTTTTTACTCTTTTCATCTCTCTCTTCAATTACTGCTTATGGTACACAAGGGGACATGGGGTGTTGATCGGTGTATTTTATATACACCTTTTGAGTCAGTTTTAGTTAGTCTTTTGTCCCATTTTGCACAATTAAGTGTCGTATTAGGATAGTTTTTCTTTCTTTTGAGTCAAAGTGGTTAAAATGGCCAAATGGCGGAAAAAGAGGGAAAAAGAGGAGATGCCAGAGCTGGAAACAGAGAAAGTGGCGAACGAGGGAAAAATCAAGACCAGCGCCGCGGCGCCTCCTGCAGTCAAAAGCAGGGTCGCGACGCCCACTATCCAGAGAGTCGAAGACTGTGTGCACACGCCTCGCAGCAAAAGCAGGGCCGCGGTGCCTAAACATCCGCGGAGCAACAGAAGATACTGGCGCGCGCTGCCGAGCAGATATCGGGCCGCGGCCCAAAACACCCGACGGACAGAACTTTCGCCGCGCTGCCTGCAGGTGCGCGCCAACGCGGAAAAATTAGGTCTTTGACGAAAATGCAGGTCGCCTGAAGAAAAAGAGGAGGCGGTTTGCTTTATAAAAGGATAACCCTAGACAGCTTTTAAGGTTCCCTTCGCACAACACAAGACTTTGGCTTGGAGATTGGATACCATTAGTTTAGTAATTTCTTTTCCTTTTCTTTACTTTATTTCGATTTTATGATGAACTTGGAATTAGTTCTTGTCATATTTATGGCTAGGAACTAATTCTCTTATAAGACTTTCCATGTTGAATTGCTAGAAACTTATGTTATAAATTAATGCATGCTTATGGTTATTTTTCTTATTGTGAGATCTATCCGATAATTGAGTTGAATTCTTGGTAATTAATTGACAATTAATTATCACTATATGATTTCTAATCGATTCGAAAGGGAATTGTGAATATCTTTGTAAGTTGGGTAGACGGTCTTGAATTGGGGATGAAAATACCTCAATTATTTATGTAGCGTTGATGAGAGGCTTAACAACCCTAATTTTGCGCATTGTGCGTGACGGTCAACTAGGTTTTTGTTCTTAATCCTCCTATAAAGTTATCCTTATCACCGAAAGGTAGGTAAGGTGCGATACTGGGGTTGAGTGTTTATATAACCCTAACGGGAGTATAAAACGATTTCATAAACCTGCTTTCTCCTAAAGAAGAATACCATAAGTTAATGCATTAGTAAGTAACATAAGCGGATAGTAAGGATACATGGAAGCCCTATTCTCATCACCACTGAAGTAAATCTTTATATTAAAATAGCTTGCATAATTAGTAGTTATAAACAACAAATCAATCATAAATTCACCAAATAGATACTAGAAAATAGATAGTTGGTAATTGAACCCTAATCCTTGTGGACGATATTCGGTCTTACTAAGACTATATTACTTGTCACGATAACGTGCACTTGCGTTTAAAGTGTGCATCTTACCGCGCATCAAGTTTTTGGCGCCGTTGCCGGGGATTAGGCAATAGTTCAATATCAAATTTGTCTATTTTTAATTTCTAATTTGGTTTTTATTTTAATTTTTAATTTTTACGTTTTTCTTTTGAAAATTCGAGGTGCCGTGATTTGTTGTCTGTTTTTGATCTATTTCAGGAAGTCAGTTTATGCGAAGGAGAAGAGGAGCGAACACTCTTGTTCCGCTTCAATCCGTAAATTGAGAAAACACGTAAATGCGAGAAAGAATCGGATTGCAACCTTGTTAGAGATGAGCGGCGTTGAACAACAACGGGATGGGAGAAGGGTTAGGAGAGAATCAACCCCGTCCGTAAATACCTAGGCAAGCGCCGATAGGCGTGGAAGAGAGAGTCCAAGTCCAGCCGAGCGGTTTGGAAGACTATGTGTTGCCAAGAGTAAATGGAGCACAGACATGCATTAGGCTCCCTGCAATAGGAGCTAACAACTTCGAGATAAAACCAGCAATTCTGAGCATGGTACAGCACACAGTGCAATTCGGAGGATCGCTGCCGAGGATCGGATCACATATGCACATAGCTAATTTCTTGGAGCTATGTGCAACGTTCGATATAACGGCGTTCATCGATGATGCCGTCAGTTGAGGCTTTTTCCTTCTCACTTAGGGATAGAGCAAAAGTATGGTTGAATTCCTGCGCCGATTCGATTTTTACATGGCAAGAGCTGGCACATAAATTCCTAGCCAAGTTCTTTCCCCCGTGTAAAGCAGCAAAATTGAGAGGGGAGTTGAACAACTTTTACCAAGCAAATGGAGAGTCCTTATATGAAGCTTGGGAAAGGTTCAAAGATCTACAGAGAAAGTGCCCACACCATTGCATTGAGTTGTGGAACTTGGTCCACATCTTCTACAACGGCCGAGCAAGACAACCGAACCATCATAGATGCAAGGGTGGAGCATTCATGAGGAAAACAGCCCACGGCGCTCATGAGTTATTAGAAGATATGGCCACTAACAACCGTGTCTCAAGAGAGGTCGACAAATGGGAGAAGAACAGGGAGTCCACGAAATAGATGCTATCACGCCTTGAATGCCCAGTGGCCCTTCTAGCGAAACAACAAAGAACATACCGGTCATGAATGCGATACAGATGCCTAAAAGTCATGAGATATGTGGTGGCCCACATACATTTGATAGGTGTCCTTCAATGATCCCAACAATATACCCATGGAGCAGCAGAGTGTCGGGCCATAGGTAATTATCGAGGCAATGTAACAACCCCTACTCCAACACTTATAATCCGTGGAGGAACCACCCAAATTTCATGGAGAGGAGACCAGGGCAGCAGAATCCAGCAGACCGCACCAAGGGCGCAGACCGCATCATACGGGCAGCAGAACGATAGGCGATGCAGCGCAGAGCGAATCAGCAACCCTTCATTCAAGCCCCACGCCTCAGCGGTTGATGCACCGGTTCAAAGAAGAAAAGCGGATGAGCTGAGCAACAGATAACACTTGCAACGCCTGACGCAGATTCATGAAGCTAGATCCTCGTTCGAAACTTGAGACACAGTGGGTCACTAGCAAAACAGCAAACAAAGAAACGAGGACATTGCCAAGCAATACAGAGGTAAATCCGAGGAAGCGATGTCGCGATGCGGTTGAAGTGGAAGGCGATTGAGCAAGAGCCACCTCGATGAGTTGAGAATAAAGCAGAGTTAGAAAAAGAGAAGGTGATTGAGCCTAGCCCAACAGTAGAGAATACTCCAGAGAAGGAGTATACATAGAAGATCTCTTTCCCCCAGAGACTACAGCGAAAGACGGTTGATAAACAATTCTCCAAATTTTTGGAGACATTGAAAAGTCGTATCAACATACCTTTCATAGAAGCATTAGAGCGGATGCCCTCCTATTTCAAGTTTATGAAGGAGATTTTGGGGAAAAGAAGAAAGGTGGCGAATACGAAATAGTCGCACTAACAGAAGAATGTAGTGCTATCTTGCAGAAAAAGTTGCCACCAAAGCTAAAAGATCCAGGGAGCTTTACACTACCTTGCACAGTGGGCAGGGTAACTTGCAACAGAGCTCTATGTGATTTAGGGGCAAGTATAAATCTAATGCCCCTATCAGTATTTAAAAGATTGGAGTTGGGTGAAGCCAAACCAACCACAGTAAGCCTGCAACTAGCCGACAGGACAGTGATTCATCCGAGAGGCAAGATCGAGGACGTGATTGTGAAAGTGGGAAAATTCTTCTTTCCTGCAGACTTCCTCATTCTTGATATGGAAGAAGACGCGGAAATCCCTATCATATTGGGGAAGCCATTCCTAGCAACGGGGCGAGCTTTGATTGATGTTGAAAGAAGAGAACTAACACTAAGGGTGGAGTCTGAAGAAATGGTGTTTAAAGTTTTTAAACACGTCATTGAGCCACCAACAGTGAGTGGGTTCTTTGCAATCAGCACCATCAAGCCCCCATGCGAGCCAATACAAGTCAATCAGAGAGCGATGAGCCCAAGAAAGCAGGCATGGTTTGCTGAAATGCCACTAAAGGAGGTAAGTATTCCTGAACTCCCCCTTACTGATAATGCTAAGAAGAAGAAAAAGAAAACGCCAAATGTGGAGGAAATGGATAGGTTGGGGCTTAATCCACCGTGGTTATTAAGGATAAGGAACTTGCGTCCGCTAAAAGACGTTAAAGACGCTACTGGGAGGCAACCCAGCGTTTTCAATTATGATTATTTTAATTTACGTCTTGATTTATTTTATTTTGTCTAAACGATCTCACGGTCTTGGGTTCTTGTGTTTGTCTTTGTGATTGATAGGTACAGGGGAATAAAATGAAGGCGAAATCAAGAAAAGCAATTTCCAAAAAGCGGTAGCCATACGCTGTGAGCAGGGTCATGGCGCAAAAGAATCAACAGCGCAGTGTAGGCCATGGCTAAAAATTCGAAAAATTTGTTAAATTTAGCGCCATGCGCCAGAATGTGGCGCAGAAAGTCCCGGGCGAGCTTGAAGATTAGCCGCGCTAAAAGCAGGCATGCACCGGCGGGAATCGAAACTTAAAAACGCCAAAATCAGATTTTCCCAATTCCAAATTCAAAAACCTAACCTTCCCTCTCCAAAAACCCACGAAATTCTAGAAATTTGCCCACAAATCCTCCACAAATCCAACCCAACCACAACCTAAACTCTTAAATTCCGAAAAAACCCTTAGCCATCTCAACCAACAAAGCTCCATTCCATAGCCTCAAACCACCAATTGAAACAAGGACAAGCTTGAATCTTCTCATAAAAAGGTAATCCTTTCTGTTTCGAGTCCTTTACTAAAGTCACAGGAGGTAGTAGTTTGAAGGAGTATTGTAGTTGAAGTAGTTTGGGTACTGAAAAGTTGATTGTGAAGTTTGGAGAAGAGAGTAGAAAAAGAGTGTGGGTATTGGGTAGAAAAGTTGAAGTTTGGGGGTATTGTGTTCGCTGCTAGTTGTCAATTGTGTAGGAAACATTTGTGCCACTAAATTGAAAAGCTCCATAAAACTATTTTAAACCATGGCCACCAGGAAGAGAAGAGGCTCCACATCCACCCCAACCCCACAATACGATGAAAATAGGTTTGTGAGCTACGAAGCCTTCCAAAGATACAAAAAGCTTGATACCAGACCCATAATACCAGAAAGGGGAATGGACTACCAGAGGGAGTCATATGGGGAAGAAGATGTTTATGAGCCCATTCGGGCGATGATTGAGTTAAGGGAGTGGGGAAAATTTGTGAACCCAGAGAAGATAGCACCAGTAAACACAACAATGGTGCGTGAATTTTATGCCAATTTTCCGGAGAAGGTGGAAAGGGGATGCTTTGTAAGGGGACGTTATGTGCCTGTGACAGCAGAGGATATAAATATACAATTGAAAACAGTTGATGTTGAAGAAAGAAGTGATTGGAATCACTTTAGAACATGGTCTAGAAGCATTGACCACATCGACTGGAATGCCGTTGCAGACACCGTGAGCTACCATGGGGCTGTTTTTGATATTGGAAGAAATGGGTCAAGAGCACTGAACAGGTGCCAATTCAACAAAGTAGCCAAAGGTTGGCTATATTTCATCGGCCAGCGTGATTCCATCCACGACTTCACCAGAGTGCCGGAGGATGAGATTAAAGCGATATATGGAATTATGAGGGGGTTGACGATTGATGTGGGGAAAGAAATAGTGCAGAGCATTGAGGAGATCAACAGGTTGGTAACAACAGGCGGATTAGGACATGGCTCAGTTATCACCAAGCTATGTCACATGAGTGCGGTCCCAAAACTACCCACTGACACTCATGAGAGAAACCAACTGCCCGTGTCCTATGGGATAGTGCACTCTTTCCCAGACCCAAGCCCCCCAGCAGCCAGACGGAGAGTACAACCAGCAGCAGCAACAGCAGCAGAGGCCGCCATGGACGAAGATGAGCCTGAAATAGGGGCTCAATATGAGGCAGGACCTAGCCACCGGCCAACCACAGGAGCAGAACCTCCAACGCCCACGATGGAGCAATTGTATCAAAATCATATGAGGATGATGCAGACCTTGGACACAGTAGTACAAGGACAGCAAGAAACAAGGTAACAAATCAACGAGTTGAGTTCCTTGTTCAACCAATGGTCGATGCATTATCCACCGCCACCGCCACCATTTTAGCCAAAGTTTGTAAGTGTCTTATTTCTTTTACTGTCTTTGAGTCTACACACATTGGGGACAATGTGTGATTTAAGTTTGGGGGTGTTTTCTTTATGTGTCATGTTATGTTTTACTTAAGTCTTTTTGATTGTTTTTATGTTTATTTTGAGTCACCAAATTTTTTTCTTTTTAAGTCATAATTGTCTGTCAAAGATCATGTATGATGTAGTTGCTAGAAACACCTAGTGAAGTAAGGTGAAATAATGTAAAGGAATTGAAGCAACTATCTAAACACCTAAGTTAGATATGCCAAAAACTCACAGAATCTGTCTATTTGGAGTTTCTTGCTTGAGTTATGCATGCTAAATGATAAATACTTATGTGTTATGATTGCTTGCTATTTGAGGCGAAATAGTTAGGATATGCATGTTAGGGAGATGACTCAGACATTTCTTTGATAACCAATTCTTACCATTCTTTTCTATCCCGTACTTTAAAAATATCCCTAGTCAGTCCCATTGAGCCTAAATTTGAAACTTCTTCTTTGACACCCTATATTCCCACAAATTGTACCATAAGTGAAAATATGAAATAGTGGAATACATTGTGTTAAAAAAGAGACAAAAAGAGTGAATAAGTCTGTTGCACCCCAATACAAAAGTAATAAGAAATATGCAAAAGCCTAAGTTTGGGGGTGCTTGTCATTATATACTTCACTCTCCCAAAACAAAAGAGGGGAAAGATAGAATCGAAATGAAGAAAAGAACAAAAAAAAAAAAAAAGGGAAATACTGAAAAGCAAAAGAGCTTATGTTACACGAAATGAGCCTAAATAGCCTATTTTTACCTACCTATACCTAAGCCTACATTACAACCCTTAAAAGTCCTGAAGATCTCTTTTATGCATATCCAGAATTAGTGAAGAATAGCAAGTAAGCATGCCATAGGAATTCTTGAATTTATATGCATGGTTTAGTATATTGACTTCCATTAAGCATGATGAATATGAGTTTGCGAAATATTTAGCTTTATGTGTTTAGTGTGCTGAAATTTCATGCTATATGTTCCTGCATATTATTTTGCTAACCTTCATGTTTTTCTAGTTAACACTAATGCAGCAAAAGTGATCAATGACAGTGAGTTTTATTTTTCGTTCCTTTGAGTCTTTTATTTTATTTCTTTCTATCTTTGCTCGAGGGCGAGCAAAGGTTAAGTTTGGGGGTATTGGATCGGTGTATTTTATATACACCTTTTGAGTCAGTTTTAGTTAGTCTTTTGTCCCATTTTGCACAATTAAGTGTCGTATTAGGATAATTTTTCTTTCTTTTGAGTCAAAGTGGTTAAAATGGCCAAATGGCGGAAAAAGAGCAAAAAGAGGGCAAAAGAGGAGATGCCAGAGCTGGAAACAGAGAAAGTGGCGACCGAGGGAAAAATCAAGACCAGCGCCGCGGCGCCTCCTGCAGTCAAAGCGAGCGGCGCGCACTATCCGAGAGGTCGAAGACTCGTCGCCGCCGCCTCGACAAAGCAGGCGCGGCGCGCTAAACATCCGAGAGATACAGAAGATCTGCCGCGGCGCCTCGAACATGCGAGATATCGGCCGCGGCGCCAAACACCCGGGATTGCGGAACTTTGCACGCGCTGCGCAGGCCGCGCGCCGACGCGGAAAAATTAGATCTTTTGACAAAAATCTGGGCCAGGCCTGAAGGAAAAGAGGGAGGCGGTTTGCAGCCTATAAAAGGAGAACCCTAGGCAGTTTTTAAGGGTTCCCCTTCTTGCACAACACAAGACTTTGGCTTGGAGATTGGATACCATTAGTTTAGTAATTTCTTTTCCTTTTCTTTACTTTATTTCAGTTTTTATGATGAACTTTGAATTAGTTCTTGTCATATTTATGGCTAGGAACTAATTCTCTTATAGGGCTTTCCATGTTGAATTGCTAGATACTTATGTTATAAATTAATGCATGCTTATGGTTATTTTTCTTATTGTGAGATCTATCCAATAATTGAGTTGAATTCTTGGTAATTAATTGACAACTAATTATCACTATATGATTTCTAATCAGATTCTGAAAAGGGGGGATTGTGAATATGCTGTAAGTTGGGTAGACATTCTTGGATTGGGGATGAAAATACCTCAATTATTTATGTAGCGTTGATGAGAGGCTTAACAACCCTAATTTTGCGCATTGTGCGTGACGGTCAACTAGGTTTTTGTTCTTAATCCTCCTATAAAGTTATCCTTATCAGCGAAAGTTAGGTAAGGTGCGATACTGGGGTTGAGTGTTTATATAACCCTAACGGGAGTATAAAACGATTTCGTAAACCTGCTTTCTCCTAAAGAAGAATACCATAAGTTAATGCATTAGTAAGTAGCATAAGCGGATAGTAAGGATACATGGAAACCCTATTCTCATCACCACTGAAATAAATCTTTATATTAAAATAGCTTGCATAATTCGTAGTTATAAACAACAAATCAATCATAAATTCACCAAATAGATACTAGAAAATAGATAGTTGGTAATTGAACCCTAATCCTTGTGGACGATATTCGGTCTTACTAAGACTATATTACTTGTCACGATAACGTGCACTTGCGTTTAAAGTGTGTGCATCTTACCGCACATCAGGTGTCAAAGAAATAACTTCTATTTTAGGCTCAAATGGGCTAACTAGGGATACAATTTATTGTCAAGGTAGGTAATGAAGGGTAAGAAGGGTTAACAAAGAAATGTCTGAATCATTTCCCTAACATGTACATCCTAACTATTTCGCCTCAAATAACAAGCAGCAGACATCACAGATGTTTTTCACAATTGACAATACACAGGCTAAGCACATAATACTCAAAATAATCAGGTTTTCATGAATCTTTGACATATCTAACTTAAACACACAAATTTTAGCTTCTCATTCCCTTACATTATCCCACTTAATTCATTAGGTGTTCCAAGTAAACACAACATGCATGATCATAAAAAAAAAATTGACTCATATAAGACACAAAAAAAACAAAAAAAACTCAAAGATAGACACACAAAAATAAAATAAAATAAAATAAGAACTCCCCCCAAACTTAAACGACACATTATCCCAAATGTGTAAGATTCAAAAATAAAAGGGACGACTTACAGACAATAGCGGTTCAAAATGGTGGTGGCGGCGGCGGATACTGCATTTCAGAGAAATTTCTCATTGGCGTCGCGGCCCCTCTATAACTTCTGCAGTCTCCGAGAACTTTCGGCGCCGCGGCTCTGCATCGATTTCCTGCCTTTCACGTTATTTCGTGCTTCAGGTACAATTCTTTCACCTGTCATCACAACGCAACAAAAATACCGAAAGTGAGACTGTTCTATTTAAACTAAATTGCATAATTTAAACATTGGGTTGCCTCCCAAGTAGCGCTGTCTTTTACGTCTTTTAGCCAGACGCAGATTCCTCTTCACTGTGGTTTGAGACGGATAGCAGAGTTGCTTTGTTCCATGTCATTCAATAAGTATGGTTTCACTCTCTGTCCATTCACTTTGAATGAAACACCTTCTTTCCCTCTCAGTTCGACTGCACCATAGGGGAAAACTTTTTCCACAACGAATGGCCCTGACCACCTGGACTTTAACTTGCATGGGAACAATCTAAGCCTTGAGTTGAATATGAGTACTTTTTGCTCAGGGTGTAGCTCTTTCAGGATCAAGTTCTTGTCGTGCCATGCTGTTACGACCCGACCGGCCGCGATCGGTACTCACCGGTACTGCCGGTATACATCAGAGAATAGCAGCGGAACATACATAACACATAACTTATAAAAAGGTAAACATCATTGGCCAGCCGATAAGGCTGCCTTCCATAAAACATACTTAAATAAAAGTATGGCAGTACAACTGGTTCTTATAGCCCAAAACACATATGTGACCACAGACCTCTAAAGATAACAATTGTGGCGGGACAGGGCCCCGCCATACCCTGAATGTACAAAATACCTATAGCATCGGGGAATATCCGTACCAATAAACAAGCTTCCGGAGGAATGGAGCTTCTGACACCGGAACAGTGATCCTAAGAACGAGGATCCACAATCGCTTACCTGCGGCATGAACGCAGCCCCCAAGGAAGGGGGTCAGTACACAATATGTACCAAGTATGTAAAGCTGGAAAATACTGTAATAATGATATCATAAGTCTAGAAGTAAACTGGAGTCATGGAAGACAAACAAAATACCTTTTACTGTTCCTTACTAACAATGAGAGTGACAAGTGTGTATAATACTGCATAAAATAGGGGCCTCATGATCAAAACAGGTACTCGCCCAGAGTATCAATAAGCACCCTACTCGCGGGACTATTTCACCCGCATAGGTCCTGTGGACCCGCATGAGGTATTCTCGCATAGTCAGACTACCGCATTTGAGACTATTTCACCCGCATAAGCCCATAAGGACTCGCATGAGGTATTCCTCGCGTCGTGGGTAGCAAATCCACGGAATTGGTATAACGATCTTGGGGACTTACCCTCGGATATACTCTTACCCCGGCGGATGATATAACGATCTGGGACTTACCCTCGATATACTCTTACACCGGCGGATGGTATAACGATCTTGGGGACTTACCCTCGATATACTCTACACCGGAGAAGGTGGTATGACGATCTTGGGGCTTGCCCTCGCATACATACTCTACCCCAGAGAAGGTGGTATAACGATCTTGGGGCTTGCCGCTCGATATACTCTTACCCTAGCTCAAATCACATCATATCATAATCATAAATAAGTTAAGAAAACTTATAACTTCTTATTAGTCTTGTTCATATACCCTCTCATTTTAGTTTACTTAAGGCACTTAATCATATCTTTAATAAAAGAAAACCGGGAATTTAACCCAAGTACTACATACTTCAACTCTTTTAGAAGTGAATCTTTTTCATACATAAAACCTTTGGGCAATTGATGCCTTAAAATCAATTTGCCTTTCATAAATCAAATCATTTGTCCTTACTTGTCTTACTTAGAGTAAACCTCTTCTCATTAATCTTTTATAAAGCTAATAAACCAACTTCCCATAAAGTTGTTATATAACCCTTCACTTTAGTAAAATTACACTTTTCCCCTAACCAAGGGACTTATACATTCTTAAAACGAAACAAGTCTTTATATACTTAAAACAAGTAAGAATACCAAATCTTGTACGTCTACCGTACTACATAGTTACATCTATTCATGCTCAAGAGATAGGAAAGCTCCACATACCTCTTCGGTCAATCCACTTGCTAAGTCCAACTACCGCAAGTAATATGTCAACCTATAATAACCATAATGCGTTTATTAACCTCTAATTTCAATGTAGAAACAATCTAAGTTCAAAGCCCCTAATTCTATGGAAAATTGGGCAGCATTTCCTTTGTTTCTACATACTTTGCCACCTTTCTCAAGGCCGAATTCAACATCCAAATGCCACATTTAAGGCTCAACAATCCAAACATATCAAAGGGGATTACACACCTAAACTTGGGTGTGTAAAATTCTGCCCCAAAAGGTACAACAATTCACTTAACAATTCTAAAGTAGTTTTTAGGCTACAACATGCTCATAATATCTTTTTAGCCAATTCTTTCATATCCAAACCACATTTCTTACATGCAAGGATTCTAAGTGCATTATTTACTACTACACATCCCTTTTTCTTCACATGCCACATTAATAACTAACCATAAGAGAAGAAGTGTTACCTTAAAGATTTAGCCAAACTTATTCCAACAATTTTGCTAGCCTCCTTTCCAAGAACACCACCACAATAACACCAACAAGCTAGCCACAAGTTTCCTTCTTGTTCTTAACTTTTCAGATTTTTCTTAGGCTTGAATTCCTCTTGGAATTTTAGAGAGAAGTGGGAGCTTAGGCTTAGAGAGAGAGAGAGATTGAAAGATGACCAAGTCTTGAAGACTTGGTCAATATAAGGCATGCAAGAAAATCAGATGGGGGGAGGACACTTGTCACCCTCCCATGGCCTTTTTAAAAGAGAAAATCAGATTTTCCTAAGTTTTTCCGCCTGGAATCCGCCGCGCCGCTCTGCCTCGGAACTCGCGGACTCTCCGCGCTGCGCTGTCGCTGTCCGCGCTGCTGCAGAATCTCGACCTCGATTTCCGCGCCAGCGCCTGCATCCGCGCCGCGCCTGCATCCGCGCCGCGCTCGCCGCTTTGTCCGAAACACATTTATATCCAACTGCGCACTGAACTTGTAACTCTCATAACTTTCTACTACGACGTCCTATCGACGAAAGGTTGGTTGCGTTGGAATTTAGACTCAACGAACTACGCCCTAGGCCTTTGAAACACTTAGGAACTCTCAATGTACTGGGTCATAACCCGCCTCAAAGTTGACTAAAACCTTTCGGGAACAATCCGTCAACCTATCCTTTGAAAATTTTAAGTCTTATATGCTTTCGTACGCTCTCATACATAGGGTCAAAACTACGGGGTATAACATTCTCCCCCCCTTAGAAACATTCATCCCGAATGTTCCTTCTAGGCTTACTCAAATCACAATATCGACCTAGACCCTCTTAACTATTCTTTTGCAAATAAAGAAGCTCCACGAGCCACAACATACTTAAGCGTAAATGCTAAATCAAACTAACAAGCAGGAAAGTGGGTTACCTGGAGGTATAGGAAATAGGTGAGGGTACTTCTTCATCATATCATCCTCTGCTTCCCACGTCATTTCCTCTCTGTTATCGTTCCGCCATAAGACCTTGACGGAAGCCACGTCCTTCGTCCGAAGTCGACTAACCTGTCGATCGAGTATCGCTATGGGACTCTCCTCATACGATAACTCCTATGTCACTTGGACATCATGAACCGGGTGCACTCTAGATGGATCTTCAATACATTTCCGTAACATGGACACATGGAAAACTGGGTGTACCGCCTCCAAATCGGACGGTAGATCTAACTCATAGGAAACCTTGCCTACCCTACGGACAATCTGATACGGCCCAATGTACCTTGGGCTAAGTTTCCCTTTCTTCCCAAACCTCATCACGCCCTTCATGGGCGATACCTTTAGGAAAATCCAATCATCTATCTCAAATTCCAAGTGTCGACGCCGATGATCTGCATACGACTTCTGCCGACTCTGAGCTGCCAACAACCGCTCCTGGATAAGCTTCACCTTATCCACTGCCTGCTGAACCAAATCTGGCCCGACTAACTGCACTTCTCCCACTTCAAACCAACCTATCGGTGACCTGCACTTCCTCCCATATAAGGCCTCATAAGGCGCCATCTGGATACTGGAATGGTAGCTGTTGTTGTAAGCAAACTCCACAAGAGGTAAATGATCCTCCCAGCTACCCCTGAAATCAATAACACAAGCCCGCAGCATATCCTCAAGTGTCTGGATAGTGCGCTCGGCCTGCCCGTCGGTCTGAGGATGAAACGCCGTACTGAGACTCACCTGTGTCCCTAATCCCTTCTGGAAAGACCTCCAGAAGTTAGCCAGAATCGGGCTCTCATCTGAAATAATCGATATAGGAACTCCGTGCAGTCTCACGATCTCTCTTATATACAGTCTAGCATAATCCTCAGCCGAAAAAGTCGTCCTGACTGGGAGAAAATGGGCTGATTTCGTCAACCTGTCGACAATAACCCAAATAGAATCATGCTTCCTCTGAGTGGAAGGTAACCCTGTAATAAAATCCATATTTACCACCTCCCACTTCCAAGTCGGAATATCAATAGCCTGCAACAGCCCACCGGGCTTCTGGTGCTCAACCTTAACCTGTTGACAATTCGGGCACTGCGCCACGAACTCCGCAACGTCCCTCTTTAGGCCATCCCACCAATACACGCATCTGAGGTCATGATACATCTTAGTCGACCCCGGATGAATAGAATAACGAGCACTGTGTGCCTCCCTGAACCCATCGACGGTCCTGTACATCGGGAACACACAACCGCCTCAAATCTTAGCACCCCATCAGTGCTACCTCAAATGAACTTCTCTTTCGAACAGCGTCTCGATACCGTACCAAAATCGGATCCTCATACGTCGCCTCTTCACTCGATGATGGAAGACTCGGCAACCTCTCGAACCCAATTCCATCACTATCGAATCAACCAAACGAACCCCAAGGCTCGCTACCGATGTAACTCTCGGACCATATCCTCTTCCCCGTCAGACATCGCATGCACTACCCATCGATCTGCGACTAAGGGCATCTGCAACTATATTGGCCTTCCCTGGGTGGTATAGAATATCAACATCGTAATCCTTAAGTAGCTCCAACCACCGTCTCTGTCGCAAGTTCAGCTCCCTCTGACTGAAGATATACTGGAGACTCTTGTGGTCTGTGTAAATGCCCATATGAACTCCATATAAATAATGTCTCCAGATCTTCAAGGCATGAATCACTGCTGCCAACTCCAAGTCATGTGTGGGATAGTTCTTCTCATGCTTCATAAGCTGTCGAGATGCATAAGCTATAACTCTGCCGTGTTGCATCAGCACGCACCCAAGCCCGACACCTGACGCGTCACAATAAACCACATATCCATCTAAACCCTCTGAAAGAGTAAGAACTGGGGCGGTCGTCAATTTCTTCTTTAGCAACTGGAAGCTTTCCTCACAAGTATCCGTCCACCGGAACATAGATGCTTTCTGAGTCAGCTTAGTCAAATGTGCTGAAATAGAAGCAAACTTCTCCACAAACCTCCGATAATAACCTGCAAGGCCCAAAAGTCGCGCACTCCGTCTGTAGTGGTCCGCCAAGTCTTGATCGCTTCAATTTGCCAGACAACCCGACTACCATCGGCCCCGATAATATGCCCTAAGAAAGCCACTGAAGCTAACCAGAACTCGCACTTCGAGAACTTGGCATACAACTGCCGATCTCGGAGGACTCCCAATACCGTCCTCAAATGATCTCAGATGCTCTCGCTCAGGCGCGAATACACCAAGATATAATCAATAAACACTATAACGAACATATCCAAGAATGGCTGAACACCCTATTCATCAAATCCATGAATATCGTTGGGGCGTTGTCAACCCAAAGACATTACCACTGAACTCATAGTGCCCATACAGGTCCTGAATGCGATCTTGGGATATCTATCTCTAACTCGCACTGATGATAACTGCATCGCATGTCTATTTTGGAAAAACACCTTGCACCCTGCAACTGGTCAAACAAATCATCAATCCTGGGGAGGGGATATCTGTTCTTGATAGTTACATTGTTTAGCTGCCTGTAATCAATACACATACGCAACGTCCCATCCTTCTTCTTTACAAATAACACTGGCGCTCCCCAAGGAGAAACACTTGGCCTAATAAAACCTTTCTCCAGCAAATCTTTCAGCTGGTCCTTCAATTCATTCAACTCAGCAGGTGCCATCCTGTATGGCGGAATAGATATCGGTCGAGTGTCTGGTGCCAAATCAATTCTAAACTCAATCTCCCTCTCAGGAGGGATACCCGGAAGCTCGTCTGGGAATACGTCTGGAAACTCTCTAACGACCGGACCGATCAAGGTCCGGTATTTCAAATTTGTCGAATACCCGAACCATATGGTAGATATACCCTTTCCGCACCATCTTCCTAGCCTTGAGGTAAGAAATAAACTTACCCCTCGGAGATGCAGTATTCCCCTTCCACTCGATAACCGACTCACCAGAAAACTGGAACCGAATTAATCTCTCTCTACAGTCCACATTGGCATAGCAAGATGCCAGCCAATCCATACCCATAATCACATCAAAGTCTGTCATATCCAACTCTATCAAGTCGCCAGAGTCCGACGATCGCCTATAGTCACTGGGCAAGCCTTATATACCCGCTCAGCTATCACTGAATCACCTACTGGCGTAGCCACCTCAAAAGGTCTTATGGACTCGGGCTCTATCCCTACTCTACTGGAAATATGAGGAGATATATAGGACAAGGTAGAACCTGGATCTATCAAAGCATATACATCACATCAAGAAACCAACAATGTACCGGTGACGACATCTGGTGACGCCTCCTGGTCCTGACGGCTGGACATAGCATATATGCGGTTCTGAGGACCGCTAGAACTGGAACCCCTACCACGACCTCTGCCGCGCCATCGCCCATAAGTACCACGCCTCCGGGCGTCTAACCATCGAAGATGAAGATCCAAAGAATGCACCGTCGGTGAACCATAACGCTTACGCCGCTGGGACGGACAATCTTCTTCGATGGCCTGCTGCCACAAGAGTAACACGCTCCCGAACCCATACGACACTCGCCCGGATGAGACCTACCACATCGAACGCACCGAGAGGTAGGTGATCTCGATTGGTGACGGCCGCCTCCTCGAAACCACGAAGTCCGGAGCCACGACCGCCTCAATAACCCGGTGATCGGACCTCCCGCCGAAATCGAGAAGGAGCACTCGTCTTGGCCGGAATGTGGACCTAGTTCGCTGCCGAGGCCGCCGCCAAAACCGCCACGAGACCTGTCGCTGCCTGCCTCGGGCTGTCCCAAATCTAACTGATCCTGCCTCTGTCCTCAATCTCGCGCAGACGCTGCATCTCCGCAATATCCATCCCTGGCTGAAGAGCCACCCCCAAGCATGCAGTAATCATATGACGGTCTAACCCCATCACATATCGATGAACCCTGTCTGCCATGTCAGCTACAATGGTGTGAGCATATCTGGCCAAGGAGTCAAACTCCAGGCTATACTCCCTGATAGTCCTCCTGTCTTGCCTCAAGGTCAAAAATCTATCTACCCGGGCTCTCCTCATCTCAGGAGGCAAGAAGTGGTCTAGGAACGCCTCTGCGAACTCCTCCTAAACAGCTGGAAGAGCATCCTCACCTCTCGACAACACCCATGACTCAAACCAGTTCAACGCAATATCGCGTAACCGGTAAGAAGCTAGTATAACAGACTCAGTCTCCGATGCCCTACACCTGCATGGTCCGCTGTAACTGCCGGATAAACTCCTGAGGATCCTCCTCAAATCTCGAACCATAGAACTCGGGTGGGTGACAACCCAGGAAATCCCGAATCCAGAATCGTCGACTCTAGGTTGGCACACTCGCCTCCGCTTGCCGCTTCTTCCACTATGCCGTCAAGAATCGAATCTATTCCCCGTAATCTCTATACTCGGACCACGATCATGGATGGAGGCTCCGCATCGCGGTCTCGTGAGCCGCTCACGCCTCGAAATCTGCTGAGGCTGGCGACGACGTGGAACTCGCCGCCCTAAACATCATCTCTGGTAAGGACTGGCCTGTGCCCTCGTAACTCTCTGCGTCCCACTAGCAGCACCCTCAGCTGCTTTGCCCTTCTGGGCCGCGGTTGCCTTGCGTGGAGGCATAACTGATACATAAAGGAAAACATCAGAGGAGGTTCAACCTATAACTCAGCTCTATTGCACGATCTTAGAATGAAAGAATAGAAACCAATCCTAAATGTCCTGCAGCCTCCTGATTATAGATGTGGTGCACGACACACCGATAATCAAGACTCTACTAGACACGGTTTGTGGACACTTTCCGAGGACTAACTGCTCTGATACCACTTTTGTCACGACCCGACCGGGCGCGATCGTACCTACCGGGTACCCGTGTATAAATTAGAGAATAGCAGCGGAACATACATAACACATAACTTATAAAAAGGTAAACATCATTGGCCAGCCGATAAGGCTGCCTTCCATAAAACATACTTAAACAAAAGTATGGCAGTACAACTGGTTCTTATAGCCCAAAACAAATATGTGACCACGCACTTAAAGATAACAATCGTATGACGGGCCCCGCCATACCTGAATGTATAAAATACATATAGCATCGGGAATATCCGTACGATAAACAAGCTTCCGAGGAATGGAGCTTCGACAGAACAGTGATCCTAAGAACGAGGATCCACACCGCTTACCTTACCTGCAGATGAACGCACCCTGGAAGGGGTCGACACAATATGTACCAAGTATGTAAAGCTGGAAAATACTGTAATAATGATATCATAAGTCTAGAAGTAAACTGGAGTCATGGAAGACAAACAAAATACCTTTTACTGTTCCTTACTAACAATGAGAGTGACAAGTGTGTATAATATTGCATAAAATAGGGGCCTCATGATCAAAACAGGGTACCTCGCCCGTAGTATCAATAAGCACCCTACTCGGGACTATTTCACCCGCGTAGTCCTGTGGACCCGCATGAGGTATTCCTCGCATAGTCAGACTACCGCACGGGACTATTTCACCCGCATAAGCCCATAAGGACTCGCGTGAGGTATTCCTCGCATCGTGGGTAGCAAATCCACTAATGTGTGGTATAACGATCTTGGGACTTACCCGCCGGATATACTCTTACCACAGGCGGATGGTATAACGATCTGGGACTTACCCTCGGATATACTCTTACACCGAGCGGATGGTATAACGATCTTGGGACTTACCCTCGATATACTCTTACACCGGAGAAGGTGGTATGACAATCTGGGGCTTGCCCTCGGACATACTCTTACCCTGGAGAAGGTGGTATAACGATCTTGGGGCTTGCCCCTCAGATATACTCTTACCCTAGCTCAAACTGTCATCATATCATAATCATAAATAAGTTAAGAAAACTTATAACTTTTTATTAGTCTTGTTCATATACCCTCTCATTTTAGTTTACTTAAGGCACTTAATCATATCTTTAATAAAAGAAAACCGGGAATTTAACCCAAGTACTACATACTTCAACTCTTTTAGAAGTGACTCTTTTTCATACATAAAACCTTTGGGCAATTGATGCCTTAAAATCAATTTGCCTTTCTTAAATCAAATCATTTGTCCTTACTTGTCTTACTTAGAGTAAACCTCTTCTCATTAATTTTTTATAAAGCTAATAAACCAACTTCCCATAAAGTTGTTATATAACCCTTCACTTTAGTAAAATTACACTTTTCCCCTAACCAAGAGACTTATACATTCTTAAAACGAAACAAGTCTTTATATACTTAAAACAAGTAAGAATACCAAATCTTGTACGTCTACCGTACTACATAGTTACATCTATTCATGCTCAAGAGATAGAAAAGCTCCACATACCTCTTCGGTAAATCCACTTGCTAAGTCCAACTACCGCAAGTAATATGTCAACCTATAATAACCATAATGCGTTTATTAACCTCTAATTTCAATGTAGAAATAATCTAAGTTCAAAGCCCCTAATTCTATGGAAAATCAAGCATTTCCTTTGTTTCTACATACTTTGCCACCTTTCTCAAGGCCGAATTCAACATCCAAATGCCACATTTAAGGCTCAACAATCCAAACATATCAAAGGGGATTACACACCTAAACTTGGGTGTGTAAAATTCTGCCCCAAAAGGTACAACAATTCACTTAACAATTCTAAAGTAGTTTTTAGGCTACAACATGCTCATAATATCTTTTTAGCCAATTCTTTCATATCCAAACCACATTTCTTACATGCAAGGATTCTAAGTGCATTATTTACTACTACACATCCCTTCTTCTTCACATGCCACATTAATAACTAACCATAAGAGAAGAAGTGTTACCTTAAAGCTTTAGCCAAACTTATTCCAACAATTTTGCTAGCCTCCTTTCCAAGAACACCACCACAATAACACCAACAAACTAGCCACAAGCTTCCTTCTTGTTCTTAACTTTTCAGATTTTTCTTAGGCTTGAATTCCTCTTGGAATTTTAGAGAGAAGTGGGAGCTTAGGCTTAGAGAGAGAGAGAGATTGAAAGATGACCAAGTCTTCAAGACTTGGTCAATATAAGGCATGCAAGAAAATCAGATGGGGGGGACACTTGTCACCCTCCCATGGCCTTTTTAAAAGAGAAAATCAGGTTTTCCTAAGTTTTTTCGCATGGAATCCCGCCTTGGCGCCATGGCGACGCCAGCCACGCTGAAACCTCTGCGGACTCGGAACTTCGCGCCGCTGCCATGTCTGGCGCGCCAGCGCTGCATTCAGCGACCTCGATTTCCGCGCCGCGGCCTCGCATCCGCGCCGCCGCCGCTTTGTCTGAAACACATTTATGTCCGACTGCGCACTGAACTTGTAACTCTCATAACTTTCTACTCCGACGTCCTATCGACGAAAGGTTGGTTGCGTTGGAATCTAGACTCAACGAACTACGCCCTAGGCCTTTGAAACACTTAGGAACTCTCAATGTACCGGGTCATAACCCGCCTCAAAGTTGACTAAAACCCGTCCGGAACAATCCGTCAACCTATCCTTTGAAAATTTTAAGTCTTACATGCTTTCGTACGCTCTCATACGTAGGGTCAGAACTACGGGGTATAACACATGCCTTGGCCTTTTCCTTTTAGACTTTTGCATTTTCATAGGCATTGTTCCGAAATTCATCTAGCTCATTTAGTTGCAGCAGCCTCTTCTGCCCTGCTGCTTTGGCATCCATGTTCAGATTTCTCATTGCCCAGTATGCCCTGTGTTCCAACTCCACCAGTAGATGACATGCCTTCCCATAGACCATCTTGTATGCTGACATCCCAATGGGAGCCTTGAAAGCTGTCTTATAGGCCCATAGTGCATCATCCAGCTTCGTAGACCAATTCTTCCTTGAGCCATCCACTATCTTTTCCAGTATGCTTTTCACTGCCCTGTTTGAAATTTCAGCCTGCCCATTGTCTTGCGGGTGGTATGGCAAAGCAGTCCTGTGTTAGACTCCATAACGTGCCAGCAGGGTGTCAAGCTGCTTATTGCAAAAATTACTCCCTTCATCGCTGATGAGGGCTCTTGGAGTGCCAAACCTTGTGAATATGTTTTTCTGGAGGAATTTCAAGACAGTTTTACTATCATTCCCTTTCGTAGCCACTGCCTCGACCCATTTGGACACATAATCCACTGCGACAAGAATGTATTGGTTCCCAAAAGACGTTAGGAATGGGCCCATGAAATCAATCCCCCACACTTCAAACAACTCCACTTCTAAGATCCCAGTTAGGGACATTTCATTTCGCCTTGATATGTTCCCAGTTCTTCAACCCCTCACGAAGGTGTTGGCATCCTTGAATAGGGTTGGCCAATAGAATCCACTCTGCAATACCTTGAATGTTGTCTGTGATGCTCCAAAATGCCCACCACATTGTAAGGTGTGACAATGAGTGAGAATTTGGTGCATTTCATCCTCGGGTACGCACCGCCTTATGACTTGATCAGCACAGTGCTTGTAGAGAATTGGATCCTCCAAGTAGTAATATTTAACCCCTGAATAGAACTTTTTTGTTATACCCCGTATTTCCAGAGTACGTACATAAGGGAATACGTACAAAAAGTCTAGCCTTAAAGATTAGGCAAAACGTTTTTTTTTTGGCACAACTCACAAAACGAATAGTTTTCCGACGAAACGTTTCCACAGCTTTCGTAGGGTAAATTCCGGCTATGCCATTTCTAATTTTTGCGGATTTTTCCGAGAGACGAAACATTTTGGACCAACGGGAGGGCGACACTTGTCACCCTCCAATTGATGGACTTGAAATCGTCCATTTGGACGATTTGGACTATGGTGAACACGTTTTTTGTGCCTTGTGCACAAGTCAAGGAGTTGGTAGGATATTTGTGTATAGTTAATCCTCACCCTACACTTGCCTTGCACTTGTCTTAATCTTGGCCATTGGTTGGCCACTTCTTGACCTATAAATACTCCCCTTAAGATGAAGAGTTCTTCATCCACAAAGCTTTCCAAGTCTTGAAAATCCTCTCCTCTCCCTTTGTAGCCTTTTCGCCCAACACCTCCTCCTTGTGAAGGCCCTTGGCCGAATACACCCCCATCTAGCCTAGTAGTTTGGCCGAGGCCCACTGCCTAGCCAAAAATCTACCCTCCCTTGGTAGAAAAGTTGCCTTCTTGTATTGTTATAATGCCCAAAATACCCTAGCCCAAATACCTTAGTACTTAGTAGAAGTTGTGAAGAACTTCTAAGGTTTCTGAGCATACAACTTAGGAGCAAAACCTTGCTCAGCGACTTTTCTAGGATATTATTGGGCTTACCGAGGTAACTAATCCTAACCCTCTTTTGAATTAGAGAATATATCTTGTTGTAGTATAAGAATAAGTATAAATACTTAGAAGAATATCACAGAATAGAATCAACTGTTACCACGATAGAAGGGTTTAAAGAAGAATAATCAAATCTGATTTACATAGATTGTTTCACATGAACTTATATAGCTCACCGGGTAGGGAAGTGTGCCCAACTTTCCATAGAATTGTGAACCCTCTGTTTAGAATGACCTTGAGTAGTCTTTGATAGATATCTGTGACTATTATAGTGACTCTGCGCGACATATTGACTTGGCGGTAGTTTTTTGAGAAGGTATGTGATTCTTCCTAAAGCATGATATTTTACAATATATATAGTACGGTAGACGTACATGTGTTAACTAAAATATAACTACGGCAATGTCTTTGACTTAAGCCTGAATAATACTTACGGCAATGCCTCACGGCTTAAGCCTGAATAACACTTACGGCAATGCCTCACGGCTTAAGCCTGAATAATAAAGATCTGAAAGCATTTCAAAAGAATACTGAATCATTCTTAACAGAAGAGAACTAATTGGTTTTTAAGCGAAGCTTAAGAGTTATACTAGCCTTATGGGAAGTTAAGTATAAACCACTTAAGATTGATAAAAGAAACAGTTTGCCTATGTGTTTATAACAGACTTATATTGAATTGTGAAAAGAATAATAAGATGGTTTGATAAGTAGACATGATATGATGCTATGTGTGTTAGTGTCTTGTAACGTTTGTGAAAAAGAGTATTCTTGTTGTGCTTATGTTGTTTAACGATAAGTCATTGGTTAGTGTAGCATCACTCACCTCTTGACATACAGGGGTTGTCGCTCCACGCGGTAGACTCGAGCGATGCAGGACCGTGATTCGAGAATACCTCATGCGGGTCCAAGGGACCTATGCGGAGCTACGGGAGTTCTGAGTTAGTGTGCGGGTTATACCTCATGCGGTCTATGTGGCCACGCGACGACGAGTCCGATGCCGAGGAGTAGCTACCCTCGATGCGGGTTATATACCCTATGCGGCACATGTGATTGGCCTATGCGACTACGGAGTCGAGATTAGGCTTGCATGGTGATACTACGCAATTGGCCTGCCTCGATCATTCGCAGCCTAGAAAAGACCACATTCTGATTTACCTATTCGCCCTTGTTTGTGATGTGGCACTATGCGGTTTCCTAGTTGTTTCATACATCTTGCAAAACTGCTTTTTAAAATGATATGTTTCATTTAAGTATTTCTGATTTCATATACTTAGTACTGTTAGATCGACTCCTTCGAGGCCGTTCATGCCGCAGTAAGGGCAAGCAGTGCTAGATCCACATTCTTAGGATCTCTACGTTGGTGTCGAGCTCCATCTTTCCGAGGCTCTACTTTGGGTATGATCTCCCGTTGTAGATAGTTTTGTATCAGGTATGTATGGCGGGGCCTGTCCCGCCATAGTTGTATATTTCTTAGGTCTGTAGTCATGTTATGCGATTGTCGGATGTAATCGCTAAACCATGTTTATATATATATGCCGAAAGCGATGTTTTCTCACATAAAGCGTGTCTTATTTTATAAACTGTTTCATGTCTTGCTTTATATTTCGATTACTCGATGTATGACTACTTGGGTGCCCGGTAAGGCACCACTGCCCCGAACGGGTCGTGACAAAAGTGGTATCGTGAGCGATTAATCTCGGAAAGTGTCTGCATCGTATCTAGTAGAGTCTTGATTATCGGTGTTGTGCACTACACCAATAATCGGAGGCTATAAGATATTTAGGATTGGTTTCCATTCTTCTCATTCCGAGATCGTGCTTTAGAGTCAGTGTTATAGGTTGGACCTCTAACGTATTCCTTTCTATATGATTATGCCTCCACGTAAGGCAACCCGCCCGAAGGGCAAGGCGTGAGGAGTCGCTAGCGAGACACCCGGTGTCACGAGGCTCGAGCCCCTATACCGAGACAGCGAGTTCTATGACGCCGCCATTTCAAAGAGACCACAGTACCACACCTCCCGCCCCACACCGGGCGAGGAGAGTTAGGTACAAGGAGATAGCCCACTATTGGCTAAAGTTGTGGCCCGTCGAGAGAGGCTGGATGCGCGCAGTTCAGCCTAGCCCAGCCACGGCCGCACCTGGTACACCCGAGGCGTATAGTTTGAGGCTACGGGATTTCCTGAGTTGTAGCCCGCCAGATTTTTACGGGTCGAGGCCTGAGGATGATCCGCAGGAGTTCATCCGTCGACCAGAGGATCGTGAGGTGATCAAGGCCTCGAGACAGAGTCTGTGACGCCGGTTCGCGTCGGCCGCGTGATACCGCGATCGATTGGTTTGATTCATGGAGTTATCGGGAGAGCACGCGTCCCACTACTTGGGATGAGTTCTCGAGGCTTTCTCACTCACTTCTTGCCTCCACGGATGGCGAGGGCGCGGCCGATAGATTTTTACCATCGAGGCAGAGAGGACGACCTTGTCGAAGTACAATGTCGAGTTTGATTCATTGGCTCGATATGTCCCAGATTGCAGCAGATATGGAGGATAGGGTGCACCGCTATGTCACGCTAGACGACTATATGGCCGAAGTCATGTGCGGGTTTCTCTCCACCGTATGGACATTACCCGCATGCAGCTCGTGCTCTTGGATGTGAGGCGTAGAGACGGCCGACAGCAGCAGGAAGACCAGACGGCAGGTCTTTTGGTGGCTATCGTGGTGGCGGCCTCGCAGTGAGCCTAGATTTGCACCACGCCGGCCCGAGCACTCGCCGGCCCTCAAAGACACCCGAGATATTCGAGGCGGACGGGGCCCCGGACTTGAACATCCGAGCGCAGAGGTATCGGCGATCGACCACCTCAGTGTGGCCGATCGGTAGATCCCACTTCGAGTTGTGATGCGGGAGTTTGTTTGATTGGCAGCAGGTCACTATGCGAGGAACCGTCACCGAGGCGATCTTGATGGTAGGGTCGACTACAGTTCTTTCGCCGTCTTCTTCATCCTCGACAGCGATACTCGCCACGGAGGGCAAGGTACTCGTGGGTCCAGGTCGCGGCGGAGGTCGTGGCTCGGGTCCCGATTCTAGCGGTCCTCGAACCGCATTTATGCTTTGTCCAGCGACAGATCGGAGGCCTCACCGATGTCGCCACGTACTTTATCGCACGGTTTGATGTGTATGCTTTGATAGATCCGGTTCTACTGCCCATATATCTCCCTTGTTGCTAGTAGGATAGGGATAGAGCACGAGTCCATAGACCTTTCGAGGTAGCTACGCCAGATGGTGATTCGGTGGTAGCTCGGCGTATATAGAGCTTGTCCTGTGACCATTTACATCGTCGGACCACAGCCGACTTGATAGAGTTGGAGATGATTGACTTCACGTGATTATGGGGATGGATTGGCTAGCTTGCTACGCCAATGTAGACCGCAGAGAGAGTAGTACGGTTCCAGTTTCTGAGCCGGTTGTTGAGTGGGAGGAGCACGGTATCGCCGGCGGTAGGTTTATTTCCTACCTCAAGGCTAGGAAGATGGTGCGAAGGGTATATCTACCATCTCGTTCGTGTTTGATAATCAAGGCTGCGGTACCAGATTTTGATCGATTCGATGGTCGTGAGTTCCCGGGACGTGTTTCCGGATGACCTCCCGTATCCTCCCGCGAGGGAGATTGAGTTTTGTATTGACATATTGCGGACACTCGGCTATTTCCATTCCGCCATACGTAATGGCACCCGCCGAGTTGAGAGAGTTGAAGGATCGGCTTAGAGATTTCTTTGGAGAAGGGCTTCATCAGCCTAGTGTTTCTCCCCGGGAGCGCCGTATTGTTCGTGAAGAAGAAGGGCGACGCCGCGCATGTGTGTTGATTACAGGCACCAACAAGGTGACCATTAAGAACGAATACCCTTCCCCGGATTGATGATTTGTTCGACCCGGTGCCGGGTGCGAGGTGGTTCTCCAAGTTTGATCTGCGAGCGGGCGATCATCAGGTGCGAGTCAGAGAGGTGGATGTCCCTAGATCGCATTCAGACCCTGCACGCATTATGAGTTCGTGGTCATGTCTTTTGGTTGACCAATGCTCGCCAGATTCATGGATTTGATGAACCGAGTGTTCAAACCATTTTGGACACATTTGTGATAGTGTTCATTGATGATATCTTGGTTTATTCTCGCCAGAGCGGGAGCACGCGAGCATTTGAGGATCAGGCCGGCGATTCTCGAGACCAGCAGATTGTACGCCAAGTTTTCCAAATGTGAGTTTTGGTTGACTTGATGGCGTTTCTTGGGCATATTAGTCGGGTGATGGCATTCGAGTGGATACGCCAAGATCGGCGCAGCCAGACTTGCCTGACCTACTACTCCGGCTGAGGTTCGCATTTCGGGCCTTGCAGGATATTATCGCGGTTCGTAGAAGTTTGCTTTATCTACGCACCATTGACTAGGCCGACTCGAAAGCGACAAGTTTGATGGGATGATGCTTGTGGCGGGGTTTCCGATTTGAAAGAGAGATCGACGACCGCCCCGTTCTTACTCTTCCGGAGGTCCGGATGGTTATGTCGTGTATTGTGATCGTCGGGCATCGGGTTGGGATGTGTTGATGCAGCATGGCGGGGGTTATAGCATATCATCCCGACACCAAGAAACACGAGAGAACTACCCCACCCATGATTTGGAGTCGCAGTGATTCACGCTTTGAAGATCTGAGGCACTATTTGTATGGGGTTCACGTGGATATTTATACGCACCACAAGAGCCTCGGATATCTTCACCGGAGGAGCCGAACTTACGGCGAGACGGTGGTTAGAGTTGCTTAAGGATTACGATGTTGATATCCTGTACCACCCGGGAAGGCCAATGTTGTGGCGTATGCTCTAGTCGTGGGTCGATGGGAGCCTATCGGATGTGCTAGAGAGGAGGACATGGTTCGTGATTTGCATCGATTAGCGAGCCTTGGTGTCCGTTTGATTGATTCTCGATAGCGATGGGTTAGAGTTCGTGAGGTTGCCGAGTCTTCCATCGCCGTCGAGGTGAAGAGGCAACACCGAGGATCCACTTTGATTCGATATCGTGATCTGACTCTTCGTGAGGCAAGGGTCCTTTGAGGTAGCACCGATGGGGTGCTAAGGTTTGAGGGCGATTGTGTGTTCGGATGTTTGAGACTTCGGCAGAGTTCTGGGAAGCACACTGCAAGCGTTACTCATCCATCCGAAGTCGACCAAGATGTACCACGACCTTAGATCTGTGTATTGGTGGGATGGCTTGAAGAGGGCGTTGCGAGTTCGTAGCTCAATGCCCGTGTTGTCGGCAGTGAAGGTAGAGCACCGAGGCACGGTGGTTTGTTACTGCGATAGAGATCCCGACCGGAAGTGGGAGGTAATCAACATGGATTTTATCACGGGATTACCTCGCACTCGGATGAGACATGATTCTATATGGGTTATCGTCGGCGGTGACGAAATCAGCCCACTTTCTTCCCGTCGGGGCGACTTTTTCTACCGAGGATTATGCGGACTTTACATCCGAGAGATCGTCGATCGCATGGAGTCCCTACTTCGATCATATCGCATGCAGGAGCCCGGTTACGGCTAACTTCGGAGGTCCTTCCAGAGGTTTAGGGACGCGGTGAGCACGAGTAATCGCATTTCATCCACGCATGCACGGACAGCAGAGCGCACTATCCGGACTCGAGGATATCTGCGAGCCCGTGTTATTGACTTCCAGGTAGTTGGGAGGATCATTTGCCTCTAGTTGAGTTCGTATAATAATAGCTACCACTCCAAGATTCGATGGCGCCTTATGAGGCCTTGTATGGGAGGAAGTGCAGATCGCCTATAGGTTGGTTCGATGTGGGCGAGGTGCGGCTAGTGGGACCAGATTTGGTACAAAGATGGATAAGGTGAAGCTTATCCGAGAGCGCTATCGACACTCGTAGTCGCGTAAGTCGATGCAGATCATCGTCGTGCATCTTGAGTTCGAGGTTCATGATTGGGTTTTCCTAAAGGTGTCACACATGAAGGGTGTGATGAGATTCGATAAGAAGGGGAAACTCAGCCCACGGTACAGTGGGCCGATTCAGCTTGTCCGCAGGGTAGGCCAGGTTGCCTATGAGTAGGATCTGCCGTCCGATCTGGAGGCAGCATCCGGTTTTCACGTATCTATGCCGGCGAGATGTATCGGGGATCCATCTAGTGGTACACCCGATTGACGATGTCCAGTGATCGATGGGTTATCGTATGAGGAGATTCCCATAGCGATAGTCGATCGTCGTTAGGCGTCATGACCAAGGACGTGGCTTCACAAAGTCTTGTGGCGAACGAGCTCGGGAGGAGATGACGTGGAAGCCGAGGAGAACATGAGGCGTAAGTATCCTCACCTATTCCCACACCTCCTGTAAATTCACTTTCCTACTTGTAAATTTTCGTTATCGTTTACGCTAAGTGTTGCTCGCGTGGCGTGTGTGGCATTTACAATCGCTTAAGTTATGAAGAATCTTATCGTTAATCGTCTTGGGAAGGAACATTCGGGACGAATGTTTCTAAGGAGGAGAATGTTATACCCAGATTTCGAGTACGTCGTAAGGGAATACGCATAAAAAGTCTAGCCTTAAAGTTTAGGCAAAACGCTTTTTTTGGCACAACTCACAAAACGAATAGTTTTCCGACGAAACGTTTCCACGACTTTCGTAGGGTAAATTCCGCTATGCCATTTCTAATTTTTGCGGATTTTTCCGAGAGACGAAACATTTTGGACCAACGGGAGGGCGACACTTGTCACCCTCCAATTGATGGACTTGAAATCGTCCATTTGGACGATTTGGACTATGGTGAACACGTTTTTTGTGCCTTGTGCACAAGTCAAGGAGTTGGTAGGATATTTGTGTATAGTTAATCCTCACCCTACACTTGCCTTGCACTTGTCTTAATCTTGGCCATTGGTTGGCCACTTCTTGACCTATAAATACTCCCCTTAAGATGAAGAGTTCTTCATCCACAAAGCTTTCCAAGTCTTGAAAATCCTCTCCTCTCCCTTTGTAGCCTTTTCGCCCAACACCTCCTCCTCCTGAAGGCCCTTGGCCGAATACACCCCTCTAGCCTAGTAGTTTGGCCGAGGCCCCCCCCTAGCCTAGCCAAAAATCTACCCCCCTCCCTTGGTAGAAAAGTTGCCTTCTTGTATTGTTATAATGCCCAAAATACCCTAGCCCAAATACCTTAGTACTTAGTAGAAGTTGTGAAGAACTTCTAAGGTTTCCTGGAGCATACAACTTAGGAGCACAACCTTGCTCAGGCGCGACTTGTTCTAGGATATTATTGGGCTTAGCGAGGTAACTAATCCGACCCCGCTCGTGAATTAGAGAATCGATAGACTGTTGTAGTATTAGACTTAGTATAAATACTCAGAAGAATATCACGAATAGAATCGAACTGTTACCACGAAGAAGGGTTTAAAAGAAGAATAATCAAATCAGATTTACATAGACTGTTTTCACATGAGACTTATATAGCTCACCTGTAGGGAAGTCTTGCCCAACTTTCCATGTAATTGTGAACCTCTGTTTAGAATGACCTTGAGTAGTCTTTGATAGATATCTGTGACTATTATAGTGACTCTGCTTGCGACATATTCAACTGGCGGTGGTTTTCACGGAAGGTATGTGATTCTTCCTAAAGCATGATATTTTACAATATATATAGTACGGTAGACGCATACGTGTTAACTAAAATATAACTACGCAATGTCTTTGACTTAAGCTGAATAATACTTACAGAATGCCTCACGCTTAAGCTCGAATAACACTTACTGATGCCTCACGGCTTAAGCCTGAATAATAAAGATCTGAAAGCATTTCAAAAGAATACTGAATCATTTTTAACAGAAGAGAACTAATTGGTTTTTAAACAGAAGCTTAAGAGTTATACTAGCCTTATGGGAAGTTAAGTATAAACCACTTAAGATTGATAAAAGAAACAGTTTGCCTATGTGTTTATAACAGACTTATATTGAATTGTGAAAAGAATAATAAGATGGTTTGATAAGTAGACATGATATGATGCTATGTGTGTTAGTGTCTTGTAACATTTGTGAAAAAAAGTATTCTTGTTGTGCTTATGTTGTTTAACGATAAGCTGTTAGGTTAGTGTAGCATCACTCACCTCTTGACATATTACAGGGGTTAAGTCGCCTCCGTCTGCGGTAGACTCAAGCGATGCAGGACCATGATTCGAGAATACCTCATGCGGGTCCAAGGACCTATCGGAGCTACGGGAGTTACTGAGTTAGTGTGCGGGTTATACCTCATGCGGCCTATGTGGCCATGCGGACGACGAGTCGGGGCGATGCCGAGGAGTAGCTACCCTCGATGCGGGGTTATATACCTTATGCGGGCCTATGTGATTGGCCTATGCGACTACGGAGTCCGAGATTAGGCTTGCATGGTGATACTACGGGCAATTGGCCTGCTTGATCATTCGCAGCCTAGAAAAGACTCATTCGATTTACCTATCACGCTTGTTTGTGATGTACTATGCGCGTTTCCTCGTTGTTTCATACATACTTGCAAAACTGTTTTTAAAATGATATGTTTCATTTAAGTATTTTACGATTTCATATACTTAGTACTGTTAGATCGACCTCCTTCTGGGCCGTTCATGCCGCGGTAAGGGCAACAGTGCTAGATCCACATTCTTAGGATCTCTACGTTGGTGTCGGGAGCTCCATCTTTCCGAGGCTCTACTTTGGGTATGATCTCCTGTTGTAGATAGTTTTGTATGCAGGTATGGCGGGCCCCGTCCCGCCATAGTTGTATATTTCCTTAGAGTGCAGTCATGTTGTACGATTATGTCGGATGTAATCGCTAAACCATGTTTATATATATATGCCGAAAGGCGATGTTTTCTCACATAAAGCGTGTCTTATTTTATAAACTGTTTCATGTCTTGCTTTATATTTCCGCCGATTACTCGATGTATGACTACTGGGTGCCGGTGAAGGCACGATCCACGGCCCGGAACGGGTCGTGACATTTTTCACCTGCTGTCTTGTCATTCCTGAAGGCAATACTTTTGCTGTAAGAAAATTAACAAAGTCAGCGAACCAAGGTAAATTTACACTGATAGTTACCTGAAACAATTGCTCGTCTGGGAAGTAGTCATTTATTTGTACATCCTTGGTGTTCTGGCTCTCATCCACTTCAAGCCTTGACAAGTGGTCTGCAATCACGTTCTCAGTCCCCTTTTTATCGCGTATCTCCATGTCAAATTCTTGTAATAGCAGCACCCATCGTATAAGCCGAGGTTTTGCATCCTTATTAGTCATCAAATACTTAATGGCTGAGTGGTCAGTGTACACTATCACCTTATTCCCAATGAGGTATGGGCTGCATTTTTCAAATGCGTATACTATGGCTAGCAACTCTTTCTCTGTCGTCGCATAATTCAGCTGAACATCATTGTTAGGCGTATTTTGTATATGACTTTTGTGTCATTTTTAGTTAGTATTTTACTTGTTTTTGTTGTGTTTAGTATAGTATTATGATCGTTTTTCTTTCTTTTGAGTCACAACAGTTTAAAAAGGAAAAATGGCGAAAAGGAACAGATAATGGGCATAAAAGGAGGGTCTCGAGGCAAAAAGGTTGAAAAATTGGAGATTCTGACGAAGGCTAAGCTGCACCGCGGTTCCGGACAGCATGATTGCGGTACCATATTTACTGAGAGGCTGCAGGACTTTCGGCACCGCGATGCCATTCTGCAGAACCGCGGTGCCGGTGCGGAATTTTGAGAATCCAAAACAGAATTGGCCAAGGGCAGAAGGGTCCATAGGGCATAAAATTTGCAACATATTTAAGCCCTAGAGATTAGTCTAATGAGAAGAGTTCATTTTGTCACACAACACAACTCAGGGCAAGGTTTTGAGGCTACAATTTGAGACTTAGTTCTACGTAACTTTTCTTTCTTTCTTTTTAATTCAATTTATGTATGGATTTTGTGTTAGTTCTTAGCGTGACTATGGCTAGGAGCTAAACACTTTATTAGGGCTTTCCTTATGAATCGCTTGAAACTCTTATTCATGAATTAATGCAGTAGTTTGATTTCTTCTTCACTTGTTTAAGATTTACTCAATAATTGGTATGAATGTTTGATAGTTAATTGATCACTAATTATCATAATCTATATAATTTCGAATTAAGAACCGAAAGGAGAGATTTGGATATGTTGTAATTGAATAGACATAGGTTAAAATCGCGGACGAAAGTACCCCGATACTTGTGTAGCATTATAGGCTACTGTTCTTAATCCTCCTACGTGGTAAATCCTATCATAGAAATATAGAAGGGTTCTGCACTGGGGTTATATATCCTAAACGGAATATAAGACAATCTAGTTAACCGTTATCTTAACGAAGAAGAAGAAGTCATTCTAGTTGCATAAGAATTGAATATAGTGGATAGTCGAGGATTTTGGAAGCCCTAATTCCTTCATAACTGATTACAACTTAAACAATTTAGTTAACTCTTGCATTTATTCTAGTAGTTAAACAAAACCACTTCAATTATCGATTGCCAAATAGATAACATAAAATAGATGAACGGTACTTAGAAACCAGTCTCTGAGGATCATATTCGGTCTTATCAGACTATATTACTTGTGAATGATACGTACACTTGCGTGAGCATGTGGACAAACGTGCCAACAAGTTTTTGGCGCCGTTGCCGGGGACTGACGTACTTCTAATATCGAACCATCTATTTTTATTTCTACTTTGGCTTTATTTTTATTTTTATTTCTTTTTACTATTAGAACCCTGTTGCCTTGATTTGTTTGTTGATTTTGATCTATTTCAGGGCTTAGTGTATGCGGAGAATGAGAGGAGCAAATACACTTGTTCCCTTCAATCCTAAAATTGAGAAAACGTGCAAGTAAAATAGGCGAAATAAAAGGATAGCTGATTCAGTGACCATGGAAAACCAACCACCGAATAAGAATGGGGCAAACAACGAGGTCCCTGAACATGTAGAGGAGCAAATACCGGCCCCAGCAGAAAGAAGCTTGGGAGATTTTGTGTTGCCCACGGTTACTGGTGCACAGACATGCATCAGGCTCCCAACAACAGGGGCAAACAACTTTTAGATCAAGCCAGCCATCCTGAGCATGGTCCAGAACACAGTACAGTTTGGGGGATTGCCATCTGAAGACCCCCACATGCACATTGCCAACTTTCTGGAGTTATGTGTCACTTTCAAATATAATGGCGTTATTGACGATACCATTAGACTGAGGCTCTTTCCGTTCTCACTTAGGGATAGAGACAAGGGCTGGTTGAACTCACTGCCTGCCAAATCCGTCACCACCTGGTAGGACCTAGCCCAAACGTTTCTTGTGAATTTATTCCCTCATTCAAAAGCAGCAAAGTTAAGGGGAGAGCTGAACAATTATTACCAGGTAGATGGTGAGTCAATCTATGATGCATGAGAGTGATTCAAGGATCTGCAAAGGAAATGCCCACATCATGGCATAGAGAAACGGATGCTGGTCCACATTAATGGGTTGAGTGGTACTACTCGTACCATCATTGATGCTGCAGCAGGGGGGGCCTTTATGAGAAAGAGTGCCAATGAGGCACATGAGTTAATGGAAGACATGGCAGCCAACAATCATCAAGGGGCAGATGACAGGTCAGTGAATAGCAGGAAGGCTATAGGAATACATGAATTAGATGCTATCACTGCCCTGAATGCACAGGTGGCTCTTCTGACGAAGCAACTGCAGCAGAACACTATGTCTGTGAATGCAGTCCATATGTCAGTAAATTGGGAGATTTATGGTGGACCGCATTCCTTTGACAGATGCACAACGGTGGACCCTAATAATGTGTCAATGGAGCAGGTTCAGGCAGTTGGGAACTTTCAGCGGCCTTATAATTCCAACACATACAATCCAGGATGGAGGAATCACCCTAACTTTTTGTGGAGGAACGACCAAGCCCAGCATCAACCATATCAGGGTAATTACCAGAACCAGCAAGTACATAATCAGGCTACCTCATCCCAGCAGTTTAGACCACCTGCACAACAGGAGAAATCTGATGAGCTGGGAGTTGCATTGCTCACACTCACCAATTCACAGAATCAGTTCATGTCTGAAACCATGTCATCTCTCAGGAACCTGGAAACGCAGGTTGGGCAACTGGCGAAGATGGTAACCAACAGGCCGTCGGGTACTCTCCCAAGCAATACAGAGGTCAATCCAAGAGAGCAGTATCAGGCAGTGTTGTTAAGGAGTGGAAAGCAGTTGGAGGAGGTTTCCCCCCAACCCGCAGTGGTTCATGAGAAAGAGGGTGAGAAAGTATTTGAGGAAGGAAAGGAGGGGGTCACTGAGGACCACCCTACAGTTGAGAAATCTCCCCCAGCACCTTTGAGGGAATACACTAATAGAATCCCTTACCCTCAGAGGCTCCAAAAGAAGGCCATAGACAAGCAGTTCTCCAAGTTCTTGAAGGTGTTTAAGAAGCTTCACATCAATATCCCATTCATTGAGGCGTTAGAACAGATGCCCGCATACTTCAAATTCATGAAGGAGATACTTGGGAAGAAGAGAAGGTTGGCGGATTATGAGGCAGTAGCATTGACAGAGGAGTGCAGCGCCATCTTACAAAAGAAACTGCCTCCTAAGTTAAAAGATCCAGGAAGCTTCACCCTGCCCTGCACTATTGGCAAAGTAACATGCAACATGACACTTTATGACTTAGGGGCTAGTATCAACCTTATGCCTCTGTCTGTATTCAAGAGATTGGGTTTGGGGGAAGCCAAACTAACCACAGTTAATCTGCAGCTGGCTGACCGAACCGTGGTGCACCCAGAGGCATAGTGGAAGATGTGCTTATCAAGGTGGGAAAGTTCTTCTCCCGAGCAGACTTCCTCATTCTTGACATGGAGGAAGATGATGAAATTCCCATCATTTTGGGGAGACCATTCCTTGCCACGGACAGAGCTCTAATTGATGTGGAGAAGGGAGAATTGAGACTACGAATTCAAGAAGAAGAGATGGTATTCATGGTGTTCAAACACACCATTGAGTCCCTGGCCAGCAACAAGTGTTTTGCAGTAAGCACAACTGACCCAACAGTTCAGCAAGCACAGAACAATAATAGGGAGATCATTCCTACAACTGTGATCCCACATGCTAGTTTGGAAGCTGCAAAAAAAGTTCATGACATGAAGACTGAAAAACAGGTAAGTCCCACTGAACCCAATGAAAAGAAAAAGAGAAATCAAGTGAGAAAGAGGAAAATAATTTTGAAATGGATAGGTTGTGGGGTTAATTTACCCCAATGATTTGGATACGGAACCTGCGTCCGGCTATAAGACGTTAAAGACAACGCTACTTGGGAGGCAACCCAAGTTTTAAATTCTGCATTTAGTTTAAATAAAACAGTCTCACTTGTGGTATTTTTGTTATGTTGTGATTCCAGGTGAAGGAAGTGGAGACTAAGCACGAAGAAAAGGATAGGAAACACGAAATCGGGTTGGCACCGCGGTGCCATTATACATGACCGCGGTGCCAAATGTTCAGAGGGGCCACAATACTTTAGGCACCGCGGTGCCGTCATGTAGGACCGTGGTGCCGGGTCGAGATTTCAGAATTAAAAATATCTAACCCCCCAAATCCTTCCCCACACAAACACAAACCCTTCCTCTCTCTACAAAGTCTGAAAATCCTCTCACTCTCACACAAAAACATCCACAAACTTCCCCAAATTCTTCCAAAAATCCCTACACACCACCCCATTAAAAACCCTCGTATCTTACACCATCATCACTCCTTCCATTTGGGTCAAGCAATTGGTGAAGAACAACTCTTCAAAAAGGTAATCGTCATCATTGTTCTTGCGATTTCAAGGCTAGTATGGAGAGTAGCTTGCAAGTTTGAGGGTTGTACGGACTGTGTTGGTAGGGTGTTGTGTAGTTGTGGGTGTATGCTGCGTTGGTTGTTTGTTGTGTTATTGGGTTGCTGTGTAGAGTTGATTTGGTTTATTGCTACTGTGGTCTGATTGTGCTTGGTTAATTGTTGTTGTGTGGAGTGAGAGTTATTGGGAAACCTCAAAGAAACAAAGCAAATGTTGCTGAAAATTTTCCAACAACCTTCACCAAGGCCTCTAGAAAAAGAACCGTCAGAGCCCCCTCATCTTCATCAGTTCCAGAATATGATGTTACTCGATTTACCAACAAACAGGCGGAAGATCGATATAATAAAATATGCACTAGAGCCTTGATACCAGAGAGAGGCATGGACTACCAGACCATGTCATTTGATGATGATGACTACGAGCCCATTAGGGCCATGATCTAGGCGAATGGTTGGAGAATGTTCACCAATCCAGAAAATATTCCACTTCAGAACACTAGCCGTGTGAGAGAATTCTATGCTAATTATCCCGAGCAAGAGGATGAGAGATTCTTTGTTAGATGGCGATATGTGCCCGTAAGTTTTGAAGCAGTGAATGCGGTGCTGAGGACCTATGATGTTGAGGACCAAGGTTATAACCCGCAACATTTCAGAAGTTGGTCGAGAGACGTCAACCACATCATGTGGGACACAGTTGCAGCAATTTTATGCTACCCAGCCGCCGAATTAAACGTTTCTCGTAATGGGTCCAGGAGACTTTCCCGATGCCAATTTAACAGAACGGACAGAGGATGGTTATATTTCGTAAGTGCTCGCTTGATTCCGTCAACATATTTTACCAATGTGCCTACAGACAGAATCAAACTCATTTATGGCATCATGTCGGGCAAGACAATTGATGTAGGGAGAGAAATAGTGCAGATCATAGGGGAGATTAGCAGGCTGACTACTACTGGCGGATTGGGACATGGGTCACTCATTTCTGCCTTATGTGCTAGGCATGGAGTCCCAACATTCGCCACAGATATTCTCTAAAAGAGTCAGATTCCTGTGACCTACAGTTTAGTGCACTCTTTCAATGACCCCACTCCAAGACCAGAAGCAAGGAGAGGGGGCCCAGGAGCAGCAGACGCAGCAACCATGGATGAGGAAGAGCCTGAGGCAGCCACACAACATGAAGTAGGAGAGAGCAGCCACCAGTCTCCCCTGTCCTTGGAGCCTCCAATGCCAATGATGGAGCAACTGCTCTTAAACCAACAACAGATGCTGCGAAACCATGAACATATACTCTTAAATCAGCAACAGATGATGCAAGGGAATCAGGACCTGAGCCAGTGCGTCGATGATTTGAGCACCAGGTTCGACCAGTGGTCAATGCAGTATCCGTCGCCGCCACCGCCGCCACCACTATTTTGAGTCGTTGTATGTCTGTAAGTCGTCCCTATTTAATTTTTGAGTCGTTACATATTTGAGACAATGTGTCATTCAAGTTTGGGGGGGTACTTATGTTTTTTTTATGTTTGTTGAGTCTTTGTGATTGAGTTTTTTTGTGTCCTTTATTGTGTCTATATGAGTCCATTTTTTTTATCATGCATGTTGTGGTTGCTGAAAACGCCTAGTGAATTAAGTGGGATAATGTAATGAAATTAGAAGCTAAATATGTATGCTTAAGTTAGATATGCCAAAAATTCATGAAAATCTGATAATTTGGGATATTTGTGCTTAGATGATGCGTTGTCAATTGAAAAATATCTATGAAGTCTGCTTGCTTGTTATTTGAGGTGAAATAGTTAGGATGAACATGCTTAGGGGGATGATTCAAGTATTTCTTTATTAGTCCTTCTTACCTTTCACTACCTACCTTGCAATAAATTATATCTCTAGTCAGTCCATTTGAGCCTAAAATAAGTTATTTCTTTGACACCCTATGATTCTCTTGTGTGCCATAAGCAGTAATTGAAAAATTGGGATGAAGAAGTGTGAAAAAGAAATACCTGAAAGAGAGTGAAAAATTGATACACCCCAATGAAAAAATATAAAAGCTTAAGTTTGGGGGTGCCTATGTGAATGTGTTTCATGCTCTCAAAAATAGAAGAGGGGAACGATATGTATGAACTGAAAAAAGAATATAAAAAAGAAGGACAAAATGGTTGAATGAAAAAAACGCTTATGGTGCGTAAATTGAGCCTAAATGCCTACTCTTACCTACCCCTGCCTAAGCCTACGTTAAAACCCTGAAAAGTCCTGAAGATCTCTAGAATGTATGTCTATGATTAGTAGAGAATAGCAAGTAAACAGGCCGATAGAACTAAATGAAATTGACATGCATGGGTTAGTGTTCATACTTCCATTGAGTGTGATTGAAATGAATTTGCGAAATATCTGGCTTGAAATTCTAGATTGCTATATATTCATGCTATATATGTTCCAAGACATTATCCCAACTGACGTTCATGCTTTTCTATGTAACCTTGTGCAGCTGCTTGATTTGAGTCTTTGAGTTGTTTTTTATTTTGAGTTCTTTGTTTTTGTTTTTGTTTTCTGCTTTACTCGAGGGCGAGCAAAGTTTGATTTTGGGGGTTTGTTAGGCATATTTTGTATACGCCTTTTGAGTTATTTTTAGTTACTATTTTACTTATTTTTGTTGTGTTTAGTATAGTATTAGAGTCATTTTTCTTTCTTTTGAGTCACAGTGGTTCAAAAAGGCAAAATGACAAAAAGGAACGGAAAATTGGCATAAAAGGAGGGTCCAGAGGCAAAAAGGTTAAAAATTGGAGATTCGAACGAAGGCTAAGCAGCACCGCGGTTCCGGACAGCAGGATCGCGGTGCCATATTTACTGAGAGGCTGCAGGACTTTCGGCACCGCGGTGCCATTCTGCAGAACCACTTGCGTCACGCGAATTTTGAGAATCCAAATGCACTGGGTAGAAGGGTCCATAGGGCACAAAATTTGCAACATATTTAAGCCCTAAGGATTAGTCTAGTGAGAAGAGTTCATTCTATACCGCAACACAACTTAGGGCAAGGTTTTGAGGCTACAATTTGAGACTTAGTTCTACGTAACTTTTCTTTCTTTTTAATTCAATTTATGTATGGATTTTGTGTTAGTTCTTAGCGTGACTATGGCTAGGAGCTAAATACTTTATTAGGGTTTACCTTATGAATTACTTGAAACTCTTATTCATGAATTAATGCAGTAGTTTGATTTCTTCTTCACTTGTTTAAGATTTATTCAATAATTAGTATGAATGCTTGATAGTTAATTGATCACTAATTATCATAATCTATATGATTTCGAATCAAGAACCGAAAGGAGAGATTTGGATATGCTGTAATTGAATAAACATAGGTTAAACTCGCGGACGAAAGTACTTCGATACTTGTGTAGCATTATAGGTTACTGTTCTTAATCCTCCTATGTGGTAAATCCTATCATAGAAATATAGTAGGGTTCTGCACTGGGGTTGAGCGATTATATATCCTAACCGGAATATAAGACAGTCTAGTTAACCGATATCTTAACGAAGAAGAAGTCATTCTAGTTGCATAAGGATTGAATAGAGTGGATAGTCGAGGATTTTGGAAGCCCTAATTCCTTCATAACTGATTACAACTTAAACAATTTAGTTAACTCTTGCATTTGTTCTAGTAGTTAAACAAAAACACACTTCAATTATCGATTGCCAAATAGATAACATAAAATAGATGAACGGTACTTAGAAACCAGTCTCTGAGAACGATATTCGGTCTTATCATACTATATTACTTGTGAACGATACATACACTTGCGTGAGCACATGGATAAACGTCCCAACAATCATTGAGGGTTTTGCTAGCATAGTAAACTGACCTGAATACCTTGTCAATTCTCTGTCCAAGAACTGCTCCCACTGCGTAGTCACTTGCATCGCACATCAATTCAAATGGGAGTGTCCAGTCAGGTGCAGTGACTATAGGTGATGAGGTTAGCCTCTCCTTAAGTGTCTGAAAGGCAGTCAGACATTCTTCATTGATCCCTTTTACCGATACTGGAGGTGGCAGATTTTCGATCACTAAAACCTTAGCCTTGTCAACCTCAATGCCTTTGCTGAAAATCTTATGGCCAAGAACGATACCTTCCTGCACCATAAAGTGACACTTCTCCCAGTTCAGCACCAGATTCGAGTCTTTGCACCGCTGCAACACTGCTTCTAAATGCTTTAAGCATTCATCAAATGAGGACCCAAAAATAGAAAAATCATCCATAAAGATTTCTATGGTCCTCTCCACCATGTCAGAAAATATAGCCATCATACAACGCTGAAAGGTGGCGGGTGCATTGCAAAGCCCAAATGTCATTCTCCTGAAAGCAAACGTACCAAAGGGGCATGTAAAAGTTGTCTTCTCCTAATCTTCTGGAGAGATGGAAATTTAATGATACCCTGAATAACCATCCAGGAAGCAATAATAGTTGTGTCCTGCAAGTCTGTCAAGCATTTGGTCAAGAAAAGGCAAAGGAAAATGATCCTTCCTGGTTGCTTTGTTCAACTTGCGGTAGTCAATACACATTCTCCACTATGTAGTTGCTCTGGATGGAATAAGCTCATTCTTTTCGTTAGTCACCACAGTCATGCCACCTTTCTTAGGTACCATTTGCGCAGGGCTTACCCATGCACTGTTAGAGATAGGATAAATCACCCCAGCATCGAGCCATTCGGGATCTCTTTTCTCACTGTCTCTTTCATGGTTGGATTTAGTCTTCTTTGTGCCTCAATGGAGGGTATGGTCTCATCTTTTAGACGAATTTTGTGCATTACTGTAGAAGGACTTATCCCGCTAATGTCTGCCAGTGTCCACCCAATCGCGAGTTTATGAGCCCTCAATACTCTCAACAGTTTTTCAACCTCTACTTTGGATAGATGACATGATATGATCACTGGTAAGGAGTGGTTCTCACCTAGATATTGATAGTGCAAATGATCTGGAAGATTCTTCAACTCTAGTTCTGGAGCTTGTTCTGTGGATGACACTGGTCTCTCTGGCATAGTTCCTAGCTCATCATATTTTCTTTATAGCAGGGCTCATGGGAATCCAACCAATACGCATACTCTATCAATTTGTGTTATTACCACTATCCTTATCCTATTGTGTCATCACCACTTCAAGAGCATCAGCACTCTTGAACCCATTTTTAGAAACTGCTTTATCGACCACATCAATAGCATAACAGTTATCACTTGCCCTTGGGTAGGTTGCTGCCCTGAATACACTGAAAATCACTTCTTCTCCCTGAACACGAAGTCTCAGCTCACCTTTCTGAACATCAATGAGTGTCTGTCCTGTGGTTAAGAATGGCCTGTCAAGGATGATGGACATCTCTTCATCTTCTTCCATGTCTAAGATGATGAAATCAGCGGGGAAGATAAACTTGTCCACCTTAACCAACACATCCTCGATGATTCCTCTAGGGTGGACGATGGAGCGATCGGCTAGCTGTAAGGTGATGGTTGTGGGTCTTGCTTCCTCACTCCAAGTTTGAAAAACACAGAATAGGGCATTAAATTTATACTTGCCCCTAAATCATAGAGAACCTGCTGACATTCGAATTTCCCTATAGTGCAAGGGATGGTGAAGCTCCCCGGATCTTTCAACTTCTGAGGTAACTTTTTCTGTAGGATGACACTACATTCCTCAGTCAACGCCATTGTTTCATACTCCTCCAACCTCCTCTTTTTACAGAAGATCTCCTTCGTGAACTTCACATAACTTAGCATTTGTTCTAAGGCTTCAGCAAATGGAATGTTGATGTGCAGTTTTTTAAAGACCTCCAGAAACATAGAAAACTGCTTGTCAAGAGGATTTTTTCTAAGTCTCTGAGGATATGGTATCTTCACATGCGGTGTGTCAACGACTGCTGGTGGTGATCTTTGGTCCGTAGGAAGACCTTCTATGATTACTGCATCCTCTGACTCCTTCACCTCACTGGGTTCACCCTTTTTTTCTGGACATTTTTGGAATGAACCTGTCTCCATTTGTTTACCATATCTCATCAATTGCTTGGCACTATTTTTGTAGGTCTGCACCAGTATTGCTAGGGCGGTTTCCTTGCATACCGTTTCTCAGCTTGCTAGCTAGCTGTTACACCCCGTAATTCTAAGAGAATGAAATTCCAAGAGAATGAGATGAGAACGTACGAAAGGAAATAAGATTTGAATTTGGAAAGATAAGTTGACAGAATATTTTTGGACAGATTTTCAGTCAACTTTGGAGCGGTATATCTCCTAGTAATATTAAAAGTTTTTAGGTGTTTTAAAAGCCTAGTATGAATTTCGTTGAGTCTAGTTTACAACGCAACAAACCTATCGTCGTTTGGACATCGGAGTAGAAAGTTATGGACGTTGCAAGTTAAGTTGACAGAAGAGAAGGAAGCAATTTTCAGTCAGGCGTCACGGCGCCGATTTCAGGGCCGTGGCTCCGTAAGTCCTGAAATCTTTTGAAGTTTCAGCGTCACGGCGCCGGCTGCAGGGCCGCGGCGCCGAGGCGGGATTTTTTGCGGAAATGATGTAAAATTAGAAGATATTTGTTGTAAAGACCCATGGGAGGGCGACAAGTGTCCCTCCCAACTTGTGGAACAAGAAAAGGCCTATATCTTGGCCAAGTCTTGCAAGACTTGGCCATTCTACATAAAACTTCATCCAAATACTTGCTCTTCTCTCTCTCTCTCATTTTTTATTTGTCCAAGAACCAAAGGCAAGGATTGTTGAATCTTACAAGTGTTGTTCTTACACACTAGATGAAGGATATTAACAAAGGGATTAGCCAAGATTGAACTCCCACCTTCCCTAAATCTTCACGAAACGTGGTTAGGGTTTGAAACAAATCCTAAGGTGTTCTTCACTTTTGGTATTAAAGCAAGAATAGAAGTTGGTTAGAAGCTTCTAAGGGTCATTAATTGCGGATTGGGTCGTAAAGAAGAGGAGTTGCGGAAAAGAGCTAAAGCGGGCGAAATCCTTGGAATATTTTGGGCTTATTGAGGTAATGATCCTTGTCTTCCTATGTAATTGAAGATTACATGTTGTAGTAATTGATAAATGAACTTGTGATATAAGGAATGAAGCTTAATAAGAGTTAAGATACATTGGAAGGTTAAAAGCCGAGAAATGGCATGTTAGCCATTGAAGATGTTAATCAATTTTGTTGTTAGTTATAATCGTCACATGTTATACAAGAAAGAGAATTTAGTTGTTATAATTATTATGACTTGTATAACATGTTGGAATAACGACTTGGGTTATAAGGAATGGAAAAAGGACTATATGTTGTCATTATTGTAGCCGAGATTGGCCTTAATAATAATGGACTATTATATATGAATTGTGGGCAGAATTTTACACGTCCAGTTATGCGTGTAATACCCTTTGGTTAGCTGTTTGGTTGAGCCTTAAATGTGGTATTTTGGTTGATGAATACGGGCCTTGAAAAAGGTGGAAAAGTACATAGAAACAAAGGAAGTGCTGCCCGAATTTCGGTAGAATTAGAGGGCATTATTTGGTATAAGTCTTATGCTAAGTAACTATGATATTGATAGAAGTACTATGACCATTTTGGGTTGAAGTACTACGTGTAGCAGATTCTACTTGGCTTAAGGAATAGTCGATGAGGTTGAAGTACTTCGGAGCATTTTGCTACTTGTCGTATGGGTTAGTCGTCACGAGGTACGTGAACTTCTTCTTTCTATAGACATGAGTATTTTTATGGTATACTTGTCTTGTGGTTAGGAGTATACTTGCCTTGATATTTGAAGTATACTTGTCTTGTTGTTAGGGGTATACATGACTAGTTCTAGAGTATACTTTCCTTGTCATAAGAAGTATTCATGTTATTGAATTTATGCTAAAGGCATGTCTAGAATATTCCTAAGTTCTTACCAAGTCTTATGGGGGATGTTGGTAAGAGTCGTTAGGAAGTATTGGAGTCTAGTGGACCTTGCTAACTTACTTCACTAATGAAACAAAAAAAAGGACTGAACAAGCCATTGCAGCGTTAATGAAAATGTATCGGTAATCAATTACATTGAAATGAGTAGAATCTTCCATATGCATAGTAACTAAGATGAGACAAAATTGTACTACATTTTCTAGATCATGGCTCAATGGAAAAGATCGTTATAAACGAGTATAACCTATTCACGACTCATAAAAGTAAGTGAATTGATTTAAAGAATTTATGTTATGAAGTTTTAAGACTATGAACCTTGATTTCCTAAAGGTTATGAGACTTTATTTTTCAAGTTATGAGACTTGATTCTTAAAGGAAGAAATGACTTGATTTAATTGAAGTAAGTGAATTGATTTTTAAAGAATTTATGTTATGAAGTTTTAAGACTATGAACCTTGATTTCCTAAAAGGTTATGAGACTTTATTTTTCAAGTTATGGGACTTGATTCTTAAAGAAAGAAATGACTTGATTTAATTGAAGTAAGTGAATTGATTTTTAAAGAATTTATGTTATGAAGTTTTAAGACAATGAACCTTGATTTCCTAAAAGGTATGAGACTTTATTTTTCAAGTTATGGGACTTGATTTTTAAAGGAAAGAATGACTTGATTTAAAAAGTATGGCTTCTTGATTTATTTCAAGAGTTAAGAAGAAGAATTTCAAAAGATTATGTAACTTGAGTTTTAAAAGTATACGTTTGTTGATTTAAGGAAAAGGAGTTGCATAATTATTTTTAAGTATGTATGTACGTAGTACTTTTGGGTTTAGTTTCCTCAATGTGATAAGAAATAAAAGTGTCTTAAGCTTTCTAAAATGAAAGGTTGTTATAATAGCTTTATGGGAAGTTGTTATAACGACTTAAGAAGAAGTGAAAATGCGATTTAAAATATTATGTTATGAGACACACCGAGCCTACACATAGGCTGGGTTATGTTATGAGATTATGATAGCCGGTTGTTCTTATGTTATGAGATTATGATAGCCGGTTGTGCTTATGTTATGAGATTATGATAGCCGGTTGTGCTTATGTTATGAGATTATGATAGCCGGTTGTGCTTTTCTTATGAGATTATGATAGCCGGTTGTGCTTATGTTATGAGATTATGATAGTCGATTGTGCTTATGTTATGAGATTATGATAGTCGATTGTACTTATGTTACGTGATTATGTTAGCCGGTTGTGCCTGTGATATATTATTAATTACGGGGTCATTCCCCGGGCTTGTGGCATTTGCATATTCCGTGGATTTGCTCCCCACGATGCAAGGAGTACCTCATGCGAGTCCGTAGGGCTCATGCGGGTGAAATAGTCCACGCGGGCAGACCACCCTATGCGAGAGATTACCTCATGCGGGTCCATACGGCTATGCGGCGGATACACTATGCGGAGAGATTACCTCACGCGGTCCATACGGCTTATCGCGCGGATACTGACTTATGCGAGAGATTACCTCATGCGGTCCATCCCACTTTACGGGTGAAATAGTCCCAGGAGTAGGATTGCATAATGATACTACGGGCGGATGGCCCTAGGTTAATCATAAGCTTCCTGTTTTAAAACCGACAAAGTTTATTCTTGTTCACTCTCTTTGTTAAAAAGGCACAATGTACTGGTAGGGTACATTATACTTGTTACATGCTGACGGTGATGTTGTATTCCACGAGCATGCTTCTGTGATATTATATGTTGAGGGCAGGTGTCCCGGATTTTTGACATGGCTTTCATATGTGAGAGTGGTACGGTGTTACAGTAGTACAGTGATACAAGGTACAGTTGACTCTGATTGTTTTATGACACGGTAGGATCTGGTATTCACTTTTCATACTTGCCTCGTCATTCTGTGGTATGCTATGATCTTGCTTACTGTACTTCTTGTTTACATACTTGGTACCTTGTTGTACTGACCCCCTTTGGGGGGCTGCATTCATGTCCGCAGGTTTAGGTACTCAGCTGTGGATCCGCGAGCTTAGGATCCTGGTTCAGCATTTTGAGATGGGTCCAATGTTCCGGAGCTTGTTATTATGGCTAGGTATATTCAGGGGTACGGCGGGGCCTTGTCCCGTCATAGTATTTGTCCAAAATCTTAGGGGTCTGTATTCATATATGGGCTGGATTGGCTAGAGTTGTATTTACATTATTAAATAGTGTAGACCCTTTTGGGTGATTTATATTATGGCAGCCTTATCGGTTTTGCCTTTGTTTTAAAAAAAATGAGTGTTATTTATCTTCCGCGGTTTATTATGTTGTATGAATAGAAGGGTGCCCAGGTAGGGCACCAGTCGCGGGCCCGGGGTTCGGGGCGTCACACTAGCTGCTCCAACTGCATCTCTAGCTTCCTGATGGATGATCTTGTTTCCACTATGAACTGATTTTGGGCGTTTGAGAGTGCCCAAAGAACTGCTCCCATATTATCTATCTCTCTTGATGGAGCCTGATTCTGTGGTAGATAAATTAGGCCTTGAGGATTCTGGCACTCTGTGAGCCTGAGTAAGGCTTCCTGCAACTCATTTCGCTCCTCTTGCGGCGCCTGTGGTCTAAATCATTGCGGTGGACTAAGGTCATAGTCCTGCAGCCCCTGATAGTGATAGTCCATGTACCTATACTTGACTTTACCTACAAAATAACAAAAATTGATAAAAATATGCTCTCAGAACAAGTTTCTGGGAGCGACCAAATTAGAAATTAAGAATAAATGGTTCGATATTAGAAGTACGCCAGTCCCCGGCAACGGCGCCAAAAACTTGTTTGGCGATTTCCACGTGCTCATGCAAGTGTACGTATCGTTCACAAGTAGTATAGTCTGATAAGACCGAATATCGTCCTCAGAGACTGGTTTCTAATTATCGTTCATCTATTTTATGTTATCTATTTTAGCAATCGATAATAGAGTTGGTTTTTTTTTTGTTTAACTACTAGAATAATTGCAAGAATTAACTAAACTATTGAAGTTGTAATCAGTTATGAAGGAATTAGGGCTTCCAAAATCCACGACTATCCACTCTATTCAATCCTTAATGCAACTAGAATGACTTCTTCTTCTACGTTAAGATAGCGGTTAACTAGACTATCTTATATTCCGGTTAGGATATATATTCGCTCAACCCCAGTGCAGAACCCTTCTATATTTCTATGATAGGATTTACCACATAGGAGGATTAAGAACAATAACCTATAATGCTACACAAGTATCGGGGTACTTTCGTCCGCGATTTTAATCTATGTCTATTCAATTACATCATATCCAAATTTATCCTCTCAGTTCTTGATTCGAAATCATATAGATTATGATAATTAGTGATCAATTAACTATCAAACATTCATACCAATTATTGAATAAATCTTAATCAAGTGAAAAAGAAATCAACTAATGCATTAAGTCATGAAATAAAGTTTCAAGAGATTTAAAAGGAAAGCCCTAATAAGGTGTTTAGCTCCTAACCATAGTCACGCTAAGAACTAATACAATTCCAAACATAAACTGAATTAAAAAGAAAGAAAGAAAAGTACTGCGAACTAAAGTCTCCAATTGTAGCTTCCAATCCTTGCCCTGTGATGTGTTGTGTGTTAGAATGACACCCCTTTCTCATAGAATAATCCCTAGGGCTTTTAGTATGTTGTAATTTTCATGCCCCATAGACCCTTCTGCCCCTGGCTAAATTAACCTCGGATTCTCAATTTCCGTACCGGCGTCGCGGCCCTGCAGACTGGCGCCGTGGCGCCCAAAGTTTTGTGGTTTTTTCTAATGTTCCGACGCCGTGGTCCTGCTGTTCGGCGGCGCTGCCTGGCTTTCATCCGGGTCTTCAATTTTTGTCCTTTTCGGCCTCAGATTCCTCTTTTTATGCCCATTTTTCGTTTCTTTTAGCCATTTTGCCTTTTTGAACCGCTGTGAATCAAAAGAAAAAAAAACTAATACTATACTAAACACAACAAAATGAGTAAAAGACTAACTAAAAATGACTCAAAAAACGTATACAAAATACGCTTAACAGACACATTTACATATTTGAAAAGGATTACCACACATATCCATGCAGAGAATGTCCCTGTAGGACCATCTACTATTGATATTGAAGAAATATCAATAAATCCAATTGATGTTAGGATTAATTTGAATCGGTTGGAAACAAATGTGGTTTGAAATGTGACAAAGTACCCAAAACCTTATATGAAGATAATATAATATACATTGCTCAATTGAAGGGATGATTCATAAAATGAGATAGGTGTTGAGACTATTTTATATACACTTTTGAGTCCTTTTTAGTGAGTATTTTACTCTTTTCGGTTGTGTTTAGTATAGTGTTAGAGTTGTTTTTTTTCTTTTGTGTCACAACGGTCATAAAGGAGAAAATATTGCTTTTGAGGATGAAATTGCACAATCAAAAGGCCAAGAAATGAAGCCTAAGAAGTCCCGGGAAGCACGAAAGAAATCTGACAAAGTCCGGACAGAAAAATAACGAAAAATCGGAAAATCACGTCTCCGACGCCGCAAGACTAGCCAGCGTACATGCGCCAAAACACCGCACCTCGATGATTTCTTGGCGAAGCCACCGAGTCACTGATACGACGCTGGTTCTCAAGCGAAAATTCGATTTTTCGAAGGGCAAAAGGGTCCAAAATGTGATTTTTTACATCTATAAGACCTAGGAATTATTCTAAAAGGGGAGAGGATACTTTTGGAGGCTAGGAACGGAGGCAAGAGCAAGATTAAAGACATCAATTTGTTCAAGTTCTTTTCCTTTACTTTATTTAATTCAGTTTAAGTTGGATATTAAATTAGTTCTTAGCATGACAATGTTTATGAGTTAATTTCTTTATTAGGGTTTATCGTCGAATCGCTTGAAACTATTTCATACAGTTAATGCATATTTATTGATTTCTTCTTCAGCTATATTAAGATCTATTCAATATTGTAGTGATTGTTTGATAATTGACTGACCATTAATTGTCATAACTTATATGATTTCGAATCGAAATCCGAAAGGTGAGATTTGAATATGTTGTAGTTGATTAGACATAGGTTAAAATCATAGACGAAAGTACCCCGATACTTGTGTGGTATTTAAGGTTATTGCTCTTAATCCTCCTATGTGGTAAAATCTATCATAGAAATATAGAAGGTTTCTGCATAAGGTTGAGTTTTTATATGTCCTAACCGGAATATAGAACATGTTCGTTAGTCTGCTATCTTAATAAGAAGAAGAGTCATTAGTATTGCATTAACAAGTGAAAGAGTAGATAGTTGAGGAGATTGAAAACCCTAATTCACATCATAATTGTTTTAAACCCAAAGTATTATCATCATTAGTTTAATTTCTGCACTTTACTTTAATTGTAGTTCTTAGTTAAAAACCCAAATAAAAGAACGTTAGCCAAATAGATACCATAGATTAGTTATTCGGTACTTGACAAACCAATCTCTGTGGACGATAACTCGGTCTTACAGACTATATTACTTGAGTGATACGTACACTTGCGTAAGCATACAGAAATATCACAACAAGTTTTTGGCGCCGTTGCAGGGGACTGACGTACTATCAATATCGAATTATCTATTCTTATTTCTAATTTGGTTTTTATTTTCTGTCTTTTTATTATTTTTATTTTAGAATATTTTGTCGTGATCTGTTTGTTTGTTTTTGATTGATTTCAAGAAATTTGTTTATGCAAAGTAGGAGATGAGCAGACACTCATATCCCTTTGAACCCTGAAATTGAAAGGTTGTGCAGACAGAACATGAAAGATAAAAGAATTGATGATTCATTAGCAATGGAAAATCAACAAAACAACAATGAGGTGAATGATGAGTTACCGATTGTGATGAGACAAGTCCCGCATCCTGCAGGGAGGAGCTTAAGGGATTATGTATTGCCGACAATTACAGGGGTGCAGACTTACATCAGGATTCCAGCTGTGGAAGCTAATAATTTTTAAATCAAACCAACGATCTTGCACATGGTTCAAGGTTCAGTTCAGTTTGGAGGTTTACCGTCTGAAGATCCCCATATGCATTTGGAAAAATTTCTGGAACTGTGTGCCACATTTAAATACAATGACGTTACTGATGATGTCATTCGATTGAGACTCTTCCCATTCTCACTCATGGATAGAGCAAAGAGATGGTTGAACTCATTGCTGGCGAACTCCATTACCATATGGCAAGACTTAGCCCAGAAGTTTTTTGCCAAATTATTCCCTCCATCCAAAGCAGCAAAGCTCAGAGGAGAGCTTAATAACTTCTATCAGACGGAGGGAGAATCATTGTATGATGCATGAGAGCGGTTCAAAGACTTGCAGAGGAAGTGCCCGCATCATGGGATTGAAAAGTGGATGTTGATCCACATTTTTTATAATGGACTGTGTGGTACTACTCGTAGCATTATTGATGTTGCAGCAGGAGGAACGTTTATGAGCAGAAGTGTCAATGAGGCACATGATTTATTAGAAGACATGGCCTGGGGTTCATGAGTTGGATGGTATCACTGCATTGACTGCGCAGGGTACCACTTTGAAAAACCAGATGCAACAAAGTATTATGTCCGTGAATGTTGTTCAGACACCAGTGGGTTGTGAGATTTGTGGGGGTCCCCATACTTTTGATAGGTACACAGCAGTGGATCCAAACAATGTACCTATGGAGTAGGTTCAGGCAGTTGGGAATTTTCAGAGGCCCTACAACAATGCATTCTCCAACACATATAATCAGGGGTGGAGAAATCACCCCAACTTTTCATGGAAGAATGACCAAGGGCAGCAACCTCAGTTTTAGGAGCAATATCCACAGATCAATCCATCTCCTCAGGGACAGATCCAGCAACAACAGCCCAGGCCACAAATCCCACAAGAGAATCCAGATGAAATAAGAGCAGCACAGTTGACCTTGGCTAACTCCAAAACTCAATTCATGGAGGAAACCAGGTCATCACTTTCATCATTGGCTAAATCCCAGACTCAATTCATGGTAGAAACCAGGTCCTCATTTGCAACCCTGACCAACTCTCAGACCCAGTTCATGACCGAGACTAGGTCATCCATTAGGAACTTGGAGACTCAAATGGAGCAGTTGGCAGAGAAATTGAATGACATGCCTCAGGGACTCTCCCTAGTAACACAGTGATGAACCTAAGGGAGCAGTGTCAGGCAATAAGTTTAAGTGGTAAACAGTCGGAGCAGGTTGCTGCCCAACCACAGGTGGAAAAGAAAGATGAGCTGACAGAGACAGTTGATGCAGAGAAAGAGGGGGTTACTGATGACCGACCTATTTTAGAGAAGGCTCCACCAGTAGTTATGAGGGAATATACAGACAAAATTCCATACCCTCAAAGACTTGTGAAGAAATCTCTTGACAAGCAGTTTTCCAAGTTTTTGGAGGTCTTCAAAAAGTTGCACATCAATCTCCCTTTCATTGAAGCTTTGGAGTAGATGACAGCGTATGTCAAATTCATGAAAGACATCATCTTTAAAAAGAGGAAGTTGGCAGACTATGAGACAGTGGTGCTGATAGAGGAGTGCAGTGCAATCTTGCAAAAGAAACTTCCACCAAAGTTGAGAGATCCAGGGAGTTTCACCTTACCGTGCACTATAGGGAAGGTGACATGCAAGCGAGCTTTGTGTGATTTGGGGGCAAGTATCAACCTGATTCCCCTTTTCGTGTTTCAAAGACTTGGGTTGGGGGAAGCAAAGCCAACAACAGTCAACTTGTAGCTAGTTGATCGCTCAATCGTGCATCCCCGAGGTATAATTGAAAACGTATTGGTGAAAGTGGGCAAATTCATCTTTCCTGTTGATTTATTCATTCTTGATATGGAGGAAGATGAGAACATGTCAATTATCCTTGGGAGACCATTCCTAGATACATGTAGAGCCTTCATTGATGTTGAAAAGGGGGAGTTAAAGCTCAGAGTCCAAGATGAGAAAATGATATTCAAAGTTTTCAGGCCACCAACCGAGTCACAAGCAAGTGACAAATGCTTTGCTATTAGTATAATTGATAAAGTTGCTCCTCATGAATACTCCAAGGGTACTGATGCTCGTGGGGTAACATTAAAGCAGTGTGAAGAACCTGAGAGTAAGGTAAATGAAATTGTGAATAATGAAAAAGGGGTGAACCCTTCTGAACTTAGCCCTGTGAAAAAGAAGAGGAGAAGGAGGAAGGGAATGATAATGAAATGGATATGATGTGGGGGTAATAAGCCCCCTTGAGTGAACGAGGCATCTGCGTTCGGCTAAATGACGTTAAAGACAACGCTATTTGGGAGGCAACCCAATGTTTAATTATGTTATTTCAATTTTTGTTTTAGTTTGTTTTATTTTATCTTGAACGTCTCACGATCTGGTATGTTTGTGTTTTTGGATGGCAGGTGAATTAAGGACCAACTCCAAAGGAAAGAGGGGCAGAAACGCTGAAATTTGGTACAGCGCTGCGGCGCCGAAAGTTCATAGAATCCCGAGGCTGATGCAATTTCAAGAATCTCCTCCCAGACCTCTTCGTTATGACCGTTGTTTTGTGTCTGTAAGTTGTCTCTTGATTTTTAGTCCATACACATTGGGGACAATGTGTCAATTAAGTTTTGGGGGGATCTTATTTTGTTTTGAGTCTTTTTGTCTATTCTATGCGTTTGTGAGTCATAATTTTTTTTATGGATCATGTATATTGTAGTTGCTAAAGATATTGAGTGGATAAAGTGGGATAATGTAATGGAATTAAAAGCAAAAATTTGTGTGCTTAAGTTAGATATGCCAAAATTTCATGACATCTAATTATTGATATTTGTGCTTAGCCTATGTGTTGTCAATGATAGAAAGAAAGGTTGAAAATGTCTAGAAAACCTGTTTGCTTGTTATTTGAGGCGAAATAGTTAAGATATACATGTTTAGGGAAAGGATTCAGACATTCTTTAATAGCCCTTCTGACTGTTCATTACCTACCCTGACATAAATTGTATCCTTAGTCAGGTCCTTTGAGCCTAAATAATATCTTTGTTTGACACCCTATGATTCTCTGATTGTGCCATAAGTGAGACTTGAAAATTATTGGGATGAAAAGTGTTGAAAAAATAATAAAAAGAGAGAAAATTTGTTGCACCCTAATGAAAAATATGTAAAAGCCTAAGTTTGGGGGTGTTTGTTATTTATAAATGTGTCTCATTCTCTCAAAATAAAAGAGGGGAGAAAATAGATTTGAGACTAAAAAGAAAGTCAAAAAGAAGGAAAAATAAGTGGAATGAAAAATGTTATGGTACGAAAATTGAACCTAAATGCCAACGTTTATCTACTCCTGCCTAAGACTACATTACAACCATTGAAAGTACTGAAGATCGCTAATGTGTATATCTATGATTAGTGGAGAATAGCAAGTAAACAAGTCTATAGAATTTTGGAAAAGATGGAATGAAATTGACATGCATAGGTTAGGTGTTTGTATTCCCAGTGATTATGATCTAATTGAATTTGCGAACTATCTAACTTGAAATTCTAGATTGCTGAAAATTCATGCTATGTTCCAACATATTATCCTAGTTTTCATCCATGATTTTGAGGCAGCATTGCTATAGCCACTTGATCCATTTCATAAAGTCTTGTCTTTGGTTTTATTTTTGTTTTTTGTTTAGTGCTTTACTCGATGGCGAGTAAAGTGTAAGTACCCAAAACCTTATATGAAGATAATACAACATGCATTGCTCAATTGAAGGGATGATTCATAAAACGAGATAGGACAAAACATATTTCATCAAAGTTGTTCTTCACACACGAGCTCCAAAAGCATGGTGATATCAACGTGCAACAGATTCGTTCAAGCGATAATATGATCGATTTATTTACTACATCTCTACCAACTGCAACTTTCGAGAAGATGATGCACGAGATTGGAATGCGAAGACTCAAGAATTTGGACTGAAGTTCTCATCAGGTGGAGATAATACATGTTGTACTCTTTTTTACGTATAAGGTTTTGTCTCACTGAATTTTCCTTGTAAGGTTTTTAATGAGGCAATCAAAATGTGTATTATTAGAAATGTGTACTATTTTTCCTTCACTAAAAAAATTTCCACTGAGTTTTTTCTAGTAAGATTTTAATGAGGCATATTATATATCAAAATAGATATCCAAGGGGAGTGTTATAGATACTATCATATATTGTGGATGTCTATATTTATGAGAAATATTAGGGCTAATAACTTTGGTACCAAGTCAATTTTTTCTTATAAATAGAGATGTTCTCATTGTATTTCATCCCTCAAGAGAAATAAGAACTTTCATCTCTTCTCTCTTTCTCAACAATATTCTTGTTCTAGCTTTCTTATTATTTCATAACAGTTTTGTATTAATACACACTTCTTAGTTCTTACGTTGTTATTGGTTTTCTCCTTGTGTGTTGGTATTGTTGGTATTATCGCTATTGTCACTTCAAGAAAGTATAGGATTTGCAATAAAACTTTAGCAATAATAAATATATTATTGCTGAAAAACGTAAATGACAACAAAAATTTAATATATTATTGCTAAAAACATACATGGCAACAAAAAAATAACTTGTTGCGAAAACTTTTCGCATCGGAGGTTATTGCAATGGCATGCAACAACCAACTTTTGTTATTGCGAAAAATATCTTTGGCAACAACATTCAACATATGAAAACAAAAAAATTGTTGGCAAATGAATTTCTTGTTTGTTATGACATATTCAATATTTCTTCTTATATTTAACTATTAATGTAATATTAACTCTATTATAGAAATGCATTACGATCATTCATAAACAAAATCTAGCTAGGGACGACATGGCTTTTCTCATAGCTCCAGTGCATTCCATATAATTCAACCATCAACATGAATTGTTATAAATTTGTGTTGGACGTTCACATCCTTTACACCAAGAGTGTGTTTGGTATGAAAATGATATTTTCCAAACATTTTCAAGGAGAAACTTTGTCTCATTATCTAGCACTATTTAAAATTTAAAACTATTTCTAATGAACTATTGGAGAAAAACATAAGCTAAGAAAGTCGTGCAAAAAGTGATGCAACAACGAATGTTTTTCAGAATTATGATCAATAGATCTTTGAAGATATAAATTGGCTAAGCGAGAGAATTTTGCTGAATAATTGGACCAAGATCAGATCCTTGCATACCTTCAAGGAGTGAATCACTTGTTTACAACTTGCTCTAAATTCTCCTTTTGGTATTAATGCTTGTTGAAGATGCCTCAACAAATTTACCATCCGGTAAGATATTCAAGTTAGCAAACAGAAGGAGAAATTTTGAGTTAACTGATAAAAATCACACAAGTGGAATGGGTTTTCTTCCCAACTCTATGTCCAAACTAACTGTTTAAGTATCTCTTACTAATATTTATTGAGCAACAACTGAACAGCTGTAAATTAACAGTGATCTGCCAGTACTACTGTAGGGATAAACCAAAGAAGGGAAGAAACGGACCACGAGACGGAAGGAAGTTCCGAATATCAAACGACTTGGATCTTGAGATAGCTGTCACTAACTTTATATGCAAAAACTGTGTTGTAATTTGTTGTATCATCATGGTTGAATAAAATCAATCCTACATAACTATGTATGCAGTCTGACTAATTATCATTAGATGTGGTTGAGGATGTGTCCAAGAGCTTCCCTAGGCAAAGTACATGTTTTGACCAATTTTGTACAGTAACATATTTGACAAACAACAGGGGATCTCAAGAGTTAATATTCTTTGAATTCGTCATTTGCCATATTACTATGAGATGCTGGATAGAGTCATTTCGTTTGTCGAATCTTTTTACGTTTATTTGGTGCTAGTTTGTGCCTGAGAATATTCGCTAATGCCTTTGTGGACTAAGCGTTCGAAATTTACTAATGTAAAATTAAGTTTAACTCATTATTTATGACTTGAACAACTGAGGTCTCGCACGTCAAAAACGTCGTTTCCGCACACGTGCACTCGTAATGTCAAGTATCGTAAATTTCATTAGTGAAAGAAATATTGGTACGTGAGTAAACGTTTGAGACATAAAATGATGGACGGTCGTTGGTTAAACAACGAGTATTTCATGTTGGTAAATGAAGAAAGAAGAGTACGAAGTGTAAGATTGAAACGGGTCAGAAAAGGGCCGCGACGCCACCTCAGAGCCGGGTCGCCGCGGCGCCACCTCAGAGTCGGGTCGCCGCGGCGCCACCACCACCCGGGCCGCGGCGCTAATTAGTCTTTTGGCTACTGGAGCCGCGGCGCTAACGAGGCAGTGTCTATGCGAACGGAAGTCCAAAAGTTTGGCTGATTATGGGGACGTTTTGGAGCATTGAAATGTCAGGTTATCCTCCACAAATCAGCCATTATTTGGCTGCATTATTTGGTGAATTAAGTGGTCATTACATGGCACTTGAAGAGGCATTCTTACACTACTATATATTGAGACCTTTGGCTCAATTGGAGACACACTACACTCATACTTACACACAAATTTTCTGAAACACTCCCTCTCTATGCATTTTGTTACACCCCGTAATTCTAAGACATTAATATGAGAACGTACTTAAGGAATTAAGATTTGAATGTTGAAAGGAAAGTATAGTTATGAAAAAAAATTGGAAAAATGTGAAGACGAAAATTTATTAACAGGGAGTTAGATTCCCTAATATGGATTTATGGACTTAGTATTGTATTATGAAGTCTTGGAATTGATAATATGGGGCCCACCAAAAATTTCACAATTTCTGGGGTCCATGAATTGTAGATATTTTGGCCAAGTGTTGAAATATTTTGGTGAAAAGATTATGTGACCAATAGAAGGGTAACATGCATCCCTCATCCATTTGTCTTGCAAGATGATATCTATAAAGAAATGTGTATAGCAAGACTTAGCTTCATTTCACAAATATCTTATCTTCCAAAGCTTTCTCTTCTCTTAGCTCTAAGTCTCGAACACCAAGCAAATTTCAAGAACAATACTAAGTTGTTATCTAAGATTAAGCACCCTAATCAAGTTCTAAGCCAAGTTAACTCTCCAAGTTTCCTCCAAAAAATAGTTTTGGTTGAGAGTGGTGTTGACACCCTAAGCTTGTTTAAGAACTTTTTGGAAGTAAAACAAGAAGGCAAGATAGTTACAAGCTTGTAGAGGATACATGTGTATGATTGGAACTTGAAGAAGTGGAGCTAAGACACTATTTTGGGCAAAAAATTAAGGTAAGGTTTTTCTTCCTCTTGAAGTAATGGGATATTACATGATGTTATAGTTAAGGGATGAACATGTATTAAATGAAATGGAGAATAAGAAATGCATGAGACTATTTTTTGGTGTTAGCCGAATCTTGGACAGTTTTGTTATAATTGGATTCGTTGGTTATTAGTGTTATAAGGAATTGTGAGAAGGGCTTTGATATTGGATGTTGGCCGAGAATTACTATAAAATTGTTGGATATTGTTGTGCAGTTTTAGGGATTGTTTAGTGGCGTTAAAATTCTGGAAATTCGGCCACCAATATGCATGTTTAAATGTAGTAATTGCTGATGTGAGTCCTAAAGGAATAAGGGTGTAGGAATGTGTAGAAAGACTTCACTTCTTACCCTCGTTGTTGTTGAATTGTGGACTATTTTTAGTGGACTGTTTTACGTGGATTATGAGACTGTTTTTACGCGAGAAATATGTGTGTGAATCACCTTGGTTAACTGTTGGCTGTGCCCTTAATTGGTGCTTTGGTTATTGATGAAATTGGCCTTCTTAAAAGGTGGAAAAGTACATATAAATAGGGGAAGTGCTGTCCAATTTTTTATATAAAAGGAGAACCATTACTTGCTATTAACCTACACTAGTAAGCATGAAGTTGATAGAGGTGATATTGTTATTATAGGTTGAAGTACTACTTGTGGCGTATTCTACTTAGCGGGTTGTATAGCCGATAAGGTATGTGAACTCTTCCTTTCTTCTTTTGGCATGAACTTTATAAAATGAGTGTACGGTGGACGTATGTATTTTAAATGAATCTAGATTTCATGTGGTACATGATGTGGAAGTGACTTGATTTTAAAAGTATAAGTTACTTGATTTTAAAAGTGTAAGTGTCTTGATTTTAAAAGTGAAAGTGTCTTGATGCTACAAGTGCTAGTGTCTTGGGGTTTATAAATGAAAGGATGTACGGCTGACGTACATGGTGTTATTGGGTTCAAGTCCCTAATATTACATGATATGATTCTTTTTATAAAAAGGATGTACGGCGGACGTACATGGTGCTATTGGGTTCAAGTCCCTAATATTACATGACATGGTAATGCCATGAGTTTTTTCTAAAATGATAGTTCATTTTATTTGTTCTAATGAGAGTCAAAGATGATTTAACTTGCATATGGTTGCTTATGATAGCTATTCGTCCATGTGTTATATTCCCACATCACCGCGTCCCTCACTAGAGGGTCGGCAACATTTTTATATTATTCCATGGACTTGCGATCCATGATGCGAGTAGGTATACTCATGCGGGTGAAACAGTCCCATGAATATTTCATGGACTATCTCTCCATGATGCAGGTATATATACTCATTGCGGGTCTACAAGATCCATGCGGGTTCGAGTCCTATGCGGGTGAAATAGTCCCATGAATAGGATATGCATAATGATCTTGAGGGCAGACGTCCCTGATTTTGACATGACTTTCATATTTTGAAATGGTACGGTTGATTTCATATTTTGAAATGGTACGATTGATTTCATATTTTGAAATGGTACGGTTGATTTCATATTTTGAAATGGTACGATTGATTTCATATTTTGAAATGGTACGGTTGATTTCCATTTTAAAAAGAAGGCACAGTTGCCTCTCTATTTGTTATAAGGCACGGTGGACTCCCTATCTTTTACAAGGTACAATTGACTTATTTTATATGACACGGTTGGATCTGGTATTTGATTTTCATACTTGTCCCTGTCATCTTTTGGCCATTTATGACCTTATTTACTGTGCTTTATGTTTACACACTTAGTACATTGTTGTACTGACCCCCTTCTCCGGGGGACTGCGTTCATCTCGCAGGTATTGGGTACTCAGTTGGGTGATCCGCGAGCTTAGGATCTCCACTCAGCTTTGATTGTTATTCCGGAGTCTAGTCATTTTGGTACATGTTTTCCATTATGGCTTATGTATATTCAGGGGTACGGCGGGCCTTTGTCCCGTCATAGTTACTGTCAAACTCTTAGAGGTATGTATTCATATGTGGGCTGGACTTGCGGGAGTTGTATTATTGTTGGCCAGTTGTACTACTGTATTGTCGGGATATTCCCGTTTATATATATAGCGGCAGCCTCATCGGCTTGCCTTGTTGCTACATATACGATTTTCCATATGTTATCTGGCCTATGTGTTATATGAGATGTGAGGGTACAAGAGGGGGGTGCCCAGGTAGGGCACCAGTCGCGAGCCCGGGGTTCGGGTCGTGACACATTCTTTCAAACACTCAAGGTTCTTCTTGAGAAACACTTGAGTTTTCTTTGCTCTTTTGTTAGTTGCTGTTTTATCTTGGGAGACAGTTGCCCATTACCGTAAAAGGATAAATACGGGGCAATAATGTCTTAAGGACAGAGTGAATATCATTCGACTCAACAACGCCTTTGTAACACCACCATATTTAGTGTCTTTTGGTTTCAGGTTATCAAAATCAAGGGGCTTGCTGCAGTTGGACGAAAATCCAAGGATCCAAGAATTCAAGAGCTCAAGAACGAAGATCAAGACCTCAAAAGCTTATTGTTGCCACAACTCTTGTTGGCTTCAAGTTTATTGCTATTGTAATCCTATTATTTACCCTTTCGAAGCACTAGTAATAATTGTTTACTATTCTCGTACATTCATTGTGTAACTCACACTAAGTTACCCGCCGCACTGGTGGGAGTTAGTGAGTGTTTAGTGAAATAGTTAAGGTATGCCCTAGATGACCATTAGAAAATAATGTTTCTGAAATGGGATAAGAAGTCTATAAAGATCAGGTTCACGTCAAAAATGAGGGTGGACTGAATCAGCCAAATAACCTGCCCTCAAAGATTTCCATATCTGGATGAGGTTAACACTTTTAAGATATCAATATGACAATGTACAAAGATTAATTTATCTTCAAAAGGGCCAAATTTATTTTTGGTGCAGGAGAAACATTGTTAATAATATGGAGACTGATGAAATTATTAGATTTCTTATCGTAGTAGTAATGAATTTGATACTGAATTTTGTTAGTCTAAAATATAAACACCTATTACAAGAACTAGGAAAGATAAAGAATAAAATATTACAATAAAATAATTTTAACAAACAACTGAAAACAAGAATCAACACTTGATCTGAATATTTGTTGAGTCGAGTGATGACACTCTGTCTTTAAGACAAGATTGCCCCGTATATATCTTTTTACGTTTGCTAGGCAATAGTCTCCCAAGATAAAACATCTACTAAACACTTGAGAAAGGAAACTCAAGTGTTTCTCTTAAAGAACTTTGAGTATTGTAATATGCTAGGGAGAAAGAAGTATTTCAGAATTTCTGATTGCAAGTGTTTAACAATTGAGCCAAAGGCCTCAATTTATAGTATAAGAATCAGTCTCTTCAAGTGCCGAGTAATGACATTGAATCACCCATGAAATGACAATGAATTGCTCAAGTAATGACAGTCATTTATCAGCCAAGTAATGGATAAATAATGTTGGAATGAATGTCATTGAGGGCAGCCCAAAGGTCTCAAAAATCAGATTTTCGGTTTCTGACTTTCTGCCTGTGTCACGACCCAACCCCGGTCGCGATCGTACTCACCGGGTACCACATCGGTATATGTCAGAGAATAGCAGCGGAACATACATAACACATAACTTATAAAAAGGGTAAACATCACTGGCCAGCCGATAAAGCTGCCTTCCATAAAACATACTTAACAATGTATAGTAGTACAACTGGTTCTTAGAGCCCAAAACATAAATGTGACCACAGACCTCTAAAGATAACAACTGTGGCGGGACAGGGCCCCGCCATACCCCTGAATGTACAAAATACCTACAGAATCAGGGAAGGTCCGTACCAATAACCAAGCTTCCGGAGGGATGGAGCTTCTGACACCGGAATAGTGATCCTAAGAACGAGGATCCACAATCTGCTTACCCTTACCTGCGGCATGAACGCAGCCCCCGAGGAAGGGGGTCAGTACACAACGTACCAAGTATGTAAAACGGGAAAATACTGTAGTAATATCATGAGTCAAAATAAGCCGGAGTCATAAACGAAAATCGGCCATATCAGACCGTGCCTTACTAACAATGAGAGTAACAAGTATGAATCTTATAGCATAAAAATAGGAGGCTCACGATCAAAACAGGGTACCTCGCCCGTAGTATCATTAAGCAATCCTACTCCTGAGACTATTTCACCCGCATGGGTCCTGTGGACCCGCATGAGGTCATCCGCCTCGTCATGGGACTATTTCACCCGCATGGGACTATTTCACCCGCATGGATCATGTGGATCCGCATGAGTACCATCGCCGTACTCGCATGGGACTATTTCACCTGCATGGATCCTGTGGTCCGGATCCGCATGAGTGCAAGCGCCGCACTCGCATCATGGGTAGCAAATCCATGGCATAGATAATAACTCGGGGTTTACCCCGTAATAATACAATATATAACATAGCTCATCCGGCTATCATACATAACATAAGAACTATCGGCCTATCATATCCTACATAAGCACTACCGGCCTATCATATCACAACATAAGCACTACCGGCCTATCATATCACAACATAAGCACTACCGGCCTATCGTAACATAAGCAAGTTAAGAAATCCCCTAACTTCTTATTAACATTATTAATATATCCTCTCATTTTAGTATCCTAAGGCACTAACATGTCTTTTAATAGAAAATCCGAGAATTCAACCCAAGTACCATGTACTTCTAACTTTTTTTTTTTTTTAGAAAAACTCTTTTATACAAAGATTCCAAGATACTAATCACCATAGTATCAAGTTACAGGTTCTTTTCAAAGCAAGTCACATTTCCTTTTAGAAATATAATAGGCTTCTAATCAAGTGACTTCATTTCCTTTAAAACCTTAGGCAACCAACGCCTAAAACCAATCCACCTTCCATAGTTTCAAATCCTTTACCCGTACTTGTTTTAATTAGAGTAAACCATTCTTTATGAATCTTTCAAAAACTAATATAACCAACTTCCCATAAAGTCCTTATATTAGCGTTATCCCTTTGTCAAATACATTTTCCCTCAACCCAAGGGACTTATACTTTTAAAATGAAACAAGTATCATATACTTTAAAACAAGTGTAGATTATCAAATCTTGTACGTATACCGTACTACATAGATACAACTATTCATGCTCAAGAGATAGGAAAGCTCTACATACCTCCTTCGGTTAATCCACTTGCTAAGTCCAACTACCGCAAGTAATATGTCAACCTATAATAACCATAGTGTGTTTATTAACCTCTAATTTCAATGTAGAAATTCCAAATTCAAGTTATCAATTCCTAAGGAAAATTGGGCAGCATTTCCTTTGTTTCTACTCACTTTGCCACCTTTTCAAAGGCCGATTTTTCAACATTCAAACGCCTCATTAAGGCCCAACAACCAAACCAACACAAAGGGGATTACACACCTAATCTTGGGTGTGTAAAATTCTGCCCCATTAGTTATAATAGTACACTTAACAATTCTAAAGTGGTTTTTAGGCTACAACATGCTCATAATATTACTTTAGCCAAATCCTTCATATCCAACCCACATTTCTAGCATGCAATAACTCTAAGAGCATTATCTTACTACCACAAGTTCATTCTTTTAAGCATGCAACACTAGAACTAATTCTAAAGGAAGAAATGTTACCTTAAAGTTTTAGCCAAACTTATTCCAAAGACTTTGCTAGCTTTCTTGCCAAGAACACCACCACACTAGCCACAAGCTTCCTTCTTGTGCTCTTAATTTTTCAGATTTTCTTAGGCTAGAATCTTCTTGGAGTTTTAGAGAGAAGAAGGAGCTTGGAATATTTTAAGAGAGAAGGAAGAGGTTTTTCAAAGAGAGAGATGACAAATGACCAAGTCTTTAAGACTTGGTCAATATATTGCATGTAAAAATCAGATGGGGGGGACACTTGTCCCCCACTCAGCCCCTTTTAAAATAAAAATCTGACTTTTCCTAAGTTTTTTCCGACTTCCGCCTCCGCGCCATCGCCTGTGCTTCCGGGCCGCGGCCGCAACTCCGCGACCTCATCTTCCGGCCACGATTCCCCGCTGCGCGGCTGAAACCAGCGACTCGCGGATCTTTCGGCGCCATGGTCCTACAATTACTCGCTTGGCGCCGCGTTCGTCGCGCCACATGCGCTGGGACCCTGATGCGGTCCCGCCCGAACCACTGGTATAACATTCTCCCTTAGAAACATTCGTCCGAATGTTCCTTCTAACTTACTCAAATCACAATATCGGCATAGACTCAAATAAAGACGCCCACACGCCACAACAAAACTCAAGCATAAATACTAAATTTAAGGACCAACAATTTAACGTGGGTTACCCGGAGGTATAGGAATAAGTGAGGATATTTCTTCATCATGTCATCCTCTCGCTTCCCACGCCATTTCCTCCATGTTCTCGCTCCGCCATAAGACTGACGGAAGCCACGCCCTTCGTCCAAGTCGCCTAACTCGCCGATCGAGTATCGCTATGGACTCTCCTCATACGATAACTCCTCCGCTACTGACGTCTTGAACCGGGTGCACTCTAGATGGATCTCCAATACATTTCCGCAACATGGACACATGGAAAACTGGATGTACCGCCTCCAAATCGGACGGTAGATCTAACTCATAGGCAACCCTGCCTACCCTACGGACAATCTGATACGGCCCAATGTACCTTGGGCTAAGCTTCCCCTTCTTTCCAAATCTCATCACGCCCTTCATGGGCGATACCTTTATAAAAACCCAATCATCTATCTCAAATTCCAAGTGTCGACGCCGATGATCTGCATACGACTTCTGCCGACTCTGAGCTGCCAACAACCGCTCCTGGATAAGCTTCACCTTATCCACTGCCTGCTGAACTAAGTCTGGCCCGACTAATTGAACTTCTCCCACCTCGAACCAGCCTATCGGTGACCTGCACTTCCTCCCGTATAAGGCCTCATAGGGCGCCATCTGAATACTGGAATGGTAGCTGTTGTTGTAAGCAAACTCTACAAGAGGCAAATGATCCTCCCAGCTACCCCTGAAATCAATAACACAAGCCCGCAAAGATATCCTCGTGTCCGGATAGTGCGCTCGCCCGCCTGGCCGGCCGAGGGTGAAATGCGATCGAGACTCACCTGTGTCCCTAATCCCTTCAAACGACCTCCGTAAGTTAGCCGAACCGGGCCTCTATCTCGATATAATCGACACCGGGACTCCGTGCGCCTCACAACTGCCTAATATATAATCCGCATAATCCTCACCGAGAACGCCGTTCGACCGGAAGAAAATGGGCTGATTTCGACCGTCGACAATCACCCAAATGGAATCATGCTTCCTCCGAGTGGTAGGTAGTCCCGTAATAAAATCCATATTTATCACCTCCCACTTCCAAGTCGGAATATCAATAGCTGCAATGACCCCACCGCTTCGTGCTCAATCTTAACTCGCCGACAATTCCGCATCGTGCCACGAACTCCGCAACGCCCTCTTTAGCCATCCCACCAATACACGCATTCGAGGTCATGATACATCTTAGTCGACCGGATGAATAGAATAACGAGCGTTGTGTGCCTCCCGAATCTGGCGACGGTCTCGCTACATCGGAACACACAACCGCCCTCAAATCTTAGCACCCCATCGCGCTACCTCAAATAGACTCTCTTTCTCGAGCAGCATCTCGATGCCGTACCAAAATCGGATCCTCATATCGCCGCCTCTTCACCTCCTCGACGATAGAAGACTCGCAACCTCTCGAACCCGAATTCCTTCACTAACAATCAACCAAACGAACCCCAAGGCTCGCTAATCGATGTATCTCTGACCATATCCTTCTTCTCTGGTGAACATCGCACGGACTACCCATCGACTGCGACTGCGGCATCCGCCACTACATCGCCTTCCCGCGGTACGAATATCAACATCGTAATCCTTAAGTAGCTCCAACCACCGCCTCGCCGCAAGTTCGGCTCCTCCGTGAAGATGCATCGAGACTCGTGGTCCGTGTAAATGTCCACATGAACTCCATATAAATAATGTCTCCAGATCTTCAAGGCATGAATCACTGCTGCCAGCTCCAAGTCATGTGTGGGATAGTTCTTCTCATGCTTCCTAAGCTGTCGCGATGCATAACCTATAACCTTGCCGTGCTGCATCAGCACGCACCCAAGCCCGACACCTGACGCGTCACAATAAACCACATATCCATCTAAGCCCTCTGGAAGAGTAAGAACCGGCGGCCGTCAACTTCTCCTTTAGCAATCGAAACTTTCTCACAAGTATCCGCCCACCGAACATAGCCGCTTTCCGAGTCGACTTAGTCAAAGGTGCTGAAATAAGCAAACTTTTCTACAAACCTCCGATAATAACTCGCAAGGCCCAAAGCTGCGCACTCTCCGCTTGTAGCTGGTCCGCCAAGTCTTTATCGCTTCAATCTTGCCAGATCAACCCGAATACCATCGCCCCGATAACATGTCCTAAGAAAGCCACCGACGCCAACCGTAACTCGCACTTCGAGAACTTGGCATACAATCGCCGGCCTCGGAGGACTCCAATACCGCCTCAAATGATTCAGATGCTCCGCCTGCGCGCGAATACACCAAGATATCATTAATAAACACTATAACGAACATATCCAAGAATGGCACGAACACCCTATTCATCAAATCCATGAATACTGGCTAAGGCGTTGTCAACCCGAAAGACATCACCCGAACTCATAGTGCCCATACCGGGTCCTGAATGCAGTCTTTGGGATATCTATCTCTCTAACTCGCACCTGATGATAACCAGACCGCAGGTCTATCTTGGAAAAACACTTTGCACCCTGCAACTGGTCAAACAAATCATCAATCCTGGGGAGGGGATATCTATTCTTGATAGTTACCTTGTTCAGCTGCCTGTAATCAATACACATACGTAACGTCCCATCCTTCTTCTTCACAAATAATACTGGCGCCCCCCAAGGAGAAACACTTGGCCTAATAAAGCCTTTTTCCAGCAAATCTTTCAGCTGGTCCTTCAATTCCTTCAACTCGGCAGGTGCCATCCTGTATGGCGGAATAGATATCGGTCGAGTGTCTGGTGCCAAATCGATGCAAAACTCAATCTCCCTCTCAGGAGGGATACCCGGAAGCTCGTCTGGGAATACGTCTGGAAACTCTCTAACAACCGGACCGATCAAGGTCCAGATCTCCACCTCGAGATCGAATACCCGAACCAAATGGTAAATATACCCCTTCCGTACCATCTTTCTAGCCTTGAGGTAAGAAATAAACCTACCCTCTACGCAAAGATTCCCTTCCACTCGATAACCGGCCACCAGAAACCGAACCGAACTAACCTCTCTCTCAGGTCCACATTGGCATAGCAAGACGCTAGCCAATCCATACCCATAATCACATCGTCTGTCATATCCAACTCTATCAAGTCAGCTAGAGTCTGACGACCATCTATAGTTACTGGGCAAGCCTTATATACCCGCCACTAACATCAAGCACCTACCTGCGTAGCCACCTCAAAAGATTCTATGGACTCTGCTCTATCCCTATTCTACCAAAGAATATGAGGAGATATATAGGACAAGGTAGAACTGGATCTATCAAAGCATATACATCACAAAGAAGAAACCAATAATGTACTGGACGACATCGTGACGCCCCGGTCCTGACGATCGACATAGCATAGATGCGGTTCGAGGACCGCTGAATCGAACCCCGCCACGACCTCGCCGCTCGCTGCCCGTGAACACCTCGCCTCGGCGCCAACCATCAAGATGAAGACCAAAGAATCGAACTCGCCGGCCGAGCCATGGCACTCCCGCCGCCTCGACGGACAATCTCTTCAAATGGCTCGCCGCACAGAGTAACAAGCTCTCGGAGGAATACGACACTTCTATAATGGAAATCACCACATCGACCACACCGAGGCATAGGTGACTCGTCCGACCGGAACTCGTCCTCTGAAACCGAAGCCACGGAACTCGCCCCGCCTCGAATACTCAGACGCCCCAAGATGGTGGAGGAGCGCTCAACCGCGTGGTGCAAATCTGTCTTCTTGGGGTTGTCTACCCTAAAACTACCAGAGGACCTCACCGCCCGCCCTTTCTGGCGATACTGCCGATCCGCCGCCCTCGCTCTCACACCTGTGCGTGTGCTCGCACGCGGCAATGTCCATGCCCGGTGAAGAGCCACCCCGCAACTCTCGCCAAGTGATCATCGAAGTCTCGTGACATAGCGGTGCACCCCGCCCTCCATGTCGCTACCAACGCGCACATACCTAGCCAATGAATCAAACTCCATGTTGTATTCCGGACCGTCGCCCATTCTGCCTCGGGCCACAAATCTATCGGTCCGAGCCCTCCTCATCTGCGGAGGCAAGAAATGGCCAAGTAACGCCTCTGAGAACTCGTCCCAAACAGCTGGAAGCGCATGCTCCCCCCGGGACAGTTCCCATGAATCATACCAGTCAACTGCAGTGTCCCGCAGCCGATGCGAACCTAGTACCACCGACTCGGTCTCCGAAGCCCCGATCACCCTCATGATCCACAGAATCGCTTGATAAACTCCCGAGGATCATCCTCGTGCCTCACCCATAAAACTCGTGGGCTGAACTCAAAAGTCCTCGCCTCGCTAGCGGCTGCTTTGAACTACGGCATACCGAATCGCTGTCTCCAGCCTATCCTCATGTCTGGCCACGATCCTGGCCAGTAACTGGGCCATCTCCTTGTAGCCCATATCCTCTGCCCATTCTTTGGGTGGAGGCTCGTACCGCGGTCTCGATGGCCGCCTCGGACTTTGGGGTTGGCGGCGTGGTAGAACTCGCCGTCCAAACACCTCCGTAAGGGCGGCGGGCTCGTAACCCTGCGCCCTACTAGTAGTTCCTCTTTGCCTTGCCCTTCTAGGCTGCGGTTGCCTTGCGTGGAGGCATAACTGATACATAAAGGAAAACATCAGAGGAGGTTCAACCTATAACTCAGCTCTATTGCACGATCTTAGAGTGAAAGAATGGAAACCAATCCTAAATATCTCGCAGCCTCCTGATTATAGATGTGATGCACAACACACCGATAATCAAGACTCTACTAGATACGGTCTGTGGACACTTTCCGAGGACTAACTGCTCTGATACCACTTTTGTCACGACCCAACCCCGGGGCCGCGACTGGTACCCTACCGGGGTACCCTGTCAGGTATATGTCAGAGAATAGCAGCGGAACATACATAACACATAACTTATAAAAAGAGTAACATCATCGCCCGGTAGCAAGGTCGTCTTCCATAAAACATACTTAACAATGTATAGTAGTACAAGCGGTTCTTAGAGCCCAAAACATAAATGTGACCACACTTCTAAAGATAACAATCGTATGGCGGGACAGGCCGCCATACCACGAATGTACAAAATACCTACAGACGTCGGGAAGGTCCGTACGATAACCAAGCTTCCGGAGGATGGAGCTTGACACCGAATAGTGATCCTAAGAACGAGGATCCACAATCGCTTACCACCTGCGGCGTGACGCGGCCCAGGAAGGGTCGATCACAACGTACAAGTATGTAAAGCGGGAAAATATCGTAGTAATATCATGAGTCAAAATAAGCCGAGTCATAAACGAAAATCAGTTTACTTTGCCGTGCCTTACTAACAATGAGTAACAAGTATGAATCTTATAGCATAAAAATAGGAGGCTCACGATCAAAGCAGTGTACCTCGACGTAGTAGTATCATTAAGCAATCCTACTCACGGGACTATTTCACCCGCGTGGGTCCTGTGGACCCGCATGAGGTCATCCGCCGTCGTGGGACTATTTCACCCGCATGAGACTATTTCACCCGCATGGATCCTGTGGACCCGCATGAGTACCGTCGCCGTACTCGCGTGGGACTATTTCACCCGCGTGGATCACGTGGTCGGATCCGCATGAGTGCAAGCGCCGCACTCGCATCATGGGTAGCAAATCCATGGCATAGATAATAACCCGGGGTTTACCCCGTAATAATACAATATATAACATAGCTCATCCGGCTATCATACATAACATAAGAACTATCGGCCTATCATATCCTACATAAGCACTACCGGCCTATCATATCACAACATAAGCACTACCGGCCTATCATATCACAACATAAGCACTACCGGCCTATCGTAACATAAGCAAGTTAAGAAATCCCCTAACTTCTTATTAACATTATCAATATATCCTCTCATTTTAGTATCCTAAGGCACTAACATGTCTTTTAATAGAAAATCCGAGAATTCAACCCAAGTACCATGTACTTCTAACTTTTCTTTTTTTAGAAAAACTCTTTTATACAAAGATTCCAAGATACTAATCACCATAGTATCAAGTTACAGGTTCTTTTCAAAGCAAGTCACATTTCCTTTTAGAAATATAATAGGCTTCTAATCAAGTGACTTCATTTCCTTTAAAACCTTAGGCAACCAACGCCTAAAACCAATCCACCTTCCATAGTTTCAAATCCTTTACCCGTACTTGTTTTAATTAGAGTAAACCATTCTTTATGAATCTTTCAAAAACTAATATAACCAACTTCCCATAAAGTCCTTATATTAGCGTTATCCCTTTGTCAAATACATTTTCCCTCAACCCAAGGGACTTATACTTTTGAAATGAAACAAGTATCATATACTTTAAAACAAGTGTAGATTATCAAATCTTGTACGTATACCGTACTACATAGATACAACTATTTATGCTCAAGAGATAGGAAAGCTCTACATACCTCCTTCGGTTAATCCACTTGCTAAGTCCAACTACCGCAAGTAATATGTCAACCTATAATAACCATAGTGTGTTTATTAACCTCTAATTTCAATGTAGAAATTCCAAATTCAAGTTATCAATTCCTAAGGAAAATTGGGCAGCATTTCCTTTGTTTCTACTCACTTTGCCACCTTTTCAAAGGCCGATTTTTCAACATTCAAACGCCTCATTAAGGCCCAACAACCAAACCAACACAAAGGGATTACACACCTTGGGTGTGTAAAATTCTGCCCCATTAGTTATAATAGTACACTTAACAATTCTAAAGTGGTTTTTAGGCTACAACATGCTCATAATATTACTTTAGCCAAATCCTTCATATCCAACCCACATTTCTAGCATGCAATAACTCTAAGAGCATTATCTTACTACCACAAGTTCATTCTTTTAAGCATGCAACACTAGAACTAATTCTAAAGGAAGAAATGTTACCTTAAAGTTTTAGCCAAACTTATTCCAAAGACTTTGCTAGCTTTCTTGCCAAGAACACCACCACACTAGCCACAAGCTTCCTTCTTGTGCTCTTAATTTTTCAGATTTTCTTAGGCTAGAATCTTTGGAGTTTTAGAGAAGAAGGAGCTTGGAATATTTTAAGAGAGAAGGAAGAGGTTTTTCAAGAGAGAGATGACAAATGACCAAGTCTTTAAGACTTGGTCAATATAATGCATGTAAAAATCGGATGGGGACACTTGTCCCCACTCAACTTTTAAAATAAAAATCGACTTTTCCTAAGTTTTTCCGCGACTTCCGCCTCGCGCGCCTCTTCCGGCGGCGGCGCGACTCTGCGGACCGGATCTTCCGGCGCGGCACGATTCCCGGCCGCGGCGCTGAAACCAGCGACTCGCCGAATCTTTGGCGTCGCGGCCACGTCTTCGGCGCGCGGCCCTACGATTACCGCGCCTTGGCGCGCGGACTGCCTCGGCGCCACGCTGGGACCACAGCTGCGGTCGGCGAACCACTGGTATAACGGCTGGCGGAATTAGCATCGCGGCTCGATAACAGGCGGAGTGCATCGCGGCTCCCCTCGGAAGCACCGTGGCCCTGATGGTGGTGGCTCCGCGGCGCTCCCCTGGCTCCACGGTGGCAACGCGGTGCTCCCTCGGCTCCGCGGCCTTTTCTGACCCATTCCAATCATTACATTATACACACTTCTTTCTTCATTTACCAACGTGGAACACTCGTCATTTGGCCAACGACCGTCCATCATTCTATGTCTCAAATATGCTACTTATGTATCAATATCTCTTTCACTAAGGAAATTTACGATCCTTGGTACAATGTGTGTACGTGTGTGAAAACTACGTCTCCGACGTACGGGGCCCAATTGTTTGAGTCATAAATAATGGGATAAACTTTATTCCACATTAATAAATTTCCAACATTCCCCTCTTGAAAGAGATTTTGGCGCACTCACAAATTGCCTTTCTAGCAATCTTTCAGCGGACCGTTGTTGCATCAGGAGAAGTAGCTGCCACTTTGAAACTTTCTTAGTTGAATACCATCGGACTTACTTACTGCGCGGTGAACCTGATGTCTTGAACTGTCCTTGTTTAGTGTAAGCCATATCAACGGTACCAAAATAACAACTTTTCTTACTTAGTTCTTCCTTAAATATTTTGTCCGTTGTGGTCGTGGACACTCTTGGATTCTTAAGTGTGTTCATTAGGCGGCTTGTACTCGCACTTAAATAGGTGGTCTCCTAAATGGTATCCTGTTATACCCCACTTCACAAGTGTTAGAAACCATTAAAAGTTTCTCCAAACCTAACCTCAACTGTTGAGGATCATTAAAGATTTTGAAAACTTAACCTCTACCCACACAACAGATAGCAATTAATGTCTATCGCGGGAACGATCTTGGGTTTATGTTCCTTATAGAAATCATAACCTGAAGTGCTCTTGCTTTCACCGAAGCGCTCAACTAAACCTTTACAACTTAGTTTTCCCATTGAACCTAATTCCTGAAATCTCCAGTCTATAAGGTCGGGTTACCACCGTATCAGTCCTTATTGTTTGAGCTTGAAGCCAATTCCCCTAGACCAACAGAATATCTGATATCTGGGTATGCCCTTTGTCAAAGGGTCTGCTATGTTATCCTTTGATTTTACATAATCAATGGAAATAATACCCGTGGTGATCAGCTGCCTAACGGTCTTATGTCTTCGTCGAATATGACGAGATTTGCCATTATACATAGAACTTCGTGCCCTTCTTAGAGCTGGCTATCGCAGTGGATCATTATAGAAGGTACGAGTTTATCTCAACAAGGGACATTCTCTAAGAAGTCATGAAGTCACTCAGCTTCTTCTCCTGCTTTGTCTAAAGCAATAAATTCCAACTTCAACATGGATCGGGTGATGCAAGTTTTCTTAGAGGATTTTCAAGACACAACCCCACTACCAATTGTAAATATATACCCACTGGTGGACTTGGTGTTCTCTGTATCAGATATTCAGTTTGCATCATTGTACCCCTCTAGTACAGTTGGATATCTCGAATAGTGCAACCCGTAAGTTAGCGTGTATTTCAGGTACCATAGTACCCGATTCAACACTTCCCAATGATCATTACTCGGATTACGGGTAAACCTAGTCAACTTGTTGACTGTATAAACGATATCAGGTCGGGTGCAGTTTGTTATGTACATCAAACCACCAATCACCTGCGCATATCGCTCCTGGCATACGGGCGCACCACGATTTTTATCAATCTTCTGATTCATATTCAGTGGTGACTTTATCGGCAAATTGTCGAATATCTAAAACTTTCTCAACACATCCTCAATGTAGTGAGACTGAGATAAGACCAGTCTGTCAGATGTCTTAGAGATCGTGATCCCTAAGATAACATCTGCAATACCCATATCATTCATGTTGAAACATTGTTTCAACATATTCTTAGTCTCTACGATCAAACTAGGACTACTCCATTTGATCAACATATCGTCTACGTAAAGGCATATCATGACGAATGATTCAGCATCACCTTTCATGTAGACATATTTATCACATTCATTATTGGAGAAATCCTTCGATAATAGAGTACTACTCGAGGCTTGTTTCAGCCCGTACAGAGATTTGATAAGTCGACAAACTTTCTTCTATTGCCTTGGAACCACATACCCCTTGGGTTGTTCCATATAAATTTCTTCTTCCAAATCACCATTTAGAAAGGTTGTCTTGACATCCATTTAATGTATCTCAAGGTCACGCAATGCTGCAATCGCAATGAATACTCGTATGGACATCATTCTAGACATCGGGGAGTACGTGTCAAAATAGTCAAGATTTTTCTTATGTCAATAAACCTTGACTACCAACCTGCTCTTGTACTTGTCTATAGACCCATCTGCTTTATACTTCCGTTTGAATATCCACTTACAACCTAACGGTTTGTTTCCCAGAGGAAGATGAACCAAATCCCAAGTATGGTTATGCAGGATTGAGTCTATTTCACTCTCTATAGCTTCTTTCCAGAGCGGTGTTTCTGGAGTTGACAACGCTTCAGCAATTTTCTGGGGTTCGTCATAAACCATATAAGCTACAAAGTCAGGACTGAAGGATTTATTTTTCCTGGCCCTTTTACTTCGTCTTGGTTCCATCTCTGGAGTCTCCAAGTTCTGAGAATCTGAAACACTAAATTCCGGATATTCAGCCATTTCAGAGTCTATTAGATCTAAATCGTCTAGATCATGATTGTCAACGACTCCAGGATCCTGAGAGCTTTGTCCATAACTTCATTTGCGAGAGGTTATGTCTTTTTCCTTTCTAGGAAACGTATCCTCAAAGAATTGGGCATTCCTTGATTCTATGATTGTACCCCCGTGGATATCTGGTACATCTGACTTATGCACTAAGAAGCGATAAACAATACTGTTATTTGCATATCCGATGAAAATACAATCTACAGTCTTAGGTCCAATCTTGACCTGCTTAGGCTTATGTACTTCAACCTTTGCAAACAACCCCACACCTTCAGATATTTATAGATGGGTTTCTTTCCCTTCCATAACTTGTATGGAGTTCTATTCTTACCCTTATGTGAGACTCTATTAAAAATCGTTTTAGCGGTAAGAATATCTTTTCCCCACATGTGTTGGGGAAGACCAGAATTGATGAGCAATGCATTCATTATTTCCTTCAATGTACAGTTCTTGCGTTCAGCGATACCGTTTGACTGAGGTGAGTATGGAGCTGTCGTTTGATGAACAATGCCCGATCGGGCACAATATTCCTCAAATGGAGCTACGTATGTTCCCCCTCTATCACTACGAATTGATTTAATTCGTATGCTTAGTTGGTTTTCAACTTCTGCTTTGTAGCGTCTGAACGCTTCAAAGGCTTCATCCTTACTTTTCAAATTATTTGTTCCCCCCTCTAGTTTGTGCAAACTTTAAATCACATATATCTGTGTGAATAAGTTCTAAAGGAGTGGTATCCCTTTAGATCTATCTAAAGGGAGTCTTAGTGAGTTTTGCCTCTACGCACACCTCACACTTACGTTGAGGGTTTATGTCGATAGATGGTAACAATTCCAATTGTACCAACCTTTGGATGTATTGATAGTTTTCATTTCCTAATCTATGATGTCATAAATTAGAAGACTCAAGCAAGTAAGAAGAAATTTCACTTTTATTGCTTATACATATGATAGACATATCGTTAACCTTGAAGAGGCCTACACATATGAAGCCCCTTCCCACAAAGGTTTCATTATTGGTGATTACAAACTTATTGGACTCAAATACTAGCCTAAAATGAGCATTAACCAATACAGGACCTGAAATTAAATTCTTTCTAATCTCAGGGACATGCATCACCTCCTTTAGAGTGAGCTTCTTGCCAGAAGTCATCTTCATGACCTCATTTCCTACCCCCAACACGTCAGAGGAAGCGTTGTTACCCATGAACAACTTCTTGTTTGTAACTGGTGTATATGTGAAGAAGGCATCTCTATCGGAACAGATATGACGAGTAGCACCCGTGTCCAGCCACCACTGCTTGGGATTCTCTACAATGTTTGCTTCTAGCACCACCGCAGAGAACTCTTCAATCATGTCGTCAAGAAATGTATCCTCGATGACATTAGCCTTTATCTTACCTTTGGCCTTGGCCTTCTGACTCTGCTCCACCTGGAGCTTCCGGCAGTCCTTGATCATGTGACCAACTTTGTCACAGTGTTGACCGTTTCCCTTAAATTTCACTGTTGTTTGGGTCTTTCCATCTTTCTGGAACTTGCGCTTCTTGCTTGGGTTCCCTTTGGCATCCACCAGATTTGCCTTGGCCTTAGCGGATTGCTTTCCTTTAGGAAAGGACTTCTTATTATCTTCCTGAATTTGGAGTTTGATAATAAGCTCTTCAAAGGGCATCTCATTTGTCTTGAGTTTTAAGTAACTCATAAACTCAGTCCACGAGGGACAACTTCTCAATCAGTGATGCAACCAAAAACTGCTCATTTGGTTTCATACCCTCCAAATCCATGGATGTAGAATCAATTGAAATTCCTGGACTTGAGACATCACTATCTTGCTATCCACCATTTGAAATTTCAAGAATTTCTCAATGATGAATTTTTTGTACCTGCATCTTGTGTGTTGTACTTCTTCTGAAGCTTCTCCCACAACTCTTTGGTGGTGCCTACGGTGCAATACACCATGTAAAGCGGGTCTGAGAAGCAGTTCAGGATGTAGTTCTTACACATGAAATCATTATGACTCCATGCATCAAGAGTTAATCTTGGCCCCCTTCAACCGTATCAATAGACTGAGGGTCCGGACTATCTCCTGTTTTAGGAGGGTCTTCTATGACACATCGTGCCACTCCCACCACGGTTAGGAAGAACAACATCTTATATTGCCATCTTTTGAAATCAACTCCCGTGACCTTTTTGGGGCGTTCATGGTAAAACCCGGTAGGTGAAGGAATTCTGACATTCCCTTGAGTAGCAGGAAAGTCAATGTTTGTTCCTTGGGCAGCAGTGGGGAAGACAGAAGAATTTCGTTGTTGAGCAGCAGCAGAAGGAGAGGCAAACGTATTGCCTTGAGTAGCAGCAGCAGATTCAAAACCAAATTATTCTTGTCCAGTCATTTTTACTAAGTACTAATACAAATCTTGTCTTAAAATTGTTAATCTAAATGTAAAAACAACAAACGGAAAATAATAAATACATATTACAAGAACTAGCAAAGATGAAGAACAAAAGATTACAACAAAATAATCTTAACAAATAACTGGAAATAAGAACCAACACTTGATCTGAATATTTGCTGAGTCAAGTGATGACACTCTGTCTTTAAGACAAGACTGCCCATATATCTTTTTACGTTTGCTAGGCAATAGTCTCCCAAGATAAAACATCTACTAAACACTTGAGCAAAGGAAACTCAAGTGCTTCTCTTGAAGAACTTTGAGTATTGGAATATTCTAGGGAGGAAGAAGTATTTCCGAATTTCTGATTGCAAGTGTTTAACAATTGAGCCAAATGCCTCAATTTATAGTGTAAGATTTGGTCTCTTCAAGTGACAAGTAATGGCATTGAATCACCCATGAAATGACAATGAATTGTTCAAGTAATGACAGTCAGTTATCAGCCAAGTAATGGATGAATAATGTTGGAATGAATGCCATTGAGGGCAGCCCAAAGGTCTCCAAAATCAGATTTTCGGTTTCTGACTTTCTGCCTGGGCACCGCCGAATTAGCGTTGCGGCTGAGCCTCGGAGGCGCCGCGGCTCCCCTTGGAGGCGCCGCGGCCCTGATGGTGGTGGCACCGCGACGCTCCCCCTGCTCCGCTGTGGCGCTCCCTCAGTTGTGCATCCCTTTCCGGCTCGTTCCAATATTTACGCTATGCACACTTCTTCCTTCATTTACCAACGTAAAACACTCGTCATTTGGCCAACGACCATCCATCATTCTATGTATCAAACATGTTACTTACGTACCAATATCTCTTTCACTATGAAAATTTACGATCCTTGGTACAACGCGTGCACGTGTGTGGAAACTACGTTTTCGACGTGCGAGACCCCAAATATTCAAGTCATAAATAATGAGATAAACTTTATTCCACGTTAATAAATTTTTAACAAATTTTAAGTAAAATTTTCTTTACTGATGGTTGGAGAAAAAACATTAACTTGTACATCGCATGTACAAATTTTTTAACTTTAGGCAGACTAATTTTTATCAGCTTTTTGAACAGAAAAGAAAAAGAAAAACATTAGCCATTACATTGAGGTTGAAATTACAAGTTTACAACTTTTATATAAATCGCATGCATGAGATGCAAAGTTCCATTCTAGTACTCCCTCCGTCCTAATTTAACTGTCTTATTTTTCTTTTTGGTCTATTCCAAAAAGAGTGTCTCTTTCTATTTTTAATAAGTTTTTCAATTTCAAAACAAGTTTAAGACCATAAGATTTAAAAGATCTCACACGTCTTTAATTTAAGACCACAAGATTCAAAAATCTCCATTTAGTTCTTATACTTCGTGTCAAGTCAAATTAATACACTTAAATTGAGACATAGAGAGTATAAAATAAAAGCCAACTATTAATATATGTCACCCCTAAAAACAAGTACCAATTTAACAAATATACAATCGCACATCTTCTCATTCTAGTATTTTCACCGAGGCCGACCCCAACTTGCTTGTGAGTTGGGACTGTGACGTAGTTATTGTTATTAATTCAGAACAGTAACGTTAAAATATATTTAAAAAATATTAACATAGTAAAGATCCATTAATATAAGAAAGTAAGAGAATGAACCTAGACTTATAATTTTTAACATTTTTGTTGGGTTCCTGGGTTATATTATGAAACAGTAAAAAAACTGAAAGTAAAATAAATTGAATGTCAATACAGTTTGCAAATGTCAGCGATAATGTCGTTTGTCACAAGTGACAACACTTCGATAAAACAGAAATCTTTAAGAGTAAATGCAGCGAAAAAATAAAGAACACAAAGATTTAATATTTGCATAGGTTATTTTGATAATATAACCTATGACGGTCAGTGACCGAAAGTATTGTATATATTTATATACAATTGAATAAATTTCTTCTTTTACAATATTATAAAATAATACAAAAGGAATTAAAAAGTTGAAGTCGCAGATGACTATTGTCTGAAAATCTACCTAAATAGACATAGACAACATTCATTACAATTGCTTCAATAAAGAACAAATCTAGAATCTGAGCAGCAATTATAATGTTTGACAGAATGTTCTCAACACGCTCAGGCAACACTTGTGATCCAGTTTTCTGACGAATATATCGAAGAGCTCTCTTGATATTTTTTCTAACTTTTTCTGGATATCGATTCACTGAAACATCCTCTCTATTTATAGTAGAGTGTCTTCCTTGAAAAACTCATTGAATCGTTGTAGAGTTTGAGGAAAAGATGGAAAGCCAATAGGATTTGTTGGAGAAGATTATGGAGCAAGATCCTATAACTTCTTGGACTTGTTCCCCAAGCTTAGCAACAACTTTGACTTGTTCTTCCCATATTTTTCATCAGCTTCAAATCACCTTGCCAAGTCACTTTACCATAGAGGTAAAAATCCCACGGGAATGGCTTCAGTCCGTGAAGTAAGACAAAATAGTTTTCCAGAATGTTGATCCGAATGTCGTGACATTTGTTCCATATTTCTGAATTTTAACTTAGTGCTGAAAATGATATGTTGGGCAAAATGTCACAACACCAAACCCAACATTAACATTCTCCCCATTTTTGTACAGTGGCAAAAAATTGTAAAGACTTTGTCTTATTTTGATACTCTTTTTTATGATATCTAATATCATCGTAGAGAACATTATCTTTATGAAATCGTGTTCTTATTAATGGATCATGTTTGTGTGACCAAAAGTAATGCACTATATAACAACATTAATCAGTTTATGATATTACATACGTAAATGTCACCCGAAATGTTAGAGGCATTTCAGCCGACATTCACCAAAAAAGCCTTTTTAGAGACTACAATGACCAAGAGATTTCTTCAAACTAGAAAATCTCTCATGGTCCAAAGCTTTTGTAAAAATGTCAGTCAGTTAATGAAGAGTGTCAACATGTTTAATTTGAACTAGTTATTTTTCAACTAAATCTCTTAACAATGGTGTATAATATTAATATGTTTTGTACGTGAGTGATGAACTGAATTTTTGGAAATATTTATAGCACTCAAATTATCACAATATAAAACTAGGATGTTACTTAAAAAGCATAGTCATCTAATATGTGTCTTAGTCATATTAATTGAGAGCAACAACTTCCAATTGCTACATATTCAAATTCAGCAGTTGAAAGTGAAACACAATTTTGTTTACGACTATACCAAGAAACAAGATTATTGTCAAGATAAAAATATCTTCCACTTGTACTCTTTTTATCATCAATATTACTAGCTCAATCTGAGTCACTATATCTTATTAAATTAGGATTAGTGTCTTTGGAATACCAAATTCCCAACTCACATGTGCTGACAACATATATAATGACACGTTTTACGACATTTAAGTGTGAGACTTTGGGACAGACTTGGAATCGAGCACATACACAAACACTAAACATTATATCAGGACGACTAGCAGTGAGATATAAAAGACTACCTATCATAGATCGATAAAATGTTGGGTCGATATTTTCGCCAACATTATCTTTGCATATCTTCTACGACGATCCCATTGGAGTTCTCATTTATTTAGAATTTTTCAATCCAAACCTCTTAACTAGATTCTTGGCATACTTACTCTAGGAGATGAAGATTCCATCTTCACTTTTCTTTATCTGCAAGCCTAAGAAAAATATTAGTTCCCAATCATGTTCATCTCAAATGTTGATGACATTGCTTCAACAAATGTCTTTAGGTAGGATTGTGAGGTAGAACCAAAAACTATGTCATCTACATAGATTTGGGCAATAACAATATCTACACAGTGATGTTTAATGAATAAAGTACAATCATCTTCACCACGTTTAAAACCAAATTCAAGGAGGAAGTTGGTTAAACGACCATACCATACACGAGGAGCTTGTTTCAACCCATACAAAGTCTTTTTGAGCTTGTATACATACTGTGGATGGTAAGGATCTTCAAATCCTTTTGGTTGTTCAACATAGACTTCCTTATCAAGATAATCATTCAAGAAAGCACCTTTAACATCCATTTGATAAAGAGTAATTTTTAGACAACAAGAAATGGCAAGTAGTAATCTAATTGACTTAATTCTAGCTACAGGAGCAAATGTTTCGTCATAATCAAACCCTTCGACCTGAGTATAGCCTTGAGCAACTAGACGAGCTTTGTTTCTAACAACATTTCCTGATTCATCTGACTTATTTTTAAATATCCATTTAGTTCCAATTACATTGGTATTGTTTGGGTGTAGAACTAAATCACAGACTTCATTTTGAGAAAATTATTCAAGTTCTTCTTGCATTGCCTGAATCCAACATTTATCATTAAGTGCTTCTGAAGCATTCTTAGGTTCTAAAGTAGATATAGAACAATAAAGCCTAACCTTTTGGTATATGGTATATATACACACATACATTATCATATCTCTGTAATTGAGTGGTTATTTTCCTCTTGTTATAATTCCCTCAAAAACTCCCCTTATCACCTGGCCTGTTAGATGATTCTTCCTAATCCTTGATGAGGGGTCCCTTCGAACTTGATCTAGCAATTCAGCATTTGATTCTTCATTCACACCTTTTATGATCTCTGGTTCAGGTTTAGATATTTTTTCAGATGTGGTAACATTTGGGGCAACATCTGGTTCTACAGCAGTCTACACATTTTCCACTGAAACTATAGTATTATTTTCAGTTGCTTTCCCTGTAAAATCAGAAAAATCATCAAAAATAACATTTACAAACTCTTGTACAGTTTTTGTCCTTAGATTGTACACTCGGTAAGCATGACTATTTTAGAAATAGCCAACAAACATTCCTCTATCACTCTTAGAGTCAAACTTTGCCAATTGATCTCTGTCATTTAAAATGTAATAAATACACCCAAAAATATGAAAGTAACGCAAGTTAAATTTCTTTCCATTTATTAGCTCATAGGATGTCATCTTTGTTCCAGGCCTTAAATATACTCTATTAGTGATGTGACAAGCAATATTTAAGGCTTCAGCCCAAAAATGTTTTGACAGATTTTTAGAACTAAGCATAACTCTAGTCATTTCTTGTAGTGTTCTACTCTTCCTCTCTGCTACACCATTCTGCTGAGGAGTTTTGAGAGCAGAAAATTCATGGAAAATACTCTTTTCTCACAAAATTTTGAGAACAAGTTATTTTCAAATGCTTTTCCATGATCGGATCTAATCCGAAAAACAGGAGAATGAAACAAATTCCTTATCCTAGAGTGCAAGACTTTAAACATGTCAAAAGTTTGAGATTTTTCTTTTAAAAAATATATCCATGAATATCTAGAAAAATCATCTACAATCACATAGGAATATCTCATGCCTCATAAACTGTCTACCTCAATTAGACCATAAGATCCATGTGCAATAATTGAAAACTGTGAGACGTATCTGAATGTTGTCCGTCATTCTGGACAACATTATGAGAAACACGAGTTTGCTTACCTTTTAGACAATCATCACAATCGGTTTGATATGAGTGCGTAGGCGGATCTTTCAATAGGCATAGTTTGAACCATCTAAAATAGGAAGTCTACCAATTGTTGGATTAGCCGGATCCATAGTTGTAAATAATAGGACCAAGCACTTATTATGTTAAATGTCGGCTCTGATACAACTTGTTGGATCCCGGGGTTATACTATGGAACCGTAAAAAATAAACTGAAAGTAAAATAAATCGAATGCCAATACAGTTTGTAAATGTCAGCTATAATGTCGTCTGTCACAAATGACAACACTTCGATAAAAACAGAAACCTTTAAAAGTAAATGCAGCGGAAAAATAAAGAACACAAATGTTTAATATTTACATATGTTATTTTGATAATATAACCTATGACGGTCAGTGACCGAAAGTATTGTATATATTTATATACAATTGAATAAATTCCATCTTTTACAATATTACAAAATAATACAAAATGAATTAAAAAGTTGAAGTCGCAGATGACTTCTGCCTGAAAAATATACCTAAATAGACATAGACAACATCTCATTACAATTGCTTCAATAAAGAATAAATCTAGAATCTGGACATCAATTATAATGTTTGACGAAATGTTATCGACACGCTCAGGCAACACTTGTGATCCAGTTTTCTGACGAATATATCGGAGAGCTCTTTTAATATTTTTTATAACTTTTTCTGGATATCGATTCACTGAAGCAGTCTCTCTATTTATACTTTTATAGTAGAGGGTATTCCTTGAAAAGCTCATTGAATCGTTGTAGAGGTTGAGGGAAAGACGGGCAGCCGATAGGATTTGTTGGAGAAGATTATGGAACAAGATCCTCTAACTTCTTGGACTTGTTCTCCAAGCTTAGCAACAACTTTGACTTGTTTTTCATCAGCTCCAAATCACCTTGCCAAGTCACTTTACCATCGAAGTAAAAATCCCACGGAAATGGCTTCAGTCCATGAAGTAAGTTTTTCAGAATGTTGGTCTGAATGTCGTGACATTTGTTCCAGCATTTCTGAATTTTAACTTAGTACTGAAAACGATATGTTGGACAAAATATCACAACACCAAATCCAACATTAACAATTCTCTTTGAGATATCAATCCATATTTCCAACATATTTAATATATATATATATAAACCTAGCGAAATAGGCAAGATGTGCTGCATGACATAGAAATTCATGTATTTTAGCAAACCAAAAAGATTCTACAAATATATGTTTTACACAATCGTTAGTTTCGCAGTAGTAGTGAAAAGGAGCGTTGAGAGATTTCTCATGGACTATGTATCAGCATGCAACAAATTTAAGCTTGAAACAGAACAGGGGAAATAATCAAGGTAGGACAGCTTGAAAACAGAGAAGAGACTTTCCCCTTGAATATTGACATTTTTGCATATCCAACATCAAAATTCTAAACCCTTCAATCTTATATCCAAAGAAAGACTTTAATTTCTTCAACTCAACCCGCTCCTCCCCCCTTTACTGACGATAATTTAGACGAAGGAAATTAAACAAAAACGAAGAAAGAAAGAACATGTCAACAACCTAGGTGGTTGTTGGCAAAGGTAACAAAGCTTAGATTCTTCTTTGTATATTGCCCCTCTTATACTAATCTCTGGCTCCACATATATAATGAATACTATGAGCATTGGCAAGGAAGTGCATCACCCAAGTAGGCAACATCTCCTTAATTGACAACCAACAGGAAATGTAGTAATATTTGCAAAAACAACTCCTAGCCCAGGTACTGTTTGTGTATCCTAGCACGATTCTCTTCCCACCATAACCTGGCATGCACTTCTCCAAATTTTTCTCGGCTGCGTAGACATGCATTAAGCTTATATCAGCCTCAATCAGAAATATCATATAATGAGAACAAATAAAGAGAGGCAAAAGTAGCAACAATAGCTCAAAGACCATGTCCTTAAGACAATTTATACAGGGAAATATGGAGTGTCCCCATTGGCATATAATTAGTGCAGTTCTCTCTATACGCTTTTCTTCTTACTATCAAAGCATTATAAAAATGTGTAAGAAATTAAACATGTATATGAAATACATCTACACAAACCAACACTTCATCAAGCATGTTATGATGAAAACATTACTAACAATGGTCTAGTGCTTATTATCAAAATGGACAGAGGTGCAACTGTAATAATAGCATTTTGAGGCAATAATTTTGACAATGTTCTTATAGGTCCACCTGCATAACTAGGCTTGCCTTCCCCTCACATCATTATCCTTAGGTCATTTAAGAAGATGCAACTTGAAATAATTTTGCTATTGCAAGCAAATATGCCTGTTTTAGTTTAACTGGTGAGATGAAACTAACCTGAATCTGACACGTTTGAGTTCTCTTCTGCCGTCTGGTAGAGCTCTTATAGTAATGTAAACCCCAGGCTCATCTTGCTCAACCCATTCAGTTTCAAGATCACTAGCATTGCTGATGGATAGCTCTCCAGAGCCTGCATCTCTTGATGTGCTAGTCCTAATAGAGGCGTCCATTGATGATATCTCTGTCTTTGTTCCACTGATGCTTGAGAGTTTCGGAGTTGAGGAGACACCGCAAGAGTCATAATTATAGCGAGAATGGGTCGAGTGTAGTTCAAGAGAATCTGAAGATGAATACACTGGACGAAACAAAGTACGGGGTAGTCGTTCTTTAGTGAGCGGGGGAGTCACAGGACTGTCTTCAATGGATTCGAGTTTTGAACTCTACAAAAGAATGAAGAATTGATATTCATGATAAAGGAAAAAAAGATTTATATAAAAGAACAGATATTTAACATATATACTTAAACACCATGAAGCAGGAATTATATGGGTACCTCGTCTTCAGATCTTGGAAGTGTTGTCAGGGGAAAAGCTTGGCGATTCAACCTTTGGACATTATAAAGCTCCATTACCTTCTCACAATTCTCTGACCACCACCTTTGAGCTTGGTATTTATTAAACATTTCTCGACTATTATAGAGAAATAAACATGAGTCAGAAGTTCGGCTTCATCTATGATCTAACCAGAAAATCCTTAATTTGGAACATGCAATTATTTTTCCGTTAATAGAACACACATAGGCTCCTCCTTTTCATTTTCTTAAAGTTTTGTTAGACCACGTTGTTGTAAAGTGAACATATACGAGGTAACATGACTTCTTTTAGACATGAAAATAGTTCATCGGTTGCTTTATTTGCATCATGGACATTGCTGTTTATGAGCACCTGCTAAGCTGAAACCATTACAAGCTGAATGTTTAGATTATTATTCCATTTGTCTCAATTCACGTGACACACTTTCATTTTTTGTTAGTTCAGAAAAGAATTGACACTTTTTACATAGTAACAATTTGATTTGAACTTCCCGTTTTACCCTTAATGAGATAATTTATACTTTATAGTTACACAATATCTATGATTTATAGTTTTATAGTTTTTCTTTCATTCTTAAACTCATTATCCAATCAAACACCTTCACATAAATTGAAATAGGAGTAATTATTTCTAGGTGAAAAGTATGGTTACAGTAAGAAGGTAGAAATGGAGAATTGGGAACAAAAGAAGGAAAACTAAATTAGCCATAGTCTGGCGGTCAAAATTCCTAAAGACATTATAGCAAGTGATTTAATTACATAGTAGATTATGTTATGGAGTAAGTTTTCTCTTTCACGGCCTGCCACTCACACAAGCTTTTAGACAAAGAGGAATCCCTTCATAATTTAAGGGGACCAATAACTCAAACACTGGCTTTAATGCATGGATAAAATGCATAGCCTTTGACTTTGCTTAGAGGACATCCTACCCTTCACCAACCAAGAAAATGATTAAATTTATTTCACGGGGATGGATAGTGACTCACAGGCCATTGAACATATTGTTCAACAATGATTGATCAATTCTATCACAATCGTATTTTAAACATATTTTTATGACAATTAGGAAGGTTAAAGACTATCACAATTCACAAATCTTGTGATGCACGGATTGCTCTAAGATGAGGCCTACAGTATTCAATTGCAAAAATCTTGGCTCCCACTTTCTAGCATTACAACGTTAACATAGACTTTTCTACTAGTGATATTCCATGCCTAAATGGCTGTCACTATTTACCTTGTGATAAGAGCCGAAGCCAGAATTTTCTAACTTTATGGGTTTTGAATTTTACAATAACGATTTCAAATGTTAAGAACTGAATGCTTAACTTAATATTTATACATAATGATTTTCTTAACACAAATACATTATTTGAGCGAAAGCTAATAGGTTCGCTAAACCCGTCGAACTTCTAGCTCCACCCCTTCAGAACAAGAAATTGATAGCTCAGAAGTCTTGTTCCTCCATTAGAAGCCAAATTTTGAGTCAATCCAGTTAAGTAGTGGCAGAACAAGTGTGAATAATTGTTCTCGACTCTTGACAGACAAAACTTTGACACCCAAATACTTGCAAGATGACAAAATGGAAGAACTACTTATGATCAAGATTGAAAGTGAAAGGGGTGGCAACTCCCGACAAGACGACAACATTTTCATTTCCTTTTTAGACTTTAATTTGAAAGGAATCTTATTATTTTATTTTTCATGATCAGAGGCATAATTACCACTAGCACCTACTAATTTCTTCGTATGAACAGAGATTAAAAAAGGTGATATTTGGGTGGGGCGTCAAAATTTACTTTTAGCACGCTTTCTTTTGGTAATAATCACAAAACTTTTTGAAAGGACTGTCCGAAACACAAATCAATTGCTCTTTGATGTCATCTTGACCATAAACTGTTGCCAATATTGACAATACCCACATTCATTTACTAGCCACGTAGTTTGGGTTTGAAACTTGAAAAGAACCATAAATCACCACAATGACCAGCCACAATTGGATATAATTATAGTGATACTCAGTTCGTTCTCCACTAATTTTAGAATTAAATATTATGACAAATAGTTAGGTGATACTCCCTCTGTTAAAAAATGTGTGGCTTGATTTGAAGCAGGAGAGTCAAACTAATTAGTGTTCGGGTGAAATTGAATACTTGAAATTCAACATATCCTCTCTTTTCTTCTTTAAAAATAATTTAAATGACAGAATTTTTTACCATAAAAGAATTTTCCCTTTCTTTATTTTACGGATATGAATTTTTTCGAATTTTATCGATCAGTAATAATAATGCCAGTAATTTAAACGTGGTATATAGACTTAATTTCTTTATGAACTCCTAATTTTATCAATTCCAATAAATTAATCAAATTAAAAAATTGATTCAGATAGAATCCAAAAAGATGGTAGCTACATTTTTTTCATTCACAAAAACGAATAATTTAAACCTAAAATCCTAAAATGAAGAAGATTTTGTTGATTCATTTCTAGATCTAATCGATACCTTATTGATTTAGTATCGTCTATTTGAATTAGATTCGAATGAGATGTAATACAAGGCATGTGTGCATTTGTTTGCTTTCAGATACTCTATACGAGACAGGATATATAGTACTATCAATTAATTTTCAATCGTGGATACATATGTATCCTTAAGATATTGAAATGGCTACCATTATTGGTATCAAACCAATACCGAATATTCACATATAGAATCTTCAATATTTTTGAAATAAATTTTACATACTTAGAAACTACATTAAAAAATTATAAGTCACAATAGTTAATAATTGACAATATTTGGAAGTATATGAAAAAATTATGATCAAAGAAAATATTTTTTAACTGTTCAAATAGTAACTATGACAAATAAATTAAAATAGAGGGAGTAGTTAATACTTTCATTAGGAATTCCATTAAACAATTTTAACCCACATAAACAAGCTTTTTTGTTTTTGAAAAAACATTACACACTTTTTCCCCCCGTAAATGAAACACAATTTTCGAAACAGAAAACAGATTATATCACAACAAAGCAAAAATCAAATCATCCAAAACCAAATACTCACAAAAATGTTTTCTAGTTTCTCTTCTTCTTTTTTTTCTGACCTTTTGTACTTTTGTTTTGTAATGCATCGTTTCATATCTATCACCTGATTAATTAGTCTGGAATTAGTTATTTCGTCTTCCCATAAAAATAAGAATAACATTACAATTTCAGAACTAATTATAGCATAATTTTTTTTCAATCAAACATGGAATAAATTCATCTTAAATTTAATCTTGAAATGAAATATCTCTTATCCCTCGTGTCAAACGAGCCAGAAGTGATTAAAGAACTCTTCTAAAAACGGACAACAAGAACATTCCCAAAAATGTTCTTTACCATCAAATAAGAGAAAAAGAGAAGGGAAAAAAAAAAGGAAAAAAATCCCAAGTAGTCCCTAGTGTGAAACTGTGAATAAACTCCACTAACAGTCCATCTAGCCGATAAAATACAGACGGCAATAAAGTTGTTGGTCCATTGAAAGAGAAAATAAATAATAGTCTTAACTAAATTAAATCGAATTAAGTACCACCAAGTAATGGTTCGCCACTCATGAATAACAAACAAATACTCCACTTATAATAGTATTCTCTTAGTCCAAAAAAGCCGGGTCTAATTTAACTGTGATAAAGTTTAAGAAATAAAGAAAGGATTTTGAAATGTATCGTTCAAAACAAATTTTAGATATTTATGTGGCTGTAAATGATTTCATAAAATTAAATTATTTCTAGATTTAAAATTACTCAATTTTTTTGGGACAAATTAATAAGGAAAGTAGGTCAATCTATTTATTTGACACTTGTCGTTTACCGAGATTCAAATTGTATAAACTTTAAGCAATATTTTAAGATGTATTTTTTCACCAAATTGATATGAGAAAAATTGCAATTTATAATAATTTTTATGTAGTTTTTAAATATGTAATTTTTTTAATATTAAAATATTTAGTTAATTTAATCCAAATTAGATTCAAAATTTAGGTAAATTAACTCTAAAAAATGAAAAGTATCTAATAAATTGAGACCTAAGAAGTAATAAATAATAAGAAAACGATTAAGACAAATTTTCTGGTAATTACTGTAGTAATTAAAAATATCCTGAAAGAGTACCTGAATCGAATGCGCTTGAGATCATTGCCGCCACTTGGCAATGAAACGAAAGTGATGAGAACACCCGGTTCGACCTGAGCCACCCACTCTTTGGGCTTGCTTTCTTTAACGAAGACGACCGGTTCAACTCGCCGGCCACTCGCTGACGCCGATACCGGCGTAACTTCACCACTCGATATCCCCTTCAGCCTTGCCTCCAGTTCCTTCCTCCCCGCCGTTGAACTGGAAAAACTCCCAGTTCTCTTGTAAGACCACCGAAATTTATCTAACGACGCCGAGTCTGATAAGTCGTTCTGGCTTCCGTTCTTCCGTAGAGTCGGCTGAGTCGTCGCACACGGACTGCACTGCCTGTATGCTCCTGATGCTTTCAATGCCATGTCCTTAATCTACGCCCATATTATTTTAGTCTAGTTACAGAATGTGTATTTATACGAAGAGTTGATTTATCAGTTAGTCACTCAACAAATAGTTATTTAGAAAGTTACTTTCTTGGTTGAAGTTGTTAAAGAGTCTCACATCGGATATGAAATGAATATATAATGAAAATATAGATTCCTTATATGAAATTGGACAATCATCACCCTATAATTTAGCTTTTGAGGTTGAGTCAGGCCCAAGATATATAAGAAGATTTCTATTCCATTTTCGGTGTGAGACTCTTAACATGTAAAAAATGGATCTTTAGTCTAACTCAATCCCAAAAGCTAACTTATAGAGTGTGGTTTGGAGTTCATGTTTTCATTTCATATTCAATGTGAGACTCTTAACAAAAAAATAAAAATAAAAAAGAAATAAAACTTTTTAGGATAAGTGACCACCTAAGAAATCAACAATAAATACAAATGTAGAAATTAAATAAAACTTTGGCCTGATTCCTATACAAACAATGAGTTACAGAAGTATATAATATATGAAAAATGTATGTATGTACCTGTGAAGTGAGTGTTTTAACGGCTTGTTTATTGGACGGAGCAGCATTGGAGTTAAATTTGTCAGGTTGATCAAGCGAATCATCACTCGATTGCTTGGAACGAGCTATGCACGTAAGCATCTCTCTATACAATCAAAATTCTTAACTCCACAAAAACAAATTGAACCTATAAGGAATATTTGGGTGAATTGGAAGAGAAGGGTAAGAAGAAATATTGAATATGAGAAAGTGGTGGGTAATAATGAAAATTAAGTAAGGGGGGCAAGGCAAGGCGCACTTTTAATTCCCTCCCTTAAATTGCGCCATCAAAGAGATTCCTGTAGTACATTACCCCCTCTGGAGCAACAGTCAACTAAATCATTTAAGTAGTAATTTATTCTAAACTTAAACCAACAATAATAAGAAAAAAGAAAAATAATTGAGTACCATTATAGATAGATGGTTCAGAAATTAAGGGAAGAGTCCCGGGGCAAAGTTCAATGACAAAGGCATGAGACTTACGCTGCTTGACACTTACACGAGAATCAAGATGCAGTATGCTCTGAACCCTGATATCAAAAAAAGAAATTAAGGGAAGAGTAACAATGGCTACTTGGTGATGAAGCTAAGGAACTTCAAGATGAAGAATTTGGCAACTTGGTGATGAAGCTAAGGCACATACTATATATATTCATCATTTTTGAGTTTGAAAAGATTGCAGAACATAGTTACCATCTACCGGCCAAAAGTATACTTACAGGTGCCAACTTTTCTTTTTAATCATTGGCTCTTAAGTTTACTGATTTAATTAATTTAAATTTATGTTGTGTAAGAATGAAAATACACTTTCAAAATAAAAAATTTAACGCATATTTTTTTTAATTTGATAACTCTTTAATTTTTATATCACATATGACATATTTAAGATCATAAAATAAAAAGATATTTAGTACATTATATATATTTTTAATTAAATTTCTTCTTTAATTGTTTAAATTTGGTGCCCAGTTAGATTAAAACAAACAAATTGCAGCAGAGAGAGTATAAGAAAGACTTTACTTGAAACTAATAATTAGCGCATTTTGTACCCACCAAAAACTAAAAAGGAAAGGGAAATTTAAAATAATAATAATAAAAAAAAATTAGCGCATTTTGATTTTCAAAAATTACACAATACCTTCTTGTGGTTAAAAAATAAATTCTCCAAAAATATTAGATTATGAAGAAAAAAATTAAATGAAATTAAAAAGGAACAAGAAATAAATAAATAAATAAATAAATAAATAAATAAGAAAGAAAAAAATAAAAGAAATGAAATGAGCTAAAATTAAATATGAAATCAGATCAGGTTAAGAGAAGAAAAATATACACTTTTCAGAAATGGTCGTAGATTCAACTCTTTCAGAAATGGGCAGATTTCAAAGTGATCTGAAATCCTTCGTACTTTAAAAAGGAATTAAACTTGGGTGAATTTGTGAGTATGAAAATGTATAAAATGTGTATATATCGTTCAAGGCTGAAAAAGTTCGCTCAAAATTTACTGTATGAAATGTGATATTTCGTTCAAGCCTTAAATATTACACTCAAATTTTTATGTATGAAAACAGCATGAAAATTCATGTTAGGTTTCTGAAAAATTAATGTAACTACAACAATATTGTATACAACTTTCATACAAAATATTCAAGGCTTAAAAATTTCGATCCCAATTTTGTGTATGACAATTGTATTGAAAATTTTACTCACATATACACATTTTATACACAAAAGTTTGAGTTGATTTTTAAAGCATTGAGCAAAAAAAAATTTATTTAAAAAAAAAAGATTATTAAAAATAAAAAAGTATGAAAGATGAAGATTCTTGGTGTTTCCTAAGATATTGCTATATTTTGTAAATAGGGAAAACTATCCATATATTTAGTAATAAAAAATCTTAAATAGGGTACTCTATGTCATTTTCCCTTTAAACTTTCCTAAATGGGTCAAGGCTAAAAGCGGGTTAGTACTTCGTACTAAGTATATACTAGAAATTCAAATTATATTGATTTTTGTTTAAATTCATTGTAAGTGGAATAATCTTTTCATGAAGTTGTAGCAAAATCTAAACCTATTCTTTTATGAATTATGATAATTAGTTAATGTATGTATGCACGTACATACGTATGTAGATGTAAGCTTAATATATCGACAATCTTTTAAAGTTATAAGTAAATTTTATTTAAATACTTAACAACGACGTGTTCCAATTGAACATATGATAACGTATTTTTATTAGACATTTTCGATTCAAAATTTTAAAAAACTTTTGTGGTAACAATTTAACTTTTAAAAGAATGAAATATTTTTTAATTTAATAATAATTTAATTTTAAACTTTAACTTTTATATTTTTAACTTATTTTAAGTTCATATAAATTAGGGAAAATTGTCATATTTGCCCTCCGTTAAAGTTTGGGGTCAAATATGTCATTTTCGTTAGCAAAGTTGTTATATTTGCCCTTTGTTAACGGAAATTCCACGTGGATGCCACATGTGACCCACGTGGATGTCACATGTGACCCACGTGGATGCCAGATGGGATCCACGTGGAGGGTGGGACATTTAATATTTCAACCCACAAACTAAATTCATCTTCATCAGCCACCAAATTTCAATTGAATAGAAAAAAATCAATTGTTCAGATTCCTTCAAATTGGTGACATCAGATTCCTTCAAACTAAGTTCATCTTCATCAGCTACCAAAAATTCTCATACCCGACCCAAACCCAAGACTCAGCCCCTTTATCTTCATTCACCACCGTCACCTTCACCGCCTCCACCTCTACCGTCGAAATTTCGATCACCGGGCTTCGATGAACCCGTCTCTACAGCCACCACCACACCACTGCCTCACCCCCTTCTCCTTCTACTCCATCCATTCCCTTCGACACAGTTCATTTTTAGTGATTATCTTATATGGATTTTGTTCATTTTAGTGTGCTTTTGCGTTCTTGTACATGGTGTAACACCTCATTTTAATCGGAGTCGAAACGGGAGTACTACTTATGGTTGATTTCTAAATTTATTCAAGGAGTCGCCACCTAATTATTATAGTGAATTAGGACACTAAAAATGTAGCATAAAATACTACAAATGATCTCCATTTAAAGGTCTGCAAAAACTATGTGAGATTCTAGGTAAGGGTTCTTTATTATCCTAAAGGGAAGGGGTTAGACATCCTATAGGATCAGCTAACTTGCGATTGTCCGGTCAAACTTAGGCTTAATATCATGCTTTAGAAAACATATGTTTTGAATATATGCGGTTTTAATAAAAGGATGTTGTAAATAATTATTTAAAATATATGTATGTATATATAGTTTCTATGGAATTGCATGGAGTTTATTTGTAAAATGCAAGGAAAATATTCTATTTGAACAAAGCAATTGCATGAGGTTTATCATAAAATGCATAATAATAAAAAATGGTTTACTAAAAGTATGTATTATATGTAAAATTTAACCTTTATAAAGGGTATACAAATGGGTAGAAAGATTTTCCTCTTTTGCACTTGGTAATAAGAAAGTAGATCCTTGTTTATAAAAAAAAAATAGATTTTATGAAATTTAATGAGAATTGAGTTTTGATAGAACATGATTTTGTTTTATGCCAAAGTAGATATAGTATAAAATAAACTAGTGTTTTAAAAATATAGACGACGAGCCTAAAATAAATAAAACTACCGTTTTGGAAATATGGATGACGGGCCTAAAATAAGTAAACTAGCGTTTTCCGATTTTAATTCCAACCTTTATTAATTCTAAGTCTACCTATTCTAAGTAATTCAATAATTATGCAAGTACAAATAATTAAATTATAATAAAGTAAAGTGGCGAATTAAGGGCGATGACTAGGACGGATGGCGATATCATTCCGCCCTATTTATTTTAAGATTCCGAGACCGAAAAATGCGAGAAGTGTGGATGTGAATCCTTTGCTTGACAAAGTCACGATGAGTCTCATAACAAGACTCTTTGTCCCTCCCGGTGCATGCCATGTGAAAAAAAAAACAAGAAAAGAAAAGGATTAGTATACATCGGAATCATCAAATAACCAATAAAGATTGACATAGGATTTAGCATATTTGAATCATTTTTTTCAGCAATTTGAAAGAAAACAGGCCAAAAACAGTTTTTAATAGGAATTAGGCCTTAAAAATCAAAACGGCCCAACAATGTGAAATTTCCAGATTTTTGAAAGAAAGGACAGATCAGTCCAAGGTGTATGGCAGGCCCAATGAAGCAGAATACGCAGAGAAGTGTACCAAGCAGATTTCAAAGTGAAGAGGAAAATCAAGACATCCATATTTACGCATATGTAATGACCCATCTTTGCCCATATTCAAACATATATATAAACTAGTGTACATGAAATACTGAGCCTATATATGATATTTTCGAGAATAGCAGTAACATAGATTTGACATAAGCTAGAATTCTGGAATTAAGATAACATTGACACCAGACACTTTCATATTCAGATAAACAGCACACTGATTATGTCAACTAAAACGGAATTGAGGGATGTTATATGAGTGGCAGGATATAGACAGAAGGTGGGAAAAATGAAGCAGGCTCCCTAAAATAAAGTATCCACATATGGCATGTTAAATATATGTAACCTTTAAAAGGTAAGAGTAAGCTTTTTATTTTTTTTGCTGCATATTCGTTAACATGGATACCTATGAACTAAGTTAAACATAATCTCATTTAATCCTAGTTAAATCATTGGGTCAGCCAACTGTCGTACTCTTAACCATGTCGTAATTTAAACAAAGAGGGGAGCATGTAAGAATTTAAGCATTTGAGTTAAAATGGGTTCTTATTGAAGAGACACCAAAATAATGTTCAAATCCTACTATACACAATGTACTTGAGTATTAACAATCAAGTGTATATTACAAGAGCAGATAGCCCAAACCATAGTTCTTTTTAAGCATGTATCATGATGGTAACAAGAAAAGTAGGCTGGCATGGATTTATAACTTTGCAGACATGTCTAACACTTAACCAGGATACAAAGCAAGTGGATAACTAGTTTAAACGATATACTTTAAGACACTACATGCAAGCATAATATCTTTAGGTCTATGTCTTCTTTGAGATGTATGTCTTATTTTTCAACAGTGCCAACATCTCAACAACACCTACCCATACTTGCATAAATCCAGAATTTTCGAATCAAAATGCATGCAGACAAAGGCACATAATTGACATGACATAACTGATTCAAATAGGCACAACAAGCTAGCTCAGATATCGTTTAGCAACTCTATAGATAGAGCATAATACAAGACAACTTAGAGGGTTATATATGCTAATATGGAGACATTTTGACACTTAAATCAGTAGGACCAATATATAATGAATTCACCAAACATACTGTCCCAGAAAACAAGCAGGTGATTAAACACATATGGCATTTTAAATATATAGACTTATAATTTAAACTTAAGCTTACACAAATCACATCCATGCTATGCATTAGGTATGATGGCACTATGGTGGGTAAGATAAGTGTGTGGTTAGTTCGATAGATATATAAAGTAAGAAGGAATGACTAAATGAACACTTAAAGACATAATTTTAAATATGCAGCTCTGTTTTTGTTAAACTAAGAATATATAGTCATGTTCATATTATACATTTGAACCGGGATATATCATAATGAGACCTGATTATGATTGTTATACAGTTCATTACAAGTCAAAACAACTAACATATAAAAGCTAACAAGGAATTATTATTTATGAACAAGTTAAGGGAACAATTATTCAGATAGCAAAGTTTCATATTTTTAGTCTATAGCTATTCACACAAAAATCCAGAATACGCAAAGCTCCGTTACTGTCCTAAATCTTATGCATAGGTTTACGTAAAAGGCTAGCAAAGCATACTCAAGGATTAGCAATTAATTAAGTAGATAAAAACCATCGTAAACAACAACAAAAAAAATATCCCTGCAATCACTTTAAAAATACATCCCTATTCCCCTCGAACGACTATTAACAGCTTGGTTGACATATAAATCTATTCGATAACAACGAGCTCAGGTTTCTGAAGAAAACCAGACCCAAATCACATCTAAACATGAATAAACGTGATAATACAGTCTAATACATGATTGACCAGTATAAACACATAGAATATGCATAAAACACCTAAGCGAACCAGAATTGAAAGGGAGTTGTGTTTACCTTCTCCGGGCAGCGAACCGAGGCGTCGTTTCGACTCGTCGAATCCGCTCGGAGATGTTATGTGTATGTGCGACTGAAGAGGAATAAAGGCTAAGGTATTTGTGGTTTTTTCTGAACCAATACTAGGAATAAAAGAGATGCAAATAGAAGATTATATGTGAAAGCAAGAGTAGAAAATCGGACCCTAAATGCAAGAATTTTAAAACGAAGAACAAAGGAAGGTCTTAGAAATCAATACTCAAAAATCGGACCCCCTCCAATGAAGAACAAAGGGGGTCTTTTATAGGTGAAATATGGGGTTTGAATTTTGAATAAAGCCGTCAGAGGTCTGATTTTTTTGACGATTTGTTGGTTCAAATCGCGGATTTTGAGGGAGATAAGGGTATGGGCAGTGTAGGTTTCAGGGGCAGAGGGTGTGGTGGTGTCAGGGCAGAGGGTAGGGGTTTCTAGGTTTTTTTCTTTTTTTCTTTGAGGGCTGTTGGTCTATGGGGAAGGGAAGTAAGGGCTGGGGGATGAGTTGGGCCGGGGTTAGAGGCTAGGCGGTTTGGGCTTGGGAGATTTAGGTTGTGGGTTGTGGGCTGGTAATTATGTAATTAAGTATTAGTTATGAGTTAGTTTTAGGTAAAATTAATTAGTGGCGAATTAAATTAAACTTAGGTGTTTATTAGTTTTAGCTTGGACTTTTATTATTACAAAAATAAATGCGGGCGCGCTATTTAATTAGTGCTTAATATTTTATAATGCGATGCCGTTAAAAATCTTATTTATTATGCGTATTTTGCGATGTTAAATTAAAATTAAATAGGAGTTTAGATTATTATTAAATTATTTAAATGCTAAATGTAGATATGACATTTAAGGATTGCTTAATGCTTTTATAAATGCGACGCTATTAAAATGCATGCATTAGATTAAAATTAATTTAAATTATAAATAAAAATTATGAAATTGCCTTTAATAAATGCGAATATGCTATTTAACACGATGACATTGTTAAATTATTTATTTTATGTATTTATTTATTTATTATCATTTAAGAATTATGACAGGGCTTAAAATTAATAAATACGGGCGCGAGATTCTAAGTGCGTAAGATGCGGTGCCATTATTAAATTGCTTATTTGTGCCTGCATTAATATATTATTGTTGCATTTTATTATAAAAATCATAAAAAAATATTTTGCAAAATTAGTGTAATTTTATAGTTAAGGACTGGAAGGGAATGTCAAAATTGGGTGTCAACACATGGACTAGTGAAAATTTCATTATAAAAGGTGCTATTTTTTCCCCAAGAAGCCTGGTTGTGAGAACAATTTGTAGTTGTTAACTTTTTTCTGAATTTCTAATGCTTAATTTCTATTCGACCCAGTATGTTATTGGTGATTATCTTATCTAGATTTGTATTCTTGTGCTGGGGCTACAAACTCATCTAGGTTTATTCGCCAATATTATTGGTGACTACAAACTTTATTAGTTGCTGGTTGTGGTTGGTATGTTGGCAGTTCTTGATTGTCGTTGTGGTCGGAGTTGGCAGTGGTGGGAACGTTGATGTTGCTGTGATTGTTTCTTGTGGTAGTGCTTTGGTGGACTATTGTGTCTGTTTTCCGACGTCAGGGGTTGATGGTTCGGTGGTGAGGTAAAAGTATAACCTTGGCCAAATTTGTGTGATGCTTCATTGGCCAGAATTTTTTCGGCACGACTATCGGAGAGGTGAGGACTAAGTAGAATACTGGCATGTCTCTCTTCTCGATCAATATGTGGAGCTTTAAGCCTAGGTAATTCTTAATGATGACTAGAATTTGGATAAAATTCTTGATGGTTTCAAGCTTTCAGCTCACCGAAAATGGCAATTAGAGGAGCGAAGAAGTTGATGTTGAAGAAGGAAAAAGAGAAAAGCACTTAAAAGGACAAAAAAAATTAATTTTAAATAATTTTGTGGATCCCACTTTATCACGTGTCCTCCACTTAACTCCGACGTGGCGTAAGCATCTATTAAATAACAAATGCAATAAATTTAGACTAATCAGAGGGCAAATATACCTTTTCCTCCCTAAATTAGGACGGTAGTGGAGACATGTTGACACAGTTGAAAGAATGAATTGAAAAAAATAGTAGGTCTTCCTCAAGAATTGTACAGTAAATCCACAGAGACAGAGCTCTGAGAATGAAGCTAGGGTTCCTCCAGAGCTTCCTTTGCCAAGGCAACCTTCATCATCTTCCATTTATTTTTCTGTTCAATTTTCTCTTTAAGTGCGCGTTTGGACATAAAATGTGAAATTTGAAAACAAAAATACTAGTATTTGGAATAAAGTTGAAACAATGGTATTTGGAAATTGAAGTTGTGTTTGGAAATGAATACAACTCGGAAAAATGTTGAATTTTTGTAAGTGATTGGAGTGAAATTTGTGAAAATAGGTATTTGGAGTTTTTCAAATTCCCAAAAATTGTAATAATTCTATGTCCAAACATGATTCCTGAATACAATTCTGAAAAAAAATGAAAATTATCCATGGCCAAACGGGTCCTAATTCTTATCAAGTTGCAAAATTCGGGTGTTTTGGTAAGTTATATATATTTAGTCCAATTTTATCATTTTCATAGTGTTACCTATGTGTTTGAATTGGTTTAGCATTACAAAATGATCATTGCTGATTTAATCTTATCACGGTGTTATAAATTACATTTGTCAATACTTGTACAGGAAAAAATTATGTGAAGTTTCCTTATATCTATATAGTCAAAAGGAGGAGATATTTAAGGACTCACATTGAGTATTAAGCTCAGTTGTTTTCCCTTTAGAAGCTTCATTAGCTTGTGCACAATTTGAGGTTCCTTAACTTTTCACTTTAGCTTACCTTTCTAACAACCCTATGGTTCCTGTAATTAGCTGTCTTTCCTGTACAATATGTTATATTGAGCTTAAAAAGATCGTTTAACTTCCTATTTAAAGGAGCTTTTGGTTTCGTGTTTATCTATATGTGGTTTAGAGCTGCATTATGATATCAATATTTGCTTTTTTTGCATCAGTTCAAGATTTCTCTTTGCCAATTATCTGTAACTACCGACAAGGAGAGAAACATTGCTCATGCTCAGCAGGGAATAGAAGATGCTGCAGATAAGGGTGCTCAGCTTATTCTTCTCCCTCTAAGTTTCTTTTATTTTCTAAAATGGTCGCTGAACTAGCTCAACACAGTCGTCTCTCTAGACTCCAGAAAGGTGGAGAGACAGATTTTGTTACCAGCAAGATTCATCACAGTCGTATCTACATTTTATCTGTTCTTTACCAGCAAGATTCATCACTGTGACTGACATGGTTAATTAGAATTATTTTGATATCAGAATTCCACGAAGAATGGGCTTATAATTCATGTCTGAACTAAATTATGGCATTAAGTGTTTCAAAATCTGAAAGCATAAGAACTAGGATCTCCCCATCATTAAAGTTTTCCACTTTAACTATTTCCTTGTTGCTTGTTCTTAATTTTCCTTCCTCAGTTATGTTATGAAGATGGTTTTTTTCTGTCCCGTTGTTTGTCTGGTCTTTATTTTAAACCAACTTGGATGAATCTCGTGTATTTCAGTGCACTGAAAGAGTTCTATGATGTTTCTTTGACATTGTTCTAACTTATGATGCTAATACTCTCATTCTGTCTTTACTATTGTTTACATTCAACAGTTTGCTTCCATAAGTAGCTCTTTTTACTATTCTCTTCTTGTTTCAAAGTGGAGTTTTAAATTAACACAATTGCTTCCTGCTATGACAGGAAATATGGAATAGTTCATATTCCAATGACAGTTTTCCAGTATATGCAGAGGACATTGATGCCGGTGGAGATGCGTCTCCTTCAACTAGGATGTTATCTGAAGTTTCTCGGAGTCTAAAGATCACAATTATTGGTGGCTCTATACTTGAACGCAGCGGTGATAAATTATATAACAGCTGTGTCTTTGTCACAGATGGAAAGACCTACTATTGTAGACACATGTTAGACAAGCTTCCTACCGATTTAAGATGTACATTGTTCACCTATTCAGTTTTCTGTATAAAACCTTGGGGGGGACAAGTTGGTTATGTACTCCTTTGACTAGTTCAAATTAAAATTTTATGAGGCATTCTCACATAGGAGGAAACTTGCAACTTTTTTCCAAGTCTGATGGTGTGTCAATCTAGTAACCAGCTTCTGCTGTACTCGGTCAAAAAAAAAAAATAACCAGCATCTTCTGTTTTATTATATTGTACTGGTATCAGCCTTTTGAAGATATCTCGTTAGCTGCAGCTCTTCACTTGGAAAGATGCACAGCATATTGCCAACTTTTTTCGTTTTTCCGGAAATTAGTTGATGCAGATGTGCTTAATATTTCTGTGATCTTATACTAAAGTACTTGCGACCATTCAGTAGAGCTACCATAAGTAACCAGTTATTTCAAATGCAGAGGTTGGACGTATTGCTGTTGGTATATGCTATGACATTCACTTCCAAGAACTGGCGGCTATCTATGCTGCAAGAGGTATTAGTTATCTACTTTAGTTATTCTGTTTGTTCTGTAATGTTCATCCAGAAGACCTACTCTTTATGCCTTCTCCTTTTCTTCTGTACTTTGTAGACCTCCAAGTAAAATTCTTCACTTCTGAGACATTGGAAGATTGTAGTATTTGGTGATCAGAAACGGAAGCTTTGACAAGTTAAAGACAGTTGAAATACTCTGCAGAATATGTGGCTCATCATACTCTACACCATAAATTGGAGTTTACCCTGCACACAATTTAGTTTTGACATAGAGGAATATTCCTGTCTCGTCTAGATTTCGCAAATGGAAGTAAATAGGCTATTTAATGTGTGGTTTAACAAGCTGTCATGGGCTCAATTTCTATTAACTACTGTTTTTACTGTAGGTTAGGGGCTCATCTGCTTTGTTATCCTGGCGCATTTAATATGACCACCGGACCACTACATTGGGAGTTCTTGCAAGTGATGAATTTAGTACTACATATGTAACTAAGTGTTAGTCTATTCTATCATGTGATAAATGCTGATTCCTTAGAAGCTGTGCTAGCGTGTTACTACGGGTGCTCTGGTTCCTTTATATCATTTGTTACAGAATACCATTGGGGACTATCTTTGTGATCTTCTCTTTTGATGGTGAAGCCTTCTTAAGTTATAAAAGGAGCCATGAATATTGAGGTTCATCTTAGTTTCTGGCATCTGTTTAGGAATCAAACGTGTAAATACCAGCTGATATTCTGGAATAATGACATCAAAGTGGGATATTTATCATTTCATGTGCTGCATAGTTTGTTTGTTTATATGTCGTAGTGCAGAGATATTGAATCAAATCACAGAGTCATGCCTATACAGTGGAGATAACAAGGGTGTCTTGTGACTTAAGAGTGTACTTTGCACCTTTCAACAAATTGTTACTGATGGTTATTGTTGACCATGTGCTCTACTTTGTCAAATTGACTTTTATCTTGGAAACCATTTACTGCACATGCTATAGTGATTCTTGCTTTAGGCGGTTACAGCTAAGTTGTGGAAATTGATGGATGTGTTGATTTGCAAGCCCTTATGAGTTTATGTTGGGATTTACTAGTTTCATTTTTATTTTTCTTCCAATTCTCTTTTTATGTTTCTTCAATACTTTTAGATGCCAAAAATTGTATTTCTACTTCTCCTTCTGTAGTTTGGCACTCCTTAAGTTTTACTTTTAAAATACTAACTATACGTAGGTTTCAGGTTGGAAATTAGTCAACTCAATACGAGCAAGATAAATTCGTTGAATTAAGGAGGGAAGGACTAGATCCATTATAAAGCTTTGGTTCCTTCTAGATGCATTGAGATTTGGATACACTCTGATCTTTCAAATCCTAGGAAGACTTATTTGTTTGTTTACATATGCAGTCAAGTTTTGCTGAAGTCTGTATAATAATTTGTATTTACGGGCACATAGAGAATAACTAGTAACATCTATGTTACTTGTCCTGCAGATTGGCAGGTACAACACTGATACCAATATGCTCCACATTGTTCGACCTTATTACTTTTGCGCGATTGGTCTTTGACAGCGTTAGTTGCAAAGTTTCTTGAAATGTCTCCACATTTGTTTATGCATGTCCTGCTTTATTTGGTGTTCAAGATTATTCTGTTTTTTGTCCGTGGCCGGAACCTGTAATTCTTGGTCATGTAATCCATTACTGATTCATGGATGATTTCAAGAGTACTTAAAAAAATGGCAGCCCGGTGCACTAAGCTCCCACTATGCGCGGGGTCCGGGGAAGGGCCGGACCACAAGGGTCTATTGTACGCAACCTTACCTCACATTTCTGCAAGAGGCTGGTTCCACGGATTCAAGAGTACTTAGTTGTCCAAAATATTAGATACTGTAGGTACCCTGTTAGAAAGGGTGCTTCTTTGATGTCAAAATGCTCTATCTTTTTCCTCATCCTTGTCATGTATAGTTGGATGGGAATTTTAGTTTGTAGTTGACAGCAGGAATCGAATCGTATCGTAGTATTTCTCTGCTTCTTATTAGCATCAATTTAAATGTAGCACTTCTATTTCTGTCCCTACAAAAGTTAAATTCCTGAGTTGAGCACAATTTCTTCTGAATCTCATGGTTAGCTGATTGTATTTATAACTCCAAAGATCTGATCTTTATTTGTTGGGCACATATTCCTATCAGTTGTATGTAGCAACGTGTTCACCCGCCAGAGACAGTGGTTCTAGTTATGTAGCTTGGAGACACTCCACTCTTGTTGGACCGGTGAGTATTTGACGTCTGACATGGCTTGTTTCAAAGATCTTTTAGTTTAACATTTTCCTCATGTTAATTTAAAGAAGAAACAACAAAGATCTCAAACCATTTACTAACGAACAGATTAATGGTGGGAAAAAGAATTTTATATTGGAAACAATCATGTTGATTCCCCCCCTCCACCCACCCCCAAACCCCATCCTCCCCCCAAAAAAAAAGAAAGAGAAAAGAAAAGGAAACTAAAGAAACTCAGTGCCCGTTTGGTTGAGCTTTTCCAAAAGCCAAAAGTGTTTTTGGAAAGCCAAAAGTACTTTTGGCCTTTAAATGGAGTGTTTGGTTGACAAATGGATAAGTGTTTTTGAGTTTCAAAAACACTTTTGGAAGAAGCTCAAAATTTGGACTTCTTGAGTAGAGTTTATTTTGGTTTTCTACTTTTTTGTTTTTTTATACAAACGCACTTTTTTATTGGCAATCAAACACCTAACAATTTTTCCATAAAAGCTCTACTTGAAAAAGCTCTACTCCTAAAAGTTCTTTTTAATAAGCTGTACCAAACAGACCCTCAATCCGGCAGTTCGGAGAAGTGCTTGTGACAACAGAACATGAGGAGACTACACTAATAGCAGAGATCGATTATTCAGTAATTGAGCAGAGAAGGTGAGTTCCTCCTGTACCTCCAGATTATATTTAGATCGAAGATGCATTCACATTGTATATGTTCAGTTGTTTATGCATTTCTTTCTGCATTTTATGTCAATATTTGTCATCCTAAAATGAATTTTTGATGGCTATTTTGGCCTTCCTTTCTCTTGGATGGAGGGTTAGGGCCGGCTCTAAGGTAAGGCAAGCGGCTCTAAGGCAAGTGAAGCTTTGCCTTAGGCCCCCAAATATTAAAGGCCCCAAAAATATGAAGTACTATATTATTATATGTAACATATGATTTACGTAATTATTAAGAAAAAAATTCAAATTTTAACTTTTTAAAAAATTTGGTAAAGATTGTACAGTTGAGTGAGTAATTAACAATAAATCTTCTCTCATTGTACTATTTTAAATAATATATCAATTCTAATTTCTCTTCCTTTATGTATAGTCTTTTTTCATGTTTATGATGATTTCATTTCCTAATTCATCTTTGTTTTTCTGAATTAGCTATTTCGTTTATCATATTTAATTGATATCAGAAAGCAAGTTCTTTTGTCTCATCTTTTTAACTAAGAAATCCCCGAGCTAAGTGTTGCATGTTTCGAAACTCGGTGGATAATAGGCTTTACCCCTCTACTTTATTCCACTCAAATACAATGTTTTTATGTATGAGAGAGTTATGTGCACTTGAACCACACATCACACATTGTGCTCTCACCACTAGATCAAAGCATGGCGGGCTGCTTTTGTGTCTCATTATTGCATGAATTTTATGAAAAAAGTTTTAAGGGCCTTGAAATATATTTTGGCTTTAGGTCACCAAGTCTGTTGAGCCACCTACTGGAGGGGCCAATATCTCCTCTTCTCACCGTCACGATCTTTTGTTCATGTTTAGAGCTTATCTAAAAGTTACAATTTATCTTCTTCTAGCCCATTTATGTACTCAAGCTCCTATTACGATGTGCAGAACATACCTTCCATTTCAAAAACAAAGACGAGGAGATTTGTACCAGTTAGTTGATGTTGACAGATTGAACTCCACAGGGGCCAACTGAGGTGCATTCCATACTGCACCAGAATGAAATAATCTAGCATTGATCGATGATAAGAGACTGATTCATTGAATGGCTAAAATGGCACGATTTGCATATTGGTGCTTACGATGATCACTGCTCAATTAGATGGCTCATTTGTCTTCATTAGCCCTTAGATTTTGCCCGGAATGATGCACCATTGTGATGTGTGTAAAACTGCAATAAAGACTCATTTTGTTTTTTATTTCTTTTCTAGTTTCTTTCTGTTTGGTAACAAAGAAATCCCCTGTGCGTTAGCTGGTCCAACCCTAGTTGGTGCACTGGTTTACAACTCAGGTGATCATGGGCCCGCCTCTACCCTCGTCCCACACAGATACCATGCTTTAGTCTTTTCTAGTTTCTTTTTGGTTGGTTCAGTTGAAATTTTGATTAGCAATATCTCTGTCTCCCTTTTTGGCTTTTCGTCCCGTCAAGTCTACTAGGACAAAATGTCAAACATGACTTCTACCAAGGGTATTTCTGGCATTATATCTACTACTTTTTTCTAAGGCTGGCCAGTGGGCCGGGTCGGCTCCCGATATCTGCCCCCCAAAAAAATTGGTGTCGGGGTTCGAACTCGGGACGGGACCTGGGCTCGTCCCGCCCGTCCCGATCCGCCAGCCCCCCTTTCAAAAATAATCGTTGCAATAATGGCCAAATTTCGATTTTGGTCGTTGTGCAACGGCTGTAACGATCATTTTTGCCCCATCCACCTTAATATTTATTTTGACCTCTAAGTTAATATATTTACACTTTAACCTTATTTTTCAACTATAAATACCTCATATTTCTCACAATTCTTTCTATTATCTTTCAATTAATCTCTCTACTATTCTACATTGCCTATTAAACATTATATTTTTTTTGCTCATTTATATTAAAGTTCAAAAATTGGGAGTGAAGTTGACAACTAGCTTGAGGATCATCCATCGAGCAAAATTTTAATTTTCAAACTCGATTACATTTGGTACCTTCGTTTCTTCTTTAAATTATTATTGTTATTTAATTTTAATTATCACACTTAATTTCATGTACTTTAATTACTTATTGCATAATTATAATGGAACGTCTTGGACATGTAATTATGGGTAATAGTAAGAGTGCTTCTTCTAATAGGGGTAATAAGGGTAATGGTAAGAGTGCTTCTTCTAATAGGGGTAACAAGGGTAATGGTAAGAGTGTTTCTTCTAATAGGGGTAAGAAGGGTAAGGGTACTTCTTATAGCAATCATATTCCTAGTCCAGACGATTTGATTAATTTCACTCATATAGATGAAACTGTTTTTTAATGATATATCATTAGATGATGAGGTATATTTTGCATCTGAACCAGACTTTAATTTTGACGATAATGTAGATGATGTTGACAGTCAATTTTGACCCGTTTTTTGTATATTTGTTGCAATTTTAAGTATTTTAGCACACCGCATTTTAATCGTTATTTTGCATATTTTTACATAATATTCTATGTTTATTTCTTCACAAAAATGGCATTGCATCTTTTATTTTTAAATTAAGTATTATGTCGTTGTTAATATTATGTTTTTATTATTGCTATACCGTCGTTTTATTTTAATAATATTTGCATCTTTTTAAATAATTAATTGACATCCCATTTTTTACTTTTAATCAGGCATTAAACATGTTTTAAATATTGCATTTTAGTATTATTGCGTCGACATTTGCATTTTTATAATTTTGCATCTTTTTAAATAAATAATTAACCAGCCTTGCATTTTTGTCAAACCAGTCCAGTACAAGACACAATTTGAATCAGTCCAAGTCAACACTATTTTTAATATCATCCAAACACCCTCTTTTATTTCCCCCCCCCTAAAATCAAATACCACTTTTTATTTTCCCCCCTAAATTTTAAACTCCACTTTTCATTTTCCCCCCCCCAAAAACAATACCCCACTTTTCATTTTCCCCCCCAAATACCTAACCCTAATCCTACCCTATAAAACCAAAACATTCCCCTTCATAACCCCAAATTTCACAACAAATCGTGAGCCCTCTCTCTCATTTTTAAACCTGTGACCACGCCTCTCCCCTATTCACTTTCCGTCGCCGCCGCCTCGGCCGGAGCTCCAAGCTCGGCGAACACCTCACCGCACACTCGCCTCGCCCGCCATCTCCTCTCCACTCATCTCCTCACCCCACCGCCTGCCGCCGTCGGAGTTCTAAAACTCCGCGAACTCTCAAACCACCACAACGCCGGCGAACCCCGCAACCCTACCCACTGCTCACACACACATACACCATCGCCACCGCCACTCGGTGAGCCCCTCATTAACCTAGCCGCCGGCGAACACCGTCTCTACCTCGACCAGCTGCCACGCCGCGTCATTTCACGTCGCCGTCGCCCTCTCCCTGAACCACCGTCAACCCACTGCTCCCGTCGCGAACCGCCGGCGAACCCCCTAGCAACACCTCGCACCCATCGCGCTCACACAAATCCATCGCTGTCGACCACCACAACATCACCGCCGAACCTCATCGTTGTGGCGTCGCTCCGGCGACTCGCCGTGGAAGCGACGCCACGCCGCTTTTCGTGTTGTTAACTCCGACAATATCAGTGGTTGTCTCTCTTTTGTTGGGCTGATTTATTATTTTGAATGTTGCCGTAGTTTTAAAAAAACTCCGCGAACGTTGGTTACGCGTTATTCTTGTTGTTGGACTGATTTCGATTTTGTTGGCTATTATATTATTGACTGTTGGACTGTTTTTACTCCTCTGATTTTTTACTGTCTTGCCGGAGTTTTAAGACTCCGGCGACCTTTGGAACGGAGTGATTTTCTGATTTTCTATATTTGTTGGTTGTTCTTGTTGGTGCGTTCTGAAATTGATTTGTTGACTGGGTTGGCTGTGTTGCTATTGTTTGGCCATTTTTAGGCCACGTTTGCTACTGATTCTGGACTGATTTCTGGGCCATGTTGTTGTTGTTCACTGATTCTGGCTGGTTTCGGGACCGATTTGGAACAATTTGGCTCTTTGATTCATTTTAAACTGGTTAAGGACAAATGCTACTGATTTTTACTATTTTGCCCTTTTATCTTTTATTAAACTGGTTGAACAAGATACTACACTGTGGTATTGACTGATTTGAACATGATACTACATTGGCCGATGAAAAAGTTATCCGTCGATTTTTGAGGCCTCCACAGTTGCAAAGACGGAAAATAAAATAAATGAAGCTTTCTGGGCAATGATGATTTCTTCCACTTACACCGGATAACCAACATGTGCTTGGCAAGGCGAATTCTCGCACTTGCACTTGTTTAGGTCCGCCCTACTTTATATTTTTACATATCCGAGCCCTCCGTGTTTAAAACTATTACTGCTTTAGCGGATCCGGTTTTATTTATTTTATTATTTTTAGCAATATTGGCCGATGAAGGAATCCCCGTCTGATTTCCAAGGCCTCCCCTGTACAAAAGACGGATTTATTTGTTTTGTTTGTTAATTTTTGCTATTATTTTAAAATTTATGTATTCTATTACTAATACTTTCACTAAGTGTTTATGCAGGTATCCGGAGATGCATTTCAAAAAGAATGCCCCGGAGTTTATTTTATGTCGTATTTAATTTCATGTTTTATTATTTTGCATTGTATTTTATTTTAATTGTAAATTATGTAAAATGCTTAGAATAGGTAGAATAAAAAGAGCAATAAATAATTAACCTAGGTTTGAACGAACAACCGCAAGTTAGCGGATCTTAAAGGATGCCTAACCCCTTCCCTTTAGGATAATAAAGAACCCTGATCCAGAATCTCACTAATTTCGCAGACTATTAAATGGAAGTCAATTGCAGTATTTTTATTGCAATAAACTAAGTGTCCTAATTCACTATAATAATTAGGTGGCGACTCCTTAAAATACATTTAGGAATCAACCATAGCAGTAATCCCGTTTCGACTCCGGTTAAAATGGGGTGTTACAGATGGCGACTCCGCTGGGGATATCAGGTTCTTGATCATAGCAAACACAGGTTAATTAAATATTGCACTTTATTTTGCTTTCATGTTTGTTGTAAATATTTTATATTGTTTACTTTTATTTTGTGATTAACTACTTTAATTGCTACATTATTTTATTGCTTTCCTTAAATTGACATTTCGCTCATATTTCCTCCGTTCTGGAAAATTAACACTATCACACACTACACGCGAGGTGTGTTGTACGCACCCGCAAAATTTCTTTCAATTACCCAATTTTAGGAGAGTTGACAAAGGCGCGGAGCAGCCGGACCATCCGGTGGCCGCGTAGCCTTCTCACTCGAGTAGTCCGCTCGGGAACCATTGTGTCTAGTCATCCAAATCTTACCAAAATTAGGATAGAGCTATAACACCTTTTATATTAAGTCATGCATGCATAAACCTTAGGTGGGTTAATCCTTGGTATTAACGCCACAATTAGAAATCCACCAAACTTGTCGACGGGTTCCACAACCCAACGACCCATTGGCATATATGTGTAGCGTGATAATGATAGACGGATCCAAACCTGGTCATGACACGTCGAAATTGGAAAAAGTGCACCGTCATTTGGTCGCCATTTCCAACAAAACATTGCAGTTTAACGGCTTGGACTTATTTATCATAATCTCGCGTATTTGGCGTTTAGGCTCACCTCTGGCATAAGGGAGGTCCCAAGCATATTAAGGCACGCGCTTGTTTTGCATGTTTTTTTTGTTTACTATTGTTGTCGCTAGCAACCCTGTACATATTATTTAACGCAATAATTACTCTTTTGTGATTCCGGGCTCGGACATTTGCATTTTTGCACTTTTGCTGTCACATTTCAATCAGGACTCCTACTGCGTAAATCACACTTGAATAGCGCGGCTTGGAATTTGTGAAGCACCAACTACCAGTCCGGTCGAACCAATCAGGGGAGTCTCTGACTATATTGTCACATCCCTTCATTTTATTATTTTGTAACTTTCCTACTCACCTATTTCTCATATTTTTGCAGGAAAACAGTCCTCGCGAATAGTCGAGGGCGTTCAAAAAAGAAAAAAAAAAAGGTCATCACATGGAGCGGTAGTTATGTTGACTAATAGAAGTCAATTTATATCAGATTCAACGAGACATCGCTCTCAATTCTTCTTTACGTTGTATTTTTATTCATATTTGCAAATCTCATTGATATGTTTAGCGTTGATTGCATAGTTCTTTCATATCATGCATTTTACATCATAATTATTCCGAACTACGCGTGTCTGATTCTCACCGCACGGTGTGATACGTAGGCAACTCATTTTGGGTTCGACACCACAAAATAAAAACCAAAAATAAAATAAAATAAAGAAGCATATTTTTCTCACTCATGCATCTCATTCATCATGTTCTCGGGCATTCATTTTTCGTTACAGTCATTTTTACTTTGCACTCGCCCACTATGGACAATCATTTTCTTTTGCATAGCTTTACATTGTCATCCTTTCATTGATAAATTCTTTTCAAGCATACATTTTATAACATATTTGAATGAACTACGCGCACCTGATTCCCTCGGCGGGATACGTAGGCAGCCCTATTCGGGTTCGGTACCATTTATTCAAAAAATATAAAAAAAAACAATTATTCGAAAATACAAAAAAAAATGTTTTATTCAAAAAATACAAAAAAGAAATGTTATTCAAAAATAAAATAAAATTAAGTATTATCGTTTAATTTTGTTGATACCAACACAGTTACAAGTGTGCATAATAAAAAAATTAAAAAAAAAAGTGATAATCAGTATGAGTTGACTTTGTGGTAAACCATAGATTCTTTTGGTACCTCTTATTCATACCCGCAGATGACATTGTCTTGCATGTTTTCAAGATAAGGACGAAACCGACCTCATCGTTTCATATGCATTGTGTGGTGAGTGTTTGAATAAGTTCAATTGTATTGCATTGTGATCTAGAACTTGGCCTGAATGTTTGTTGAGGCGAAATCTTGAGTAACACTCTGTGTAGGAAATGATCGTAGGCTTTCTTTGACCCGTTTGAGCCTTTTCAGCCTACCAAATAACATTATCCCTAGTACACCCCTTTGAGCCTAAAACCTATTTTTTGACAACCGCATATTACACCTATACCCTTTCTGAGTGCGTACGCACTATCCCTCTCTTGGCCCGACCTCCTCGAGTGCTTTAGAAATGTGCAAATGGCTGACAAAATCCTGCGCTGAAGTTTGCAAAGACAAAAATTGTCAAAGTCTCAAAGAATGAAAGCAGAAACGACTTCACATAAAGAGGAAATCAAAAGCCCCGATAAAAAAAAAAAAAAAGGGAATACATAACCCCGAAAAAAAAAGGGGGGGCTCCAAATGAAAGATTCAAAAGAAGTCAATACAGAAAAACTGGGACAAAAAGAAAGCAAGTCAGCATTAAAACACACAAATATCAAGCATGGACGTAGTCCAACTCTCGAGGAATGATTAGTCACTTTTACCCAAATGATATCCATTCCTTTCACCAAGCCTACATTACAAGCCCGTGACAAGCCCTACATGATCTTATACTGAGGGTTCTCACATTAGTGGATACTTACATGACGGCCAAGCCTATGGTATCACAATTGCATGCATTGAACATCTTTTTGAGTGTGAGCGCAATTCTCTCAACGTCCCAAAATTCAAAATATTGGAATATATGTGTGAGATGGGACCTTCTTTCAAATGAGGCATTTGAAACACGAGATTACGTTTAGTTCAAACTCGATGCAAGCAAGTGTGTCGACACTCGTATGTTTGAGATACTATCTCAAATCGTGAATTACACCGCAGTCAAACTCGGTTAGACGAAACAATAAAAGAACATCCTTATGCACAATACTAATTGTTGGTATCAACCGAGTCGAACGTAATGTCGCCTTCCATTTTTTCGTAAAAACAACAAAATGCATATTACATAAAAATTATTTTGCATCACGAACTACGCTTGACTGATTCCTCAAGGATACGTAGCGCCACATCGCCGGCCCCACATCATTCTAAAATCATATAAAAAAATCCTTATTTTTGCAAAGACGAACTACGTCTTGACTGATTCCTCAAGGATACGTGGCGCCACATCGGCTTCGGTCCCACATCATTCTAAAATCATAAAAATCGTTATTTTTGCATCACGAACTACATCTTGACCTGATTCCCTCAGGGGGATACGTAGGCGGCCACATCGGCTTCGGTCCCACATCATTCTAAAATCATAAAAATTCTTATTTTGCGGCATTTAACTACGCTTGACCGACTTCGGCGGGATACGTAGGCAGCCACATCGGCTTCGGTCACACCGTTAGAAATATTTCTTCCTTGTTTCTGCACATGACTCGATTTTGTCCATTGGAGAGTTTAGCATCCTCATATATTTTGCATCCATTACTACCTACATATTTTCGGGGGATTGCATTCTCATCTACTCAATTGTACATTGTCCATATTCTCACATTAGCTTTTCATTCATTATAAAAAAATAAAAAAAAAATGCTTACCTGATCGCCTTGATAGCGTCAAGATGCAACCTTACCCAGTTCAACATCTTCATTACCAGAAACTGGGACATTTTAAGGAATTCAGTGCAAGAAAATGGCAATAGACAGGAAAAAGCAGGCCAACTAGGTCTTCAGTGCAAACCAAGAATGCAAGCGTCAAGAGCCAAAACTACAGAATCGACGCTATCTCAGCCCAGACGGGTCACAAAGCAGGTACGCCCCTAAACCAATGCATTTCATTTAAGCCTATGCAACGGCTTCATTTATGTTTCGTCCATGCAACGACGAGCATCTGCATCGCGTCCATGCAAACGACGCCTTTTCATTTCATTAAAAGCCCATGCAACGGCTTCATTCATGTTTCGTTCATGCAACGACGAGCATCTGCATCGCGTCTATGCAACGACGCCATTTTATTTTTAAGCCTATGCAACGGCTTCATTCATGTTTCGTCCATGCAACGACGAGCATCTGCATAGCGTCTATGCAACGACGCCATTTTATTTTAAGCCTATGCAACGGCTTCATTCATGTTTCGTCCATGCAACGACGAGCATCTGCATCGCGTCCATGCAAACGACGCCTTTTCATTTCATTAAAAGCCCATGCAACGGCTTCATTCATGTTTCGTCCATGCAACGACGAGCATCTGCATCGCGTCTATGCAACGACGCCATTTTATTTTTAAGCCTATGCAACGGCTTCATTCATGTTTCGTCCATGCAACGACGAGCATCGTGACGCGCCTACGCAACGACGCCATTTTATTTTTAAGCCTATGCAACGGCTTTATTCATGTTTCGTCCATGCAACGACGAAGCATTCGTGACAAGGCCCATGCAACGACGCCATTTTATTTTAAGCCTATGCAACGGCTTCATTCATGTTTCGCCCATGCAACGACGAGCATCTCGTGATCGCCCATGCAACGACGCCATTTTATTTTAAGCCTATGCAACGGCTTCATTCATATTTCGTCCATGCAACGACGAACATCCGTGATCGCCTACGCAACGACGCCATTTTATTTTTAAGCCTATGCAACGCTTTATTCATGTTTCGCCCTTGCAACGACGAGCATCTGCGTTAGCGTCATGCAACGACGCCATTTAATTTTAAGCCTATGCAACGCCTTCATTCATGTTACGTCCATGCAACGACGAGCATCTGCGTGCGTCCATGCAACGACGCCATTTTATTTTAAGTCTATGCAACGCTTATTCATGTTTCGCCCATGCAACGACATTTATCATCTCGCAAGGCCCATGCAACGACGCCATTTTATTTAAGCCTATGCAACGGCTTCATTCATGTTTCGTCCATGCAACGACGCATTCTGACAAGGCGTCTATGCAACGATGCCATTTCATATAAGCCTATGCAACGGCTTCATTCATGTTTCGTCCATGCAACGACGAGCATCTGCATTGCGTCCATGCAACGACGCCATTTTATTTTTAAGCCTACGCAACGGCCATTCATGTTTCGTCCATGCAACGACGAAGCATTCGTGACAAGGCCTATGCAACGACGCCATTTTATTTTAAGCCTATCAACGGCTTCATTCATGTTTCGTCCATGCAACGACGAGCATCTGCAAGCGTCTATGCAACGACGCCATTTTATTTTAAGCCTATGCAACGGCTTATTCATGTTTCGTCTACGCAACGACGAGATCCGTGATTGCGTCTATGCAACGACGCCATATTATTTTAAGCCTATGCAACGGCTTCATTCATGTTTCGTCCATGCAACGACGAGCATCTGTGATCGCATCTACGCAACGACGCCATTTTCTTTAAGCCTACGCAACGCTTCATTTATGTTTCGTTCATGCAACGAACATTTGCATCGTCCAAAACGACGCCATAACATCTACAATAACCTTGTCTTTTTCAAAGACCACATCACTGCAACCCGGTCAATCATACTTCAACATCGACATTTTTTAAATCGGCACTTTGATTTTTATTTTTGCGTTACAACGACCCGGTCATCATGATTTGACATCGACATTTTAGTCCGTGATCATCCCTATTTTGAGTTCTAGTTTATAAACAGACAAAATTGGCTACAAGTCAACATCTTTGTCCAAGACTCTTCCATCATCTCCGCATAAAGAGGACATGTTGTGATCAATTTTGACCGTTTTTGTATATTTGTTGCAATTTTAAGTATTTTAGCACACCGCATTTTAATCGTTATTTTGCATATTTTTACATAATATTCTATGTTTATTTCTTCACAAAAATGGCATTGCATCTTTTATTTTTAAATTATGTATTATGTCGTTGTTAATATTATGTTTTTATTATTGCTATACCGTCGTTTTATTTTAATAATATTTGCATCTTTTTTAATAATTAATTTACCTCCCATTTTGTACTGTTAATCGGGCATTAAACATGTTTTAAATATTGCATTTTAGTATTATTGCGTCGACATTTGCATTTTTATAATTTTGCATCTTTTTAAATAAATAATTAACCAGCCTTGCATTTTTGTCAAACCAGTCCAGTACAAGACACAATTTGAATCAGTCCAAGACAACACTATTTTTAATATCATCCAAACACCCTCTTTTATTTCCCCTAAAATCAAATACCACTTTTTATTTTCCCCCCTAAATTTTAAACTCCACTTTTCATTTTCCCCCCCCCAAAAACAATACCCCACTTTTCATTTTCCCCCCCAAATACCTAACCCTAATCCTACCCTATAAAACCAAAACATTCCCTTCATAACCCCAAATTTCACAACAAATCGTAGCCTCTCTCTCATTTTTTAAACCTAGCAGCCCACTGCCCTCTCCCCTATTCACTTTCCGTCGCCGCCGCCGCCTCACTTCGCCGGAGCTCCAAGCTCCGGCGAACACCCTCACAGCCGCACACTCTCGCCTCACCCCCTGCCATCTCCCTCTCCACTCATCTCCCTCACCCCACTGCCCGTCGCCGCCCCTCGCCGGAGTTCTAAAAACTCCGGCGAACTCTCAAACCACCACAACGCCGGCGAACCCCCCTGTTAACCCTACCCACTGTTCACACACACATACACCATCGCCGCCGCCAGCTCCGGCGAGCCCCCTGTTAACCCTAGCCGCCGGCGAACACCCTCTCTACCTCAGCATCCCACTGCCCTCACCATCATTTCACGTCGCCGTCGCCCTCTCCCTGAACCACCGTCAACCCACTGCTCCCGTCGCGAACCGCCGGCGAACCCCCCTAGCAACACCCTCAGCAGCCCACTGCTCTCACACACACAAATCCCCACTGCTCGTCGACCACCACAACATCACTGTCGAACCTCACTGCTGTGGCGGCGTCGCTCCGGCGACCTCGCCGTGGAAGCGACGCCGCTGCCCGCTGCCTTTTCGTGTTGATTCCGACAATATCACTGTTTGTATCTCTTTTGTTGGGCTGATTTATTATTTTGAATGTCGCCGGAGTTTTAACAAAACTCCGCGATCGTGTTACGCGTTATTCTTGTGGTTGGACTGATTTCGATTTTGTTGGCTATTATATTATTGACTGTTGGACTGTTTTTACTCCTCTGATTTTTGACTGTCTTGCCGGAGTTTTAAGACTCCGGCGACCTTTGGAACGGAGTGATTTTCTGATTTTCTATATTTGCTGGTTGTTCTTGTTGGTGCGTTCTGAAAATTGATTTGTTGGCTGGGTTGGCTGTGTTGCTATTGTTTGGCCATTTTTAGGCCACGTTTGCTACTGATTCTGGACTGATTTCTGGGCCATGTTGTTGTTGTTCACTGATTCTGGCTGGTTTCGGGACCGATTTGGAACAATTTGGCTCTTTGATTCATTTTAAACTGGTTAAGGACAAATGCTACTGATTTTTACTATTTTGCCCTTTTATCTTTTATTAAACTGGTTGAACAAGATACTACTGTTTGTGGTATTGGTGATTTGAACATGATACTACATTGGCCGATGAAAAAGTTATCCGTCGATTTTTGAGGCCTCCACAGTTGCAAAGACGGAAAATAAAATAAATGAAGCTTTCTGGGCAATGATGATTTCTTCCACTTACACCGGATAACCAACATGTGCTTGGCAAGGCGAATTCTCGCAGCCGCACTTGTTTAGGCTGTCCTACTTTATATTTTTACATATCTGAGCCCTCCGTGTTTAAAACTATTACTGTTTTGGCGCGGATCCGAAGGTTTTATTTATTTTATTATTTTTAGCAATATTGGCCGATGAAGGAATCCCCGTCTGATTTCCAAGGCCTCCCCTGTACAAAAGACGGATTTATTTGTTTTGTTTGTTAATTTTTGCTATTATTTTAAAATTTATGTATTCTATTACTAATACTTTCACTAAGTGTTTATGCAGGTATCCGGAGATGCATTTCAAAAAGAATGCCCCGGAGTTTATTTTATGTCGTATTTAATTTCATGTTTTATTATTTTGCATTGTATTTTATTTTAATTGTAAATTATGTAAAATGCTTAGAATAGGTAGAATAAAAAGAGCAATAAATAATTAACCTAGGTTTGAACGAACAACCGCAAGTTAGCGGATCTTAAAGGATGCCTAACTCCTTCCCTTTAGGATAATAAAGAACCCTGATCCAGAATCTCACTAATTTCGCAGACTATTAAATGGAAGTCAATTGCAGTATTTTTATTGCAATAAACTAAGTGTCCTAATTCACTATAATAATTAGGTGGCGACTCCTTAAAATACATTTAGGAATCAACCATAGCAGTAATCCCGTTTCGACTCCGGTTAAAATGGGGTGTTACAGATGACACACCCACTACTGCACCTCAACCTCAAGTTCAGACTGAGTCTCAGCCTCAAACTGAAATTGGAATGCCTCTTATTCCCCCTAGTATGAGTCGAGGTCCCATACAACGAAAACTAAAATCAATTGCATGAGATTTTTTTATATGGACATTGATAATCAAGTAGTTAGATGTAAAATTTGTAAAAATATTTATAAATTTAAAATCGAAAAAGGTCAAGGTGGGACGGGGGGTTTATTGAGACATGTACAAGGCGAGCACACAATTAAGTGGAATCAATGCCAGGCTAAAAATTGAGTGTGTCAATACCCTCTGAATCGGAACAAGGTTCACATAGTGTTCCCGACCAAGTACAAGGTCAAATTAACCCGACGACGGGGGATTTTTGGTCATAAATATGATAAACATAAAGATAGGGAAAATATGACAAAATTAATTGCGGGGGAGGGTTTGTTTTTTTCATTTTCTTCATCTTCTGGCTTTATTAATTACATTAGAGAAATGTATAATCCTACTTTTAACGATTTTTCTAGATCAACAATTAGAAGAGACATTTTTAAATTTGCCTATGATTATCAACATCATTTACGTTATGCATTATATCATTTTAGTGGTAAAGTGGTTCTCACTTCTGATATAGGTCGTAGTACTAATGATAAAGATTATTTAACTGTGACATGTGATCGGATAGATCAAAATTGGTATATGCAAAAACGTATTTTAGCATATAGATATATTGATGATAGACACATTGAAACTTTGATTACACAAAATATTCATGAAATTTGTAATTAATATGGAATAATTGATAAAATTATGACTATTATATTAGATAATGTTACTTCTAATGATTACACAGACTTTTAAAATTTTGATTAATCATTTTCATATAAGATGTGCGTGCCATATTTAACTTAGTTGTAGATGATGGCCTAAAACTTTTTGAAAACATTCTTGATAAAATATGATTTGCTATAAACTTTATTTTTAAAGGTAATAAAATATAAAGACGCAAAGAATATAAAAAAAACTTGTCACGATTGTGGATTATCTTATACAAAAATTCATGAAGAAGTAGCGACTAGGTGGAATTCTCTATATGAACAACTATTTGTTACAAACGATTATAGAAGACCTATAACTTTATTAGTTAACACCCATAATAGAAATTCAAGGGATATGCTTGTAGATAATGATTGAGATTTGTTTTTAGAACTTATTGGATTTTTAGAAAAAAAATTCAAGCTACTAATGAATTTTCTGATATTTATTATCCTTCTATTTCAATTATGTTATTTTATGTAGCTCTAATATTTTTGTTACTTAATGAATATATGGAAAAATAAACTTATAAGGCATTTATTGAAAACATGTTTATAATTTTTTTTCTCTATTCCCACTATTTATATTATTGGTGTTGTATTAAATCCGAATATTAAAGTAGACGGTTGTAAAACACTAATTGAAACGATATATGATTGTATAGAAGTACTTCCAACAGACTCAACTGAAGAACCAACTAAAGAAAAAATTATATCTAGCATACACAATGAATATAAAAAAAATGTATTACCAACAAGAAAGTGCAAAGAACCAACCGGTTTCGATACCATCTTCTTCTACTTTACTGCAACATAATAAAAGACATGCGGTTTTTGCTGTTAGTATTCAAGGTCTTAGAGATATAATGTTTAGTGGTTCAACTTCTTCACAAGTTAGCGAATTTGATGTTTATGTTTTGCAGGGTGTTGTACCGTACAAATTAAATAATTAATTGACAATGATGAAGGACATGAAGACTTGTTGAAATATTAGAGGGGCAATGAGAAGACATTTCCGACACTAGCAAAGATGGCCCAAAATGTGTCGAACATTCAAGCGTCATCAACAACGTCTGAAAGTGTTTTTTCTGCGGGAAGATTTCAAATAAGAGAGCACATACATTCATTGGCGGGAGACACATTGGAAATTGTAATTCTATTCAGAGATTGGATTCGAGCGGAGCGTAAAAGGAGCGGTCAAACGGAGATCAACGAAGAAGAAGACTACAACTACAACGAAATCTTGTCCGAGGGAACATGAAGCGACGTCGAACAATTTGACCAACAACTCCAACCGAAGATCCTCAAGACATTGTGAGGAAAGTAGAAAAAGTATGGTTAACTAAGTAATTAATTTAATTGCAATTTTACTATGTGATTTGCAACTTTTGAACAACAACACAAAGTTTCAATTTTGAAATTGTATTACAAAAAAATCATATTTCTATTAAATAATATAAGAGATATAAAAACAGCATTGTGATGTTTTTATTACACTATCTTGTTCAATTATTGAAGTGTTTATATATATTGTTTTTTAAAATTAAGTGTCTAAAAAATTTCGTTACCGACCCGACCTCGCCACGCCCGTCCCCCAACACCGGTCTCGTTTTCCGGCGGGACGTGGAACGGTACGAGACATCTGCCTAACCCGCCGGAGTACCGATCCCGACCCTCCCGGCCGGTTGGTCACCCCTACTTTTTTCAGCCAATTTCCTTTTTTTCATTGGCCTTGTATCTCCTTTATCAAAATAATCCGTAAAAACAAAACGTGTGCTATGTCATGATACTGCTGGTAGAAGTTGAAGTATGCTCATTTATATTCTACCCCTGCACCTTGGAGATAGAAGTGCTTCTGAAAATAATAATAACAGCCTCTGGACAAGAAGGATTTGAATATTGAGTAATCAACATTTTTGTGGTTATAATAAAATTAATAATAGACAGAAGTTGACGATGACAGTAAAGGAAACTGAACAACACTTGGCCATTCTGGCGGAATCACACGCACGCGGGCTAAAGCTTCCCCCCTTTTTATATAAATGCATCCTACTTCCTAGTCAGTAGCATCAACCACAAGCCCCCACTTTCTTGTCTCTCTATATTTTTCACCTTGCCTTGTTCATTTCATTCATCTTTCTCAGTTGGTTTGCTACTCTTCATAGCTCGTATTGTCTGTTGTGTTAGTTAATTCAGAAGAAAGAAAAAAAAATGTCTTCACGGGAAAAGCCAATAATACGACCTCAGCAAAGGCGGAAGACGCCATCGTTTTCTTCCTCTCTGTTGGAAGCCATTTACCATTCCATTGATGAATCCAAAGAAGAAGACAACCACGTTCCGAATAAAAGGAACAACGCTGTGGAAGCTGAAGAAGAGATTGTCAGTCTTCGACGTGCAATCTTGATCGAGAAATGGATGGAGAGTTACAAGTATACTCAAAGCTCAGGACACTGCAGCTCAGATTCAGGCTCGTCAACAGATTCAAGCATGTTTTCTTCCTCAGAAACCGAGTCAGCTTCAAGATCCACACCTAAATCATCAGTTTTTCACACATTGCCAAAACCAACAAGACAAGTTCATGAAATTCTTGTTCCAGCAAGGTCAGAAAAGGTTGTTACATTCTCTGCAGAGACAACTCCAAAATGTGAAGGAGGAAGGTTCATGAGAACAAAATCAAGAGCCTTGAAGATTTATGATGACTTGAAGAAGGTGAAACAACCTATTTCACCAGGTGGGAAAATCACAAACTTCTTGAATTCGATATTCAATTCGAGAAACATGAAGAAAAATCACCACCATCAAGGTATGGAAGATTGGAGTTCAGTGAGGAAATCAAGATCAGTGAATGACTCAAGTACTGTGACATGTTCATTAACTACAAGATCTTCTTGCTTGAACAAAACCCCTTCTTCGAGAGGCAATAAATCGAAAAGGTCAGTCAGATTTTGCCCTGTCAGTGTAATTGTTGATGAAGATTGTCAACCATGTGGTCACAAGAGCATATTCAAGAATGAAGAGCCAAGAATCTGGCAAGTGCCAATGACAGGGAACTTAAGAAACATTGAGGGGAAGCATATCAACAAGCATCAATACAGAGGATTTTACCAAAGTGAAGATGAAGAGGAAGAAGAAGATGATGGTAGGAGTTGTGCAAGTTCTGATCTGTTTGAACTTGAGAATATAGGCATGATTGGTCATGTTCATGCATCCAGAGATGGCTTGCCTGTGTATGGAACTACTCGTTTTAAAATGAATCAAGCCATTGCTAGGGGTTTAGTTATGTAATCAATGTAACATTTCATTAGATCATCAATGTAAAAAATTGAGTGATTTGTCTTCTTGTACTAGCTTTTTCTACATCGTTGTTTCATATTTCAGACTACTCTGCCTTATTTTCTTACTTTTTCAACAGTGGATCAGAACTATGGCTTATTTTCTTACTACTCCTCAATTTTTGACAAGAGATCTCGATGTCAAGTTATGGGTATGAAGGTGTCATTGATAGGAAGCGTACCGAAAACTAGGTGGAAAATAATAACAAAAAAAAAACATAAAAGGCTAATTGGAATGGTAGTGAAGGGCACAAGAATTGATAATCATAGGCTGGTCCAAAATCTAGAGTCAACAACAACAATAATAACATACATAGAGTATGAGGAGGGTAGAATGTCAGCAAACTTTATATCTACCTTGATAGGTAGATCGGTTGTTTCCGAGAGACCCTCTGCTCACCAAAATCTAGAGTCGGTCGTTTCAAAATGAGTATAATCTTAATATATGCGAATTTTAATTCTTTTGTATATATTTACATACTCGAGCTGAAAATAGTGAGTTCGTTCTTTGCACATCTCGCTCTAAATCCACCTCCGCCGACGTTATCGTCTAGCAGGCTAGTCTATGAAACTCTTTTGGTTCAATGAAGTTTTGAGCATTATTATCCATCAGGTTTTAGCTTACTTTCATAGGAAACTAACTTTGATATGGAAATTAACTCTTAAATCAAATGATTAAGAGAACATGTCCTAATTAAACTCGTTTCAAGATGATTATAAGTTCTTTACAAATAAAGTGCTTCCGCGTCGAGTGTCACGAGATGTAATGATGATGATAAGGATATGTATCTTTAGATTGAAGAAAAATGATTTCTTTTCTTATGCATTTGGGCATTACTGTATGAGGCTACCCAAATTATTATACTATTTATTTTAATCTCATGACCTTTTTCATATGTCACTGTTTAGAAATGATTTTAAAAGTTTGAATGCCAAAATGTCACAATCTCACAGTGTATCTCCCAACTTTTTGATTCCATCAAGAAAGAAGAGAAGTCCAAACGTGACATCTTTCAAAGAAAAGAGGCATTAAAGATCTTTGATAACAAAGTAGACCATATAATTTATGATGTTGTTGTCTTTAGAATTTTTAGGGGATGAGTAGGTGTGGAAAATTGAGTCGTTAAAGGAGCACACCAAGTTAGATCAAATGAAAAATAGAAGGAAAATCAATAGCAAATGAGGGGCTTAACGCGTTCTAGACACTTGCGTGAGATCATGTTTAGTGGGAGCATTATGTTCTCTTCTGGGGTTGATTCTTATAGGTGTTATCAGTTGTCTGTTCTCAAATACTGGTTATTGGAGCACATCCCGCGATTTACTGATAGTAATGTTGAGGGACCGATACTACTACTTTCAGGATTAGTCTAACGCAAGTCAGGAACCTGAATATAAAAAAAATAGAAGGAAATACTTAACTAATTTAAAAGAATACTCCGTTCAGGCTGTGATTGGTGTCCTATTTTATAGGGTTCGATTGTTTAAAAGATTTTGAAAAATATACAACATACCCGGTGTAATCCTAAGAGGGGGATTTCGGGGGCTAAAATATACGCAGACCTTACTTCTGAAAGTATATTTATGTCCTAGAGATAATATGTATTAGGACAAATGTACTTTATACACATTCATATTATTATTAATGGATTAATATTTTAGCATTTGCAATTATTGAATCATTAGTTGATTGTTTATAATATTCTATAATATACATCTCTAGAGATTACGTGGTTATTAATGGTGTGAGATATTAATATTATAATGTAACTCTTAAAATAGCCTCGACTAATGATCATCGAGAATGGGATATCGATGATATGTGATATGTCGACATGTGGTCTGCATCAAATTCTTAGAGGATGTAGTATGTCTCACCTGCTATGAGTAATGGTTACTCGTGATGGACACATGTATACTTTTGACGTATTGGTAAACCCTACTGATACACTGTTTGTTATACAATGTCTAAAGTATGATCAGTGTGTGGGTGTTACACCCCGTAGTTCCAGGGTATGTATGTGAGGACATACGTACGAGAATACGACATTAAAATTGGAATAGAAGAAAGATGTGATTTTTCGACGGAAAAGTTTCCGAACTTCGTGAAGGAAAGAGGTTTATTATTGAGAATTGGATTCTCAACTTTGGTATTTAAGACTTTAAGAACTTATAAGAATTATGGAATTTATATTTTAAGGATTTGGTCATGTGGGGCCCACCCGAGGAATTTTACGTTTTGTGGAACCCACGAGGGTTACAGAATTTTATGAACGAATGAGAGGGCGACACGTGGCACCCCCTCATATGGTCTTGGACGATTTAATGCAAGGTTAGGATGGTCATTTGACCATTGTGGATGAAAGTCTCAAGCTTGAGTGTATTGACCAAGTCAACTTGTCCACTTGGCTATTATCCATGTGATCTTCATCCTAGCCACACACTTGTTATAATCTTGACCCTCTATTGTCTTATATATACCCAACTAGTGCAAGACTTGTCTTCCAACACTTAGAATTATTTTCACATTTCTTGTTCTTCACTAGATAGCTCACGGGTTTGAGGGTTCTCCACACAAAAAAAATTGTAGTTTTGTTCCAATATTCACAAGACTTAAACCCAAGGTCCCTAAGGGTGTTGTAAGGTTATCTCAATAGAAAGATTCCGGAAAAGTGGCGTTTTCGTATTAGTCGCAAGGCGGAAACTTTAGGAGTTCTTCAACTTTGAAGTTGGAACTTGAAGATGGGTTCTTCATAGGCTTCTAAGGAGTGCTTGGAGCGGATTGAAGCTTAAGGAAAGGAGCTAAGAATTGCTAAGGAACGACTTTGAATCTTGGAAATTTTAAGGGCTTGTAAAGGTATAATTCTTGTCGTTTTAGTAATTAAGATTACTACTTGTTGTAGCTTTGGATATTAGCAAGCATGAGGTGTTTATATTATGAAGTTGATTAGTGTTATGGATATTGGAACCCTAATTCGAAAATTAGTATGTTAGCCCTTAAGATTGTAATTCAAGTTGGTTACTAGTTAAGTTGTCACATGTTATATAAAGAAGGAATATTAGTTGTTGAAGTTGTTTATGACTATGTAGCATGTTGGAATAACAACTTGTATTGAAAAAGGAATTGAAAGAGAAGTAGTGTGTTGTAGCCGAGAATTGCATTGTATTATGGACTAGTTGGTAGTAATTGTGGGGCGAAATTTTACACGTCTTGTAGAGCGTGTAATCCCCTTTGTATTTGCTGAATTGATTTGAGCCTTAAATGTGTCGTTTGGTTATTGTATTCGGCCTTGAAAAAGGTGGCAAAGTATGTAGAAACAAAGGAAGTGCTGCCCGATTTTCCGTAGAATTTAGTGACCTTGTACTTAGAATTTTCTACGAAGAGAGCTAGAGGTTAATAGACATTTTATGACCATTATAGGTTGAAGTACTACGAGTAGCGTATTCTACTTGAAGGGTGGAAAAGGCTAGCAAGAGTATAGTAGTTGGAGCATTTTGCTAATTGTCGATAATCGTAGCGAGGTATGTGAACCTCTTCCTATCTTTTCTAGCATGATGTTGTGAACTATGTAGTACGGTAGACGTACGTGTGCTAAACGAATTTTGGTTGATTTAAAACATAAAGTGTTATAATAGTTTTATGGGAAGTTAATTATAACAACTTTATGTAGGTAAAAGAATGGTTTGTTGAGTTTTTAAAAGATAAGAGACTTGACTTATATTGGACTTGATATGAAATGTGAAGAACTTTAATTGTGTTAAAAAGTGGTAAAACTTCATTCGTGAGTATTGAGTACTTGGTCTTTAAAAGAAGAAAATTTTACTTGATCTCGGAAATGAGAATAACTATCGAACAAGCCATTGCAGCGTTAATAAAGGAAAATGTAATGACAAATAATTAATTATATTAAAACCAGTAGAAACCTCCATCTGCATAGAAGCTAAGATAAGCCAAAATTGTATTACATTTTATAGATCATGGCTACTTTAATAAGAATCATTATAAACAAGTATTGTTTTCTTAAATTCCAAAGTAAGGAACTTGATTTCTAAAAGAAAAGAGACTTGAGAATTTGAAGTGTTTTGGTTTAAAGAAAGGCATGGTTTTGTCTTAAATTGGTTTAAAACATAAAGTGTTATAATAGCTTTATGGGAAGTTTGTTATAACGACTTTATGAAAACAAAAGAATGGTTTTAGTATTGGATTTAAAATGGTAACTTGATTTTGGGAAAAGAGAAATCGAGTTTAATGGTATAAGTAACTTGTTTTCAAATATCGAACTTTTCTTGATGGAAAAGTATAAGTGGCTTGGTTTTAAAAGGTAGGAGTACCTTGATCTTAAAAGAGTTAGTTACTTGGGTTTTAAAAGTATACTTGACGTTGTTTTTAAAGTGTAAGCCACTTGGTTTAAAAAGTATAAAGTACGTGATTTAACAATGAACGTGTTTGGTACTACGGATAATAGTATCAAGTTTTTTTACGAAAAAAAAAGATCTTTTTGAAAGGATTAAAGTATGTAGTACTTTGGGGTTAAAACCCGGACTTTGACATAAAATGAAAGTACCTTGAGTTGTGTGTAACTTGTCTATGTTTGCGTGTGATAGCCTTGTTGTGCAAGTGTTGTATCCTTATGTTACCGCGTCTCTCGATGGAGGGCCGGTCATGTTATTCTTGATTGATGGACATCTTCGACACGATGGGTGGCCCGAGTATGCTTCCACTAGGAGTGTTGTCTTGTTATATCCTTGGACTCTTCGACACGTTGGGTGGCCACGGGTATGGTTCCATTAGGATTGTTGTTCCGTGGACTAGCTCTCCACGAGGTTTCTTGGTCGGCCTTGGTATCGGTAGCTAGCCGCACTTGCCCGATCGTTCTTGATGCGAGTTGGTTACGGTAGTTGGCTTTCGTACTTGCCCGTCGGTTCTTGATAGTGTCATTCCATGGACCCGACCTCGTGGGGTTTCTTGATTCACCAGTATCCGTGGTTGGCTCGTCTTGTCGATCGTGGCTGATTCGGCTTTGGTATCGGTAGTTAGCCTTCGCCTTGCCGTTCGATTTTGTGGCGAAGTCTCGTGATCACGCCTTGGTATCCGTAGTTAGCCCTCGTGCTTGCCCATCGACGTGATGCGGCGCGAGTATCTGGTAGTTGGCTTCGTACTTGCCCATGTCGGCCGTGGTATGGTTATATAGTATTGTTAGTGCGGCTTTGGTATCCGGTAGTTGGCTTCGTACTTGCCGGTCGATTGATGATCGACTTTGGTATCCGGTAGTTAGCCCGTACTTGCCGTCACGGTTTTATGACACAGTGGGACTGGTGTTCAAGTGTACTCGCTTGGTGTTGTTATATCATAAATGCTGGCGGTGAGGAAGGAATTCCACGGGCATGATTGATGTTGTGGGCATGAGACCCGTTGTTATATTTTGAGTGATGACCTTGAGGCGTGAGTCACGACTTGACATAACGGCTCGTATATTTGTGTCTTGTAGTTTGGTTATCATATATGTCTCATGCTTTATATAGACTATTATGATTTCATTTCTGATATTTTGATTTCACATACTTGGTACTGTTATCGACCTCCTTACGAAATTTGCGTTAAATGCGCGGTAAGTACGCGATTGTTGATCCTCGCTCATAGGATCACGATTCGTTCGAAACTCCGTTTCTCGGAGGCTTATCTTTAGTATAGTCCCCTGTTGTTGTAGGTACTTACATTCGAGTATGGCGAACCTGTCCGTCGTAGTTGTGGTTACATTCTTAGAAGTGCAGTAATCTTGTTGTGGGCAGGGTTTGTAAAAGGATATAACTGTTCAGGTATATATATGCAGAAAGGTAACCGTTTGGTTAGCCTGTTTCTTATTTTATCTTGTTTCATGTTTAAGTTTTTATTTCCGCTGATTTTTCTCTGATGTTGTATCACTAGGGTGCCCGGGGTAAGGCACCCGTCGCGGGCCCGAGGTCGGGTCGTGACAGTGGGAGATAGAAGTTCTTAGGCTTGAGGTCGATACTCACCTTGTCTGCAGAGTAATATATTTTGATCATGTCCTAAGCTCAAATGTCTTATAGGTTGAGATACGACTTGTATTGGGTATATTACGAAGTGGATTAAAGCTGATAGTTAAGTCAAGATTAGAATTCATTCCTCGAATATATATTCGTGAGAGCACTCAGATATGATCTTGTTGTCAACTAATATAGATGAGATATAGTGATCGAGCCATTTGGATATACACTTGGCAGATCATAGGCTTGATCGAGTGTGCCGTGAATAAAATGATTTTATCTTCCCACATAAAGGTTCAGTTTAGCAGTTTCGAGTAACTATACTTCACATATTGAGTTCGTCTTAAATGCTGTGCAGGAGTTAAGTGAGACCACTAATATGATTAGTGTCGATATGTGAAGGCATGTAGGATAACATTAAGTCAATTGTTCCGTCGATTTAAGGATGTAATGAGAGAATATAAGTGTTCGGTTTATGATCGATACATTTGAATGAACAATGATTATTTAATTAAGTCGGGATTGAATTTCGGATTTAATTAAAATAGAAGCGAGGCAAAATTGGACTAGGGCCGCGGCGCCACCCATTTACCTAGAATCAAAACATTCTCTCTCGAACCTCTGTCGGATTTCCTAACTTTCTGAAAGAGGATTACATTGAAGTTCTTGTAACTTGCAATAGAGGAACAATTGCGTGCGCACCCTCAGACACTATACTAAAAGACTCCAGATATATCAAACCGTAAGTAGTTTATCGATGTATACGGTTACTATACATGTTATATGATTACATGTATTTACATTATTACATAATCATCCATCAGTTCGTCGTTTGTAGGGTTTGAAACATAAATTTTTAAATTTCGCTTCGTACACGAACCAACAAAACCCGACAGCTTCTACCTTTGTGAGGTAGAGAGATTGTTTCGGATAGATACTTGACTCAAAAGAAAAGTAAGCGATGCAGAATTGTAAGAAAAAGGAGAGCAAATAGCAAGATAATAAAAAATATACGGTAACTAAATATTATAACTAAAAGAAATTTTGAAAAAGAGGATGCTAGCCCCCCTTCCTCCCACGTGCGACAATACTCAACTATTTACTCACCTTCTATTATAAAGAAAATATGATGACTAAATATGTATTTTGTTACTGCAGCCATGTGTTTGTTTGGCATGAACTCATATATAGCGATCAACAAGATAAACTTAATTTATATTGAAGCAAATATTGATATTAAAAAGTCTCACAAATTTCATTGAGAAAAAAATCTTTTGAAATCAGTAAGTTTTTGAATATCAATTATTTTTATTAATTATTTAAAATCCTGATTAAATATCACTGGATTTGGACATCCTCTTTAAAAAATCATAATAGTCTTAATTAAATAGCACAAGACTTATTTAGATTATTTAAAAATCTTAATTGAATACCACAAGACTTATTTATTCCAAAAAAATCTTTTAAAATCCTAATTGAATACCCCCTAAGTTAGGTGATAAGGTTCAACAGACTTTGTTACATCGAACCGATCCAAGTGACACTGTCAATGAATTATTAACAGAAAAAATTGCATAGTAAAACTAAATTAGATACTGTATTTCCCATCTAGTAAGCCGCTAAGTTATCATAATTTATCTCATTCACTAATTTCTATCGGGCCGAAGGCCCTGTGGACGAAAGATCTCGCCTTTTGCCCCAAGAATAAATAGATTTATGTTCACAAAATGTAGGGCAGGTAGGTGATACTCAGTAGCTGTTAAGGTTTGTCTTGTTTATGCCCAACAACAAGAGAGAAGAAAGAAACTGTGGTCCACTCCTCGAGAAAAATAATATCAATTCGAGTTTGTATTTTGATACAGAATATAAATAATGTTATATACATAAAATCATTAAAATTTTAATAAATATTAAATCTTGAAAGAATAATTTTAAAATTGTAATAAAGTCAATGCTAAATCTTTAAATTGAACCTATTAAATTAAGACTTAATACATAGATAACTCCTTAAATTTGTCAATTAATTTTAATTAGATACTCAAACTACGACTTATTCCAATTTTTTTTTTTTTTTTGTTGACGAAGGAACCCGCAGCCGCTACTCTTTCGAGTGCGCACAGGGTAAACCCCGGACTGACGCAGTAGCCTGCAAACCACGTCAGCCATGTAAACCACACTTGGCAAGCCTACGATGTGACTCAACCAAAGAAGGTTTATGCAGGATCGAACTCGCGACCATGGCCCCGCGTCATTCTTATACTTTATCTGCTTGCAATTACTTATTCCAATTGAATATATGAACAAATGATAAAGTGTTCCCATTAAAATTACTTGAAGATAGAATCATTTTCTACTCTTATTGCTTCTTTCCAATATTCAGCATCAAAAGAAGTATTAACTTCAAAATAATTTCTAAGCCTTTTCATCCGCCTCTATTATTTCTTTTAATGAAATTCCAATAAAGAAATACTTTATTGCGTGTTCAATTGTTCATATAAATCATAATTTGAGTATTTAAATAAAATTTAAAAAATTATGAATATATTAAGTCTTAAATTAATTAAGGTTTTGAGTCCGGGCGAAATAGATAATGGTAATGAAAAGGAATGAGAGAAGTCAAAACAGAGCAGGATGAGGCATTATGGCGCACATGCAACTTTTGCAATCAAAGTTAAAAAGTAGATCTCCTAACCTTTTGCTTTTTCAATATCCCACCAATCTGCCTCAATCCTTTCCATTTTTTTTATATTCAGGTTCGCGCTAGACTAGTCATAAAAATAGTAATATCAGTCATTTAACACTACTATCAGTAAATCACGGGATATAGTCATGAAAATAGTAATATCAGTCTTTCAACACTACTATCAGTAAATCACGGGATATAGTCATGGAAATAGTAATATCAGTCTTTCAACACTACTATCAGTAAATCACGGGATATAGTCATGGAAATAGTAATATCAGTCTTTCAACACTACTATCAGTAAATCACGGGATATAGTCATGGAAATAGTAATATCAGTCCTTCAACACTACTATCAGTAAATCACGAGATATAGTCATGGAAATAGTAATATCAGTCCTTCAACACTACTATCAGTAAATCACGGGATATAGTCATGGAAATAATAATATCAATCCTTCAACACTACTATCAGAATGAATTTGTATTAATCGGGAGTTTGCCAAATGGTTATAAAAGAGAAAATCACACAAATACAAGATAGTAATTTTCGAAAGTTACAATTACTTTTAAAAAATTACATAAGTACAATTTTTTCAATTTCTTAACTTTTAATTATATTATATATATATCCCTAAATTATCTCTCCTAATTAATACACAATAAGATCGAATTCTCTCATCTAAAATTACTTATCTTATCCATCAAAAGATGCTCTAATCCTTCCATATTCATCTCCTCAAACTCTTAGAACTACAACTTCTCAAACTTTGCTTTTATATGTACATTCAAAGTCTCCTGATCTGCCCTCCTCTATTCGTAGTTTTTTTTATTTTTTTTTTGTTTCTAAGCATGTATTGCCATTTCTTCACACCATTTGTTTCTAAGCCAAAAATACTAGGTAAGTGCAATTGAAAATATGGTAATAAATATTTGTGAGTATAATAGTAGGAGTCAGTATATTTAAGTTTGTATATTATATACAGTATATAATATAATAATATTATGTATATGTATATATACTTATTCAAAAAATTATATACATATTCATGAATTAGCTTGCTAGTAGATTGTGTTTGAACTTTTTTTTTTGGTAAGCAATTTTTTTATATGCATTTAATTATGTTATCTCTAATATAGGAATCTTCTTATTTTTAGCCTTTTATTTATAGTAATAATCTCCTTCTTCTTAGCTTTAAGTTGTATAGTTTACGAGGTTGAAGAAAAGTTCAAGGTAGCTTTATATCAACTTGGAGCCTATTGACTATAATGAAGATTTTTTTATCAAATAAGAGGGAAAAAAATCTGAGCTACTACATGTGGAGAATGTTTTTAATGATATTTTCAACAATCCTGTTGCGATATCTTTAAAAAATAAAAAATATTTTTAACTCTGCAAAGGGCTCATTTTTTAACTCTGCAAAGAGCTCAGTTTTAACCCTGCAAATGACTCATTTTTAACACACAAGAGATCCAATACTTTTAATCCGAAAGGGCTCCAATATATCCCCCAAGTACACAAGACGTGCTTGTCTTTTAGGCTCTCTCTAATGTAGGGATCAGTGAGATTCCCAACATCTCTCAACTCTAGGGGGTGCCCTTGATGGTATGGACCTTCTGTTTGGGGGTCAACATTGACAGCTGGTGGTGTTTCTTCTGCAATAGGTACAAGAAAAAGATTTTTCAAGGAATCCAAAAAGATGAATGATTGGATCTCAGTACCCTTTTCCTTCTCTACACCAATTATCTCGCCAGATTCCTCAACAACTGAGTGTGGTTCAGACTCTTCTATTTGCTTACCACCTCCCATAATGATGTCGCTAGACAGATTTGTTTGAGTTGTATTGCTCATCTCATCCATCAATTGCCCTATTTGTGTCTCCAACTTTCTGAGGGACTCCCTTGTCTCAGCCATAAACTGAGTCTGACACTTGGCGAACATAAGTATGCATGCCTGCAACTCATTTCGATCTTCCTATGACATCTGTGGGTTAAGCTGCTGTTGATGACTACACTGTTTCTGATAGTAGTAGTCCATGCGTCCTGATTTTATTATATTTTATCGTTTTTTTTCCCGAATTTAACCTGCAAAATAAGAAAAACAACAAAAGGTGATAAAAGATGCTCGCAGAACAAGTTAGAAACTTGTTCTTGGAGCAAAAAAACAAATAAAAATAAAAACAGAAATAAAACCAAATTAGAAATTAAAAATAGATAAAATTGATATTGAACTATGCCTAATCCCCGGCAACGGCGCCAAAAACTTGTTTGCGCGAAAAGATGCACACACATTAACGCAAGTGCACGTTATCGTGACAAGTAATATAGTCTTGGTAAGACCGAATATCGTCCACAAGAATTAGTGTTCAAGTACCAACTATCTATCTTTTGGTATCTATTTGGTAACCGATATTGATTTTGTTGTTTATAACTAACAATTATAAAAGCTAATTAACTATATGTTTACTTCAGTAGTGATGGGAATAGGGCTTCCACGTCTCCTCAACTATCCGCTTATGTTACTTATTAATGCAATGAGTTATGATTTTCTTCTCTTGGAGCTAGCAGGTTTACTAAATCATTTTATACTCCCGTTAAGGCTATATAAACACTCAACCCCAGTATTGCTCCTTTCTACCTTTCGGTGATAAGGATGACTCTATAGGAGGATTGAGATCAAAAACCTAGTTAACCGTCACGCGCCATGCGTAAAATTAGGGTTGTTAAGTCTCTCATTAACGCTACATAAGTAATTGAGGTATTTTCATCCCCAATCCAAAATATGTCTACCCAACTTACAACATATTCACAACCTCCTCCTTTCGAAGTTTGATTAGAAATCATATAAATAATGATAATTAGTGATCAATTAATTACCAAGCATTCAAAGCAATTATTGGATAAATCTCAACAAAAAGAAGAATAACCATAAACATGCATCAATTCATAACATAAGTTTCTAGTGATTTAACATGGAAAGTCCTATAAAAGAATTAGTTCCTAGCCATTGACATGACAAGAACTAATTCAATGTTCATCATAAAAACTAAAATAAAGAAAAGAAAGAAAAAGAAAATACTTAAGAATGAGTCTCCAAGCCTTCTAGCATCCAAGGGTTATGTTGTGGAATATTTACAAGATGGATTGGTGGAAGGATGGATGTAGAGTGGTGAATGGTGGAATGGAGAATGAATTCTTTTAATGATGTAGAGACTATTTATAGACCAAGAATCCTTTAGGTGAAGGGTTAAGGATTTGTAAGTAGGAAAAGTTATTAGAATCCTTTTAGGTAAGGGTTTTAAGGTAGGAAAAGTTATCCCTTTAGGTAGGAAAAATAATCCCTTTAGGTAGGAAAAGTAATCCCTTTAGGATTCTGAAAACATGTCAAATTCGGCCCAGACTTCATAAATCCAGACGCGCGCCGCGCCAGATCAGCGCGGCTACCAAAATCAGCAACTCTGGTCTTTCAAGCACTTTGGCGCCATGCGCGCTGCAGTGCCGCGTCTCGTGACGTTTTTCAGGCGGATTCTGTTTCGTCGTCCTTTTCTCGTCCGGACTTCGTCTGAGCTCCTCTATAATTTCCGAAACTTCTTAGACTTCATTTCTTGGCCCTTTTAGTGTGCAATTCCATCTCTTTTATGCCCATTTCATCTTCTTTTCGCCATTTCTCCGTTTCTGACCGCTGTGACACAAAAGAAAGGAAAACGACCCTAATACTATACTAAACATAAATGAAATGAGTAAAATACTAACTAAAAATGACTCAAAAGTGTATATAAAATACACCGATCAAATACCCCCAAACTTAACATTTGCTCGCCCTCGAGCAAAGATAAAAAATATAAACAAAGACGTGAAAGAAAAGAAAATGACTCAAAGACACTGATCATTCTGTTGCACAATTGTCACTTAAAAAAGCATGAAGGTTAGTAGGATAATATGTAGGAACATATAGCATGAATTTTTAGCATTCTAAACACTCAAGTCAGATATTTCGCAAATTCAATTTAATCATACTCACTGGAAGTAAGAATACCTAACTATGCATGTTAATTTCAAAATCATATAACATGTTTACTACTCCACTAATCATGGATACACATATTAGAGATCTTCAGGGATTTTCAGGGTTGTAATGTAGGCTTAGGCAGAGGTAGGTAAAAATAGGCATTTAGGCTCAATTTACGTACCATAAGCTCTTTTTCTTTCAACTCTTCCCTTTTCTTTTGATTCTCTTTTTCACTTCATACCTATCTTTCCCCTCTTTTGTTTTGAGAGAATGAGGTGTATGATGAATAGTAGACACCCCCAAACTTAGGCTTTTGCCTATTTATTATTACTTTTTCATTGGGGTGCATAAAAATTGTTTACTCTCTTTTTGTCTTTTTTTCAACACTTTATATTCCAAACATCTAAAATTTTCACTTATGACACAAGTATAGAATTATAGGGTGTCAAAGAAAGATCTTATTTTTAGGCTCAAAGGGGCTGACTAGGGATATAATTTGACTGTCAGGGATAGACAAAGAGTGGTAAGAAAGGGATAACAAAGAAATGCCTGAGTCATCTCTCTAACATGCATATCCTAACTATTTCGCCTCAAATAGCAAACAAACAGACACATAGGTTTAATCACTAACAATGCATAAATCAAGCAAGATACCCCAAATAGTTCAATTTCATGAATTTTTGGCATGTCTATCCTAAGTGTTCAGATGATTGCTTCTAATTCCATTACATTATTCCACTTTACTTCATTAGGCGTTTCAAATAACTACAACATGCATGATCATAAAAAAAAAAATTATGACTCAAAAAATTAAAAAAATACACAAAACAATTAAAAAAGACTCAAAAATAATAAAAAATCCCCCCAAACTTAAATCACACATTGTCCCCAATGTGTGCATGACTCAAAAAAAAATATGGACAACTTACTGACACAACACAGCGGTCATAACGGAGGTCTAGGAGGAAAAATTCTGGAATTTGCACGGAATCTGGGTTTCGAGTTCGTGCGCGCCACGAGATCGGCGCGCGGCTGCTAGTATTGTGGCTCTCGAGTTCAGCGCGTGCGCGCGATCGCTTTTCCTTTTTTTCAGCGTTTTTGCTCATTTTTCCCTCGGTTTTAGCTTTCAGTCCACCTGTCATCCAACAACACAAAACAAGAACCCAAGACCGTGAGACTGTTCAAGACAAAATAAAATAAAATAAAGACAGAAATTAACATAACATAATTAAAAACATTGGGTTGCCTCCCAACAAGCGTTGTCTTTAACGTCTTTTAGCTGGACGCAATTAACCTTTACGAGTGACCATTGGATCCTTCTGCGAACTGCTTGCAATCCGCAGAGTTATTGTTGCAGGTCTCACTTCAACTACAATAATTGCTTCAAACAAGGGCCTCCAATATATCCCCCAAGTACACAAGACGTGCTTATCTTTTAGGCTCTCTCTAATGTAGGGATCAGTGAGATTCCCAACATCTCTCAACTCTAGGGGGTGCCCTTGATGGTATGGACCTTCTGTTTGGGGGTCAACATTGACAGCTGGTGGTGTTTCTTTTGCAATAGGTACAAGAAAAAAGAATTTTCAAGGAATCCAAAAAGATGAATGATTGGATCTCAGTACCCTTTTCCTTCTCTACACCAATTATCTCGCCAGATTCCTCAACAGCTGAGTGTGGTTCAGGCTCTTCTATTTGCTTACCACCTCCCATAATGATGTCGCTAGGCAGATTTGCTTGAGTTGTATTGCTCATATCATCCATCAATTGCCCTATTTGTTTCTCCAATTTTCTGAGGGACTCCATTGTCTCAGCCATAAACTGAGCCTGACACTTGGCGAACATAAGTATGCATGCCTGCAACTCATTTCGATCTTCCTATGACATCTGTGGGTTAAGCTGCTGTTGATGACTCCACTGTTTCTGATAGTAGTAGTCCATGTGTCCTGATTTTATTATATTTTATCGTTTTTTTTTCCCGAATATAACCTGCAAAATAAGAAAAACAACAAAAGGTGATAAAAGATGCTCGCAGAACAAGTTAGAAACTTGTTCTTGGAGCAAAAAAACAAATAAAAATAAAAACAGAAATAAAACCAAATTAGAAATTAAAAATAGATAAAATTGATATTGAACTATGCCTAATCCCCGGCAACGGCGCCAAAAACTTGTTTGCGCGAAAAGATGCACACACTTTAACGCAAGTGCACGTTATCGTGACAAGTAATATAGTCTTGGTAAGACCGAATATCGTCAACAAGGATTAGTGTTCAAGTACCAACTATCTATCTTTTGGTATCTATTTGGTAACCGATATTGATTTTGTTGTTTATAACTAACAATTATAAAAGCTAATTAACTATATGTTTACTTCAGTAGTGATGGGAATAGGGCTTCCACGTCTCCTCAACTATCCGCTTATGTTACTTATTAATGCAATGAGTTATGGTTTTCTTCTCTTGGAGCTAGCAGGCTTACTAAATCGTTTTATACTCCCGTTAAGGCTATATAAACACTCAACCCCAGTATTGCTCCTTTCTACCTTTCGGTGATAAGGATGACTCTATAGGAGGATTAAGACCAAAAACCTAGTTAACCGTCACGCGCCATGCGTAAAATTAGGGTTATTAAGCCTCTCATTAACGCTACATAAGTAATTGAAGTATTTTCATCCCCAATCCAAAATATGTCTACCCAAATTACAGCATATTCACAACCTCCTCCTTTCGAAGTTTGATTAGAAATCATATAAATAATGATAATTAGTGATCAATTAATTACCAAGCATTCAAAGCAATTATTGGATAAATCTCAACAAGAAGAAGAATAACCATAAACATGCATCAATTCATAACATAAGTTTCTAGTGATTTAACATGGAAAGCCCTATAAAAGAATTAGTTCCTAGCCATTGACATGACAAGAACTAATTCAATGTTCATCATAAAAACTAAAATAAAGAAAAGAAAGAAAAAGAAAGAAAAAGAAAATACTTAAGAATGAGTCTCCAAGCCTTCTAGCATCCAAGGGTTATGTTGTGGAATATTTACAAGATGGATTGGTGGAAGGATGGATGTAGAGTGGTGAATGGTGGAATGGAGAATGAATTCTTCTAATGATGTAGAGACTATTTATAGACCAAGAATTCTTTAGGTGAAGGGTTAATGATTTGTAAGTAGGAAAAGTTATTAGAATCCTTTTAGGTAAGGGTTTTAAGGTAGGAAAAGTTATCCCTTTAGGTAGGAAAAATAATCCCTTTAGGTAGGAAAAGTAATCCCTTTAGGATTCTGAAAACATGTCAAATTCGGCCCAGACTTCATAAATCCCGCATGCGGCCGCAGATCAGCGTGGCGGCTACCAAAAATCAGCAACTCTCGGTCTTTCAAGACTTTGGGCGCCGCGGCACTGGTGACGTTTTTCAGGCGGATTCTGTTTCTTCGTCCTTTTCTCGTCCGGACTTCGTCTGATCTCCTCTATAATTTCCGAAACTTCTTAGACTTCATTTCTTGGCCCTTTTAGTGTGCAATTCCATCTCTTTTATGCTCATTTCATCTCCTTTTCGCCATTTCTCCGTTTTTCTGACCGCTGTGACACAAAAGAAAGGAAAACGACCCTAATACTATACTAAACATAAATGAAATGAGTAAAATACTAACTAAAAATGACTCAAAAGTGTATATAAAATACACCGATCAAATACCCCCAAACTTAACCTTTGCTCGCCCTCGAGCAAAGATCAAAAATATAAACAAAGACGTGAAAGAAAAGAAAATGACTCAAAGACACTGATCATTCTGCTGCACAATTGTCACTTAAAAAAGCATGAAGGTTAGTAGGATAATATGTAGGAACATATAGCATGGATTTTTAGCATTCTAAACATTCAAGTCAGATATTTCGCAAATTCAATTTAATCATACTCACTGGAAGTAAGAATACCTAACTATGCATGTTAATTTCAAAATCATATAGCATGTTTACTTGCTATTCTCCACTAATCATGGATACACATATTAGAGATCTTCAGGGCTTTTCAGGGTTGTAATGTAGGCTTAGGCAGAGGTAGGTAAAAATAGGCATTTAGGCTCAATTTACGTACCATAAGCTCTTTTTCTTTCAACTCTTCCCTTTTCTTTTGATTCTCTTTTTCACTTCATACCTATCTTTCCCCTCTTTTGTTTTGAGAGAATGAGGTGTATGATGAATAGTAGGAACCCCAAACTTAGGCTTTTGCCTATTTATTATTACTTTTTCATTGGGTGCATAAAAATTGTTTACTCTCTTTTTGTCTCTTTTTCAACACTTTATATTCCAAACATCTAAATTTTTCACTTATGGCACAAGTATGGAATTATAGAGTGTCAAAGAAAGATCTTATTTTTAGGCTCAAAGGGGCTGACTAGGGATATAATTTGACTGTCAGGGATAGACAAATAGTGGTAAGAAAGGGCTAACAAAGAAATGCCTGAGTCATCTCTCTAACATGCATATCCTAACTATTTCGCCTCAAATAACAAACAAACAGACACATATGTTTAATCACTAACAATGCATAAATCAAGCAAGATACCCCAAATAGTTCGATTTCATGAATTTTTGGCATGTCTATCCTAAGTGTTCAGATGATTGCTTCTAATTCCATTACATTATTCCACTTTACTTCATTAGGCGTTTCAAGTAACTACAACATGCATGATCATAAAAAAAAAATTATGACTCAAAAAATTAAAAAAATACACAAAACAATTAAAAAAGACTCAAAAATAATAAAACATCCCCCCAAACTTAAATCACACATTGTCCCCAATGTGTGCATGACTCAAAAAAAATATGGACAACTTACTGACACAACACAGCGGTCATAACGGAGGTCTAGGAGGAAAAATTCTGGAATTTGCACGGAATCTGGGTTTCTGAAGTTCCGGCGCCGCGGCGCTGCTAGTACTGTGGCTCTCTGAAGTTCTGGCGCCGCGGCGCTGACGACTGCTTTTCCTTTTTTTCAGCGTTTTTGCTCCTTTTTCCTCGGTTTTAGCTTTCAGTCCACCTGTCATCCAACAACACAAAACAAGAACCCAAGACCGTGAGACTGTTCAAGACAAAATAAAATAAAATAAAGACAGAAATTAAAATAACATAATTAAAAACATTGGGTTGCCTCCCAACAAGCGTTGTCTTTAACGTCTTTTAGCCGGACGCAATTAACCTTTACGAGTGCCCATTGGATCCTTCTGCGAACTGCTTGCAATCCGCAGAGTTATTGTTGCAGGTCTCACTTCAACTACAACAATTGCTTCAAACAAGGGCCTCCAATATATCCCCCAAGTACACAAGACGTTCTTGTCTTTTAGGCTCTCTCTAATGTAGGGATCAGTGAGATTCCCAACATCTCTCAACTCTAGGGGGTACCCTTGATGGTATGGACCTTCTGTTTGGGGGTCAACATTGACAGCTGGTGGTGTTTCTTCTGCAATAGGTACAAGAAAAAGATTTTTCAAGGAATCCAAAAAGATGAATGATTGGATCTCAGTACCATTTTCCTTCTCTACACCAATTATCTCGCCAGATTCCTCAACAGCTAAGTGTGGTTCAGGCTCTTCTATTTGCTTACCACATCCCATAATGATGTCGCTAGGCAGATTTGCTTGAGTTGTATTGCTCATCTCATCCATCAATTGCCCTATGTGTGTCTCCAACTTTCTGAGGGACTCCTTTGTCTCAGCCATAAACTGAGCCTGACACTTGGCGAACATAAGTATGCATGCCTGCAACTCATTTCGATCTTCCTATGACATCTGTGGGTTAAGCTGCTGTTGATGACTCCACTGTTTCTGATAGTAGTAGTCCATGTGTCCTGATTTTATTATATTTTATCATTTTTTTTTCCCGAATTTAACCTGCAAAATAAGAAAAACAACAAAAGGTGATAAAAGATGCTCGCAGAAACAAGTTAGAAACTTGTTATTGGAGCAAAAAAACAAATAAAAATAAAAACAGAAATAAAACCAAATTAGAAATTAAAAATAGATAAAATTGATATTGAACTATGCCTAATCCCCGGCAACGGCGCCAAAAACTTGTTTGCGCGAAAAGATGCACACACTTTAACGCAAGTGCACGTTATCGTGACAAGTAATATAGTCTTGGTAAGACCGAATATTGTCCACAAGGATTAGTGTTCAAGTACCAACTATCTATCTTTTAGTATCTATTTGGTAACCGATATTGATTTTGTTGTTTATAACTAACAATTATAAAAGCTAATTAACTATATGTTTACTTCAGTAGTGATGGGAATAGGGCTTCCACGTCTCCTCAACTATCCGCTTATGTTACTTATTAATGCAATGAGTTATGGTTTTCTTCTCTTGGAGCTAGCAGGTTTACTAAATCGTTTTATACTCCCGTTAAGGCTATATAAACACTCAACCCCAGTATTGCTCCTTTCTACCTTTCGGTGATAAGGATGACTCTATAGGAGGATTAAGACCAAAAACCTAGTTAACCGTCACGCGCCATGCGTAAAATTAGGGTTGTTAAGCCTCTCATTAACGCTACATAAGTAATTGAGGTATTTTCATCCCCAATCCAAAATATGTCTACCCAACTTACAACATATTCACAACCTCCTCCTTTCTAAGTTTGATTAGAAATCATATAAATAATGATAATTAGTGATCAATTAATTACCAAGCATTCAAAGCAATTATTGGATAAATCTCAACAAGAAGAAGAATAACCATAAACATGCATCAATTCATAACATAAGTTTCTAGTGATTTAACATGGAAAGCCCTATAAAAGAATTAGTTCCTAGCCATTGACATGACAAGAACTAATTCAATGTTCATCATAAAAACTAAAATAAAGAAAAGAAAGGAAAAGAAAATACTTAAGAATGAGTCTCCAAGCCTTCTAGCATCCAAGGGTTATGTTGTGGAATATTTACAAGATGGATTGGTGGAAGGATGGATGTAGAGTGGTGAATGGTGGAATGAAGAATGAATTCTTCTAATGATGTAGAGACTATTTATAGACCAAGAATCTTTTAGGTGAAGGGTTAAGGATTTGTAAGTAGGAAAAATTATTAGAATTCTTTTAGGTAAGGGTTTTAAGGTAGGAAAAGTTATCCCTTTAGGTAGGAAAAGTAATCCCTTTAGGATTCTGAAAATATGTCAAATTCGGCCCAGACTTTATAAATCCCGTATCGGCGTCGCCACAGATGGCAGCGCGCTACCAAAAATCAGCAACTCTCGGGTCTTTCAGCACTTTGGCGCCGCTGGCCACTGACAGCGCCGCGGCTCGTGACGTTTTTGAGCGGATTCTGCTCGTCGTCCTTTTCGTCCGGACTTGGCACCGATCTCCTCTATAATTTCCGGAACTTCTTAGACTTCATTTCTTGGCCATTTTAGTGTGCAATTCCATCTCTTTTATGCTCATTTCATCTCCTTTTCGCCATTTCTCCATTTCTGACCGTTGTGACACAAAAGAAAGGAAAACGACCCTAATACTATACTAAACATAAATGAAATGAGTAAAATACTAACTAAAAATGACTCAAAAAGTGTATATAAAATACACCGATCACCGGCCCCCCACCCAGCACCCCAGCCAGCTCTAATTATATTTAATTGCAATAATCCCTCATGTTGGAATATTTTAAGAATATATGTGATGTAGAATTTATGTTTTAATTTGAAGTATTAACATAAAATATAGGTAGGAAGAGAAGAAAGTAAAATAGTTGTAAATTGGTGAAACTTTAAATGGTCATAACTCTGCGCTTGGACGTCCGTTTCACCTATTTGTTTTTTTGATTTCACGTATTTTTTCGAGACGGGGCCGTACAAACAGCCAAAAGGCAGTTTGGTGCAGCCGATTTCTCAAAAAACGTGCGTCTTGCCAATCGATTTCACTTTCCCCCAATTCGGTTACTAATTTTTCCTTTTCTTCGCTAAATATCCCGCTATATACAATAAATTTCAACATTCAAATTTCTTGATAATGTGTCAGAGAATATCAATTTCAGTATTGAAAATTCTATTTTAAAAAAAAAATAAAAAAACCGGGCCCCGGACCCGACCGGTAAAAATCTTACCGGTCCGAACCGAGAACCGGGCCAATAAAGTTTCGGTCTGGTCCCGAATCTCGACTCAGGACCGAAACCTTATCGGTCCGTGTATGTCGATACCCGGACCAGACCGATAACAATCCTACTCAACACTCAACTTAGACGATGATGCATGATAGATCGACTCTAATCAGAACAAGCTCAGCAAGGACAACGTCAGCCAGAGTCTAAGACAACAACCGGACATCATTCTTCAGACTTAAATCAAATGTGTCCGACATTATTAGTTCGATAACGAAATGTTTAGTTCGGGATAAGTGGCTGGTAAGTCATAGTGACCAGTCATGATAAGCATCATAGGTGAAATGAGATCCACTTCGACAGTTACATATCCACGTACATAACAAATTCAACATGCAAATAATGATCATTATTATCAATTAAATATACGGGAGACGTTATTTAGGGTTTTACAAATACACCACTCTCTCACTTGTATCTCATCTGCTTTTCATCACACCAGCAGTATATGCCCTCAATGTGTAACAAGTAAGCAAGCATTAACTTTCCTGGTGACACTGTCTGACAGCTTCGTCGAAAACCATTCAATTAAAAATTTCTTAATCTTTTGTTTCATCGCTTTGCGGTTCGTTTTTTACTCCTTTATTATATTATCACTATTAACTAAGGGTGGCCAACTGCGTGGTCGGGCGAGGCGGGTGGGCGAAGTCGGGGTTCGGGACTAGTGGTAGGCGAGTCGGGCCAGAAGTCTGTCGCCTGCTCCGATCCCGAGGTGTCGGGGGTGGGGTCGGGGTGGGTCGTTTGTTTTTACCCTTAAATTAAAAAAATAACACACTCACACATAACAAGATAGTTTAATAAAAAAATTCAATGCTGGTTTTGTACCTTTTGTACCTTTTAAAAATCTCACGTCCCCCTTCATTGACAATAGTTTCTTACTGTAGAACACCCTGCAAAACAAAAACATCAAACTAGCTAACTTGGTTAGAAATATTACCACTAAACATTCTATATCTGATACTTTCAATACTAGCTGTAGAAACATCATGTCATTTTTGAGGTTGTGTTGAAGAAGAAGATGACATGAAAGCCGGTTGGTTGCTAGCACTTTCTTGTTGGTAATGCGTATATACTTTTTTACATTCATCTCGTATGTTAGACAACACTTCTTCTCTAATTTTTTCAATAGGCGGTGTGTCATTTAGATGTTTGGGAGATTGAGGTGAAAGTTTATCTATGTAATCATAAATAGTTTCAATAAATGTTTTACAATCGTCTATTTTAATAGACAGATTTAATACAACATTAATAATATAATTGGGGAATAGGAATAAATTTTTATTTTATTTTTCGAAATATTTTTTAATAGGTGCCTATTAACTGGGTTTTCCATATATTCACTAAGTAATAAAAATATTAGAGTTATATAAAATAACATTGATGAAATATTAAGATAATAAATACCGAAAAATTCTTTAGTAGTGCATAAAGAATTCCACCTAGTGCATAAAGAATTCTACCTAGTGCATACTTCTTCGGAAACTTTTCTGTAAGGTAGTTGACAATCGTGACAAGTTTTTTTATAATCTTTTATTCGTTGTATTCTATTACTTTTTAAAATATAGTTTATACCAAATTGTATTTTTTCAAGAATGTCTGCAAAAAGTGATAGACCATCCTTTACAACTAAGTTATAAATATGACATGCACATTTTATATGAAAATAATCTGGAAAAGATGGAGTTAAAACATTTTTAATAATATAATAGCAGAAATATTAGAAGAAGCGTTATCTAATGTAATAGTCATGATTTTATCAGTTATGAAAAATATTATCTGAAATAAAAATACCAGCGTACCTACTATATATATATATATATATATATATATATCTATATGCTAACATACGTTTTTACATAGACAATTTATAATTTACCCAATGTTATGTTACCGTTAAATAATCATGGCCGTTAGTACTACGCCTTATATCAGACGTAATAGATACTTTACCAGGAAAATGATATAATGAATAACGTAAATACTGTTTATATTCATGTGCAAATTTAAAAACGTCTCTCCTAACAGTTGATCTAGGAAAACCGTTATAAGAAGGATTATACATATCTCTTATGTAATGAATAAAATAAGGAGAGGAAGGACATGAAAAAGGCAAACCCTCTACTGCAACTAATTTTGATAATGCTTCCCTATCTCTTTGTTTATCGTATTTAGGGCCCCCGTCATAGGGTCAATTTGACACTGTACCTGGTCATTAACCTTGTCCCGAATGAGAGGGCATTGGCGCACCCGCTTTTTTAGCCAGGTATTCCTCCCATATATCTTTGTGAAATCTATTCAAATGCGTAGTTAAACCTCTCATCTCGCTCTGACCTTTTTCCATTTTAAATTTATAAATATTTTTGCAAATTTGGCATCTAGCTACTTGATTTTCTACTTCCCTATAAAAAAAAAGCACATGCATTTGATGTTAATTTTCGTTGTGGTGGACCTCGTCTCATACTAGGGAGAATAGGAGACGGTTCAGTTTGAGGTGCACTAGTGGGTGTGTCATCTAGATTAGTGGATGTGTCATCTAGATTATCTTCTAAATTAAAATCTTGTTGAGTTCCAGAAAATAGCTCCTCGTCTAAATCTACTGGTACTTCAGAAAATAATTCAGTATCAACAAAATCGTCATGTCTAGGAAGAATATGATGACTAGAAGAAGTATCCTTACCCTTATTACCCCTACTAGAAGAAGCAATACCCTTACCAATAATCATATGTTTCAATCATTCCATTATAATTATGTAAATAAATAATTAAAGATAATGAAATTAAGTGCGCTAATTAAAGTAAAGAAACAACAATAATTTAATGAAAGAACGAATGTACCAAACGTCGACGTGCAATCGAAAGGTTGAAAATTAAAACTTTGCTCGATGGATGATCTTCAAGCTCGTTGCCAACTTCACTCCGAAATGAATAAATAAAATTAAATATTTAGTAGATAATGTAGAGAGAATGAGAGATAGATTGAGAGATTATTAGAGAGATTGTAGGAAGATTTGTGAGAAAGATGAAGAGAAAATGAGGTAGTTATAGTTGAAAAAATTGGGTTAAAGTGTAAATATAATAACTTAGAGGTTAAAAATAAATATTAAGGTGGTAGGAGGGTTGGGGTGGGGGTGGGGTAAAATTTGGCCGTTGCACAACGACAAAATTGTGAAATAGCCGTTATGCAACGGTGGCAAGAGGCAAGGTCGGGGCGGGGCAGGGTTGGGTTGGGGTCGAGGTCGGAGAAAATTACAAACCCCGTACCGAAATCGATGCCGAATATCGATATTCAATCCCAATACCGAATCAGGCGGGGTCGGGGTGGGGACGTGGGGTCGGGGAGGGGTCGGGTAGCCCCGCCCCATTGTACAACCCTACTATTAACAAATTTTTAGCATCAAGAAGTTGATATTTGATCATTATAATTTATATGCCCTTGACCTCTAAATATTAATTTAGTGGTTAGTCTAAGTCACATGTTTAGGATTAAACAAATTCCTATGATTTTCATACTAAAATCTACATAATTTTTTGAGTTCTAGAATATATTGTTAAATATACACATGATATACACATGTATGCTTATGTATAATGGATAATATCACAGGCCAGCCCGTTACGAGAGCCCAACAGGAGAGCCGAGCCCATCACGGGTAGATATGGGCATCACGGTGCATTGTATATTTAGTATATTAGGAATGTATATTGTAGTATAATTAGTCTTGTACTATTACCATAATTCTATAGTTAGTCTCCAAATAGAATAGAGTTTTAGATATATAATATGAAAAGGATTTTACTATATGTAACTTGTATATATACACCTTTCATTAATAAGAATATTCAAGGGATTATTTCTTTAATGGTATTGATCGGTGTATTTTATATACACCTTTTGAGTCAGTTTTAGTTAGTCTTTTGTCCCTTTTTGTACAAATAAGTGTCGTATTAGGATAGTTTTCCTTTCTTTTGAGTCAAAGTGGTTAAAATGGCCAAATGGCGGAAAATGAGATAAAAGAGGGCAAAAGAGGAGGTTCCAGAGCTAAAAACAGAGAAAGTGGCGAACGAGGCTGAAACCCAGAACCGCGGCCTCCTGCGATCGAAGCGGGCGCGCACAACATCCAGAGAGGTTGCGAAGACCAGCGCGCGCGCCATGCCAACAAAGATAGCGGCGGCTTAATCATCGAGGCTACATAAGAAAGCGCCGCCTACGCATAACAGAGAATCGGGCGCGGCAAATCACGAAGGACCACGGTTCCGGCCGCGGCTGGCAGCGAACGCGGCGGCGGGAAAAATCGAGTTTTGGGCGAAATTGCAGGGCTCAAGGAAAAGAGAGAGGCGGTTTTCAGCCTATAAAAGGAGAACCCTAGGCAGATTTTAAGGGTTCCTTCTGCACAACACAAGGCTTTCTTGCTTGGAGATCGAGACCTTAGTTTAGTAAATTTCCTTTCCTTTTCTTGTTTTTATTTCAGTTTCATGAAGAACATGGAATTAGTTCTTGTCATGTCAATGGCTAGGAACTAATTCCTCTATAGGGATTTCCATGTTGAATCTCTAGAAACTTATGTTATGATTTAATGCGTGCTTATGGTTATTCTTCTTGTTGAGATCTATCCAATAATTAAATTGAATGTTTGGTAGTTAATTGACAACTAATTATCACTATATGATTTCTAATCAGACTCCGAAATGAGGGGATTGTGAATATCTTTGTAAGTTGGGTAGACATTCTTGGATTGGGGATGAAAATACCTCAATTATTTATGTAGCGTTAACGAGAGGCTTAACAATCCTAATTTTACGCATTGTGCGTGACGGTTAACTAGGTTCTTAGTCTTAATCCTCCTATAGAGTTATCCTTATCACCGAAAGGTAGGTAAGGTGCAATCAGGTTGAGTGTTTATATAACCTAACGGGAGTATAAAACGATTTAGTGAACCTGCTTTCTCCAAAAGAAGAAGACCATAAGTTATTGCATTAATAAGTAACATAAGCGGATAGTGAGGAAACGTGGAAGCCCTATTCTCATCACAACTGAAGTAAACTCATTAGTTAAATTAGCCTTTATAATTCGTAGTTATAAACCACAAAATCAAATATCAATTTACCAAATAGATACCAAAGATAGATATTTGGTACTTGAACCCTAATCCTTGTGGACGATATTCGGTCTTGCTAAGACTATATTACTTGTCACGATAACGTGCACTTGCGTTTAAGTGTGTGCATCTTTTCGCGCATCAAGTTTTTGGCGCCGTTGCCGGGGATTAGGCATAGTTCAATATCAAATTTGTCTATTTTTAATTTCTAATTTGGTTTTTAATTTTAATTTTTATTTTAAATTTTTACATTTTTTTTTATTTTCAAAAAAAGATTCGAGGTACCGTGATTGGTTGTTTGTTTTTGATCTATTTCAGGAAATCAGTTTATGCGAAGGAGAAGAGGAGCAGACACTCTTGTTCCCTTCAATCCAGAAATTGAGAAAACCTGTAAGAAGAACAGAAAGAATCAACGGATTGCAACTTTGATAGAGATGGACGGTGCTCAAAATAATAACATGATGAGAGAAGGGTTAGGTGAAAATAAACCTAACCCAGGAATGCCTCGACAAGTGCCAATAGACGTGGAGGAGAGAGTTCAAATCCAGCCAGAAAGAAGTTTGGGAGACTATGTGCTGCCAAGAGTGAATGAAGCACATACATGCATTAGGCTCCCTGCAATAGGAGCCAACAACTTCGAGATAAAACCGGCGATTCTGAGCATGGTACAGCACACAGTGCAATTCGGAGGACTGCCATCGGAGGATCCACATATGCACATAGCTAATTTCTTGGAGCTATGTGCAACTTTCAGATATAACGGCGTTACTGATGATGCCGTCAGATTGAGGCTCTTTCCCTTCTCACTCAGGGACAGAGCAAAAGTATGGTTGAATTCCCTGCCGGCCGATTCGATTTTTACATGGCAAGAGCTGGCACAGAAATTCCTAGCCAAGTTCTTTCCCCCGTGTAAAGCAGCAAAACTGAGAGGGGAGTTGAACAACTTCTACCAAGAAGATGGAGAGTCCTTATATACTAAATATAGGGAAAGGTTCAAAGATCTACAGAGAAAGTGCCCACACTATTGCATTGAGTTGTGGAACTTGGTCCACATCTTCTACAACGGGCTGAGCAGTACAACCAGAACCATTATAGATGCAGCAGCAGGTGGAGCATTCATGAGGAAAACAGCCCACGACGCTCATGAGTTATTAGAAGATATGACCACTAACAACCATGTCACAGAAGAGAGGTCGACAAGTGGGAGGAGAACAGTGGGAGTCCACGAAATAGATGCTATTGCTGCCTTGAATGCCCAAGTGGCCCTTTTGGCAAAACAGTTGCAGCAACATACAGTGTCAGTGAATGCGGTGCAGATGCCTAAAAGCTGTGAGATATGTGGTGGCCCACATACATTCGATAGGTGTCCTTCAGCTGATCCCAACAATATACCAATGGAGCAGGCAGAGTGTCAGGCAGTAGGTAATTATCAGAGGCAACAGAACAACCCCTACTCCAACACTTATAATCCAGGGTGGAGGAATCACCCAAATTTCTCATGGAGAGGAGACCAGGGGCAGCAGAATCAATACCAGGGGCAGCAGAATCAATACAGGGGCCAGTACCAGAACCAACAGAACCAGAATCAGCAGCCCTTCATTCAAGCCCCACAGCCTCAACAGTTCAATGCACCGGTTCAGCAAGAAAAGCCAGACGAGCTGAAAGCAGCTGTGACAGCACTTGCCAACGCCCAGACGCAGTTCATGACAGAAGCTAGATCCTCGTTCAGGAACTTGGAAACACAAGTGGGTCAGCTAGCAAAGCAGGCAAACAGCAGGCCGCAAGGTACATTGCCAAGCAATACAGAGGTAAATCCGAGGGAGCAGTGTCAGGCAGTGCAGTTGAGAAGTGGAAGACAGTTGGAGCAGCAGTCACCTCAGCCAGTAAGTGAGAAGAAGGCAGAGATAGAAAAAGAGAAGGTGATTGAGCCTAGCCCAGTAGTAGAGAAAACTCCAGAGAAGGAGTATACAGAGAAGATCCCTTTTCCCCAGAGATTACAGCGGAAGGCGGTTGATAAACAATTCTCCAAATTTTTGGAGACATTCAGGAAGCTGCATATCAACATACCTTTTATAGAGGCTTTGGAGCAGATGCCTTCCTATTTCAAGTTCATGAAGGAGATCTTGGGGAAGAAGAAGAAGCTGGCAGAATACGAAATAGTAGCACTGACAGAAGAGTGTAGTGCTATCTTGCAGAAAAAGTTGCCACCAAAGCTAAAAGATCCAGGGAGCTTTACACTACCTTGCACAGTGGGCAGGGTGACATGCAACAGAGCTCTGTGTGATTTAGGGGCAAGTATAAATCTGATGCCCTTATCAGTATTTAAAAGATTGGAGTTGGGTGAGGCCAAACCAACCACGATAAGCTTCTGCATCGGCGACGGGCGATGGTTCATCCAAGAGGCAAGATTGAGGACGTGATTGTGAAAGTAGGAAAATTCTTCTTTCCTGCAGACTTCCTTATTCTTGATATGGAAGAAGATGTGGAAATCCCTATCATATTGGGGAGACCATTCCTAGCAACGGGAAGAGCTTTGATTGATGTTGAAAGAGGAGAGTTAACATTAAGGGTGAAGAATGAAGAAATGGTGTTTAAAGTTTTTAAACACGTCATTGAGCCACCAACCATGAGTGGGTGCTTTGCAATCAACACCATCAAACCCCCATGCGAGCCAATACAAGTCAACCAAAGGGAGATGAGCCCAAGAAAGCAGGCATGGTTTGCCGAAATTCCACTAAAGGAGGTATGTGTTCCTGAAACTTCGCTTGATGATAATGCTAAGAAGAGAAGAAGAAGAAGAAAAAGAAAACGAACAATGTGGAAAAAATGGATTTGTTGTGGGGTTAATACACCTCACATTTAATAAACTAAGGAACTTGCGTCCGGCTAAAAGACGTTAAAGACAACGCTAATTGGGAGGCAACCCAACGTTTTCAATTATGTTATTTTAATTTCTATCTTTAGTTTATTTTATTTTATCTAGAATAGTCTCACGGTCTTGGGTTGTAGCGTTTGTGTTGTGATTGGAGTGCAAAGCAATAAAGCGGCGAAAAATCAAGAAAAGCCGGGATTTAAAAAGCGGGTTAAGCGCGCTGAAAGCGAGCGCGGCGCCAAAAGAACTGTAAGTGCTGAAGTTTGCGCCACGCGCAGAGCGAGCGTTGCGGTAGAATTCCAGAAAATTTGCCAAGTTTAAGCGCGTGAGAAAAACGAAGAAGTCTGAGAACATTGGCCGCATGGCTAAAATCGAAGGCATGTAAGCGGAAATCCAGAAATGTTAAACGCCCAGAAATCAGAGTTTCCCCAATTCCAATTTCAAAAACCTAACCCTTCTTCTCCAAAAACACACGAAAATCCAAAAATCCACCCACAATTCCTCCACAAATCCAACCCAACCACAACCAAAACTCTTAAAATTCCTAAAAACCCTTAGCTATCTCAACCAACAAGGCTCCATTCCATAGCCTCAACCCACCATTAGAAACAAGAACATCTTGAATCTTCTCATAAAAAGGTAATCTTTTTCTGTTCTTGAGATCTTTACTAAAGTCACTGGAGGTAGTAGTTTGAAGGAGTATTGTAGTTGTGAAGTAGTTTGGGTGCTGAAAAATTGATTGTGAAGTTTGGAGAAGGTGTTACACCCCGTATTTACAAGACATGTTTTAAGGTAGTACGTAAGAGCTCACAAGTGTTAAGATTAGAGACTTGTAAAAAGTTATCGGAATTATGGAATTGTCGGAAAAACGAAATATTGTGACGAATGGGAGGGCGACACGTGTCACCCCCTTATGTTGTCTTGGACGAATTGAAGCATGGACACAATGGTCATTTGACCCTTGTTAGGAAGACAAGTCTTGCTAGTAGTCAAGCTTGAGAAAGTTGACTAAGTCAAAGGGTCCAAAGTCTTGATATTTTATAAGATTTCATCCAAATCACCCATTTGTCCACACCTTGACCCTCCATGTCCCTTATTATACTACTAGTAGTGTGAGAGAGCCCAACACTTAGCAAAAATTTACAAAAAATTGGATGAACATAGGCACAAGCTCTCGGGTTCACCTATAGGAAGAAGGAAAAAAATTTCGTTTCTTGTTCATTCAACTCCACACTTTAAACCAAGGTTCTTGAGGGTAGTGTAAGCATATCTCAATAGAAAAATCCCGGAAAAAGAGAGTTTTCGTATTAGTCGCAAAGTGAAAACCTAGTGGCTTTCTAGGTTTTGGATAGGAAGCTTGAAGGAAAGTTGTTGGTAGGGTTCTAAGGGTCTCAACAAGCGGATTGAAGTGTCTTGGAGAGACTCTAAACTACTAAGGAGCGACTTCGGATTTGGAATTGGATCAAGGATCGTTAAGGTATAATCTTGTCTTTTAAGGTGTTACAAGATTATATATTTATATTGTTGTTGTTAGCTTTGCATGTTGATAGCATGAAGTTGGTATGTTGAAGTTTATAAGTATTATGGATTGCTTGTAGCTTAATCCGAAATGTTGTGCAAGCCACTTGAAAATTTGATTACTAATTGGTCGTTTATTAGAAATCGTCGCATGTTACTTACTTAAAGATTATGGTTATTATGATCAAATGCGACTTGATATCATGTTATGCTACCAATTTGGATTGAAATGGAAATTTGATAAGAATTGGTATGGTTGAACTCAAGGTGGCCGAATTTGGACTTTTAGTTTGTTATTCATCGTATTGGACTACTTTCTAAATTGTGAGCCAATTGGGTCATTTAGTTATTCATTTGTATTGGACTACCTTCTATATTGTTGTGAGCCAATTGGGGCTGTTTGGTTGTTGTATTTCGCCTTGAAAAGGTGGCAAAGTAAGTAGAAACAAAGGAGGTCTTTGTCCGATTTTCCGTAGAATTTAGTGACTTAGCACTTAGAATGTTCTACGTTTGAATTAAAAGGTTAATGGACGTATTGTGGCCATTATAGGTTGAAGTACTTTGGAGCCTTTTTGCAACTTGTCGCTAGTCGTCGCGAGGTATGTGAACCTCTTCTTTCTTTGGCATGATCCTACGTATGAAATCTCCATGTGATAGTATTTCAAGATTTCTTCTACTCTTAGAAGTTAAGAAGTATTTACATTGTTGAATCTAAGTTAAGAGTATGTTTAAATTGTCCTAAGTCCTTACCAAGTCTTATGGGAGATGTTGGTAAGAATGGTTAGGAAATTATGAGATTTGATTTAAAGCTACGTGTCTTGATGTATTTAAAGCAAGTAAGTGGATTTTATGTTCGAAAACAACTTGAATTTATATGTGAAAAGGGGATTGATTTTAAAAGTGGAAGTTATATGATTTTAAGAGAATAAGTTACTTGGTTTTGGAAGTGTATGGAACTTTATATTTTTTTTTAGGTATAAGAAATTGGACTTTAAAGAATGTATGTTATGAAGTTTTAAGACTATGAACTTTGGTTGTCTCTTAAGGATTTTGGAACTTTATTTTTCAAGTTATGTGACTTGAGCTTTAAAAAGAAAGAAGTTTTATGATTCTTTTAAGTATGTAAGTACGTAGTATTTTTGGGTTTAGTTTCCCTAATGTTGCAAGAATAAAAGGGCCTTAAGTTCTCTAAAATGAATGGTTGTTATAATAGCTTTATGGGAAGTTGTTATGACGACTTAAGAAGAAGTGAAAAGATGGTTTAAAAATGTTATGTAAGGAAATATTACACCGAGCCTACAAATAGGCCGGATTACGTTATGAGATACACCGAGCCGACAAATAGGCCGGATTACGTTATGAGACACAGAGCCTACAAATAGGCGGATTACGCCATATTACCCAGCCTTCACATAGTAGGGTTACGCTATCTTACACCGAGCTCCACAGCGGGCGAATTATGCTACATGATTCCACGATAAGCAAGCCCCAGCGGGCGGATTATGTCACATGATTCATCGATGCCGTGTCCATAAATGGGTCGGATTATGTTATGTAAGATATGTAAGTTATGTGAAAAAAAAGACTGGATTAAACTCTTAAGTATGTATGTAAGAATATGTTGTTAAATCTTATTGAAAGGAGGAAATGAACGGTTAATATATGATATGATTTGGTTATTGCATTTTATTTCTGTTCCATACTCGTTTTGTTATCGACCCCTTGAAGCTGCGTTCATGCCGCAGTGATAGGTACACGGTTGGTGATCCTTGCTCTTAGGATCTCTGTTGATTTTGGAAAGAAGCTCCTTTCACCTGGAGGCTTATCTTTTGGTACGGTTTTCCACGATGTGGTAGACTTATGTACATTCGGGGTATGGCGGCCCTGTCCCTTGTGATTGTAATTCTTAGAGGCCTGTAGTCTCATGTTGTGGGTCGGTTTGTAAAAAGTAAGGGATGTAACTGCTGTTGTTATGTATATGTATATGTGTCCAAGAAGGTGGCCTTATCGGCTAACCTGTGGTTTAATTTCTCGTTATTTTATTTTATAAGTTTCATGTATGTTCATTTGCTATTCTCAAGTATACGAGCAGGTGCCCGTGTAGGGCACCGATCAGCGAGCTTGGTCGGTCGTGTGTGGAAGGAGTAGAAAAGGAGGGTGTGGGTATTAGGTAGAAGAGTTGAAGTTTGGGGGTGTTGTTTTCGCTGCTAGTTGTTGATTGTGTAGGAAACATTTGTGCCACTAAATTGTAAGCTGCAGAAACTGTTTTAAAAAAATGTCCACCAGAAAAAGAAGAGCCTCCACATCCACCCAAACCCCACAATACGATGATACTAGGTTTGTGAGCTACCAAGCCTTCGGAGATACAAAAGCTTGATACTGCACCTTTAATCCTGAAGGGAATGGACTATCAGAGGGAGTCATTTGGGGAAGAGGATGTTTATGAGCCCATTCGGGCAATGATTGAGTTGAGGGGGTGGAGGAGATTTGTAAATCCGGAGAAGATAGCACCAGTGAACACAACAATGGTGCGTGAGTTCTATGCTAACTTTCCGGAGAGGGTGGAAAGGGGATGCTTTGTAAGGGGAAGATATATGCCTGTGACGGCAGAAACAATAAATATGACTCTAAAAACAGTTGATGTTGAAGGAGGAATTGGTGATTGGAGCCATTTTGAACATGGTCTAGAGCACCGCAACATCAATCGGGGCCGTCGCGAACACGATGAAACTACCCAGGGCTGCTTTTGATATTGCAAGAAATGGGTCAAGAGCACTAAGCAGGTGCCAATTCAACAGAGCAGCCAAGGGTTGACTATATTTCATCAGCGCCCGCATGATTCCATCCACGCACTTCACCATAGTGCCAGAAGATAGGATTAAGCTGATATATGGAATTATGAGGGGGATGACGATTGATGTGGGGAAAGAGATAGTGCAGAGCATTGAAGAGATAAGCAGGTTGGTGACAACAGGTGGATTGGGACATGGCTCACTTATCACAAATTTGTGCCACATGAATGGGGTCCCAACCCTACCCACTGACACTCACGAGAGAAACCAACGCACATGACATATGGGATAGTGCACTCTTTCCTGCACCCCAAGCCCCGGCAGAAGAAGAGCACAACCAAAGCAGCGGCCAGCAGAGCGCAGCGAGCGAAGATGAGCACGAAATAAGGGCTCAATTTGAGGCGAGACCTAGCCGCCAACCAAGCGAGTAACCTCGGTGCCTATGATGGAGCAAGTGCTCCAGAACTGCAGAATGATGATGCAACATTTCGACACAATGATACAAGGACAAAATGAGTTGAGACGGGGACAACGTGAGTTGCGACAAGCGGCAAGAATTGAGGCAGGAGAAACAACAGTTGCACCAGCAGTATGACGAGATGAGTTCCCTGTTCAACCAATGGTCGATGCATTATCCACCGCCACCACCACCATTTTAGCCGAAGTTTGTAAGTATCTTATTTCTTTTACTGTCTTTGAGTCTACACACATTGAGGACAATGTGTGATTTAAGTTTGGGGGTATTTTATTTGTGTCTTGTTTTATTTGTGTCTTGTTATGTTTTATTTAAATCTTGTTATTGTTTTATGTATTTTTGAGTCACAATTTTTTTTTCTTTTTTGAGTCATAATTGTCTGTCAAAAGATCATGTATGATGTAGTTACTAGAAACACCTAGTGAAGTAAGGTGGAATAATGCAATGGAATAGAAGCAACTATCTAATCACCTAGGTTAGATATGCCAAAAACTCACAACATCTGTCTATTTGGAGTTTCTTGCTTGAATTATGCATGCTAAATGATAAATACTTATGTGTTATGATTGTTTGCTATTTGAGGCGAAATAGTTAGGATATGCATGTTAGGGAGATGACTCAGACATTTCTTTGATAGCCAATTCTTACCATTCTTTTCTATCCCGGACTTTAAAAAGTATCCCTAGTCAGCCCATTGAGCCTAAAAATGGAAACTCTTTCTTTACCACTCTATATTCCCACAAATTGTGCCATAAGTAAAAATGTGAAGTTGTGGAATAAAATTGTGTTAAGAAAAGAGACAAAAAAAGTGAATGAACTTGTTGCACACCAAAAAAAAAAGGTAATAAGAAATAGGCAAAAGCCTAAGTTTGGGGGTGCTTGTCATTAGTATATACTTCACTCTCCCAAAACAAAAGAGGGGAAAGATAGAATTGAAATGAAGAAAAGAACAAAAAGAAAAAGGGAAATACAGAAAAGCTAAATAGCTTATGGTACACGAAATGAGCCTAAATGCCTATTTTTACCTACCTATACCTAAGCCTACATTACAACCCTTAAAGTCCTGAAGATCTCTTTTATGCATATCCAGGATTAGTGGAGAATAGCAAGTAAGCATGCCATAGGATTTTTGAATTTATATGCATGATTTAGTATACTGACTTCCATTAAAGCATGATAAATATGAGTTTGCGAAATATCTAGCTTCATGAGTTTAGTGTGCTGAAATTTCATGCTATATGTTCCGGCATATTATTTTGCTAACCTTCATATTTTTCTAGTTAACACTAATGCAGCAAAAGTGATCAATGTCAGTGAGTCTTTTATTTTTCGTTTCTTTGAGTCTTTTATTTTTTTCTTTCTATCTTTGCTCGAGGGCGAGCAAATGTTAAGTTTGAGGGTATTTGATCGGTGTATTTTATATACACCTTTTGAGTCAATTTTAGTTAGTCTTTTGTCCCTTTTTGTACAAATAAGTGTCGTATTAGGATAGTTTTCCTTTCTTTTGAGTCAAAGTGGTTAAAATGGCCAAATGGCGGAAAAGGAGCTAAAAGAGGGCAAAAGAGGAGGTTCCAGAGCTAAAAACAGAGAAAGTGGCGAACGAGTGAAACCTGCACCAGCGCGGCCTCCTGCGATCGAAGCGAGCGCGGCGCCAACATTCGAAGGCTGCGAAGACCTAGCGCGCGACGCCTCGCCATGCCGATAGCGAGCGCGGCGCTAATCATCGAGAGGCTACGAAGAAGTAGCGCGCTGCGAGCAATGAAGAATCGGGCGGCGCCAAATCACCCGAAGGACCACAGAAGTTCCGGCGCGCTGCTGCGAGCAGCGGCGCGCCTGGAAAAATCGAGTTTTGGACGAAGTGCAGGCGCTGAAGGAAAAGAGAGAGGCGGTTTTCAGCCTATAAAAGGAGAACCCTAGGCAGATTTTAAGGGTTCTCCTTCTTGCACAACACAAGGCTTTCTTTCTTGGAGATTGGAGACCATAGTTTAGTAAATTTCCTTTCCTTTTCTTGTTTTTATTTCAGTTTTATGAAGAACATGAAATTAGTTCTTGTCATGTCAATGGCTAGGAATTAATTCCTCTATAGGGCTTTCCATGTTGAATCTCTAGAAACTTATGTTATGATTTAATGCATGCTTATGGTTATTCTTCTTCTTGTTGAGATCTATCCAATAATTAAATTAAATGCTTGGTAGTTAATTGACAAATAATTATCACTATATGATTTCTAATCAGACTCCGAAAGGAGGGGATTGTGAATATGCTGTAAGTTGGGTAGACATTCTTGGATTGGGGATGAAAATACCTCAATTATTTATGTAGCGTTAACGAGAGGCTTAACAACCCTAATTTTACGCATTGTGCGTGACGGTTAACTAGGTTCTTAGTCTTAATCCTCCTATAGAGTTATCCTTATCACCGAAAGGTGGTAAGGTGCAATACTGGGGTTGAGTGTTTATATAACCCTAACGGGAGTATAAAACGATTTAGTGAACCTGCTTTCTCCAAAAGAAGAAGACCATAAGTTATTGCATTAATAAGTAACATAAGCGGATAGTGAGGAGACGTGGAAGCCCTATTCTCATCACAACTGAAGTAAACTCATTAGTTAAATTAGCCTTTATAATTCGTAGTTATAAACCACAAAATCAAATATCAATTTACCAAATAGATACCAAAAGATAGATATTTGGTACTTGAACCCTAATCCTTGTGGACGATATTCGGTCTTGCTAAGACTATATTACTTGTCACGATAACGTGCACTTGCGTTTAAGTGTGTGCATCTTTTCGCGCATCAGTTACAGTAAATTTTTACAACAAGTACAATAATCTGTTGCAATAAATTACTAATCCGTTGTACAATATCCAACAAATGAGCAACCTGCTGCAACAAGTTACCCATCTGTTGAAAATTTTCCAACAGATGAGATACCTGCTGCAACAAGTTACCCATCTGTTGGAAATTTTTCAACAGATGGGATACATGTTGCAACAAGTTACCCATCTGTTAGAAATTTTCCAACAGATGAGATATCTGCTGCAACAAGTTACCCATCTGTTGGAAATGTTCCAACATATGAGATATATACTGCAACAAGTTACCCATCTGTTGGAAATTTTTCAACAGATGAGATACCTGCTGCAATAAGTTATCCATCTGTTGGAAATTTTTCAACAGATGAGATACCTGTTGCAATAAGTTACCTATCTGTTGAAAATTTTCCAACAGATGAGATACCTGCTGCAACAAGTTACCCATGATAAACATTCTGTAACAAGTTGACAATCTGTTGGACAATTTCCAACAAGTACCAAAGTTGTTGCAACATATCACTTTATTTGCTAATTTGATAACTTCTGAATCTGTTACAATAAGTTTTTACAACATCACCACAATCTAATAAAACTATCTTCACTTGTTCAAACAACCTAACTTAGCCAAAACAGTGGCCTCGTACTACAAAAACTAATGGCCTAATACTACAATCTTAGCCTTGACTTGAATTCTGAGTTTGTGCCATTGGTGGTGGTGTAGATGTTGATGTTGAAACTTATGAAGCTTGAATAGAATTACTTAGAGGAAGAATGCATGATTCAGTTCCAGCGTTCTTTGTTTTGGATGCTGTTGAAACTCAATTTTGACCCATCATTTAGTCATTTTTTGCAATTTTAAACATTTTAGGACACCGCATTTTAATCACCATTTTTTGGCATTTTTGTATATTTTTACCTAGCATTCTATGTTGTTTTATTTTTTGTAAATTGGCATCATGTTTTTATTTTAATTAGGTATTAAACATTTTCAAATATTATGTTATTATTGTTGCGCGATCATTTTATTTTACTAATTTTGCATCTCTTTAAATAATTAATTGACATCCCGTCTTTACTTTTAATTAGGCATTAAATATTTGTTAAATATTGTATTTTTATTATTATTGCATCGACATTTACATTTTAATAATTTTGACTTTTAAATAATTAACCCGTTTTGCATTTTGTCAAACCAGTCCAGTCCGAGACACAATCCGGATTAGTCCAGTCCGCCAAAATCGAGGCTCAAACCGAGGCCCAAAAAATAAGGCCCAATACACTTTCATCTATTTTCAACCCAAAATACCAAACCCTAAACCTAAATATCTACCCTATAAATAAAACACTACCCCATTCTAATTAAAGCCCCCAGTCGTCCACCCATTTTTTTTTTATCTAACCCTCACAGCACACAAACCTAAAACCCCTCTCCCTTTTCAGATTTTTTTCCACTCCCAATACCTTTCCCGAGACCGGCGCCGCCCTTCACCGGAGTTCCATCTTCGGCGAACTCCAAACCATCAACCCCTCAGCCGCCCTAAACTCCCCACAACCGCATTCCCCCATTTTTCATATGCTCTTTTTTTTCAAGACCCTTTTCTCTTCCCGTCGCTTCCCATGCCGGAGCTCGGAGCTCCGGCGAATCAACACCACACCCACCGTCAACCACCACCACGAACCTCACCACCCTCGCCATCACAACCCCCTATACCTCATCACTACCGTCGACCACCACCATGAACCACTACTATCGCTCTAACCCTGTCTTCGATGAACAACCCTTACCCCACTGTATCGCATCCGGACCACTATGTCGGCGTCGCTCCGGCGTACCTCGTCGTGAACGTGACGCCGCCGTCCTTCTACTTTTTCCATTAATCTGGCTAGCGGTTGAACCCTGGCGACACCGTTGTTGTCTCCAACTTTCTTGTTATTATATATGTTGTTGGGTTGATTTTCGAGGTCTTAAATCTGCCCGGAGTTTGTTAACTCTGGTGACCTTGGTTTGGTTTTAGTTTCGGGATTTTGCCTATTTTGGCTATTTATTTGACTGATTTTGCATGATTCTCTGGTTTTATATCTGGCCGGAGTTCTTAAAAAAACTCTGGCGACCTTCGGATGGATCTGTTATTGACTTTGTTTCGGCTGATATTTTCTTATCTGGCCAGAGTTCGCTGTTTCATTTTTGTATCTGTATTGTTCTGGTTATTTGCGTCTTTTTTAGCAAATCGGATAGTGTTGCCACTAGAGCACCGACTCCGCAAATCACATGTTGCTGTTGTTTTACTGTTCGTCAGATTCCTCAATTTTTGTTGTTAAATCTGCTCCTTTGTGTTCCGCCGGAGCTCCATTTTCGCCGAACCATGTCGGTAATTGCTTTACTATTTTTACTATTTCAAACTGATTTTGGACAGTTTTGCCCCTCCTTGTTATCTTTATTAAACTGATCGGAACAAATTTTCTTATTTCCAAGAGAACAAATGTTATACTGTTGGATATTTTTACTGATTTAGAACAAATACTACACTATTGGTTAACTGATTTTGAACAGATACTACACTTGATTGACCAATGAAAAAGTTATCCGTCGATTTTTGAGGCCTCCACAGTTGCAAAGACGGAAAATAAAATAAATGAAGCTTTCTGGGCAATGATGATTTCTTCCACTTGCACCGGATAACCAACATGCGCTGGCAGGGAGAATTTTCGCAGCCGGACTCGTTTAGGATGTCCCACTTTATTTTTTATATATCTGAGCCCTCCGTGTTTAAAACTATTATCGTTTTGGCGCGGATCTGAAGGTTTTATTTATTTTATTGTTTCTAACAATATTGGCCGATGAAGGAATCTCCGTCTGATTTCCAAGGCCTCCCCTGTATAAAGACGGATTTATTTTTGGCTTTACTTATTAATTTCTGTCATTGCTTTAAAATTATTTATTCTATTACTAACATTTTTACTAAGTGTTTATGCAGGTATCCGGAGATCATCTTGTGCAGAAGGCCTAAAAAAGGCTAAAAGATGTCTCGGAGTTTTATCTTATGTCGAGTTTAATTTTAGTTTTATTATTCTGTATTACATTTTATTTTAATTGTAAATTATGTAAAAATGCTTAGAATAGGTAGAATAAAAGCCAATATATAATTAACTTAGGTTTGAACGGATAATCGCAAGTTAGCGGATCTTAAAGGATGCCTAACCCCCTTCCCTTTAGGATAATAAAGAACCCTGATTCAAAATCTCATTAATTTCGCAGACCATAAATGGAGATTAATTGCAGTATTTTTATTGCAATAAATCAAATGTCCTAATTCACTTAAATAATTAGGTGACGACTCTTCAAAATCAGCATTATTGCTCCATCCAGGGAACCGCGCCAAAGAGCAACGTTGCGGATACCGTTCAGACCCCGAGGTCAAAAACGGGCGCGACAACATGGCGACTCCGCTGGGGATAATCAGGTTCTTGACCATAGCAAACCTAGGTTTATTATTGCTTGGCTTTATTTTTATTTGTTTTAAATGTCTTAAAATTGCTTGCTTTAATCTTGTATGCTTAGCTGTTTTAATTGCTATTTGCTTTTACTGCTTTCCTTAAACTGACATTCCGCTCATATTTTCTTCCACTCTGGAAAATCCACACTATCACACATTACATGCGAGGTGCGCTGGGTGCATCAGCAAAATTCTTTCTTCAAAACCCAAATTTAGGAGAGTTGGTAATATACGTGGAGTGTCCGATCTAACCGGTGGTCGCGTAGCCTTCTCACTCGAGTTGTGCGCTCGGGAACCTTGCGTCTAGTAAGCCAAATCTTAGAAAGCTTAAGATAGAGCTATACCACATTTTTTATTAAGTCATGCATGCATAAACCTTAGGTGGGTTAATTCTTGGTATTAACGCCACAATTAGAAATCCACCAAACTTGTCGACGGGTTTCACAACCCAATGACCCATTAGCATACTATGTGTAGTGTGATGATGATAGACGGATCCAAGCCTGGTCATGACACACCGAAATTAGAAAAAGTGCACCGTCATTTGGTCGTCATTTCCAACAAAACATTGCAGTTTAACGGCTTGGACCTATTTATCATAATCTCGCATATTTGGCGTTTAGGCCGACCTCTGGCATAAGAGAGGTCTCATGCATATTAGGCGCGCGCTTGATTTGCATGCTTTTGTTTACTATTGTTGTCGCTAGCAATTCTGCACATATTATTTAATGCAATAATTACCCTTTTAACCCCTGTACATATCACGCTTATAATTCCGACCACGAACATTTGCATTTTTGCACTTTTTGTTGTCACATTGCAATCAGGACTTCTATTGCGTAAATCGCTCTTGAACAACGCAATTTGGATGTTGGGAAACATCAACCACCAGTCCGGTCGAACCAAGCAGGAGAGTCTTTGACTATATTGTCACGCCCTTATATTTTATTATTTTTGTGGCTTGCCTACTCTCACCCATTTGTCATATTTTTTGCAGGAAGACCGTCCTCGCAAGTAGTCGAGGGCGGCCGGAAGAAAATAAAAAAGGGAAGAAAAAGAATAAAAAAATCATTACAAGAATGAGCTGGAGTTATGTTGACGGAAAGAAGTCATCTTATACCAGATTCAACGAAGCATCGCTCTGGGTCCTATATTTTGTATCTTTATACATATTCGCAAATTCAATTGATATGTCTAGTGTCGATTGCATAATTCTTTATCATGCATTTTACAACATAATCTTCCCGAACTACGCGTGTCTGATTCTCACCATACGGTGTGATACGTAGGCAACTCATCTTGGGTTCGACACCACCACAAAAAAAAGGGACATATTTGGTTCACCCATTCATTGCATTTATTCAATCACGGACATTCATTATTGCATTTCATTCATTCTATCACATCCATTCATTTTTCCATTACATTCCTTTTACTTTGCATTAGTCTTATATTGAACAATCATTTGTTTTGCACAACTTTTACTTTTACATTTCTTTCATGAATAAATTCTTTTTAAATCATACGTTTTATAACATATCTGAACGAACTACGCACACTTGATTCTCGTCAAGGATGAGATACGTAGGCAGCCCTACTCGGGTTCGGTACTATTTATTCAAAAAAATACAAAAATATTTTATTCAAAAAACATTAAAAAAAAATCAAAAAGAAAGCTCTTTTAAGTATCATTGTTTGATTTGGTTGATATCAACACAGTTAGGAGTGTGCATAAAAAATAACGAGTAATAATCAATATGGGCGGACTTCATGGTAAATCATATATTCTTTTGGTACCTCTCACGCACACCTATAATGACATTGCCTTACATGCTTATAAGATAAGAACGAAACCAACCTCATCGTTTTATGTGCATTGTGTGGTGAGTTTTAGAATAAGTTCAATTGCATTGCATTGTGATCTAGAACTTGACTTGAATATTTGTTGAGGCGAAATCCTGAGTAACACTTGGTGTAGGAAATGATCGTAGGCTTTCTTTGACCCGTTTGAGCTTTTTCAGCCTACCAAATAACATTATCCGTAGTACACCCCTTTTGAGCCTAAAGCCTATTCTTTTGACAATCGCATATTACACCTATACCCTTTCTAAGTGCGTACGCACTATCCCTCTCTTGGCCCGACCTCCTTGAGCGCTTTAGAAATTTGCAAGTGGCTGACAAATTCTGCGTCGAAGTTTGCAAAGACAAAGTTGTCAAAGTCCCAAAAGGGAAAAGAAAAACACAAAGGACGACTTCACAAAAAGAAGAAATCAAAAGCCCCGACATTTAAAAAAAAAAAGAAAAAAAAGAGTAAAAACGAGAGAATAACTTTGGAAAAGCCGGCTCCAAACGAAAGATTCAAAAAGAAGTCAGTACATAAAAACTGGGACAAAAAAAAAACAGATCAGCATTAAAGCACACAAATATCAAGCACGGACGTAGTCCAACGCTCGGGGAAGGATTAGTCACTTTTACCCAAATGATATCCATCCCTTTCCCCAAACCTACATTACAAGTCCGTGACAAGCCCTACATGATCTTATACTGAGGGTTCTCACATTAGTGGATACTTACATGACGGTCAAGCCTATGGTATCACAATTGCATGCATTGAACATCCTTTTGAGTGTGAGCGTACTTCTCTAAACGTCCCAAAATTCAAAATACTGGAATATATGTGAGAAATGAGACTTTCTTTTCAGTGAGGGCATTTGAAACGTGAAATTACATGTAGTTCGAAACCTTGGCTGCAAGCAAGTGTGTCGATACTTAGGTGTCTGAGGTACCACTTGAAACTATAGAAATTACCCAAAAGTCAGTCTTGGTTAGACTGGAAGCGAATAACGGAATTCCTAAGCACAATACTAATTGTTGGTATCAACTGAAATTAGAGCGTGATGCTGTCTTTTCACTTTTCAAAAAAAAAATGCATATATAAAATTCCTTATTTTTGCATCATGAACTACGTCTTGACCTGATTCCCTCGACGGGATACGTAGGCGGCCACATTGGCTTCAGTCCACATTGTTTGAAAAACTATAAAAATCATTTTTTGCATCACGAACTACGTCTTGACTGATTCCTCAAGGATACGTGGCGCCACATCGCCGGCCTCATTTTTTTGAAAATTGTACAATCATTTTTTGCATCACGAACTACGTCTTGACCTGATTCCCTCAGCGGGATACGTAGGCGGCCTAAGTCGGCTTCGGTCACACCATTAGAAATCTTCCCATTGGCTCGCGTGCGACAAAATGCATGTGATTATTCTGAAAAGAGATATGAGCAATTTCCGCCAGAGTTAAGTCCGTGCAGAGACTACATCAGCACTCACAACATTCAGCAAGCATTCACAGCATCCAGCAAGTCCGTGCAGAGACTACATCAGCAATCGCAGCGTTCAGCAAGCATCCGCAGCATCCAGCAAGTCCGTGCAGAGACTACATCAGCAATCGCAGCGTTCAATAAGCATCCGCAGCATCCAGCAAGTCCGTGCAGACACTACATCAGCAATCGCAGCATTCAACAAGCATTCACATCGTCCAGCAAGCCCGCACAGAGCATTCAGCAAGCATTTGCAGCATCCAGCAAGTCCGCACAGAGACTGCATCAGCACTCGCAACATTCAACAAGCATTCACAACATTCAACACGTCCGTGCAAGGACGAAATCTCAGCATTTGCAGCATCACATCAATACAACCGCCATCACGTTTTATAGCATACCATTTATACTCATACAATTACATTGCTTATAAATTCATGCGTTATCTTTTTGCCTTAACAGTTATGTACTAATCTTTGCTTAAGTCTGAGCATGCAAGCGTCAAGAGCCAAAGCTACAAAGTTGACGCGAATCAACCACTCTTTTCTTAAAACTTACAAGTTTTCTTTGAGTGCAGGATCTTTATATCAGCAAAGGCGGGAGTACAACAATAAGCCCATGCGGGTTACAAACGCACGACGTCTATGCAATGACGTTATCTCAATCCAGGCGAGTCACCAAGCAGGTACGTCCATAAAATGACACCATTTCATCTAAGCCTATGCAACAACTTCATCATGTTCGTCTATGCAACGACGAGCATCTGCATCGCGTCTACGCAACGACGCATTTCATAAAAGCCTATGCAACGGCTTCATCTATATTTCGTCTATGCAACGACGAGCATCTGCATCGCGTCTATGCAACGATGCCACCTCATGTAAGCCTATGCAACGACTTCATCTATGTTTCGTCTATACAACGATGAACATCTGCATCGCGTTTGTACAACGACGCCATTTCATGTAAGCCCATGCAACGGCTTCATCCATGTTTTGTCTATACAACGACGAGCATCTGCATCGCGTCTATGCAACGACGCCCTTTCATGTGAGCCTATGCAACAGATTCATCTATGTTTCGTCTATGCAACGACGAGCATCGACATCACGTCTATGCAACGACGCCATTTCATGTAAGCCCATGCAACAACTTCATCTGTATTTCGTCTATGCAACGACGAGCATCTGCATCGCGTCTATGCAATGACGCCATCTCATGTAAGCCTATGCAACGACTTCATCTGTGTTTCGTCTATGCAACGACGAGCATCGGCATCGCGTCAATAGAACGACGCCATTTCATCTAAGCCTATGAAACGACTTCATCCATGTTTCGTCTATGCAACGACGAACATCTGCATCACGTCTATGCAACGACGTCATTTCATGTAAGCCTATGCAATGACTTCATCTATCTTTCGTCTATGCAATGGCTTCATCTATGTTTCGTCTATGCAACGACGAGCATATGTATCACGTCTATGCAACGGCGTCATTTCATGTAAGCCCTTGCAACGACTTTATCTATGTTTCGTCTATGCAACGACGAACATCTGCATCGCGTCTATGCAACGACGCCATCAGCAAACACCATGTCTTTTTTCAGCTCCACATCACCTGCAACCCAGTGTCAATCATAATTCGACACTGGGACAAATTTTAAATTTGCGTCGGCATTGTCTTTAATTTTGCAGCATCACAGCGGCCCAGTGTCCTCATAATTCGACACTGGGATAAAATTTTAAATCTGCATCAACTTTTTGCCCATTCATTTTCTTGATCTTTGTTTTAATTCTGACCATGGGGACAAAATTGGCTACAAGTCAACGTCTTTGTCCGAAAACTCTTTCATCGTCTTCGGTCAAAGAGGGACAATCTGTTGACACCAAATTTTGACCCATTTTTTAGTCATTTCTTGCAATTTTAAGCATTTTAGGACACCACATTTTAATCACCATTTTTTGGCATTTTTATATATTTTTTTTACCTAGCATTCTATGTTGTTTTATTTTTTGTAAATTGACATCATGTTTTTATTTTAATTAGGTATTAAACATTTTCAAATATTATGTTATTATTGTTGCGCGATCATTTTATTTTACTAATGTTGCATCTCTTTAAATAATTAATTGACATCCCGTCTTTACTTTTAATTAGGCATTAAATATTTGTTAAATATTGTATTTTTATTATTATTGCATCGACATTTGCATTTTAATAATTTTGCATCTTTTAAATAATTTTGACTTTTAAATAATTAACCCGTTTTGCATTTTGTCAAACCAGTCCAGTCCGAGACACAATCCGGATTAGTCCAGTCCGCCAAAATCGAGGCTCAAACCGAGGCTCAAAAAATAAGGCCCAATACACTTTCATCTATTTCCCCCCAAAATACCAAACCCTAAACCTAAATATCTACCCTATAAATAAAACACTACCCCATTCTAATTAAAGCCCCCAGTCGTCCACCCATTTTTTTTTATCTAACCCTCACAGCACACAAACCTAAAACCCCTCTCCCTTTTCAGATTTTTTTCCACTCCCAATACCTTTCCCGAGACCGGCGCCGCCCTTCACCGGAGTTCCATCTCCGGCGAACTCCAAACCATCAACCCCTCAGCCGCCCTAAACTCCTCACAACCGCATTCCCCCATTTTTCATATGCTCTTTTTTTTCAAGACCCTTTTCTCTTCCCGTCGCTTCCCATGCCGGAGCTTGGAGCTCCGGCGAATCAACACCACACCCACCATCAACCACCACCACGAACCTCACCACCCTCGCCATCACAACCCCCCATACCTCATCACTACCGTCGACCACCACCATGAACCACTACTATCGCTCTAACCCTGTCTTCGATGAACAACCCTTACCCCACTGTATCGCATCCGGACCACTATGTCGGCGTCGCTCCGGCGTACCTCGTCGTGAAAGTGACGCTGCCGTCCTTCTACTTTTGCCATTAATCTGGCTAGCGGTTGAACCCTGGCGACACCGTTGTTGTCTCCAATTTCTTGTTATTATATATGTTGTTGGGTTGATTTTTGAGGTCTTAAATCTGGCCGGAGTTTGTTAACTCTGGTGACCTTGGTTTGGTTTTAGTTTCGGGATTTTGCCTATTTTGGCTATTTATTTGACTGATTTTACATGATTCTCTGGTTTTATATCTGGCCGGAGTTCTTAAAAAAACTCCGGCGACCTTCGGATGGATCTGTTATTGACTTTGTTTCGGCTGATATTTTCTTATCTGGCCAGAGTTCGATGTTTCATTTTTGTATCTGTATTGTTCTGGTTATTTGCGTCTTTTTTAGCAAATCGGATAGTGTTTCCACTGGAGCAAACTCATGCAAATCACGTATTCTTTGTTGTTTCTTGTTCGTCGGATTCCTCAATTTTTGTTGTTAAATCTGCTCCTTTGTGTTCCGTCGGAGCTCCATTTCCGCCGAACCATATCGGTAATTGCTTTACTATTTTTACTGTTTCGAACTGATTTTGGACAGTTTTGCCCCTCCTTGTTATCTTTATTAAACTGATCGGAACAAATTTTCTTATTTCCAAGAGAACAGATGCTATACTGTTGGATATTTTTACTGATTTAGAACAAATACTACACTATTGCTTAACTGATTTTGAACAGATACTACACTTGATTGGCCAATGAAAAAGTTATCCGTCGATTTTTGAGGCCTCCACAGTTGCAAAGACGGAAAATAAAATAAATGAAGCTTTCTGGGCAATGATGATTTCTTCCACTTGCACCGGATAACCAACATGCGCTGGCAGGACGAATTTTCACAGCCGGACCCGTTTAGAATGTCCCACTTTATTTTTTATATATCTGAGCCCTCCGTGTTTAAAACTATTATCGTTTTGGCGCGGATCTGAAGGTTTTATTTATTTTATTGTTTCTAACAATATTGATCGATGAAGGAATCTCCGTCTGATTTCCAAGGCCTCCCTGTATAAAGACGGATTTATTTTTGGCTTTACTTATTAATTCCTGTCATTGCTTTAAAATTATTTATTCTTTTACTAACACTTTTACTAAGTGTTTATGCAGGTATCCGGAGATCATCTTGTGCAGAAGGCCTAAAAAGGCTAAAAGATGTCCCGGAGTTTTATCTTATGTCGCGTTTAATTTTAGTTTTATTATTCTGTATTGCATTTTATTTTAATTGTAAATTATGTAAAAATGCTTAGAATAGGTAGAATAAAAGCCAATATATAATTAACCTAGGTTTGAACGGATAACCGCAAGTTAGCGGATCTTAAAGGATGCCTAACCTCTTCCCTTTAGGATAATAAAGAACCCTGATCCAGAATCTCATTAATTTCGCAGACCATAAATGGAGATTAATTGCAGTATTTTTATTGTAATAAATCAAGTGTCCTAATTCACTTAAATAATTAGGTGGCGACTCCTCAAAATCAGCATTATTGCTCCATCCAGGGAACCGCGCCAAAGAGCAAGGTTGCGGATACCGTTCAGACCCCGATGTCAAAAACGGGCGCGACAGATGCAGATTTCTTTTGTACAGGTTCATGCATCGGAGTATTAGAACACTTAGTTTTGTAGTGACCTAGACACCACCACATCTACTACACTTGTTCTGCTTTTTTGCCCTCTTCACTTGTTGTCTTTCTTGATCTTCCCCAGCTTCCTTTGTCCTCTTCTTTTTGCTAGGCCTACCAGCCATTTTCCTGTAGGGAGGAGGCAAAGGCCTTGGGTATGGTGTATGTTACACCCCGTAATTCCAGGACATGTATATAAGAACATACGTAAGAAATCGGGGCGTTAAGATTTGAGACTTGTAGAATTTATCGAAATTATGGAAATGTCGGAAAATGAAATATTACGACGAATGGGAGGGTGACACGTGTCCTTGGATGGTCTTGCTCGAATTAGACCAAGGGTAGAATGGTCAAATGACCAAGGCAAAGATGATCAAGTCTTGAAAGCCCAAAGCTTGATATAATTGACTAAGTCAATGAGCCCACTTGACTAAAGATATTTAAATCTCCTTCATCCAAACCCAACAAGTGTTTTAATCTTGACCCTTCATTTTGTTATATAGTCATACTAGTAGCAAGACTTGTCTCAACACTTAGAGAAATTTTCAAGAAACTTGTTCTTGTTCTCGAGAGCTCTCGGGTTAGGGCTTCCATTGGAGAGAAAAAAATTTCGTTTGTGGTTTGTAATTCACAATACATCAACCCAAGGTTCCTAGGGGTATTGTAAGGATATCTCAATAGAAAGATCCCGGAAAAGCTATATTTTTACATTAGTCGCAAGGTGAAAACCTAAGTTGTTTTCATAGTTTTGATTGAAAATTGAAGGAAAGTTGTTTGTGAACTTCTAAGGGCTTCAAGTGGCGGATTGGAGTGTGAAGGAAAGGAGCTAAGTTGCTAAGGAGCGACTTTGAATCTTGAAGTTGGATTAAGGCTTGTCAAGGTAACAATCTTGTCCTCTTAGTGATTAAAGATTACATGTTGTTGTAATTATATATATATAAACAATCTTGAGGTGTATATAATGGAGATTGAAATGTTATGAAATATTTGGAAGAAAATCCCAAAGTTACATGTTTAGCCTTTGAGAACGAAATTCAATTTGGTTATTAGTTTAGTCGTTGCATGTTATATAAAGAAGGAATTGTAGTTGTTGTTATCGATTGTGGCTATATAACATGTTAGACTAAACAACTTGGATTAAAAAAGAATTGGAAAAGACTTTGTGTTGTTGTACATTGTTAGCCGAGAATGACATTGAAATATTGGACTATTTTGATATCAATTGTGGGGCAGAATTTTACACGTCCTGTTAGGCGTGTAATCCCCTTTTGTTAGCTACATTGTTGAGCCTTAAATGTGGCATGTTTGGTTATTGAATTCGGGCCTTGAAAAAGGTGGAAAAGTACGTAGAAACAAAGGAAGTGCTGTCCGATTTTCCGTAGAATAAGTGACTTTACACTTAGAATATTCTACGTTTGAAACTAAAAGTTGATAGACGTATTATGGTCATTATAGGTTGACATACTACGTACGACATATTGGACTTAGCAAGTGGATTGAACCGACGATGTATGTAGAACTTTCTCTATCTTTTGAGCATGAGTTTTACAAATATATAGTACGGTGGACGTACGAGTTTTAAAGGAATTTGGTTTCATTTTGATATCATTGCCTTAATCTAAGAATGCCTAAGTTTGGTTGAGTTAGAGAATTAACTCACTTGTCTTTAAGAGATGAAACTGCCTTAATTGTCTAAAACATAAAGAGTTATAACGGCTTTATGGGAAGTTAGTTATAACGGCTTTATGAAAAGTTAAGAGATTGGTCTACTTAATTTATAGGCATGTGTTGCCTAGGTTGTGAAAGTAAAAGTGCTTGATGTTCTTAAAAGCTTGGGTTTGAATTTCTAAAGGTATAGTACTTGGGGTTAAATTCCCGGATTTGACATGACATACTTGTGCCTTGAGTCTTATAAAATGATAGGTGATTTATATTAAATCTAATGAGAGTCCTAAATGATTTTAGGTTGCGTGTGTTGCTCTCAATAGATATTCGGGCAAGTATTATATTTTCATATCACCGCGTCCCTCACTTGAGGGCCGACAATCATGATGTTATGTTACAGGTTAAATTCCCTTGATATTGTTTTAGTCCGTGGATTAGCTCTCCACGATGCGGGTATTTAGCTATACTCATTGCGGTTCCACGTGACCTATACAGGTTAAATTCCCATGACTAATTCGTGGGCTAGCTCTCCACGATGCGGGTATTTACATATACTCATTGCGGGTCCACGTGACATATGCGGGTTCGATTCCCATGTTGGTTAAATTCCCATGAATAAGATTACAAATGGTATTACGGGCGGGTAGCCCTGTAATGATCATAACCTTCCTACTTTTAAACGGTAAAAGATACTCTCATTTGTCTCATTGTTAGTAAGGCACATTATACTGTTAATTTGATTATCATAATGTCTCCAGCTTTATTTTAGACTTATGATGTAAATTTCAGTATTTTCAGTTTTACATACTTGACACATATTTTGTACTGACCCCCTTTTCATCGGGGGCTGCGTTAAATCTGTAGAGGTAGCGAGTTGTGGATCCTCACTTAGGATCACCGATCGGTTGTCGTAAGGCTCCATTTCTCGGAGGCTTGTCTTTTAGTACAGTTTCCACGATGTTGTAGATTTATGTACATTGAGGTATGGCGAAGTCTGTCCATCACACGGTTGTTATGTAAATTCTTAGAGGTCTGTAGTCATATCTTGTGGATTGGGTTGTAAGAAGAAAGAGGTAACTGCTTTTGGGCTTATGTATATATTTTTTTGGAAGGTGGCCTTATCGGCTAACCTGTTGATATTTCATGACTAGTAATTGTTGAGTTGTATGTATGATCCGCTACTATTCTCTGATGTATACCTGTGAGGGATGACCAGGTAGGGCACCAGTCGCGGGCCTGGGGTCGAGTCGTGACAAAAGTGGTATCAGAGCAGTTAGTCCTCGGAAAGTGTTTACAGACCGTGTCTAGTAGAGTCTTGATTATCGGTGTGTTGTGTACCACATCTATAATCAGGAGGCTGCAGGACATTTATGATTGGTTTCCATTCTTCTCTCTCTGAGATCGTGCAGTAGAGCTGTCTTATTAGGTTGAATCCTCTCTGACCTATTCTTATGTATCAGTTATGCCTCCACGGAAGGCGACCAGGGCCCAGAAGGGCAAGGCAGCAGCAGGAGATGCTAGTGGTACGCAGAGGGTTACTAGGACTCAGGCCCAGACTATGCCTGAGGTTGTGGGCCGGTCGGCGAGTTCAGCCACGCCGGCAGTATTAGAGGAGCCGAGAGCGGCCGTAGCTCCAGAGGTTCCGATACCTGAGCCTCTAGTTCCGTAGCCAGGGGCAGAGTATAGAGATTATGGAGAGCAGATCAGGTTATTGACTAGCATAGTGGCAGGACAGCGTCGACATGAGCAGGTAGCTAACCCTAGAGTCGACAGTTTGAGGATTCGGGATTTTCTAGGTTGTAATCCACCCGAGTTCTATGGTTTGAGATCTGAGGATGATCCTCAGGAGTTCATTCGGCAGGTACATCGTACTATGCATGTGCTTAGGGCCTCGAAAACAGAGTCAGTTGTGCTAGCTTCTTACCGGTTATGCGATATTGCGTTGAACTGGTTTGAGTTATGGGAGCTGTCTAGATGTGTGAGTGCTCTTCCAGCTGTTTGGGATGAGTTCACAAAGGCCTTCCTTGATCACTTTTGCCTCCTGAGATGAGGAGAACCCGCGTGGATAGTTTCTTGACATTGAGACAGAATAGGAGGACTATCAGAGAGTACAACCTGGAGTTTGACTCATTGGCCAAGTATGCGCTCATGATTGTGGCTGACATGACGGACAGAGTTCACCGCTATATGATGGGGCTAGACCGTTATATGGTTACTGCATGTCTGGGAGTGGCCCTTCAGCCAGGTATGGATATTGCCAGGATGCAGGCTTATACATAAGGGATTGAGGACAGAGAGAGAGAGAGAGGACCAGCCAGACCCAGTCCAGCCCAAGAGGGCTAGGACGACATGGTTTCAGGGTAACTTTCGAGGCGGACAGCCTCAGCAACAGGCTAGGTCTACATTTCAGCCCGGCCGAGTGCTCCTTCCGGTTTTTACGGCGGGTCCGATCAGGGTTATTCGGGAGCAAGTTAGGGCTCCAGGGCAGTAGGTTCGCAGAGGTTCAGAGGTACTAGCCGAACGAGGCCACCCCTACCTCGGTGTGCCCGATGTGGGAGGTCCCATGTTGGGAAGTGTCATGCTACTTCGAGATCCTATTTTTCATGCGGCAGTCAAGACCATATGATGAGGGAGTGTCCGTACAAGGGGGGCACGGGTAGTATGATTCAGCCTATAGGGTCAGTTGCCGGGTCTTCTTCTTCTGTGGTTATGCGTCTCGGAGGGCAGGCCGCGACAGAGGTCGTGGTGGAGGTCCTAGTTCTAGCGGTCCACAGAACCGCATATATTTCGTAGCCAGCCGGCAGGATCAAGAGGCTTCCCCGGATGTCGTCACAGGTACATTATTGATTTCATGCTGTGACGTTTATGTTTTGATAGATCCAGGTTCTATTTTGTCCTATGTGTCCCCTCTTATTGCTGGTAGAATGGGAATAGAGCCGGTGTCGATAGAGCCTTTTGAGGTAGCTACGCCAGTGGGTGATTCGGTGTTAGCTGAGCGGGTGTACAAAGATTTCTCGGTGTTCATATACAGTCGTCAGACCCTAGAAGACTTGATAGAGTTGGAGATGACAGATGTTGACGTCATTATGGGTATGGACTGGTTGGATTCTTGTTATGCCAACGTTATTGTAGAGCGAGTTGGTCCGATTCGATTTCCGGTGGCCGTTATTGAGTGGAAGGGCAATACGGCGTCGTAGAAGTAGGTTTATTTTTACCTCAAGGCTAGGAAGATGGTGCGAGAAAGGGTACATCTATCATCCGCATGCGGGTCGATACTGGTGAGTGCGATTCTTGATCGATTCGGTGGTTAGAGAGTTTCCGGATGTATTCCCAGATGATCTCCCAGGTATTCCTCCAGAGAGGGAGATTGAGTTTTGTATTGATATGTTGCCAGACACTCGGCCTATATCTATTCCGCCGTACCAGATGACATCTGCTGAGTTGAGGGAGTTGAAGGACCATCTGAAAGATTTGCTGGAAAAAGGCTTTATTAGGCCTAGTATTTCTCCCTGGGGAGCACGATTTTGTTTGTTAAAAAGAAGGATGGGACGCTGCGTATATGTGTTGACTACAGGCATCTGAATAAGGTAACCATCAAGAATAGATACCCCCTCCCCAGGATTGATGATTTGTTTGACCAGTTGCAGGGTGCGAGGTGTTTCTCCAAGATAGACCTGCGGTCCGGTTATCATCAGGTGCGAGTTAGAGAGGCAGATATCCCGAAGACTGCATTCAGGACCCGGTATGGGCATTATGAGTTCAGGTGATGTCTTTCGGTTTGACTAACGCTCAGCGGTATTTATGGATTTGATGAGCGTGTTCAAGCCATTTTGGATACGTTTGTTATAGTATTCATTGATGACATCTGGTTTATTCTCGCCTGCAAGCGAGCATGCATCACTCGGCGAGGCGGTACTTGGGGTGCTCGGGTGACAATTATGCGCCAAGTTCTCCAATTGTGAGTTTTGGTTGGCCTCGATGGCATTCTTGGGAGCACATTATCTGGCGGTGTTCGAGTTGATACGGCAAAGATTGGCGGTCAAGACTTGGCGAGACCTACTTGCCGGAGTGCGCGCTTCTTGGCTGGCGGGTTATTATCGTAGGTTTGTGGAGCAATTCGCTTCGATATCAACACCATTGGCTAGGCTGACTCAGAAAGCGGCTAAGTTCCAGTGGACAGAAGCTTGTGAGAAAGGCTTCCAGTTACTGAAGGAAAAGTTGACGACAACTCCAGTTCTTACTCTTCCCGAGGGATTAGAGGGCTATGTGATTTATTGTGACTCCTCAGGTATCGGGCTAGGGTGCGTATTGATGCAGCACGAGAAGGTTATAGCCTATGCTTTCCGGCAGCTACGGAAGCATGAGAGGAATTACCCTACTCACGACTTAGAGTTGACCGCAGTTATTCATGCCCTGAAGATTTGGAGACATTATTAATACGGGATTCATGTGGATATTTATACGGACCACAAGGGCCTCCAGTACATCTTCAGGCAGAGGGAACTGAACTTGCGGCAGAGACGGTGGTTAGAGTTGCTGAAGGATTATGATGTTGATATTCTATACCATCCGGGAAAAGCCAACGTGGTTGCAGATGCTTTGAGTCGTAGATCTATGGGGAGTCTGTCAGAGGTGTAGCCAGATAAACAGGACATGGTCCGTCAGATCCATCAGCTAGCTGATCAATGTATTTTATATACACTTTTTGAGTCGTTTTTAGTGAGTCTTTTGTCCCTTTTTGTACAAATACGTGTCGTCTTAGGATATATTTTCTTTCTTTTGAGTCAAATTGGTTAAAATGACTCTTTGGCGGAAAAGGAGCGAAAAGAGGGCAAAAATGGAGGTTCCAGAGCTTGAAATGCGAGAAAGCGGTAAACCAGGAACGGACACGGGTCAACGTCGCGGCGCCTCCAGCCAGCAGGGCCAGGCTCCCCGACACCCAATCTTCAGAGGCTTGCAGAAGTTCCAGCGCCGCGACGCCTCGAACGATGAAGTCTGGCGCGCGGCTAATCATCGAAGTCTGAGAACTTCCATGCGCGCTGATGCGAGCAGCGCCGACGCGGGAAAAGTCAGGGTTTTGAACGAATTATGGGCCAGGCCTGAAGGAAAACCTTAATGTCGGGTTGGAGGCTATAAAAAGAGAACCATAGGCAGTTTTTAAGGGTTCCCTTCTTACCAAACCACAACACATTCTTGGAGTTCAAGATTGGAGACCATTCTTTAGTAATTTTCTTTTCTTTCTTTGCTTTATTTCAGTTTTATGTTGGATATTGAATTAGTTCTTGTCATGTCTATGGCTAGGAACTAATTCTAATATAGGGCTTTTCATGTCAATTCACTTGAACCTTATTTTATAAATTAATGCATGTTTATGGTTGTTCTTCTTATTGTTGAGATTTATCCAATAGATGATTTGATTGCTTGGTAATTACTTGATCATTAATTATCATTATTTATATGATTTCTAACCGAAATCCGAAAGGGGAGGTTGTGACTATGCTGTAGTTGGGTAGACATAGGTCGAATTGGGGATGAAAATACCTCAATTACTTGTGTAACATTAATATGGTTTTTATTCTTAATCCTCCTATAGAGTCATCCTTATCACCGAAAGGTAGAAAGGAACGCTACTGGGGTTGAATGTTTATATAACCTTAACAGGAGTATAAAACGAATTAGTAAACCCGCTATCTCCAAAAGAAGAAGAACCATAGTTAATTGCATTAATAAGTAATATAAGTGGATAGTTGAGGAGACTTGGAAGCCCTATTTCCATCATCATTGAAGTAAACACATAGTTAATTAGTCTTTATAATTGTTAGTTATAATCAACAACTCAAATATCGGACACCAAATAGATAACAAAGAATAGAAGTTGGTACTTGAACACTAATCCCTGAGGACGATAACTCGGTCTTCAAAGACTATATTACTTGAGTCGACAACGTGCACTTGCGTTAAAGTGTGTGCATTAAATCGCGCATCAAGTTTTTGGCGCCGTTGCCGGGGATTGGCGTAGTTCAATATCAATTTTATCTATTCTTAATTTCTAATTTGGTTTTTAATTTTTTTAAATTTTTATTTTCTTTTATTACATTTTTTTTGTGAGAATCAGTTGCCGTGATCCGTTTGTCTGTTTTTGATCTGTTTCAGGAACTCAGTTTATGCGAAGGAGAAGAGGAGCAGACACTCTTGTTCCCTTCAATCCAGAAATTGAGAAAACCTGTAAACAGAACAGAAGGAACCAACGGATTTCAGCTGTAAAAGAGATGGAAGGCGCACAAAACAATAACGAGATGAATGAGGGGTTAGGTGATCATCATCCTAACATGATAATGCCTCAGAGAATACCAATGGATGTAGAGGAGAGAGTTCAAGTCCAAGCGGAGAGAAGCTTGGGACATTACGTGCTGCCGAGGGTGAACGGAGCACAAACTTATATTAGGCTCCCAGCAATTGGAGCAAATAATTTCGAGATCAAACCGATGATTCAAAGTATGGTGCAGAACACGGTGCAGTTTGGAGGATTGCCATCAGAGGATCCTCACATGCACATAGCTAATTTCTTGGAGCTGTGTGCAACATTCTGATATAACGGTGTTACTGATGACACTGTCAGATTGAGGCTCTTTCCCTTCTCACTCAGGGATAGAGCGAAAGTGTGGTTGAATTCTTTGCCAGCAGTTCAATATTTACATGGCAAGAGCTGGCACATAAATTTTTGGCAAAATTCTTCCCACCCTGCAAAGCAGCGAAGTTGAGAGGGGAGTTGAATAATTTCTATCAAGCAGATGGAGAGTCATTATACGAAGCTTGGGAAAGATTCAAGGACTTGCAGAGTAAGTGTCCACACCACAGTATTGAGTTGTGGAACTTGGTCCACATCTTCTATAATGGGCTGAGCGGAACAACCAGAACAATTATTGATGCAGCAGCAGGTGGGACCTTTATGAGGAAAACAACCCATGAAGCTCACGACTTATTGGAAGACATGACCACCAATAACCATGTCACAGAAGATAGACAAATGAGTGGAAGAAGAACAGTGGGAGTTCATGAGATAGATGCCATCATTGCCCTGAATGCCCAAGTTTCCCTTTTGACCAAGCAGCTGCAACAACATACAGTATCTGTGAATGCAGTACAAATGCCAAAGAGCTGTGAAATGTGTGGTGGTCCACATACATTCGACAGATGCCCATCAGCTGATCCTAATAATATGCCAATCGAGCAAGCAGAGTGCCAAGATGTAGGCAACTATCAGAGGCCCCAGAACAACCCATACTCCAACACATACAATCCAGTGTGGAGGAATCACCCAAATTTTTCATGGAGAGGAAGCGGGGCGCACAATCGATTCGAGGCGATTAAAACCGGCCGACCATTCACCCAGGCCTCATCTTCTCAACAATTCAATGGCCCTGCCCAACCAGAAAATCCAGACGAGCTGAGAGCAGCTTTGTTGACACTCACCAACTCTCAAACCCAGTTCATGGCAGAAACTAGATCTTCGCTCAGGAACTTGGAAACACAAGTGGGTCAACTAGCAAAGCTATCGAACAACAGGCCACAGGGTACACTGCCAAGCAACACAAAGATAAACCCTAGAGAACAATGCGAGCGATGCATTGAGAAGTGGTAAACAGTTGGAGCAGCATACACCTCAGCCGGTAGTTGAACAAAGGGTAGAAATAGAGAAAGAGAAGGTGGTTGAAGCTCGCCCAGTAGTAGAGAAAGCTCCAGAGGAGGAGTATACTGAGAAGATTCCGTTCCCACAAAGATTGCAGAGGAAGGTAGTTGATAAGCAATTCTCCAAGTTTTTGGAGACGTTCAGAAAGTTACATATCAACATACCCTTCATCGAAGCGTTGGAGCAAATGCCTTCTTATTTCAAATTCATGAAGGAAATTTTAGGGAAGAAGAAGAAACTAGTAGAGTATGAGATGGTGGCACTGGCTGAGGAGTGCAGTGCTATCCTGCAGAAGAAGTTGCCCCCTAAACTAAAAGACCCAGGGAGCTTTACATTGCCTTGCACAATTGGCAAGGTGACATGCAACAGGGCCCTTTGTGATTTAGGGGCAAGTATAAATTTTATGCCTTTGTCAGTATTTAAACGATTGGAGTTAGGTGAGGCAAAACCAACCATGGTGAGCCTGCAACTAGCCGATAGAACAGTGGTGCACCCAAGGGGGAAGATTGAGGATGTGCTTGTTAAAGTAGGAAAATTCTTTTTTCCTGCGGACTTCCTCATTCTCGACATGGAGGAGGATGCAGAGATCCCCATCATATTGGGAGGTCGTTCTTAGCAATGCGAGGAGCCACGATTGATGTCGAAAAGGGAGAGCTGACGCTAAGGGTAGAGAGCGAAGAAATGGTGTTTAAAGTGTTTAAACACGTTATTGAGCCACCGGTCATGAGCAGGTGCTTTGCAATCAGCACCAGCAGAACCTCCTGTGAACCAGTGCAAGCAAATCCAATGGAGATAAGCCCACAAAAGCAGGTACGTGATGCCGAACCTCCGCCAAAGCAGGTATGTGTTCCTGAACCTTCGCTTGAAAATAAATATAAGAAGAAGAATCGAAGAAGAAAAAGGCGAATGTTAAAAAAAATGGATTGGTTGTGGGGTTAATCTACCCCACACCTCTTGAGTTAAGGAAGTTGCGTCCGGCTAAAAGACGTTAAAGACAGCGCTACTTGGGAGGCAACCCAGAGTATTTTAAATTGTTTATCTGAATGTAGTTAGTTTTACTAAGAACAGTCTCACGGAGGTAGTGTTTGTGTTGTGTTAACAGGTGCAGGCCAACAAATTTGGAGGAAAAAGCGAAGAATAGCGAGGATTTCGGAAAAAGCGGGTTAGCACCGGCGCCGAAGCAGTGGCGGCGCCAAAAGAGCAGAAAGGCGTTGAAGTTTAAGCGCAGCTGGTATTGCGCCAAAAATCCAGAAAAAATGCCAAGTCTAGCGCGCGAAATTCGAAGAAGTGCGATAAATTGGTGGCGCAGTGGCGCTGAAGTGCATGGCGGCGGAAACCCATAAACTAAATAGCCCAGAACCCGATTTTTCCCCAAATTCCAAATAGAAACCTAACCCTTCCTCTCCACAAAAACCCACGAAAATCAACACCTTACCTAAACATCTTCCATAAACCAAACCAAAATACAACCAAATCTCTTAAATTCCCTAAACCCTTAACCATCTCAACCAACAAAACTTCATCCCATAACCTCAAATCACCATTAGAAGCAAGAAAACCTTGAAGAACACCGTAAAAAGGTAATTTTTTTCTTTTCTTGAAAGCTTTACTGTAGTCAAAGGAGGTAGTAGATTGGAGGAGTGTTGTATTGTTGAAGTTGTTGGGGTGTTGAAAAATTGGTTGTGAAATTTTGAGGAAGAGTATACAAGGAGGGTGTGAGTGTTGTGTAGAAGCTTCTTAAGTAAAGTTTGGGGGTGATAGGTGTTGTAGCTGCTAGTGTTGGGTGATAGTGTTGGGTAACTTTGTGATACTAAGGAAACGCTGCAAAAATTGATCTAAACATGTCTGTCAGAAAGAGAAGAGCCTCCACATCCACCTCAGCCCCTCAATATGATGATACTAGGTTTGTTAGCCAACGAGCTCATGAAAGATACAAAAATCTTAGTACTAGGCCCTTAATCCCTGAAAGAGGAATGAATTATCAAAGGAATTCACTTGGGGAGGAGGATGTCTATGAGCCCATTCGGGCGATGATTGAGATGATGGGGTGGAAAAGATTTGTAAACCCGGGAAAGATAGCACCAATGAACACAGTGATGGTGCGTGAATTTTATGCTAATCTTCCGGAGAAGGTGGACAATGGATGCTTTGTGAGAGGAAAATATGTGCATATGACGGCAGAAGAGGTCAATGCGTTATTGGAAACATTTGATATTGAAGAAAGAGGTGATGACCGAAACTACTTCAGAACATGGTCTAGAAGCACCAACAACATCGGAATGAATACCGGTCACGAGCGAGTGAGCTACCACGAGCCTGCATTTGATATTGCCAGAAATGGGTCAAGAGGACTGAGCAGGTGTCAGTTCAACAAAGCAGCCAAGGGTTGGTTGTATTTCGTCAGTGCCCGCCTAATTCCATCAACGCACTTCACCAGAGTGCCAGAAGACATAATCAAATTGATATATGGAATTATGACGGGGAAGACGATTGATGTGGGGAAAAAGATAGTGCAAAATATTGAAGAGGCCAGCAGGTTGGTAACAACAGGTGGGTTGGGACATGGCTCACTGATTACAAGTTTATGCGCCATAAATGGGGTTCCAACCCTACCCACTGATACTTATGAGAGAAACCAACTGCCTGTGTCATATGAGATAGTGCACTCCTTCCTGCACCAATCCTCCAAAGCGGCAAGAAGAAGAGTACCAAGACCGCCAAGCGAAGCAGAGGCTGCCATGGATGAAGATGAGCCTGAAACAGAGGCTCACTATGAGGCAGGAAGCAGCCATCAGCCACACACAGAATCAGAACCTTCAATGTCCATGATGGAGCAGTTACTCCAGAATCAAATAAGGATGATGCAGAATTTCGACACGGTGATACAAGGACAACAAGAAATGAGGCAGCAAATTGACGAGCTGAGTTCCTTGTTCAACCAGTGGTCAATGCACTATCCACCGCCACCATTCTAAACTAAGTTTGTAAGTGTCTTGTTTCTTGTATTGTCTTTGAGTCTTGCACACATTGGGGACAATGTGTGATTTAAGTTTGGGGGGGGGGGGGTGTCTTATTTGGGTCTTATTGTTGTAGTATGTTTGAGTCGTTTTGATTTGTTTTGTGTATTTTTGAGTCATAATTTTTTTTCTTTTTGAGTCATAATTGTCTGTCAAAGATCATGCATGATGTAGTTACTAGAAACACCTAGTGAAGTAAGGTGGAATAATGTAATGGAATTAGAAACAATTATCTAAACACTTAGGTTAGATATGCCAAAAACTCATGAAATCTGTCTATTTGGGGTTTCTTGCTTGAATTGTGCATGTTAAATGATTAAAACCTATGTGTATGATTGTTTGCTATTTGAGGCGAAATAGTTAGGATATGCATGTTAGGGAGATTACTCAGGCGTTTCTTTGTTAGCCAATTCTTACCACTCTTTTCTATCCCTGACATTAAAAATATCCCTAGTCAGCCCCGTTGAGCCTAAGCATGAAACTTTTTCTTTGACACCCTATGCTCCCACACATGTGCCACAAGTAAAAATGTGAAATAGTTGGAATAGAATGTGTTAAAAAAGAGACAAAAATAATGAACAAGTTTGATGCACCCCAATAAAAAAGTAATAAGAAATAGGCAAAAACCTAAGTTTGAGGGTGCTTGTTATTATAATACACGTCACTCTCCCAAAACAAAAGAGGGGAAAGATAGATTTGAAGTGAAGAAAAGAAATCAAAAGAAAAGGGAAACATTGAAAAGCTAAAGAGCTTATGGTACACAAAATGAGCCTAAATGCCTATTTTTACCTACCCATGCCTAAGCCTACATTACAACCCTGAAAAGTCCTGAAGATCTCTTATATGCACATCCATGATTAGTGGAGAATAACAAGTAAAAATGCCATAGAATTTTTGAAATTGACATGCATAATTCAGTATTCTTACTTCCATTAAGTATGATTAAAACGAGTTTGCGAAATATCTAGCTTAATGTGTTTAGAATGCAAAAAAATCATGCTGTATGTTCCTGCATATTATTCTGTTAACCTTCATGTTTTTCTAAGTAACACCAATGCAGCTAAGTGATCAATGTCATTGAGTCTTTCTATTTTCTTTTTCTTTGAGTCTTTATTTCTTTCTTTTGATCTTTGCTCGAGGGCGAGCAAAGGTTAAGTTTGGGGGTATTTGATCAGTGTATTTTATATACACTTTTTGAGTCGTTTTTAGTGAGTCTTTTGTCCCTTTTTGTACAAATACGTGTCGTCTTAGGATAGATTTTCTTTCTTTTGAGTCAAATTGGTTAAAATGGCTCTTTGGCGGAAAAGGAGCGAAAAGAGGGCAAAAATGGAGGTTCCAGAGCTTGAAATGCGAGAAAGCGACAAACCAGGCACAGACAGTCGTACACGGCCTCCAGCCAGCGGGCTGAGCGCCCGGCGCCCAATCTTCAGAGGCTTGCAGAAGTTCCAGCGCCGCGATGCCTCAGATAGCGAAGTCTGTGCGCGCGCTAATCATCGAAGTCTGCAGAACTTCCGGCGCCGCGACGCCGACGCGGGAAAAGTCAGGGTTTTGAACGAATTATGGGCCAGGCCTGAAGGAAAACCTTAATGTCGGTTTGGAGGCTATAAAAAGAGAACCCTAGACAGTTTTTAAGGGTTCCCTTCTTGCCAATTCACAACACATTCTTGGAGTTCAAGATTGGAGACCATTCTTTAGTAATTTTCTTTTCTTTCTTTGCTTTATTTCAGTTTTATGTTGGATATTGAATTAGTTCTTGTCATGTCTATGGCTAGGAACTAATTCTAATATTTATTTTATGAATTAATGCATGTTTATGGTTGTTCTTCTTATTGTTGAGATTTATCCAATAGATGATTTGATTGCTTGGTAATTACTTGATCATTAATTATCATTATATATATGATTTCTAACCGAAATCCGAAAGGGGAGGTTGTGACTATGATGTAGTTGGGTAGACATAGGTCGAATTGGGGATGAAAATACCTCAATTACTTGTGTAACGTTAATAGGGTTTTTGTTCTTAATCCTCCTATAGAGTCATCCTTATCACCGAAAGGTAGAAAGGAGCGCTACTGGGGTTGAGTGTTTATATAACCTTAACAAGAGTATAAAACGAATTAGTAAACCCGCTATCTCCAAAAGAAGAAGAACCATAGTTAATTGCATTAATAAGTAATATAAGTGGATAGTTGAGGAGACTTGGAAGCCCTATTTCCATCATCACTGAAGTAAACACATAGTTAATTAGTCTTTATAATTGTTAGTTATAATCAACAACTCAAATATCGGTCACCAAATAGATAACAAAGAATAGAAGTCGGTACTTGAACACTAATCCCTGAGGACGATAACTCGGTCTTCAAAGACTATATTACTTGAGTCGACAACGTGCACTTGCGTTAAAATATGTGCATTAAATTGCGCATCACTAGCGAGCCTTGGGGGTTCGGTTGGTCGATACCGATGATAGTGGGGTACGGGTCCGAGAGGTTTCCGAGTCTTCCATCGTTGAGGAGGTGAAGAAGCGACATTATGAGGATCCAGTTTTGATACGGTATCGAGATACGGCTCTTCGAGAGGAGAAGAGTTTATTTGAGGTATCACCTGATGGGGTGCTAAGGTACGAGGGCAGATTGTGTGTTCCCGATGTTGCAGGACTTCGTCAGAAGATTATGGGGGAGGCACACAGTGCTCATTACTCTATTCATTCGGGGTCGACTAAGATGTACCATGACCTCAGATGTATGTATTAGTGGGATGGCCTGAAGAGGGACGTAGCAGAGTTTGTTGCTCAGTGTCCGAATTGTCAGCAAGTCAAGGTTGAGCACCAAAAGCCCGGTGGGCTATTGCAGGCGATTGATATTCCGACATGGAAGTGGGAGGTGATCAACATGTATTTTATTACAGGGTTACCTCGCACTCAGAGGAAGTGTGATTCCATCTGGGTTATTGTAGACAGGCTGACGAAATCAGCCTACTTTCTTCCAGTCAGGACTACGTATTCGGCTGAGGATTATGCTAGACTTTATATCAGGGAGATTGTGAGACTGCACGGAGTCCCTATATCTATCATATCAGACCGAAGAGCCCAGTTTACGGCTAACTTCTGGAGGTCTTTTCAGAAGGGGTTAGGGACACAAGTGAGTCTCAGTACCACGTTTTATCCTCAGACCGATGGACAAACAGATCGTACTATCCAGACACTTGAGGATATGCTACAGGCCTGTGTTATTGACTTCAGGGGTAGCTGGGAGGTTCATTTGCCTCTTGTTGAGTTTGCATATAACAACAACTACCATTCCAGTATTCAGATGGCGCCATATGAGGCTTTGTATGGGCGGAAGTGTAGGTCACCGATTGGTTGGTTCGACGTGGGCGATGTTCAGTTAGTTGGCACAGACTTGATTCAGCAGGCTATGGATAAGGTGAAGCTTATCCAGGAGAGACTGTTAGCAGCTCAGAGTCGACAAAAGTCTTATGCAGATAATCGACGTCGACACTTGGAGTTTCAGGTTGACGATTGGGTCTTCTTGAAGATATCACCCATGAAGGGGGTGATGAGGTTCGGAAAGAAGGGGAAACTTAGTCCAAGGTACATTGGGCCTTATCAGATCATCCGTAGAGTAGGCAAGGTTGTCTATGAGTTGGAACTGCCGTCCGACTTGGAGGCAGTACATCCGGTCTTCCATGTTTCTATGTTGCGGAAGTGTATCAGAGATCCATCGAGAGTTTTCCCAGCTAGTGATGTCTAGGTGACAGAGGGATTATCGTATGAGGAGAGTCCCATAGCGATACTCGATCGCCAGGTCAGGCGACTGCGGACCAATGATGTGGCTTCCGTCAAAGACTTGTGGCAGAATGATAATAGAGAGGAGATGAATTGGGAAGTAGAGGAGGACACGATGAATAAGTATCCTCACTTATTCCCTACACCTTCAGGTAATTCATTTCCCGTACTTGTTAGTTTTAATTGAAGTATTTGTTTAAGTGTTGTTATGTGGCCAGATGTGGCATAATTGGTATGTGGGGTTGTAAAAGGAGACTATGTCACTATCTATTAGATTGACTCTGAAAGAACATTCGGGGACGAATGTTTCTAAGGGGGAAATAATGTTACACCCCGTAATTCCAGGACATGTATATAAGAACGTACGTAAGAAATCAGGGCGTTAAGATTTGAGACTTGTAGAATTTATCGGAATTATGGAAATGTTGAGAAACGAAATATTAAGACGAATAGGAGGGTGACATGTGTCACCCCCCCTTGGATGGTCTTGCTCGAATTAGACCAAGGGGAGAATGGTCAAATGACCAATGCAAAGATGATGAAGTCTTGAAAGCCCAAAGCTTGATATAATTGACTAAGTCAATGAACCCACTTGACTAAAGATATTTAAATCTCCTTCATCCAAACCCAACAAGTGTTTTAATGTCGACCCTTCATTTTGTTATATAGTCACACTAGTAGCAAGACTTGTCTCAACACTTAGAGAAATTTTCAAGAAACTTGTTCTTGTTCTTGAGAGCTCTCGGGTTAGGGCTTCCATTGGAGAGAAAAAAAATCGTTTGTGGTTCGTAATTCACAATACTTCAACCCAAGGTTTCTAGGGGTATTGTAAGGATATCTCAATAGAAAGATCCCGAAAAAGCTACATTTTTACATTAGTCGCAAGGTGAAAATCTAAGTTGTTTTCATAGTTTTGATTGGAAATTGAAGGAAAGTTGTTTGTGAACTTCTAAGGGCTTCAAGTGGCGGATTGAAGTGTGAAGGAAAGGAGCTAAGTTGCTAAGGAACGACTTTGAATCTTGAAGTTGGATTAAGGCTTGTCAAGGTAACAATCTTGTCCTCTTAGTGATTAAAGATTACATATTGTTGTAATTATATATATATAAACAAGCTTGAGGTGTATATAATGGAGATTGAAATGTTATGAAATATTTGGAAGAAAATCCGAAAGTTACATGTTTAGCCTTTGAGATTGAAATTCAATTTGGTTATTAGTTTAGTCGTCGCATGTTATATAAAGAAGGAATTGTAGTTGTTGTTATCGATTGCGGCTATATAACATGTTAGACTAAACAACTTGGATTGAAAAAGAATTGGAAAAGACTTTGTGTTGTTGTACATTGTTAGCCGAGAATGACATTTAAATATTGAACTATTTTGATATCAATTATGGGGCAGAATTTTACACGTCCTGTTAGGCGTGTAATCCCCTTTTGTTAGCTACATTGTTGAGCCTTAAATGTGGCATGTTTGGTTATTGAATTCGGGCCTTGAAAAAGGTGGAAAAGTACGTAGAAACAAAGGAAGTGCTGTCCGATTTTCCGTAGAATAAGTGACTTTACACTTAGAATATTCTACGTTTGAAACTAGAAGTTGATAGACGTATTATGGTCATTATAGGTTGACATACTACGTACGGCATATTGGACTTAGCAAGTGGATTGAACCGACGAGGTATGTAGAACTTTCTTTATCTTTTGAGCATGAGTTTTACAAATATATAGTACGGTGGACGTACGAGTTTTAAAGGAATTCGGTTTCATTTTGATATCATTGCCTTAATCTAAGAATGCTTAAGTTTGGTTGAGTTAGAGAATTAACTCACTTGTCTTTAAGAGATGAAACTGCCTTAATTTTCTAAAACATAAAGAGTTATAACGACTTTATGAGAAGTTAGTTATAACGGCTTTATGGAAAGTTAAGAGATTGGTCTACTTAATTTATAGGCATGTGTTGCCTAGGTTGTGAAAGTAGAAGTGCTTGATGTTCTTAAAAGCTTGGGTTTGAATTTCTAAAGGTATAGTACTTGGGGTTAAATTCCCGGATTTGACATGACATACTAGTGCCTTGAGTCTTATAAAATGATAGGTGATTTATATTAAATCTAATGAGAGTCCTAAATGATTTTAGGTTGCGTGTGTTGCTCTCAATAGATATTCGGGCAAGTATTATATTTCCACATCACCGCGTCCCTCACTTGAGTATACTCATTGCGGGTCCACGTGACCTATGCGGGTTCAATTCCTATGCGGGTTAAATTCCCATGACTATTCCGTGGGCTAGCTCTCCACGATGTGGGTATTTACATATACTCATTGCGGATCCACGTGACCTATGCTGGTTCGATTCCCATGCGGGCTAAATTTCCATGAATAGGATTGCAAATGGTATTACGGGCGGGTAGCCCTGTAATGGTCATAACCTTCCTACTTTTAAATGGTAAAAGATACTCTCATTTGTCTAATTGTTAGTAAGGCACAATATACTGTTAATTTGATTATCATACATGTCTCCAGCTTTATTTTAGACTTATGATGTAAATTTCAGTATTTTCAGTTTTACATACTTGATACATATTTTATTCTGACCCCCTTTTCCTCGGGGGCTGCGTTCATGCCGCAGGTTGGGGTAAGCGCGTTGTGGATCCTCACTCTTAGGATCACCGATCAGTTGTCAGAAGGCTCCATTTCTCTGGAGGCTTGTCTTTTGGTACGTTTTTCCTGATGTTGTAGATTTATGTACATTCAGGGGTATGGCGGGGCCCTGTCCCGTCACAGTTGTTATGTAAATTCTTAGAGGCCCATAGTCATATCTTGTGGATTGAGTTGTAAGAAGAAAGAGGTAACTGCTTTTGGGCTTATGTATATATTTTTTTGGAAGGTGGCCTTATCGGCTAACCTGTTGATATTTCATGACTAGTAATTGTTGAGTTGTATGTATGTTCCGCTACTATTCTCTGATGTATACCTGTGAGGGATGCCAAGGTAGGGCACCAGTCGCGGGCCCGGGGTCGGGTCGTGATAGTGTAACATCCCATTGGCTCTGACCTGACATTGCTTTGAACGCATGTACATAAGCCTTTTTATAAGTATCCACATGGTAAGCAGGGTGTATGAAGTCTTCATAGTTCAACCTCCTCAATTGGATGCATGCTAGTGCATGCCAACAAGGAATTCCAATTAGATTCCATTTATAACATCCACAACTCTTTGTTTCCAAATCCACAACAAATGTGTTATTGTCATGATCAACCTCAAACTGTTGAAGGTCAACTTGATTAACCCTCATGTTAGTTACTTCCTCCAAACCCCTATTAACCATTTTCACCACTGATGGCATAATCAATCCATCAAATTTCTTTAACCCCTCTCTTTTTGCCAAAGTCCTTTGCATTATATACCTTCTAATTCATTCCATGAGTTGCAGAATTGGTTTTGTTCTTGCCTCTCTCACACATTATTGAAACATTCACAGCAGTTGTTTAAAAGCATGGCAGATTTGGATGAAGTACTGAAACCATGCCTTGACCTGTGGCATATGGGTATGTTTTCCAAGTAGTTGTAGGCATGAACATTTAAAGCCTTTATAGCTTCCATGTGTACCTTGAAATTATGTTGTCACAACATATAAAACAAAATTAGTTATTACTAGCCATTGTTATATAATTAACAATATGTAGCCACACAATCACATTCAACAGACACTTCATATTACCTTTGTTGAAGATCTTGCAGCCTTCCAGAAATGCTCCTTGTATATTACATCAGAAAATTTATTCTTGAAATTACTCCATATGTGTCTACAACTGAACCTTGTCTCTGCATTTGGCATGACTGTGTTAAAAGCATCAAGTAACCCCTGCAAGAAATAAGCCATACGAGTTATTATTTAAAATTATAAATCAAGTGTTCTTTCAACAACTAAGTAAATAAGAATAAAAAGTGGTCTGATGCAGAACTACATAATCTCATACCTTTTGTCTATCAGACATATAGGTCAAATCATCTTTCTCATGGAGCCACGTCACAGATGCAGCAACAGAATTAATGTCATTTTCAGCAACTCCAAGAACCAACTCCATGTTTCAGATGATTCTATCTCCACAACAGCCCATGTCATAGGGAAAATGTTGTTATTACCATCATTTCCCACAGCTGTCAAAAGAATACCAGGGTATGGGCCTTTCAAATGTGCCCCATCAACACCAATAATAGACCTATATCCACTCAGGAACCCTTCTTTGCAAGCTTGCAGACACACATACAACCTCTGAAATACAGGAGGTGGGTTTTATATCCCTGCAACCTTCACCACAACAATGCTACCAGGGTTGTATTTCCTAATAGCCTCTGCATAATCCCAAACTCTCTGGTACTCTAAGCTAGCATCCCCAAAGATCATTTTTAAAGCCCTTGATCTTGCATAATAAGCTTTGTGATACCCTATCTCAGCCTTAACTTCTCTACTTGCTCCCTTTATAAATGACTTAATCTTCATAGTTGGATCATCCTTCCAATCCTCTGTGTACCTCTCAGCTAGATATTGAGATGTAACCTTAGGATTCACATGTTGGTGATCACATATATGATATGGTCTAATGCTCTTGATTTGCCAAGTATCTCCAGTCTTTAATTTTTTACAATGTAGCTTAAATCTACACTTTCTACTTTGGTTGCAAGTGCACTTAAGAATCCTAGCCTTTTTCCAAGAGCAAGCACATCTATTAGAACAATATATAAACACCCTATTGTTGTTATTATACAAATAGTAATAGTTATACCCATTTTCAATAGTGTTGACACCCAATTTTGACCCTCTCGTTCAGTCATTAACTATAAAATTACACTAATTTTTTTTTAAAATAATTTTTAATAATTCTATTAATAATAAATACGTCAATAAATAATTTGGCAATGACGTCGTGTCAAATAGCATAATCACATTTATTAATACGCAAAGCAATTTCATAATTATTGTAGCGCCTAAAGTCATATTAAAATAATTTAATTTTAGCTTAAATAATGATAAATAATGCGCAATAAGTAAAAAATTTAAATAATAGCGTCGCATTTATAAAAACATTTAAACAATCCTTAAAAAATCATATCTGCATTTAGCATTTAAATAATTTAAGCTAAACCCCATTCAATTTTAATTTTTAACATCGCGAAATACACATTCTAACGGCATCGCATTATAAAATATTAAGCACTAATTAAATAGCACGTCCGTCTTCATTTTTTATAATAATTTAAACTCAAACTTAGACTAATAAAGCACCTAAAGTCATATTAAAATTATTTAATAATAAACCCCACATATTTACCACTAATTAAAATTTAACACCTAAAACTAACAGTTAAAAACTAATAACACACTTAAAAAATATACCTAAGTTAAATAACTAACAAGCCCAAACCTGTTAACATCGGCCCACCCCCTTTATTTACTACCTGCGGCCCAATAACCCCTAAAGTCCCTCAACCCTTATACCCGCGGCCCAAACCCTTTCTATATTCAGATTTCAGCCCCATTCTCGTTCTCTCCCAAACCCACCTAAATATCCTTAACCTAAACCTAGAAACCAGCAGCTGCCGATACCCCTTTAATCAAAACAAAACTTACCAAAACGTACCATATATTTCCCCATTAATTGTGAATCAAAGCTTACAATCTTCTCACCCTTGTATATCAACCTTCCTTAACCGAATCATACACCCTAAAAGTAATTCTATCACCCTAATTAAACCTAGGTCCGAAATTAGGACAAATCTTAGGAAATCAATGCGAAAACTGCTATTTTTATGGTAAGAAATCAACGAAATTGGTTGGCAAAAATGAGTCTTTACAGAGGCTCCAAATCTCGGTATATCACGCCTAAATTTAAAACCCAGATTGAAGACTATATAAATGAGTTCAATTACACATAGAAGGCACGGAGAAATTTGGCAAAAGGCATCGAAAAATGGCGATTCAAGAGCAATAAATAAGCATTCTTAAAGCATAAACATCAGTTCTTTAAATCGCATCGTAATACTAAATCTTTCGAGTGGATCGATGACTTGATACGCTGTCTCGGTTCGCTGCTCGGAGAAGGTAAATTCATCACTTTCCCAATTTTATGTTGATTTACATTTCTTAGGATCTATATGATGTATGTTTGCTTGAGATATATGTCGGTATAATGTTGTTTTGTTATCTATGTGTGTTCGACTGATGTGAAGCGTTTTCGGTCGATTCATGAATGATATTTGCAAACTTTGTAATGGCTTACTTGTATTTCCGACATATATGAGAAACTTGTGAACACTTGCTTCTTCAGTTGTTTCCTATGTCCAGTTAGTATGAACATATGCAACATGTTTAATATCACTGAAATCTGTCCTAAATCGATCCTGAGATCAGATAACGAAAAATGCTAGTTGGATAGATAATCTGGAAATGTCATGTTATACATGTTTGAATGCCTAAAAGTTGTCTAGGATTTATTTTAAAGTTTACCTATGGTGAAAAGTGGTTTAAAACAGCAGCTAACTGATGTTTATCAAGAATAGGTGACATGTTTTGGTTTTAAGGCATCCTTACTGTTTTGAGGACTTAATGTTAACCCTCATACATTTGTTACACACCAACGATAATTTAATATATACCCTGCTTAAAAGATAGATATGTTACCCTATGCCAAGCTGAATGTGAAGTTGTGTGTGTCTTAATGTTGTGTTAGTCTCCCTGTCATTCTATTAGTTTTAAGTTGATGTAATGGTTAATCCAACTTCTTTAGACTGCTTTGGCATTATGTCGTAGATTTGGTGGTTCATGTGCATCTGTTTGGTGTCTTTTGCAGGGTTTAGATCTTATATGATTGTCCATGTTTAATCCCGATGAATCTAATCATCTGGGAACCTTGCACTGTACTAGGATTACCCAGCATAGCATTTCTAAAACAGAGGTCTGAAACATATCAGAATGTAATTAAGAATGTGTAAACTCCATTGTAGTTGATAAGTTAGTGGGGAACAACCCGACATTTGTTAAGTTGTTGGTATCGTATGCCGTTTCCTCTTAAAACATATATACTAATGTGGACCTGGGGCACAAAGGGGAGTCGTGTACTGTTTGTTGTGTGGCGTGTTCTAAGTTCAAATATAAGTATGGGCATCATCTATTTTGTTCTAAATACACACTAATATACTTGCCCAGTTTAGGTATACTAAATGTATATTTGGGCATATCCCTGCAATATTCACATCTGGGTATCCTACGTATGCCTACTGGGCCCAACCCATATTATATAATTTTTGTATTGCCTTTACATAGTCATATATATGCCTCTGTACTGCCTGTTGGGCCTGCGAGTTTATGTTTGGGATGAGCCTTTTATGCCTGCTTCTCATTTGTTTGTTAATATGCTGATACTTATAGTTAATTTATGCACACCCATGCTTGAACTGGACTGAGTATGTTTATATTTGATGCCCATCTATTTATCCTTATCTTTCCTTATCTTTTCTGTTATTTACATGAAACACATTGGAGTAAAATGAAGAGTCTCATTGCGAGACTCATCACGAGCCACACCGCATCTATGTACATCCGCATTCGCATTCCCGCCTCAGCACTCATAAGACAAAACAGGACAAGATGACGTCGTCATCCATCTTAACTCCTTTTACTCTCTTAATCTCCTTGCCTCATTCGTGTCTTTATTTTGTTATTTGTAATTTATTATCTAACTTTGTAATTAATAGGAGACATAGAATAATTAACCGTTGAATAAATAAATTGGGCGGGTAGTTTTAAAATCAGAAATGCACATATAATTACGTATTTTAGGCTTATCATGCACATTTAAACTTTTGCCTAACAATTTAATTTGCATATCTAATTGTGAAAATTTAGGCCTAGATTCCTCTCAATTACAAAATTAAGTATTTTATGCATCATGCCATACTTATGTTAAGTAAGTTAGCAAGTAAATATATGCATTTTTTTTATAAACAATATAAATGCATACCTTTAGACTTTACAAGTATTGTCATAGTATTAGCCTTATAAAATCTTTGATCAACATACCTTCTTTTATAAAACACTGGCAGTATTTTTTATTTAAAAAAAAAATGTATTTTCTCTAACATAATAATTAACCTAGGCTTGGCCGCACAACCGCAAGTTAGCGGATCTTAGAGGGTGCTTAACCCCTTCCTTCTAGATTAATAAAGAATCCTTACCCAGAATCTCACACAGTTTTGTAGACCATAAAAATGGAGTTAATGTTGACTTGACTTAGTTAACATTTAGGTGTCCCAATTCACCCAAATTAATTAGGTGGCGACTCCGCGAACCCTTTAGCACTTTAGCAGCCTTTTAGCACCTTAGCACCCTACTTAACACTTTTAGCATTTTAGCACATTTTTTAGCATTTGTTTTATTTCTAAGATCTTTCTAAGAAGGAGTGAAATGCCGCGGTCGAAAAAGGGCGTGACAGAAATGACGACTCTGCTGGGGAATTAGGTTCTTGACCATAATAGACTTAGGGTTATTATTTGACATTACTTTTGCACTTAATTTTCCTGTGTATTGTAAATTGCTTTTATTTGTCACTATTGTAATTGCTATTTGTTACTGCTTTCCTTAAACTGACATTCCGCTCATATTTCTTCCACTCTAAAAAATTCACACAATCACACACTACATGCGAGGTGCGCTTGGTGCATTAGCAAAATTCTTTCTTCAAAATCCAAATTTAGGAGAGTTGGTAATATACGTGGAGTGTCCGGTCTAACCGGTGGCCATGTAGCCTTCTCACTCGAGTTGTCCGCTCGGGAACCTTGCGTCTAGTGAGCCAAATCTTAGAAACTTAGGATAGAGCTATACCACCCCTTATTTTAAATCATGCATGCATTTACCCTAGGTGGGTCAATCATTGGCATTGACACCACAGTTAGGAATCCCACCCAATTGTCGAAGGGGTTTTCACGACCCAACGACCAACAACATATTATGTGTTACGTGATATTGACGGACGAATCCGAGCCTAACGTGACATGCTAGCATTGGGAAGTTTTGTATTTATTTTGGTTTTATGTATAGGATGAGCAGTATTCCAACAATCCCTGAAATCAGAATGGTGAGTGGTGTTCCAACTAAGCTAAAGATTTGGTGGGAGAATTTCGACGGCAGCAGCAAAATGACCATCAGAAGCAAATTAGGTTGTCTCACGGCTTTGTTTGACATCGCTCCAGATCAGCATATAGTTAGGGCCTTGATTCAGTTCTGAGATCTGGTTAGGGCAGTGTTCACATTTCAATACTTCGAACTCACCCCCACGTTGGAAGAAATCAACTACTTCACGAGCTTAGCTTACCAAGGCAGAGGACAAATCATCCCTTATAGTCAATCTGGAAAGAGATTCTTGCATTACATGGGCCTAAAGAACACAAAGGAACTCCGTTGTTTTGAAAATAATTGGGTTTCCCTAGATTATCTGTACGAGAGATATGGTCGCCAAGATAGCTATCAGTCGTTTAGAAAAGAGTTCTCTTGCAGTCTGGGACAATGAAAAACTAGACGACATATCGCGTTCGTTGTTGCTCTGTTAGGCACTCTAGTGTTTCCACTCGAGCATGGACGGATCAGCACTTGCATATGTTCTGTGACCCGAATGATTTTTGAAGGCATTAATGGCACGCAACTTACTTTGGTCCATATGATCCTAGCTGAGATATTTCGAGCTCTGGGAAAATGCAAGCGAAGGGAAACCAATTTCTTTGAGGGATGTAATCTCATCTTACAGATGTGGGCCATGGAACACTTTTATCAGCGATCGAATATGACAGACATTTGTTTTAGCAATGATTATAGGATTGTAAGTTTTTACGACAGGATGAAGCGATTTGTGTCGTCGGTCGGTACTAGGGATTGGTATGAATTTCTGGCATCCCGCACTAGCAACCAAGTACAATGGAGGTACCCACTGCTATCCTGTATCAACAAGGCTTATGTAAGGAGCAAAGACCGTTATTACATCGAGCTCATCGGATTAAGGGGACTTCAGCCATATTCTCCGCTGCGTATACTCCGCCAGTTTGGTCAAGAACAGGTAATCCCTCTCCGATCGGACATGAAGGATTCAGAGGTCGCGTTTGGGGCAAATTGCACCTTTCCTAGAAAGAAGCAAATCCTTGATGAATGGAACAACATTGAGAAAATAGATGTCAAATATGAGCAAGCAGGAGGTACACCTGAATACTATGCATGGTTCAAGGAAGATTGTGGCAGTCCGAGTCCCAAATACAAACATGGTTTCGAGGATATCAACATGACCAATTGAATGAAAGTGTGCAGATTAGAGAGCAACGCCATCTCCCCTGAGATGTGGGATCAACTACAAAATATTATGAAATATTTGGAAAATGCAGGAGCAGGGCCTAGCAACACCATTACACCACCACCACATTCTCCGTCAGCATAATGTAGCATTAGGAATAATCTTTAGTTTTGACATTTCTTTGTTGCAATTTAATTTTAGTTTTATTCCCAATAAAAGCATTTCGATCCGATGGCTCGGACCAATCCATCATTATCTCATATTTGATGCTTCGGCCTACCTCTGGCATAAGGAGGTCCCCCCTGCATGTTAGGAAACGTTTTAATGTGCTATGTTCAATATATCTGCTACATGCCTGCAAATTATGTGCTTTTATGCTAACTCCGTTTGCTGCATTGTAGAAGGATTTATTATTTCCCCCAAAAACAAGGGGCAGGTTCGTATTTGATTCAACAATGTCAGAGCATCAACACTTTACCAGGTCCAAGGCACTAAATGATGACATGACTGGCTCGGGGGCGTCTGAGCCAAATAGTTTGGGGATTATTCCTGTCACGAAATGTAACCTTCGTGGCGGAGAAATGTCACTAGTCAAGAAGAATGCATCGCATACTACTACGTAAAAATTGTCGATATGCAGGTTGAGATGGAAAGACTACGGAATCTGACAAACTTATCCATTAGTTTGAATACCCCTATACCAGAGCAAAGGGCCACTACCTCGCAAACTATCCCGGATCGACCTCTGCCACCACATATCTCCCAAAACTCCCCACAAAGACTACCGGTTACCGATCAAACTATCCCTCGCCCAGCCAATCCTCAACCCCACCCTCAAAGTGATCCTCTTACTACCCATATACCTCAGCCCCCGCCTACTTACTTCACCCCAATCAACCCAAATCTCCAAACTACACAATACCTACACACCGTACCTATTACCAGCCCCAACAAACAACCCAGACCACCAACATACACAGCAGAAACCCAGTCTTTTACCGTCCCTGTGCTTCCCCAAGAAACATATCATTACGAGAAAATAGAGAGGGAAGCTCGAGCCAAAATGGACGAGGACGTGACCAAAGAAATTCATAGCTTAAAAGAAGCTGCTCGGAGCATGCGATCGGATAAGGGTCATGAAGGATTAGATTACGAGGATCTTTGCATGCATCCAGATGTGGAGCTACCTGTGGGGTACAAGGTGACCATGTTTGATTTATTTGATGGGAAGGGGAACCCCCGTGCACACTTGAGGTCATATTGTGACAAGCTGATCGGAGTAGGAAAAAACCCACCAGTCGTTATGAAGTTATTCATTCGAAGTTTGACCGGCGAGACATTAGATTGGTATACTAGCCAGGACCCGCGGAATGGCATAGCTGGAATGCATTGGCCCAAGACTTTGTGGAGCGATTCAGGTTCAATACAAAAACCGTTGTAGACAGGTTTTATTTGATGAAGTTAGAAAAAAAGTCTACGGAGACGTTCAGAGAGTACGCCATGAGATGACGTTCAAAGGCAGCAAAAGTACAACCACCCATGGCGGAGAGTGAGATGACCACTCTATTCGTACAATCTTTGAAGGACGCAACCTACTATGAGCGAATGATAAGCGTCATCAGACGGAATTTTGCGGAAGTTGTCAGAATGGGCGACTTCGTGGAGGAAGATATTAAAACTGGTAGGATTACGAATTTGGCAGCATTACAGGCAACTAATAAGACAATTCAGTAAGGGACGATCGGGAGTACTTCACAAAAGAAGAAAGAGACAGTTTCCCCTTCCATGTTCATACAAGAGCGTAAACCCAAAGCATTCATAACATACCAAAACCCATCCTATCAAACCCCATACTACCACACAAGTAACCAAAACTTCACACCTTACTATACACCTGCCCACACCCCAACTACCACACACAACCTATATATAACGCTTCCCAAACACCCATTTATCCTGCCCCGCATCGACCCGCCCATCAAGCCCGCCAACAAAATAGAGCGCCCAATGCACCCAAACCAAACACAAATTTTGAAGGAAGACCACCCAAAGTTCGTACCCCACTGGTTGAACCCATACCCCAAAAATACGAAAGGTTGCGAGCTGCAGGCTTAGTCCAACCGATTCCAGGAAGGATTCCTAACCCTATCCCAAGATGGTATGATGAGAATAAGCGCTGCGCGTATCACTCCGATAGCCCAGGGCATGACACTGAAAGTTGCTACTCCCTCAGGGACAAAATCGAAGCGTTGATCAAAGAAGGGGTAATTTAGCTGAAGGATCCTGCCCCAAACGTGCATGATAATCCCTTGCCAAACCACGGCGACGCCAATGTGCACTTGATAACCTTAGATGAGGAATACAACTTGGAGGGAACCATCCGATCAGTTCGAAGTGAAGGGAAAGCTGAACCTTCTGCTTTCGTCGCCCCTGTTGCCAATATTCAAAGAAAAGCAGTATTTGAGCTGGAAAGGGCACCGCCGAAACATAATGGTTCAATCACAGTTGCTCAGATGCCCGGTTGGGAGCCGCCAATCAGAGTAGATCGCAGAGAAATTGGGAAGCAAGCCATAGAAGTCACCGCTGCAGGTATAACCAGGTCAGGGAGATATTACACACCTGTAGAGACAGCCAGGGAGGTACCACAAAAGAAACCCGTGACAGAGGCTGAAGTTGAGGAGTTTTGGAGGAAGATGCCCACTAAGGAATATTCTGTCGTGGAGCAGTTGAAGAAAACATCAGCACATATCTCTATTTTTTCACTGTTAATGCATTCGGCCCCACACAGGGTTGCGTTAATGGAGGTACTGAAAGATGCATATGTTCCAGAGGGTACAACATACGAGAACTTGACAGCTTTAGTTGGACAAGTGCTAGAGGCCCGCAGAATCGCCTTCCACGATGATGAGTTACCTGCTGGTGGCGTCAGACAAAATATTGCATTAAATATCACCATCCAGGTCGCAAACAAGATTGTTTCAACAGTGCTGATTGACGGAGGCTCGGCCGTCAACATTTGTCCCATGTCGACACTGCTGAAATTAGGGACAGACTGCAAGAAAATTCGTAAAAGTCATATCAGGGTCAAAGGTTTCGACGGAGTCCATAGGGGTGTCGAAGGCGAAATTGATCTCACACTGCTGATCGGACCTGCAGAATTCGTTGTGGAATTTCAAGTATTGGATATTGCTACATGTTACAATCTGCTGATAGGAAGGCCGTGGATTCACGAGGCTGGTGCAGTCCCGTCCACCTTGCATCAGTGCCTAAAGTTTATATGGAATCACCGCGAAGTAGTAGTACTTGGGGATAAAAATGGGAACATCAACACCGATTATGCAGTCCCTGTCATAGAGGACATAAAACAGTTGGACGATTCAGTCTTTCATGTTAATGAGATCAAGAGCGCCAGCAGGGTCAGACCGTTGCAGCTGCCACGTTCTCTCACAATGGTGGCCAAGGAAATGCTAAGAAATGGGTTCGAGCCCGGCAGAGGTCTTGGATACGGTATGAAGGGAATCACAGAGCCTATCCAGTTGTTTGGGAAGAAGGACACTTTTGGTTTGGGGTACCAGCCCACCTCGAAGGATTCGGTGACTGCGAACCTCCGGAAAAAGGGAGACATTCCCTTGCCTATGCCCATTCCGCCCCTGAGTCAGTCGTTCGTCAAAGCCTGCACCATCCAGATGCTGAAAGAAGATGACCCAGAGGATCTTGCAGCTGGGTTCCAGAATCTATTCGTAGGTGAAGATGAAGTAGAGTGTTGTATGATCACAGGGGATCACGAGGAAGAGCCCACCATTTGGGATGCAGAGAATGGATACAACCTGAATAATTGGACTTGCACCCCTGTCCTGACCTTCCGAGGAGCTTGGTAGAGTTTATGATAGTTCTAGTGATGTGACTTTATATCTAAAAAGAAAAACAAACCTGCATTTACGTTTCTTTAATATGTTTTTAATCTCGCATTTTCACTTTCATCATAAATTCCAGGATATTTTTGCAGCTTTAAAACTTGCTTGTGTTAAAATTAATTAATTTTTTACGCATTCTTCTTTCAGCGATCATATTAATAAACCTGTCGATAATTCGAATATGAAATGTAATGAAACCAACGAACAAAGTTCAAATGGCGAGCATAACCCCGAGAAACAGGAAGAATGTCCGCAATCAGAGCTCGGCCAAGAGCTGGAAAACTTTGAGAATAGGCCTAAACCGAATTTAGAAGAAACTGAGTTGATAAACTTAGACGATGAGGGAGTTGTGAAAGAGACTAGGGTCAGCGCACACCTAAATGTCACACAGAAGAAAGAGTTGATTGAGCTCCTGAAACAATACATCGACGTGTTTGCTTGGTCGTATGACGACATGCCAGGTTTGAGTACGGATATCGTCGCACACAGGTTGCCTATTGAGCCATCTTATCTTCCCATAAAACAAAGGCCAAGAAAGATCAAACCAGACATGAGTTTGAAAGTCAAAGAGTAGGTGTCTAAGCAGTTCGACGCAAAGGTAATTCGAGTTGCAAAGTACCCTACTTGGTTAGAAAATATCGTGCCGGTAAAGAAGAAAGATGGAAGGGTCCGAGTCTGCGTGGATTATAGGAACCTCAACAGAGCTAGCCCGAAGGATGACTTTCCTCTTCCAAACATTCATATACTCATCGACCATTGTGTGAAGCATGAACTACAGTCGTTCGTCGACTGCTTTGCTGATTATCATCAGATCCTTATGGCAGAGGAGGATGCAGAAAAGACAACATTCACTACCCCATGAGGGGTGTACTATTATCGAGTAATGTCGTTCGGTCTCAAGAACTCGAGCGCTACATACATGAGAGCCATAACTACCATCTTTTATGACATGATTCATAAGGAAATTGAAGTCTATGTGGACGATGTCATCATCAAGTCGCGAAGAGCGGAAGGCCATTTGGCGAACTTGAAGAAATTCTTTGAGCGGCTGAGACAGTATAATCTGAAACTGAATCCTGTGAAGTGTGCATTTGGCGTTCCTGCTAGGAAGTTGTTGGGTTTTATAGTGAGTAGAAGAGGGATTGAGCTAGACCCTTCGAAAATAAAAGCCATCCAAGAATTACCTCATCCGAGAAGCAGAAAAGACGTAATGAGCTTCCTTGGTCGTCTCAACTACACCAGCAGGTTCATAGCTCAGTCCACCGTGATATGCGAGCCGATATTCAAATTGTTGAAGAAGGATGCAGCTACCAAATGGACAAAGGATTGTCAGCAGGCTTTTGATAGAATCAAAGAGTACCTTTCTAATACGCCAGTTTTAGTACCGCCAGAACCGGGGAGACCTTTTCTACTCTATTTGTCTGTATTAGAAAATGCTTTTGGATGCGTGTTGGGGCAACACGATGAAACAGGGAAAAAGGAACAGGCCATATATTATTTGAGTAAGAAGTTCACAGTGTATGAAGCTCATTACACTCTACTAGAACGTACTTGTTGCGCATTAACTTGGGTCGCCTAGAAATTCAGGCATTATTTATCAGCATACACCACTTATCTTATGTCGAGGATGGACCCGCTTAAGTATATCCTTCAGAAGCCCATGCCCTCCGGAAAACTAGCAAAATGACAAATTATGTTGAGCGAGTTTGATACCGTGTACGTCACACAGAAAACCGTAAAAGGGCAGACATTAGCTGATCATCTTGCTGAGAACCCGGTCGATGAGGAATATGAGCCCCTTCGAACCTATTTCCCTGATGAGGAGGTATTATTTGTTGGAGAAGATATCTCAGAGGATTACCCAGGTTGGAGGATGTTCTTCGACGGAGCAGCAAACTTCAAGAGAGTTGGCATTAGAGCAGTTTTGGTTTCAGAAATAGGTCAGCATTATCCGATCTCCGCGAAGCTCAGATTTCCATGCACCAATAATATGGCAGAATATGAAGCTTGCATATTGGGACTCAGAATGACCGTAGATATGAACATACAAGAGTTACAGGTCATAGGTGATTCAGACTTGCCGATCCATCAAGTACAGGGCGAATGGGCAACCAAGAATATGAAGATACTCCCCTACCTGCATTGCGTGAAGGAATTGCAGAAGAAGTTCAGAAATATAGAATTTAAGCATGTCCCAAGGATCCAGAATGAATTTGCTGATGCATTGGCAACCTTATCCTCCATGATTCAACATCCATACAAGAATTACATCGATCCGATCACAGTGGGTGTGCTGGAATAGCCTGCTTATTGCTCTCATATAGATGAAGAAATAGACGGGAATCCTTGGTACCATGACATCAAAAGATACCTCAAAGCAGGAGAGTATCCTGAAGGCATAACCAACATTCAGAAGAAAACACTTCGAAGATTAGCAAACCATTTTTTTCTGAATGGGGAGGTTGTATACCGAAGGACTCCAGATCTGGGCTTACTGAGATGTGTCGACGCTCAAGAGGCGAGCAAGCTAGTAGAAGAGATACACGGAGGGACATGTGGACCTCATATGAATGGCTTCACTTTGGCGAAAAAGATTCTGCGAGCAGGTTATTTTTGGATGACGATGGAAACAGATTGTATCCGCTTTGGGCAGAAATGTCGGCAGTGCCAGATTCATGGGGATTTGATCCGAGTACCTCCGAATGAACTTAATGTGACAAGTTCTCCTTGGCTATTCGCAGCTTGGGGTCTGTACGTCATCGGCCCTATCGAACCCGCTGCCTCAAATGGGCACAAATTCATCCTCGTAGCAATTAACTATTTCACTAAAGGGTAGAAGTATCATCACACAGATCAGTGACGAAGAAGGTGTTCGTCGATTTCGTTCGCAACAACATCATTTGCCGATTTGGAATTCCTGAGTCGATTGTAACAGATAACGGAACCAATCTCAACAGTAACCTGATGTGTGATATATGTGGGAATTTTAAGATCACTCACCGTAATTCCACTCCGTATCGGCCTCAGATGAATGGAGCAGTAGAAGCAGCCAACAAGAACATCAAGAGGATATTGCGCAAGATGATCAGTAACTACAAACATTGGCATGAGCATTTGCCTTTTGCACTTTTGGGTTATCGCACCATAATCAGTAACTTCTACTTTTGGGTTATCGCACCACAAGCTAAAGGAAAGTTCGCACCCAATTGGCAAGGGCCCTACATGGTTCATCGAGTATTAAGTGGAGGAGCTCTAATCTTAGCTGAGATGGATGGCGAAGTATGGCCTAAAGCTATCAACGCAGATGCGGTAAAGAGATATTACGTTTAGAAGCATTTGTTTTCCATGTAATCCCCTGTACATTGTAAAAAGCTGCACTCCCTCGGTGGGATATGCATAGAGCCCATATAGGGTCTCGCCGCTTCAAATTAGAAAGCCCCTTTACTTGTAATTGGAACTACGTTCGACCTGATTTCCTTGGCGGATACGTAGGCGGCCACATCGGCTTCGGTCCCACATTTAGAAATTTTAGCTTTATCAAATTTCGCTTGTAATGAACTACGTCATGACCTGATTCCCTCATGAGGATACGTAGGCGGCCTAAATCGGCTTCGGTCACACCATTAGGAATCTTCCCATTGGCCTGCGTGCAACAGAATGTGTTGGTTATTCCAAAAGAGAAATGAGCAATTCCCGCCAGAGTTAAGTCTTGCCCACGCGCCCGCATAATGAAAGCTGGGACAATCTCGGAAAACGCACCATGACGAGATCATAATAAAAAATGCTCGTTTGGTCAGAATACGTGTCATATTCGGCAAAATCGACAAGGCTTTTACACTTTATACGCATGTCCTATAAATGTTTATTTCTAAAAGATGTTTTGTGCATAACTCATGAAAACGTTTCGTTTTGGAAAATACTTTGGGACGCTACGTCAAAATTCTCGCTACCAAACGTCTCAAAGAGATCAGACAGGGGTTACAGGTCCAAACAAATCAGGCGCATGGACAGAAAGGATCAAGGGCGCAAAGTCAATACGAACCGACCCCCCCTCCAAAACTCACAAATTTTCTTTGAACGCACATTTCTTCATATTAGCAGAGGCAGAAAGAATGCAACAGAAGCAGAAAGGGACATCGACGATCAACAATCAAAACAAAGTCTAGCGCATCAGCTCGGGCATAAAGTCAAATTTGCAACCCACGCATCGCACACAACAAAGGCATCATGACAACTCATCAGTTGCAGCGTTTAGCATCTTGCAAGAGCATTTACTCTACAAGAGCATCAGCATTATACGTCCAGGCAACGACGTCATCAGCAACACATCCAGGCAACGACGTCAGCAACAACACGACTAGGCAACGACGTCAACAACAACATGTCCAGGCAACGACGTCATCAGCAACACGTCCAGGCAACGACGTCAGCAACAACACATCTAGGCAACGCGGCGTCGGCAATAACACGCCTGCAGCAACGTCGTGATATTACGTCCGTACGGCGGCGTCGCCGACACGCCCGCATAACGACGTCGGCGGCTGCGTCAGAAAGCGGCGTCGCCGGCGTTATACGCCCGCATAACGGCGTCGTAATTACGTCCACGCAATGACGTCATCAGCAACACGTCCAGGCAACGACGTCAGCAACAACACGTCTAGGCAACGACGTCAACAACAACACGTCTAGGCAACGACGTCATCAGCATTATATGTCCAGGCAACGACGTTATCAGCATTACATCCACGCAATGATGCCATCAGCATTTCGTCTACACAATGACGACATCAACAATCGCAACGCGTCCGTGCAAGGACGAAAGTGACAGCATGTTGCAGCATCACATCAACACAACGAACATCACATTTTTACAGGATAACATTTTCTACCCACACAGTTACATTGCTTTTAAAATTATGCATCATCATTTTGCCGTAACAGTTATGCACTAACCGTTTGTTTAAGTCTTAACATGCAGGAGCAGTAGCACACCGTTGATTTTCTCTTACAGTGAACCGGGGCAACTTGTTGGGGGGTCAACCTTCCCAACGAATGACAGAAGCGGCCTCGAGCGTCGGTCCACTCATTCCACATTACCAATAAATCCAGTATCATCATAAGTCGATACCGGTACACCCCAGGTTCAAGCTAGTTTAATTTTATTTTATTTCAACATCACGTCGACCCAGCGTCATCATAACTCGACATTGGGACATTTTTAGTCCGTGTTAGCCCACCTTGGTGTTTTGACCATGGTATCCCAATGTCGTCATAACTCAACACTGAGACAAATTTTGAGTCCGTGCCAGCCTGCCTTGGTGTTTGACCATGGTAGCCCAGCGTCGTCATAACTCGACACTGAGACAAAATTTTAAATTTGCGTCAGCATTACCCAGCGTTTTTAAATTCCGAGGATCGAGAAAATTGGCTATAAGTCAACGTCTTTCTCCGAAGACTCTTTCATCATCTCCATACAAAGTGGGACAAGTTGTTGACACCCAATTTTGACCCTCTTGTTCAGTCATTAACTATAAAATTACACTAATTTTTTTTAAATAATTTTTAATAATTCTATTAATAATAAATACGTCAATAAATAATTTGACAATGACGCCGTGTCAAATAGCATAATAGCATTTATTAATACGCAAAACAATTTCATAATTATTGTAGCGCCTAAAGTCATATTAAGATAATTTAATTTTAGCTTAAATAATGATAAATAATGCGCAATAAGTAAGCTTTTTAAATAATAGCGTCGCATTATAAAAGCATTTAAACAATCCTTGAAAAATCATATATGCATTTAGCATTTAAATAATTTAAGCTAAACCCCATTCAATTTTAATTTTTAACATCGCGAAATACACATTCTAACGGCATCACATTATAAAATATTAAGCACTAATTAAATAGCACGCCCGTCTTCATTTTTTATAATAATTTAAACTCAAACTTAGACTAATAAAACACCTAAAGTCATATTATAATAATTTAATAATTTAAACCCCACTTATTTACCATTAATTAAAATTTAACACCTAAAACTAACACTTAAAAACTAATAACACACTTAAAAAATCTACCCAAGTTAAATAACTAACAAGCCCAAACCTGTTAACATCGGCCCACCCCCTTTATTTACTACCCGCGACCCAATAACCCCTAAAGTCCCTCAACCCTTATACCCGCGGCCCAAACCCTTTATATATTCAAATTTCAGCCCCATTCTCGTTCTCTCCCAAACCCACCTAAATATCCTTAACCTAAACCTAGAAACCAGCAGCTGCCGATACCCCTTTAATCAAAACAAAATTTACCAAAACGTACCATATATTTCCCCATTAATTGTGAATCAAAGATTACCATCTTCTCACCCTTGTATATCAACCTTCCTTAACCGAATCATACACCCTAAAAGTAATTCTATCACCCTAATTAAACCTAGGTCCAAAATTAGGACAAATCTTAGGAAATCAATGCGAAAACTGCTATTTTTATGGTAAGAAATCAACGAAATTGGTTGGCAAAAATGAGTCTTTACAGAGGCTCCAAATCTTGGTATATCACGCCTAAATTTAAAACCCAGATTGAAGATTATATAAATGGGTTCAATAACACATAGAAGGCACGGAAAAATTTGGCAAAAAGGCATCGAAAAATGGCTATTCAAGAGCAATAAATAAGCATTCTTAAAGCATAAACATCAGTTCTTTAAATCGCGTCGCAATACTAAATTTTCCGAGTTGATCGATGACTTGATACGCTGTCTCGGTTCGCTGCTCGGAGAAGGTAAACTCATCACTTTCCCAATTTTATGTTGATTTACATTTCTTAGGATCTATATGATGTATGTTTGCTTGAGACATATGTAGGTATAATGTTGTTTTGTTATCTATGTGTGTTCGACTGATGTGAAGCGTTTTCGGTCGATTCATGAATGATATTTGCAAACTTTGTAATGGCTTACTTATATTTCCGACATATATGAGAAACTTGTGAACACTTGCTTCTTCAGTTGTTTCCTATGTCCAATTAGTATGAATATATGCAACACGTTTAATATCACTGAAATCTGTCCTAAATCGATCCTGAGATCAGATAACGAAAAATGCTAGTTGGATAGATAATCTGGAAATGTCATGTTATACATGTTTGAATGCCTAAAAGTTGCCTAGGATTTATTTTAAAGTTTACCTATGGTGAAAAGTGGTTAAAAACAGTAGCTAACTGATGTTTATCAAGAATAGGTGACATGTTTTGGTTTTAAGGCATCCTTACTGTTTAAAGGACTTAATGTTAACCCTCATACATTTGTTACACACCAACGATAATTTAATATATACCCTGCTTAAAAGATAGATATGTTACCCTATGCCAAGCTGAATGTGAAGTTGTGTGTGTCTTAATGTTGTGTTAGTCTCCCTGTCATTCTATTAGTTTTAAGTTGATGTAATGGTTAATCCAGCTTCTTTAGACTGCTTTGGCATTATGTCGTAGATTCGGTGGTTCATGTGCATCTGTTTGGTGTCTTTTGCAGGGTTTAGATCTTATATGATTGTCCATGTTTAATCCCGATGAATCTAATCATCTGGGAACCTTGCATTGTACTAGGATTACCCAGCATAACATTTCTAAAACAGAGGTCTGAAACATATCAGAATGTAATTAAGAATGTGTAAACTCCATTGTAGTTGATAAGTTAGTGGGGAACAAACCCGACATTTGTTAAGTTGTTGGTATCGTATTCCGTTTCCTCTTAAAACATATATACTAATGTGGACCTGGGGCACAAAGGGGAGTCGTGTACTGTTTGTTGTGTGGCGTGTTCTGAGTTCAAATATAAGTATGGGCATCATCTATTTTGTTCTAAATACACACTAATATACTTGCCCAGTTTAGGTATACTAAATGTATATTTGGGCATATCACTGCAATATTCACATCTGGGTATCCTACGTCTGCCTACTGGGCCCAGCCCATATTATATAATTTTCGTATTGCCTTTACATAGTCATATATATGCCTCTGTACTGTCTGTTGGGCCTGCGAGTTTATGTTTGGGCTGAGCCTTTTATGCCTGCTTCTCATTTGTTTGTTAATCTGCTGATACTTATAGTTAATTTATGCGCATCCATGCTTGAACTGGACTGTGTATGTTTAGATTTGATGCCCATCTATTTATCATGTGATAAGAGGATATAGAGCATATACTAATCCTTATCTTTTCTGTTATTTACATGAAACAGATTGGAATAAAATGAAGAGTCTCATTGCGAGACTCATCACGAGCCACACCGCATCTATGTACATCCGCATTCGCATTCCCGCCTCAGCACTCATAAGACAAAACAGGACAAGATGACGTCGTCATCCATCTCAACTCCTTTTACTCTCTTAATCTCCTTGCCTCATTCGTGTCTTTATTTTGTTATTTGTAATTTATTATCTAACTTTGTAATTAATAGGAGACATAGAACAATTAACCGTTGAATAAATAAATTGGGCGGGTAGTTTTAAAATCAGAAATGCACTTATAATTACGTATTTTAGGCTTATCATGCACATTTAAACTTTTGCCTAACAATTTAATTTGCATATCTAATTGTGAAAATTTAGGCCTAGATTCCTCTCAATTACAAAATTAAGTATTTTATGCATCATGCCATACTTATGTTAAGTAAGTTAGCAAGTAAATATATGCATTTAGTCAATAAATCAACTTTACATTATTATTTTTTTATAAATAATATAAATGCATACCTTTAGACTTTACAAGTATTGTCATAGTATTAGCCTTATAAAATCTTTGATCAACATGCCTTCTTTTATAAAACATTGGCAGTATTTTTTTTTTTAAAAAAAAATGCATTTTCTCTAACATAATAATTAACCTAGGCTTGGCCGCACAACCGCAAGTTAGCGGATCTTAGAGGGTGATTAACCCCTTCCTTCTAGATTAATAAAGAATCCTTACCCAGAATCTCACACAGTTTTGCAAACCATAAAAATGGAGTTAATGTTGACTTGACTTAGTTAACATTTAGGTGTTCTAATTCGCCCAAACTAATTAGGTGGCGACTCCGCGAACCCTTTAGCACTTTAGCAGCCTTTTAGCACCTTAGCACCCTACTTAACACTTTTAGCATTTTAGCACCTTTTTTAGCATTTGTTTTATTTCTAACATCTTTCTAAGAAGGAGTGAAATGTCGCGGTCGAAAAAGGGCGTGACAAATAGCATGGTGCCTAACAGCCTTCCTCAAAATTTGTTAGATGGGAACTTCAACCCTTTACTTAGAACTATCTTGCCCTTAAAATCTACTTTATGATTGAAAACAGGGTATTGTGGACCTTCATCGTCTGATCCTACAATGCTAACCACCTCACCATCACTATCATTCAACTCCACATCATCTAGAGTTGCATAATTTTGCACATTATCTTCATCCTCATCTAATTCAGTGATGTTATGATCCAATTTTTCTTGAAATATATCATCATCACTATGATGTTCAAAGTCTCCATCACTAAGCAACACATCATTATCCTCAATGTCAGATACTTCATTCCCTTCCATAAGCTCATCCTCCTCTTCATTTATCTCATTTAATCTATCAGTCCCAACACTTGATTCTTTGATACTAGTCGGAACCTGCTTCTCTACATGTACCAAGTATAGATGAAACCACCTATCTTTCTCAGGTGCAAGCAAAAAATCAGCAACCTCGGCATCACTATTAATTTTTTTCTACCATTATGCAAACTGTATCGATGTCTCCTATACCAGATTTCACCTACTTCATCATATCCTAACTCAACTTTAATCCAATCAACAAACTCAAAATAACATACCTCCTCAACATTAGGATGCAATGCAATACCTCCTTTTTCATATATTGTCTTGTTGTTTTTTTGTCATAAACTGACCCCCATGATACAACTTAATGTTAATGAGTTTACTTTTTCAACTCATAATTGCAGCAACAACAAACTTGAAAGCAATCGATTAGAAAATTAGATAAAAAACCCTAGTTTTTTTCAATTCGAATTGCAAGTTATTTTCAGAGAATGCAATGACCTAATTTAACAATGGCAAAACGAAAACAATGTAAAAATTTACTTGAATGCAGCAGTATTTGGGGAAGATGAAGAATCAATTGCAGAAGTCGTAGAAGCGAATTACAAGTTAAATGAAGGAGAAACGAAATGGGGGAATGAAGAGGAAAAAGGAAAGATAAAATGGGGAAATAGGTCTTGAAGAGTATGAAGAAAAAATGAAAATGGGGGAAATGAATTATTGAAGAAGGAGATGAAGTGCGTGCAGAAGTTGAAGAAGATGATGAAGTGTGCACTGGGAATTTGGAATTAAAGGAATAGAAGGGTATTTCTGGAATTTCAAATAAGGGGTGTTAGTTTTTTAACAGAAAATTTTATTTTCCGTTATAAGGTTGTCTTTCGCAATTTTTTTTAAGGTCTGAATTTGCTAAAAAAAAATTAAAAGGCTGTCTCTCGCAAAATGTGATATATAAAAGGTTGTCTCTGACAAATTTTTCTATTTATTATGATTCTTTTTGGATCAATAGACGGTGCAACCGGTAGGGTTTTGTTGGATTCGTATACACAGTGGTGAAAATTTATATTTTAAACCCAACAAACGACAAACTGTAGGATAATTATGCATTAATGTAAATACATGTAAATCATATAACATGTAATAACCGTAATGCATCGATAGAACACTTACGGTTTGATATATCTGGAGGTTTTTAGTATGATGTCCGAGGGTGTGCACGCAATTGATCCTCGACTGCAAGTTCCTAGAAGTCCGATGTAATCCTCTTTCGAACAGCTAGGAAATTCAGCAGAGGTTCGAGAGAATATTTTTAATTCTAGGTCTCTAAAACTTAGAATAATATAAATGAATTGAGTAACGAATAATGAAATGGAACCACTATTTATAGTTGCGTTTTAGGGTTAAAACGCAGCTTAGGGTTTTCCGTGGGCCACACCCAGAAAATGAGGCACAGTGGATCAGTGAGACTGCCCACTGGCCTGGCGCTGCCGCGGCTCAAATAATATGCGTCGCGGCCCTGTGGCGCCGCGACTCTATGTCTTAGACACCGCGACCCAATATTTTAGGTTCCACGGCCCTCGACGTCGAGTGTGGTACATTGTTTCATTTTTATTTTAATTAAATTCGAATTTCAATCTCGACATAATTAAATAATCACTATTCATTCAAATATATCGATCATAAATCGAACATTTATATTCCCTCATTACATCCTTAGATCGAAGGAACAATTGACAAAATATTGCCCTACAGACCTTCACATATCGATACTAATCATATTAGGGTCTACACGGAACTCCTAGACGGTGTCGTAAGACGAACTCAATATGTGAAGTACATTTACTCGAATCTGGTAAAATGAACCTCTATGTGGGAAGGTAAAATCCTTTCATTCATGACACACTCGATCAAGCGTAGGATTTGTCAAGTGTCTATCCAAATTGCTTGATCATTATATCTCATTTATATTAGTTGACAATAAAACCATATCCTAGATATAACTATTGTGTTGGCCAACGACTTAGTCAACCTAATATCACTGAGAAACTGAATGCTCTTTCGAATATACATTCGAGGAATGAATTCTAATCTTGGATCAACCACCACCTTTAAACCACATCGTAATGTACCCAATACATGTCGTATCTCAACCTATAAGGAATTTGAGCTTAGGACATGATCAAAGTACATTACTCTGTAGACAAGGTGCGTTTCGACCTTAAGTCTAAGGACTTTTATCTCCTATACACTGATCATACTTTAGAGATATATAACAAACAGTATATCAGCAGGGTATACCAATACTTCCAAAGTATCCATGTGTCCATCACGAGTATTCGTATCCCATTATCGATGAGCATTTGTCGAGACTATTTTAAGAGTTACATTATAATAATATCTCACACTATTAATAACCACGTAACCTCTAGGGATGCATATTATAGAATATTATAAACAATCAACTAATAATTCAATAATTGCAAGTGCCAAAATATTAATCTCCATTAATAATAATAATAAGAATATGTATAAAGTACATTTGTCCTAATACAAATTATCTCTAGAAAATAAATATATTTTTAATCTCCCACTTGGCCTAAAGTCAATCTCCAACATATCTAATGCCCATATTCTCAAAATGACCATTATGCTAATGGTTTAGTTAATGGGTCAGCTAGATTATCGTCTGTGGGAACATAGTCTAATCTAATCTTTTTAGTCTCCACCATCTCCCTGAGTATGTGGTACTTTCTTGGTATATGCTTGTTTCTAGTAGTTGATCTTGGTTCCTTAGCCTGTGCAATCACACTAGTGTTGTCATAATAAATAGTCATTGGACAACTGACACTCAGAATTACCCCTAGTTCCTTCTGGAACTCAGAAATCGCGATAACTTCTTTACTAGCTTCCGATCCAGCAATGTACTCAACTTCTGCTGTTGAATCAACAATTGTAGCTTATTTGGATCTTTTCCAACTCACTGCGCTACCATTGAAAATGAACGTGTATCCATACTAATATTTGAAGTCATCAAGATCCGTCTGGAAGCTAGCATCAGTGTACCCAGTAGCAGCTAACTTTTCTTCTCCACCAAAGACCAAGAAATAATCTTTAGTTCGTGTAAGATACTTAAGAATACTCTTGACTACTTTTCAGTGTTCTTCCCCAGAATTCTGCTAGAATTTACAAGTCATACTAAGTGCAAAGACCACATCTGGCTTAGTATAGGTCATGACATACATGATCGATCTTATAGCCAAAGCATATGCGATCCTCTTCATGCGTTCAAGTTCTGTAGCATTAGAAGGACTATCCTTCTTAGATAACTTGATGTCTTGACCCATAAGTAGTCCACCTTTCTTGGAATTTTCCATAGAAAAACGTATAAGCACTTTAACTATGTAGACTGATTGTGACAGACCCAACAATCTATTAGGTATATCTCTATAAATCCTAATTCTTAGAATGTAGCAGGCTTCACTGAAATAGAGTCTTATTGTCTCCCATTATCAATATGTCATCCACATATATAATAATGAAGAGAATACTCCATCGTTGCTTTTACTATAAACACATGGATCCTCTTTGCCTCTGACGTAATAAAATGACTTGATAGCCTTGTCAAATTTATGTTCCAACTCATCGAGGCTTGTTTAAGCCCATAAATGGACTTCTGTAGCTTGCATACAACATTTGGCTTGGACTCAGATAAAAAACTCTCAGGTTATTTCATATACACTTTCTCAATTAGATAACCATTGAGGAAAACTGTTTTGATGTCCATATGCCAAATGTCATAATCATAATATGCAGCTATTGCAAGCAAAATTCGAATGGAATTAATCTTAGCAACAGGTGAAAAGAGTACATCATAATCAACCCCAGGTCGTTGATGTAACCTTAAGCCACCAACTTTTCTTTATAAGTCTGTACCTTGCCAAATGCATCGATTTTCTTCTTGAAGACCCATTTTCATCTTATGGGTTAAACCCCAGCTAGAAAATCAACCAAGTTCCACACTTGATTGATGTACATAGATTCCATATTTAATTTCATGGTTTCTTGCCATCTCTTCGAATCAATGTCCAACATTGTTTCGCTATAGGTCGTAGGCTCATCGTTATCGAGAATATCTATCTCACTGTATGTTTTCACAAATAGATTTAGTCTTTCAGGAGGACGATGAGTTCTAGTAGACCTACAAAGTTTATTGTTTTGCAGTTTAGTGCTTGATATGTTCTAACAGTGAGAGGGTTCTTGTGTGTTGGTTAATCCACCAACTCGAGAGCTTTCAGGAATATCATTTTTATGTCTTTCCTGAATAGTAGGAGGTGCAACCATTGCATTCACTCCCAAGGGTTGCGTATGAGGATTTTGCATTTTTGTATTGTTCCTCGCAACACTCCCACTGGACGAAGGGCGTGTTCAAGGTACCCAATCTTTGCCAAATACTCCCAGTGAATTCTTGTCTTGAACATTTAGCAAGGATTCAACCTCTATGTTATCTCGTGGTTCTTGAATTTCTTCAAGTTCTATCTCTGTGCAACTCTATTCCTTCTAGACATAGGAAAGTTGTGTTCCTTTAAACAATGACATTATGTTCTCCAAAAAGATAGAAGTAATATCCCTTAGTTTCTTTTGGATACCCCACAAAGTAACATTTTTCACTTTTGGATTCTAACTTGCCAGTGAACATCTTCTTAACATATGCAGGGCACCCCCAGGGTCTCATATGTTTAAGAGATGGCTTCTGGCCATACCATATCTCATGTGGTGTCTTTTCTACTAATTTGGAAGGAACCCTGTTCAGAACATATATTGAGGTTTGTATAGCATGTCCCTAAAGGTATGTTGGTAGAGCTGAGAAACTCATCATGGATCGAACTATATTCAATAAAGTTCGATTTCTCTTTTCGGCAACACTATTCATTTGTGGTGTTTCAAGAGGTGTCCATTCTGAATGGACTCCATGTAGCTTTAAGTAATCTAAAATCTCCTTGTTCAAGTATTCACCTCATCGATCAAATCGAAGGGTCTTGATACTTGTTGCGAGTTGTTTCTCCACTTCAGACACCTACTCCTTGAACTTTTTGAAGGCATTGGATTTGTGTTTCATAAGATACACATATCCCTACTTTGTCAAGTCATCAGTAAAAGTGATGAAGTAAGGAAAACCTCCTCTTGCTTGAGTCGAAAATGATCCACATATATCAGTATGTACCAACTCAAGCACATCCTTGGCTCGCACACCTTTCCCAGAAAGGGGCTTGTTAGTCATCTTACCCATCAAACAAGATTCGCAGTTACCATAAAACTCAAGTCAAATGGTTTGAGGTAGTCAAGTTTTCTTAACCTTGCTATCCTTGTTTGATTGATATTACCAAGTCTACAATGCCACAGGTAGGTAGAATTTTTATTACTTATTTTAACTCTTTTGTTTTGTATATTGAAAATTTCTTGAATACAGTTTAGTGTATAAAATTCATTCACAACAGACGCAATTCCAAATATAACATCATTAAAAAACAATATCATACTGCCATTAAAAATATTTGAGGAAAACCCTTCATGTCTAAAACTGGAATAAAAATGATGTTCTTCGTTAACGAGGGTACATATAAACAATCATTCAACACTAAACAACATCCAGAAGGTAAATTTAATCTATAAGTTCCTACGCGCTCAGCATCCACTCGTGCTCCATTTCCAACGCGTAGGCCCACCTCTCTTGGTCCAACCTTCTTGCTGTCAGTTAGCCCCTGCACATTTGTACAAATGTGTGAGCCACAAGTGGTATCCAATACCCAGGAATGAGAGTTGTTTATAAACATATTTATTTTAATGACGTACATACCTTGTCTACTAGAGGCAGGAGCAGCTGGTGTTTTTCCTCCTCCTGGTGAAGTGCAGTCCTTCTTCCAATGCCCCTTCTTGTTATAGTTGAGGTATACATCCTTGATCGGAATCACCTTTTTCTTTTTCGCGCCTCCCTTAGGGTTCATAGCTGAGGGCGCAACGATTGCTTTGCCCTTCTTCTTCCGCCATTCCTTACCTTTCGGCTTGGGCCGGTGATGCGCGATTTAATGCACACACTTTAACGCAAGTGCACGTTATCGTGACAAGTAATATAGTCTAGGTAAGACCGAATATCGTCCTCAAGGATTAGTGTTCAAGTACCAATTATCTATCCTTTGTTATCTATTTGGTAACCGATATTTGAGTTTGTTGATTATAACTAACAATTATAAATACTAATTAACTATGTGTTTACTTCAGTAGTGATGGAAATAGGGCTTCCAAGTCGCTTTAACTATCCTCTTATATTACTTATTAATGCAATGAATTATGGTTCTTCTTCTTTTGGAGCTAGCAGATTTACTAATTCGTTTTATACTCCCGTTAAGGCTATATAAACACTCAACCCCAGTAGCGCTCCTTTCTACCTTTCGGTGATAATGATGACTCTATAGGAGGATTAAGAACAAAAACCTTGTTAATCGTCACGCACCTTGCGTGAAATTAGGTATTTAAACCCCTATTAACGCTACACAAGTAATTGAGGTATTTTCATCCCCAATCTGACCTATGTCTACCCAACTTACAACATAGTCACAACCTCCTCCTTTCAAAGTTTGATTAGAAATCATATAAATAATGATAATTAGTGATCAATTAATTACCAAGCATTCAAAGCAACTATTGGGTAAATCTCAACAATAAGAAGAATAACCATAAACATGCATTAACTCATAAAATAAGGTTCAAGTGAATTGACATCGAAAGCCCTATAATGGAATTAGTTCCTAGCCATTGACATGACAAGAACTAATTCAATATCCAACATAAACTAAAAGTAAAGTAAAGAAAAGAAAAGGAAATTACTAAGTAATGGTCTACAATCTTCAACTCCAAGAAGTCTTGTGTTTGTGCAAGAAAGGGAACCCTTGAAAACTGCCTAGGGTTCTCTTTTTATAGCTTCAAAACCGCCCTTTAGGTTTTCCTTCAGGCCTGGCCCATAAAATCGTCAAAGACCTGATTTTCCAGCGGCGGCCACGGAACTTCGCATTGCTCGTGATTAGGCGCCACGACCGCAATCTCATCGTTCGAGAGCGCGCGCTGGAACTTCAAGCTCAGATATTAGGCGCCGGGCGCTGGACTGTTGGCGAGGCGCCAGCGCCGCAACGATGCTTTGCCACTTTCTCATATTTTAGGCTCTGGAACCTCCACTTTTGCCCTCTTTTAGCTCCTTTTCCGCCAAACAGCCATTTTAACCAATTTGACTCAAAAGAAAGAATATCTATCCTAAGACGACACGTATTTGTTCAAAAAGAGACAAAAGACTAACTAAACACGACTCAAAAGTGTATATAAAATACACCAATCAAATACCCCCAAACTTAACCTTTGCTCGCCCTCGAGCAAAGATCAAAAGAAAGAAATAAAGACACAAGGAAAAAGAAAATAGAAAGACTCAACGACATTGGTCACTTTGCTGCATTGGTGTTACTTAAAAAAAACATGAAGGTTAGCAGAATAATATGCAGGAACATATAGCATAAATTTTTAGCACTCTAAACACATTAAGCTAGATATTTCGCAAATTCATTTTTATCATGCTTAATGAAAGTCAAAATACTGAATCATGCATGTTAATTTCAAAAAATCCTATGACATTTTTACTTGCTATTCTCCACTAATCATGGATATGCATATAAGAGATCTTCAGGACTTTTAAGGGTTGTAATGTAGGCTTAGGCACGGGTAGGTAAAATAGGCATTTAGGCTCATTTTTGTGTACCATAAGCTCTTCAGCTTTTCAATGTTTCCCTTTTCTTTTGATTCTTTCCTTCACTTTAAATCTATCTTTTCCTTCTTTTGTTTTGAGAGCGTGAAGTGTATCATAATAACAAGCACCCCCAAACTTAGGCTTTTGCCTATTTCTTATAATTTTTTTTATTGGGGTGCATCAATCTTGGTTGCTCTTTTTGTCTCTTTTTTAACACATTCTATTCCAACTATTTCACATGTTTACTTATGGCACAAGTATGGAAATATAGGGTGTCAAAGAAAAAGTTCAATTTTTAGGCTCAATGGGGCTGACTAGGGATATTTTTAATGTCAGGGATAGAAAAGAGTGGTAAGAATTGACTAACAAAGAAACGTCTGAGTCATCTCCCTAACATGCATATCCTAACTATTTCGCCTCAAATAGCAAGCAATCATAATACATAGGTTTTAATCATTTATCATGCACAATTCAAGCAAGAAACTCCAAATAGACAGATTTCATGAGTTTTTGACATATTTAACCTAAGTGTTTAGATAGTTGCTCTAATTTCATTACATTATTCCACCTTACTTCACTAGGTGTTTCTGGTAACTACAACATGCATGATCTTTGACAGACAATTATGACTCAAAAGAAAAAAAAATTATGACTAAAAAATACACAAAAACTGGCCAAAAGACTCAAACATACTATAATAATAAGATACAAATAAGACACCCTCCCAAACATAAATCACATATTGTCCCCAATGTGTGTAGACTCAAAGACAATAAAAGAAAATGACACTTACAAACTTGGTTTAAAATGGTGGCGGTGGCGGTGGATAATGCATCGACCATTGGTTGAACAGGGAACTCATCTCAAGAATCGGCCGTGCAATTTGTTGCTTCGCCACCTCAATTGTTGCCCTTGTCTCAACTCTTGTTGTCCTTGTATCACTGTGTCGAAATGTTGCATCATCCTTCTCTGGTTCTGGAGTAACTGCTCCATCATAGGAACTGGAGGTTCTGATTCTGTGGGTGGCTGGTGGCTGCTTCCTGCCGCATATTGAGCCTCTATCTCAGGATCATCTTCGTCCATGGCGGCCTCTGTTGCTGCTGCTGCTGGTGTTGGTGCTCTTCTTCTTGCTGCTGGGGGGCTTGGGTCTGGGAAGGAGTGCACTATCCCATATGACACAGGCAGTTGGTTTCTCTCATGAGTATCAGTGGGTAGGATTGGGACCCCATTTATGGCGCATAAACTTGTAATAAGTGAGCCATGTCCCAACCCACCTGTTGTTACCAGCCTGCTGGTCTCTTTAATACTTTGCACTATCTCCTTTTCAACATCAATCGTCCTCCCCGTCATAATTCCAAATATCAATTTGATTATGTCTTCTGGCACTCTGGTAAAGTGCGTTGATGGAATCATGCGGGCACTGACGAAATACAACCAACCCTTGGCTGTCTTGTTGAACTGACACCTACTCAGTCCTCTTGACCCATTTCTGGCAATATCAAATGCAACCCCAGGGTAGCTCACTGTGCCTGCGACGGTATTCCAGTCGATGTTGTTGGTGTTTCTAGACCATGTTCTGAAGTAGCTTCGGTCATCACCTCTTTCTTCAACATCTGCTGTTTTTAGGAACACATTTATCGCTTCTGCCGTCACAGGCATATATCTTCCCCTCACAAAGCATTTATTGTCCACCTTCTCCGGAAAGTTAGCATAGAATTCACGCACCATCACTGTGTTCATTGGTGCTATCTTTTCTGGGTTTACAAATCTCTTCCACCCCATCATCTCAATCATTGCCCGAATGGGCTCATAGACATCCTCCTCCCCTAGCGAATTCCTTTGATAATCCATTCCCATTTCAGGGATTAAGGGCCTAGTACTGAGCTTTTTGTATCTTTCATAAGCTTGTTGGCTAATGAACCTAGTATCATCGTATTGAGGGGCTGAAGTGGATGTGGAGGCTCTTCTCTTTCTGGCAGACATGGCTAATTCACTTTTTGCAGCGTTTTCTTAGTATCACAAATGTTCCCCAACACTATCACACAACAACTAGCAGCTACAACACTATCACACAACAACTAGCAGCTACAACACTATCACCCCCAAACTTCAACTCTTGCACTTCACAATACCCACACCCTCCTTGTGTACTCCTCCTCTAAATTTCACAACCAATTTTTCGACACCCCAACGACTTCAACAATGCAACACTCCTCCAAACTACTACCTCGTTTGACTACTGTAAAGCTTTCAAGAAAAGATGAAGATTACCTTTTTGACGGTGTTCTTCAAGGTTTTCTTGCTTCTAATTGTGATTTGAGGCACTGGGATGAAGTTTTGTTGGTTGAAATGGTTAAGGGTTGAGGGACTTTAAGAGTTTTTGGTTGTGTTTGGGTTTGATTTATGGAAGATTTGTGGGTGAGGTTTGAATTTTCGTGGGTTTTGTGGAGAAGAAAGGTTAGGTTTTGGTTTGAAATTAGGGAAAATCGGGTTTCTGGGCGTCTTTTAATTTCTGGATTTTCGCCGCGCCGCGTTCGCATTTAGCCGCGGCTGACTTCTTACTTCTTCGAATTTCGCGTCGCGGCCTGCTGGTAGCGCCTAGACTTGGCAATTTTTCTGGGTTTTTGGCGTCGCGGCTCTGCTTATGGGCGCCGCGGCGCTTAATCTTCAGCGCCTTTCTGCTCTTTTGGCGCCGCGGCCCTGCTCCTGGGCGCCGCGGCGCTCACCCGTTTTTCTGGAAATCCTGGCTATTCTTCAGTTTTCGCCCTCCAATTTTATTGTTGGCCTGCACCTGTTAACACAACACAAACACTACCTCCGTGAGACTGTTCTTAGTAAAACTAACTACATTAAAATAAATAATTTAAAATACTTTGGGTTGCCTCCCAAGTAGCGCTGTCTTTAACGTCTTTTAGCCGGACGCAAGTTCCTTAACTCAAGAAGTGTGGGGTGGATTAACCCCACAACCAATCCATTTTCTCCACATTTTTCGTTTTCTTCTTCTTCTTCTTCTCTTCTTAAAATTATCTTCAAGGGAAGGTTCAGGAACACATACCTGCTTTTGCGGAGGTTCGGCATCACATACCTGCTTTTGTGGGCTCATCTCCATTGGTTTGGCTTGTACTGGCTCACAGGGGGGTTTGATGGTGCTGATTGCAAAGCACCTGCTCATGATTGGTGGCTCAATAATGTGTTTAAATACTTTAAACACCATTTCTTCCTTCTCCACCCTCAACGTCAGCTCTCCTTTTTCTACATCGATCAGGGCTCTCCCTGTTGCCAGGAATGGTCTCCCCAATATGATGGGGATCTCTGCATCCTCTTCCATGTCGAGAATGAGGAAGTCCGCAGGAAAAAAGAATTTTCCTACTTTAACAAGCACGTCCTCAATCTTCCCCTGTGCACCATCGTTTCATTCTATCGGCTAGTTGCAGGCTCACCGTGGTTGGTTTTGCCTCACCTAACTCCAACCAGACCATCAGCGATGTGAGCCACGGCCAAGAACCGGACCACCGAAGTTTAGCGCGGCTGATTCTGCTGTGGCGCCGACGCGGGAAATTTAACAAATCCGAATAGGATTGGGCCAAAGCCAAAGAGGAAAAGGGTTTGCACGTTTTTGGGGTTATAAAAGGACCTTTTAGGTCAGATTTGGAGGAGTTCCACACCTTACCATTCATCACAATTTGAGATCAAGATTGGAGACTTATTTTTGAGTAATTTCTTGTTCTTTATTTTATTTCTTTCTAGTATATGTTGGATAATATTTTAGTTCTTGGCATGTCTATGGCTAGGAACTAACTTAATTTAGGGTTTTCCATATCGAATCGCTTGAACCTCGTTTTATGAATTAATGCAAGATTTTGGTTTCTTCTTATTATTGTTGAGATTTATTCAATAATTGTTTTGATTGCTTGGTAATTAATTGATCACTAATTATCATAACTTATATGATTTCTAATCGAAATCCGAAAAGGGAGATTGTGAATATGCTATAGTTGAATAAACATAGGTTTAAATCGTGGACGAAAGTACCCCGATACTTGTGTAGCTTGATAGGTTATTGTTCTTAATCCTCCTTTATAGTCAATATTGTCATCGAAAGATAGAAGGGTTCTATATTGGGGTTGAGTGTTTATATTACATTAACAAGAGTATAAAATGGCTTAGTTAACCTGATATCTCAACATAGAAGAAGAACCTTAATTATTTGCATTAACGAGTAAAGCGAGCGGATAGTCGAGGAGATTTGGAAGCCCTATTTCCACCATATCTGAAGTAAAGTAAAGTAATTTAGTTAGCATCTATAATCATAGCTATAAACAAATCATCAAATTATCGGTTACCAAATAGATACTACAGAATAGAGGCTGGTAATTGGACACTAATCCCTGAGGACGATAACTCGGTCTTCTAGACTATATTACTTGTCACAATACGTGCACTTGCGTTTAGCGTATGTATAAGTCGCGCATCAGTTCTATGGGTCATCGATATTATGTTTTATTCTTAGATGATTATTCTAGATTTTTATGGACGTTCGAAAAAATCCCAAGTTTTTTCCATCTTCATAAAGGTTAGAGCGTTCATCAGAACTCAATTCGAACGGAAAATAAAGAACATTCAATATGATAATGACAAAAAAATATGAATGGGGAGTTTAGGGAGTTTTGTGCTCAAAATGGGATAAATTTTCATTTTTTTGTCCTCATACGTCCTCACAAAATGGGAAAGCTGAACAAAAAATTCGTACCATTAATAACATTATCCGCACCTTATTGGTTTATTCCTCCTTCCTCCGTTATTTTGGCATCATGCGCTACAAATAGCTACAGATCTACTTAATATTTCTAAAGGTTTGATATATTCTTCCCCTCTTCATGTTTTATACAATAAGACTCATTCGTATTCTCATCTTAGGGTCTTTGGATGCTTATGTTATCCACTGTTTCCATCCACCACAATCAATAAACTTCAGACACGTTCTACCCATTGTGTGTTTTGGGTTATCCATCAAATCACCGTGGTTATAGATGATTTGATTTTTCCTCTAAATGAATCATCATTAGTCGTCATGTTATGTTTGATGAGTCCCAATTTCCATTTTCTAAAGTATAAAAACTCATGCCTAGTTCATAAGATTTTTTGGATGATGATATCTCCCCCTATATTCTCTGTCATTTTTTGAATGTATCTCAAAATACGTCGTCAGTGTCGCGGCCCTCCGGGGGAGCGCTGCGGCGCCATCCATCCAGTGAGCACCTAATTTTGACATCGTCGTCAGCGTCGCAATGCCAAACTTCCAGTGACAAACCTGTCTGTTCTACATCGTCAGCGCCAAGGCCTTTCGGGGAGGCTCCGCGATGCCAAAATTCCAATAGTCACTGGAACGAAGGCGCTGCGGCACTCGACCCCTGTGCCACAGCCCTCGACCCCTATGCCACGACCCTTGACTACGGCGCCGCGACGCCTCCAACGGTCCAGTCACAAATACATGCAGCAATTCCCCAAAATTCACCCAATCTAGTCCAGAGTCATGGTCCAATCACTCGCAGTCAACAAAGTATTTTTAAACTAAAAAGATATTTTAATTTGAATTCTTATATTCTTAAATCACCCTTATCCCGTAATCATGTGTCTGCCTTATATGACCCTAATTGGAAAATTGCCATGACCGATGAATATAATGCTCTTATTGATAATAAGACGTGAGAGTTGGTACCCCATCCATCTGGTGTTAATATTATTCAGTCTATGTGGATTTTTGCTCACAAGAAAAATTCTGATGGTTCATTTGCTAGGCATAAGACTCGTCTTGTAGGTGATGGTAAGACTCAACAGGTTGGTGTGGATTGTGGTGAAATATTTAGCCCAGTGGTTGATGCGCGGTAAGATGCACACACTTAAACGCAAGTGCACGTTATCGTAACAAGTAGTATAGTATTGATAAGACCGAATATCGTCCTCAAGGATTAGGGTTCAATTACCAACTATCTATTTTTTTGTATCTATTTGGTAAATTGATAATTGGATTTGTTGTTTATAACTAAGAATTATAAAAGCTATTTTAACTATAAAGGTTTACTTCAGTTGTGATGAGAATAGGGCTTCCACGTCTCCTCACTATCCGCTTATGCTACTTATTAATGCAATAACTTATGGTCTTTTTCTTTTGGAGAAAGCAGGTTCACTAAATCGTTTTATACTCCCGTTAGGGTTATATAAACACTCAACCCCAGTATTGCACCTTACCTACCTTTCGGTGATAAGGATAACTCTATAGGAGGATTAAGAACAAGAACCTAGTTAACCGTCACGCACAATGCGCAAAATTAGGGTTGTTAAGCCTCTCATTAACGCTACATAAATAATTGAGGTATTTTCATCCCCAATCCAAGAATGTCTATCCAACTTACAGCATATTCACAATCCCCCCCTTTCGGAATCTGATTAGAAATCATATAGTGATAATTAGTTGTCAATTAATTACCAAGAATTCAACTCAAATATTGGATAGATCTCACAATAAGAAAAATAACCATAAGCATGCATTAACTCATAACAAAAGTTTCTAGAGATTTAACATGGAAAGCCCTATAGAGGAATTAGTTCCTAGTCATTGATATGACAAGAACTAATCTCATGTTCATCATACAAAAACTGAAATAAAGTAAAGAAAAGTAAAGAAAATTACTTAAGAATGAGTCTCCAAGCCTAGCATCCAAGGGTTGTGTTGTGGAATATTTACAAGATGGAATGGTGGATGGATGGATGTAGAATGGTGAATGGTGGAGTCGAGAATTCTTCTAATGATGTAGAGTATTTATAGCCAAAGAATCCTTTTAGTGAAGGGTTAGGGATTTTGTAGGTAGGAAAAGTTATTAGAATCCTTTTAGGTTAGGGTTTTAAGGTAGGAAAAGTTATCCCTTCAGGTAGGAAAAGTTATCCCTTTAGGTAGGAAAATTTATCCCTTTAGGATTCTGAAAACATGTCAAATTCGGCGATGATTGTAATTCCCGCGTCGTGCTGCGGATCAGCGCGCGGCTGAAGATCAGCAACTTTCGGGACTTTCAGCACTATGGGCGCCGCGACGCTGCTGCCAGGCGCCGCGGCTCCGTTGACGTTTTTCTGGCAGATTTCGTCTCGTTGCCCTTTTTTTGTCCGGACTTCGTCTGAACTCCTCTATAATTCCCGGAACTTCTTAGACTTTATTTCTTGGCCGTTTTTGTGTGCAATTCCATCTCAATTAAGCTCATTTTCTCTTCTTTTCGTCATTTCTCCATTTTTGACCGCTGTGACACAAAAGAAAGGAAAACGACCCTAATACTATACTAAACATAAATAAAATGAGTAAAATACTAACTAAAAATGACTCAAAAAGTGTATATAAAATACACCGATCAAATACCCCCAAACTTAACCTTTGCTCGCCCTCGAGCAAAGATAGAAAGAAAGAAATAAAAGACTCAAGAAATGAAAAATAAAAGACTCACTGACATTGATCACTTTTGTTGCATTTAGTGTTATCTATAAAAACATGAAGGTTAGCAGAATAATATGCAGGAACATGTAGCATGAAATTTTTCAGCACACTAAACACATTGAGCTAGATATTTCGCAAACTCATATTTATCATGCTTTAATGGAAGTCAATATACTAAATCATGCATATAAATTCAAAAATCCTATGGCATGCTTACTTGCTATTCTCCACTAATCCTGGATATGCAAAAAAGAGATCTTCAGGACTTTAAGGGTTGTAATGTAGACTTAGGTAGGGGTTGGTAAAAATAGGCATTTAGGCTCATTTTTGTGTACCATAAGCTCTTTAGCTTTTCAGTATTTACCTTTTCTTTTGTTCTTTCTTCACTTCAATTCTATCTTTTCCTCTTTGTTTTGGGAGAATGAAGAGTATTATAATAACAAGCACCCCCAAACTTAGGCTTTTGCCTCTTTCTTATTACTTTTTTATTGGGGTGCAACAAACTCATTCACTCTTTTTGTCTCTTTTTTAACACAATTGATTCCACTACTTCACATTTTTACTTATGGCATAATCTGTGGGAATATAGGGTGTCAAAGAAGAAGTTTCAATTTTTAGGCTCAATGGGGCTGACTAGGGATACTTTTAAAGTTCGGGGTAGAAAAGAGTGGTAAGAATTGGCTATCAAAGAAATGCCTGAGTCATCTCCCTAACATGCATATCCTAACTATTTCGCCTCAAATAGCAAGCAATCATAAAACATAGGTTTTCATAATTTAGCATGCACATTTTAAGCAAGAAACTCCAAATAGACAAATTTTTGTGAGTTTTTGGCATATCTAACCTAGGTGTTTAGATAGTTGCTTCTAATTCCATTACATTATTCCACCTTCCTTCACTAGGTGTTTCTAGCAACTACAACATACATGATCTTTGACAGGCAATTATGACTTAAAAAGAAAAAAAAAATTGTGACTCAAAAATAAACACAAAACAAATAAAAAAAGACTTAATTGAAACATAACAAGACACAAATAAAACACTTAACTTAAATCACACATTGTCCCCAATGTGTGCAAGACTCAAAGAAAATAAAAGAAAAAGGACAACTTACTGACACAACACAGCGGTCATAACGGAGGTCTAGGAGGAAAAATTCTGGAATTTGCACGGAAATATGGCTCTCTGAAGTTCTAGCCATGTGCTGCTAATCTTGGTCACTTCAAATTACGTCGCGGCCGATTCGACTCAGCGCCGACGATCGCTTTTTTCAGCGTTTTTGCTCCTTTTTCCTCGGTTTTAGCTTTCAGTCCACCTGTCATCCAACAAAACAAAACAAGAACCCAAGACCCTGAGACTTTTCAAAGTAAAATAAAAAAAAATAAAGACATAAAATAAAATAACATAATTAAAAACATTGGGTTGCCTCCCAACAAGCTGTCTTTTACGTCTTTTAGCCGGACGCAATTAACCTTTCCGAGTGCCCATTGGATCCTTCTGCGAACTGCTTGCAATCCGCAGAGTTATTGTTGTAGGTCTCAATTTCCCTACGACCATTTGTTCAAACAAGAGCCTTACATATCCAATTATCCCCCAAGTAGGCTTGTCTTTTATGCTTTCTATAATGTAGGAATCCGTGAACTTCTACATCTCTCAACTCTAGTGGGTACTCTTGATGGTATGGGCTTCCTAATTGGGAATCAGCCGTGATAGCTAGTGGTGTTTCTTCTGTAATAGGTGCAAGAAAAAGAATTTCCACAGAATCCAAGAAGGTAAATAATTGGATCTCTGCAATCTTTTCCTTCTCTACACCAACTATCTCACCAGATTCTTCAATAGTTGGGTGTGGTTCAGTGTCCTCAATTTGTTGTTCATTGTTCAAAATCACCTCGATTTAGGTTCTGCGCCGCGCCACGCTCTTTCTCGCCGCTCACTCTCTGCTCTGTCTCAAAATCTTCTGGCGCGCCGCTGCTTCGCGAACTCTCTATCTCCCCTGATTCGGCATCCTTCAGGTCAATTGTCTGACATTGTGTTTCCTCATTGCCTACCCCAGGTGCAGATTGCTCTTCTTGCGTTTCGCTGTTGAATATGATCGCGAGTTCTGCTATTTGCGTTTCCAACTTCTTCATGGCCATTCTCGTTTCGTCTATGAACTGAGTTTGGTACCTCGTGAGACTGAGTATAGCTTCTCGTAATTCCTCCCTCTCTTCCTCTATGGTTGGAGCTCGATCATATTGACAGTAGAAATCCATGTCTTAAGGATTCCTGAGATGAATCAAAACCAACAACGAATCACGGCACACTTGTTTTTTTTTTTGTTTTTTTGTTTTTTTTTTTCAAAAGAAAATAAAATAAATAATTTAAAGAAACAAAAATAAAAACCAAATTAGAAATTAAAAATAGATAAATTTGATATTGAACTATGCCTAATCCCCGGCAACGGCGCCAAAAACTTGATGCGCGGTAAGATGCACACACTTAAACGCAAGTGCACGTTATCGTGACAAGTAGTATAGTCTTGATAAGACCGAATATCGTCCTCAAGGATTAGGGTTCAATTACCAACTATCTATTTTTTTGTATCTATTTGGTAAATTGATAATTGGATTTGTTGTTTATAACTAAGAATTATAAAAGCTATTTTAACTATAAAGGTTTACTTCAGTTGTGATGAGAATAGGGCTTCCACGTCTCCTCTCTATCCGCTTATGCTACTTATTAATGCAATAACTTATGGTCTTTTTCTTTTGGAAAAAGCAGGTTCACTAAATCGTTTTATACTCCCGTTAGGGTTATATAAACACTCAACCCCAGTATTGCACATTACCTACCTTTCGGTGATAAGGATAACTCTATAGGAGGATTAAGAACAAGAACCTAGTTAACCGTCACGCACAATGCGCAAAATTAGGGTTGTTAAGCCTCTCATTAACGCTACATAAATAATTGAGGTATTTTCATCCCCAATCCAAGAATGTCTATCCAACTTACAGCATATTCACAATCCCCTTTCTAATCGATTAGAAATCATATAGTGATAATTAGTTGTCAATTAATTACCAAGAATTCAACTCAAATATTGGATAGATCTCACAATAAGAAAAATAACCATAAGCATGCATTAACTCATAACAAAAAATTCTAGAGATTTAACATGGAAAGCCCTATAGAGGAATTAGTTCCTAGTCATTGATATGACAAGAACTAATCCCATGTTCATCATACAAAAACTGAAATAAAGTAAAGAAAAGTAAAGAAAATTACTTAAGAATGAGTCTCCAAGCATAGCATCCAAGGGTTGTGTTGTGGAATATTTACAAGATGAAATGGTGGATGGATGGATGTAGAATGGTGAATGGTGGAGTCGAGAATTCTTCTAATGATGTAGAGTATTTATAGCCAAAGAATCCTTTTGGTGAAGGGTTAGGGATTTTGTAGGTAGGAAAAGTTATTAGAATCCTTTTAGGTAAGGGTTTTAAGGTAGGAAAAGTTATTCCTTCAGGTAGGAAAAGTTATCCCTTTAGGTAGGAAAATTTATCCCTTTAGGATTCTGAAAACATGTCAATTCGGTCCAAGATTACGTAATTCCGCTTGCCGCGCGCTTCGCAGATCAGCCGCGCTGAAGATCAGCAACTTTCGGGACTTTCAAGACTATAGCGCGCGCTGGCCATTGCCAGCGCCGCGTCCGTGACGTTTTTCGCGATTTCGTCTCGTTGCCCTTTTTTCGTCCGGACTTCGTCTGAACTCCTCTATAATTCCCGGAACTTCTTAGACTTTATTTCTTGGCCCTTTTTGTGTGCAATTCCATCTCAATTAAGCTCATTTTCTCCTCTTTTCATCATTTCTCCATTTTTGACCGCTGTGACACAAAAGAAAGGAAAACGACCCTAATACTATACTAAACATAAATAAAATGAGTAAAATACTAACTAAAAATGACTCAAAAAGTGTATATAAAATACACCGATCAGTGGTCAAGCTGGCTACCATTCGCACTGTGCTCAGCTTGACTCTTTCAAAATCATGGCCCATTCATCAGCTAGATGTGAAGAATGCTTTCCTACATGGTGATCTCAAGGAAACAGTGTATATGCATCATCCCTTGGGTTTTAGGGATACTAGATATTCTAATCATGTTTGCTTGTTGAAGAAGTCCTTGTATGGGCTTAAGCAGTCTCCACGAGCTTGGTATAAGATGTTTGCTGATTATGTTTCGACTATGAGTTTTTCTCACAGCAGGTTTGATAATTCATTATTCATATATCATCGCGGTTCTTTGATGGCTTATATACTATTATATGTGGATGATATTATCTTGAATGCCTCTTTTGATACTATGCGAAGTCTATCATGACAATGCTCAGTTCTGAGTTTGCTATGAAGGACTTGGGTCCATTGAGTTATTTCTTGGGAGTTGTTGTTACTCGTCATGCAAGTGGATTGTTCTTATCACAGAGGAAGTATGAAGCAGAGATCATTTAGAGGGATGTGATGTCATCCTGTAAGTCCACTTCTACTCCAGTTGATACTAAACCCAAGTTGGATGCTGCAGCTGACTCTTCCTATGAGGATCTGACCCACTATCATAGTCTTGTAGGCGCTCTTCAATATCTTACATTCACGCAACCTGATATTACATATGTCGTACATCAGGTGTGTTTATTTATGCATGATCCCAGAGTTGAACATATGAATGTGCTCAAACGTATTCTTAGGTATATTTAGGGAACACTTGAGTATGACTTGCATTTGTATCCTTCGTCGATGTCTACACTTGTCTCATATACATATGCTAATTGGGGTGGTTGTCCTAACACCAGATGGTCTACGTCTGGTTATTACATGTTTTTAGGTAATAACTTGGTTTCATGGTCTGTTAAGCGTCAAGACACGCTTTCACGTTCAAGTGTAGAGGTCGAGTATCGAGAGGTAGCCAATGTGGTTTCCGAGTCATGATGGTTACGAAATCTACTTTTAGAGCTTCATTATCCTATTGAGAAAGCTACCTTAGTGTATTGTGACAATATAAGTGCCATCTACCTTTCTGGTAATCCAATTCATCACCAGCGTACTAAACACATAGAGATGGATATTCACTTTGTTCGAGAGAAGGTAGCTAAAGGACAAGTACGCGTCTGCCATGTCTCTTTCGGATATCAAATTGCAGATATCTTTACAAAGGGTCTTTCCTCTGTCATTTTTGAAGATTTTTAGAGACAGTCTCAGCGTACGAAGACCGCCCGCTATGACTACGAGGGTGTGTTAAATGAAGCCCAAGCGCCGCGGCCTAGGCCACATAGCGCCACAGCCCAAGTCCCGAATTATTGTTCCGTGAACATTAATGCATTGTATATATTTGGTATATATTAGAATTTGTCTTGTACCTTATTGTAATATTACCATAAGTGTATAGTTAGTCTCCTTATAGAATAGAGATTTAGATCTATAGTAGGAATAAGATTCTCCTATTGTAACTTGTATATTTATGTCACGACCCGGTGCCCTAGCTGGACACCCTTATACTGACCTGTCACATATAATTAAACTAATACCAAGGATAATGCGGAAATATGTAAACCATATCAAAATAGGCAAGCCGACGAGGCTGCCGCTATACACATGAATATCCAAAAAGAATTACAACAGCAAGGCTGACCAAAACACGTCTATAATCCACACATGACCAACCCACATATGACTACAAACCTCAAAGAGTATAACGGTGAATTATGACGGGACAGGGCCCCGCCGTACCCCTGACTAGCACGAATATGCATAAGCCTATAATAGAAGATATGTACCAAAATAACTAGGCTTCAGAACAATGGAGCTCTCCAAACAGCTGACAGAATCCTAGACAAGAGGACCACCAAACTGAGTATATGTACCTGCGGGCATGAACGCAGCCCCCTGAGGAAAGGGGGTTAGTACGAAATATTGTACTGAGTATATAAAACATGAAGTATTGTAAAGAACATCATAAATGGCCAAAATATAACATGAGACAACTATAATAATCAAGATATCAATGCACTTGTGCCTTATGAAATGAGAGTCAAAACATGTCCATATAAAATAAGTCATATCTGTGGATGCCTGTCCACATAAACCGTATCCGGCCCTCTAGTGAGGGTCTCGGTGAACATTTAATGTGTACACATAGTCATATCCATGGATACCTGTCCACATATATCAATCACAAAATTTCCGAAACAACTCATTATCATATTCCTTTTCATTATCACATTGAATATTTTTAATTTCCTATTCGAATTGGGTACAAATGAATGCTCTAAATTTTAAAGATGTGGAAAAAAGTTAAGACTTTTTTTATAAAGGAAAGATCCACAAAAAAAATAGAATAATCATCCAAAAATAGGATATAATAACGATGGCCCGCAGAACTTAACACGGGGAATATCCATAAATCACTATGAATAATGTAAAACAACATCAAAGTACTAGAAGTAGAGGCTACAAATGGTAATCTAACATGTTTCCCTAATGGACAAGAGGGACAAAGTGGAGTACTACGTGCACCCTGACAAGAAATAAAATTAATTTTATGCAAAGAAGAAATAATAGACGATCCTGGATGACCCAAACGTGCATGCCACAAGGAAGAAACAAGGGCAACAAAAGTAGACGACGTAGCTTGACTTGCAGAAGTGGTGGTATTTGTGATATGATAAAACTCTCCCCTACTATTGCATCTCATTAGAGGTGTCTCCATCTTGAAATCCTTTACAAAAAATCCAAAGGGATCAAAATTAACAGAAACTCAATTATCAGTGGTGAATTTTCGAACAGACACCAAATTTTTAATTAAGTTAGGGGCATGAAGGGTATTTTTCAAAACTAGAGGTAGATGTGGGAGAGACAAAGTTGTATGTCCATAATCGCGAATTGGAATTGAATTTCTATTACCAACAATAATACCACAATTTTTGCTCAAATTGAAATAAGACGAGAGAGTACCTTGGTCAGATGTCATGTGAGTAGTGGCTCTGGTGTTCATGTACCAATTCACGTCTGGAGGATTTAATCCAAGCGTATGGATTACATCCTCAATATATGTCAAAGTTGGTGTGGGGCCCATTGCTTGGAATGCCTGCGGAGGCCGAGGCCCAAGCAAACCTATCTGCGGCTCCGGCCCAGAAGTCAATCTGCTGCCAGTATTCGAACCCGAGAAAGTGGGCCAAGCATGTTGCTGGAACTGGTCCCAGTTACCCGAGTAAGGGCTGGGAGGAAAATAGGGGTTGTTGGGCCAATGGCCACTGGTTAGTTCTACAGCCAGGGGGCCCACGACTGGGACCAGTTGACCTGCGGCCCTCTGTCCTCTGTCGCTGCCACCATTGTTTCGGCCACCTCTGTTATCACCGCAGTTTTTGCCATTATTTTTACGATTTTGACCCTTTTTGTTGCCACCATTGTTGCGGTTTTGGAAAGAATTCTCAGAGAATGAGTGATGGTCATCTGATGTAGTTATCATTACGGAAGAATTTGCACCTGTATCCACCTTTTTATCTAAGTCGATTTCTTCTAATGTGAGCATAGAACGGGCCTTATAAAAGAGTGGTAGATGGTTACTTTGACGAAGTAGTGTGCCAATGTCGTTATAGGCCTCAGGCAGGTCTGAAACCATTTGGAGAACAAGATGATCATTGGTAACAGGCGCACCAACATTGCAGAGTTAGTCTGCCAATTCCTTCAGCCTTTTACAATAAGCCGAAAGATTAGGAAAATCTTCCATGTTGACATGTGAAAATTCCTGCTTGGGGTGGCAACACGGGAATTCTTGTTATCTTGGAATATACACTCACCCTATTTCAAGTTTCCATTGTCGTTGCATCGGACTCAATGATCGTTTGTAGAAGGTCAATAGAAATAGTGGAATAAATCCACTAGAGAATGGTAGCATCAAGTGTCGTCCATAATGTAGGATTTTCCTAGGGGTTAGGCACCTCTTCTATGCTAGGTGTCAAGGGAATTATGTGATGCAAGACTTGATACTAGTGTGCGTGAATTTTGTATAATTCTGCCCATGTCGCGTATTGGACATTTTTCATCTCAAGAACAATAGGGATGTGGTTCCTGAAGTTGAAAATTGTAAGGGTTGTATGGAACATGTTCTTTGACATAGACATAATGAAAGAACAATAGGAGAATTAGAGATTTAGAAGAAAATTTGGGAAGGGAGGAGGAAGAATACGGTTGGAAACCGAGAAGGGTTCTCGGAATTTGAGTCGAGAGTAGCGGAAGAAAATTAGGAAGAGAGGTATTTTAGACCTAGACTTCTGATACCATGAAAGAATATAATCCATTGATTATTTTCATTAATGAATGATGTATATATACAAGTTACAATATCCAAATATGAAAATCATATTCCTACTATACTTCTAATATTCTAATTCTACTTGTACAAGAATTCTATAATTATAGTAATTAATAATTTCATACTCTAATTACACTATACACGGTATTATATCACAAACCGCACATTCTTGATCATGCCCTTCTTTCTTGTACCTGAAGCTAGATAATAAGTTCACATCCGAAATTCGGCTTGATGTTTGCTCAAGTGATGAATGATTAAGATGATCAGCATCTCCCATCTTCAGCCGTGGGAGCTAGTTTTTTTCATGGATACACCACCGCATGATGAGAAAGTTGTAGATGCAAATCAAAATGACGATCACCCCATGGATGTTGAGGTCGTAATATAACATGTGCAAGTTTGGTTTTTGCGGAGATGATGATGGAGGAGGAGGCGGATTATATGGTATTGGTTTAATTAATTGTAGTACGGAGATTTGTTTAATATGGATTAAAATATGGAGTATTATTTTTCGTAATTAACTATGCTACTATTGTTTATTATATTGAAGGGAGAAGAATTTAAGTGGTGATAGAGTTTCAAGTATTAAATTGGAATATATGTGTGACCAAATGAGTGTAGAAGGTGTGATTACAAGGAAACAGAAAGTAAGCAACTGTTACAAAGATTACAAACTGGAATAAGAACAAAAATTAAACTACAACAAGAAATTTATTGAGTCGAGCGTTAACACTCTGTCCGTAAGACAATATTGCCCCATATATATCCTTTTACGGTAATTGACAACTTGTCTCCCAAGATAAAATAATAACAAACAAATGAGCAAAGGTAACTCAAGTGTTTACTAGAAGAAAAATCTTTGAGTGTGTGAAAGAATGGTTAGAGAGAAGAAGTTATGAAAATCGGAGTTTTCAAGTGTGAAGTGTGTTCTCCAATTGAGTCAAAGCCTCCATTTATAGTGCTAGGAAGATGACCTCTCAACTAGCCAACTAATGACTTTCAATAGTCATGTAATGACCCTTAATTGAGAGGTTATAATTGTTAGGCATATTTTATATAGGCCTTTTGAGTCATTTTTAGTTAGTATTTTACCCATTTTGTCCAATTATGTGTCGTGTTAGGATAATTTTTCTTTCTTTTGAGTCACAGTGGTTTAAAAAGGCAACGTGGAGAAAAGAAGCAAAAAGAGGGCAGAAAAGGAGGTTCCCGAGCCAAAAGAGATGAAAGTTGGCATCCCGGACGAGAACAGGGCGGCGCCAATCCATCAGAGACTGCAGGGCCACGACGCCCAATATACTGAGAAGCTGCAGGAGTTTCGGCGCCATGGCGCCAGTCTGCAGGGCCGTGGCGCCAACGCGGGAATTTTGCCAAATCCGAGAAGGAATGGGCCAAGGCATAGAAGGAAAAGTGGGACACGTTTTGGGAGGCTATAAAAGGCCATTTGGGTAGATTTTTCAAGGGTGACACAATTCCTAATTCATCACATAACATAATTTCTTGGAGGCTTCAAGATTAGAGACTTGTTCTTAAGTATTTTTCTTTCTTTACTTTATTTACTTTCAGTTTATGTTGGATAATCTTTTGGTTCTTAGTATGTATATGGCTAGGAGCTAAACTTTATTTAGGGCTTTCCTTTCGAATCACTTGAACCTCGTCTTTATGACTTAATGCATTAATTTGGTTTCTTCTTCATATAGTTAAGATTTATTCAATAGTTGTTTTGATTGATTGGTAATTAACTGATCACTAGTTATCATCACTTATATGATTTCGAATCGAACCGAAAGGGGAGATTTGAATATGCTATAGTTGAATAAACATAAGTTAAAATCGTGGACGAAAGTACCCCGATACTTGTGTAGTTTTATAGGTTATTGTTCTTAATCCTCCTATGTGGTAAAATCTTTCATAGAAATATCGAAGATTTCTGCACCGGGGTTGAGTGTTTATATATCCTAACCAGAATGTAAAACGGTCTAGTTAACCTGCTATCTTAACATAGAAGACAAACATTTATTGTTGCATTAAGGATTAAGGTGAGTGGATAGTTGAGGAGATTGGAAGCCCTATGTCACGACCCGACCCCGGGCCCGCGACTGGTGCCCTACCTGGGCACCCTTACAGGTATACATCAGAGAAAATCAGCGGAACATACATGAAACTTATAAAATAAAACAACGATAATAAACAACAAGTTAGCCGATGTGGCTACCTTCCGAACGTACATACATAAACGGCTTGCCTCCTTTCCTTTACAAACCGACCCACAAAATGTGACTACTGCACTTAAGAATTACAATCATGCGGGACAGGCCCGCCATACCCTGAATGTACATAAGTCTACCATATCGGAAACCGTACAAAAGATAAGCTCCGAGTGAAAGGAGCTTCTTTCCAAAATCAACAGAGATCCTAAGAGCAAGGATCACCAACCTGGTACCTATAACTCGCGGCATGAACGCACCGGGCGGGGTCAAGCATAACAAATTTAGTATGGAATGTAAATAAAATGCAATAACCAAATCAGATTCTGATAAAAGAATGTCCTTTTTAACTCCCAAATCAATCATATATTAACTGCTCCTTTCCTTCTTTCAATAAAATTAACAACATATTCATACATACATACTTAAGAGTTTAATTCATCTTTTTCACATAACTTACATATCTTACATAACATAATCCGACCCATTATGGAGGACTTCTTATTTGTGAGCTTACTTTGATTATTCATACGTGATAACGTAATCCGCCCATTTGCGGACACGGTACTCATAAATCATGTGGCATAATCCGCCCGCCGCGGGCTCGCATCGTGGAATCATGTAGCATAATCCGCCCGCTCGGCCTTGCATCGTGGAATCATGTATCATAATCCGGCCCGCTGGGGCTCGGTGTAAGATGACGAACCCGACCTATGTGAAGGCTCGGGGTAATATGGCGTAATCCGCCATGTGTAGGCTCTGTATTTCATAACGTAATCCGCCTATTCGTAGGCTCGGTGTATTTCATAACGTAATCCGCCTATTCGTAGGCTCCTGTATTTCATAACGTAATCCGCTTATTCGTAGGCTCGGTGTGATTTTCCTTACATAACATTTTTAAACCATCTTTTCACTTCTTCTTAAGTCGCCATAACAACTTCCCATAAAGCTATTATAACAACCATTCATTTTAGAGAACTTATGTCACTTTTATTCTTACAACATTTAGGAAAACGGATCCAAAGATACTACGTACATACATACTTAAAAAGAATCAGACGCTTAAAACTTCATAATCCTTAAAAGACAATCAAAGTTCTTAGTCTTCATACTTCATAACATACTTCCTTCAAAGCCCAATTACTTATACAAAAACATATAAAGTTCCATACCTTCCCAAAACCAAGTAATTCATTCCTTAAAATCATATAACTTCCACTTTTAAAATCAATCCCTTTTCACATATAAATTCAAGTCATTTTCAACATAAAATCCACTTACTTACTTTAAACAAATCAAGACACATAGCCTTTAAATCAAATCTCATAACTTCCTAACCGTTCTTACCAACGTCTCCCATAAGACCTAGTAAGGACTTAGAACAATTTAAACATACTCTTAACTTAGATTCAACAATGTAAATACTTCTTAACTTCTAAGAGTAGAAGGAATCTTGAAATACTATCACATGGAGATTTCATACGTAGGATCATGCCAAAGAAAGAAGAGGTTCACATACCTCGCGACGACTAGCGACAAGTTGCAAAAAGGCTCCAAAGTACTTCAACCTATAATGGCCACAATACGTCCATTAACCTCTTAATTCAAACGTAGAATATTCTAAGTGTTAAGTCGCTAAATTCTACGGAAAATCGGACAGCACCTCCTTTGTTTCTACTCACTTTGCCACCTTTTTCAAGGCCGAATACAATAACCAAACAGCCCCAATTGGCTCACAACAATATAGAAGGTAGTCTAGTACAAATGAATAACCAAACAGCCCCAATTGGCTCACAATTTAGAAGGTAGTCCAATACAATTGAATAACAAACTAATACAAACTACAAGTCCAAATTCGGCCACCTTGAGTTCAACAATACTAATTCTTATCCAATTTCCATTTCAATCCAACTTGGTAGCATAATATAATATCTAGTCGCAACCAATTATAACTACTATAATCTTCTAGTCAATTACATGCGACGATTCTAATAACGATCAAATTGTACTCCAACTTAACATGACTTACTTTTCATTTCGAACTTAAGCTACAAGTAATCCATAATACTTACAAACTTCAACTTAACAACTTTATGCTAGCAACATGTAAAGCTAACAACAACAATATAAATAATCTTGTAACACTTTCAAAGAACAAGATTATACCTCAACGAATTGTAATCCAATCTTCAAAACCGGTTGCTCCTTAGCAACCTAGAGCCTCATCAAGACACCTCAATCCGCCTCCGAGACCCTTAGAACCACACCAACAACTTTCCTTCAAACCTCCAATCCAAAACCTAGAAAGCCACTAGGTTTTCACTTTGCGACTAACCCGAAAACTAACTTTTTCCGAGATTTTTCTATTGAGATAAGTTTACACTACCCTCAAGAACCTTGGTTTAAAGTGTGGAGTTTAATGGACAAGAAACAATTTTTTTTCCTTTTGAAAGGCATGGAACCCGAGAGCAACCTAGAGGGGTTCTTGAAATTCTTGCAAATTTTTCTAAGTGTTGTGCTCTCTCATGCTACTACTAGTATTATAAAGGGACATGGAGGGTCAAGATGCAAACAATTGGGTGGTTTGGATGATCTCTTATTAAATATCAAGGCTAAGTGGGTCCATTGACCAAGTCAATTATGTCAAGCTCTTCAAGTGCAAGACTTGTCTTCCTAACAAGGGTCAAATGACCCTTATGTCCAAGATCAATTCGTCCAAGCTCACTTAAGGGGGGTGAAACGTGTCGCCCTCCCATTCGTCAAAATAATACGTTTTCCGACAATTCCATGATTCCGTTAAATTTTTTACAAGTCTCAAATTTAACACTATGAAGTTCTTACGCACGTTCTAAAACATGTCCTGCAATTACTGGTGTAACATTCTTCCCCTTAGAAACATTCGCCCCCGAATGTTCTTTCGAGTCAAACTTATAATTAGCGACATAGTTTCCTTTCACAACCCCGACATACCAACAATGCCACACATGGCCCTAATACTCGCACACGCATATCCGCCCATCATAAGCCCAAACGAGGTTACCTTTTCGCATTTCCAACTCCTCTAACATACATACATAACTTCAATATTATCCGTTCTTAATACTTAAACATAAAATAACCTTATCATGCATACAGATCCGTAAAGGGCCAAGATATACTGATTCATATAGGCGGTTCAAAGGACCGCTAAAATGGAAACTTCCACCACGACTTCGCCATGGCTGCCGGGATGAACATCCCGCCTAGCTCAAGGCGAAGAACCCGCAACTGATCCAGTAGACTTTTCTATCCTCCCGCAACTCTCCTACTAGACAATCCTCAACATATGGCCACCGACGCCACAGCAAAACAGCACGAGAGCACGACGACATTCCCATGGTGATGCCGCCACACCGTGAACATCGAGGAAGAGGGCCCCGACCGTTTAGAACCCATGCGATATCGATCCAAGCCCCGAGCTCGACCGGCCCCGATTACCCGGCCGATCTAACCTCCGCCAAATCGGGAAGGAGCACTGCTTGGCCGAATCAGACCTAGCTCGCCGAGGCTCCGCCTTGAAAATCACCTCAACCTCGCTGCCCCGCCCTCTGGGCTGGCTCGCCTGGTCGGTCCTTCTCTCTCGCCTCGATCCCCGTGCATAAGTCCAGATCTCCGCAATATCCATTCTCGCCGGCGGCTACTCCTGTGCAAGCGGGATCATATAACTGCCTAGCCCCATAACATAGCGATGAACTCTATCACCATGTTAGCCACAATAGTATGCGTGATAACCGCCAAGGAGTCAAACTCAAGCTATACTCGATAGTCCTCCCGCTCGCCTCAAGGTCAAGAATGCATCTACCCGGCTCTCTCATCTCGTGAGGCAAAAAGTGATCCATGAAGGCCTCAGAACTCCTCCCAAACAGCCGGAAGAGCATCATCACCTCTTGAAAGCAACCACGACTCAAACCGGTTCAACGCGATATCGCAGAACCTAGGAGGCTAGCGTAATGCACTGCCTCAAGCCCTAAGAACTCGCGTGGTCCGTAGAGCCGAATGAACTCCCGCGATCCTCGCCGCACTCGAACCATAAAACTCGTGGATGACATCCTAGAAAATCCCTAATCCGCAAACCGCCGGCTCGCGGATGTCGCTCTGCTTGCCGCTCGACTACTATATCGTCAATAATCGGACCGCCTCGTAGTTCTATACTCGACCCGGCCGCGGAATCGAGGCTCGCACGAACCTGCGAGCTACCGCCGCCGCCTCTAATACTGGCGTGGCTGAACTCGCCACCCGCCTACTACCTCACCATATTCTCGTGCCCGACTCGTAACTCTTCAGGCACTCATCGCGCCTCCGCCGCTTTGCCCTTCCGGGCCTCGGTCGCCTCCGCGAGGCATAGCCGATTCACATACATAAGAATACGCCGAGACGGATCAACCTATTAATACACTCTACCGCACGATCTCGTGAGTGAGAAGAATGGAAATCAATCCTAAATGTCCTGTAGCCTCCTCGATTATAGATGTGGTGCACAACACACCGATAATCAAGACTCTACTAGACACTGGCCTCAGACATTTTCCGAGGACTAATCGCTCGATACCACTTTTGTCACGACTCACCTGCTCGCGATCGTGCCCTACCTGGGCACCCTTACAGGTATACATCATAGAAAATCAGCGGTACATACATGAAACTTATAAAATAAAACAACAGTAATTAAACAACAGTTTAGCCGTTAGGGCTACATTCCTGAACGTACATACATAAACGGCTTGCCTCCTTTCCTTTCTTACAAACCGACCCACAAAATGTGACTACTGCACTTCTAAGAATTACAATCACAAGTGACAGGGCTCGCCATACCCTGAATGTACATAAGTCTACCATATCGTGGAAACCGTACTAAAAGATAAGCCTCCGAGTGAAAGGAGCTTCTTTCCAAAATCAACAGAGATCCTAAGAGCAAGGATCACCAACCTGGTACCTATAACTCATGGCATTTAACGCACTTCTCGGAGGCCGATCATAACAAAAATTTAGTATGGAAATGTAAATAAAATGCAATAACCAAATCGTATTCAGATAAAAGAATGTCCTTTTAACTCCTCAAATCAATCATATATTAACCGCCTTTCCTTCTTTCAATAAAATTAACAACATATTCATACATACATACTTAAGAGTTTAATTCATTTTTCACATAACTTACATATCTTACATAACATAATCCGACCCATTATGGAGGACTTCTTATTTGGGAGCTTACTTTGATTATCCATACGTGATAACGCATCCGCCCATTTGCGGGACACGGTACTCATAAATCATGTGGCATAATCCGCCCGCCTGGGGCTGAGTCTTGTGGAATCATGTAGCATAATCACCGCCCGCCTCTGCATCGTGGAATCATGTAGCATAATCCGCCGCCATGGGGCTCTGCATCGTGGAATCATGTAGCATAATCCGCCCGCTGTGGGGCTCGATGAAGATGACGAACCCACCTATGTGGCGCTCTGGTAATATGGCGTAATCCGCCATGTGTAGGCTCGGTATTTCATAACGTAATCCGCCTATTCGTAGGCTCGGTGTATTTCATAACGTATCCGCCTATTCGTAGGCTCCTGTATTTCATAACGTAATCCGCCTATTCGTAGGCTCTGTGTGATTTTCCTTACATAACATTTTTAAAACATCTTTTCACTTCTTCTTAAGTCGTCATAACAACTTCCCATAAAGCTATTATAACAACCATTCATTTTAGAGAACTTATGTCACTTTTCTTCTGACAACATTTAGGAAAACGTGATCCAAAGATACTACGACATACATACTTAAAAAGAATCGTACGCTTAAAACTTCATAATCCTTAAAAGACAATCAAAGTTCTTAGTCTTCATACTTCATAACATACTTCCTTTAAAGCCCAATTACTTATACAAAAACATATAAAGTTCCATACCTTCCCAAAACCAAGTAATTCATTCCCTTAAAATCATATAACTTCCACTTTTAAAATCAATCCCTTTTCACATATAAATTCAAGTCATTTTCAACATAAAATCCACTTACTTACTTTAAACAAATCAAGACACATAGCCTTTAAATCAAATCTCATAACTTCCTAACCGTTCTTACCAACGCCTCCCATAAGACCTAGTAAGGACTTAGGACAATTTAAACATACTCTTAACTTAGATTCAACAATGTAAATACTCTTAACTTCTAAGAGTAGAAGGAATCTTGAAATACTATCACATGGAGATTTCATACGTAGGATCATGCCAAAGAAAGAAGAGGTTCACATACCTCGACGACTAGCGACAAGTTGCAAAAGGCTCCAAAGTACTTCAACCTATAATGGCCACAATACGTCCATTAACCTCTTAATTCAAACGTAGAATATTCTAAGTGCTAAGTCGCTAAATTCTACGGAAAATCGGACAAAGACCTCCTTTGTTTCTACTCACTTTTCCACCTTTTTCAAGGCCGAATACAATAACCAAACAGCCCCAATTGGCTCACAACAATATAGAAGGTAGTCTAGTACAAATGAATAACCAAACAGCCCCAATTGGCTCACAATTTAGAAGGTAGTCCAATACAATTGAATAACAAACTAATACAAACTACAAGTCCAAATTCGGCCACCTTGAGTTCAACAATACTAATTCTTATCCAATTTCCATTTCAATCCAACTTGGTAGCATAATATAATATCTAGTCGCAACCAATTATAACTACTATAATCTTCTAGTCAATTACATGCGACGATTCTAATAACGATCAAATTGTATTCCAACTTAACATGACTTACTTTTCATTTCGAACTTAAGCTACAAGTAATCCATAATACTTACAAACTTCAACTTAACAACTTTATGCTAGCAACATGTAAAGCTAACAACAACAATATAAATAATCTTGTAACACTTTCAAAGAACAAGATTATACCTCAACGAATTGTAATCCAATCTTCAAAACCGAAGTTGCTCCTTAGCAACCTAGAGCCTCATCAAGACACCTCAATCCGCTCCTTGAGACCCTTAGAACCACACCAACAACTTTCCTTCAAACCTCCAATCCAAAACCTAGAAAGCCACTAGGTTTTCACTTTGCGACTAACCCGAAAACTAACTTTTTCCGAGATTTTTCTATTGAGATAAGCTTACACTACCCTCAAGAACCTTGGTTTAAAGTGTGGAGTTTAATGGACAAGAAACAATTTTTTTTCCTTTTGAAAGGCATGGAACCCGAGAGCAACCTAGAGGGGTTCTTGAAATTCTTGCAAATTTTTCTAAGTGTTGTGCTCTCTCATGCTACTACTAGTATTATAAAGGGACATAGAGGGTCAAGATGCAAACAATTGGGTGGTTTGGATGATCTCTTATTAAATATCAAGGCTAAGTGGGTCCATTGACCAAGTCAATTATGTCAAGCTCTTCAAGTGCAAGACTTGTCTTCCTAACAAGGGTCAAATGACCCTTATGTCCAAGATCAATTCGTCCAAGCTCACTTAAGGGGGGTGACACGTGTCGCCCTCCCATTCGTCAAAATAATACGTTTTCCGACAATTCCATAATTCCGTTAAATTTTTTACAAGTCTCAAATTTAACACTTGCGAGTTCTTACGTACGTTCTTAAAACATGTCCTGCAATTACGGGGTGTAACACCCTATTTCCACCATATCTGATTTAAGTAACGTAATTTAATTAACTTTTACAATTGTTCAGTAGTTCATAGATAAAAACCACAACAAAATATCGACAGCCAAATAGATATCATAGGATAGATGTTTGGTAATTGAACACTAATCCCTGAGGACGATATTCGGTCTTACCTAAACTATATTACTTGCAACGATATGTAAACTTGCGTTAAGCGTATGGAAAATCGCTAACAAGTTTTTGCCCCCGTTGTCGGGGATTGGCGTAGTTCAATATCAATTTATCTATTCTTAATTTCTAATTTGGTTTTTATTTTTATTTTATTTTCTTTTATTTGTGGAACCGTGCGCCGTGATCTGTTTGTTAATTTTGATCTATTTCAGGGATCTCGTTTATGCGAAGAAAAAGATGAGCAGACACACTTGTTCCCTTCAACCCTGAAATTGAAAAGACTTGCAAGCAGAACCGGAGAAACACACGGATTATTAAATTGATAGCCATGGGGGATCGATAGAATACTAACGAGATGAATGAAGAGATGAGTGATCATCAACCCAACCAAGGAGTACCCCCAGGATTGCAGAATGATGTAGAGGAAAGAGTTGAATCGAGGCGAGAAGTGCGGAAGATTATGTCTTTGCAAGAGTCTTCAAGCACAAACTTGCATAAGGCTCCCAGCAATATGAGCGAATAATTTTGAAATAAAGCATGCGATTCTGAGCATAGTGCAAAACACAGTCCAGTTCAGAGGGTTACCATCTGAAGACCCACATATGCACATTGCAAATTTCCTGGAGTTGTGTGCCACGTTCAAATATAATGGTGTTACTGACGACGTCATCCAGTTGAGGCTCTTCCCTTTCTCACTTAGGGATAGAGCAAAGGTTTGGTTGAATTCGCTGCCGACAGATTCTATATTCACATGGCATGATCTAGCACAGAAGTTTCTGGCAAAGGTCTTCCCAGCATCAAAGGCAGCCAAACTAAGAGGAGAGCTAAATAATTTCTATCAGACTGATGGGGAGTCACTTTATGAGGCTTGAGAAAGATTTAAGGATCTACAGAGAAAGTGCCCACATCATGGCATTGAACAGTGGAATTTGGTCCATATCTTTTACAATGGGCTAGTTGGGACCACGAGAACCATTATTGATGCAGCTGCAGGTGGCACATTTATGAGGAAGACAACACATGAGGCTCATGATTTGCTAGAGGATATGGCCACCAATAATCATTTGTCAGATGAGAGGGGGATAGGTGGAAGGAAACCGATAGGAGTTCATGAGCTAGATGCCATCACAACACTCAATGCACAAGTGGCTCTCCTGACCAAACAACTCCAGCAGAACACTGTGTCAGTAAATGCAGTCCAGATGCCAATGATTTATGATATTTGTGGGGGTCCACATACTTTTGACAGGTGCCCAACAACTGACCCCAACAATATTCCTATTGAGCAAGCACAATGTCAAGCAGTAGGAAATTTCCAAAGGGCCCAGAACAACCCCTATTCGAACACTTATAATCCAGGGTGGAGAAATCACCCAAATTTCTCATGGAGGGGTGACCGAGGGCAGCAGAATCAGTTCAGAGGACAATATTAGAATCAGCCACCACTAAATCAAGTCTCATCTTTGCAGCAATTTAACTCATCTGCCCCACACGAAAAACAAGATGAATTGAGGGCAACCTTGTTGACACTCACCAACTCACAGACTCAATTCATGGCGGAAACAAGGTCCTCCATAAGGAACTTAGAGACCCAGGTTGGACAGCTGGCCAATATGGCGAATAACAGGCCACATGGCACTCTTCCGAGCAATACAAAGGTTAACCCGAGAGATCAGTGTCAAGCAATGGCATTGAGAAGTGGGAGGCAGTTAGAGCAACCTACACCCCAGCCTGTGATAGAGCAGAAAGTTGAGAAGAAAGTTGCTACAGAAAAGGAGGGGGTCACTGGTGACGACCCTATTTTAGAGAAGGCTCCACCAGTTCCAGTGAGGGAATACACAGAGAAAATAGCCTACCCTCAGAGGCTGCAAAGGAAGACAGTTGATAAGCAATTCTCCAAGTTCTTGGAGGTGTTTAAAAAGCTGCACATAAACATTCCTTTCATTGAGGCGTTGGAGCAAATGCCTACTTATTTTAAATTCATGAAGGAGGTTCTTGGGAAAAAGAGAAAGCTGGTTGATTATGAGACGATGACATTGATAGAGGAGTGCAGTGCCATCTTTCAGAAGAAACTACCTCCTAAGCTTAAGGATCCAGTGAGCTTAACACTGCCCAGCACTATTGGTAGGGTGACATGCAACAGGGCCCTGTGTGATTTGGGGGCTAGTATCAACCTTATGCCTCTGTCAGTATTTAAGAGATTGGGTTTGGGTGAAGCCAAACCAACCACAGTGAACTTGCAGTTGGCTGACAGAACAGTGGTGCATCCCAGAGGTATCATCGAAGACGTGCTTGTTAAGGTGGGAAAGTTCTTCTTCCCAACAGACTTCCTCATCCTTGACATGGAGGAAGACGATGAAATTCCCATCATCTTAGGAAGGTCATTCCTTGCAACTGGGAGAGCCCTGATAGATGTGGAAAGGGGCGAGCTAAAACTGAGAGTTGAGGACGGAGAGATGATATTCAAGGTGTTTAAACCCACCATTGAATCCCAAGTCATGAGCAAATGTCTCGCAGTCAGCACGACGACCAAAGCAGCTGATCCAGCACAGGCCAAAGCCAAGGAGACCAGTTCGTCAACGCACGTAAGCATTGCTAAACCATCTTCTAAGAAAAAGAAAAATAGAAGGCTGAGAAGAAAAATGATCCTGAAAGGGATATGTTGTGGAGTTAAATTACCCTAATATTCATGATAAGGAATCGGCGTCCGGCTACAAGACGTTAAAGACAGTGCTACTTGGGAGGCAACCCAAGGTTTTTAAATTATGTAATTTAGTTTTAGTTAGAACAGTCTCATGTATGGTATTGTTTGTGGTGTTGAGAAGACAAGTACAGGGCTGAAAAGTGGAGCATGAAATACAAGAGAAGGTAGAAAATCAGTTCAGAGCCGCGACGCCCAGATGCAGGGCCGTGGCGCCGAACGTTCAGAGAGCCCGCAGAAGTTTGGGCGCCACGGCGCCAAAATGTAGGGCCATGGCTCTGATTTATCAGAAGGCGCAAGACTTTGGGCGCCACAGCGCCGAAATACAGGGTTGCGACGCCGCGACGGGTTTTCAGAAAAATAAAAAGCCCTAACTCTCAAATCCTTCTCCCAAACAAAACCCTCTATCACTCAAATTCTTCCATAAAACAAACCAAATTCCTTCAATACCTTACACACATCACCATTACAAACAACCACCTTCCATCCATGACTCCATTCTTTCACTAGGAGCAAGAAATTTGTGAAGATCAACCTCCAAGGTAACCTTCATCATTTTTATTGAAATTTCAAAGCAAATAGGGGAGGCAATTCGTAAGTTTGGGGGTGTAAAGGTTATTGTGGGGATAGTGTTGTTGGGTGGGAGAATTTTGTTGAGTATTATCGATGTGGGGTGTTGTACTAGTATTGTGGGTATTGTGTGTATGTTTGGTGTAGTGTGGGGTTGAATTCTTGTACTGTGCATTGATGTGTTGGGCTGGTGGGTTGATTGTTGTGATTGATAGTTGTTGGGAAACCTCACAAAAACAAAGGAGACGCTTCCAAAATTTCTCCAATGGCTGCTCGAAAAAGAACTTCCAGAGCTTCTTCATCAACCTCAGCACCAGAATATGATATCACTAGGTTTGCTAGTAAAGAAACAGAAGACAGATATAACCGGCTCAGTACCAGGACCTTGATACCTGAGAGAGGCATGGAGTACAGAAAGAGCCATTTGAGGATGATGATGTTTATGAGCCAATTCGGGCTACGATCGAGGCAAATGGGTAGAGAAGATTCATCAATTCGGAGAGGATTGCATCGCATAATACTAGCATGGTGAGAGAATTTTATGCTAACTATCCGGAGCAGACAGATGGTAGATGTTTTATGAGAGGGCGGTATGTGCCTGTAAACTCTGAGGTGGTGAATGCAATGTTGGGGACAGCGGATGTTGAGGAACGAGGCTATAACCCACACCATTTCAAGAGTTGGTCTAGAGATGTCAGCCACATAAATTGGAACACCGTCGCAATAACATTATGTTACCCAGGGGCCGAGTATGAGGTTGCTCACAGTCAGAACATACCTAGCACTGAACTACAAAATAATCAACTATGTAGGTCCACTAGGACTCATTGTCCTCCTGAAATACTAAATCTACTTGTGGAAACACACAATTAGATAGATATTCCTGATGACGATGAACCTACAATATATAGCAAAGCAATGTTGGACATTGATTCGAAGAGATGACAAGAAGCCATGAAATCCGAGATGGAATCTATGTACGCCAATCAAGTGTGGAACTTGGTTGATTTGCCAAATGGGGTTAAAGTGTTAAACCCATAAGATGCAGATGGGTCTTCAAGAAGAAGATTGATGCATTTGGCAAGGTACAAACTTATAAATAAAGACTGGTGGCTAAAGGTTATAATCAACGGCCTGGGGTCGATTATGATGAAACATTTTCACTTGTTGCTAAGATTAAGTCCATTAGATTTCACTTGCGACAGCTGCATATTATGACTATGTCATTTGGCAGATGGACGTCAAAACTGTTTTTCTCAATGATAATCTAATTGAGGAAGTATATATGAAACAACCCGAGGGTTTTTCATCCGAGTCCAAACCAAATGATGTATGCAATCTACAGAAGTCCATTTATGGGCTTAAGCAAGCCTCGAGGAGTTGGAACATTTGTTTTGACAAGGATATCAAGTAATTTGATTTCGTTAGAAGCAAAGAGGATCCTTGCGTTTATAGTTAACGCAAAGATGAGAGTATTGCATTCATTATTATATATGTAGATGACATATTGATAATGGGAGATAATAAGACTCTTATGCAGTCAGTCAAGGAGTGGTTGTCTAGTACTTTCATGATGAAGGATTTAGGTGAAACCTACTACATTATGGGAATTAGGATTTATAGATATAGACCTAATAAATTGTTGGGGTTGTCATAGTCGATCTACATAGACAAAGTGCTTAAACGTTTTTCTATGAAAATTCCAAGAAATGTAGTCTTCATATGGGTCAAGGCATCAAGTTATCTAAGAAGTATAGTCCTTCTAATACTGTAGAACTTAAGCGCATGAAGATGATCTCATATGCTTTGGCTATAGGATCAATCATGTATGACATGACCTAAACTAGGCCAAATGTGGTCTTTGCACTTAGTATGACTTGCAAATTCCAGTAGAATCCTGGGGATGAACACTTAAAAGTAGTCAAGAATATTCTTAAGTAGCTTAGACGAACTAACGATTACTTCTTGGTCTATGATGGAGAAGACAAACTATCTTGTACTGGGTACACTGATGCTAGCTTCCAGACATATATTGATGACTTCAAATCTCTGTCTGGTTACATGTTCATTTTCAATGTTGGAGCAGTGAGCTGAAAAAGTTCTAAACAAGCTACAATTATTGATTCGACAATTGAAGTCGGGTACATTGCTGGATCGGAAGCTGGTAAAGAAGCTATCGCGATTTTTGAGTTCCTGAAGGAACTAGGGGTAGTTCTAAGTGATAGTTGTCCAATAACCATTTATTGTGACAACACTGGTGCGATTGCACAAGCTAAGGAACCAAGATCAACAAACAGGAACAAACATGTACCAATGAAGTACCACATACTCAGGGAGATGGTGGAGACTTAAGAGATTAGATTAGACTATGTTCCCACATATGATAATATAACTGACCCATTCACTAAACCATTAAGCTTAGTTAAGCATAATGGTCATTTTGAGAATATGGGCATTAGATATATTGGTGATTGGCTCTAGGCCAAGTGGGAGATTGAAAGTATATTTATGTCCTAGAGACAATTTGTATTAGGACAAATGTACTTTATACACATTCGTATTTTATTAATGGAGATTAATATTTTAGCATTAGCAATTATTAAATTATTAGTTGATTGTTTATAATATTCTATAAATGTATCCCTAGAGGTTACGTGGTTATTAATAGTGTGAAATATTAATATTATAGCGTAACTCTTAAAACGGCCTCGACTATTGATCATCGAAAATAGATATCGATGATATGTGATAAGTCGACATGTGGTATGCATCATATATTTAGAGGATGTAGTATGTCTCACCTGCTACGAGTTATGATAACTTATGATGGACACATGGATACTTTGGAAGTATTGGTATACCCTGTTAATATAATGTTTGTTATTTATGTATAAAGTATGATCAGCGTGTGAGATAGAAATCCTTAGACTTGAGGACGAAACACGCCTTGTCTATAGAGTAATGTACTTTGATCCTGTCCTAAGCTCAAATGCCTTTTAGGTTGAGACACGGCTTGTATCGGGTACATTGCGACGTAGATTAAAGGTGATAGTTGAGCCAAAATTATGATTTATTCCTCGAATGTAGATTCGAGAGAAGATTAAGATTCTCATATGGTATTAGGTTGACTAAGTCGTTGGCCAACACAATAGACATATCTAGGATATGGTCTTGTTGTCAGCTAATATAGATGAGATATAAAGATCAAGCCATTTGGATTGACACTTGGCAGATCCTAAGCTTGATCGCGTGTATCGTGAATGAAATGATTTTATCTTCCCACATAGAGGTTAGGCTTTTATGAAATGCGTCGGTTTATGGGCGTACCTGCTTTGTGACTCACCTGGGTTGAGATAACGTCATTGCATAGACGTTGTGCGTTTGTAACCCGCATGGGCTTATTGTTGTGTTCCTGCCTTTGCTGATATGAAGATCCTGCACTCAAAGAAAACTTGTGAGTTTTAGAAAATGAGTGGTTGATTCGCGTCGACTTTGTAGCTTTGGCTCTTGACGCTTGCATGCTCAGACTGGTTTAAACTTAAGACCTAGTTGGCCTGTTTTTTTTTTTTTGTCTATTGTTATTTTCTTGCAGTGAATCCTTAAAATGCCCCAGTTTCTGGTAAATGAACATGTTGACCTTTCAACTGGGTAAGGTTGAGTCTTGACGTTATCAAGGCGATCAGGTAAGCAATTTTTTTTATCATGAATGAAAAGCTAATGCGAGAATATGAACAATGTACAATTTAGTAGATGAGAATGCAACCCTCAAAATATGCCACAATCATGTGTAGGTAGTCATAGATGCAAAATATATGAGGATGCTAAACTCTCCAATTGACAAAGTCGAGTCCGGTACGAAGCAATGAAGAAATATTTCTAATGGTGTGACCGAAGTCGATGTGGCTGTCTACGTATCCCGACGAGGGAATCATGTCAAGACGTAGTTCATGCTGCAAAAATAATGATTTTTAAGATTTTAAAATGATGTGGGACCGAAGCCAATGTGGCCGCCTACGTATCACGCCGAGTGAATCAGGTCAAGACGTAGTTCATGCTGCAAAAATAATGATTTTTAAGATTTTAAAATGATGTGGGACTGAAGCCAATGTGGCCGCCTACGTATCCCGCAGAGGGAATCAGGTCAAGACGTAGTTCGTGATGCAAAATAAGGATTTTTATGTAATATGCATTTTGTTGTTTTTTTCTGAAAAAATGGAAGACAGCATTACGTTCTGACTTCAGTTGATACCAACAATTAGTATTGTGTATAAGAATTTTCGTTTATTGCTTTCAGTCTAACCGAGATTGGCTCCGGTGTAATTCACACAGCTTCAGATAGTACCTCAGACATACCTGAGTGTCGACACACCTGCTTGCATCCAAGGTTTCGAACTACACGTAATCTCACGTTTCAAATGCTCTCACTGAAAGAAAGTCTCATTTCTCACATATATTCCAGTAGTTTGAATTTTGGGACGTTTGGAGAAAAACACTCACACTCAGAAAGATGTTTAATGCATGCAATTGTGATACCATAGGCTTGGCCGTCATGTAAGTATCCACTAATGTGAGAACCCTCAGTATAAGATCATGTAGGGCTTGTCACGGGCTTGTAATGTAGGCTTGGGGAAAGGAATGGATATCATTTGGGTAAAAGTGACTAATCATTCCTCGAGAGTTGGACTACGTACGTGCTTGATATTTGTGCGTTTTGATGCTGACTTGCTTTCTTTTTGTCCCAGTTTTTCTGTGTTGACTTCTTTTGAATTTTTCATTTGGAGTCCCTTTTTTCGGGGTTATATATTCCCTTTTTTTTTTAATTTTACTATCGGGGCTTTTGATTTCCTCTTTGTGTGAAGTTGTATCTGCTTTTGTTTTCTTTTCCTTTTGGACTTTGACAACTTTTGTCTTTGGAAACTTCAGCTAGAATTTTGTCAGTCACTTGCACATTTCTAAAGCACTCAAGGAGGTCGGGCCAAGAGAGGAACAATGCGTATGCGCTCAGAAAGAGCATAGGTGTAATATGCGGTTGTCAAAAGAAATAGGTTTAGGCTCAAAGGGGGTGTACTATGGATAATGTTATTTGATAGGCTGAAAAGGCTCAAACGGGTCAAAGAAAGCCTACAATCATTTCCTACACCGAGTGTTACTCAGGATTTCGCCTCAACAAACATTCAGGCCAAGTTCTAGATCACAATGCAATGCAATTGAACTTATTCAAACACTCACCACACAATGCATATTTAACGATGAGGTTGGTTTAATTCTTATCTTGGAAACATGCAAGACAATGTCATCTACGGATATGATTAAGAGGTACCAAAAGAATCTATGGTTTACCACAGAGTCAACTCATACTGATTATGTTATACCCCGTAGTTCGGGTCTGGATCTCGACCAGGGATATCAAGGCCGCGGCGCCGGGAAACAGGGCCGCGGCGCCGGAATATCTGAAGGGTCGCTGAAGTTTCAGTGTCGCGATCTTGGAAAGTCTGAGAAGGCAGAAGTTTAGCGCGGTGGCCAGCGCCGCCGCAGGTCGCGCCGCGGCGAGTTTAGTGGAAATATCTGCACTGTTTTGTTTTAAAAGAGGTCATGGGTGGGTGACAAGTGTCCCACCCCATCTGATTTTGCATGCACTACATATTGACCAAGTCTTGAAGACTTGGTCATCTTCCAAACTCTTCTCTCTCTAAGCTAAAAAGCACTCCCTTCTCTCTAGAAAATCAAGAGAAACTCCAAGCTTAAGGAAAATCTGAAAAGTGTGATAAGAAGGAAAGTTATTTGCAAGCTTGTGGAGGTTATTGTAGTGGTGTTTTTGGAAAGGAGGCTAGCAAAGTTGTTGGAATAATTTTGGCTAAAGCTCTAAGGTAACAATTCCTCTCTTGTAGTTAGTTACTTGTGTTGCATGTGAAGAATAAGGAATTTGTAGTAGTAAATAATTCTCTTAGATTCATTGCATGTAAGAAATGTGGTTTGGATATGAGAGGGTGGTTAAAAGGGTTAAGTGAGCATGTTGTAGCCTAAGAACTACCTTAAACTTGTTAAGATGATTGTTGTAACTTATGGGGCAGAATTTTACACACCTAAGTTTAGTTGTGTAATCCCCTTTGCAATGTTGGATTGTTGGGCCTTAAATGTGGCGTTTGGATATTGAATTCGACCTTGAAAAAGGTGGCAAAATGTGTAGAAACAAAGAAAACGCTGCCCAATTTTCCATAGAAATTAGTAACTTGCACTTGGAATAATTCTATGTTGAAACTAGAGGTTAATAAACGTATTATGGTCATTATAGGTTGACATATTACGTGCGGTATTTCGTACTTAAGCAAGTGGATTAACCGAAGAGGTATGTGAAACTTTCCTATCTCTTGAGCATGAGTATTTGTACCTATGTAGTACGGTAGACGTACAAGATTTGATATCTTTCACTTGTTTTAGTGTATGTGATACTTGTGTCATTTTTAAAAGTATAAGTCCCTTGGATTTAGGGAAAATGTATTTGACTAAGGAATAACGCAAATATAATGACTTTATGGGAAGTTGGTTATATTAGCTTTTGAAAGGTTAACAAAGAAAGGTTTACACTAAGTAAAACAAGTACGGGTAAAGGATTTGAAACTATGGAAGGTGAATTGATTTTTAGGCATTGATTGCCTAAGGTTTTAAAAAGGGAAATGAAGTCACTGATTTAGAAGCCTATTATATTTCTAAAAGGAAATGTGACTTGTCTTGAAAAGAAATCGTAACTTGATACTATGGTGATTAGTATCTTGGAATTTTTGTATAAAAAGAGTTATTTCTTAAAAGGTTAGAAGTACATGGTACTTGGGTTGAATTCCCGAATTTTCTATTAAAAGACATGTTGGTGCCTTAGGTATACTAAAATGAGAGAATATATTATAATGTTAATAAGAAGTTAGGGGATTTCTTAACTTGCTTATGTTATGATAAGTCGGTAGTGCTTATGTTATGTATGATAGGCCGGTAGTGCTTATGTTATGTATGATAGGCCGGTAGTGCTTATGTTATGTATGATAGGTCGGTAGTGCTTATGTTATGTATGATAGGTCGGTAGTGCTTATGTTATGTATGATAGCCGGATGAGCTATGTTATTTCTATATATTATTACGGGGTAAACCCCGGGTTATTACTTATGCTATGGATTTGCTACCTATGATGCGAGTGCGGCGCTTGTACACATGCGGATCCGGACCACAGGATCCATGCGGGTGAAATAGTCCCATGCGGGTGAAATAGTCCCATGACGAGGCGGATGACCTCATGCGGGTCCACAGGACCCATGCGGGTGAAATAGTCCCAGGAGTAGGATTGCTTAATGATACTACGGGCGAGGTACCCTGTTTTGATCATGAGCCTCCTATTTTTATGCGAGAAGATTTATACATTACTCTCATTATTAGTAAGGCACGGTCTAAGGTAAATTGATTTTCGCCTATGACTCAACTTATTTTGACTTATGATATTATTACGTATTTTCGGTTTACATACTTGGTACATATGTGTATCGACCCGCTTCCTCGGGGCTGCGTTCATGCCGCAGTAAGGGTAGCGGTGGTGGATCCTCATTCTTAGGATCTTTGCTCAGTGTCGAAGCTCCATTACTCGGAGGCTTGACTTGATTTTGGTGCAGTTCTCCCGACGTTGTAGGTTTTGTGTACATTCAGGTATGACGGCCCTGTCCCGTCATGGTTGTTACAAACTCTTAGAGGCCTGTAGTCCGGTTATAAATTGGGTTATTAAGGATGTAACTGTTCAGTTCTGTTTTATCTATGTTACGGGAAGGTAGCCATTTTTGGGTTAGCCTATTTTATCTTATATGATTCTTGTTTGTGAGTTTATTTCCGCTGGTTTTCTCTGATGTTGTATCACAAGGGTGCCCGGGGTAAGACACCAGTCACAGATCCGAGGTCGGGTCGTGACAGATTATTACCCTTTTTTTTATGCACACTCCTAACTGTGTTGGTATCAATAAAGTCAAACAATAATACTTAAAAAATGTTTTTGTATTTTGAATAACATTTTTTTTTGTATTTTTGAATAATAATTTTTATTTTTATTTTTTGAATAACTAGTACCGAATCCGAATAGGGCTGCCTACGTATCCCGCCGAGGGAATCAGGTGCGCGTAGTTCATTCAGATATGTTTGAAAATGTATGCTTGAAAAAGAATTCATCAATGATAGGATATCAATATAAAGCTGTGCAAAACAAATGATTGTCCACTATGGACGAATGCAAAGTAAAAATGAATGTAACCGAAAAATGAATGCTCGAAAATATGATGAATGGGATGCATGAGTGAGAAAAAATATGTTTTTTTTTGTGGTGTCGAACCCAAAATGAGTTGCATACGTATCACACCGTGTGGTGAGAATCAGACACGCGTAGTTCGGAATGGTTATGTTGTAAAATGCATGATAAATAATTATGTAATCAACACTATACATATCAATTGAATTTGCAAATATGTATAAAGATACAAAATATAGAAGAACTGAGAGCGATGTCTCGTTGAATATGGTATAGACTGACTTCTATTAGTCAACATAACTCCCACTCATTCTTGTGATGATTTTTTTTCTTTTTCCGACCGCCCTTGGCTGTTTGCGAGGACGACCTTCCTGCAAAAAAATATGAGAAATAGGTGAGTAGGAAAATGACAAAATAATAAAAATGCAGAGGTGTGACAATATAGTCAAAGACTCCCCTGATTGGTTCGACCGGACTGGTGGTTGATGCTTCACAAAGTTCAAGTCGCGCTATTCAAGAGTGATTTACGCAGTAGAAGTCCCGATTGCAATGTGACAACAAAAAGTGTAAAAATGCAAATGTTCAAGCCCGGAATCACAAAAGGGTAATTATTGCATTAAATAATATGTACAGAATTGCTAGCGACAACAATAGTAAACAAAAGCATGTAAATCAAGCACGCGCCCTAATATGTATGTGACCTCTCTTATGCCAGAGGTGAGCCTAAACGCCAAATATGCGAGATTATGATAAATAAGTCCAAGCCGTTAAACTGCAATGTTTTGTTGGAAATGGCGACCAAATGACGGTGCACTTTTTCCAATTTCGGCATGTCATGACCAGACTTGGATCCGTCTATCATTATCACGCTACACATATATGCTTATTGGTCGACGGGTTGTGAAACCCAACGACAATTTGGTGGATTTCCTAATCGTGGAGACGATACCAAGGATCGACCCACCTAGGGTGTATGCATGCATGACTTAAAATAAAGAGGGCGGTATAGCTCTAACTTAAATTTTCTAAAATTTGGCTTACTAGACACAATGGTTCTCGAGCGGACTACTCGAGTGAGAAGGCTACGCGGCCACCGGATGGTCCGGATGCTCCTGCGCCTTTGCCAACTCGCCTATATTTTGGTATTTAAATGAAATTTACGGGTGCGCCAGCACACCTCGCGTGTAGTGTGTGATAGTGTCAATTTTCCAGAATGGAGGAAATATGAGCGGAATGACAATTTAAGGAAAGCAATAAAAGAATGTAGCAATTAAAGTAGTTAATTACAAAATAAAAGCAAACAATATAAAATATTTACAACAAATATAAAAGCAAAATAAAGCGCAATATTTAATTAACCTGCATTTGCTATGATCAAGAACCTAATATCCCCAGCGGAGTCGCCATGTTGTCGCGCCCGTTTTTTACCTCGGGGTCTGAACGGTATCCGCAACGTTGCTCTTTGGCGCGGTTCCCTGGATGGAGCAATAATGCTGATTTTGAGGAGTCACCACCTAATTAGTTAAGTGAATTAGGACACTTGATTTATTGTAGTAAAATACTGTAATTAATCTCCATTTAATGGTCTGCGAAATTAACGAGATTCTGGATTAGGGTTCTTTATTATCCTAAAGGGAAGAGGTTAGGCATCCTTTAAGATCCGCTAACTTGTGGTTATTCGTTCAAACTTAAGTTAATTATATATTGGCTTTTATTCTACCTATTCTAAGCATTTTTTTCATAATTTACAATTAAAATAAAATGCAATACAGAATAATAAAACTAAAATTAAATGCGACATAAAATAAAACTCTGGGACATCTTTTAGCCCTTTTTAAGCCTTCTGCACAAGATGATCTCCGGGTACCTGCATGAACACTTAGTAAAAGTGTTAATAGTAGAATAAATAATTTTAAAGCAATGACAAGAATTAATAAGTAAAGCCAACAATCCGTCTTTTGCACAGAGGAGGCCTTGGAAATCAGACGGAGATTCCTTCATCGGCCAATATTGTTAAAAACAATAAAATAAATAAAACCTTTAGATCCGCGCCAAAATAGTAATAGTTTTAAACACGGAGGGCTCAGATATATATAAAAATAAAGTGGGACATCCTAAACAAGTGTGGCTGCGAGAATTCGCCCTGCCAGCGCATGTTGGTTATCCTGTGTAAGTAGAAGAAATCATCAACGCCCAGAAAGCTTCATTTATTTTATTTTCCGTCTTTGCAACTGTGGATGCCTCAAAAATCGACGGATAACTTTTTCATTGGCCAAAGTGTAGTATCATATTCAAAATCAGGAAATACCAAGTGTAATATCTTGTTCAAAATCAGTAAAATACCAAGTGTAGTATTTGTTCTTTAAAAATCAGTTTAATAAAAATAATTTAGAAGGCAAAATTGTAAAATCAGTCCAGAGAACAGGATAGTAGAAACAACCAACAACAGCAGCAGCCAACAATATCATCGAAAATAGTAGAAACAAGACAGTTCGCCGGAACAGTGGAAACAGTCAGCCGAAACAGTCCGCCGAAATTTCAAAACGTCGCCGGAGTCTTAAACTCCGGCAGATGCCCCAAAAACATAAAATCAGCCCATTAACCAAGATAACAACCGATGCCCAAAAATGCAGTCAAGAACAAGGTCGCCGGAGTTTTTAGAACTCCGGCCAGATACCAAAATATTAAAAATATCAGTCCATTAACACCCAACAAAACAGCAATCGGGTCCAAAAGATGAGTCGAACTAGGGGTCGCCGGAATTTAAAATTCCGGCGACACAACAAAAATCAGAAAATCAGATATCGAAATAAAGCCAACAAGATTCGCCGGAGTTTTTAAACTCCGGCAAGTTACCAAAAGTCAAAATCAGTCCAACAACCACAACAAATCCAGAAATATTCGCTGTCACACAGATTTAACAGGGTGGCGTTACTTCCACGGCTATCACCGGAGCGACGCCACCGCAGTGGTGTACAGCGACGGACAGAGGTTCGACGGGAATGGAGTTCGTCGACATAACAGTGGTAGAGACAGGCAGAGGCGAGGGGGATGAGTTAGACAGGTCTGGGGCGTGGTGGTGGTTCGTGGTGTTCACCGGAGCTGCGAGCTCCGGCTTTTCCATTGAACCTAATTCACAGGATCTCGATGCATTAGGTTGGGTGTCCGCTGACGCTTAGTGATTGGGTTTTAGGCTCATTCCCCTAGACAGGCAGAACATCTGATCTCTAGGTATACACTTCGTCAAGGGATCTGCTATGTTTTCCTTTAATTTAATGTAATCAATAGAAATAATACCCGTGGTGATCAGCTGTCGAACGACCTTATGTCTCCGTCTGATATGACGAAATTTACCGTTGTACATAGAACTCCGTGCCCTACCTAGAGTTGACTGTCGCAGTGGATCATTACAAAAGGTACGGGTTTATCCCAACATGGGATATCCTCTAAGAAGTAATGAAGCCACTCAGCTTCTTCTCCTATTTTGTCTAAAGCGATAAACTCTGACTCCATTGTGAATCGGGCAATGTATTTTTCTTAGAGAATTTTCAAGACACAGTCCCACCACCAATTATAAATATATACCCACTGGTAGACTTGGTGTTCTCGATATCAGATATCCAGTTTGCATCACTGTACCCCTCTAGTACAACTGAATATCTCGAATAATGTAACCCGTAAGTTGTGTGTGTTTCAGGTATCTTAGTACCCAAGTTAACTCTTTCCAGTGGTCATCACTAGAATTTGCGGGTGAACCTAGCCAACTTGTTGACTGCATAAACGATATCAGGTCGAGTGCAGTTTGCGATATACATCAGACTACCAATCACCTGAGCATATCGCTCCTGATGTATGGGTGCACCAAAATGTTTATCAATATTCTGATTTACATCCAGTGGTGTCATTATTGCAGAATTGTCGAAAACCTCAAATTTCTTCAGCTCGATTCCCGAATGTTCCTTCGGAGTCAATCTAATAGTTAGTATTATACCCCGTAGTTCTGGCCATACGTGTGAGAGCGTACGAAAGGAGTAAGACTTAAAATTTTCGAAAGATAGGTTGACGGATTGTTTCGGACGGGTTTTTGGTCAACTTTGAGGCGGGTTATGACCCGTTACATTGAGAGTTCCTAGGTGTTTCAAAGGCCTAGTGCGTAGTTCATTGAGTCTAGTTTCCAACGCAACCAACCGTTCGTCGATAGGACATTGGAGTAGAAAGTTATGGGAGTTACAAGTTCAGTGCACAGTCGGACCGAAATGTGTTTCGTGCGTGAGCCGCGGCATGCCGGATGATCCGAGGGTTCATGAAGTTTCAGCCGCGCGCTGGGAAGCAGGACGCCGAATGTTCGGAGTCGGAGTTTCAGCGCCCGACTCTGAGCGCGGCGCGCGGGAATTTCGCGAAAACTGAGGAAATCAAATTTCTTCTTTTAAAAAGGCCATGGGAGGGTGACAAGTGTCCCCCCCCCCCCATCTGATTTTTGCATGTCCTTTATATTGACCAAGTCTTGAAGACTTGGTCATCTTTCAAGTCCTTCTCTCTCTCTAAAGCTAAAGCTCTCACTTCTCTCTAGAATTCCAAGAGAAATTCAAAGCTTGAGGAAAATCTGAAAAAGTGTGGCAAGAAGGAAGCTTGTGGCTAGCTTGTAGGAGTTATTGTGGTGGTGTTCTTGGAAAGTAGGCTAGCAAAGTTGTTGGAATAATTTTGGCTAAAGCTCTAAGGTAACAATTCTTCTCTTGTAGCTAGTTACTTGTGTTGCATGTGAAGAAGGAGGAATTTTTAGTAGTAAATAATGCTCTTAGATTCATTGCATGTAAGAAATGTGGTTTGGATATGAAGGGATTGGTTAAGAAGGTTATGTGAGCATGTTGTAGCCTAAAAACTACCTTAAACTTGTTAAGTAAATTGTTGTACCTTATGGGGCAGAATTTTACACACCCAAGTTTAGGTGTGTAATCCCCTTTGAAATATTTGGATTGTTGGGCCTAAGATGTGGCATTTGGATGTTGAATTCGGCCTTGAAAAAGGTGGCAAAGTATGTAGAAACAAAGGAAATGATGCCCAATTTTCCATAGAAATTAGTAACTTTGAACTTGGATTATTCTACATTGAACTAGAGGTTAATAAGCGTATTATGGTCATTATAGGTTGACATACTACGTGCGGTATTTTGTAATTAGCAAGTGGATTGACCGAAGAGGTATGTGGAGCTTTCCTATCTCTTGAGCATGAGTAGTTGTACCCATATAGTACGGTAGACGTACAAGATTTGATATCCTTACTTGTTGGAAGTATATAATACTTGCTTCGTTTTAAAAAGTATAAGTCCCTTAGTTATGGGAAAAGTATAATTTTACTAAAGTATAGGGTTAATATAACAACTTTATGGGAAGTTGGTTTATTAGCTTTATGAAAGGATAATAAGAAGAGATTTACTCTAAGTAAGATAAGCAAGGGCAAATGACTTGATTTATGAAAGGCAAATTGATTTTAAGGCATCAATTGCCCAAAGGTTTTATATGAAAGGGAGTCATTTTCAAAAGAATAAATGTATGTAATACTTTGGTTTAAATTCCCGGATTTCTTTTATTAAGATATGTTAGTGCCTTAAGTAAACTAAAATGAGAGGGTATATGAACAAGTCTAATAAGAAGTTAGGAGCTTTCTTAACTTATTTATGTTATGTATGATGACCGATTGAGCTAGGGTAAGAGTATAAATGAGGGGTAAGCCCCAAGACGTTATACCACCTTCTCCAGGGTAAGAGTATGAATGAGGGGCAAGCTCCAAGACGTTATACCACCTTCTCCAGGGTAAGAGTATGAATGAGGGGCAAGCCCCAAGACGTCATACCACCTTCTCCAGGGTAAGAGTATGAATGAGGGGAAAGCCCCAAGACGTCATACCACCTGCTTCAGGGTAAGAGTATAAATGAGGGGTAAACCCCCAAGATGTTATACCACCTGTTCCGTGGATTTGCTACCCATGATGAGAGGAATACCTCATGCGAGTCCTTATGGGCTCATGCGGGTGAAATAGTCCCATGCGGTACATGCCATCGCGAGAATACCTCGCGAGGTCCACAGGACCCATGCGGTTGAAATAGTCCCAGGAGTAGGATTGCTTATTGATACTACGGGAGAGGGACCCTGTTTTGATCATGAGCCTCCTATTTTTATGCAGTATTATATATATACTTTTTACTCTCATTGTTAGTAAGGCACAGTACAAGGTAATCTGAGTTTTCATCCCTGACCCCAGCTTATTTTTAGACTTATGTTATTATTACAGTATTTTTCCAGTTTTACATACTTGGTACATATTGTGTACTGACCCCCTTCCTCAGGGGCTACGTTCATGCCGCTTGTATAGGTAAGCAGGTGGTGGATCCTCATTCTTAGGATCACTGTTCCGGTGTTAGAAGCTTCATTCCTCCGGAGGCTTGTTTTGTTGGTACGGTTCTTCCCTGATACTGTAGGTGTTGTGTACATTCAGGGCCCTGTCCCGCTATAGTTGTTATTTGTCACGACCCGACCGGGCATGGCGGTGCCTACACAGGCACCGCATCGGTATACATCGAGAGAATAGCGTGAACATACACAACATACAAAAAACTTAGACGATAACCAACAGGCTGGCCGATAAGGCCACCTTCCGTAAAATATACTCAATCCGAGAAATAGAAAGACATTTTTCTTTTCTTTACGACCCAATCCACAATGTGACTACAGACCTAAGAATAACAACTCGGCGGGGCGGGGCCGCCATACCTGAATGTACAACAACCGACAATACCGGGGATAAGCCTCCGAAATGAAGGAGCTTCTCAACGGTGAGCAGTGATCCTAAGGCGAGGATCGACACGTACTTTACTGCGGCGTGAACGCAGCCCGGGAGTCGATCTGACATGTACCAAATATGTGGCCAGAAAAATCGTAATGAAATCATAAGTCTAAAATAAAACTGGAGACATGTATGATTACTCAATTAACAGTACACTGTGCCTTACTAACAATGAGAGTAAATAGGAGTATACTTACAATATAAAGTAGGAGGCTCACGATCAAAGCAGGACCACCCGCCCGCAGTATCATTAAGCAATCCTATTCACGGGACTATTTCACGCGTAGATCGCGTGGACCCGCATGAGGTATTCCTCGCATAGGTGTACCACGCATGGGACTATTTCACCCGCATAAGCCCATAAGGACTCGCATGAGGTATTCCTCGCATCATGGGTAGCAAATCCACGGAAACAGGTGGTATAACGTCTTGGGGGTTTACCCCTCATTTATACTCTTACCCTGAAGCAGGTGGTATAACGTCTTGGGGGTTTACCCCTCATTTATACTCTTACCCTAGCTCAACCGGCCATCATACATAACATAAGCCCTACCGGCTTATCATACAATAAATAAGCAAGTTAAGAAATCCCCCTAACTTCTTATTAGCCTTATTCATATACATTCTCATTTTAGTTTACTTAAGGCACTAACATGTCATTATAAAATCCGGGAATTTAACCCAAAGTACTACGTATTTCTATTCTTTTAAAAAAAGACTCTTTTTCATATATTACTTCCAAGATACTAATAACCGTAGTATCAAGTCATAACTACTTTTCAAGACAAGTCACGATACCTTTTAGAAATACAATTAGGCTTCTAAATCAAGTGACTTCTTTCCTTTAAAACCTTAGTTAATTGATGCCTTAAATCAAATTGCCTTTCAATAAAACAAGCCATTTATCTTTCCATAAAGCCAATATAACCAACTCCCCATAAAGTCGTTATATTCACTTTATGCATTAGTCAGGTACAATTTCCTATCCAAGGGACTTATACGTTTAAAACGAAACAAGTATCGCATACTTTAAAACTCTTCAAGTCCCTTAACATACTTAAATTACTTAGAGTAAACCACTCTTTAAACTTTCCATAAAAACAAGTATCAAAATACTTTCAACATACTTAAAGTCTCTTAACTTTGAAAACCAAGATATCCTTAACATTTAAACAAGTGAGTTAATTCCCTAACTCAATCGGCTTGGACATTCCTAAAATAAGCCAAGGATGTCAAATGGACTAGATTGTCAAAATCTTGTACGTCTACCGTACTATATACGTGAAACTAGTCATGCTCAAAAGATAAGAAAAGTTCCACATACCTCTTCGGTTTAATCCACTTGCTAAGTCCATTTCGTCGTACGTAGTATGTCAACCTATAATGACCATAGTACATCTATTAACTTCTAGTTTCAAACGTAGAATATTCCAAGTGCAAGTCACTAGATTCTACGGAAAATCGGACAACACTTCCTTTGTTTTTACTAACTTTGCCACCTTTTTCAAGGTCGAAATACAATAACCAAATAGCCCCAATTGGCTCACAACAATATAGAAGGTAATCCAATGCAAATGAATAACCAAACAGCCCCAATTGGCTCACAATAATATAGAAGGTAATCGATGCCAATTAATAACCAAGCGACCCCAATTGGCTCACAATAATATAACAATACCAATTATTATTCAATTTCCATTTCAATCCAAATTGGTAGCATAATAAGATATCAAGCCGCAATTGATTCTAGCTACTACATTCTCCAAGTAGGTAACATGCGACAATTCAATTTATTGATCAAATTGGATTTCAATTTCAAATGGCTACATAAGTCATTTTCGGATTTTTAGCTTCCAATTCCATAACATTTAGCAAACTTCATAATACATATCACATGACCACTTATAACTTATCAAAACGTGAAATCTTCAATTACTAAAGTAAAACGAAGATTATACCTCAAATAGCCCAATTATGATCCAAGAGTACAAGTCGATCTCTAGCACCTTTAGCTCCTCCTTTCGACGTTCCAATCCACTCCAAGCAACCCTTAGAAGCTTAAGAATAACTCATCTTCAAGTTCCAACTTCAAAGTTGAATAACCCTTTAGGTTTTCGCCTTGCGACTAATACGAAAACACCATTTTTCCGGGATCTTTCTATTGAGAAACACTTATAATACCCTTAGGTACCTTGGTTTAAAGTGGGGGATTTATTGGACAAGAATTGAAATTTTTCTCCTTGGAACCCTAGCCTTGGCCGAGAGCTTCCCCAAGGTTTCATCAAGTGTTTCTTGAAAATTTGCTAAGTGTTAAGCCTTGTCTTGCACTAGTAGCTTATATAAAAATATGGAGGGTCAAGATTAGAACAAATGGGTGGTTTGGATGCATCTTAATTAAATATCAAGCTAAGTGGGGTCATTGACTTGGTCAATGTTGTCAAGCTCTAAGCCTTGCAAGACTTCATCATAAAATTATGGTCAAAAGACCATTCTACCCTAGCACATTTCGTCCATGACCATAAAAGGGGGGTGACACGTGTCGCCCTCCCGTTCGTCGCAATATTTCGTTTTCCGACAATTTCATAATTCCGATAAATTTTTACTCGTCTCAAACCTTAACATTTGAGTTCTTACGTACTTTCTTAGAAACATATCCTGAAATATTTCCGGGGTGTAACATTCTTCCCCCCTTAGAAACATTCGTCCCCGAATGTTCTCTCGGGAGTCCAACTTAAAGATAGCGACATAGTCTCCTTACAACCCCTACATATCAATAATGCCACAGGTGGCCACGAAACAGTACACATACTAAAAAGTCAAGCTGAACCCCATGTGTCAACGTCGGTTATCTGCATAAAGCTCCTGCTGACTCTTAAGCTTACAAATAATCTTTCCCGGATAAGCTTCGCCTTATCCACAGCCCGCTGAATCAAGTCTGGACCAAATAGCCGAACCTCACCTAGGTCAAACCCACCAACCGGCGATCTACACTTCCTTACATACAAGGCCTCATACAGGGCCATCCGAATACTGGAAGGGTATCTGTTATCGTACGTAGCACAACAAGAGGCCAATAACCTTCCCAGCTACCCCTGGAATCAATAACATAGGCCCGCTACCTATCCCTAAATGCCTGGATAGTACGCTCTGCCTGTCCGTCGGTCTGAGGGTGTAATGCAACACTGAGACTCACCTGTGTCCCTAAACCCTTCTGAAAAACCTCCAGAAGTTATCTGTCGAGCTCATCATGCGACATCATAAACGTAGGAACCCCGTGCAGTCTCACAATACTCCTGCTATACAAGCTAGCATAATCCTCAGCCGAGTAAGTGGTCCCAAATCCGAAAGAACACGGCTGGTTTCGCCAGCCTAATTACCATGACCCCCCCCCAGGGAGTCGCACTTCCTCTGAGTACGATGCCACCCTGTAACAAAATCCAAAAAAAATATACTTCTCATATCTAGGTTGGGATTTCAATCGCCTGCAATAGCCCACTGGGCTTCTGGTGCACAACCATGACCTGCTACTAACTCGGACACTAAGCAGTAAACTCCGCTATGTCCATTTCCCGGTCATCTTACCCATTCATACATCTGAGGTCACGACACAACTTGGTCGACCTCGAACAGTGTGAACAATAAGCCTTTGTATGCCTCCCTATAACCGGTGACTAGTCTGCGATGCAGGGCACACGCAATCTATCCTCATCTCACAAAGACCCCGTGGTGCTACTCAATGTGCTCTTCTCTCGCCGGAGTCGTATCTCGATACCGTATCATAACTGGATCCTCATGCTGTCGCCTCTTTACTTCCTCAACGATGGAATACTCGGTAACCTCTCGGATCTGAACTTCATTAACCTTGGAAAACAAATAATCGAACCCCCTAGGCTCGGTAACTGAAGGATCTCACGGACCACATCCTGTCTATCTGCCGTTGCTGGCGGACTACCCTTAGTCGCGACAAAGAGTATCGAATCGCCTTGGCTTTCCCCGGATGGTATATGATATCAATATCACGATCCTTGAGTAACTCTAACCACCATCGTCGTCGCAAATTCTACTGCCTCAGTCTGCAGATATACCGGAGGCTTTTTTGGGTCTGCACAATTATCCACATGAAGTCTATATATACGTCATGTCCCCGAATCTTCAAGGCATGATTTAACTGCCGCCAGCTCTAAATCGTGAGTGGCGAAATTTCCTTTCCTGCTTCCCTAACTACTGGGAAAACATAGGCTCTATCCTTCTCGGGTTGCGTCAGCACACAACCTAGCCCAACACCCAACGTGTTATCAATAATAACCTAACCCTCTAGTCTCACAGGAGGGGTTAGAATCAGAGTCGTGGTCAACTTGTCTTCCAAAATGAAAGTCTTTCTCATTCTGCGAAATATTCGGGTATCCTTAATCTCACTTATGGTTCTGTTTCCCTTTTGTTGCAACCAAACTTGGTCACTAAACTTAGACTTAATTCCTTTGCTTGCCTCATGGCTAAGACTTCATCACAATCACAATTTAGGGGGGGAGGTTTCCTTGATCTCGTCAAGTAGTAACCCGGTTTTCCTTTCCCAGTTTGCAGAGCCTATAACTAGGTGTTACCACATTTTCTTGAAATGTTCTTACTGCCCATTATCAACTAATGGTCTTTACACTCGTCTGGGGTAAACATACCTCGTGCAACCTACATTTATATCTTTACGCTACTTCCTCGACCAATTCGTACGTCGTTCATAATTACCCCAACACAACACTTTTCCCACGGTTATCTACAACTGTAACCTATGGCCTGACGATACCGAAGACCTACCAGTCTTATATCCTTCGTCTAACAACATGGGTACACGCAACCCCAACAATACGCAAAACTGTCCCTTTTTCGTGGGGAAGAGGACTTATCTCCTTTTCTTAAACTTTCCTTGGAGTCACAACCCTAATCACAGGGTCCTCTCGCGGTCCAGTAAACATCTAATCATCACGCACCGCCTTAAAGTCGTGTAGATTTTCAAAACCTACTAAAGATGCCCTCAGCTTTCCGCCGGCAGCACCCGTACTTATTTATTCATGCCTTGCACATTTTCCTGAAACTATCTGGAAGGTCGTGGCCCTGACCGCCACACCAAACCAACTCCAAGTACCTCCAAGGGCACTTAAAATAACTTCCTCCAAATTCAATTATTACATACTTCCTGCGTCAATTTACCCCAAGTAAACAAGTCACACAGACTTAAAAAGAAAACAATGTCAAAGAAGGAAGGATAATTCACTGGTTACCACCACTTCTCTTCCTTTCCACTCGATAACCGGCTTACCGGGAAACTGGTACCGAATCAATCTCTCTTATGTAGTCCACGTTGGCATAACAAGAGGCCAACTAGCCCGAACTCATAATGACCTCATATGTCATATAACATTTCTGGGTCCAACGACTTTATCGTTACCGTCGATTATTATCTAATCGCTCCGCTACCACCCAACACTCACGTGTAGTCACCTCGAAAGGTCCTCGTGGATTCAGTTCCATTTCCTTATTCTTGGTTGCTCTTTTCTTCGGGTCGCATTCTTCCGTGCTCCCAAACTTATTCTAGCGTCGTACATAGCCTTCATCTTGTTTGGGCCTCAAATCTGCGAGTTACTAAATTAAACAATACAAGGCCCATTCCGGCTCTCACAGTGCCGGTGGAACACGCCCACGAACCCGTAAAATGACTAACTAAACTTGGGCCTTGCACCTCGTGACCACTGTCACATAGCGGGACTACTACTAATCGATCCCATTTCCTTTCAAGTTATGGGCGACCTAAATAGATCCCCAACCAGGCTGGCGTCGTGCTTAACTCTTTTCCTAGGTCTGCTTAACTTTTTACTGCAGAAGGCCTTATATACCTAAGGTCTCGGTGGTTATCAACATTTTTAGGCTCGCAATTTCCATGCTCCAAGCCTATCTTATCAGCCCCCCGTAACCGGGTACAAGAACTTCTCGTAATATCATAATCGTGTTGTCTTGACCACAACAACCATACTTATTCCATACGGATCTCACCCGTACCATTCTCGAAATCCTTCTACGTAGCTCAATCTATTAACATAGTCTTACATTAAGTCCCTTAATCACCCTCTTGAGGGTCCATTACATTCTCACATAGCTCATAATCACCTAATTATCTCAAATTAGCACGTAAAACCTTGATGAGAGTTCATTAAAGCTTTCATACTTTCCTGTATTTATTTAGTCCTTACCAAATCCTGGTAATCTAAAATCATCCTAGGCAACACATATGTGACCCCCATACATAAATTCGCATAGTTGTATGTCACAATACCAACTACTGCCATTTCCAACCTGGATACGCAACCCACGTAATCCTTCAGGTCATCACGCCTTCCTCAGAATGCGAACAACATAACCTCGTTGGGAGAGACGACCCTAACCATACAGCTCTATCGCACGATCTCAGAGTGAGAAGAATGGAAACCAATCCTAAATGTCCCGCAGCCTCCTGATTATAGATGTGGTGCACAACACATCGATAATCAAGACTCTACTTAGACACGGTCTGTAGACACTTTCCGAGGACTAACTGCTCTGATACCACTTCTGTCACGACCCGACCCGGGCGCGATCGTGCCCTACCCAGGCACCCCGCCGTATACATCGAGAATAGCAATGGAACATACACAACATACAAAAACTTAGACAAGAACCAACAACAAAGCTGGCCGATAAGGCCACCTTCCGTAAAATATACTCAATCCGTAAATGTAACAAGACATTTTTCTTTTCTTTACGTCAATCCACAATGTGACTACTGCACTCTAAGAATAACAACTCAAGGAAAGGGCCCCGCCATACCCCGAATGTACAACAACCGACAATACCGGGGATAAGCCTCCAAATGAAGGAGCTTCTCAACGGTGAGCAAATGATCCTAAGAGCGAGGATCAAGAATCTGCACTTTACTGCGGCGTGAACGCAACCCCCAAAGGAGGTCGATAACATGTACCAAATATGTGAAACTGAAAATACTGTAATGAAATCATAAGTCTAAAATAAAACTGGAGACATGTATGATTACTCAATTAATAAAGACATCAGGTTTTACTAATCACACACGACCCAAGCTCGCATCGTGCCACTACACAGGCACCTGCTCAGTATACGTCAGAGAATAGCAGCGGAACATACATAAAACTTTTAAAATAAAATAACGAGAAATTAAACCACAGGCTAGCCGATAAGGCTACCTTCCTGGACACATAAACATATACATAACAACAGCAGCTACATCCCTTTCTTTTTATAAACCGACCCACAACATGTGACTACTGCACTTAGAATTACAATCACAAGCGGACAGGGCCCCGCCATACCCCTGAATGTACATAAGTCTACCACATCAGGGAAACCGTACCAAAAGATAAGCCTCCGGAGTGAAAGGAGCTTCTTTCCAAAACTGAACAGAGATCCTATAAGCAAGGATCACCAACATGTGTACCTAACACCTGCGGGCATGAACGCAGCCCCCCGAAGGGGGTCAGTACAACAGGTACCGAATATGGAACAGAAATAAAATGCAATAACCAAATCATATCTCAGATAAAAGAATGTCCTTTTAACTCAAACCAATCATATATTTACTGCCTTTCCTTCTTTCGATAAGATTTAACAACATATTCTTACATACTTACTTAAGAGTTTAATCGATTTTTCACATAACTTACATATCTTACATAACATAATCCGCCCATTTATGGACACGGTGTCTTGATGAATCATGTGACATAATCCGCCCGCTCGGCTCTGCATCGTGGAATCATATAACATAATCCGCCCGCTTTGGGGCTCGGTGCATCGTGGAATCATATAACATAATCCGCCCTTTGTGGGGCTCGGTGTCTTGTGGAATCATGTAGCATAATCCACCCACCGTGGAGCTCGGTGTAAGATGACATAACCCGCCATGTGTAGGCTCGGGTAATATGGCGTAATCCGCCATGTGTAGGCTGGTGTATCTCATAACGTAATCCGCCTATTTGTAGGCTCCTGTATTTCATAACGTAATCCGCCTATTCGTAGGCTCGGTGTATTTCATAACGTGTCCGCCTATTTGTAGGCTCCTGTATTTCATAACGTAATCCGCCTATTCGTAGGCTCGGTGTAATTTTCCTTACATAACATTTTCAAACCATCTTTTCACTTCTTCTTAAGTCGTCATAACAACTTCCCATAAAGCTATTATAACAACCTTTCATTTTAGAGAACTTAAGACACTTTTATTCTTACAATATTAGGAAAACTAGATCCAAAAATACTACGTACATACATACTTAAAAAGAATCATAGAACTCCTTTCTTTTAAAGCTCAAGTCACATACTCTTTTGGAAGCCATCTTCTTATCTGTTGAAATAAATTAAGCCATACTTTGTAAAATTAAGTCATTTCCACTTATAAAATCAAGGCTTATAGCCTTAACACTCGTAGCATACACTCTTTCAAATCATGTCGCTTATACTTTAGAAATCAAGTCCCATAACTTGAAAAATAAAGTTTCATAATCCTTTAAAGAAAATCAAAGTTCATAGTCTTAAAACTTCATAACATACATTCTTTAAAGTCCGTTTACTTATACTTGTAAAATCATGTCATCTACACTTTTAAAACCAATCCCCTTTTCACATATAAATTCAAGTCATTTTCAAACATAAAAATCAACTTACATACTTACTTTAAATAAATCAAGATACATAGCCCTTAAATCAAATCTCATAATTTCCTAACCATCCTTACCAACGCCTCCCATAAGACCTAGTAAGGACTTAGGACAATTTAAACATACTCTTAACTTAGATTCAACAATGTAAATACTTAACTTCTAAGAGTAGAAGGAATCTTGAAATACTATCACATGGATATTTCATACGTAGGATCATGCCAAAGAAAGTAGAGGTTCACATACCTCGCGACGATTGTCGACAAGTAGCAAAATGCTCCAAAGTACTTCAACCTTGAGCTATTCCATTCTTCAAGTAGGATACGCTAGACTTAGTACTTCAACCTATCATGGCCACAATACGTCCATTAACCTCTTACTTTAAACGTAGAATATCCCAAGTGCCAAGTCACTAAATTCTACGGAAAATCTGACAAAGACTCTCCTTTGTTTTTACTAACTTTGCCACCTTTTCAAGGCCGAATACAATAACCAAACAGCCCCAATTGGCTCACACAATATATAAGGTAGTACAATACAAATAAATAACCATACAGCCCCAATTGGCTCACCACAATATAGACGGTAGTCCAATACAAATGACTAACAAACTACTAGTCCAATTTTCGGCCATAATGAATACAACAATACCAATTCTTATCCAATTTCCATTTCAATCCAAATTGGTAGCCTCACATGATATCAAGTCGCATTTGATTAAAACAACCATAATCTATAAGTCAATTACATGCGACGATTCTAACAACGATTAAATTGTAATCCAACTTAATCATGGCTTACATGTCATTTCGGATTTAGGCTACTACAATCCATAATACTTATAAAACTTCAACACATACTTCATGCTAGTAAAATGTAAGGCTAACAACAAATACATAATCTTGTAACACTTAAAGAGAACAAGATTATACCTCCACGAATCTCAATCTAACTTCCAAATCCGAAGTCGCTCCTTAGTAGTTTAGAACCTCTTCAAGACACTTCAATCCGCTTGTTGAGACCCTTAGAACAACACCAACAACTTTCCTTCAACTTCCAATCCAAAACCTAGAAAGACCATTAGGTTTTTACTTTGCGACTAACCCGAGAACTATCTTTTTCCGGAATTTTTCTATTGAGATACACTTACATAACACTCATGAACCTTGGGTTAAAGTTTGGAGCTTAAAGAACAATCAACGAAAATTTTCCTCCTTGAGCTCACTAAAGCCGAGAGCTTCCCCCCCTTCTCTAAGTGTTGTAATATTTCTCTAAGTGTTTGGAAAAAGTCTTGCTACTACTACTAGTATTATAAAGGGACATGGAGGGTCAAGATTCATACAAATGTGAGGCTTGGATGAGGTCTTAACAAATATCAAGACTAAAGTGGACCCATTGACTTGGTCAATATTGTCAAGCTCACTACATGGCAAGACTTGTTCATCCAAGACTTATGGTAAATGACCATTAGGGACATGCCCAATTCGACCAAGGCATACTAAGGTGGGGTGACACGTGTCGCCCTCCCATTCGTCATAATAATTCATTTTTCCGACCATTCCCAAAATTTCCGATAAATTTTTACAAGTCTCAATTCTTAACACTTGTGAGTTCTTACGTACGTTCTTAAAACACGTCATGTACACACGGGGTGTAACATTCTTCCCCCCTTAGAAACATTCGTCCTCGAATGTTCTTTCGGAATCAAACTTAAAATTACCGACATAGTTTTCTGTCACAATCCCGACATACCAACAATGCCACACATGGCCCTAATACCTCGCACACGCATAACTGTCCATCACTAGCCCAAAAGAGATTACCTTTTCGTACTTCCAACTCCTTCTAACATACATACATAACTTCCATATCAATTCTGGCCTCAAATCTTTGGAGTCATTCTATAAAATAATATACGGCCATTTCCGGCTTTCACGGCCTGGTTCCGGTGGAACGTGTCCACGAACCCGTAAAACAACTAACTAGATTTTGGCCTTGCGCCCTCGTGACTTCGCACGTGAGGAACTTCTACCAACTGATCCCACTCCATTCCCTGCCATGGGGAGACTCGCAACAGGTCCTCCACCTGACTCAGCGTCGCACTTAACTCTTATCCTTGTTCTGACTTTAAATCTTATTGCGGAGAAGCCTTATATACCTAAGGTCTCGCAAGAATCAATATTCTTAGGCTCGCAATTTCCATGCCCAAGCCTACCTTACCATCCCCAATAAACGGTACAAAAACTTCTCATAAAACCAAAACCATGTTGTCTCCATCACAACACCCATTACTCACTCTATGCGGACCTCATCCAGCAATTCTCTTAAGCCTACTACGCAGCCTTAATCTATTAACATGACATTCCGTTAGGTTCCTTAACATGGCTTCTAAGGGTTCACTACCCTATCGTAAAGCTCATCCTTTCCCAATTATCTCAAATAAAACATAAGATCTTGGCGAGAATTCATTAACTATTCCATACCTTCCCTGATCTAGTTAGTCTTTACCAATTCACGGTAATCTAAAATCATTCTAGGCAACACGCGTCGACCTCGTACATAACTCCGTATAGATATATGTCACAATACCAACTATACTAATATCATTACCAACACGGATACGCAATCCACTTAGTCCTTTCGGTCATCACGCCTTCCTCGGCTGCAATCAACATAACTCGTTAGGGAGACGACCCTAACAACACGACTCTATCGCACGATCTCGAGTGAGAAGAATGGAAATCAATCCTAAATGTCCTGCAGCCTCACGATTATAGATGTGGTGCACAACACACCGATAATCAAGACTCTACTAGACACGATGCGTAGACACTTTCCGAGGACTAATCGCTCGATACCACTTTTGTCACGACCACTGCCCGCAATCGTGCCCTACCCGGGCACCTGCTCGTATACGTCGAGAATAGCATGAACATACATGAAACTTTTAAAATAAAATAACGAGAAATTAAACCACAGGCTAGCCGATAAGGCTACCTTCCTGGACACATAAACATATACATAACAACAGCAGCTACATCCCTTTCTTTTTATAAACCGACCCACAACATGTGACTACGCACTTAGAATTATAAATCACAAGCTGGACAGGCTCGCCATACCCCGAATGTACATAAGTCTACCACATCGTGGAAACCGCACTAAAAGATAAGCTCCGAGTGAAAGAGCTTCTTTCCAAAATCGAGCAGAGATCCTATAAGCAAGGATCACCAACATGTGTACCTAACACCGCGGCATGAACGCACTTCGGCGGGGTCATAACAAAAATTTAATATGGAATGTAAATAAAATGCAATAACCAAATCATATCTGTATAAAAGAATGTCCTTTTAACTCCTGAAACCAATCATATATTTACCGTTCCTTTCCTTCTTTCGATAAGATTTAACAACATATTCTTACATACTTACTTAAGAGTTTAATCCAGTCTTTTTCACATAACTTACATATCTTACATAACATAATCCGCCCATTTATGACACGGTGTCGCCAGATGATGAATCATGTGACATAATCCGCCCGCTGTGGGCCTCGATTCTTGTGGAATCATATAACATAATCCGCCCGCCTTGTGGCTCGGTGTCTTGTGGAATCATATAACATAATCCGCCCGCTGTGGGTTCAGTGTCTTGTGGAATCATGTAGCATAATCCGCCCGCTTTGTGAGCTCGGTGTAAGATGACATAACCCGCCTATGTGTAGGCTCGGGTAATATGGCGTAATCCGCCATGTGTAGGCTCGGTGTATCTCATAACGTATCCGCCTATTTGTAGGCTCGGTGTATTTCATAACGTAATCCGCCTATTCGTAGGCTCGGTGTATTTCATAACGTGTCCGCCTATTTGTAGGCTCTGTATTTCATAACGTAATCCGCCTATTCGTAGGCTCCTGTAATTTTCCTTACATAACATTTTCAAACCATCTTTTCACTTCTTCTTAAGTCGTCACAACAACTTCCCATAAAGCTATTATAACAACCTTTCATTTTAGAGAACTTAAGACACTTTTATTCTTACAACATTAGGAAAACTAGATCCAAAATACTACGTCATACATACTTAAAAAGAATCATAGAAATCCTTTCTTTTTAAAGCTCAAGTCACATACTCTTTTGGAAGCCATCTTCTTATCTGTTGAAATAAATTAAGAAGCCATACTTTGTAAAATTAAGTCATTTCCACTTATAAAATCAAGGCTTATAGCCTTAACACCTCGTAGCATACACTCTTTCAAATCATGTCGCTTATACTTTAGAAATCAAGTCCCATAACTTGAAAAATAAAGTTTCATAATCCTTTAAAGAAAATCAAAGTTCATAGTCTTAAAACTTCATAACATACATTCTTTAAAGTCAGCTTACTTATACTTGTAAAATCATGTCATCTACACTTTTAAAACCAATCCCTTTTCACATATAAATTCAAGTCATTTTCAAACATAAAAATCAACTTACATACTTACTTTAAATAAATCAAGATACATAGCCCTTAAATCAAATCTCATAATTTCCTAACCATCCTTACTAACGCCTCCCATAATACCTAGTAAGGACTTAGGACAATTTAAACATACTCTTAACTTAGATTCAACAATGTAAATACTTCTTAACTTCTAAGAGTAGAAGGAATCTTGAAATACTATCACATGGATATTTCATACGTAGGATCATGCCAAAGAAAGTAGAGGTTCACATACCTCGCGACGATTGTCGACAAGTAGCAAAATGCTCCAAAGTACTTCAACCTTGAGCTATTCCATTCTTCAAGTAGGATACGCTAGACTTAGTACTTCAACCTATCATGGCCACAATACGTCCATTAACCTCTTACTTTAAACGTAGAATATCCTAAGTGTCAAGTCACTAAATTCTACGGAAAATCGGACAGCACCTCCTTTGTTTTTACTAACTTTGCCACCTTTTTCAAGGCCGAATACAATAACCAAACAGCCCCAATTGGCTCACACAATCTATAAGGTAGTACAATACAAATAAATAACCATACAGCCCCAATTGGCTCACCACAATATAGACGGTAGTCCAATACAAATGACTAACAAACTACTAGTCCAATTTTCGGCCATAATGAATACAACAATACCAATTCTTATCCAATTTCCATTTCAATCCAAATTGGTAGCCTCACATGATATCAAGTCGCATTTGATTAAAACAACCATAATCTATAAGTCAATTACATGCGACGATTCTAACAACGATTAAATTGTAATCCAACTTAATCATGGCTTACATGTCATTTCGGATTTAGGCTACTACAATCCATAATACTTATAAAACTTCAACACATATACTTCATGCTAGTAAAATGTAAGGCTAACAACAAATACATAATCTTGTAACACTTAAAGAGAACAAGATTATACCTCCACGAATCTCAATCTAACTTCCAAATCCGAAGTCGCTCCTTAGTAGTTTAGAACCTCTTCAAGACACTTCAATCCGCTTGTTGAGACCCTTAGAACAACACCAACAACTTTCCTTCAACTTCCAATCCAAAACCTAGAAAGACCATTAGGTTTTTACTTTGCGACTAACCCGAGAACTATCTTTTTCCGGAATTTTTCTATTGAGATACACTTACATAACACTCATGAACCTTGGGTTAAAGTTTGGAGCTTAAAGAACAATCAACGAAAATTTTCCTCCTTGAGCTCACTAAAGCCGAGAGCTTCCCCCCCTTCTCTAAGTGTTGTAATATTTCTCTAAGTGTTTGGACAAAGTCTTGCTACTACTACTAGTATTATAAAGGGACATGGAGGGTCAAGATTCATACAAATGTGAGGCTTGGATGAGGTCTTAACAAATATCAAGACTAAAGTGGACCCATTGACTTGGTCAATATTGTCAAGCTCACTACATGGCAAGACTTGTTCATCCAAGACTTATGGTAAATGACCATTAGGGACATGCCCAATTCGACCAAGGCATACTAAGGGGGGGTGACACGTGTCGCCCTCCCATTCGTCATAATAATTCATTTTTTCGACCATTCCCAAAATTTCCGATAAATTTTTACAAGTCTCAATTCTTAACACTTGTGAGTTCTTACGTACGTTCTTAAAACACGTCCTGTACACACGGGGTGTAACACTAACAATGAGAGTAAATAGGAGTATACTTACAATATAAAGTAGGAGGCTCACGATCAAAGCAGGACCACCCGCCCGCAGTATCATTAAGCAATCCTATTCCTGGGACTATTTCACCCGCATAGATCGCGTGGACCCGCATGAGGTATTCCTCGATAGTCAGACTACCGCATGGGACTATTTCACCCGCATAAGCCCATAAGGACTCGCATGAGGTATTCCTCGCATCATGGGTAGCAAATCCACGGAAACAGGTGGTATAACGTCTTGGGGGTTTACCCCTCATTTATACTCTTACCCTAGCTCAACCGGCCATCATACATAACATAAGCCCTACCGGCTTATCATACAATAAATAAGCAAGTTAAGAAATCCCCCTAACTTCTTATTAGCCTTATTCATTTACATTCTCATTTTAGTTTACTTAAGGCACTAACATGTCATTATAAAATCCGGGAATTTAACCCAAAGTACTATGTATTTCTATTCTTTTAAAAAAAGACTCTTTTTCATATATTACTTCCAAGATACTAATAACCGTAGTATCAAGTCATAACTACTTTTCAAGACAAGTCACGATACCTTTTAGAAATACAATTAGGCTTCTAAATCAAGTGACTTCTTTCCTTTAAAACCTTAGGCAATTGATGCCTTAAATCAAATTGCCTTTCAATAAAACAAGCCATTTATCTTTCCATAAAGCCAATATAACCAACTCCCCATAAAGTCGTTATATTCACTTTATGCATTAGTCAGGTACAATTTCCTATCCAAGGGACTTATACGTTTAAAACGAAACAAGTATCGCATACTTTAAAACTCTTCAAGTCCCTTAACATACTTAAATTACTTAGAGTAAACCACTCTTTAAACTTTCCATAAAAACAAGTATCAAAATACTTTCAACATACTTAAAGTCTCTTAACTTTGAAAACCAAGATATCCTTAACATTTAAACAAGTGAGTTAATTCACTAACTCAATCGGCTAGGACATTCCTAAAATAAGCCAAGGATGTCAAATGGACTAGATTGTCAAAATTCAGACGCTCACCGTACTATATACGTGAAACTAGTCATGCTCAAAAGATAAGAAAAGTTCCACATACCTCTTCGGTTTAATCCACTTGCTAAGTCCATTTCGTCGTACGTAGTATGTCAACCTATAATGACCATAGTACATCTATTAACTTCTAGTTTCAAACGTAGAATATTCCAAGTGCAAGTCACTAAATTCTACGGAAAATCGGACAGCACTTCCTTTGTTTTTACTAACTTTGCCACCTTTTTCAAGGTCGAAATACAATAACCAAACAGCCCCAATTGGCTCACAACAATATAGAAGGTAATCCAATGCAAATGAATAACCAAACAGCCCCAATTGGCTCACAATAATATAGAAGGTAATCCAATGCCAATTAATAACCAAACAGCCCCAATTGGCTCACAATAATATAACAATACCAATTCTTATTCAATTTCCATTTCAATCCAAATTGGTAGCATAATAAGATATCAAGCCGCAATTGATTCTAGCTACTACATTCTCCAAGTAGGTAACATGCGACAATTCAATTTATTGATCAAATTGGATTTCAATTTCAAATGGCTACATAAGTCATTTTCGGATTTTTAGCTTCCAATTCCATAACATTTAGCAAACTTCATAATACATATCACATGACCACTTATAACTTATCAAAACATGAAATCTTCAATTACTAAAGTAAAACGAAGATTATACCTCAAATAGCCCAATTATGATCCAAGAGTACAAGTCGATCTCTAGCACCTTTAGCTCCTCCTTTCGACGTTCCAATCCACTCCAAGCAACCCTTAGAAGCTTAAGAATAACTCATCTTCAAGTTCCAACTTCAAAGTTGAATAACCCTTTAGGTTTTCGCCTTGCGACTAATACGAAAACACCATTTTTCCGGGATCTTTCTATTGAGAAACACTTATAATACCCTTAGGTACCTTGGTTTAAAGTGGGGGATTTATTGGACAAGAATTGAAATTTTTCTCCTTGGAACCCTAGCCTTGGCCGAGAGCTTCCCCAAGGTTTCATCAAGTTTTTCTTGAAAATTTGCTAAGTGTTAAGCCTTGTCTTGCACTAGTAGCTTATATAAAAATATGGAGGGTCAAGATTAGAACAAATGGGTGGTTTGGATGCATCTTAATTAAATATCAAGCTAAGTGGGGTCATTGACTTGGTCAATGTTGTCAAGCTCTAAGCCTTGCAAGACTTCATCACAAAATTATGGTCAAAAGACCATTCTACCCTAGCACATTTCGTCCATGACCATAAAAGGGGGTGACACGTGTTGCCCTCCCATTCGTCGCAATATTTCGTTTTCCGACAATTTCATAATTCCGATAAATTTTTACTCGTCTCAAACCTTAACATTTGAGTTCTTACGTACTTTCTTAGAAACATATCCTGAAATATTTCTGGGGTGTAACATTATTCTTAGAGGTATGTGGTCACGTTTGTGTTTTGGGCTGTAAGAATAAGTTGTACTTTTGATTAAGTGTATTTTTTTGGAAGGCAGCCTTATCGGCTTGCCAGTGATGTTTGCTTTATACAGGTTATGTGTTATGTATGTTCCGCTGCTATTCTCTGATGTATACCTGACGGGGTGCCCCGGTAGGCACCGCCACTACGCCTGTGGTCGTCGTGACAAAAGTGGTATCGAGCGCTTAGTCCTCTGAAAGTGTCTACGCACCGTGTCTAGTAGTCTTGATTATCGGTGTGTTGTGCACCACATCTATAATCGTGAGGTCACAGGATATTTAGGATTGGTTTCCATTCTTTCACTCTAAAGATCGTGCAATGAGCCGTGATATAGGTTGAACTTCCTCCGATATTTTCCTTTATGTACCGCTTATGCCTCATGCAGTGCAACCGCGCCTGGCGGCAAGGCAATGGAGGAGTCGCTAGTGGGACGCGGAGGGTCACGAGGGCACAGGCTCAGTCCTTACCAGAGATGATGTTTCGGGCGGCGAGTTCCACGACGCCGCCTCGGAGTTCGAGGCAATGCGGCATCGAGACCGCGATCGAGCTCCATCCCACACCAGGGCCGAGTATAGAGATTACGGGGAACAGATCCGGTTATTGACCAAAGATAGTAGTGGCAAGACAGAGAAGGCAGCCAACCCTAGAGCCGACAATTTACGGATTCAGGATTTCCTATGTTGTCATCCACCCGACTTCTATGGTTCAAGATTCGAGGAGGATCCACAGGAGTTTGTTTGGCAGTTACAGCGGACCATGCAGGTGCTTAGGGCCTCGGAGACTGAGTCCGTTATGCTAGTTTCTTACCGGTTACGCGATATTGCGTTTAACTGGTTTGAGTCATGGGTGTTGTCGAGAGGTGAGGATGCTCTTCCAGCTGTTTGGGAGGAGTTCACATAGGCTTTCCTGGATCACTTCTTGCCCCCTGAGATGAGGAGAGCCCGCATAGATAGATTCTTGACCTTGAGGCAGGACAGGAGGACTATCAGAGAGTACAGCCTGGAGTTTGACTCCTTGGCCAGGTATGCGCACACCATTGTAGCATACGGCGCATGTGGTTCATCGATATGTGAGGGTTAGACCGTCATATGACATCGTGATGCTTGGGGGTGGCTCTTCAACCAGGGATGGATATTTCCAGGATGCAGGCGTATGCGCAGGGGATTGAGGACAGAGAAAGGCAGGATCAGCTAGATTTAGGCCAGCCCAAGAGGGCCAGGACAGCAGGGTCTCAGGGTAGTTTTCGAGGCGGGCAGCTTCAGCAGCAGACTAGGTCCACATTTCAGCCAGCACAGAGTGCTCCTTCTCGATTTTCGCGGAGAGGTCGATCACCGGGTCATTCGGGAGCGGTCGGGCTCCGTGACTCGAGTTTCGAGGCGGAGATCACACCGATCGAGACCACCCACATCTCGGTGCGTTCAATACGATAGGTCTCATCCGGGCGAGTGTCGTATAGGTTCGGGAGCTTGTTACTCTTGTGGCCAGCAGGGACATCTGAAAAGGGATTGTCCGTCCTTAGGCGGCGGGAGTGTTATGGTTCAGGTAAGCGGTCGATTGCTGGATCTTCGTCTTGGTGGTCGCGCCCGAGGCGTGGTGTTCACGGGTCAGCAGGTCGCGGCAGGGGTCGTGGTAGGGGTCCCAGTTCCAGCGGTCCTCAGAACCGCATCTATGCTATGTCCAGCCGTCAGGACCAGGAGGCATCACCAGATGTCGTCACAGGTACATTATTGGTTTCTTGATGTGATGTATACGCTTTGATAGATCCAGGTTCTATCTTGTCCTATATATCTCCTCATATTGCTGGTAGAATAGGGATAGAGCCCGAGTCCATGGAACCTTTTGAGGTGGCTACGCCAGAGTGATTCGCAGTAGCCGCGGGTATATAAGGCTTGCCCAGTGACTATAGACAGTCGTCAGACTCTAGCCGACTTGATAGAGTTGGATATGACAGACTTTGATGTGATTATGGGTATGGATTGGCTAGCGTCTTGCTATGCCAATGTGGACTGTAGAGCGAGATTAGTTCGGTTCCAGCTTCTGGTGGCCATTATCGAGTGGAAGGAATACCGCATCGCCGGGGGTAAGTTTATTTCTTACCTCAAGGCTGGGAAGATGGTGCGGAAAGGGTATATCTACCATATGGTTCGTATTCGACATCGAGATCGAGATACCGCCTTCGGCCGCCCGGCCGTTAGAGAGTTTTCAGACGTAAGGTAACTATCAAGAATGTATCCTCCCGTGATTGATGATTTGTTTGACCGATTGCGGGCGAGGTGTTTTTCAAGATAGACCGCGATGCAGTTATCATCAAAGTAGTTAGAGAGACAGATATCCCAAAGATCGCATTCAGACCCATGGGAACTATGAGTTCGTGGTGATGTCTTTCGAGTTGACCAACGCCCAAAGCAGATTCATGGATTTGATGAATAGGTGTTCGTGCCATTCTCGATATGTTCGTTATAGTGTTCATTGATGATATCCTGGTTTATTCGCGCACAGAGCGGGAACATGCAGATCATTTGAGGACGGTATTGGGAGTTCTCCGGGACCGGCAGTTGTATGCCAAGTTCTCGAAATGCGAGTTTTGGTTGGCCTCAGTGGCTTTCTTAGGGCATGTTATCAGGGCCGATGGTATTCGGGTTGATACAGCAAAGATCGAGGCAGTCAAGACTTGGCCCAGACCCACTACACCGATGAAGGTGCGCATCTTTTTGGGCCTTGCGGGTTATTATTGGAGGTTTGTGGAGACGTTTGCTTCCATTTCAGCACCTTTGACTAAGCTGACTCAGAAGGAAGCTATGTTCCGATGGACGGATGCTTGTGAGGAAAGTTTTCAGTTGCTGAAGGAGAAGTTGACGACCGCCCAAGTCCTTACTCTTCCTGAGGGTTTAGATGGATATGTGGTATATTGTGATGCGTCGGGTATCGGGCTTGGGTGCGTGCTGATGCAGCACGGCAAGGTTATAGCGTACGCATCTCGACAGCTCAGGAAGCATGAGAATAACTATCCCACACATGACTTAGAGTTGGCAGCAGTGATTCATGCCTTGAAGATCTGGAGACATTATTTGTATGGAGTTCATGTGGATATTTCCACAGACCACAAGAGTCTCCAGTATATCTTCAGCCAGAGGGAGCTGAACTTGCGGCAGAGATGGTGGTTGGAGCTACTTAAGGATTATGATGTCGACATTCTATACCACCCAGGGAAGGTCAATGTAGTTGCAGACGCCCTTAGTCGCAGATCGATGGGTAGTGCATGCGATGTACTGACAGAGAAGGGATATGGTCGAGAGTTACATCAGCGAGCCTTGGGGTTCATTTGGTTGATTACGATAGTAGTGAGTTCGGTTGAGAGGTTGCCGAGTCTTCCATCGCCGAGAGGTGAAGAGGCGGCGATATGAGTATCCGATTATGGTAGTGCGATCGAGATGCCGTTTTGAAAAGAAGAGTCTATTTGAGGTGGCGCTGATGGGGTGCTAAGATTTGAGGCCGATTGTGTGTTCCCGATGCGACAGACTTCGTCGTGATTCTAGGGAGGCACACGGTGCTCGTTATTCTATTCACCCGGTCGACTAAGATGTACCATGACCTCGGTGTATCGCTGTGGGGGATGGCACGAAGAGGGCGTTGCGAGTTTGTGGCGCGATGCGAATTGTCGGCCAGTCAAGGTTGAACACCAGAAGCCCGGTGGGCTATTGCAGGCTATTGATATTCCGACTTGGAAGTGGGAGGTGGTAAATATGGATTTTGTTACAGGGTTACCTCACACTCAGAGGAAGCATGATTCCATTTGTGTTATTGTCGACAGGCTGACGAAATCAGCCTATTTTCTTCTAGTCAAGATGACTTTTTCGGCCGAGGATTATGCTAGACTGTATATCAGGGAGATTGTGAGACTGCAAGGAGTTCCTATATCGATTATTTCGCATGAGAGAGCCAGTTCTGGCTAACTTCCGGAGGTCTTTCGTAAGGATTAGGGACACAGTGAGTCTCGATGCGGCGTTTCATCCTCGGCCGACGGACGGCCGAGCGCACTATCCGCACACGAGGATATCTTTGCGGGCTTGTGTTATTGATTTCAGGGGTAGCTGGGAGGATCATTTACCTCTGGTGGAGTTTGCTTATAACAACAGCTACCATTCTAGTATTCAGATGGCGCCTTATGAGGCTTTATACGGGAGGAAGTGCAGGTCACCGATAGGCTGGTTCGAGGTGGGAGAAGTTCAGCTGGTCGGGCCAGACTTGATTCAGTGACGATGGATAAGGTGAAGCTTATCCGAGCGGTTATTATCGGCCGAGTCGGCGTAAATCGTATGCAGATCATCGGCGTCGACACTTGGAGTTTGAGGTGGATGATTGGGTCTTCCTGAAGGTATCACCCATGAAGGGCGTGATGAGATTTGAAAAGAAGGGGAAACTTAGTCCAAGGTACATTGGGACTTATCAGATTGTTCGTAGGGTAGGCAAGGTTGCCTATGAGTTGGATCTGCCGTCCGATCTGGAGGCAGTGCATCCAGTTTTCCATGTGTCTATGTTGCGATATGTATTGGAGATCCATCTAGAGTGTACCCGATTCATGATGTCCAGGTGACAGAGGGGTTATCGTATGAGGAGAGTCCCATAGCGATACTCGATCGTCAGGTTAGGAGACTTCGGACGAAGGATGTGGCTTCCGTCAAAGTCTTATGGCGGAACGAGAACAGGGAGGAGATGACGTGGGAAGCAGAGGATGATATGATGAAGAAGTATCCTCACTTATTCCCTATACCTCCATGTAACCCACTTTCCTGCTTGTTAGTTTAATTTGACAATTATCTTAAGTATGTTGTGGCTCGTGGAGCGTCTTTAATTGCAAAAAGAATAGTTAAGGGGGGCTCTATGTCGATATCGTGATTTGACTAAGCCTAGAAGGAACATTCGGGACGAATGTTTCTAAGGGGGGGAGAATGTTATACCCCGTAGTTCTGGCCATACGTGTGAGAGCGTACGAAAGGAGTAAGACTTAAAATTTTCGAAAGATAGGTTGACGGATTGTTTCGGACGGGTTTTTGGTCAACTTTGAGGCGGGTTATGACCCGTTACATTGAGAGTTCCTAAGTGTTTCAAAGGCCTAGTGCGTAGTTCGTTGAGTCTAGTTTCCAACGAAACCAACCGTTCGTCGATAGGACATCGGAGTAGAAAGTTATGGGAGTTACAAGTTCAGTGCACAGTCGGACCGAAGTGTGTTTCAGGCAGGAGCCACAGGGCCGCGGCGCCGGATGAATTGAGGGTTCGCTGAAGTTTCAGCGCCGCGGCGCCGGGAAGCAGGGCCGCGGCGCCGGAATGTTCTGGGAGTCGGCAGAAGTTTCAGCGTCGCGGCGCCGAGATGGGAATTCTGGCGGAAAAACTGAGGAAAATCAGATTTCTTCTTTTAAAAAGGCCATGGGAGGGTGACAAGTGTCCCCCCCCCCCCCATCTGATTTTTGCATGTCCTTTATATTGACCAAGTCTTGAAGACTTGGTCATCTTTCAAGTCCTTCTCTCTCTCTAAAGCTAAAGCTCTCACTTCTCTCTAGAATTCCAAGAGAAATTCAAAGCTTAAGGAAAATCTGAAAAAGTGTGGCAAGAAGGAAGCTTGTGGCTAGCTTGTAGGAGTTATTGTGGTGGTGTTCTTGGAAAGGAGGCTAGCAAAGTTGTTGGAATAATTTTAGCTAAAGCTCTAAGGTAACAATTCTTCTCTTGTAGCTAGTTACTTGTGTTGCATGTGAAGAAGGAGGAATTTTTAGTAGTAAATAATGCTCTTAGATTCATTCCATGTAAGAAATGTGGTTTGGATATGAAGGGATTGGTTAAGAAGGTTATGTGAGCATGTTGTAGCCTAAAAACTACCTTAAACTTGTTAAGTAAATTGTTGTGCCTTATGGGGCAGAATTTTACACACCCAAGTGTAGGTGTGTAATCCCCTTTGAAATATTTGGATTGTTGGGCCTAAGATGTGGCGTTTGGATGTTGAATTCGGCCTTGAAAAAGGTGGCAAAGTATGTAGAAACAAAGGAAATGCTGCCCAATTTTCCATAGAAATTAGTAACTTTGAACTTGGATTATTCTACATTGAACTAGAGGTTAATAAGTGTATTATGGTCATTATAGGTTGACATACTACGTGCGGTATTTTGGAATTAGCAAGTGGATTGACCGAAGAGGTATGTGGAGCTTTCCTATCTCTTGAGCATGAGTAGTTGTACCCATATAGTACGGTAGACGTACAAGATTTGATATCCTTACTTGTTGGAAGTATATAATACTTGCTTCATTTTAAAAAGTATAAGTCCCTTAGTTATGGGAAAAGTATAATTTTACTAAAGTATAGGGTTAATATAACAACTTTATGGGAAGTTGGTTTATTAGCTTTATGAAAGGATAATAAGAAGAGATTTACTCTAAGTAAGATAAGCAAGGGAAAATGACTTGATTTGTGAAAGGCAAATTGATTTTAAGGCATCAATTGCCCAAAGGTTTTATATGAAAGGGAGTCATTTTCAAAAGAATAGATGTATGTAATACTTTGGTTTAAATTCCCGGATTTCTTTTATTAAGATATGTTAGTGCCTTAAGTAAACTAAAATGAGAGGGTATATGAACAAGTCTAATAAGAAGTTAGGAGCTTTCTTAACTTATTTATGTTATGTATGATGACCGATTGAGCTAGGGTAAGAGTATAAATGAGGGGTAAGCCCCAAGACGTTATACCACCTTCTCCAGGGTAAGAGTATGAATGAGGGGCAAGCCCCAAGACGTTATACCACCTTCTCCAGGGTAAGAGTATGAATGAGGGGCAAGCCCCAAGAAGTTATACCACCTTCTCCAGGGTAAGAGTATGAATGAGGGGCAAGCCCCAAGACGTCATACCACCTTCTCCAGGGTAAGAGTATGAATGAGGGGAAATCCCCAAGACGTCATACCACCTGCTTCAGGGTAAGAGTATAAATGAGGGGTAAACCCCCAAGACGTTATACCACATGTTCCGTGGATTTGCTACCCATGATGCGAGGAATACCTCATGCGAGTCCTTATGGGATCATGCGGGTAAAATAGTCCCATGCGGGCGGGTACAGCCTATGCGAGGAATACCTCATGCGGGTCCACAGGACCCATGCGGGTGAAATAGTCCCAGGAGTAGGATTGCTTATTGATACTGCGGGTGAGGGACCCTGTTTTGATCATGAGCCTCCTATTTTTATGCAGTATTATATATATACTTGTTACTCTCATTGTTAGTAAGGCACAGTACAAGGTAATCTGAGTTTTCATCCCCGACTGACTTATTTTTAGACTTATGTTATTATTACAAAGATTTTTCCGATTTACATACTTGGTACATATCAGGTAATCGACCCTTCCTCGGGGGTTGCGTTCATGCCGCAGGTAGAGGTAAGCAGGTGGTGGATCCTCATTCTTAGGCTCACTGTTCCGGTGTTAGAAGCTCCATTCCTCCGGAGGCTTGTTTTGTTGGTACGGTTCTTCCCTGATGATGTAGGTGTTGTGTACATTCAGGGGTATGGCGGGGCCCTGTCCCGCCACAGTTGTTATTCTTAGAGGTCTGTGGTCACGTTTGTGTTTTGGGCTGTAAGAATAAGTTGTACTGCTATACTTTTGATTAAGTATGTTTTTAGGGAAGGCAGCCTTATCGGTTTGCCAGTGATGGTTACTTTATACGAGTTATGTGTTATGTATGTTCCGCTGCTATTCTCTGATGTATACCTGACGGGGTGCCCCGGTAGGGCACCAGTCGCGGCCCCAGGGTCGGATCGTGACAGTTAGCGACATAGTTTCCTTTTACAACCCCTTCATACCAATTTTTTTCCACAACACAATACTTTTCCCACGATTATCTAAAACTGTAACCTATGGCATAACGACACTGAAGATCTTACCAGTCTCACATCCATCTCCTACTAACATGGGTACACATAACCCCATAATATGTAAAACCATCCTTTTACGTTGGGGACAGAGCTTATCTCCCTTTCATAATCTTGATCATCAAGTGCCACCTTATCTCCTAGAATCATTCGGGAAGTCGTGGCCCTGACCGCCACACTAACAACTCCAAGCACCTCCAAGGGAACTTAACATAAAATCCTTCAATGATCGTATGTTCTTATCTCCGTCTCTTAACGTTTAATTTCAAATCAATCCCTTCAATGAAACAAGTCACATAGACTCCTCAATTTATCATGTCCAAGAAGGAAGGAATAACTTACATATACTAACACTTCCATTTCAATCGATAACAGCCACCGGAAAGCGAATCGAACCAACCTCTCTACCAATATTGGCATACTAGAAGTCAACTAGTCCATACCCATAATTACCTCAAAGTCCTGTATCCAAATTTCTACCAGTTCAAGTAGATATGACGATCGATCATCACACGCAATTTCATATACCGCCGCCTACCACCCAATCTCTCACGGTGTAGCTTCTTTGAAAGGTTCTTATGGATTCAGGCTCTATTCTTTTACACTTGGTTTCTCTCTTTATTACTGGTCGTACTCTTTCCGTACTTCCCAACTTATTCTAACATACGTACATAACCTCCATACTAATTCTGGCCTCTAATCTTTGGAGTTACTAAATCGAATAATATAAGGCCATTTCCGGCTCTCACGACCTGGTTCCGATGGAACGCGTCCACGAACCCGTAAAACAATTTAATAGACTTGGGCCTTTCACCCTCGTGACCCTGTCACGTAACGGGACTACTACCAACTGATCCCACCCCATAAACGGGTACACTAACTTCTCATAATACCATAATCGTGTTGTCTTTATCACAACAACCATTACTTACCCCACACGGACCTCATCCGTACTATCATCTTAAGCATACCACGTAGCTTAATTTACAAACATAGTATTCCATTAAGTCTCTTAACATGGTTTCTTAAAGGTTCAATACCTTTTCAGACAGCTCATCACCTCCTAATTATCTCAAATTAGTATATAAAACCTTGATGAAAATTCATTAAACTGTTTCATACCTTCCCTGTATCTATTTAGTCCTTACCAATCCTTGGTAATCCAAAATCATTCTAGGCAACATGCGTCTGACTCTCATACATAAAACTGTATAGTTGTATGTCACTATACCAACAATACAACAATTATACCAACCTGGATACGCAATCCACATAATCCTTCCTGGGTCACTGCTGTCTTTCTCATAGCTGCAATCAACATACCTCGTTAGGGAGAGACGACCCTAACAACATAGCTCTATCGCACGATCTCAGAGTGAGAAGAATGGAAACCAATCCTAAATGTCCTATAGCCTCCTGATTATAGATGTGGTGCACAACACACCGATAATCAAGACTCTACTAGACACGGTCTGTAGACACTTTTCGAGGACTAACTGCTCTGATACCACTTTTGTCATGACTGACTGCTGCGATCGCCGCCCTACAGCACCCTTACAGGTATACATCAGAGATAATCAGCGGAACATACATAAACTTAACAAGAAAAAAAAAATAGGTTAGCCGATAAGGCTACCTCCCTGGATATATACAATTCCAAAAGCAGTTACCTCATTTTTTTTTTAAAGTGACCCACAAGATATGACTACAGACCTCTAAGAGTTTGACATAGCAACTGTGACGGTACAGGGCCCCGCTATACCCCTGTATGTACAACAACCGAGAATACCAGGGATCTGAACCAATGACAAGCCTCCGGAGTAATGGAGCTTCTCAACAGTTGAACAGTGATCCTAAGAGTGAGGATCAGCAACCTGTATAATTCTACCTGCGGCATGAACGCAAATTCAAGGAGGTCAGTACAACATGTACCAAGTATGTGAAACTGAAAGTACTGTAATAAAATCATAAGGTCTAAAATAAAGCTGGAGACATGTATGATAACTCAAATAACAGTACATTGTGCCTTACTAACAATGAGAGTAAACAAGATTATACTTTACTGCATAAAAATAGGAGGCTCATGATCAAAGTAGGGTCACCCGCCCGTAGTATCATTAAGCAATCCTACTCTTGGGACTATTTCACCCGCATAGGTCCTGTGGACCCACAATGAGGTCATCCGCCTCGCATGAGACTATTTTTCACCCGCATAGGTCCTGTGGACCCGCCATGAGGTCATCCGCCTCGCATGAGACTATTTCACCCGCATAGGACTATTTCACCCGCATGGGCCCGGTGGGCCCGCAATGAGTACAAACACCGCACTCGCATCATGAGTAGCAAATCCATGGAATAAGTAGTAACCCGGGGGTTTATCCCGCAAGAATAACATAACCTAGCACAACCGGCTATCATACATAACATAAGCACTACCGGTTTATCATACATAACATAAGCACTACCGACTTATCATACATAACATAAGCACTACCGGCTTATCGTACATAACATAAGCACTACCCCCTTATCATTCATAACATAAGCAAGTTAAGAAATTCCCTAACTTCTTATTAGCTTTGTTCATATACACTCTCATTTTAGTTTACTTAAGGCACTATCATGTCATTATAAAATCCGGGAATTTAACCCAAAGTACTACGTACTTTTATTCTTTCAAATAACTCTTTTTCATATAAAACTTCCAAGATACTAATAACCGTAGTATCAAGTCATATTTACTTTTCAAGCAAGTCACAATACCTTTTAAAGACTATTTCATCACATGAACAGTAGTCACACCATAGCTAGTGACACAAGCCCTCAAATACCAAAGCGTGCCCGTGGGATCCCCCATCACTGCCGACAGCCGCAAGTGTGAAATATAACCATGTGACGCGCCCGTGGTATCCTACCTCACTGTCGGCGTACATACATACAAAACATATATATATATATCTCCTGCCCATGGGATCCTCCATCACTGCCGACATCCGAAATTGTAAAATGTAATCATGTGACGCGCCCGTGGCATCCTACCTCACTGTCGGCGTACACACATACAATACATATATATATATCTCATGCCCGTGGGATCCTCCATCACTGCCGACAGCCGAAATTGTAAAATGTAATCATGTGACGCGCCCGTGGCATCCTACCACCGCTGCGTACATACAATACATATATATATATATATCTCTACGCCCGTGGGATCCTTCATCACTGCTACCAAATTGTAAAATGTAATCATGTGACGCGCAGTGGCATCTACTCTCATTTACATACACACATACAATACATATATATATATATATATACATATATACATATATATATATATATATATACATATATACATATATATATATATATATATATATATATATATATATATCTCATGTCCGTGGAATCCCTCATCTCGGGTACATGACTTCATGAAGAGCTAATCCATGGAGTAATAATCGTATATAACATTCTCGTGGAATCCCTCATCCCGGGTACATGTCTTCATGTAGAGCTAATCCATGGAGTAATAATCGTATCCGAGAATTTAACCCGTATCATGGTAGCATGCCCCGGAATCCTCTATCGCAAGCATGTCCATGGATCAATCACAATGGAAACATACCCGTGGAATCCTCCATCACTATCGGTACGTCCAAAATAATTTCACAACAAGACAACCGACCCTCCAACTGAGAGTCACGACAGCGTATCAACATAATACTTGCACTCCAAGCCTATCACAAGCGAGTATAGGAAAGTTCATAAAATCTTTAGACTTTCATTAACATACCAAATGGATCTCATTTTATAACCTCAAGGCACTTTCATATAAAACCCCAAGATACTAACACTCGTAGTATCAAGGCTAATCTACATTTCACATACGTCACTACACTTAGAATTATACTTTTAGGCTTCTAATCAAGTGACCCTTACTTTAAACTTTAAGCAATTTATGCCTTTAAATCAAATTGCCCTTCTTTATTTCAAGTCATTAATCTTTGTTTACCTTACTCGAGAAAACCATTCCTTCAACCTTCGATAAAGTTGTTATAACCAACTTCCCATAAAGCCGTTATACTAACTTTATGCTTTAGAAACTAAGACATCCTTATCCTTTCATAAAGCTGTCATAACTAACTCCCCATAAAACTGTTATAACTCTTTATGTCTTAGACAAATTCATTATTTTTATGACCAAGAGACTTATACTTTCAAATCAAGTTTCATAACTTTCAAAGTACTTCAAGTCTCTTAACTTTAGAAAACAAGTTTCTTAACTTTAGAATAGCTCAAGGAATCTATACTTTCCAAATCAAGTATCCTATACCTTTTCAAGTCAGAAATCTTTGTCTACCTTATTAGAATAAACCATTCTTTTAACCTATACTTAAGAACAAGTGAGTTAATTCTCTAACTCAACCAACTGAGACATTCTTAAAACCAGTCAAGTATATCAAATGAACTGACTTCATTTAAATCACGTACGTCTACCGTACTATACATTTATAACTACGCATGCTCAAGAGATAAGAAAGTTACCACATACCTTTCCGGCTTAATCCACTTGCCAAGTCCAATATGTCGTCCGTAGTATGTCAACCTATAATGACCATAATACGTTTATTAGCTTCTAGCGTCAACGTAGGATATTCTAATCGTAAAGTCCCTTATTCTACGGAAAATTGGACATCACTTCCTTTGTTTCTACGTACTTTTCCACCTTTTCCAAGACCCGTTTTCAACAACCAAAATGCCACATTTAAGGCTCAACCAAACAGCTAACCAAAGGGGATTACACGCCTAACTGGACGAGTAAAATTCTGCCCCAATATACATATATAATAGTCCATTATTATTAAGGCCAATCTCGGCTACAATAATGACAACATATAGTCCTTTTTCCATTCCTTATAACCCAAGTCGTTATTCCAACATGTTATACAAGTCATAACAATTATAACAACTAAATTCCCTTTCTTGTATAACATGTGACGATTATAACTAACAACAAAATTGATTAACATCTTCAATGGCTAACATGCCATTTCTCGGATTTTAACCTTCCAATGTATCTTAACACTTATTAAACTTCATTCCTTATATCGCAAGTTCATTTATCAAATTACTACAACATGAAATCTTCAATTTCATAGGAGGACAAGGATCATTACCTCAATAAGCCCAAAATATTTCAAGGATCTCGCCCGCTTAAGCTCTTTTCCGCAACTCCTTTTCTTGTCAAAATCAACCACACTAACCTTCTACAAGCTTTCCAACATATATTCTTCTTGCCGCCTCACCAATAATTTCATTAGGCTTAGGGTTCTTAAAATTTTTGAGAGAAGAGAAAAGGAATTCCTTTAGGATGGATCTTTGCAAATGACCAAGTCTTGCAAGACTTGGTCAATAAATAAGACCTTTCTTGGAGGGAGGGACACTTGTCGCTCTCTCATGGGCCTTTTACAAAATATCTTCTGATTTTTCCCCAATTTTCGCTAAAAATCCCGCCTAGGCACCGCTGCCACTCACAGCCACGCAACTCGTAACACTTCGCTTCTTTCGCCTGTTCGCCGCTGTGGCGCCGATCAAGTTTTCTCCTCCGCCAACCGAACTTTTAATGTCCAAAACTTTCTACTCTGATGTCCTATCGATGAGCGGTTTATTGCGTTGGAAACTAGACTCAACGAGCTTCGTACTAGGCTTTTGAAACACCTAAAAACTCCTAATGAACTAGGAGATATATCGCTCCAATGTTGACTGAAAATCTGCCTACAACATTTTCGCCAACTTATCTTTCCAAAATCAGACCTTACTTCCTTTCGTACGTTTTTATCTTATTCTCTTGAATTTACGGGGTGTAACAAGAACATTGAAATTCCGATGTGAAAATGGGAAATGATTAACATGGATTTCATTACGGGATTACCTCATTCTTTTCGTAAGTTCGATTCTATCTGGGTGATTGTTGACAGACTGACCAAATCATCTCATTTCTTGCCGGTGAAAGTTACCTACACAGCCAAGGACTATGCGAAGTTATATATTAAGGAGATTGTTCGACTTCATGGTGTGCCTGTTCCTATTATATCTGACCGAGGTGCTCAGTTTACAGCTAACTTATGGAAGTCATTTCAGAAAAAGGTTGGGCACACGAGTTAATTTAAGTACGTCTTTCTATCCACAGACGGTCAGGTCGAGCGAATGACTCAGACACTTGAGGACATGTTACGAGTTTGTGTATTGGACTTTAAAGGAAATTGGGCTGATCACTTACCTCTTATTGAGTTCGTATACAATAACAGTTATCACCCCATTATTAAATTGGCTCCATATGAGGCTTTATATGGACGGAAGTGTAGATCTCCTATTGGATGGTTCGAGGTAGGCGAATCAGAGTTATTTGGACATGACTTAGTGCATCAAGCCATAGAGAAAGTAAAGCTTATCCAAGAGCGACTGTTACGGCTCAGAGTCGTCAGAAGTCATATTCAGATTCAGAAAGAAGGGAAAGCTTAGTCCAAGATATATTGGACCATATCGCATAATTCGATGTATTGGTCAGGTAGCTTGTGAATTGGACTTACCTTCAGAGTTGGAGTTTGTTCATCCGGTTTTCCATGTTGAGAGAATGTGTTGGAGATCCTTCTCGTATTTTACCGATTAAAGTTGTGCAGGTTATAGAAAATTTGTCATATGAAGAAATTCTTGTTGCTATCCTAGATCGCCAAGTCCGCAAGCTGAGGACTAAAGAAGTAGCTTCGGTGAAAGTTCTTTGGCGAAATAAGAACATAAAAGAAATGACATGGGAGGCGAAAGAGGAAATGATGCACAAATATTCACACCTATTTCAGACTAATGCTGAAATTCCAGGAGAAGTATAAGGTAAAGCTGGTCACATGATCAAATATTGTCGCAAGCTCGAGTTGGAGCAAAGTCAAAAGGCCAAGGCAAAGCAAAGGCTAACGTCGTCGAGGACACGCTTCTTGGTGACATGATTGAGGAGTTCTCTGCGGTGGTACTAGAAGCAAACCTCGTAGAGAATCTCAAGCAATGGTGGATGGACACAGGTGCTACCCATCACATTATTCCGATAGAGATGCATTCTCCACATATACACCAGTTATAAACAAAGAGTTATTCATGGGTAACAACACTTCCTCTAACGTGTTGGGGGTAGGATAGGTGGTCCTGAAGATGACTTCTGGTAAGGAGCTCACTTTGAAGGAGGTGATGCATGTCCCAGAGATTATAAAGAACTTACTTTCAGGTCATGTATTGGTTAATGTTGGTTTTAGGCTAGTATCTGAGTCCAATAAGTTTGTAATCACCAAAAATGGAACTTTTGTAGGAAGGGTCTTCATATGTGAAGGTCACTTCAAGGTTAACGCTATGTCTATCATACGTTCAAGCAATAAAATTGAAGTTTCTTCTTACTTTCTTGAGTCTTCTAATTTATGGCATCATAGATTAATATATGTAAACTATCAATCCATCTAAAGGTTGGTAAAGTTGGAGTTGTTGCCATTTATCGACGTAAACCCTCAACGTAAGTGTGAGGTGTGCGTAGATGCAAAACTCACTAATACTTCCTTTAGATCTATTGAAAGGGATACCGCTCCTCTAGAACTTATTCACATATATTTATGTGATTTGAAGTTTGCACAAACTAGAGGGGGAAACAAGTACTTTGTGACATTCATATATGATAGCACAAGGTATTGTTACCTTTACTTGTTGAAAAGTAAGGATGAATCTTTTGAAGTGTTCAGACGCTACAAAAAGAAGTTGAAAACCAACTAAGCGTATGGATTAAATCAATTCGTAGCGATATAGGGGAGAATACGTAGTGCCATTTTAGGAATATTGTGCCCAATCGAGCATTGTTCATCAAACGATGGCTCCATGTTGACACCCAATTTTGACCAATCTTTTAGCCATTTCTTGCAATTTTAAGCATTTTAGGACACCGCATTTTAATCACCATTTTTTGGCATTTTTGTATTTATTTTTTTTTACCTAACATTCTATGTTGTTTTATTTTTTGTAAATTGGCATCATGTTTTTACTTTAATTAGGTATTAAAAAATTTCAAATATTATGTTATTATTGTTGCGCGATCATTTTATTTTACTAATTTTGCATCTCTTTAAATAATTAATTGACATCCCGTCTTAACTTTTAATTAGACATTAAATATTTGTTAAATATTGTATTTATATTATTATTGCATCGACATTTGCATTTTAATAATTTTGCATTTTTAAATAATTTTTTCTTTTAAATAATGAACCCGTTTTGCATTTTTGTCAAATCAGTCCAGTCCGAGGCATAATTTGGATCAGTCCAATCCGCCGAAAACCAAAGCCCAAACTGAGACCCAAAAATGAAGCCCAGTACACCTTTCATCTTTTCCCTCCAATACCCAAAACCCTAAACCTAAATACCCCTATAAATAAAAACCTTACCTCCCCTTTTAAAATCTCTCGGCCGCACAAGCTAAAACCCTCGAACCCCTTTTCTATTCTTTAAACCATTTCCTCCACACACACCCACACACAGTCAGCGGCACACCCCTGCCCTCTCCCTCACCCTCTCTCCATGCATCTCCCAAGAAATTACCAGAACACCTCTCCCCACGCCATTCTCGTCGCCTCACCAGAACAACACACCAGCCGCACAACATCACCTCTCAGCCGCAACTCTCCATATATCTCACCCCTCATTTGTTATCATTTTGATCCCTCACCCACTCTCACTGCCTCTCCCGTCGCTGCCGCCCTCCGCCGGAGCTCCAAGCTACGGCGAATCCCCTTTAAACACCTGCAGCCGCATTCCCCATCTTCCTCACTCCTCTCACCTTCCCATCGCCGACGAACCAACCCCCAGACCCTCGACACTGCACCCACACCCGTCGACCATCCACACCACCACCTGGCGGCGCCGCTCCGGCGTTAGCCGTGGAAGTGACGCCGCCTTTATTTTCCCCTCACCTTTGTTTTCTGGCGACGCTTGATCTTTAACTTACGGTTATGTTTTGATGTTTTCTGTTGGACTGATTTGCTTACATTTTTTGTATGGTATATTGCCCGATCTATGTTGGTTTGTGTTGGCCCTTCACTATTTTTGTTATACCCCGTGGTTCGGGCTTGGACCGCGGTCAGGGGTCTCAGCGCCGCGGTGCCGGAGGCAGGGCCGTGGCGCCAAGGCAGGTAATTGTAGGGCCGCGGCGCCGGAAGTCAGGGCCGCGGCGCCGAAAGTACTAAAGGGTCGCTGAAGTTTCAGCGCCGCGCCGGATCTGAGCGCGCCGAAGATCTGGGGTCCGCAGGAGGCGCGCCGCGCACCGGAAGCGGGGCCGCGCCGAGGCGGGATTCGGGCGAAAAACTTAGAAAAGTCAGATTTTCTTTTAAAGACCTTGGAGGGTGACAAGTGTCCCCCATCCGATTTCTGCAGACGTTATATTGACCAAGTCTTAAAGACTTGGTCATCTTTCATCTCTCTCTTAGAAAAGCTCCTCCTTCTCTCTTAAATTATTTCAAGCTCCTCTTTCTCTCTAAAACTCCAAGAGGTATTCTAGCCTTAGGAAAAATCTGAAAAAGTAAAAGGCAGAAGAAGCTTGGCTAGCTTGTGAAGGTTGTTGTGGTGGTGTTCTTGGAATAGAAGCTAGAAAATTGTTGGATAAATTTGGCTAAAGCTCTAAGGTAATGATTCTTCCTCTATTATTAGTTTTAGTGTTGCATGTTAAGAAGAAAGTACTTGTGGTAGTAAATGATGCTCTTAGAGTCATTGCATGCTAGAAATGTGGTTTGGATATGAAAAATGGGTTAGGAAGAGATTATGAGCATGTTGTAGCCTAAAAACTACTTTAGAATTGTTAAGTGTATTATTATAACTTATGGGGCAGAATTTTACACACCCAAGATTAGGTGTGTAATCCCCTTTGTGTTGGTTTGGATGTTGGGCCTTAATGAGGCATTAGAGTGTTGAAAATCGGCCTTTAAAAAAGGTGGCAAAGTGAGTAGAAACAAAGGAAATGCTGCCCAATTTTCCTTAGGAATTGGTAACTTGAATTTGGAATTTCTACATTGAAATTAGAGGTTAATAAACGCACTATGGTTATTATAGGTTGACATATTACTTGCGGTAGTTGGACTTAGCAAGTGGATTGACCGAAGAGGTATGTAGAGCTTTCCTATCTCTTGAGCATGAATAGTTGTATCTATGTAGTACGGTTTACGTACAAGATTTGATAATCTACACTTGTTTTAAAGTATATGATACTTGTTTCATTTCAAAAGTATAAGTCCCTTGGATTTAGGGAAAATGTATTTGACAAAGGAATAACGCTAATATAATGACTTTATGGGAAGTTGGTTATATTAGTTTTGAAAGGTTCACAAAGATTGGCTTACTCTAATTAAAACAAGTACGGGTAAAGGATTTGAAACTATGGAAGGTGGATTGATTTTTTTAGGCATTGGTTGCCTAAGGTTTTAAAGGAAATGAAGCCACTTGATTTAAAAGCCTATTATATTTCTAAAAGGAAATGTGACTTGTTTTGAAAAGAAACCGTAACTTGATACTAGGGTGAATAGTATCTTGGAATCTTTGTATAAAAAGAGTTTTTCTTAAAAAGTTAGAAGTACATGGTACTTGGGTTGAATTCCCGGATTTTCTATTAAAAGACATGTTAGTGCCTTAGGATACTAAAATGAGAGGATATATTAATAATGTTAATAAGAAGTTAGGGGATTTCTTAACTTGCTTATGTTATGATAAGCAGGTAGTGCTTATGTATGATATGATAGGCCGGTAGTGCTTATGTTGTGATATGATAGGCCGGTAGTGCTTATGTTGTGATATGATAGGCCGGTAGTGCTTATGTATGATATGAATAGGCCGGTAGTGCTTATGTTATGTATGATATGATAGGTCGGTAGTGCTTATGTTATGTATGATAGTCGGATGAGCTATGTTATATATTTGTATTATTACGGGGTAAACCCCGGGTTATTATCTATGTCATGGATTTGCTACCCATCATGCGAGCGCGCAGACTCATGCGCGATCCCACCACGTGATCCATGCGGGTGAAATAGTCTCATGCGAGTACGGCGATGGTACTCATGCGGATCCACAGGATCCATGCGGGTGAAATAGTCCCATGACGAGGCGGATGACCTCATGCGGGTCCACAGGACACATGCGGGTGAAATAGTCCCAGGAGTAGGATTGCTCAATGATACTACGGGCGAGGTACCCTGTTTTGATCGTGAGCCTCCTATTTTTATGCTATAAGTTTTATACTTGTTGCTCTCATTGTTAGTAAGGCACAGTGTAAGGAAATTGATTTTTATCTATGACTCCAGCTTATTTTTGACTTATGATATTACTACGCATTTTCCGCTTTACATACTTGGTACGTCAGGTAATCGACCCTTCCTCGGGCCGCGTTCACGCCGCAGGCGGTAAGCGGTTGTGGATCCTCGCTTAGGATCACTATTCCTGTCGAAGCTCCATTCCTCCTAAGCTTGTTTATTGGTACGGACATTCCCCACGCTATAGGTATTTTGTACATTCGTGGTATGGCGGGCCCTGCATCGCCACGCTTGTTGTCTTTAGAGGTCCGTGGTCACATTTATGTTTGGGCTCTAATAACCGGTTGTACTACTATACATTGTTAAGTATGTTTTATGGAAGTGCTTTATCTACCGCCGTAGATGTTTACCCTTTTATTAAGTTATGTGTTATGTATGTTCCGCTGCTATTCTCTGACATATACCTGACAGGGTACCCCGGTAGGGTACCAGTCGCGGCCCCGGGGTTGGGTCGTGACAAAAGTGGTATCAAAGCAGTTAGTCCTCGGAAAGTGTCCACAGACCGTGTCTAGTAGAGTTTTGATTATCGGTGTGTCGTGCACCACATCTATAATCAGGAGGCTGCGGGATATTTAGGATTGGTTTCCATTCTTTCACTCTAAGATTGTTACACCCCGGAATTTCAGGATATGTTTATAAGAATGTAAGTAAGAATTCAAAATGTTAAGGTTCGAGACGAGTAATTATTTAGCGGAATTTTGGAAATGGTCGGAAAACGAAATATTATGATTTAACGGGAGGGTAACACGTGTCACCCCCCCTTAGCTTTGCCTTGGACGAAATGGCATGGCCATTTTGGTCATTTACCTTAAGTCTTTGATGACTAAAGTCTTGCAACTTGTGTAGCATGACATTCTTGACCAAGTCAATTAGTCAATTAGTCAATAAGTCTTGACTTACTAAGAGCTTATCCAAGCCTCACATTTGGTGATATCTTGACCATCCTTTACTCTTTATATTACTAGTAGTGCTAGAGAGAGCCAACACTTGAAATTTCACACAAAAATTGGAAGAGCATAGGCTTAGCTCTCGGGTTCACTTAGCATTAGAAGGAGAAAATTTTTTGTTTCTTGTTCATTCCACTCCCCACTTTAAACCAAGGTTCTTAGGTGTAGTGTAAGCATTTCTCAATAGAAAAATCTTGGAAAAAGATTGGTTTCGGGTTAGTCGCAAATGAAAAACCTAAAGGGTCTTTCTAGGTTTTGCTTGGAGTTTTGAAGGATAATTGTTGGTATTGTTCTAAGGGTCTCAACAAGCGGTTTGAAGAGTCTTGGAGGGGCTATAAACTACTAAGGAGCGACTTCGGATTGGAGTTGGATTAAGAATCATTGAGGTATAATCTTGTTCTTTGAAAGTATTACAAGATTATTCATTTTTGTTGTTGTTAGCTTTGTATGTTGCAAGCATGAAATTGTTATATTGAAGTTATAAAGATTATGGATTGATTATAACCTTGGAAATCCAAATGTAAGGTAATCCATTACTAAGTTGAATTACAATTTAATCGTTGTTAGAACCGTCGCATGTCATTGACTTAAGGATTATGGTTATTATAATCAAATGCGACTTGATATCATGTTATGCTACTAAATTGGATTGAAATGGAAATTGGACAAGAATTGGATTTGTTGAATCAAGGTGGCCGAATTTGGAATGTAGTTTGTGTTGGTTGGTTATTCCATTGTAATGGACTACTTTCTATATAATTGTGAGCCAATTGGGGCTGTTTAGTTTTTATTGGAGTACCTTATAGAAATTGTGAGCCAATTGGGGCTGTTTGGTTATTGTATTCGTCCTTGAAAAAGGTGGCAAAGTAAGTAAACACAAAGGAAGTGCTGTCCGATTTTCCGTAGAATTTAGTGACGTAGCACTTAGAATACTCTACGTGTGAAGTAAGGAGGTTAATGGACGTATTGTAACCATTATAGGTTGAAGTACTAAGTATAGCGTATCCTACTTGGAGAGTGGAATAGCTATCAAGGTTGAGGTACTTTGGAGCATTTTGCTACTTGTCGACAATCGTCGTGAGTTATGTGAACCTCTTCCTTCCTTTGGCATGATTCTATGTATGGAATATACTTGTGGTATCATTTCATGTTTCCTTCTACTCTTAGAAGTTAAGAGGTAGTTATGTGATTTACTCTATGTAGAACTTTTCCTATCTTTTGAGCATGACTAGTTGTACGTATGTAGTACGGTAGACGTACAAGACTATGATATTCTTTACTTGTTTTATGTAATGCCAAGTCGGGTGGGTTAGGAGATCAACTCACTTCTTTGAAAATAGTAAGGATGTCTTAAGTTTTATTAAGGTTAAGGGACTTGAAGAGTTTCCAAGTATGTGATACTTGTTCCGTTTTAAACGTATAAGTCCCTTGGATAGGAAATTGTTTTTGGCTAAGGTATAAAGTGAATATAACGGCTTTATGGGGAGTTAGTTATATTTGACTTATGGAAAGATAAGTGATTTGATTTTAGTGAAAAGGCCACTTATTTTTAAGGCATTAATTGCCTAAGGTTTTATAATAAAAGGAGTCACTTGTTTTCTAAAGGTTAAGAGACTATTTGTATTTTTGAAAGTTATGAGAATTTATTTGAAAGTATTTAATACTTGGTTTCAAAAAGTAGAAGTCTCTCGTTATAAAAGGAACGTGTTGGTCTAAACCATAAAAGGGTTATAACGGCTTTATGGGAAGTTGGTTATAACGGCTTTATGGAAGGTTAAGAGAATGATTTTCTAATAAAGTAATCAAAGAAATAACTTGTGTTAAGGAAGGGCAAATTGTTTTAAAGGTACCAATTGCTTAAGGTTTTAAATAAGAAGTCACTTGATTTAGTTCGTAATTGTATTTCTAAAAGGTATTGTGACTTGTCTTGAAAGGCGAATAGGACTTGATACTACATTGTTAGTATCGAAGTGTTATAAGGAAAGGAGTCTTTTGAAAACAATGTACGTACGTAGTACTTAGGCTTGTTAAATGAGAATTATTCTATTTGTGCCCGGATAAGTACTTAGGCTTGTAAAATGAGAATTATTCTATTTGTGCCGGATTAGTACTTAGGCTTGTAAAATGAGAATTATTCTATTTGTGCCCGGATAAGTACTTAGGCTTGTAAAATGAGAATTATTCTATTTGTGCCCGGATAAGTACTTAGGCTTGTAAAATGAGAATTATTCTATTTGTGCCCGGATAAGTACTTAGGCTTGTAAAATGAGAATTATTCTATTTGTGCCTTGATAAGTACTTAGGCTTGTAAAATTAGAATTATTCTATTTGTGCCTTGATAAGTACTTTGGCTTGGTTAATTGAGAATTAGCCTATGTGTGCTGGTGATAGCCTTTGAGTGCAAGTATTATGTTTTATTACGTTGCCGCGACTCACTGGAGGTTTGTCTTGTGGTAAGCTACTGGACGCATCGGCGTGATGGGATTCCACCGTATGCTTCCGCTATTTGTAGTACTGGGTTAAATTCTGATTTTCATAAAAGACGCGGTAGTGCTTATGTCCTGTTTGATGGCTTGAGATAGGTAAGAGTATAAATGAGGGGCAAGTCCCAAGACGTTATACCACCTTCTCCTGGTAAGAGTATAAGTGAGGGTAAACCCCAAGACACTGTACCACCCGCTTTATATGTTGTTTGACGGCCATGAGATAGGGTAAGAGTATAAACGGCGGGCAAGCCCCAAGACGTTATACCACCTTCTCCGGTAAGAGTATAAGTGAGGGTAAACCCCAAGACGCTATACCACCGCTTTACCACCTTCTCCGTGGTAAGAGTATAAGTGAGGGTAAACCCCAAGACGCTATACCACCGGTGGACTTGGTGCTCATGTATGCCTATTGGTGTTATATTATATCATGGTCACGGCGGTGAGGAAGGATTCCACGGCAGATTGATATTACGGGCGTGAGACCCATGGTTATATTTGACACTTATAGTCGGCTTAGTGATTGGGGATTCCACGCCACCCTTTGCTATTTTGTGTGACTTGATCGCGCCCCGACCGGGTCGGTAGTATACGCGTCCTCCACATAAGGCGGATTGTGTTATGAAAGTTAAGTAAGTTGTATGGTAATGAACTTAATGATTTTCCTAAATCATGTACATAAGAGTGACTATAGCTTTTATTGAAAATGGAAATGATAAGCTACGATTAAGTTCATAAGTTGGTAATGACACTGCAGATCTCGTATGTACTTTTATACTTGCCTGTCGTTCTTTTGTACGATTATGATCCGCTTATCAGACGTTATTTCGCTCCATATTCGCACTGTTGTAATCGACTTCTTCGGGCTGCGTTCATGCCCGCAGTTTTAGGTACCAGTTGGTGATCCTTGCTCTAGGATCTCGCCGCTGAGAAAGCTCTATTGGCTCCGAGGCTTAGCTGGTACGGCTTTCCCGAGGTAGTAGATTCATGTATATTCAGGGTATGGCGGGGCCCCGTCCCGCCACAAAGGGTTATGTTAAAACTCTTAGAGGTCCAGAGTCACATATCAGGGGTCGCTTGTAAAAGAAATGAGGCAACCGCTTTGCTTGTATTTATATATGTTCGGGAAGGTAGCCCTATCGGCTAACCCGTTGTTTTACTTCCGATGTTTTATTTATAAGTTTCATGTATGTTCGCTGATTTTCTCTCGATGTTTACGGTAAGGGTGCCTGTAGTAGGCACCGATGTCCCGGTCGGTCGTGACAAAAGTGGTATCGAGCGATTAGTCCTCTGAAAGTGTCTACGCACCGTGTCTAGTAGAGTCTTGATTATCGGTGTGTTGTGCACCACATCTATAATCGTGAGGTCGCAGGACATTTAGGATTGGTTTCCATTCTTCTCACTCAGATCGTGCGATAGAGCATGTTGTTAGGGTCGCCCCTCCCTAACAAAGTTATGTTGTTCGCACTACGAGAAAGCGCAAAGAGACCCAGAAAGATGTGGTGGATTGCGTATCCGGGTTGGTAATGATTATAGTATAGTCGGTATTGTGACATACATCTCTACGGAGTTATGTATGAGGGTCGACGCGTGTTGCCTAGAATGATTTTAGATTACCGTGAATCGGAAGACTAACTAGATACCGGAAGGTATGGAATAATTAATGAATTTTCGCCAAGGTTTTGTGTTTTATTTCGAGATAATTGGGAAAGGATGAGTCATCTGATAGGGTAGTGAACCCTTAAGAAGCCATATTAAGGAACCTAACTAAATGTCATGTTAATAGATTAAGCCGTAGTAAGCTTAAGAGGATTATACTGGATGAGGCCTGTATAGAGTAAATAATGGTTGTTGTGATCGAGACAACATGGTTATGGTTTTGTGAGAAGTTTTGTACCGCATCTTGGGGATGATAAGATAGGTCGAGCATGGAAATTGCGAGCCTAAGAATATTGATAACCGCCGAGACCTTAGATGTATAAGGTTTTCTCCGCAATAAGATTTTAAGTCGGACGAGGATAAGAGTTAAGTGCGACGAGTCGGTTGAGGACTGTTACGTCTCCCATGGCCTGGAATGGAGTGGGATCAGTAGTAGTTCCGCCACGCGATTGGCGGGCGCAAGGCCCAAGTTTAGTTAATTGTTTTACGGGTTCGTGGACGCGTTCCACCGAACAGTCATGGCGGAAATGGCCTTATATTGTTTTATAGAGTTACTCCAAAGATTTGAGGCCGAATCGGTATGGAAGTTATGTATATATGCTAGTATGAGTTGGAAGTACGAAAGATAATCTCTTTTGGGCTTAAGAGGGACGAGTATACGTGTACAAGTATTAGGGCCATGTGTGGCATTGTTGGTATGACGGTTGTGAAAGGAAACTATGTCGCAAATTATAAAGATTGACTCGAAAGAACATTCGGACGAATGTTTCTAAGGGGAAGAATGTTACACCCCGAATTTCGTGATATGTTTATAAGAATGTAAGTAAGAATTCAAAATGTTAAGGTTCGAGACGAGTAATTATTTAGCGGAATTTTGGAAATGGTGAAACGAAATATTGCGATTTAACGAGGGTAACACGTGTCACCCCCTTAGCTTTGCTCGACGAAATGGCATGGCCATTTTGGTCATTTACCTTAAGTCTTTGATGACTAAAGTCTTGCAACTTGTGTAGCATGACATTCTTGACCAAGTCAATTAGTCAATAAGTCTTGACTTACTAAGAGCTTATCCAAGCCTCACATTTGGTGATATCTTGACCATCCTTTACTCTTTATATTACTAGTAGTGCTAGAGAGAGCCAACACTTGAAATTTCACACAAAAATTGAAGAGCATAGGCTTAGCTCTCTGTTCACTTAGCATTAGAAGGAGAAAATTTTTGTTTCTTGTTCATTCCACTCCCACTTTAAACCAAGGTTCTTAGGTGTAGTGTAAGCATTTCTCAATAGAAAAATCTTGGAAAAAGATTGGTTTTCGGGTTAGTCGCAAATGAAAAACCTAAAGGGTCTTTCTAGGTTTTGCTTGAGTTTTGAAGGATAATTGTTGGTATTGTTCTAAGGGTCTCAACAAGCGGTTTGAAGAGTCTTGGAGGGGCTATAAACTACTAAGGAGCGACTTCGGATTGGAGTTGGATTAAGAATCATTGAGGTATAATCTTGTTCTTTGAAAGTATTACAAGATTATTCATTTTTGTTGTTGTTAGCTTTGTATGTTGCAAGCATGAAATTGTTATATTGAAGTTATAAAGATTATGGATTGATTATAACCTTGGAAATCCGAAATGTAAGGTAATCCATTACTAAGTTGAATTACAATTTAATCGTTGTTAGAACCGCCGCATGTCATTGACTTAAGGATTATGGTTATTATAATCAAATGCGACTTGATATCATGTTATGCTACTAAATTGGATTGAAATGGAAATTGGACAAGAATTGGATTTGTTGAATCAAGGTGGCCGAATTTGGAATGTAGTTTGTGTTGGTTGGTTATTCCATTGTAATGGACTACTTTCTATATAATTGTGAGCCAATTGGGGCTGTTTAGTTTTTATCGAGTACCTTATAGAAATTGTGAGCCAATTGGGGCTGTTTGGTTATTGTATTCGGCCTTGAAAAGGTGGCAAAGTAAGTAAACACAAAGGAAGTGCTGTCCGATTTTCCGTAGAATTTAGTGACGTAGCACTTAGAATACTCTACGTGTGAAGTAAGGAGGTTAATGGACGTATTGTAACCATTATAGGTTGAAGTACTAAGTATAGCGTATCCTACTTGGAGAGTGGAATAGCTATCAAGGTTGAGGTACTTTGGAGCATTTTGCTACTTGTCGACAATCGTCGCGAGGTATGTGAACCTCTTCCTTCCTTTGGCATGATTCTATGTATGGAATATACTTGTGGTATCATTTCATGTTTCCTTCTACTCTTAGAAGTTAAGAGGTAGTTATGTGATTTACTCTATGTAGAACTTTTCCTATCTTTTGAGCATGACTAGTTGTACGTATGTAGTACGGTAGACGTACAAGACTATGATATTCTTTACTTGTTTTATGTAATGCCAAGTCGGGTGGGTTAGGAGATCAACTCACTTCTTTGAAAATAGTAAGGATGTCTTAAGTTTTATTAAGGTTAAGGGACTTGAAGAGTTTCCAAGTATGTGATACTTGTTCCGTTTTAAACGTATAAGTCCCTTGGATAGGAAATTGTTTTTGGCTAAGGTATAAAGTGAATATAACGGCTTTATGGGGAGTTAGTTATATTTGACTTATGGAAAGATAAGTGATTTGATTTTAGTGAAAAGGCCTCTTATTTTTAAGGCATTAATTGCCTAAGGTTTTATAATAAAAGGAGTCACTTGTTTTCTAAAGGTTAAGAGACTATTTGTATTTTTGAAAGTTATGAGAATTTATTTGAAAGTATTTAATACTTGGTTTCAAAAAGTAGAAGTCTCTTGGTTATAAAAGGAACGTGTTGGTCTAAACCATAAAGGGTTATAACGCTTTATGGGAAGTTGGTTATAACGGCTTTATGGAAGGTTAAGAGAATGATTTTCTAATAAAGTAATCAAAGAAATAACTTGTGTTAAGGAAGGGCAAATTGTTTTAAAGGTACCAATTGCTTAAGGTTTTAAATAAGGAAGTCACTTGATTTAGAAAGTTGGTGTATTTCTAAAAGGTATTGTGACTTGTCTTGAAAGGCGAATAGGACTTGATACTACGGTTGTTAGTATCGGAAGTGTTATTTGGAAAGAGTCTTTTGAAAAGAATACGTCACGTAGTACTTTGGCTTGTTAAATGAGAATAATTCTATTTGTGCCGATAAGTACTTAGGCTTGTAAAATGAGAATTATTCTATTTGTGCCCTGATAAGTACTTAGGCTTGTAAAATGAGAATTATTCTATTTGTGCCTGATAAGTACTTAGGCTTGTAAAATGAGAATTATTCTATTTGTGCCCGGATAAGTACTTAGGCTTGTAAAATGAGAATTATTCTATTTGTGCCCGGATAAGTACTTAGGCTTGTAAAATGAGAATTATTCTATTTGTGCCCGGATAAGTACTTAGGCTTGTAAAATGAGAATTATTCTATTTGTGCCTTGATAAGTACTTTGGCTTGGTTAATTGAGAATTAGCCTATGTGTGCTGGTGATAGCCTTTGAGTGCAAGTATTATGTTTTATTACGTTGTCGCGACTCTCAGTTGGAGGGCCGGCTGTCTTGTGGTAAGCTACTTGGACGTACCGACAGTGATGTGGGATTCCACGGGTATGCTTCCGTTATTTGTAGTACTTGGGTTAAATTCCCGGATTTTCATAAAAGACAGGGTAGTGCTTATGTCCTGTTTGATGGCCGGTTGAGATAGGGTAAGAGTATAAATGAGGGGCAAGTCCCAAGACGTTATACCACCTTCTCCAGGGTAAGAGTATAAGTGAGGGGTAAACCCCCAAGACGCTGTACCACCTGCTTTATATGTTGTTTGACGGCCGGTTGAGATAGGGTAAGAGTATAAATGAGGGGCAAGCCCCAAGACGTTATACCACCTTCTCCAGGGTAAGAGTATAAGTGAGGTAAACCCCAAGATGCTATACCACCGCTACCACCTTCTCCAGGTAAGAGTATAAGTGAGGGGTAAACCCCCAAGACGCTATACCACCGTGGGACTTGGTGCTCATGTATGCCTATTGGTGTTATATTATATCATGGTCACGGTGAGGAAGGATTCCACGGCAGATTGATATTACGGGCGTGAGACCCATGGTTATATTTGACACTTATAGTCGCTACGGTGATGGGGATTCCACGCCACCCTTTGCTATTTTGTGTGACTTGATCGCGTCCCGACCGGGTCGTAGTATACGCGTCCTCCACATAAGGGGCGGATTGTGTTATGAAAGTTAAGTAAGTTGTATGGTAATGAACTTAATGATTTTCCTAAATCATGTACATAAGAGTGTGACTATAGCTTTTATTGAAAATGGGAAATGATGATAAGCTACGATTAAGTTCATAAGTGGTAATGACACGGCGAGGATCGGTATGTACTTTTATACTTGCCCTCGTTCTTTTACGATTATGATCATTTCTTATCACGTTATTTCTGTTCCATATTCGTACTGTTATCGACCCCGCCCGGGCTGCGTTCATGCCGCAGTTTTAGGTACGTGTTGGTGATCCTTGCTCTTAGGATCTCGGCTCGATTTTGAGAAAGCTCTCGCTCGGAGGCTTAGCTCTTGTACGGTTTTCCACGAGGTAGTAGATTCATGTATATTCGGGGTATGGCGGGGCCCTGTCCGCCACATGGTTATGTTAAAACTCTTAGAGGTGCAGTAGTCACATATTGTGGGTCGGTTGTAAAAGAAATGAGGCAACCGCTTGGTTGTATTTATATATGTTCGTGAAGGTAGCCTATCGGCTAACTTTGTTGTTTTACTTCCGATGTTTTATTTATAAGTTTCATGTATGTTCGCTGATTTTCTCGATGTTTCTGGTAAGGGTGCCTGTGTAGGGCACCGATCGCGATCGGGTCAGTCGTGACAAAAGTGGTATCGAGCGATTAGTCCTCGGAAAGTGTCTACAGACCGTGTCTAGTAGAGTCTTGATTATCGGTGTGTTGTGCACCACATCTATAATCCGGAGTGCAGGACATTTAGGATTGGTTTCCATTCTTCTCTCACGAGATCGTGCGATAGAGTCGTGTTGTTAGTCGTCCCTCCCTAACAAAGTTATGTTGTTTGCACTACGAGAAAGCGTGATGACCGGGAAAGATGTGGTGGATTGCGTATCCGGGTTGGTAATGATTATAGTATAGTCGGTATTGTGACATACATCTCTACGGAGTTATGTATGAGGTCGGGCCAGCGTGTTGCCTAGAATGATTTTAGATTACGTGAATCGGTAAAGACTAACTAGATACCTGGAAGGTATGGAATAATTAATGAATTTTTCGCCAAGGTTTTGTGTTTTATTTGAGATAATTGGGAAAGGATGAGGTCTGCGATAGGGTAGTGAACCCTTAAGAAGCCATATTAAGGAACCTACGAAATGTCATGTTAATAGATTAAGCCGTGTAGTAAGCTTAAGAGGATTATACGGATGAGGCTGTATAGAGTAAATAATGGTTGTTGTGATCGAGAATACATGGTTATGGTTTTGTGAGAAGTTTTGTACCCGTTCTTTGGGGATGATAAGATAGGGAGCATGGAAATTGCGAGCCTAAGAATATTGATAAGCTGAGACCTTAGATGTATAAGGTTTTCTCTGGATAAGATTTTAAGTCGGACGAGGATAAGAGTTAAGTGCGGCCAGTGGGTTGAGGACATTACGGGTCTCCCATGGCCTGGAATGGAGTGGGATCGGTTGGTAGTAGTTCCGCCACGTGTGGTCACGCGCGCAAGGCCCAAGTTTAGTTAATTGTTTACGGGTTCGTGGGCGCGTTCCACGAACAGTCATGGCGGAAATGGCCTTATATTGTTTTATAGAGTTACTCCAAAGATTTGAGGCCAGAATCGGTATGGAAGTTATGTATATATGCTAGTATGAGTTGGAAGTACGAAAAGATAATCTCTTTTGGGCTTAAGAGGGACGAGTATACGTGTACAAGGTATTAGGGCCATGTGTGGCATTGTTGGTATGACGGGGTTGTGAAAGGAAACTATGTCGCAAATTATAAAGATTGACTCCGAAAGAACATTCGGGGACGAATGTTTCTAAGGGGGGAAGAATGTTACACCCCGGAATTTCAGGATATGTTTATAAGAATGTAAGTAAGAATTCAAAATGTTAAGGTTCGAGACGAGTAATTATTTAGCGGAATTTTGGAAATGGTCGGAAAACGAAATATTGCGACGAACGGGAGGGCAACACGTGTCACCCCCCCTTAGCTTTGCCTTGGACGAAATGGCATGGCCATTTTGGTCATTTACCTTAAGTCTTTGATGACTAAAGTCTTGCAACTTGTGTAGCATGACATTCTTGACCAAGTCAATTAGTCAATAAGTCTTGACTTACTAAGAGCTTATCCAAGCCTCACATTTGGTGATATCTTGACCATCCTTTACTCTTTATATTACTAGTAGTGCTAGAGAGAGCCAACACTTGAAATTTCACACAAAAATTGGAAGAGCATAGGCTTAGCTCTCGGGTTCACTTAGCATTAGAAGGAGAAAATTTTTTGTTTCTTGTTCATTCCACTCCCCACTTTAAACCAAGGTTCTTAGGTGTAGTGTAAGCATTTCTCAATAGAAAAATCTTGGAAAAGATTGGTTTTGGGTTAGTCGCAAATGAAAAACCTAAAGGGTCTTTCTAGGTTTTGCTTGGAGTTTTGAAGGATAATTGTTGGTATTGTTCTAAGGGTCTCAACAAGCGGTTTGAAGAGTCTTGGAGGGGCTATAAACTACTAAGGAGCGACTTCGGATTGGAGTTGGATTAAGAATCATTGAGGTATAATCTTGTTCTTTGAAAGTATTACAAGATTATTCATTTTTGTTGTTGTTAGCTTTGTATGTTGCAAGCATGAAATTGTTATATTGAAGTTATAAAGATTATGGATTGATTATAACCTTGGAAATCCGAAATGTAAGGTAATCCATTACTAAGTTGAATTACAATTTAATCGTTGTTAGAACCGTCGCATGTCATTGACTTAAGGATTATGGTTATTATAATCAAATGCGACTTGATATCATGTTATGCTACTAAATTGGATTGAAATGGAAATTGGACAAGAATTGGATTTGTTGAATCAAGGTGGCCGAATTTGGAATGTAGTTTGTGTTGGTTGGTTATTCCATTGTAATGGACTACTTTCTATATAATTGTGAGCCAATTGGGGCTGTTTAGTTTTTATTGGAGTACCTTATAGAAATTGTGAGCCAATTGGGGCTGTTTGGTTATTGTATTCGGCCTTGAAAAAGGTGGCAAAGTAAGTAAACACAAAGGAAGTGCTGTCCGATTTTCCGTAGAATTTAGTGACGTAGCACTTAGAATACTCTACGTGTGAAGTAAGGAGGTTAATGGACGTATTGTAACCATTATAGGTTGAAGTACTAAGTATAGCGTATCCTACTTGGAGAGTGGAATAGCTATCAAGGTTGAGGTACTTTGGAGCATTTTGCTACTTGTCGACAATCGTCGCGAGGTATGTGAACCTCTTCCTTCCTTTGGCATGATTCTATGTATGGAATATACTTGTGGTATCATTTCATGTTTCCTTCTACTCTTAGAAGTTAAGAGGTAGTTATGTGATTTACTCTATGTAGAACTTTTCCTATCTTTTGAGCATGACTAGTTGTACGTATGTAGTACGGTAGATGTACAAGACTATGATATTCTTTACTTGTTTTATGTAATGCCAAGTCGGGTGGGTTAGGAGATCAACTCACTTCTTTGAAAATAGTAAGGATGTCTTAGGTTTTATTAAGGTTAAGGGACTTGAAGAGTTTCCAAGTATGTGATACTTGTTCCGTTTTAAACGTATAAGTCCCTTGGATAGGAAATTGTTTTTGGCTAAGGTATAAAGTGAATATAACGGCTTTATGGGGAGTTAGTTATATTTGACTTATGGAAAGATAAGTGATTTGATTTTAGTGAAAAGGCCTCTTATTTTTAAGGCATTAATTGCCTAAGGTTTTATAATAAAAGGAGTCACTTGTTTTCTAAAGGTTAAGAGACTATTTGTATTTTTGAAAGTTATGAGAATTTATTTGAAAGTATTTAATACTTGGTTTCAAAAAGTAGAAGTCTCTTGGTTATAAAAGGAACGTGTTGGTCTAAACCATAAAGGGTTATAACGGCTTTATGGGAAGTTGGTTATAACGGCTTTATGGAAGGTTAAGAGAATGATTTTCTCTAATAAAGTAATCAAAGAAATAACTTGTGTTAAGGAAGGGCAAATTGTTTTAAAGGTACCAATTGCTTAAGGTTTTAAATAAGGAAGTCACTTGATTTAGAAGCCGGTAATTGTATTTCTAAAAAGGTATTGTGACTTGTCTTGAAAGGCGAATAGGACTTGATACTACGGTTGTTAGTATCGGGGAAGTGTTATTTGGAAAGGAGTCTTTTGAAAAGAATGTACGTACGTAGTACTTTGGCTTGTTAAATGAGAATAATTCTATTTGTGCCCGGATAAGTACTTAGGCTTGTAAAATGAGAATTATTCTATTTGTGCCCGGATAAGTACTTAGGCTTGTAAAATGAGAATTATTCTATTTGTGCCCGGATAAGTACTTAGGCTTGTAAAATGAGAATTATTCTATTTGTGCCTGATAAGTACTTAGGCTTGTAAAATGAGAATTATTCTATTTGTGCTGATAAGTACTTAGGCTTGTAAAATGAGAATGATTCTATTTGTGCCCGGATAAGTACTTAGGCTTGTAAAATGAGAATTATTCTATTTGTGCCTTGATAAGTACTTTGGCTTGGTTAATTGAGAATTAGCCTATGTGTCTTTGGTGATAGCCTTTGAGTGCAAGTATTATGTTTTATTACGTTGCGCGACTCTCGATTGGAGGCGGTGTCTTGTGGTAAGCTACTTGGACGTCAAACGGTGATGTGGGATTCCACGTATGCTTCCGTTATTTGTAGTACTTGGGTTAAATTCGGATTTTCATAAAAGACAGGTAGTGCTTATGTCTGTTTGATGGCGGTTGAGATAGGGTAAGAGTATAAATGAGAGGCAAGTCCCAAGACGTTATACCACCTTCTCGGAGTAAGAGTATAAGTGAGGGTAAACCCCCGACTGTACCACCCGCTTTATATGTTGTTTGACTGTGGTTGAGATAGGGTAAGAGTATAAATGAGGCAAGCCCCAAGACGTTATACCACCTTCTCGGGGTAAGAGTATAAGTGAGGGTAAACCAAGATGCTATACCACCGCTTTACCACCTTCTCCAGGTAAGAGTATAAGTGAGGGTAAACCCCAAGACGCCTATACCACCGTGGGACTTGGTGCTCATGTATGCCTATTGGTGTTATATTATATCATGGTCTGTGGCGGTGAGGAAGGATTCCACGGGGGATTGATATTATGGGCGTGAGACCCATGGTTATATTTGACACTTATAGGCTTCGGCGGTGATTGGGATTCCACGGCCACCCTTTGCTATTTTGTGTGACTTGATCGCGTCTGAATTGGGCGGGTAGTATATCGTCCTCACATAAAGGCGGATTGTGTTATGAAAGTTAAGTAAGTTCTATGGTAATGAACTTAATGATTTTCCTAAATCATGTACATAATAGTGTTACTATAGATTTTATTGAAAATGGAAATGATGATAAGCTACGATTAAGTTCATAAGTGGTAATGACACGGCGGGATCCGTATGTACTTTTATACTTGCCACCTGTCGTTCTTTTATGCAGTTATGATCTACATTTCAGACGTTATTTCTGTCCATATTCGTTACTGTTGTCTTGACCCCTTGAAGCTGCGTTCATGCCCGCAGTTTAGGTACCAGGTTGGTGATCCTTGCTCTTAGGATCTCGGTTCGATTTTGAGAAAGCTCTATTTGCTCGGAGGCTTAGCTATTGGTGCGTTTTTCCCTGAGGTAGTAGAGTCATGTATATTAAGTAGTATGGCGGGGCACTCTCCCGCCACATTGGTTATGTTAAAACTCTTAGAGGTATGTAGTCACACAGTGTGGGTCAGTTTGTAAAGAAATGAAGGCAACCGGTTGTATTTATATATGTTCGTGAAGGTAGCCCTATCGGCTAACTTTGTTTTACTTCCGATGTTTTATTTATAAGTTTCATGTATGTTCCGCTGATTTTCTCCGATGTTTACAGGTAAAGTGCCTGTAGGCACGATGCGATCCCGGTCAGTCGTGACAAAGATCGTGCAATAAGTGAGTTATAGGTTGAACCTCCTCGATGTTTTCCTTTATGTATCGATTATGCCTCCACGCAAGGCAACCGCGGCCCGTGAAGGGCAAAGCGGTGGGAACTACTAGTAGGGCACCGAGGGTTACAGGCACGTGCCCGTCACTACCGGATGAGGTGTTTGGACGGCGAAGTTCTACAACGTCGCCAACCCCAAAGAGTCGGCGGCGGCAGCTGCCATCGAGACCGCGGTACACGAGCCTCGATCCAGCCGCGGCGAAGGATATGGGCTACAAGGAGATGGCCCGATTACTAGCGAGATCGTGGCGACATGAGATAGGCCCAGAGCTAGCCCGATCGGCATACGTAGTTCAAAGACAGCTGCTAGCTTGAGACAGAGGACTTTTGAGTTGCGACCACGAGTTTTATGGGTGAGGCACGAGGATGATCCTCGGGAGTTTATCCAAGCGATTCTGGATCATGAGGTGATCGGGGCTTGGAGACCGAGTCGGTGGTACTAGGTTCGCATCGGTGCGGGACACTGCAGCTTGGTAGTATGATTCATGGAACTGTCGGGGAGAATGCGCTTCCACTGTTTGGGGCGAAGTTCTCGAGGCGCATTGGCCATTTCTTGCCTCCGCAGATGAGAGGCTCGGCCGATAGATTTTTGACAGAGGCGAGTGGGCGGGACGGTTCGGAGTACAATGTGAGTTTGACTCATTGGCTCGGTATGTGCCGCTTTGGTAGCGTACATGGAGGCGTGGTGCACCGCTATGTCACAGACTCGATGATCACTTGGCCGAGTTGCACGGGAGTGGCTCTTGTGGGCATGGACATTGCCGCGTGCGAGCATATGCACTGCGGTGTGAGAACGCGGGCGGCGGATCGGCAGTGCTCAGCGAGAAGAGTCGACACAGCAGGTCCTCTGGTAGTTTTAGGGTAGACAACCCCAGGCGAACAGATTTGCACCACGGCCGGTCAGGCGCTCCTCCACCATCTTCGGACGTCTGATGTATTGGGAGCGAGATAGGGTTCGGGCTTGGGTTTCGCAGGACCAGAGTTCCAGTGAGATGAGGCCACCTATGCCTCGGTGTGGTCGATGTTGTGATTGCCATTATAGAAGTGTCGTGTTCCTCCAGAGCTTGTTACTCTTGTGGCGCAGGCCATTTGAAGAGAGATTATCCGACCAGGCGGCGGAAATGCTATGGCTCACCACCGTTCGATTCTTTGGGTCTTCATCTTGATTGTCGTGCGCCGGGCGGGGTGTTCACGCAGCGGCCGAGGCGTGGCGGTCGTGGCGGGTTCTAGTTCCAGCGGTCCTCGAACCGCATTTATGCTATGTCGATCGTCGGGACCGAGGCGTCACCGATGTCGTTCAGTACATTATTGGTTTCTTCTTTGTGATGTATATGCTTTGATAGATCCGAGTTCTACCTTGTCCTATATATCTCCTCATATTCTTTGGTAGAATAGGGGTAGAGCCCGAGTCCATAGAATCTTTTGAGGTACGCTACGCGATGAGTGCTTGATGGTGGTGGCCGGGTATATAAGGCTTGACCGGTGACTATAGATGGTCGTCGGACTCTGTGACTTGATAGAGTTGGATATGACAGACCGATGTGATTATGGGTATGGATTGGCTAGCGTCTTGCTATGCCAATGTGGACCGAGAGAGGTTAGTTCGGTTCCGGTTTCTGGTGAGCCGGTTATCATTGGAAGGAATCTTGCATCACCGGGGTAGGTTTATTTCTTACCTCAAGGCTAGGAAGATGGTACGGAAGGGTATATTTACCATTTGGTTCGGGTATTCGACATCGAGGTGAGATACCGACCTTGATCGATTCGGTTGTTAGAGAGTTTCGGGCGTATTCACGCACGAGCTTCGGGTATCCTCCCGAGAGGAGATTGAGTTTTGCATCGATTTGGCGCGGACACTCGACCGATATCTATTCGCCATACAGGATGGCACTGCGAGTTGAAGGAATTGAAGGACCAGTGAAAGATTTCTTTGGAGAAAGGCTTTATTAGGCAAGTGTTTCTCCTCGGGGCGCCGGTGTTATTTGTAAAGAAGAAGGATGGGACGCTGCGTATGTGTATTGATTCTGAGCGGTGAACAAGGTAACTATCAAGAACGTATATCCACTCCCGTGATTGACGATTTGTTTGACGATTCTGCGAGTGCAAAGTGTTTTCAAGATAGACTGCGGTGCAGTTATCATCAGTGCGAGTTAGAGATAGATATCCCAAAGATCGCATTCGGGACCGTGCGCACTATGAGTTCGTGGTAATGTCTTTCGGTGACAACGCCCAAAGATATTCATGGATTTGATGAATAGGTGTTCGAGCCATTCTTGGATATGTTCGTTATAGTGTTTATTGATGATATCTTGGTGTATTCGCACACAGAGCAGGAGCATCTGAGATCATTTGAGGGCGGTATTAGAGTCCTCGAGACCGCGATTGTATGCCAAGTTCTCGAAGTGCGAGTTCTGGTTAGCTTCAGTGGCTTTCTTAGGGCATGTTATCGTGGCCGGTATTGAGTTGTCTGGCTAAGATTGAGGCGATCAAGACTTGGCCTGCACCAGCTACGGACGGAGTGCGGCTTTTGGGCCTTGCGAGTTATTATCTGAGGTTTGTAGAAATTTGCTTCTATTTCAAAGACTTTGACTAAGTCGACTCGAGAAAACTATGTTCGGTGGACGGATACTTGTGAGAAAGTTTCCAGTTGCTAAAGGAGAAGTTGACGACCGCCGATTCTTACTCTTCGCAGGGCTTAGATGGATATGTGGTTTATTGTGGCGCGTCGGTGTCGGGCTTGGAGTGCGTCTGATGCGACGCAGCGAGTTATAGCTTATGCATCTCGGCAATTAGGAAGCATGAGAAGAACTATCCCACACATGACTTGGAGTTGGCGTGATGATTCATGCCTTGATGATCGGAGACATTATTTATATGGAGTTCATGTGGACATTTACAGCACCACAAGAGTCTCCGCACATCTTCACGGAGGAGGTGAACTTGCGGCGAAGGCGGTGGTTGGAGCTACTTAAGGATTACGATGTTGATATTCGTACCACGGGGAAGGCAATGTAGTTGCAGATGCCCTTAGTCGCGGTCGATGGGTAGTCCGCGATGTTCACCAGAAAAGAGGATATGGTCAGAGATACATCACTAGCGAGCCTTGGGGTTCGTTTGGTTGATTCTGTTAGTGAAGGAATTCGGGTTCGAGAGGTTGCGAGTCTTATCGTCGAGGAGGTGAAGAGGCGTGATATGAGGATCCGATTTTGGTACGATCGAGATGCTGCTCGAGAAAGAGAAGTCTATTTGAGGTAGCGCCGGATGGGGTGCTAAGATTTGAGGGCCGGTTGTGTGTTCCCGATGTGACAGGACTTCGTCAGCAGATTCTGGGGGAGGCAGACAGTGCTCGTTATTCTATCCATCCGGGGTCGACTAAGATGTATCATGACCTCAGATGCGTGTATTGGTGGGATGGCCTAAAGAGGGACGTTGCAGAGTTCGTGGCATAGTGCCCGAATTGTCGTGAGTTAAGATTGAGCACGAAGCGGTGGGTCATTGCGAGCTATTGATATTCCGACTTGGAAGTGGGAGGTGATAAATATGGATTTTATTACAGGGCTACCTACCACTCCCAGGAAGCATGATTCCATTTGGGTGATTGTCGACAGGCTGACGAAATCAGCCCATTTTCTTCCGGTCAGAACGACGTTCTCAGCTGAGTACTACGCCAGATTATATATTAGAGATTGTGAGGCGCATGAGTCCCGGTGTCGATTATATCGAGATAGAGAGCCCGCTTCTCGGCTAACTCGGAGGTCTTTTGAAGGGATTAGGGACACAGTGAGTCTCAAGATCGCATTTCACCCTCGGACCAAGCGGACGGTAGCGCACTATCCGCACAACGAGGATATGCTGCAGGCTTGTGTTATTGATTTCAGGTGTAGCTGGGAGGATCATTTTCCTCTTGTGGAGTTTGCTTACAACAACAGCTACTATTCCAGTATTCAGATGGCGCCTTATGAGGCCTTATATGGGAGGAAGTGCAGGTCACCGATAGGCTGGTTCGAGGTGGGAGCAGTTCAGTTAGTCGGGTCAGACTTAGTTCAGCAGGCAGTGGATAAGGTGAAGCTTATCCAGGAGCGGTTGTTGGCGCACGCAGTCGCGAAGTCGTATGCAGATCATCGGCGTCGACACTTGGAATTTGAGATAGATGATTGGGTTTTTCTAAAGGTATCGCCCATGAGGGGCGTGATGAGATTTGGAAAGAAGGGGAAGCTTAGCCCAAGGTACATTAGGCCGTATCGGATTGTCCGTAGGGTAGGCAGGGTTTCCTATGAGTTAGATCTGCCGTCCGATTTGTAGGCGGTACATCCAGTCTTCCATGTGTCCATGTTGTGGAAATGTATTGGAGATCCATCTAGAGTGCACCGGCCTACGAGGTTCAGTAACAGAGGAGTTATCGTATGAGGAGAATCCCATAGCGATACTCGATCGTCGTTAGGCGACACGGACAAAGGAGGTGGCTTCCGTCAAGGTCTTATGGCGGAACGAGAACAGAGAGGAGATGACGTGGGAAGCAGAGGATGACATGATGAAGAAATATCCTCACTTATTCCCTATACCTCCAGGTAACCCACGTTCTAAATTGTTGGTCTTTAAATTTAGTATTTATGCTTGAGTTTTGTTGTGGCCGTGTGGAGCGTCTTTATTTGATTCTATGCCGATATTATGATTTGAGTAAGCCTAGAAGGAACATTCGGGACGAATGTTTCTAAGGGGGGGAGAATGTTATACCCCGTGGTTCGGCTTGACCGCGTCGTGGTCTCAGCCTTGCCGGAGGCGTGGCCGCGCGCCAAGGCGAGTAATTGTAGGCCGCGCGAAGTCGTGGCCGCGCACCGAAGTACTAAAGGGTCGCTGAAGTTTCAGCGCCGTGGCGCCGGATCACGCGGCGCACGGAAGATCTGGGTCCGCAGAGTCTGCCGCGCGCCGGAAGCGGCTGCGCGCCGAGGCGGATTCGGGCGAAAACTTAGGAAAAGTCAGATTTTTCTTTTAAAAGACCTTGGGAGGGTGACAAGTGTCCCCCCATCTGATTTCTGCATGCATTATATTGACCAAGTCTTAAAGACTTGGTCATCTTTCATCTCTCTCTTAGAAAAGCTCATTCGTCTCTCTTAAATTATTTCAAGCTCCTCCTTCTCTCTAAAACTCCAAGAGGTATTCTAGCCTTAGGAAAAATCTAAAAAAGTAAAAGGCAAGAAGGAAGCTTGTGGCTAGCTTGTGAAGGTTGTTGTGGTGGTGTTCTTGGAATAGAAGCTAGCAAATTGTTGGATAAATTTGGCTAAAGCTCTAAGGTAATGATTCTTCCTCTATTATTAGTTTTAGTGTTGCATGTTAAGAAGAAAGTACTTGTGGTAGTAAATGATGCTCTTAGAGTCATTGCATGCTAGAAATGTGGTTTGGATATGAAAAATGGGTTAGGAAGAGATTATGAGCATGTTGTAGCCTAAAAACTACTTTAGAATTGTTAAGTGTATTATTATAACTTATGGGGCAGAATTTTACACACCCAAGATTAGGTGTGTAATCCCCTTTGTGTTGGTTTGGATGTTGGGCCTTAATGAGGCATTAGAGTGTTGAAAATCGGCCTTTGAAAAAGGTGGCAAAGTGAGTAGAAACAAAGGAAATGTTGCCCAATTTTCCTTAGGAATTGGTAACTTGAATTTGGAATTTCTACATTGAAATTAGAGGTTAATAAACGCATTATGGTTATTATAGGTTGACATATTACTTGCGGTAGTTGGACTTAGCAAGTGGATTGACCGAAGAGGTATGTAGAGCTTTCCTATCTCTTGAGCATGAATAGTTGTATCTATGTAGTACGGTTTACGTACAAGATTTGATAATCTACACTTGTTTTAAAGTATATGATACTTGTTTCATTTCAAAAGTATAAGTCCCTTGGATTTAGGGAAAATGTATTTGACAAAGGAATAACGCTAATATAATGACTTTATGGAAAGTTGGTTATATTAGTTTTGAAAGGTTCACAAAGATTGGCTTACTCTAATTAAAACAAGTACAGGTAAAGGATTTGAAACTATGGAAGGTGGATTGATTTTTTTAGGCATTGGTTGCCTAAGGTTTTAAAGGAAATGAAGTCACTTGATTTAAAAGCCTATTATATTTCTAAAAGGAAATGTGACTTGTTTTGAAAAGAAACCGTAACTTGATACTAGGGTGAATAGTATCTTGGAATCTTTGTATAAAAAGAGTTTTTCTTAAAAAGTTAGAAGTACATGGTACTTGGGTTGAATTCCCGGATTTTCTATTAAAAGACATGTTAGTGCCTTAGGATACTAAAATGAGAGGATATATTAATAATGTTAATAAGAAGTTAGGGGATTTCTTAACTTGCTTATGTTATGATGTTCGGTAGTGCTTATGTATGATATGATAGGCCGGTAGTGCTTATGTTGTGATATGATAGGCCGGTAGTGCTTATGTTGTGATATGATAGGCCGGTAGTGCTTATGTATGATATGATAGGCCGGTAGTGCTTATGTTATGTATGATATGATAGGCCGGTAGTGCTTATGTTATGTATGATAGCCGGATGAGCTATGTTATATATTTGTATTATTACGGGGTAACCCCGGGTTATTATCTATGCCATGGATTTGCTACCCATGATGCGAGTGCGGCGCTTGCACTCACGCGATCCCACCACGTGATCCACGCGGTGAAATAGTCTCACGCGAGTACGGCGATGGTACTCATGCGGATCCACAGATCCATGCGGGTGAAATAGTCTCACGCGGGTGAAATAGTCCCACGACGAGGCGGATGACCTCATGCGGGTCCACAGACACACGCGGTGAAATAGTCCCGAGTAGGATTGCTCAATGATACTACGCGCAGGTACCTGCTTTGATCGTGAGCCTCCTATTTTTATGCTATAAGTTTTATACTTGTTGCTCTCATTGTTAGTAAGGCACAAAGGTAAGGAAATTGATTTTTATCTATGACTCAACTTATTTTTGACTTATGATATTACTACGTATTTTCCGATTTACATACTTGGTACGTCAGGTAATCGACCCTTCCTGGGCTGCGTTCATGCCGCAGGCGGTAAGCAGATTGTGGATCCTCGTTCTTAGGATCACTATTCCGGTGTCAGAAGCTCCATTCCTCCGGAAGCTTGTTTATTGGTACGGACATTCCCTGATGCTATAGGTATTTTGTACATTCAGGGGTATGGCGGGGCCCTGTACCGCCACAGTTGTTGTCTTTAGAGGTCTGTGGTCACATTTATGTTTTGGGCTCTAATAACCAGTTGTACTACTATACATTGTTAAGTATGTTTTATGGAAGGCAGCCTTATCGGCTGGCCAGAGATGTTTACCCTTTTATTAAGTTATGTGTTATGTATGTTCCGCTGCTATTCTCTGACATATACCTGACAAGGTACCCCGGTAGGGTACCAGTCGCGGCCCCGGGGTTGGGTCGTGACAATTTTGATACCGTTGTTGGTTTATTTTTGGTATTTGCTATTGATGTCGGACTGATTTCTCGATTGGGGTATTTTGATGGAGTTTTTAAAGCTCCGGCGACCCTCTAAAATTCCGGCTAGCTTGCTGCTTTTGTTTCCACTGATTTCGCGGACCGCTTTCACTCACTGTTTTCATATTACTAATTTTATGATTTTTGTATCTTGACGGGGTTAAAATTTCGGCAATCTTGGTTCAATGTTATTTTTTTGGCATTTGTTCGTTGTGGTTAAATGACTGTTCTCTGGTTCTTTTTGGTTAGCTGAAAACTCGGGCATCTGTTGTTCTGTTCGTTTTAGTTAAAAGTTGTTGTTATACCTGTCTACCGGTCCGGGTTGACCTTAATCGACCTAGACCGATAGAAAATTCGGACCGCCGACGGTAGTGGCATACCGGTTGGGGTTGATTGCCTCAACCCCAACCCGCACGGGTTAGGAAAAAACCCGGTAAGGCCCGGACCGGTTAGACCCGGTAACGGAAAATCGGTTCTCTTACCGGTTAACCGGTCCGGACCGGACCGATAATAAAAAAAAATGCCCAAACGGTATTGTTACCGTTGGTAGATGTGGGGGTGGGTGGGGGGGAGTGCCAACGGTCATTTCGACCGTTTGGCTGTTTTTTTTTTTGTTTTGTTTTGTTTATTATTTTATTTTAATTACATTTTTACCCTTTAAAAAATCTATAAATTCTCTACATTTTTTTCATTTTTATCACACAACGTTTCTCTCAATTCTCTTATTCTCAATTTCTCATACTCTCTTAATCATCTTTATTATCAATTTTCAAGTTATTATTATTATTAGTTTTCAAATTCAAAGTAGCAAGACGCAAGACTTCGAGCTTCGAGTTTCAATTGAATTCTGAATCCCGAAGTTTGGTACACTCGTTTCATTCTCTAATTATTTTATCAAATTGTCATATTTATTTGTTGATTATTTAAATATTTTATATTGTCTTTACTAAGGGGAATTGCGCTGGATCAGTAAATCTAGTTCAAGGGGTAAAAAATATGTAGGTTCTTCATCATCTAATCAAAATATAGATTATGATCAAATGCAAGAAGATTTTGGAATAGAAGATAATGAATATGATAACGTTCAATTAGATAATATTGTTGAACTTGAAGAACAAGAACCTCCTACACCTACTAGTGTTCCTTCTGTCAATGTTGGTACTGCTAGTGGTAGTCGTAGTCGTAGTCGTAGACCTCCTTTACCAGAACCGGTAGCAAGAAAAAAAAGGAGTAAAGTGTGGCTTTTTATGATAAAGTTGTGGGTACTGATAGAGTTAGATGTAATATTTGTGGGAGAACTTATAAACATAAGACAGGGGGTGGTGACGGGGGGACAGACACTATAGGTAGACATATAAAACAGGATCATACGGCACAATGGAATGCTGTCTCTGATTTAGAACCCGGTCAACAACAACTTAATCCATTAACTGGGGGGGCTAAGTACGATCCAAAAAAGGATCGCATTGAATTAGCAAAAATGATTGTCGGAGGTTGTTTACCTTTTTTTTTTGCTTCTTCTTCATATTTAATTACATATATTCAAAGAGTATATAATCCTTTTTTTAAAGGTGTTCCTCGTAGTACTACTAGAGCCGATATTTTTAGACTTCATAATGATTATGTTATTTTTTTGCAATATTTGTTTGCTAACCTTCCATGCCTAGTTAGTTTTACTCCAGGCATTGGACATGCATTAAACGGTTATGATTATTTAACAATTACTTGTCATTGGATTGATGGAAAAATGTATTATTGATTTTGCGTATGACGAGGATCAAAGTCATACTGAAAAATATATAAGCGAAACTATTTGTTCTTATGCCCAAAAATATAATCTTTATAATAAAATACTTTGTGTATCATTCGATAATGCATCTAATAATACTGCTGCTGTAGATCTTTTAAAAGCGGAGCTACACCCACCACTTCCTCATATATTTCATGTTCGTTGTGTTTGTCATATTTATAATTTAATTGTTAAAAGTGGTCTTGATTTATTTTCACCTGAAATAAAACTTGTCAAAAGAGTTGTTGGAGTTATTCAGGGTAATAATAGGAAAAATAGAATTATAGAATTTAAAGAAAAATGTAAACAATTTAATTTGAGACCTAAATTCATACCAGAAGAGATTATTACACGGTGGAATTATACTTATTTATTTTTAAAAGAATGTTATAAGTATAAAGACCACATAACACATGTTGCAAATGCGCATTGTAAGAACGTGATGTATATGTTAACCGACGAACATTGGAAATCAATTGGTGAACTTTTAAAAAATTTACGTAAATTTTACACTGCTACTGTTGAATTTTCAGGATCTTATTACCCAACAGTTTTTTAATGCTTTAGCTCATATAGCTGAAATTTCATATTTACTTTATGGTTTAAAATCAAATGTGAAATATAAAGATGCAGTTACACTTATGTTTGAAAAGTTTAAAAAATATTTTTTCTCTATTCCTGATATTTATTGTATTAGTGCAGTCTTAAATCCTTCTATTAAAAAAGTAGATTGTCATAATTTAATATTTAGTTTATATACTTATATGGAAGTAGGTGAAACAGAAACTCCATCTTCATTTGATTGCATAAGTACACTTGATATTAATTAAACTACATTATATGAATATTATGTTACATTACATGATAACAACAATTTTGCTACTAATATTCCTTCTAGTTCTGCTTCTGTGTCTACACCTTCAGGATTCAATGCTGATGACGATGAAGAAGAATCTTTAGACACATGGAGCACTTTTACAACACAAGCAAGCACAAGTCGATCTTGCGATGAGATGCAATTTTATTTGCAAAAGTCAGCGGAGCCGAAGAAAAGTTTTGACCCTTTACAATGGTGGCAGGATAACAAAAGGCAATTCCCGGTACTTGCAGCGATGGCCCGAGATGTTCTTAATGTGTTGATCTCAACAGTGGCTTCTGAAAGTGCATTTAGCCAAGCACGAGATCAAATAGGAGACACACGTCACTCATTGGGTGGAAGCACATTAGAAGTGTTAGTCCGCAAGTGGATCGATCAGATCGAGAGAAGAAATCAAGGATGTGGAGACGTTAATTCTCAGGAAGATGAAGAAATAGGCAATATTTTGGAAGGCGGGAGCGAGGCGGGATCGAATTAATACTCCGTTTAGAGGCTATGAGCATAACCAATTCAATCAACCTATAGATTACGAAGAACTTGCAAGAAGGATGCATAATATGTAAATAAAATTATTATTACTTCATTATGTACTCTTATTAACATTATGAAAGTTCAAAAGTTTACATCTTATCATTAATTTTAATTTTACTATCTATTTAGTTGTTAATCATATTACTTATTTGTTAACTTATATCTACTAATCTAATAAATTAATAAAAGTATAATTACAATATAAAGTTATAAACTATAAAGTATAAATGTATAAGTGTATAACTATAATAAAGATCTTATAAAGTATAAAGTATAAACTGTATAAAGTAAACTATAAAATAAATATAAAGTATAAAGTTATAAACTATAAACTATAAAGTATAAAGTTATAAACGGTAAAATAGAAAATTAACTTTAAAGTTTCAATTTTAATATATAAAACTAAATTATATATTATATTATTATATTACATATTTAAATTGAATTTAGTTTATATTATAAAAATAAATACTAGAAATAAAAATAAAAACCGACCGGGAGGACAGTTCGCATCTGACCCGCACGGCCGACTGAAATCCGTAATGGACCCGGTTGGCGATTGGCCAGTAGTCCGGTGAATCGACCGCAGAACCGTCCGAACCGATTAAACCTTGTAGGGCTACCGTCGGCGTTAGACACCTTTTACCGCTGCTACCGTTTGTGATGTTTGGGTTAGTTTTGACGGTTTTTGCCCTTTTGTTAATTTATGAAATAGATTTGAACATGATACACACTTGATGGCCAATGAAAAAGTTATCCGTCGATTTTTGAGGCCTCCACAGTTGCAAAGACGGAAAATAAAATAAATGAAGCTTTCTGAGCAATGATGATTTCTTCCACTTACACCGGATAAGCAACATGCCCTGGCATGGCGAATTCTCGCAGCCGCACTTTTTTAGGTTGTCCCGCTTTATTTTTTATATATCTGAGCCCTCTGTGTTTAAAATTATTAATGTTTTGGCGCGGATCCGAAGGTTTTATTTATTTTATTGTTTCTAGCAATATTGGCCGATGAAGGAATCTCCGTCTGATTTTCAAGGCCTCCCTGTACAAAGACGGATTTATTTTTGGCTTTACTTATTAATTCTTGTTATTGCTTTTAAAATTATTTATTCTTACTAACACTTTTACTAAGTATTTATGCAGGTACCCGGAGATCATCTTGTGCAGAAGGCTTAAAAAGGGCTAAAAGATGTCCCGAAGTTTTATTTTATGTCGCATTTAATTTTAGTTTTATTATTCTGTATTGCACTTTATTTTAATTATAAATTATGAAAAAAAATTAGAATAGGTAGAATAAAAAAGGCAATAAATAATTAACCTAGGTTTGAACGAATAACCGCAAGTTAGCGGATCTTAAAGGATGTCTAACCCCTTCCCTTTAGGATAATAAAAAACCCTGATTCAGAATCTCATTAATTTCGCATACCATTAAATGGAGATTAATTGCAGTATTTTTATTGCAATAAATCAAGTGTCCTAATTCACTTAACTAATTAGGTGGCGACTCCTCAAAATCAGCATTATTGCTCCATCCAGGGAACCGCGCCAAATAGCAACGTTGCGGATACCGTTCAGACCCCGAGGCCAAAAACGGGCGCGACAGCATGGTGACCCCACTGGGGATATCAGGTTCTTGATCATAGCAAACCCAGGTTAATTAAATATTGCGCTTTATTTTGCTTTTATATTTGTTGTAAATGTTTTATATTGTTTGCTTTTATTTTGTAATTAACTACTTTAATTGCTACATTCTTTTACTGCTTTTCTTAAATTGTCATTCCGCTCATATTACCTCCATTCTGGAAAATTGACACTATCACACACTACATGTGAGGTGTGCTGACGCCCCCGCAAATTTCTTTCAAATACCAAAATATAGGCGAGTTGGAAAAGGCGCAGGAGCATCCGGACCATCCGGTGGCCGCGTAGCCTTCTCACTCGAGTAGTCCGCTCGGGAACCATTGTGTCTAGTAAGCCAAATTTTAGAAAATTTAACATAGAGCTATACCGCCCTCTTTATTTTAAGTCATGCTTGCATACACCCTAGGTGGGTCGATCCTTGGTATCGTCTCCACGATTAGGAAATCCACCAAATTGTCGTTGAGTTTCACAACCCGACGACCAATAAGTATATGTGCATAGCGTGATGATGATAGACGGATCCAAGTCTGATCATGACACGCCGAAATTGGAAAAAGTGCACCGTCATTTGGTCGCCATTTCCAATGAAATATTGCAGTTTAATGGCTTGGACCTATTTATCATAATCTCGCATATCTGACGTTTAAGTCCACCTCTGTCATAAGGGAGGTCTCAAGCATATTAGGATGTGCGTTTGATTTGCATGCTTTTTGTTTACTATTGTTTATCGCTAGCAACTCTGTACATATTATTTAAAGCAATAATTACCCTTTTAAACTCTGTATATATCATGTCATGGGCTTATAACTTCGGACACGTGCATTTGCATTTTTTTTGCACTTTTTGCTGTCACATTGCAATCAGGACCTATACTGAATAAATTATTCTTGAACATCACGACTTGGACCTTGCGAAGCATCAACCTTCACTCCGGTCGAACCAATCAGGGGAGTCTTTGACTATATTTTCACGCCCTTACATTTTATTATTTTTGTGACTTGCCTACTCTCACCCATTTGTCATATTGTTTGCAGGAAGACCGTCCTCGCAAATAGTCAATGACGGCCGGAAGAAAATTAAAAGAAAAGGAGGAAAAAGAAAAAAAAATCATCACAAAAATGAGCGGGAGTTATGTTGACTAATAGAAGTCAGTTTATACCAGACTCAACGAGACATCGCTCTCAGTTCTTCTATATTTTGTATCTTTATACATATTTGCAAATTCAATTGATATGTCTAGTGTTGATTACATAATACTTTATTATGCATTTTACAGCATAATCATCCTGAACTACGCGTATCTGATTCTCACCACACGGTGTGATACGTAGGCAACCCATTTTGGGATCGACACCATAAAAATAAAAAATAAAAAATAATAATAATAAAGAGCGCATTTGACTCACTCATTCGTCTCATTCATCATATAATGAACTGTCATTTTGCATTACATTCATTATGTCATGAACATTCATTTTATTACATTCATTCTATCATGGACAATCATGCTTTCATTGCATTCATCCTACCGGGGACAGTTAGTTTACTTTGCATTCATCCTATCATGGACATTCATTTGTTATTTTACACACTTTTTACTTTGCATACGTCCCATAATGGACAATCATTTATTTTGCACAGTTTAACTCTTACTATCCTTTCATGTATGAATTCTTTTTTAAGCATATATTTTTATAACATATCTGAATGAACTACGCGCACCTGATTCCCTCGGCGGGATACGTAGGCAGCCATATTCGGGTTCGGTACCATTTATTCAAAAAATACAAAAAAACAATTATTCAAAAAATACAAAAAAAAAGAAATATTTTATTCAAAAAAAATACAAAAAAATGTGTTATTCAAAAATAAAAACATTTTTAAGTATCATTGTTTAACTTGGTTGATACCAACACAGTTAGGATTGTGCATAAAATAAAAAAATAAAAACAAAAACAAATGATAATCAGTATGGGTTGACTTTGTGGTAAACCATAGATTCTTTTGGTACCTTTTATTCATACCCGTAGATGACATTGTCTTGCATGTTTCCAAGATAAGAATGAAACCAACCTCATCGTTAAATATGCATTGTGTGGTGAGTGTTTGAATAAGTTCAATTGCATTACATTGTGATCTAGAAATTGGCCTGAATGTTTGTTGAGGCGAAATCCTGAGTAACACTCGGTGTAGGAAATGATCGTAAGCTTTCTTTGACCTGTTTGAACCTTTTCAGCCTACCAAATAACATTATCCGTAGTACACCCCTTTTGAGCCTAAAACTTATTCTTTCGACAACCGCATATTACACTTATACCCTCTCTGAGTGCGTACGCACTATCCCTCTCTTGGCCCGACCTCCTTGAGCGCTTTAGAAATGTGCAAGTGGCTGACAAAATTCTGCGTTGAAGTTTGCAAAGACAAAAATTGTCTCAGTCTCAAAAAGAAAAAAGAAAAAAAACACAAATGACGACTTCACACAAAGAGGAAATCAAAAGCCCTGATATTAAAAAAAATATATATATATAACCCCGAAAAAAAAGGGGGCTCCAAATGAAGATTCAAAAGAAGTCAGTACAAAAAAACTGAGACAAAAAGAAAGCAAGTCAGCATTAAAGCGCACAAATATCAAGCACGGACGTAGCTCGAAGAATGATTAGTCACTTTTATTCAAATGATATTCATTCCTTTCCCCAAGTCTACATTACAAGCCCGTGACAAGCCCTAAATGATCTTATACTGAGGGTTTTCATATTAGTGGATACTTACATGACGGTCAAGTCTATGGTATCACAATTGCATGCATTAAACATCTTTCTGAGTGTGAGTATTATTTCTCTAAACGTCCCAAAATTCAAAATACTGGAATATATGCGAGAATTTGACTCTCTTTCAGTGAGGGCATTTGAAACGTGAGATTACGTGTAGTTTGAAACCTTGACTGCAAGCAAGTGTGTAGATACTTAGGTGTCTGAGGTACCATTTGAAACTATAGGAATTACCCAGAAGTCAGTCTTGGTTAGACTGGAAGTGAATAACGGAATTTCTAAGCATAATACTAATTGTTGGTATCAACTGAAGTCAGAACGTGATGCTGTCTTTTCACTTTTCAGAAGAAAAAAATACATATATAAAATTCTCATTTTTTGCATCACGAACTACGTCTTGACCTGATTCCCTCAGCGGGATACGTAGGCGGCCACATTGGCTTCGGTCTCATTTTAAAAAAAAAATTGTACAATCATTTTTTGCATCCATGAACTACGTTTTGACCTGATTCCCTCGACGGGATACGTAGGCGGCCACATTGGCTTCGGTCCACATTGTTTGAAAATCCATACAAATTCTTATTATTTGCATCATGAACTACGTCTTGACCTGCTTCCCTCGACGGGATACGTAGGCGGCCACATTAGCTTCGGTCCACATTGTTTGAAAACCCATAAAAATTCTTATTCTTTGCATCATGAACTACGTTTTGACCTGATTCCCTCGACGGGATACGTAGTCGGCCACATTGGCTTCGGTCCACGTTCTTTGAAAACCCATAAAAATTCTTATTCTTTGCGTCATGAACTACGTCTTGACCTGATTCCCTCGACGGGATACGTAGGCGGCCACATTGGCTTCGGTCTCATTTTTAAAAATCGTACAATCATTTTTTGCATCATGAACTACGTCATGACCTGATTCCCTCATGAGGATACGTAGACGGCCTAAGTCGGCTTCGGTCACACTATTAGAAATCTTCTCATTGGCTCGCGTGCGACAGAATGCGTTTGATTATTCCGAAAAGAGATATGAGCAATTTCCGCCAGGGTTAAGTCCGTGCAGAGACTAGCATGCAGCAAGCATTCGCAGCATCCAGCAAGTCCGCGCAGAGCATTCATCAGCACTCAGAACATTCAGCAAGCATTCGCAGCATCCAGCAAGTCCGTGCAGAGACTACATCAGCATCAACAGCATTCGCAGTATCCAGCAAACCCGCGCAGAGCATTCAGCCAGCATTCGCAGCATCCGGCGAGCCCGCACAGAGCATTCAGCTAGCATTCGCAGCATCCAGCAAGTTCGCACAGAGATTGCATCAGCACTCACAACATTCAACAAACATTCACAACATTCAATACGTCCGTGCAAGGACGAAATCTCAGCATTTACAGCATCACATCAATACAACCGCCATCACGTTTTACAGGATAACATTTCTACTCATACAATTACATTGCTTATAAATTCATGTGTTATATTTTGCCTTAACAGTTATGCACTAACCTTTTGTTTAAGTCTGAGCATGCAAGCGTCAAGTGTCAAAACTACAAAGTCAACGCGAATCAACCACTCCTTTCCTAAAACTCACAAGTTTTCTTTGAGTGCAGGATCTGCATATCAGCAAAGGCGGGAGCACAACAATAAGCCCATGCGGGTTACAAACGCACAACGTCTATGCAATGACGTTATCTCAACCCAGGCGAGTCACAAAGAAGGTACGCCCATAAAACGACATTATTTCATTGTAAGCATATGCAACGGCTTCATCTATGCTTCATCTATGCAACGACGAGCATCTGCATCGCGTCTATGCAACGACGCATTTCATGTAAGCCTATGCAACGGCTTCATCCATATTTCGTCTACGCAACGGCGAGCATCTGCATCGCGTCTATGCAACGACGCATTTCATGTAAGCCTATGCAACGGCTTCATCCATATTTCGTCTACGCAACGGCGAGCATCTGCATCGCGTCTATGCAACGACGCATTTCATAAAAAGTCTATGCAACAGCTCCATCCATGTTTCGTTCATGCAACGACGAGCATCTGCATCGCGTCTATGCAACGACGTCATTTCATGTAAGTCTATGCAACGACTTCATCTATATTTCATCTCTGCAATGACGAGCATCTGCATCGCGTCTATGCAACGACGTCATTTCATGTAAGCCTATGCAACAGCTTCATCTATGTTTCTTCTATACAACGACGAGCATATGCATCGCGTCTATGCAACGACGTCATTTCATTGTGAGCTTATGCAACGGCTTCATCTATGTTTCGTTCATGCAACGACGAGCATCTGCATCGCGTCTATGCAACGATGTCATTTCATGTAAACCTATGCAACGGCTTCATCTATGTTTCGTCTATGCAATGACGAGCATCTGCATCGCGTCTGTGCAACGACGTCATTTCATGTAAGCCTATGCAACGGCTTCATCTATGTTTCGTCTATGCAATGACGAGCATCTGCATCGCGTCTATGCAACGACGTCATTTCATGTAAGCCTATGCAACAACTTCATCTATGTTTCGTCTATGCAACGACGAGCATATGCATCGCGTCTATGCAACGACGTCATTTCATTGTGAACTTATGCAACGGCTTCATCTGTGTTTCGTTCATGCAACGACGAGCATCTGCATCGCGTCTATGCAACAACGTCATTTCATGTAAGTCTATGCAACAACTTCATCTATGTTTCATCTATGCAATGACGAGCATCTGCATCGCGTCTGTGCAACGACGTCATTTCATGTAAGACTATGCAACGGCTTCATCTATGTTTCGTCTATGCAATGACGAGCATCTGCATCGCGTCTATGCAACGACGCCATCTGCATGTAAGTCTATGCAACAACTTCATCTATGTTTCGTCTATGCAACGACGAGCATCTACATCGCGTCAGTACAACGACGCCATTTCATGTGAGCCTATGCAACGACTTCATCTATGTTTCGTTTATGCAACGACGAACATCTGCATCGCGTCTATGCAACGACGTCGTTTCATTGTAAGCCTATGCAACGGCTTCATCTATGTTTCGTTCATGCAATGACGAACAACTGCATTTGCGTCCAGAAACGACGCCATCTTTTGTCGCTGTATTTTCGGCGTCGTAGCGCCATCCAGCAGGGTCGCGGCGCCGAGTCGGGATTTCTAATTTTTTGGGCCGATTTTCGAAAGGCAAAAGGGTCCGAAACATAATTTTTTCTCAACTATATAATCCTAAAATCCTGACCTAAAGGGAGGAGCTTGGAGCATCTTGTACATAATTATACATTCTACTTTTGAGAGGAAAAGGAGGTCACAGGCTACAATATTGGAGACAACTTTGTTCAAGTTCTTTCCTTTCCTCTTTTGTTTAATTCTGTTCATGTTTGGATTTGTACTAGATCTTAGCATGTCTATAGTTATGAGCTAAACACTTTATTAGGGCTTTCCTTTTGAATCGCTTGAAACTCGTTTTCATGAATTAATGCATTAGTTTGGTTTCTTCTTAATATTGGTATGAATGTTTGATAGTTAACTGATCACTAATTATCATAATCTATATGATTTCGAATCAAGAACCGAGAGGAGAGATTTGGATGCTGTAATTGAATAGACATAGATTAAAATCGCGGACGACAATACCCCGATACTTGTGTAGCACTATATGTTATAGTTCTTAATCCTCCTATGTGGTAAAACCTATCATAGAAATATAGAAGGTTTCTGCACTGGGGTTGAGTGATTATATATCCTAACCGGAATATAAGACAGTCTAGTTAACCTGCTATCTTAACGTAGAAGAAAAAGTCATTCTTATTGCATTAAGGATTGAAAAGAGTTGATAGTCGAGGATATTGAAAGCCTTATTTCCATCATAACTGATTTAAACTCAAGTATTATCATAATTAGTTTATTTTCTGCAATTACTTAGTCTTAGTTATTAGATAAAAATACAAACAAATTAACATTCATCAAATAGAAACTAAAGCTTAGATAATCGGTACTTGAAAACCAGTCTCTGAGGACGATATTTGGTCTTATCAGACTATATTATACGTACACTTGCGTGAGCAATTGAAAATCGGCCAACAATTGTCAAGAACTCAAGATATTTGTCGACCAACTCTCCAACGTCGGCGCACCAGTCACTAATCAGCGATTGGTGATGCAACTTATTGCAGGTTTAAACGAATCCTATGATGGCATTGCCACCATCCTTCAGCAATGCACATTGTCACCTCCATTTTATGAGGCTCGTTCCAAGATCATCCTTGAGGAAACCCAGAAATCAAACTCAGCACCACTCGGGTCAGCATTGCCAATGTCGTTTTCACCACCACCTTCAGGCCCACCGCCGATGGCAGGGCCTCATGTTCCAGAAACCAGAACCTTAGGTCAAACAACCCGCAACAGTTTGCTTCCTCCTATAACAACCGCCGGAGCAGACAGTCTGGCAAGGGCCGCGGCGGAAGACATTCCGGCAACAACGGTGGTGGGAAGGGGCAATCCCCACTGATCGAAAATAGCCAGCAACGACCGCGACATTGGAAGCAGCCTCCGTCATGGGGTGCCTACCCGCCGTGGGTCGCATGGGCCCTACCATCATGGGCCTCCCCTCTTTGCCCGTATCTGAAATCCTCGTGGACTCTACTTCAGAATTGACAGGCCCAACCTAGCGTACTTGGCCCACGTCCACAACAGGCCTACATAGCACAGGCCCCCCACCAACGACTTATGCACCGACTCCAGCCAAAAATTAGTATATGGACACATGCGCCACATCTCACATGACGACATCACAAGTCATACTCTCGTCTTATTCCAATTTGGGTAATTTAAATCAGAATATTATTGTTTGTAGTGGACAATGCATTCCCATCCGTGGTTATGGTCATTCCTCCCTATCCCCACCACATCTACCATTAATATTAAAAAATGTCATTCATGCCCCTAAACTCATTAAGAATCTAATCTATGTGCGACATTTCACAACTGACAATTAGATTTCCCTTGACTTTGATCATTTTGGTTTTTTTACTGTAAAGGATTTTATGATATTAATACGAATAATGAGATGTGACAGCACCAGAGATCTCTACACTATTTCAAACGTTGTCAACAATCCAACCTCAGTTCCTTCAACATTTGTTGCTCTTTCGTCTTCCTTATGGCATTCTAGATTAGAAAATCCAGAAGAATCGATTTTATGCTCCCTTGAAAAATATAATTTTATTAATTACAATCGTATTTCTATAACTCTTATATGTGAATCTTGCATTTTTGGAAAACATGTCAAATTATCATTTTCTGCATTCACAAATTATACTTTAATGCATTTCGATATCATACATAGTAATTTGTGGACATCCCCTATTTTGAGTACGGCTGGTCATCGATATTATGTGTTGTTTTTGGACGATTATTCCAACTTTCTATGGACTTTTCCAATTGAAAATAAATCTCAAGTCTACCCCATTGTTTCTTCATTTAGGTTTTTCGTAAAAACACAATTTGAAAAGAGCATTAAATATTTTTAATGTGACAATGGCATGAAATTTGATAATAACCAATTCAAATATTTTTGCTCCAAAAATGGTCTTACCTTTTGATTTTCCTACCCTCACACATCCTTCCAAAATGGTAAAGTCGAACGGAAAATTCGAACCATAAACAACCTCATTCATTCCCTACTTGCTCACGCCTCAATTCTGGCATTACGCACTCTCCATGGCCACATATCCCCTAAACATAATTCCAAACAAGTCTCTAGCTCAACGGTCACCCACCCAAGTTCTATTTCGTAGAAACCCTTCCTACCAACACTTGCATATTTTTGGATTTCTTTGTTACCCTCTCCATCCGACCACTCACAAACTCTAACCCCTGTCTTTCCTATGTGTGTTTCTGGGTTACCCTGTCAATCATCGTGGTTACTCGTGCTATGACTTTCCAAGCCGTAAAATTATTATTTTACGTCATGTCTTATTTGATGAGTCTTAATTCTCTTTTGCCTCTCTACATTCGTCACCTCGACATTCCTACGACTTCCTAGATTATGGCCTAAACCTTCTTCTAATTCACCATTTACATTGTTCGTCGTCCCAGACCCCGGCACCACCTCAGCTAGTCTGGGACTAGTTGCCCACCCGGTTCTGTCGAGGGTGGCCCGGAACATCCTACCTCAGGGTGATTTCGCAGCCACCTCTCGGCAAACCGAGGTTTGGCCAGCCAGTACCGTCACCCCTGCCCTTCCTCCTCTTCCCGACAGTCCCACGGCAAACCCCCCTCCCATCATGTATCCCGAGACACACTCTCAAACCATGGAAACTCGTGTTATGCACGAAATTCATAAATCTAAATGGTTGTTTTACCTTTCCGTTTCAGTTGTCCCTTCCTCTGTCCCTCGTAACCCAAAGGATGTCTTGTCCGACCCTAATTGGAAAGTCGCACGAATATAATGATCTTATTGATAATAAGACGTGGAACCTAGTACCCGTCCACATGATGCTAACATTATTCGTTCTGTGGATTTTTAGACATAAAAAGAAATCTGATGGTTCTTTTGAGAGGTACAAGGATCGTCTTGTAGGTGATGACAGATCTCAACAGGTGGGAGTGGACTGTGATGAAACGTTCAGCCCGATCGTAAAGCCCACAACTATCCGGACCATCCTCAGCATTGTCATATCTAAGTCTTGGCCCATTCATCAGCTTGATGTCAAGAATGTCTTCTTACATAGGGATCTTCGTGAAACGGGATATATGTATCAACCTATGGATTTCAGGGATCCTATTCATCTGGATTATGTGTGTCTGTTGCGAAAATCGCTATATGGACTAAAACAGGCTCCTCGAGCATAGTACCAGCGGTTCGCCGAATATGTCTCCTCTATTAGTTTTTCACACAGTAAATTCGATCATTCCCTGTTCATGTACAACAAGGGTACAAACATGGCTTACCTATTATATGTTGATATCATCTTCACCACATCATCTGATGATCTACGTCAGTCCATTATGTCTCTCATTTTCTCTAAGTTTGCTATGAAAGATCAGGGGGCCTTGAGTTATTTCTTGGGCATCTCTGTCACTCGACATTCTGGCAGCCTATTTCTATATCAGAAGAAGTATGCCGAAGAGATCCTTGACCGTGCAGGCATGGCATCTTGCAAACCATCACACACGCCTGTAGACACCAATTCCAAGCTCAATGTTGATTCCGGCCCTTCATATTCAGACCCGACTAATTATTGTAGCCTGACTGGGGCCTGCAGTACCTCACATTCACGAGATCAGACATATCATATATCGTGTAACAAATTTGCTTGCATATGCACAGTCCGACGAAAGCACACATGCATGCCCTCAAACATATTTACAATACATCTGAGGTACACTTCACTTCGGATTACATCTATACAGGTCTTTGCTCACTGGTCTCACTGCTTATTCTGATGCTGACTGGGGTGGATGTCCTGACAGCCGACGCTCCACGTCTGGTCAATGTGTTTTCCTCAGAGCTAACTTATTGTCTTGGTCTTCCAAAAGGCGACCTATGGTCCAGTGCAGAAGCAGAGTACAGAGGTATCATCAACGTCTTCTCTGATTCTTGTTTGATCTGTAACCTTCTACTTGAGCTTCACTGTCCGATTCAAAAGGCAACACTACTCTACTGCGATAATATTAGTGCGATATATCTTTTCGTCAATCTCGTCCAACATCAGTCACATTGAGATGGACATTCATTCCGTTTAAGAAAATGGGGCTGTAACATGAAGGAAAATATTCCTTTACAATCTAATAATTCAACAATGATGAGGGAGGCCATTGCCATTTCATAACTAGAGTGAGGAAGTTGCTGCAATTATGACAGTAAATCGAGATCACTCTGAATCATTAGAATATTTAATTTCACTCTCATGTTTCACACTTCAAGATGATAAAGATAATTAAAAAAAAAACAAATCACCAGGATGTTTAATTGAGTTTATTATTATTAATACAATGCTATCATGATTTTCAACTGAGTTTATTTTTTGATTATTTTTTCTTTATTACTACTGTCATATACGAGTTTTGAATTTCAGCTAGGTACACTGTTAACAACAAAAAGTCGAAGAACAAGAAAGATCAAGAAATTAAATAATAAAATAAGAGAGAAAAGAAAAAGAACAAATAAGAAATAAAATAATCAATTAATAGAAGAAAATAAAGAAAAGTGTCACGGGGCCACTATCTTTTTTCTAACATTCTTCTTGTCCCTCCGGGCCTTCAGCAGAACAAAGACCTTAATATATTACATGTAATTTGACTCGACATAAATTTTAAGAAATAAAGGATACTTTATGACCAATAATTAGGACAAAGGGAGTAATAACCAATTCTAATGTTACCATAAGTTTGTCCAAAGCTACGAATAGCCTATTGAGAAAATCAGACAAGAACGAAGAGAGTGCGACCTGCGAAGTACAAGAAAATCCATGGAACAATGCAAGTCAAATCTCGGATGAACAGCATATCTCAGCCAGTAAATGCACCAGGGAAAATAGGCTACATGTATACAATATACCCAGAAAATCACAATAGGCTACATTTATAGAACAAAATTTTCACTGAGGCAGTACGACTGTCAATGTAACATAAAAAATTCTCCAAACATGTCTATAGTAGCCAAAGTTGACAAAAAAATTCTCCAGTACGATTGTCAATGTAACATAAAAAAATCTCCAAACATGTCTATAGTACCCAAAGTTGACATAAAAAACTAACACTCAACTTTAACAAATATTTGGAAAACTTTTAAGATTACACAACCAAGGCTGGCTGCATAACTGGAGGCTCAATGTCAGCCACTGCTGCCACTGGTACCCTGAGGTATTCCTCTTCCTCCTTGGGAGGATGGATTGTGACAAGATCTGGAAGAGGTGTCATTGGACCTTGCTTTCCTTTGGGATCCCAATCAAGCATGATTTTGACCTTGATGCCAAGCACTCCCTAGCAGAACAAAGAAAAATCAAAATTACATTGGAAACCAGAAAGATACAATAAGTAAAAAAGCAAATGGAACGACAGCAAAATAAGAGTTCTAACTGATATAAATTTTACCTGTCTCAAGAGAACATGTCTTACAGCAGAGTCAATATACTCATTCACAGGCTGACCCGAAGAAATCATGTACCCATCTTTGAACTTCATGGCCTTGGCACGCTGAGCTCTCAATTTTCCACTTACGATCACCTGATTGAAGTATATATGAGGTACTAGAATAATTTATGTGATATGTAGTAAGCAGAGAGAAAATTGAAGTATACCTCACATCCCTTGGCTCCACTCTCCATGATAAATCTCAAAACACCATAGCATGCCCTGATAAAGTTGATGATACTTGTTAGAGGCAACACAATAACAATTAAACCAGTCGTACACAAAAACAAACCATAAGGAAATACATGCAGAAACGAATTCAGCATGTCGCAAAAACCAAGGACAGGTGTAAAAATTAACTCATGACAATATATTTGGTACTATGTAAACCTACTTGCTTTATAGATGACGAGAAGCTTGGGAATTAAAATAAGATGAAACCTTAAATATTGCACATAAAATGCATAGGAAACAAATTAAGCATGTTGCAAAGCAAGGACAGGTGTAAAAACTACAACACAAGGACAAGAAGAACTAGAGGAGATTAAAGTAAGATCAAACCTTAAATTTTGCACATAGAAAGACAGAAAAAATTAAGCATGTTGCAAACCAAGGACAGAGATGTAAAATTTACAACTCAGAATGTCTTTAGCATGCTTCAGCCAATATATTCATCTTCCGACACAAATTTGGTACCATGTAAACCTATTTGCTTTATAGATGACAAGAAGAACTAGAGGAGATTAGAGTAAGATCAAACTTAAAATATTGCACATAGAAAGACAAAAAATTAAGCATATTGCAAACTAAGGACAGAGATGTAAAATTTACAACTCAGAAAATGTCTTTAGCATGCTTCAGCCAATATAGTCATCTTCCGACACAAATTTAGAACTAAGTAAACCTATTTGCTTTACATATGACAAGAAGCATGGGAGGAGATTAAAAAAAGGTCAAACCTTAAAAATTGCAGACAACTAAAACACACCTCATTTCATTACAAGTTTAACTCTGAAAAAATTTCTACAAATGTGTCATCTCTCCAAGTTACAGCATGAAGACTAAATTACATCATGAAGATGTGATGGCATGGAGGACAATTTCTCTAGTCAACATCCGACACAAGATTGGTACTAGAACACCAATTTGCTTTGTTGATGACATACATGATAGAGAACTTTTGACAAAACAAAAGTTGATCAATGTGTGCAAAGGTTATAAGCTTAGCTAAAGAGAACTATAAGCTAATGAAAGAACAAGAAAGGCAGGAAAGCACTGCAGAAAGAAAAGACAGAAGCATGTCAGTGTTCTTAACAAGTTAGAAGAACCAAGAAAGGCACAATAAGGGAGTAGTATAGGAAGCAAAAGGAAATTTGGTACAATATAAAATACTATTTGCTTTGTAGATGACAAGAAGCACGGGAGGAGATTAAAATAAGGTCAAACCTTAAATATAACACAGAGAAACATATATATATATATATATATATATATATGGAAACAAATTAAGCATGTTGCAAGCAAAGGACAGAGATGTAAAAATTTACAAATCAGAGAATGTCTTCATCGTGCTTCAGCCGATATAGTGATCTTCCTACACAAATTTGGAACTAAGTAAACCTATTTGCCTTATAGATGACAAGAAGCACGGGAGGAGATTGAAATAAGGTCAAACCTTAAAATTTGTACAGTGGACAGCTAAAACACACCTCATTACAAGTTTAACTCTGAAAAAAATTCTACAAATGTGTCATCTCTCCAAGTTACAGCATGAAGACTAAATTACATCATGAAGATGTGATGGCATGGAGGACAATTTCTCTAGTCAACATCCGACACAAGATTGGTACTAGAACACCAATTTGCTTTGTTGATGACATACATGATAGAGAACTTTTAACAAAATCAGAAACTACTCATTGTATGCATAGCAAAAGACAACTATAAGCTAACGAAAGAAAAAGAAAGACGGGAAAGCACTGCAGAAAGAAAAGGAACAAGCATGTCATTATTCTTAACAAGTTAGAAGAACGAAGTAAGAAAGACACAATTGGGGAGTATTAAATGAAGCAGAAGGAAATTGGAAAACAGTATGATCATTACCTCCTGACGGCAAGACCACCAAGGAGCTTGTATCGAAGTGACTCAGCCTGAGCAATGGCACAAAGCCCTCTGTTGTTAACTTTCTCAGCATACAGCTCCACGCTGTTCTCTTCAAAATTGAATCTCTTCTGGACAACTGATGTCAACTCCCTAATCCTCCTCCCCTTCTCACCTAATATAGAAGAACAAAACATACCAATTATCAACTGCAGATACAATAGTAGCCAAAATACTACCAACAAGATTTGATCCTTTTAGAGGAATAAAAAGATTATTTCTCCTGGATTGTTCAAGAAAAGATTACTAACAACAGCAGCACAACTTCTTCATTACTTTTCTTTCTTGATTATTTCTTTATTTAATTTGTTTTCAAAAAAACATAGTCCTAATAGAGATACAAACAACATCATTCCCCCATTTTCACTGACCTCCCACCTAGGGGCGGAACTATAGTGGTACAAGGGGGGTGAACTCAATCCCCCTCGTCGGAAAATTATACTATATATACAAGGTCAATTTGATTATTTATGTATAAATATTATGTTTTGATTCCCCTTAACACAATATGAACTTCAACTCAGTGGCCGAAGTGCGGAATGTTTAGTCCATTGATACGAGTTCAAATCACCCTAGAGACTTCCATTTACTTTTTTGAATCCACCTGTCAAAAGTCCTGGCCCCGCCCCTGCTCCCACCAAACTTATCTTTACCTCAACTAAAATTATATATTCCAAATTGAACAACCAACACAACAGCACGAGACTACAGTTCATTTCAAAACATATGTTATCAGTTTGATCTATAAGTCTAACCACAATAAATTACAACTACGAACCCTACAACTAGTTCCCATTAACTAGTACATAAATTAACACTTGGCCTAAATAATGTAATATAACCAAAAGTAGAGGAATTACCGAGAACATTCTGAGTACGAGTAGCTCTGATGATGATCTCAGTCCTCATTGGCGTAACTCTAACCTCCACACCAGAATATCCATCTTCAGCCAATTCACGTGTCAACACTTCGTTCAACTCAGCAAAGAACACTCCATCTGCCACAAACTGATATACGCAAAATGTATTAGTAGATATATTTATATAAATTAACAAAAAAAAGTGAGAAACAATTACAAACCTTTCTCTTTTTACTCATTTGAGAAGCCATCTTCGCCATGTTTAAGACCTAAAGCTCTACTTCGGCGATAGATTTTGACAACAATATGCGGTCTAGGGTTTTCGAGCTCTATGGCATGGCAATATATATATGGTGTGCCTAGGGTTGTGTTACTGGGCTTGCTTTTGGGTTAGAATTATTAAAGGCCCTAAAGTAAACATACAAATTGCTATATCCTTGGGCCTTATATGTTGGGCCATAATACTGTCTTGATAACGGAGTAGACTAATTAACCCACTTAACAGTCCATTATAGCTATAAACTATTAATAACCCTATTTTTACTTACCCAGTTTAAACATTTAGGACCCGTTTGACCATAGATATTTTTTACTTTTTTTCGATTTTTTTTCATTTTTTTTTTAAATTGATGTTTGGCCATGAAAATTTTAAATACAATTTAAAGTTGTATTTGGAATTTGAAAAACACCCCAAATATTATTTTCACAATTTTCACTTTTTTTATTTTGGTCATTACTTTTATCTTTCACTTTTCAAAATTCACCATATATTTTTTATTTTTATAAATTTGACCCGTCATAAATTCGACTGACATGATCGGATGGATATAAAATAGGTCATATGTTGATGTAAACAAGCTCAATTTACAAATTATGATCTTGCATAATCTGAAAAATAGCATTGCAAATCAAAATAGGAGCTAAATTTTCTCTCTTATAATACATCCCTATAGCCACACGTTAAATTAATATGCAAAGTAAATTGATTTGTTGAATGATTTCAGATAGGGTTGTTCATTTCGGATTATTCGATCCGATCCGATCCAATCTGAAATTTCGAATCGGTAAAATTATGATCCGAATCCGATCCGAAAAAAATCGGATAACCGAAAATAATACTTATTTTTTGAATGTTTTTTTCTTTTATTATTCCACCGCTGAATCTGAGGACACTGTCTAACAAAGAACCATTAAACTACTGATATTTATGCTTAAAATATAGATTAATTGAAAGATAAGTTCAAAGCTTTAACAAAAATAGGATATAATTGACACACCAAACACCTTTATTTCCATTCTTAAACTCAATAATCACAAAGCAATACGTTGCTCATAATCCCATTAGCAAATATCAATCCCAAATGGGTATATACAAAAACAAGAAATGGGTAAGAAAAAAAAAATACCCAATATTTATACTGGCCAAGACAACAACTTTATTAAAAGAAATTAAAAAAACATGAGGTATTACCTAAGATTAAAAGATCTGGAATTCAATAACACAGCTGAAACATGTACTACTAGTCCTAAAAAATCTGCAATGACTGAATTATAATGGAGACTAACAAAAAATGTGTAAGAAAAGAAAAAAAAATTAAAAGATACCCAGTATTTATACTGGTCAAGACTCAAGACAACAACTTTGTTAAAAAAATGATGAGGCATTAGCTAGATTAAAATACCTAGAATCCAAGAACTGAGCTGAAACATGTACAATTCACGGTTCACTTCAGCTTTGTGGCAGAGCCTACAGAAGGCTTTGGGTAGCATCATTTCAAACTTGGCTTTTCATGAATATGGAACCCTATTCACTAGATTTTAGTGCGCTGAATAATTATCCGTTCCCCGTACGGATTTGAGTACGAAAGGCCCACCCCAAAGAGCGAATAGTGTTTTTTCGCCACACGGCTTAATCCCGAACTTCCTTCTCGCCCTTGATTACAAAGCACCACAATCTAAAACTGTCAAAAGAAATTGAAGGGATTTTTTCGCCTCTTGCGTGATATCATATGGAGGAAGATAGTTGTGGCGCCCACCTGCGCTGGGGACAGAATCGAAGGGAAGATGGAATGGGCGTGGATCTTCTCGCTTTTGCTAACCAATAAGACTCTTCTTTATTCACTCGGTCTGGCGCATTATTCACATCGCTTTATTTAAAGCAGTGTGCGTCATCCGGGGTGATAAAAAAGAACCAAGAGAAAGAAAGAAGTGGGCTTTCGTCCTACCTCCAGGCGTATAAGAGTGAGTTGGCCTTTCTTAAGGTATAGACTCTCTATCCTCCGCTAGATTCCTTTGTGGTATAATTCTTTGCCGAAAGAGGTCTCCGCCGACCCAACGACTTTCCGATGTGATTGACAAGCAGCGGGATCCATATGCATAGTATAAGAAGGGACATAGAATGAGCTGCTAGTAGTAGGATGCACAGAGGGACTTTAGTCTCATAAGCTGTCGTCCGATGGGTACACGAAAGTGACGAAGTTGCTTTGACTACAGAACCATGCACATGCATTGGAGCGGGTGGATGATCGGGTAGGCGGGATTCCCTTGCTTTTGGCTAAGGTCTTTATTTACCTTTTTTCATACCCCCCCCCCCCCATACAAAGTCACACGCCCCTCTGAACAAAGAAAAAGGGAGTGAAAGCCCGTATTTCAATTGGTTAAGATAAAGATTAATGGATAGAAAGATTCATGGGTCGAAGCGAAAGGAGCTAAAAGAAGAACATGAGAGGAGATGAAAGAAGTGGAAAGCATTCTTGAAGACAAGCATACAAACACTGACGCAGATCCATTTCTGCTTTCATTTCCTGCTAGTTTGGTTGCACTTGGGCTTAAAAGCGACTTCAACCAATGCGATTGGCTATCCACCTAGAATACATTCCTCGAAAGCACCATGTGAAGAACAAGAAGACTTGAAGAACTAGCCATTATGTGCTGGCCAATAGCCGTGCTTCAATTGCTGGAAGAAGGTGCTTTTACAAGCCACTCCGAAGTTTAGAATTGAGTTTCGAACTGATGGGATTTTTTGAATGGTAATGAAAGAAACTCGGAGAGACAGACAGAGATGGGACTCTTTCATACCTGCTAACTCCTAGGATGAGAAGTAGGTCCCTTGTTTTTGGCAGGAAGAGTTCCAGCCTTTGTTTTATCAAAGAGTAAATTTTGGTTGACCCAAATGGAGACTAACAAAATGTAGATGAATGACTTGGAAGAAACAGTTGACTTATAGTTGAAATTTTGGGGAAAATGAAGGAGCAAGTTTAACTGAAATATTAGGGTTGTTCACTACTTCACTCTTCATTCTTCAAACAACTTTCAAAGAACCCCTTTATCACAAATAATTGATATTTGATGGACCTTTCGGAGTAAAGATTGAGTGCGGCGACCTTCGAAGTGAAGAAGTGAAGTGAAAGAATGAAACTTGAAGGAGAACAACCTCCTTTGAAGTTTGAAGAATGAAGAGTGAAGTAGTAAACGACCCTAATATTTCAGACGAAATATTTCGAATAAGTAGCTATAGCAGGCAGCCCAATGAAAAGTAAATGACATTTTCGGATTTTTCAGATTTTTCGGGTATTCGAAATTTAAAAAATTGTGATATGTATCTGATCTGATTTTTTTTGGATATCCGATCCAAAACTCAAAAAAGCGGATCAGATATCTGATTTTTCGGATAGGATAAACCGGATCACGGATCAGATCGATCGGGTCGGATTATTATGAACATCCCTAATTTCAGGTTGTCTTTATAAGAACACCGAAAGCTATTATGTCTATTAATTGTTTTGGATGATTTTACTAGTTTTTAAAAATTGAGAGTATAAATTATATTTTATATTTTTAAAAAAAATGCATTTCAACAACCAAATATCATTTACAAAAACTACTGCCAAGCACAACTCTAACTTTAAAAATTTCAAAAAAAAAAAGTAAAATTATTTTTAGTGTATATGGCCTAACGCCTACGTAGAACACATAGTATGTACAGACTACACGTACATTAAAAAAAGTAATTCCTGTTATTTCTCTCTACGTGAGTGTTTTGATTTCCTCCGAGTGGGGTCTTTTAACTCTTTAAAAATAACCTCCATATCCCTAAAATTTATGTTCACATCATACCACTAGCATTCAAATAACGGCTTCTTTAATCCAAAATACTATCAGACTATTCAAATTATAACATCATCTTCTTTATTTATAGATATTTAGTTACTGAAAAAAGGTGCAAAAGCTGATATCGAATATGGAGGATGAAATCACGGATCGTTTGCAAAAATTTGCGTTAACGGAAGAAGAAAAAGACATCATAGAGATCGAGATTCGTGATATAAAGACGAGCTTACAAGAGTGTGAAGTGAGTATCCTGGGCAAGATAATTGCAGAGTTTACAATATCATGGTGTGGGGAAATCCTGTCGGACTGAAGATTATAAAGGTTGAGAAGAATTTTTTTCAATTCATATTTAATAACAAAGAGAACATGAACAAAGTTCTGTTCGGTACTCCATGGTTGTTCCACAAGTACCTCTTAAACGTTCATGCTTGGGAACCGAGACTAAAGAGCGACTCACCGGTGTTCAATATTTGTGAAATATGGGTCCAAGTGTGGAGCATTCCGTTGCATTGGATGTCACAAGAAGTTGGCCTAAAGAGTGGACATGCACTAGGTGGAACGACCGAATGTTATTATTCCTGAAAACGGGAATAGAGAAGGTCGATATTTACAAATCAAAGCTATGATGAAGGTACTGCCGAGAGGGAAATGGTCAAGCTTGGCTATGAAACTAAATGGGTGGAATTTAGGTACGAAATTTGCCTTATGTGTGCTACTAATAATGTTTACACCCCAAGTCAGCGGCTCCTCTTTCTTCCTCCAACGAACCGGTCAATTTTTTTTCCTCGTTATTTTCTTTTTCCAATCAACAATGTCTGACTCTAAATCTATTTTTCATCCTGCTCATATTATCTCCAACATCAAAACTCATATTTCCATCACTCTTGAAATGAAAAATGTTCATTACGCCAATTGGGTGGAGCTTTTTAAAATTTGTTGTTGTTTCCACCTGGCTATTCATCACATAATCCCACCGGAAAAAGGCAAGGAAAAGGTGTTGAAAACAGATGATGAAAAAGAACTATAACTCACACTTGATGCAACGGTTCTTTCGTGGATTTATGCAACAATTTCTAGCGATTTGTTGCACACCATAATGGAACCCGATTCCACGGCGATAGAGGCTTGGAATCGCTTACGGGATATCTTCCAAGACAATAAGAATTCCCGAGCCGTTACTTTGGAGCAAGAATTCTCCACCGCCGACATGTCGGACTTTTCAAATACATCCACTTATTGTCAACGCCTCAAAGTTCTATCGGACCAACTCAAGAATGTCGAGTCGCCGGTTACAAACAATCGGTTAGTTTTACAATTGGTTGTTGACCTTACCAATGCGTATAGTGGCGTGGGAACCCTCACCTACAAAGTAATCCTCTTCCACCATTTTACCAAGCCCGCTCTATGCTTATTATTAAAGAGGCGGATTTCGCCAAAAAGATGATGACCATTTCAAATTCTGCCATGGTTGCCACCTCGTCTAATGAAACTAATACACATTTTGAAAATATGACACCGAATTGGGGACAAAAGGGGTAAAATGGTGGTAAAAATCATGGAGGTCGGGGAGGCAGAAAAGGCAGAGGCCACCGAAATTTCGATAGTGGTGGAACATGAGGCAGAGGCGACGGACAACAACCAAATTCTGGTGGGTAGTGGCATCCCCGAGCCTAGTGGGGAGGCGAACCACCACAGTGGGCCTGAAAATGGTCTTGGGTTGTGCCACCCTACCCATTTCTTTTAGGAAATTGGGTCAGGCCGAATCCCAGGCAAACTGGACAGCCCACTTATAGACAGCAGCCTCATGGACTTGGGCCCAACAGCGGTAGCCGTAACCCATCAGTTTTTGGGCCACTACCAAACCAGTGGCAGGAGGCCCATTCGGCAGTGGCCAGTCCAACAGACATTGAGTCCATCGTGCACACTCTTGAACTTAATTCGCCCGACGCAAATTGGTACATGAACAGCGGAGCGTCGTCTCAGATGACGTCCTTCCAAGGTAATCTCTTGTCCTATTTTATTTTGAGGAAATATAATGGTATAATTATCGAAAATTATCATTCTATTCCAATTCATGGTATTGGTTCTACCAAATTGTCTCCCCCCAAACTCACCATTAATTTTAAAGAGTGTCATTCATGCTCCATAATTATTTAAAAACTTGGTTTCAGTTAGAAAGTTTACAACTGATAATTGGGTGTCTGTTGATTTTGACCCTTTTGGATTTTTCGTGAAGAATTTTCAGATGAGGATATTTCTAATGAGATGTGATAGTCCAAGGGAGCTCTATCCAATTACTAAAACGGTTACACCCCGTAATTCCAGGACATGTATACGAGAATAGATGTGAGAGCACAAGACTTATAAATTGGTATGAATGAAAGAATTGTTTTTTCGAAGGAAAATCTTCCGAACTTCGGAAAGGAAAAATATTCGTTGATGAGAATTAGATTCTCAGAATACATTATTTGAGGAGTATGAAATTTATTAACATTGTGGAAATTTATTTGCGGATTTGGTCACGTAGGGCCCACCCGAGAAATTTTACGTTTTTGTGGGGCCCACGAGGTTTCCGATATTTTGACCAATTATGGAAATTTCGGAAAATGAAATATTTTAGACCAATGGGAGGGTGGCACGTGTCACCTCCACATGGGCGTGTTGGATGAAGGATAATGGATCAAGTCAAAGGGGTCAACTTGGCTTGAGATAATTGACCACATCTTAGCCATCCAATTGTTTTGATCTAGACCCTTCATTGTAGTATATATCCTATACTAGTGCAAGATGACTTCCATACTTAGAAAAAATTTCAAGAACTTATCTTGTTGAAGAAAATGCTCTCGGCTTTGTGCTATATTGGAAGACAAAAAATTTCATTTGTGGTTCATTATTCACAAGACTTTAACTCAAGGTTCCTAGGGGTATTGTAAGGATATCTCAATAGAAAGATCCCGGAAAAACGACGTTTTCACGTTAGTCGCAAGGCGAAAACTTAAGGTGTTCTTCAACTTTGAAGATGGAACTTGAAGAGGAGTTCTTCATGAGCTTCTAAGAAGTGCTTGGAGCGGATTGGAACATAAGAAGATGAGCTAAAAGTTGTTAAGGATCGTCTTTTACGCTTGGACATTATTAGGGCTTATTGAGGTAAAATATTCATCTTCTTAATGTAATTGAATATTACATGTTATAGTAGTTAAGAAATGAGCATGTGGTATATAGAATGAAGTTTGAAAAGATTTGGATCATGTCGACATGTTAAAACCGAAAATGGACAAGTTAGCCATTAATGTTGTAATCAATTTTGGTCGATAGTTACAATCGTCGCATGTTAAGGAAGAAAGGATTTATAGTTGTTGTAATTGTTATTATGTATATAACATGTTGGGATAACAACTTGGATTGAAAAAGGAATTGAAAGGAAATTGATAATTGTTGTGAAAATGGTAGCCGAATAGGGCTTGGAAATATTGGACAGTTTTATATGAATTGTGGGGCAGAATTTTACACGTCCTATTAGGCGTGTAATCCCCTTTGTATTGCTAAATTGTTGGGCCTTAAATGTGGCATTTGGTTATTAATTTTCGGGCCTTGAAAAAGGTGGAAAAGTACGTAGAAACAAAGGAAGTGTTGCCCGATTTTTCGTAGAATAAGAGACCTTACACTTAGTATGATTCTACGTTAATAAGTGAGGAGTTGATAGACATGTTATGATTAATATAGGTTGAAGTACTACGAGTAGCGTATTCTACTTAAAGGATGGAATAGCTATCAAGGTTGAAGTACTTTGGAGCATTTTGCTACTTGTCGATAATCGTCGCGAGGTATGTGAACCTCTTCCTCCTTTTGGCATGATTCTATGTATGAAATATACATGTGGTGTTATTTCATGATTCCTTCTACTCTTAGAAGTTAAGAGGTATGTATGTTGATTTACTCTATGTAAAAGTTATGTCTAAGTTATCTTAAGTTCTTACTAAGTCTTATGGGGGATGTTGGTAAGAGTCGTTAGGAAGTATTTGGAGTCGAGTTGACTTTGCTAATTTACTGCACGAATGAGAATAAGTATCGAACAAGCCATTGCAGCCTTAATAAAAGAAAATGTATCGACAATCAATTATATTAAAATGAGTAGAATTCTCCATCTGCATAGAAACTAAGATAAGACAAAATTGTATTACATTTTCTAGATCATGGCTGCTTTAATAAGATCGTTATAAACGAGTATAACCTATTCATAACGCATAAAAGTATATGTTACTTAATTTAAAGAGTTTACGTTATGAAGTTTTAAGACTATGAACCTTGAATTCTTAAAAGGTTAAGAGACTTGATATTCTAAGTTAAGAAACTTGATTTCTTAAAGTTAAGAGACTTGATATTCTAAGTTAAAGAGACTTGATATTCTAAGTTAAGAAACTTGATTTCTTAAAGTTAAGAGACTTGATATTCTAAGTTAAAGAGACTTGATATTCTAAGTTAAGAAACTTGATTTCTTAAAGTTGAGAGACTTGATATTCTAAGTTAAAGAGACTTGATATTCTAAGTTAAGAAACTTGATTTCTTAAAGTTAAGGGACTTGAAGTATTTTTGAAAGATATGTAACTTGATTTGAAAGTATAAGTCTCTTGGTTATAAAAAGAATGAATTAGTCTAAGGCATAAAGTTAGTATAACGGCTTTATGGGAAGTTGGTTATAACAACTTTATGAAAGGTTAAAGGAATGGTTCTCTCTAGTATTGTAAACAAAGAAATGACTTGAAATAAAGAAGGGCAATTTGATTTAACGGTATCAATTGCTTAAAGATATAAAGTAAGGGTCACTTGATTTAGAAGCCTAAAAATGTATTTCTAAAAGTGTAGTGACTTATGTGAAATGTAGACAAGCCTTGATACTACGGGTGTTAGTATCTTGGGGTTTTATATGAAAATGAGTCTTTTGAAAAGAATGGAAGTACGTAGTACTTTAGGTTAAACTCCCGGATTTTTATGTGAGGTGGAAGTGCCTTGAGTTGATAAAATGAAAGTCTAAAGATTTTATGAACTTGCCTATGCTTTCTTGTGATAGCCCTTGAGTGAAAGTATTATATTTTTACGCCGTCGTGACTCTCAGTTGGAGGGTCGGCCGTCTTGTTGTAAATTTATTTGGACGTACCGACAGTGACGGAGGATTCCACGGATATGCTTCCATTGTGATTGATCCTTGGACATGCTTATACGATGAGGGATTCCGGGGCATGCAACCAGGATGCGGGTTAAATTCCCGGATGCTATTATTACCCCATGGCCATGCTTATACGATGAGGGATTTCGGGGCATGCGACCATGTTATATACGATTATTACTCTATGGACTAGCTCCCCATGAAGACATGTACCCGAGATGAGGGATTCCACGGGCATGTTATATACGATTATTACTCCATGGACTAGATCCCCATGAAGACACGTACGAGACGATGAGGATTCCACAGCATGTTATATACGATTATTACCCCATGGATTAGCTCTCCATAAAGTCATGTAATTTAGATGAGGATTCCACAGCATGATATATATATATATATATATATATATATATATATATATATATATATATATATATATATATATATATATATATGTATACATGCAATTGATGAGGTAGGATGTCACTGGCGCGTCACGTGGTTATATTTTACACTTACGATCGGCAGTGATGGGATTCCACGGCAGAGATATATATATATGTATTGTATGTGTATGCGACGGTGAGGTAGGATGCCACTGCGCCACACGTAGTTATATTTTACACTTACTACCGTCAGTGATGGGGATTCCACGCGGGAGATATATATATATGTATTGTATGTGTCGCCGACATGAGGTAGGATGCCACAGGCGTCACATGGTTATATTTTACACTTACACCGTCGGCGATGATGGGGATTCCACGCACACTTTGATAATTGTGGTCTTGAGACCTCATCAAGCTATGTGATGATATTTGAGGGCTCAGGTTCAGAGCCCGTGTGACTATTGTTCATGTGTTGAAATAGTCTTTAAAAGGTAAACCGACTTTCATTACTTTCACTTCTGAAGGCACAACAGATCGTTATTTTGGTTATCATACATGTCTCCACTTTATTTTAGACTATTATGATTTCATTATCGCATTTCGCTTACATACTTGGTACATATTTCGTACTGACCTCCTTCGGGAGTCTACGTTCATGCCGCAGGTTGAGGTACATAGCTTGCTGATCCTCATTCTTAGGATCACTGTTCACCGGTCGAAAGCTCCATTATTTCGGAGGCTTTGTATTTTGGTACAGTTCCCTGAGGTTGTAGATTTATGTACATTCAGGGGTATAGCGGGGCCCTGTCCCGTCACAGTTGTTATGTCAAAAATTCTTAGAAGTCTGTAGTCATATCTTGTGGATTGGGTTGTGTAAAAAAAAGAGGTAACTGCTTTTTGGGTTACGTGTATATTTGTTTGGAAGGTGGCCTTATCGGCTAGACTGTTATTTATTTCTTGTTAAGTTTATGTATGTTCCGTTGATTATCTATGATGTATACCTGTAAGGGTGCCCAGGTAGGGCACCAGTCGCGGGCCCGGGGTCGGGTCGTGACAAAAACCAATCACCGATCCAAGTTACCATCCATTTTTGCATCTTTCGCACCTTCATTATGGCATGAACGTTTGGATCATCCTGGAGCACTTGTTTTAGCCTCCCTCATATAAAATAATTTTATTTTCTGTACTCAAACACGTAATTCTAATAAGTACCGTTCATGTCCTATTGGAAAACATGTTCAAATGCCATTTGTTTCATCTAATTCATGCACACTTATGTCTTTTGATATTATCCATTGTGATATTTAGACATCACTCATTTTGAGCTCTTCGGGCCATAGATATTATTTGCTCTTTCTAGATGATTACTCTAATTTTTTGTGGATGTTTCCCTTGTCTACAAAATCACAAGTTTTCTCCACATTTCTCACTTTTAGAGCATTCATCTGAAATCAATTTGAACGGGATATTAAAAATATTCAATATGATAATGGTAGGTAGTTTGATAATAGGCATTTTTGGAGTTTTTGCAATTCTAATGGTTTAAATTTTCACCTTTCCTGTCCCCACACTTCCTCACAAAATGAAAAGGCGGAATGAAAAATCTAAACCATCAATAATATTGTTAGAACATTTCTTGATCATGCCATACTACCACCATCATTTTGGCATTATGCACTACAAATGACAACATATATATTAAACATACTTCCCCATAAAAACTTGTCCTATCAAGCTCCTCTAAAAATCTTATACCTAAGGGACCCATCTTATTCTCATTTACGGGTATTCGGGTGCTTATGCTATCCTCTCTTTTCATCCACCACAATCAATAAACTTCAATCCCGATTTACTCATTGTGTTTTTTTAGGTTATCTTTGTAATCATCGAGATTACAAGTGTTACGACCTATCCTCCAATAAAATCATTCTGAGTCGTCATATAATATTTGATGAAATGAATTTTTCATTTACCAAAATACATGTATTCGGACCACCTACTTATGATATTCTAGATGATGGCATATCACCGTATTTGGCCCAATATTTTTCTCGTCCCCACAACCACTATTTTGGCTAACCCAATATTTTTGGATGAATTGGGCCTAGAAATAGTGGCCCAATCAGGGAACAACACTACCCAGCAAACTGGGCCAGTTTCATCATCCCTGAGCGCATTTACTACTGGAAGTTCTGTCCCGTTATCTCAAAGCCCACTACCTGACAGTGGCTTGGGTCACGGCCCTATACACTGCCCACTACCAGACTGCTTGATCACCTCATTGGCCCGATTCCAAGTCCGACCCAGCGGCCAATCACTCATAGTCAACATAGCATTGTCAAACTCAACACCAAATATAGCCTGCATACCTGGGTTTTAAAATCACCATTACATCGTAATTTTGTGTCTGCTCTTAATGATCCATTTTGGAAAATAGCTATGGATGATAAATTTAATGCTCTTATTAAAAATAGGACGTGAGAGTTGGTTCCTTGTCCCTCTAATGCTAATATAATTCGATCTATGTGGATTTTCAGTCACAAAGAAAAAAATCTGATGGTACTTTTAAGCGGCATAAAGTCCATCTTGTAGGTGATGGGAAGACACAATATGTTGGTGTAGATTGCGGTGAGACTTTCAGTCCGGTAGTTAAACTGGCAACTATCAGAACAATCCCTAGTTTGGCTCTGTCAAAGGCATGACCACTTCATCAGTTAGATGTCGAAAATGTCTTCTTCCATAGATAACTAAATGAAATAGTATACATGTACCAGCCTTTGGGATACAGGAACTCTGTCACGACCCGACCCCGGGGCCGCGACTGGTGCCCTATCGGGGCACCCTGTCAGGTACACATCAGAGAATAGCAGCGGAACATACATAATACAAAATCTGTATAAGGTAAACATCACTAGCAAGCCGACAAGGCCGCCTTTCATAAAATAACTTAATCGAATGTGAAACAGTACACTGGTTCTTACATCCCAAACCACAAACGTGACTACAGACCTCTAGGAATAACAACTGTGGCGGGACAGGGCCCCGCCATACCCCCTGAATGTACAAAAGTCTATAACCTCAGGGAATCATACCAAAAAGACAAAGCCTCCGGAGGAATGGAGCTTTCCAGGAAATGAACAGTGATCCTAAGAGTGCGGACCAGCAAGCTACGTATCTCGACCTGCGGCATGAACGCAGCCCGGAGGAGGTCGCATAACAGTACCAAGTATGTGAAATCAAAATATCAGAATGAAATCATAAGTCTGAAAACAAGTTGGGGTCATGGAAGAAAATCAAATACCTTTTACTGTGCCTTACTAACAATGAGAGTGACAAGTATACATATATAATACTGCATAAAATAGGGGCCTTAGGATCAAAACAGGGTACCTCGCCCGTAGTATCAATAAGCACCCCTACTCCTGGGACTATTTCACCCGCATAGTCCCGCGGACCCGCATGAGGTATTCCTCGCATAGTCAGACTACCGCACGTGGGACTATTTCACCCGCGTAAGCCCATAAGGACTCGCGTGAGGTATTCCTCGTGATCGTGGGTAGCAAGTCCACTAATGTGGTATAACGATCTTGGGGACTTACCCATCAGATATACTCTTACCCTGAAACCGATGGTATAACGATCTTGGGACTTACCCCTCAGATATACTCTTACACTGGAGCAGATGGTATAACGATCTTGAAGGTCAGACTCGCCGGATATACTCTTATACCGAGCGGATGGTATGACGATCTGGGGCTTGCCTCGACATACTCTTACACCGCGCAGATGGTATAACGATCTGGGCCCGCCGGATATACTCTTACACCGGAGAAGGTGGTATGACGATCTTGGGGCTTGCCGCCGACATACTCTTACCCCGGAGAAGGTGGTATAACGATCTTGGGGCTTGCCCGGATATACTCTTACCCTAGCTCAAATCACATCATATCATAGTCATAACTAAGTTAACAAAACGTATACCTTCTAATTAGTCTTGCTCATAGACCCTCTCATTTTAGTTTACTTAAGGCACTTAATCATATCTTTAATAAAAGAAAACCAGAATTTAACCCAAGTACCACATACTTCAACTCTTTTAAAAGTGACTCTTTTTCATACATAAAACCTTTGGGCAATTGATGCCTAAAGATCAATTTGCCTTTCATAAATCAAATCATTTGTCCTTGCTTATCTTACTTAGAGTAAATCTCTTCTTGTTAACCTTTCATAAAGCTAATATAACTAACTTCCCATAAAGCCGTTATACTATCTTTATACTTTAGAAATTAAGACCTTCTTATCTTTTTATAAGGCCGTTATAACTAACTTCCCATAAAGCCGTTATAACTCCTTATAAACCATTTTGTTCTTTTACTAACCAAGAGACTTATACTTCAAACAAATCTACACAACTTTCAAAAATACTTCAAGTCTCTTATCTTTAGAATAATTCAATATTCAATACTTTCACACCAAGTACTCTATACTTTTGTAAAATCATACTTTTCCCTTAACCAAGGGACTTATACTTCTTAAAACAAAACAAGTCTTTACTTATACTTAAACAAGTAAGAATACTAAATCTTGACGCTCACCGCACTACATAGATACAAATACTCATGCTCAAAAGATAGGAAAACTTCACATACCTTGTTGATCAATCCACTTGCTAAGTCCAAACTACCGCAAGTAATATGTCAACCTAAAATAACCATGGTACGTTTATTAACCTCTAATTTCAATGTAGAACAATCTAAACTTAAAGCCACTAACTTCTATGGAAAATTGGGCAGCATTTCCTTTGTTTCTACATACTTTGCCACCTTTCACAAGGCCGAATTTATCATCCAAACGCCACATTTAAGGCTCAACAATCCAACATTTCAAAAGGGGATTACACACCCAAACTCAACAATTTACTTAACAATTCTAAGGTAGTTTTTAGGCTATAACATGCTCATAATATCTTCTTAACCAATTCCTTCACATACAAACCATAGTTCTTACATGCAATGAGTCTAAGAGCATTATTTACTACCACAAGTTCTTCCTTCTTAACATGCAACACTAAAAACTACTTCTAAAGGAAGAAATGTTACCTTAAAGTTTTAGCCAAACTTATTCCAAATATTTTGCTAGCTTCCTTGCCAAGAACACCACCACAACAACACCAACAAGCTAGCCACAAGCTTCCTTCTTTCTTTTACTTTTTCAGATTTTTCTTTAGGCTTAAATTTCTCTTGGAAATTTAGAGAGAAGTGGGAGTTTAAGCTTTAGAGAGAGAGAGAAATTGGAAGATGACCAAGTCTTCAAGACTTGGTCAATATATTGCATGCAAGAAATCAGATGGGGGGGGGGGACACTTGTCACCCTCTCAAGGTCTTTTAAAAGAAAAATCTGACTTTTCTAAGTTTTTTCGCCCAAAAATCCCGCCTCGGCGCCGCAGCGCTGAAACCTCCGCAGCCTCTCTGAACTTTCGGCACGGCGGCCCTGCTGTCCTGGCGCCGCGGCACTGCAACTTCAGCGACCCTCAAGATTTCGGTGCCGCTGCCTCGCATCCGCGCGCCCGCCGCTTTGTCCGAAACTCATTTCTGTCGATCACGACCGAACTTGTAATTCTCATAACTTTCTACTCCGACGTCCTTTCGACGAATGGTTGGTTGCGTTGGAATCTAGACTCGATGAACTACGCCCTAGTCCTTTGAAACACTTAGTAACTCTCAATGTACCGGGTCATAACCCGCCTTAAAGTTGACTAAAACCCGTCCGGAACAATCCGTCAACCTATCCTTCGAAAATTTTAAGTCTTACCCCCTTTCGAACGCTCTCAAACGCATGACCTGAACTACGGGGTATAACAAACTCCACTTATCCAAATCATGTGTGCCTTCTAAAGAAATCATTATATGGGCTAAAACAGGCCCCCGTGCCTGGTACAAGAGGTTTGCGGATTTTATTTTACATATTGGGTTTTCTAACATTCGTTCTGACCATTCTCTATTTATTTATATCAGGGTAATAATATTACTTATCTTCTTTTATATGTGGATGATATTATATTAACTGCTTCATCCGATGCTCTTCGCAAGTCCATCATTTCACTGCTTGACTCTGAATTTGATATGAAGGATCTAGGGCCAGTACACTACTTTTTGGGGATAGTTGTGACACGTCATGCATGTGGTTTATTTTTATTCCAAAATAAGTACGCACCAGAGATTGTTAAACGTGATGGCATGTCCTCCTGTAAACCGTCAGCAACTCCGATTGATACTAAACCCACATTAAGGGCCTCCTCCTGCAAGCCATTTGTCGACCCGACACTTTACCGCATCCTGACAGGGGCCCTGCAATATCTTACACACAAGGACGGATATTTTTTATGTAGTTCAACAAGTGTGCCTATTCGTGCATAATCTGATGGATGATGACATGCATGCTCTCAAACGCATTGTGTGTTATATTCAGGATACTCTAGAGTATGGATTACATTTATATCCATCGTTGACATCTACCATTTTCTCCTACATGAATGTAGACCAGGAGGATGTCCGGATACCAAATATTCCACTTCTGGTTATGGTATATTCCGTGGTAATAACTTGGTATCTTGGTCCTCCAAACGGCAAGCAACGTTATCCAGATTCAGTGTCGAAACAGAATACCGAAGGGTTGCCAATGTTGTGTCTGAATCTTGTTGTCTTTATAATGTTCTTCTAGAACTCCACTGTCCGGTTCCGAATGCGACATTGGTGTACTGTGATAATGTTAGTGCTATCTACCTCTTAGAGAATCCGATAAACCATCAATGCACTAAATATATTGAGCTAAATATCCGTTTTGTTCATGAGAAGGTCGTTCGAAGACAAGTGTGTGTCTTGTATGTCCCATTGCGCTATCAGATTGCAGATAGTTTTACTAAAGGTATTCGCTGATATTATTTGAAGATTTTCGATACAGTCTCAGCATACGCCTACCTCCCGCTTCGATTGTGGGGGGAGTGATAGAATAATTATTAATCAATAGTGTAATTAATAATTATTGTAATTGATTGTAAAATCATTTGTTTATGATAGGTAGATTAACATTAACTTAGTCTATCTTATCATAATGTAGGTAGATTAGATGACTTGATCTTAGTATAATCAGATCATATTATAGCCTAATTGTAGGTTGTATTATTGGTATAATTACCACAACGTTGAAAGATGAATATTGAGGAAAATATTCTTACATTATAGATGAAGAAGCAATCGAGAAGTATAGCCAGAAGGTTGCGGCAGAGAAACTCAAATCAACTTAAATAGGTGAGGGTGAAAAGGAGCAGCTTACGACATCAAATGTGGAAACTTTATTCCACAAGTATGTGCGATCAAGGAGAAAAGCTCTAATGAGAAAATACAGCTCGATGAGAAGGAGGAACCCGTCTTCGCTGGTACATAAGCAGGACGGGAAACTAGAGAGTTATATATACTATCAAAGATGGGATTTGGTGACACCATTGAAGAAGGAGAATTTGAAAAACAAAAAATTAAGAAGATGTCGGATGAGTCTCAACAAGTGAAACCTGTTGAATTATCTAAAAGTATCAAATGTGGGTAGGGCTGTCTTTGGACCCGTGCGAGGTGTGCTACCGCACATGGCCCCCGAAAAACGAAAAATTTTAGACCCCTTTTTTCATTTTTTATTAAGTATTATTAGTCAAAATTTACAAGGGCTGGCCAGTGGGCCGGCCTGGTCCCGGCCCGACCCCGAATAATTAAAAAAATAAATTAGCGGGATCGGGGCTCGACCAGGACGGGACATGGTATCGTCCCGCCTAGCCCAGTCCCGCGATGACCCGATCCGTCCCGTCCCGGTCCCGCCCGAAACTCAGTCAATTGCAAAAATAACCGTTGCAATAACGGTCATTTTATATTTTGGCCATTTTAGAACGACCATTTTTTGCCTCCCCCAACCCCCCTACATCCTTTATATTTATTTTTAACCCCTAAGTTATTATATTTACACTTTAACCCAATTTTCTAATTATAAATACCTCATTTTATCTTCTTATTTCTCACAAATCTTCCTACAATCTCTTATCTCTCTAATCTCTCAATCAATCAATCTCTATACAACATTGTCTACTACATATTCAATCTATTTATTAATTTGGGAATTAGTAGTGAAGTTGGCAACTAGCTTGAGGATTATCTATCGAGCAAAGTTTCAATTTTTAACCTCTCGATTACACGTCGACTCTACTTCGGCGTTTGGTACATTTGTTCTCTCATTAAATTATTATTTTGTCTTTATTTCATTTAGCACATTTAATTTCATTATCTTTAAGTCTTTAACTATTTATTACCATAATTAAAATGAAAAGAGTAAAAAGTGTTGTCGGCAAGGGTACTTCTTCTAGTAGGGCGGGTAACAAGGGCAAGGGTATTTCTTCTAGTATTCCTAGTTCTACTCCTAGACAATATGATTTTATTGATCCTGAATAGTTTCCTGAAATACCATATGATCTAGACGACCATGTATTTTCTTAAAATGAAGAAACCTTTGATTTAGATGTCACTCTAGATGATGATACACCCGCTAATGTATATGATAATACACCCGCTAGTGAAATGCCTCCTATTCCCCCTAGTATGAGACGAGGTCCGACAAAACGACCATTAAAATCAGTTGTATAGAAATATTTTCACAGGGACGTACCGAATCAAGTAGCTATATGTAAAACTTGTAAAGTTGTTTATACTTTTAAAACTGGACAAAGTCATGGTAGGACGGGGGGTTTAGGAAGACACCTATTGCAAAAACACAAAGTCTTGCATGCCCAATACATTATTGAAAAAGATGGTGTGCAAGCGCCCTCTCAATCGGGACAAGGTTCACATATTGTCCCGAACAAAGTACAAGGTCAAATTAACCCTATTACGGGGGGAGTTGTAGGCCCTAAATACGATAAACATAAAGATAGGGAAACACTAGCAAAATTAATTGTTGTGGAGGGTTTGCCTTTTTCATTTTCTGAATCTCCTGATTTTATTCATTATATTAGAGATATGTATAATCCTACTTATAAAGGTTTTTCTAGATCAACTGTTAAGAGGGATGTATTTAAATTTGCACATGAATATCAACAGTATTTACGTTATGCATTATATCATTTTAATGGCAAAGTCGCTCTAACTTCTGATATAGGTCGTAGTACTAACAGTCATGATTATTTAACGGTAACCTGTCATTGAATAAATTATAAATGGTCTATGCAAAAACGTATTTTAGCATATAGATATATAGATGGTAGGCACACTGGTGAGTTTATTTTTCAGAAAATATTTATTTAGTCTGCGATTATTACGGAATAAATGATAAAATTATGAGTATTACATTAGATAATGCATCTTCTAACAATTCTGCTATTTATGTTTTAAAAAAAGTTTTAACTCCGTCTTTTCCAAAAAAAAAAATCATATCAAATGTGCGTGTCATATTTACAACTTAATTGTAAAGGATGGTCTTTCACTTTTTCAAGATATTCTTGAAAAAATACAATTTGCTATAAACTTTATTTTTAAAAGTAATAGAATCCAACGGAAAAAAGATTATAAAAAAACTTGTCATATCTTATAGAAAAATTCCCGAAGAAGTAGCCACTTGGTGGAATTCTTTATATGACCAACTACTTGTTGCTTATGATTATAGAAAACCTATCACTTTATTTTTTAACGCCCATAATCAAAATTCAACTGATATGATTGTGGATAATGATTTGGACAAAATTAAAGAACTTATTGTATTTCTAGAGAATTTTCATCAAGCAACAAAAGAATTTTCTACTATATATTATCCTACTATTTCAAATATGTTGTTTTATATAGCTATAATATTTTTACTGCTTAAAGAATATATGAAAAAACCTGCTTATAAGGCAACTATTAAAAAAATGTTTATGAAATTAAAGAAATATTTTATTCATATTCCCCCTATTTATAGTATTGGTGTTGTATTAAACCCGACTATTAAAGTAGACGGTTGTAAAAGTCTTATTGAAAAATTTATAACTGTATGAACGTACTATCACCTCCAACTCCAAAAAATTTAAATGTCTCACCACCTATTGAACAAACGCTAGAAGAAGTGTTGGATAGCGTAGAAGATGAATGCAAAAAAGTATATCGGCATTATCAGCAAGAAAGTGCTAGCAACCAACTGACTTTCGTATCATCTTCTTCTACTTCAACACAGCCTCTAAAAACATGTTGTTTCTGCGGATAGTATTGAAAGCCTCAGAAATAAAATGTGCGGTGGTAGCACTGCTAACCAAATTAGCGAGTTCGATATTTTTGTTTTGCAGGGTATTTTACCTTACCAAGCAGTTGTCAATCAAGACGGAAAGGAAGACTTGCTGAAATATTGGATGCAGAATGAGAAGACATTTCCGACACTTTCAATGATGGCCCGAGATGTTTTGAACATTCAAGCATCATCAATCGCTTCTGAAAGCGTTTTTTCTGCCGACAAATTTCAAATAGGAGAGCACAAACACTCATTGGCCGGAGATACCTTGGAGATGGAGGTACTATTCAGAGATTGGATACGAGCGGAGCGAAGAAGGTGCGGTCAACCAGAGATTAATGAAGAAGAAGACGAAAACTACAACGACATCTTATCTGAAGGCATGAGTAGCGACGTGGAACAATTTGACCAAGATATACCAATTTCAATCGAAGAACCACACGAAATTATAAAGAAATTAAAAAAAGTATTTTCAAATTGGTAATTTATTTCATTGCAATTTTAGTATTTTTTTTTCTATGTTTTTTGCAATTTTTTTACACTATAATGTTGTAATTCTGAATCTTGTATATTTCAATGAAATAATTAATAATATAAGAGGCACAAAAACAGCCTTGGGATGTTTTTTTTACACTCTTCTTGTCTTTGTTCAATTATTTAGTTTATAAATATCTATGACTATATGTTAGTATTTTTAATTTAGTGGAATTTTTTTTTTAAAAAAAACATGTCCCGCCCGTCCCGTCCCGTCCCGACCCCGTCCTGACCCGACCCACTGCCTACCGGGACGGGACACGGTATCGTCCCGCTCGTACCAGTCCCGCCTGGCCTGCACCAGCCCGACCCTCTTCTCCGTCCCGACCCCGCCCATCCCGATCCCACTGGGCCCGGCCCACTCGCCAGCCTTAGAATTTACTGTAAAGACTCATAATTCGAAGGTCTTAGCCCAATTAAAGGCCTACTTTTACGAATTAGAACAGAACCTCCAAAATATTTGAGACGACCCTGAATGTGGGGAAGATGTCCCAGCAGGTATGTTCTATTCCAAATCAAATTGGCGATAAAATTCTTTCTAAAACAATGTTTAAAGAGATGGAAAAGGCTGGTGAGATAGAACATGATAAAATTAGTAATATGCAGAATCTATTTACAACAAAAGCATTCAATCAATTGAAATAAGGGTCAACAAAAAAAGAATAGAACCTATTATTCCTACATGTGTTGGAAATTTATTATTGTGGAATAAAGTTTATCTCATTATAAGTGAAATGCTTGAGACATAGAATGATAGACGGTCATTGACCAAATGACGAGTGTTCCACATTGGTAAATGAAGGAAGAAGTATGCATAGTGTAAAGATGAAATGGGTCGAAAAGGGTCGCATAGCTGAGAAGGGCTACGGCGCCACCACAACACTGGGGAGCGCCGCGACACCAACCTCATCAGGGCCGCGGCACCGGCGAGCCGTGGCGCTACCCAGGCATAAAGTCTTAGACGAAAAATCTGATTTTAGAGACTTTTGGGCTGCCCTCAATGACATTCATTCCACCATTATTCAACCATTATTTGGGCTGATAAATGGGTGCCATTACTTGGGCAATTCAATTCCATTACATGAGTGATTCAATGCCATTACTTGTCACTTGAAGAGACAATTCTTATATAATAATCGAGGTCTTTGGCTCAATTGTTAAACACTGGTTTTTCAGGAAAAGAAAACAGAAATTTCTGAAAAACTTCTTCCTCTCTAGCATCTTTCAATACTCAAAGTTCTTTAAGAGAAATATTTGAGTTTTCTTTGCTCAAGTGTGTTAGTAGCTGTTTTATCTTGGGAGATTATTGTCTAGCAACGTAAAAGGATATATACGGGGCAATCTTGTCTTAAAGACAGAGTGTCATCACTAGACTCAGCAATGATTCAGATCAAGTGTTGGTTCTAGTTTTCAGTTGTTTGTTAAGATTATTTCTTTTGTTGTAATCTTTTGGTCTTCATTTTTCCTAATTCTTGTAATAGGTTTTTGCTATTTCCCATTTGTTGCTTTTATTTTTCCTAACAAATTTAAGACAAGATTGTATTAGTATTTAGTGAAAATGACTGGACAAAAATAATTTATTTCTGGATCTGTTGCTGCTACTCAAGGCCATACTTTTGCCTCTCCCTCTTCTGCTGCTCCTCAAGACAATACTTCAGCCTTCCCCACTACTGCCCAAGGAACAACCAATGGCTTTCCTGCTACTCAAGGAAATGTCAGAATCCCTCTACCTGTCGGGTTTCACCATGAACGCCCTGAAAGTTCACAGGCATTGATTTCAAAATATGGCAACAGAAAATGTTGTTTTTCCTAACCGTGATGGGAGTGGCATGCTGTGTCACAGAAGACCCTCCTAAAATAGGATATCGTGCAGACCCTCAGTCTATTGATACGGCTGAAGGGGGCCAAGGTTTCCAAGCTTGCCTGGAAATGACTCTTGATGCATGGACTCATAATGATTTCATGTGTAAGAACTACATCCTGAACTGCTTGTCAGAACCACTCTACACGGTGTATTGCACCGTAGGCTCCTTCAAAGAGTTGTGGGAGAAGCTTCAGAAGAAGTACAATACACAGGATGCAGGTACAAAGAAATTCATCGTTGGGAAATTCTTGAAATTTCAAATGGTTGATAGCAAGACAGTGATGCTGTTGACAGTCAATTTTGACCCGTTTTTGTAAATTTTCGTGCAATTTTAAGTATTTTAGCACACCTCATTTTAATCGTTATTTTTGCATATTTTTACATAATATTCTATGTTTATTTCTTCACAAAAATGGCATTGCATCTTTTATTTTTAAATTAAGCATTATGTCGTTGTTAATATTATGTTTTTATTATTGTTATACCGTCGTTTTTATTTTAATAATATTCGCATCTTTTTAAATAATTAATCGGCACCGCATTTTTACTTTTAATCAGGCATTAAACATGTCTTTAAAATTGCATTTTAGTATTATTGCGTCGGCATTTGCATTTTAATAATTTGGCATCTTTTAAATAATTTTTTCTTTAAATAATTAACCAGCCTTGCATTTTTGTCAAACCAGTCCAGTCCAAGACACAATTTGAATCAGTCCAAGCCAACACTATTTTTAATATCATCCAAACACCCTCTTTTATTTTCCCCCCCTAAAATCAAATACCACTTTTCATTTTCCCCCCAAAACAATACCCCACTTTTCATTTCCCCCCCCCCCCCAAATATCTAACCCTAATCCTACCCTATAAAAACAAAACATTCCCATTTTAAACAACCTCACCGCACACTATCACTTCTACTTCACCAGCTGCCTCACCTCTTTCCTTCCCATCCGTCGCCGCCTCGCCGGAGCTCAAGATCCGGCGAACACCACTGCATGACAGCCGCGTCTCACTCTCCCTCACTCCCGTCGACCTCTGCCACCATCACTGCCGGCGAATGTCGCCATCATCCCGCCGCCTCACCCATCGCTCACTGTCGCTGCCTCGCCGGAGCTCAAGCTCGCTGGCCCTTTAACACCCACATCATCTCCTCACCCTTCACTCTAACTCCGTGAGCCTCATCATCAATGTACCATCTCATCCGAACTCCGTCGCCTTGCCCACCATCATTTCCGTCGAACCCACCATGGTGGCGTCGCTCGGCGACGCCGCGTGGCGGCGCGCCACGCCACGCTTTTCGTGTTGTTAACTCCACAATATCCGTTTGTATCTCTTTTGTTGGGCTGATTTATTATTTTGAATGTCGGAGTTTTAACAAACTCCGCGACTATGTTATGTTTCGTTTTGGGTGATTCTGACGCTTGTTCGTTGGACCTGTTGGCTCGATTTTGGTGTTTGTTTGTTTTTATTTCTTGGAATCATTGTTGGCGGACTGTTTTGATTTCTTGTTTTTAATACGGAGTAAAACTCCGTGAAGTTTGAACTCAGCGGACATTGATATTCGCCATTTGGTTGCATTTTCTGCTTGGTATTGTTGGCTTATTATGTCCTTTGCCGCGTTTTTCGGTTGGAATTATTACTACTGTTTTTTAGCCATTCTGTTGGACTAATTTTCGGCCATTTTTGCTACTGTTTTGGCCATATTATTGGACTGGTTTTGGCCATATTATTGGACTGGTTTTGGCCATTTTGCTACTGATATTCTGGGCCCACCGTTCTTTGGATCGTTTTAGGCTCTTTTTCTTTGGTTAACTGATAATAAACAAGATACTACAGTTGATTGGCCAATGAAAAAGTTATCCGTCGATTTTGAGGCCTCATGATTTGCAAAGACGGAAAATAAAATAAATGAAGCTTTACGGGCAAGGATGATTTCTTCCAATTACCTGGATAACCAACATGCGTGGCAGGCGAATTCATGCTCGCAATTGTTTAAATTTGTCCCACTTTATATATTTTTCATATCCGAGCCCTCCGTGTTTAAAACTATTATTGTTTTGGCGCGGATATGAAGGTTTTATTTATTTTATTGCTTTTAATAATATTGGTAGATGAAGGAATCTCCGTATGATTTCCAAGGCCTCCTGCAAAAAAGACAGTTTATTTATTTTTGCTTTACTTATTAAATTTCACATTACTTTAAAATTATTTATTCGATACTAACACTTTTACCAAGTGTTTATGCAGTGTAGGAGATCATCTTGTGCGAGAAAGCCTAAAAAGGGCTAAAAGATGTCCTGAATGTTATTTTATATCGCATTTAATTTAGTTTTATTATTGTGTAGTGCACTTTATTTTAATTATAAATGCTTAGAATAGGTAGAATAAAAAGAGCAATAAATAATTAACCTAGGTTTGAACGAACAACCGCAAGTTAGCGGATCTTAAAGGATGCCTAACCCCTTCACTTTAGGATAATAAAGAACCCTGATCCAGAATCTCACTAATTTCGCAGACCATTAAATGGAAGTCAATTGCAGTATTTTTATTGCAATAAACTAAGTGTCCTAATTCACTTAAATAATTAGGTGGCGACTCCTTAAAATACATTTAGGAATCAACCATAGCAGTAATCCCGTTTCCGACTCCGGTTAAAATGGGGTGTTCTGACATGGCGACTCTATTTGGGGATATCAGGTTCTTGATCATAACATACTCAGGTTAATTAAATATTGCACTTTATTTTGCTTTTATATTTGTTGTAAATATTTTATATTGTTTGCTTTTATTTTGTAATTAACTACTTTAATTGCTACATTCTTTTATTGCTTTTCTTAAATTGTCATTCCGTTCATATTTCCTCCATTCTGGAAAATTAACACTATCACACACTACACGCGAGGTGCGCTTGGTGCATCAGCAAAATTCTTTCTTCAAAACCCAAATTTAGGAGAGTTGGTAATAGACGCGGAGAATCCGGTCCAACCGGTGGCCGCGTAGCCTTCTCACTCGAGTAGTCCGCTCGGGAACCATTGTGTCTAGGAAGCCAAATCTTAGAAAATTTAAGATAGAGCTATACTGCCCTCTTTATATTAAGTCATGCATGCATAAACTTTAGGTGGGTTAATCCTTGGTATTAACACCACAATTAGAAATCCACCAAAATTTGTCGACGGGTTTCACAACCCAACGACCCATTAGCATACTATGTGTAGCGTGATAATGATAGACGGATCCAAGCCTGGTCATGACACGCTAAAATTGGAAAAAGTGCACCGTCATTTGGTCGCCATTTCCAACAAAACATTACAGTTTAACGGCTTGGACTTATTTATCATAATCCCGCATATTTGGCGTTTAGGCTCACCTCTGGCATAAGGGAGGTCCCAAGCATATTAGGGTACGCGCTTGATTTGCATGTTTTTTGTTTATTATTGTTTGTCGCTAGCAACTCTGTACATATTATTTAATTCAATAATTGCTCTTTTGTGATTCCGGGCTCGAGCATTTGCATTTTTGCACCTTTTGCTCTCACATTGCAATCGGGACTTCTACTGTGTAAATCACTCTTGAATAGCGCGACTTGGACTTTGTGAAGCATCAGCCACCAGTTCGGTCGAACCAATCAGGGGAGTCTCTGACTATATGGTCACACCCGTTCATTTTGTTATTTTGTCATTTTCCTACTCTCACCTATTTCTCATATTTTTGCGAGAAAACAAATCCTGCAAATAGTCGAGGGCGTTCGAAAAAGAAAACAAAAAAAAAAGCCATCACAAGGAGCGAGAATTATGTTGACTAATAGAAGTCAGTTTATACCAGATTCAACGAGACATCGCTCTCAATTCTTTTATACTTTATATTTTTATTCATATTTGCAAATTAAATTAATATGTTTAGCGTTAATTACATAGTTTTCGCATATCATGCATTTTACAGCATAATTATTCCGAACTACGCGTGTCTGATTCTCACCACACGGTGTGATACGTAGGCAACTCATTTTGAGTTCGACACCACAAAAATAAAAACCACAAAAAAATAATAATAATAAAGAGCGCATGTCTCACTCATGCATCCCATTCATCATGTTGTCGGGCATTCATTTTACTTTGCATTCGTCCACAGTGGACAATCATTTCTTTTGCACAGCTTTACATTGCTATTTTTTTTGATATATGTTTTCAAGCATACATTTTATAATATATTTGAATGAACTACGCGCACCTGATTCCCTCGGCGGGATACGTAGGCAGCCCTATTCGGGTTCAGTATCATTTATTCAAAAAATACAAAAAAAAACCATTTATTCTAAAAATACAAAAAAAAATCTTTATTCAAAAATACAAAAACATTTTGTAAGTATTATTGTTTGACTTTGTTGATACCAACACAGTTACAAATGTGCATAATAAAAAAACAAGAAAAAAACAAGTGATAATCAGTATGGGTTGACTTTGTGGTAAACCATAGATTCTTTTGGTACCTCTTATTCATACCTGCAGATGACATTGTCTTGCATGTTTCCAAGATAAGAATGAAAACGACCTCATCGTTTCATATGCATTGTGTGGTGAGTTATTTGAATAAGTTCAATTGCATTGCATTGTGATCTAGAACTTGGCCTGAATGTTTGTTGAGGCGAAATCCTGAGTAACACTCGGTGTAGGAAATGATCGTAGGCTTTCTTTGACCCGTTTGAGCCTTTTCAGCCTACCAAATAACATTATCCCTAGTACACCCCTTTGATCCTAAAACCTATTTTTGACAACCGCATATTACACCTATACCCTTTCTGAGTGCGTACGCACTATCCCTCTCTTGGCCCGACCTCCTCGAGTGCTTTAGAAATGTGCAAGTGGCTGATAAAATTCTGCGTTGAAGTTTGCAAAGACAAAAATTGTCAAAGTCTCAAAAAAAAAAAAAACAGAGACGACTTCACACAAAGAGAAAATCAAAAGCCCCGATAAAAAAGAAGAAGAGGGATAACCCCGAAAAAAAAGGGCTCCAAATGAAAGATTCAAAAGAAGTCAGTACAGAAAAACTGGGACAAAAAGAAAGCAAGTCAGCATTAAAACACACAAATATCAAGCATGGACGTAGTCCAACTCTCGAGGAATGATTAGTCACTTTTACCCAAATGATATCCATTCCTTTCCCCAAGCCTACATTACAAGCCCGTGACAAGCTCTACATGATCTTATACTGAGGGTTCTCACATTAGTGGATACTTACATGACGGCCAAGCCTATGGTATCACAATTGCATGCATTGAACATCTTTTTGAGTGTGAGCGCAATTCTTTCAACGTCCCAAAATTCAAAATACTGGAATATATGTGGGAATGAGACTTTCTTTCAGTGAGTGATTTGAAACGTGAGATTACGTGTAGTTCGAAACCTTGGATGCAAGCAAGTGTGTCGACACTCAGGTATGTTTGAGGTACTATCTGAAACTGTGTGAATTACACCAGAGTCAATCTCGGTTAGACTGAAAACAATAAAAGAACATCCTTATGCACAATACTAATTGTTGGTATCAACTGGAGTCAGAACGTAATGTCGTCCTCCATTTTTTCAGAAAAAAACAACAAAATGCATATTACATAAAAATTATTTTTGCATCACGAACTACGTCTTGACCTGATTCCCTCGGCGGGATACGTAGACAGCCACATCGGCTTCGGTCACACCGTTAGAAATATTTCTTCCTTATTTTGCACTGGACTCGATTTTGTCCATATTCTCGCATTAGCTTTTCATTCATTATAAAAAATAAAAAATAAAAATGCTTACCTGATCGCCTTGATAGCGTCAAGATGCAACCTTACCCAGTTCAACATCTTCATTACCAGAAACTGGGACATTTTAAGGAATTCACTGCAAGAAAATGGAAATAGACAGGAAAAAGAAGGCCAACTAGGTCTTCACCAAGAATGCAAGCGTCAAGAGCCAAAGCTACAGAATCGACGCTAATCAACCACTCATTTCCTAAAACTCACAAGTTTTCTTTGAGTGCAGGATCTTCATATCAGCAAAGGCAGAAACACAACAATAAACCCATGCGGGTCACAAATGCACAACGTCTATGCAATGACGCTATCTCAACCCAGACGGGTCACAAAGCAGGTACGCCCCTAAACCAATGCATTTCATTTTTAAGTCTATGCAACGGCTTCATTCATGTTTCGTCTATGCAACGACGAGCATCTGCATCGCGTCCATGCAACGACGCCATTTCATTTAAGCTTATGCAACGACTTCATTCATGTTTCGTCTATGCAACGGCGAGCATCTGCATCGCGTCTATGCAACGACGCCATTTCTTTTAAGCCTATGCAACGGCTTCATTCATGTTTCGTCTATGCAACGACGAGCATCTGCATCGCGTCTATGCAACGACGCCATTTCATTTAAGCCTATGCAACGGCTTCATCCATGTTTCGTCTATGCAACGACGAGCATTTGCATCGCGTTCATGCAACGACGCCTTTTCATTTTAAGCCTATGCAACGGCTTCATTCATGTTTCATCTATGCAACGACGAGCATCTGCATCGCTTCCATGCAACGACGCCTTTTCATTTTAAGCCTATGCAACGACTTCATTCATGTTTCGTCTATGCAACGACGAGCATCTGCATCGCGTCTATGCAACGACGTCATTTCTTTTAAGCCTATGCAACGGCTTCATTCATGTTTCGTCTATGCAACGACGAGCATATGCATCGCGTCTATGCAACGACGCCATTTCATTTAAGCCTATGCAACGGCTTCATTCATGTTTCATCTATGCAACGACGAGCATCTGCATCGCGTCTATGCAACGACACCATTTCTTTTAAGCCTATGCAACGACTTCATTCATGTTTCGTCTATGCAACGACGAGCATCTGCATCGCGTCTATGCAACGACGCTATTTCATTTAAGCCTACGCAACGGCTTCATCCATGTTTCGTCTATGCAACGACGAGCATTTGCATCGCGTCCATGCAACAACGCCTTTTCATTTTAAGCCTATGCAACGGCTTCATTCATGTTTCGTCTATGCAACGACGAGCATCTGCATCGCGTCCATGCAACGACGCCTTTTCATTTTAAGCCTATGCAACGGCTTCATTTATATTTCGTCTATGCAACGACGAGCATCTGCATCGCGTCTATGCAACGACGCCATTTCTTTTAAGCCTATGCAACGGCTTCATTCATGTTTCGTCTATGCAACGACGAGCATATGCATCGCGTCTATGCAACGACGTCATTTCTTTTAAGCCTATGCAACGGCTTCATTCATGTTTCGTCTATGCAACGACGAGCATCTGCATCACGTCTATGCAACGACGCCATTTCATAAAAGCCTATGCAACGACTTCATTCATGTTTCGTCTATGCAACGACGAGCATCTGCATTGCGTCCGAAAACGACGCCATTTCATAAAAGCCTATGCAACGGCTTCATTCATGTTTCGTCTATGCAACGACGAGCATCTGCATTGCGTCCGAAAACGACGCCATTTCATAAAAGCCTATGCAACGGCTTCATTCATGTTTCGTCTATGCAACGACGAACATCTGCATCGCATCTATGTTTCGTCCATGCAACGACGAGCATCTGCATCGCGTCTATGCAATGACGCCATCAACATCTACAATAACCTTGTCTTTTTCAGCACCACATCACCTGCAACCCAGTGTCAATCATACTTCACACCGACATTTTTAAATCGATTCGACTTTGCTTTTAATTTTTGCATCATAACGACCCAAAGGTCATCATGATTTGACATCGACATTTTTCGATCTGCATCATCCCTATTTTTGAGTTTTTAGTTTATAAAGCAGACAAAATTGGCTACAAGTCAACATCTTTGTCCAAGACTCTTCCATCATCTCCGTACAAAGAGGACATGCATTGTGATCAATTTTGACCCGTTTTTGTATATTTTCGTGCAATTTTAAGTATTTTAGCACACCTCATTTTAATCGTTATTTTTGCATATTTTTACATAATATTCTATGTTTATTTCTTCACAAAAATGACATTGCATCTTTTATTTTTAAATTAAGCATTATGTCGTTGTTAATATTATGTTTTTATTATTGTTATCTGCTTTTATTTTAATAATATTCGCATCTTTTTAAATAATTAATCGGCACCGCATTTTTACTTTTAATCAGGCATTAAACATGTCTTTAAAATTGCATTTTAGTATTATTGCGTCGGCATTTGCATTTTAATAATTTGGCATCTTTTAAATAATTTTTTCTTTAAATAATTAACCAGCCTTGCATTTTTGTCAAACCAGTCCAGTCCAAGACACAATTTGAATCAGTCCAAGCCAACACTATTTTTAATATCATCCAAACACCCCCTTTTATTTCCCCCCCCCCCTAAAATCAAATACCACTTTTCATTTTCCCCCCAAAACAATACCCCACTTTTCATTTCCCCCCCAAATATCTAACCCTAATCCTACCCTATAAAAACAAAACATTCCCCCCCATTTTAAACAACCCCACCTGACACTATCACTTCTACTTCAACGCTGCCGCCTCTTTCCCCTTCCCATCCGTCGCTGCCTTCACGGAGCTCCAAGCTCCGGCGAACACCTGTGAGCATGATCGCACTTCTCTCTCTCCTCTCCGTCGACCGCCACCATCAACTGCCGTGACGCCGCCATCATCCCGTCGCCCTCGCCTGTTCCGTCGCGCGCCTCGCCCGAGCTCCAAGCTCGAAGCCCCTTTAATACCACATCATCTCCTCACCTCTCAAATTTAACTCCGTGAGCCTCATCATCAACAACCCACTGTCTCATCTGAACTCCCGTCGCCTTACAGCCCACCATCCTTTCCCGTCGAACCCCCCATGGTGGCGTCGCTCCGGCGACCTCGCCGTGGAAGCCGCGCCATGCGCTTTTCGTGTTGTTAACTCCGACAATATCACTGTTTGTATCTCTTTTGTTGGGCTGATTTATTATTTTGAATGTCGCCGGAGTTTTAACAAACTCCGGCGACCTATGTTATGTTTCGTTTTGGGTGATTCTGAACGCGTTTGTTCGCTGGACCTGATGGCTCGATTTTGGTGTTTCTTTGTTTTTATTTCTTGGAATCTGTTGTTGGCGGACTGTTTTGATTTCTTGTTTTGGTAATACGCCGGAGTAAAACTCCGGCGAAGTTTGAGCTCCGACGGACATTGATATTCTGTCGCTGGTTGCATTTTTCTGTTTGGTATTGTTGGCTTATTATGTCACTGGCTGCGTTTTTCGGTTGGAATTATTGCTACTGTTTTTTAGCCATTCTGTTGGACTGATTTTCGGCCATTTTTGCTACTGTTTTGGCCATATTATTGGACTGGTTTTGGCCATTTTGCTACTGATATTCTGGGCCCACTGTTGATGGATTGGTTTTAGGCTCTTTTTGCTGGTTAATTGATAATAAACAAGATACTACACTTGATTGACCAATGAAAAAGTTATCCGTCGATTTTTGAGGCCTCCACAGTTGCAAAGACGGAAAATAAAATTAATGAAGCTTTCTGGGCAAGGATGATTTCTTCCAATTACACTAGATAACCAACATGCGCCGGCGTATAATTCTCGCACTGATTGTTTAGCCGTCCCACTTTATATATTTTTCATATCTGAGCCCTCCGTGTTTAAAACTATTATTGTTTTGGCGCGGATATGAAGGTTTTATTTATTTTATTGCTTTTAATAATATTGGCCGATGAAGGAATCTCCGTCTGATTTCCAAGGCCTCCTCTGTGCAAAAGACGGATTTATTTATTTTTTGCTTTACTTATTAAATTCCTGTCATTACTTTAAAATTATTTATTCTGATACTAACACTTTTACCAAGTGTTTATGCAGGTAGCCGGAGATCATCTTGTGCAGAAAGCCTAAAAAGGGCTAAAAGATGTCCCGGAATGTTATTTTATATCGCATTTAATTTAGTTTTATTATTGTGTAGTGCACTTTATTTTAATTATAAATGCTTAGAATAGGTAGAATAAAAAGAGCAATAAATAATTAACCTAGGTTTGAACGAACAACCGCAAGTTAGCGGATCTTAAATGATGCCTAACCCCTTCACTTTAGGATAATAAAGAACCCTGATCCAGAATCTCACTAATTTCGCAGACCATTAAATGGAAGTCAATTGCAGTATTTTTATTGCAATAAACTAAGTGTCCTAATTCACTTAAATAATTAGGTGGCGACTCCTTAAAATACATTTAGGAATCAACCATAGCAGTAATCCCGTTTCCGACTCCGGTTAAAATGGGGTGTTACAATGTCTCAAGTCCAGAAGTTCCAAATGATTCTACATCGCCTGGATTTGGAGGGTATAAAACCAAATGAGTAATTTTTTATTGCATCACTTATTGAAAAATTGCCTCACTCGTGGAGTGAGTTTATGAGTTACTTAAAACATAAAACAAGGGAATGACATTTGAAGAGCTTATTATCAAACTCCAAATTCAGGAAGATAATAAGAAGTCTTTGCCTAAGGAAAAGCAACCCGCTGAGGCCAAGACAAATCTAGTTGATGCTAAAGGGAACCCGAGCAAGAAGCGCAAGTTCCAGAAAGATGGCAAGACCCAGACAGCGTTGAAGTTCAAGGGGAACTATCACCAATGTGGCAAAATTGGTCACATGATCAAGGACTGCCGTAAGCTTAATATGGAGAAGAGTCTGAAGGCCCAAGAAAAGTCAAGCCAACGACCAACGTTGTCTAGGACACGCTTCTTGACGACATGATTGAGGAGTTTTCTGCTGTGGTTCTAGAAGCAAACCTTGTAGAGAATCCCAAGCAATGGTAGATGGAAACAGGTGTTACCCATCACATCTTTCCGATAGAGATGTCTTCTCTACGTATACACCAGTTACAGATAAGAAGTTGTTCATGGATAACAACACTTTCTCTGACATGTTGGGGTTAGGAAAAGTGGTCATTAAGATGACTTCTGGCAAAGAGCTCACTCTGAAGGAGGTGATGCATGTCCCTAAGATTAAGATTAATTTAATTTTAGGTCTTGTATTGGTTAATGCTGGTTTAAGGCTAGTATTTGAGTCCAATAAGTTTGTAATCACAAAAAATGGAACCTTTGTGAGAAGGGGCTTCATCTGTGAAGACCTTTTCAAGATTAACGCCATGTCAATCATACATTCAAGCAATAAAAGTGAAGTTTCTTCTTACTTGCTTGAGTCTTCTAATTTATGACATTATAGATTAGGACATGTGGACTACAAATTCATCCAAATGTTGGTAAAGTTTGAGTTGTTGACGTCTATCGACGTAAACCCTCAACATAAGTGTGAGGTGTGCATAGAGGCAAAACTCACTAAGACTCCCTTTAGATCCGTCGAAAGGGATACCGCTCCTCTAGAACTTGTTCACATAGATATATATGTGATTTGAAGTTTGCACAAACTAGAGGACGTAACAAGTACTTTGTAACATTTATAGATGATAGTACAAAGTATTGTTACCTTTACTTGTTGAAAAGTAAGGATAAAGCCTTTGTAGCATTCAGACCCAACAAAACAGAAGTTAAAAACTAACTAAGCGTGCATATTAAATCAATTCATAGCGATAGAGGGGGAGAATACGTAGCGCCATTTGAGAAATATTTTGCCCAATCGGGCATTATTTAGCAAACGACGGCTCCATACTCACCTCAGTCGAACGGTGTCACTGAACGCAAGAACTGTTTATTGAAGGAAATAATGAATGTCTTGCTCATCAATTCTGGTCTTCCATAAAATATGTGGGGAAAAGATGTCTCTACCACTAATATGATTCTTAATAGTTGTTATACCCCGTATTTCCAGAGTATGTACGTGTGGGCGTACGTAGAAAAGTTTGAGCCTTAAAGTTAGGCAAGATTCGAAATTTGTACACAACCCCCGTAAAGAATCGTTTTTCGACGAAACGTTTTACAGAACTTGCGAAGGAAAATTCCGGCTATGTCATTTTTAATTTTTGCGGATTTTTCCGAGCGACGGAACATTTTTGGACCAACGGGAGGGTGACACTTGTCACCCTCATTGGACGGTAAGAGAGGCCACGGTTGGCCTTTTTTTGAGGCTTAAAACATGGGCCATTGTTTGTGGAGTGATTTGAGGAGTAGGTTAGGGTGAACTTGGCTTGATCTTGGCCCTCCACTTGCCCCCCACATGGCTTGATCTTGTCCATTGGTTTCCGTATAAATACCCCCCTTTGTGAAGACTTCTTCATCCACAAACTTTCTTAAGTATTGAAAGCCCTCTTTCCCCCTCCCCCCCCCTTTTGTGTTGTTCTCGTCCTAGCCTCCCCCCTCCCCCCTTTGAGAGGCCTTGTGGCCGAGAGGGTACCCCCCCTCCTAGTGGTGTTGGCCGAGGGGTACACCCCCCTTGCCTTGGTTGTTCTCGTAAAGTACCCCCCCTTGGTAGAAAGTATTCTCCAAGTATTGTTACTATACCAAAATACCTTAGCCTTATACCTTGTAGTATTCCAAAAGTTACCTCTATACGTAGAGTCCGGAAATACTACCTTATGTCCTTTTTGTCTCAAACCGAAACCCTAAGGAAAATCTTCATAGTTAGTTGAAGTATTTAGTAGAAGTCGTGTAGAACTTCTAAGGGTTGTTTGGAGCGGGCGGGAGCGCCCAGAGTTGGAGCTAAACGTTGCTCAGGATCGACATTTAAACTTGGATAATTTTGGGCTTATCGAGGTAAATAATCTTGTCCCCCTATTGTAATTGGAAATTACATGTTGTAGTAATATATATAGTTGAGTATACTATATACAGAATGTTTAAGATAAGAATTGAACTGTACTTACATAGGATTGTATTTACAGTAGACTTGTGTAGTATTGCTGTGAAGTAAAATTGTGTACGTCCGGTTAGACGTATAAACCCCCCCCCCCCTGGTTGGCTTGGTAGCCGACCTCGATAGAGTAGGAGATTTACGCGGTTGCGGGGGGGGGGAGGTGCTGCCGAATTTTCTGTAGAATATGGAACCGTGTGATTTAGAAGTTAATAGACGTTTGTGGCCTATATAGGTGGAAGTACTGCGAGTAGCGTATTCTACTTGAAGAGTGGAAAAGGCTAGCAGGGTTACAGTACTGTGGAGCGTATTGCTAATAGTCGATAATCGTCGCGAGGTATGTGAACCTCTTCCTATCTTTTCTAGCATGATTGTTGTGAACTATGTAGTACGGTAGACGTACATGTGCTAAGTGATTTGGTTGGTTTAAAACATAGAGTGTTATAATAGCTTTTATGGGAAGTTAGTTATAACGACTTTATGTAGGTAAAAGAATGGTTTATTGATTGTAGAAAGTTAAGAGACTTGACTTATAACGATTTGTTTTTGGAAAAAGAGAAGTAACTTGATTTTAAGTATAGGTTACTTGTTTTGAAAAGAGTAAGTTATTTGGGTTTTAAAAGAATACTTGTTGCTGTTTTAAAAGAAAAGAGACTTGTGGAATTAAAGAGTTTTTGGTTTAGAACATGAAGTGTTATAACAGCTTTATGAGAAGTTAGTTATAACGACTTTATGAAAACAAATGAATGGTTTTATCATTGGTTTTAAAATGGTAACTTGACTTTAAAGGGAGAAGTGTTTTGGTCTAAAAAGAAGGCACGGTATCGTCTTAATTTGTTTTAAAAAGGGAAGTCTGGAAGTTGTTTTGGTTTAATTAAAATGTTAATCACTTTATTTTGATACTACGGGTATCGGGTGACTTTTGTAAAAGAAATGGATCTTCTAAAAGAATTTAACGTACGTAGTACTTTGGGGATTAAAACCTGGACCTTGTCATAAAATGAAAGTATCTTGAGTTGTGTGTAACTTGCCTATGTTTGCGTGTGATAGCCTTGTGGTGCAAATGTTGTATTCTTATGTTACCGCGTCTCTCGATGGAGGGCCGGTCGTGTTATTCTTGATCATTTTGGACATACTGACACGATGGGTGGCCCACGGGTATGCCTCCATTATGATAGTTCATGGCATCTCGACTCGATGGATGGTCCGGGTATGCGGCCATGATGAGGTTCGTTTCCCGTGATAGTGTTATTCCATGGACTAGCTCTACGAGGTTTCTTCGATTCGCCATTGGTATCCGGTGGTCGGCTTTCGTACTTGCCTCGTGGCTGATTCGGCCTTGGTACCAGTAGTTAGCCCTCGCGACTTGCCTGCTCGGTTTAGTGACGAAGTCTCGTGATCTGACGCTTGGTATCCGTGGTTAGCCCTCGTACTTGCCGGTCGGCCACGTGACCACGCTTGGTATCCGTAGTCGGTTTCGCACTTGCCGTGACGCCTTCGTGGTTTTGATGTTGAGTGGCGAGTCTCGTGATACGACCTTGGTATCCGTAGTTAGCCTCAGTACTTGCCGGTCGCCACGTGACACGGCGAGTATCGGTAGTCGGCTTTCGTACTTGCCGTGCTCGACTCCGTGGTTTGATTGTATAGTATTGTTAGTACGGTTTATTGACTCCGGTAGGACTTGGTGTTCATGCGTACTCCTTGGTGTTATTATATCATGATCTGGCGGTGATGAGAAGGTATTCCACGCATGATTGATGTTGTGGGCGTGAGACCCATAGTTATATTTGAGTGATGACTCGGTGGCGTGAGTCCACGACTTACATGATCGCTATTTATCGTGAATCGTAGTTGGTTATCATACATGTCTCTCGCTTTATATGAATCGCTATGATTTCATTCTGATATTTTGATTTCATATACTTGGTACTGTTATCGACCTCCTTGGCCGCGTTAAATCCGCAGTAGAGGTACATCGGTTGCTGATCCTCGCTCTTAGGATCACAGTTCAGCGTTGGGAAGCTCCATTTATCCGGAGGCTTATCTTTGGTATGTTACCCTGAGTTGTAGGTTCTTGTACATTCAGGGGTATGGCGGGGCCCTGTCCCGTCATGTTGTAATAAAACACTTAGAGGTCTGTAGTACTGTTGTGGGCAGGGTTTGTAAAAAGGATTAAACTGTTCAGCTTAAAAGATTTGTATATATACCGAAGGCAACTGTTTTAGTTGGCCTGTTTATTTATCATGTACCTTATTTCATGTTTATGTTTTTTTTATTTTCCGCTGATTTTCTCTGATGTTGTATCACTAGGGTGCCTGGGGTAAGGCACGATCCACAGGTTAGTCGTGACAAAAGTGGTATCGAGCGATTAATCCTCGGAAAGTGTCTACGACCGTGTCTAGTAGAGTCTTGATTATCGGTGTGTTGTGCACCACATCTATAATCGTGAGGTCGCAGGACATTTAGGATTGGTTTCCATTCTTCTCATTACGAGATCGTGCCTTAGAAATGTTGTAAGTTGGACCCTCCGACATATCTCGTTTTTACCGATTATGCCTCGCGCAGGCAACCGGGCAGATGGGCAAGAACGGAGGAGCTGCTAGTGAGATACAGATGAGTACGAGCGCGAGTTCGATCGACTCGATTGTGCTTCAGACGGCGAGTTTTGCGGCCGCCACCCAGATTGAGTTTAGAAGCGCGGCGGTGGGCTGCTGAGACCACGATACTGAGCCTCCATCCCGGCTGGAAGCGAGAGGAGATGGGTTACAAAGAGATGGCCCGATTCGCCGTGATCGTGGCGAACGTGAGATAGGCCGGACGCAGCGATTCAAAGAAGCACCGTGTTCACCCGAGATCGGATAGTTTGAGGCTACGGGACTTTACGAGTTGTAGCCGCTTGAGTTCTACGGGTCGAGGCACGAGGATGATCCGCAGGAGTTCATCAAGCGATTCTGACGGATCGTGAGTGATCAAGGCGGAGACCGAGTCGATGGTCTGTTCGCATCGGTGCGTGATCTGCGATCGTGGTTTGATTCATGGAGCTGTCGGGAGAGCATGCACTTCCACCGTATGGAACGAGTTCTCGAGGCATTTCTTGCACATTTCTTGCCTCCACAGCAAGGAGGGCTCGGCCAAGATTTTTGGTGTTGAGGCGGAAGCGCACGGTCGGGAGTACAATGTGAGTTCGACTCATTGGCTCGGTATGTCCCCGCGTTAGTAGCCGGATATGGAGGGCGAGTGCACGCCACGCCACCGGCTCGATGACTACTTAGCGAGGCTTGTTCGGGTGTAGCTCTTCACGGCATGGACATTGCCGCACGCAGCTTATGCACTTGGATGTGAGGCGGAGAGGTCGACGGAATGACCAAGATCGCGAAGAGGCGAGCAGCGGTCCTTTGATAACTTTCGAGGCGGACCGCCTCACCAGCAGACTAGTTATGTACCTCCGCCAGTACAGAGTGGTCCTCCGCAGCCGGGACCCCGGGATATTCGAGGCGGTCGTGGCTCCTGTGTTTCAGATTTTCAGGGGAATAGGAGTGCTCGCCGGATGAGGTCGCCCTTGTCTCAGTGTGGCCGTTGTGGAAAACGTCATAAGGGAGAGTGTCGTACTAATTTGGGAGATTGTTATTCTTGCGGCCAACAGGGCCATTTGGCGAGCTGTCCACTGGCGGGTAGCTGGTAGGATAGCACGATTCTGAGATCGATTGCGGGTTCTTCACCTTCCATAGCTAAGCGGGATGTTCATACACGTGAGCCACGGCAGTCGCGGTGGAAGTTCCCAGTTTTAGCGGTCCTTTGAACCGCCTATCTTTTCAGGTATATCCTTAACCCTCTAGAGTTTTGCATGCGTGATACGATGATTATATGTTGTGTGCTATGTACAGATAGCTTTGTGTGTACTGTGGTTTAGAGACATGGATAGTTGAAAGAATAAGTGTGGGGTCAGGGAAGGTATGAACCTTAGAATATTACACGTTGAGACCTTAGATGTAAGGCCGACTTGAATAAAAGATTTTACGGTTAGTCTTTGTCGAAATACTTGGTTTGCGTATTATGTATTGTGGAATAATTCCGTGAGTGGTGTAAAATGAAAGTGGTAGCTTTCATGATGTGGATTAGTAAGATTGTTCCGTAGCGAGGGGCAAGAGTTGGCGCGACGGAGGGTCGGGTTGAGGGCGTGTTGCGGGTCAACCCGTAGCCCGGATGTAGGTGGTCGATTCAGGTGGTCCCGCCAGGTGGTAGGGTCACAAGGGTGCTAGGCCCAAGTTTAGATGACCATCGTATGAGTTCGTGGATATGTTCGACCAGAAGCGGATCGTGAAGGCCGGGAATGGCCTTAAAGAAGATTGAGGCTAGTAAGATGACCAAGTTGGGAGGTAGTGGCTCCAGAAATTTTGAATCAAGTAATGGCGGAGTATGGGCGATATCTTGGAAGAATTCAAGTGCTCAAAAAGAGTACGACGAGTAAGGAAAGAAGTGAACGTGTGTTAGCAGAATAAAAGAGATCATTTTGTTGTGAAGTGAAGATGCGAAGGGAGTATCCTTTAGACCAGGGTGGAAGCTTTTGTGATGTTAGAGGTGATTCCTCGTAGACTTGGAGTAAGTATTGGAGCGTGTGTTATTTTGCGACCAGGTGTGGCTTTGGCAACTTGTTTAAGTCGAGAGGAACTTTATCGTTATCCGTCTTGAGAAGGAACATTCGGGACGAATGTTTCTAAGGAGGGAAGAATGTTATACCCCGTATTTTCAGAGTATGTACGTGTGGGCGTACGTAGAAAAGTTTGAGCCTTAAAGTTAGGCAAGATTCGAAATTTGTACACAACCCCCGTAAAGAATCGTTTTTCGACGAAACGTTTTACAGAACTTGCGAAGGGAAAATTCCGGCTATGTCATTTTTAATTTTTGCGGATTTTTCTGAGCGACGGAACATTTTTGGACCAACGGGAGGGTGACACTTGTCACCCTCATTGGACGGTAAGAGAGGCCACAGTTGGCCTTGTTTTGAGGCTTAAATCATGGGCCATTGTTTGTGGAGTGATTTGAGGAGTAGGTTAGGGTGCACTTGGCTTGATCTTGGCCCTCCACTTGCCCCCCACATGGCTTGATCTTGTCCATTGGTTTCCCTATAAATACCCCTCAGTGAAGACTTCTTTATCCACAAACTTTCCTAAGTCTTGAAAGCCCTCTTGTCCCCCGTGTTGGGTTGTTCTCGCCCTAGCCTCCCCTCCCTTTGAGAGGCCTTGTGGCCGAGAGGGTATCCCCCCTCCTAGTGGTGTTGGCCGAGGGGTACACCCCCCCTTGCCTTGGTTGTTCTCGTAAAGTACCCCCCCTTGGTAGAAAGTATTCTCCAAGTATTGTTACTATACCAAAATACCTTAGCCTTATACCTTGTAGTATTCCAAAAGCTACCTCTATACGTAGAGCCCGGAAATACTACCTTATGTCTTTTTTGTCTCAAACCAAACCACAGGAAAATCTTCATAGTTATTTGAAGTATTTAGAAGAAGTCGTGTAGAACTTCTAAGGTTTGTTTGGAGACGGCGGTAGCGCCCAGAGTTGGAGCTAAACGTTGCTCAGGATCGACATTTAAACTTGGATAATTTTGGGCTTATCGAGGTAAATAATCTTGTCCCCCTATTGTAATTGGAAATTACATGTTGTAGTAATATATAGTTGAGTATACTATATGCAGAATGTTTAAGATAAGAATTGAACTGTACTTACATAGGACTGTATTTACAGTAGACTTGTGTAGTATTGCTGTGAAGTAAAATTGTGTACGTCCGGTTAGACGTATAAACCCCCCCCCCCCCTGGTTGGCTTGGTAGCCGGCCTCGACAGAGGAGGAGATTTCTGTGATTTGCGGGAAAGGAAAATCTTCCGAATTTTACGTAGAATATGGGCAGTGTGATTTAGAAGTTAATAGACGTTTGTGGCCTATATAGTTGGAAATCGCGAGTAGCGTATTCTACTTGAAGAGTGGAAAAGGCTAGCAGGGTTACAGTACTGTGGAGCGTATTGCTAATAGTCGATAATCGTCGCGAGGTATGTGAACCTCTTCCTATCTTTTCTAGCATGATTGTTGTGAACTATGTAGTACGGTAGACGTACATGTGCTAAGTGATTTGGTTGGTTTAAAACATAGGGTGTTATAATAGCTTTTATGGGAAGTTAGTTATAACGACTTTATGTAGGTAAAAGAATGGTTTATTGATTGTAGAAAGTTAAGAGACTTGACTTATAACGACTTGTTTTCAGAAAAAGAGAAGTAACTTGATTTTAAGTATAGGTTACTTGTTTTGAAAAGAGTAAGTTATTTGGGTTTTAAAAGAATACTTGTTGTTGTTTTAAAAGAAAAGAGACTTGTGGAATTAAATAGTTTTTGGTTTAGAACATGAAGTGTTATAACAGCTTTATGGGAAGTTAGTTATAACGACTTTATGAAAACAAAGGAATGGTTTTATCATTGGTTTTAAAATGGTAACTTGACTTTAAAGGGAGAAGTGTTTTGGTCTAAAAAGAAGGCACGGTATCGTCTTAATTTGTTTTAAAAAGGGAAGTCTGGAAGTTGTTTTGGTTTAATTAAAATGTTAATCACTTTATTTTGATACTACGGGTATCGGGTGACTTTTGTAAAAGAAATGGATCTTCTAAAAGAATTTAACGTACGTAGTACTTTGGGGATTACAACCTGGACCTTGTCATAAAATGAAAGTATCTTGAGTTGTGTGTAACTTGCCTATGTTTGCGTGTGATAGCCTTGTGGTGCAAATGTTGTATTCTTATGTTACCGCGTCTCTCGATGGAGGGCCGGTCGTGTTATTCTTGATCATTTTGGACATACTGACACGATGGGTGGCCACGTATGCTTCCATTATGATAGTTCATGGGCATCTTGACTCGATGGATGGTCCACGGGTATGCGGCCACGATGAGGTTCGTTTCCACGTGATAGTGTTATTCCATGGACTAGCTCTCCGTAGGGTTTCTTCGATTCTCGGCCTTGGTATCGGTGGTCGGCTTTCGTACTTGCCGCCTCGTGGTGATTCGACCTTGGTACACAGTAGTTAGCCCTCGCGCTTGCCGCTCGGTTTAGTGACGGTCTCGTGATACTGACCTTGGTATCGGTGGTTAGCCCTCGTACTTGCCGGCCACACGTGACACGGCGCGAGTATCGGTAGTCGGTTTCGCGCTTGCCGTGACGCCTTCGTGGTTTTGATGTTGAGTGGCGGAGTCTCGTGATCTGACCTTGGTATCCGTAGTTAGCCCTCGTATTTGCCCGGCCACGTGACCGCGGCGCGGTATCCGTAGTCGGCTTTCGTACTTGCCGTGCTCGACTCCGTGGTTTGATTGTATAGTATTGTTAGTACGGTTTATTGACTCGTAGGACTTCGTGTTCATGCGTACTCCTTGGTGTTATTATATCATGATCGCCGTGATGAGGAAGGTATTCCACGGGCATGATTGATGTTGTGGGCGTGAGACCCATAGTTATATTTGAGTGATGACTCTGAGGGCGTGAGTCCCTGACTTACATGACTGCTTATTTATCGTGAACTGTAGTTGGTTATCATACATGTCTCCTGCTTTATATAGACTGCTATGATTTCATTCTGATATTTTCGATTTCATATACTTGGTACTGTTATCGACCTCGCCCGAGTCTTTGCGTTAAATCTGCGGTAGAAGTCATCGGTTGCTGATCCTCGCTCTTAGGATCACAGTTCAGCGTTGGGAAGCTCCGTTTCTCCGGAGGCTTATCTTTGGTATGTTACCCTGAGTTGTAGGTTCTTGTACATTCAGGGGTATGGCGGGGCCCTGTCCCGTCATGTTGTAATAAAACTCTTAGAGGTCTGTAGTACTGTTGTGGGCAGGGTTTGTAAAAAGGATTAAACTGTTCAGCTTAAAAGATTTGTATATATACCGAAGGCAACTGTTTTGGTTGTCCTGTTTATTTATCATGTACCTTATTTCATGTTTATGTTTTTTTTATTTTCCGCTGATTTTCTCTGATGTTGTATCACTAGGGTGCCTGGGGTAAGGCACCAGTCACGGGCCCGGGTTCGGGTCGTGACAATAGTGTCCCACATAAGGGTAAGGACAAAACTTCATACGAGTTATGGAAGGGAAAGAAATCCACCTACAAATACCTGAAGATGTGGGGTTGTTTGACAAAGGTTGAAGTACCTAAACCAAAGCATATCAAGATTGGACCTAAGACTGTAGATTGCATTATCATCGGATATGCAAATAACAGTAGTGTTTATCTCTTCTTAGTGCATAAGTCAGATGTACCAGATATCCACGGGGGTACGATCATGGAAACAAAGAATGCCCAATTCTTTGATGATACTTTTCCTATTGGATTTGTGGACCAATACTAAACTGACCCCTCTTGATTTTCTCTAATTTCTAATATCCCCTTATGATTACGGTAAAGAATAGATTTTGGGCATAACTCAACCCCAAGAATGAATTTTGGGCCTAACTCAATTTCAAAAACTAACTTGTAGGGTGAGGATTGTCCAATTCCAATTTCCATATAAGGAATCCATGTTTCATTTCATTTCCGACGTGGGACTATGATTTTGGACCTAACTCAATCCCAAGAATGGATTTTCGGCCTAACTCAACCCAAAAGTTAACTTGTAGGATGATGATTGTCCAAGTTCATATAAGGAGTTCATGTTCCCATTCAATTTCTGATGTGGGACTCTTAACACTCCCTCGCACGCCCAAACCCTGTTAACTGGAGCATGTATGGCATAATTTGAAGACCCAACATCGGTGAACATAAAATTGGAATGTGGCTGGCTTTGATACCATGAAGGAATAGTATAATTCTCTTTGGGCCTAACTCAACCTCAAAAGCTAGCTTGTAAGGTAAAGATTGTTCAAGTCCATATAAGTAGTTCATGTTCCCATTTCATTTCCAATGTGTCTCTTAACAATTACCTCACGATAACATAGAACTTCCTACTAAATTAATAAACAATTGTACGACCTTTTCTTTTCATTATTTTGTTTAAATTTTATACATTAATAGTATAAAATTGTCAAATTAAAGTGACCCGTAAAAGGTAAATGTTTATAGTAATCTTGATTCGGTAACCTAAAAGTACAGTAAATAACTTGTTATAATCGATTAAACACAATAATCATACTGTTGAAAATTTACTAAATGTGAAATAAGTTAATTCTATTAAATTATGACTCGAACAATTGGGGTCCCGCACGTCGGAAACTTGGTCTCCACACACGTGCACATAAAGTGCCAAGGATCGTAATTTCCTTAAGTGGAAGAGATATTGGTACGTATACGAATTGTTTGAGACGTAAAATAATAGATGGTTATTCGCCAAATAACAATGGTTTCACGTTGGTAAATGAAAGGAAGACGTGTACAATGTGTGAAAGATGAAATGAGTCTGAAAAATGTCGCGGCGCCGCGGCGCAACTCTCTGAGGTTTCGGCGCTGCGGACGTTTCAGACCCGTTGGAAGATGGACAAAAACTATTTTTGGGCTGACTTTGGAGCATTAATTCTCTATTATTTGGCTCATGAATTCAGCCATTATTTGACTGAATTATTACTCCACATTCATGGCCATTACATGGTCTTTATTGGTCATTACTTGGCTATGTGGAAGACCATCTTCTCTACACTATAAAATGGAGCCTTGGGCTCATTTGGAGAATACACCTTACACTTAACAATTCTCTGAAATTGTCTTCCTCTCTTGCAATCACAAAACACTCAAAGATCTTTCTTCCTAAGCAAACACTTGAGTTCCCTTTGCTCATTTGTTTGATTGTTGTTTTATCTTGGGAGATAAGTTGTCATTACAACCGTTGAAAGGATATACGGGGCAATATTATCTTAAGGATATATCAAGAATTTGGTCGACTCAGCAAGTCCTCTTATTTGTTCATTTCCAGATTTCTTACAATTTATTATTGTTGTTGTTATATTCTCATTTCCTTTATTTCTACACTTTGTTCCAACACATACAAGAATTAATTACGCTTTCAGTGCAACAACAATACATGCAATATAATTTCACAAAAAGTGTACGCAGACCCTACCTCTATCTTGTGACGGTAGAGAGAATATTTCCAATAAACCCTCCGTAATTAGGCTCTTAGTGCATAAACCTTATTTGATTTGGTAGACTTGGCCTCTCTTTTATATATGCTTTGCTTGGTTGTCAAGATTTTTAGTTCTCAAAAGGACTTTCTTTAACTTCCTTTTCCTTGTTTTCTCCTTAAGTTATTGGACGATGATATTAAAAGCATTAAAAATAAAAAGACTATGTAGATACATCTTCTTTCTTTTTGAAAAACAAATAACAATTGCTTATTTTCATGATGTTGTACGATGGAATAAGACTTAATGGTTTAATTATTATTGATGACGGTTTCTTTTCCTAGTTAATTAGTTGATGTTAGGGATAAGAAGAGTTATATATAAACTATAGAGCGCCTAATAAGTTAAATTTAAAAGACAACAAGTGGATACAACCAAATGTGGTACTTGTGGTCTACATTACAAATATAACTTATTGATCCATCAATAATTGCATCGAGGAAAATATGGAATCAAAGATTACCTCAAAAAGTACGAGTTGTTTATGTGGGACAATATATAGGAAGAGAATGAATTATTATGACAATGAAAATGAAATGGGGATATTAACATGTTAGAGATATGAATTATGGGCTTAGTCTGAGATATGAATTATGGGCTTAGTCTTTAGTTTTATGGGCCTTGCTTTTAATTTTCAGTTTCAGTTGTAGTTAGTAGAATAAATAGCCAGCTCTTTGTAATCTGTTGTTTTAGAGTTCATAATAGAAAATTGAAAAGCTCTCGAACTCCTCTCTTCTTTCACCTTCTTCACCTTATATTTTTCACAGATTTGTTACATGCAAAGCAAGATCTCAACAATTAACATGGTATCAAAGCTTCATGTTGCATAAATCAGCTCTTCACAACAGATCGTAGAAGATCGTGAGGAGCAACAATGCAATTTGTTGGACGAAATTTTCAATCGATTCTGTGTACTCGATCCTGATTCGCGCTGGTAAGAATCACGTCATTATTGAGATTTTAAAACAATAATTCATGGAGAACACGCTGTCTAATACTTCATCGATCATCGAAGAAAGCTCGAGTGGGAGATTGAATATTGTGGATCATAATCATCCACTCTTCTTAAGTGCTGCTATACTCCAGGGGCAGTACAGGTAGAGATTCAACTAATAGGAATGGAAAACTACACGTTATGGAGTCGCACAATGAATCTGAGTTTATTAACGAAGAACAAAATCGGTTTTATTGACGGATCTGTTAAGCAAGACACATACGGATTGAATCAAACGAAGCAGTGGGATATGTGTAATGATATGGTGATCTCGTGGATCATGAGGAATGTAGATAAAGTCTATTGAGTGGTATATTGTATAGATCGACTGCATATGCAGTGTGGAAGGATCTGAAAGAGAGATTTGACAAAATCAACCTATCGAGAGTCTATCAATTGAAAAAGGAGTTGGCGATGTTGAATCAAGGTGTTATACCTGTATCTAGCTATTATTCACGAATGAAAGACCTATGGGATGAGATCGACTCGATTATACCACCACCTTCATGCGACTGTGATAGTCCTAGAGCATACATACAACATTTATCAAATCAGAGGCTACTTGAATTTCTTATGGGGCTAAATGACAGTTATAGTCAGTCTAGGAGTCACATCTTATTGATGTCACCAACTCCTAGTGTGAATCAAGATTACGCTTTAATAACACAAGATGAAATTAAAAAAATGATCTCTGGAAGTAGCACATTTGGAGGAGAATCTGGTACACCAGTGGCTATGGTGAGCAGGTTTCCACATAATAAACCAAAGAAATCTTATAATCAAAATGCCTTCTGTGATTATTGCAAGATGAAGGGACATGTCAGGGACGGTTGATATAGATTAATGCATTGTGATTATTGTAAGAAACAGGGGCATGTCATGGAAGGATGTTACAAGTTAATAGGATATCCTAATTATTCTAAAGGAATGGGTTATTCTAATGATGCTAAAGGAAAGAAGAAGGTTAATATGGTGATGGCTAATGGTGATGGAAGTTATCCACAACATCACTATTATAATGGTGATAGAATTTATTACAATGGTGATGGAAGCTATCCACATCAGCAAGCTTACAACTATCCAAAGCAACCTCCTTCACATCAGCAACCTTACAACTCGAGAGTTATGGCAAATCATTCATATAACCAACAGGAACAACTCAGTTCAGTATTGAAGACATGTAATCCAGAAAGTTGTGAGAAGATCATGGCAATTCTGAATCAAGCCTTGGAAGAAAATGTCAATCACAATGCTAAAGCTCACATGGCAGGTAAAGTAGCTCTCAGTGAAAAAGGTAAAGCTAGTTGGATAGTGGATTCTGGAGCAACAAATCACATGGTGAATGATAAGAATTTGTTTGAAATGAATGACTCAATAGAAAATGCAGGGAAAGTTCAATTGTCGACTGGTGAGACAACTACCATTACACAAACATGAAGTTGTAAGCTCACAGGAGGTGATATCATAAAACATGTATTGTGTGTGCCTAGTTTCAAGTTTAACCTCTTATCAGTCTCCAAACTGACAAGAGAGTTAAACTATTGTGCTCGATTCTTTCCTGATTTCTTTATACTACAGGATCTCCTCATTGGAAAGGTGAAGGAGATTGGTAAGGAGGTCGATGAGTTATATGTGTTGGAGTCCAGGGGAGATTATCACAGTAAGATGATGCAAGCTCACAGTAAGATGGTGCAGGCTCATACATCAGCCATAAATGTTCCAGAAGGAGGGGCTTCAGTCACAGATTTTTCAGTAGCAGAATTGCAAGCTGGACTTTGGCATAGAATAATGGGGCATGTACTTATGAGTCTACTCAGGAAGATAAGAGGTATTAGTGACAAGTTCAAGTCTAGTTTTGAAATAAAGCATTGTGAAATATGCCCTATAGCTAGGCAGACCAGATTGCCTTTTCCTTTTAGCACTAGTAAATCAGAAATGTCTTTTCAACTTTTGCATCTTGATGTATGGGGACCTTATAGAGTTCCTACCTATAATGGAATGAGGTATTTTCTCATAGTTGTTGATGACTATACTAGATGGACTTGGGTCTTTCTAATGCACATAAAATCAGATGTGGTTACTGTATTAAAAGGCATGTTTGAAGTAATCAAGACACAATTTAGTATGAATGTTAAAGGCATTAGATCTGACAATGGATCAGAGTTCTTTAACAATTCATGTAGTGAGTTGTTTAGTCAACTAGGAATCATACATCAGAGCTCTTGTCCATACACTCCACAACAAAATGGAGTGGTAGAAAGGAGACACAGGCACATTCTGGAAGTTGCAAGAGCAATCAAGTTTCAAAGTAACCTACCATCGAGGTTTTGGGGTGATTGTGTAGTCAGTACAGTGTACATAATCAATAGGATCCCTTCAGTGGTTATAGATAATCTGTCACCATATGAAAAATTGTTTAGAGGAAGTCATTATTGTCTCATATGAGGACTGTAGGGTGTTTGTGTTATGACACCAACCTAGTCAACAAAGACAAGTTCGATGCCAGGGCAATTAAGTTAGTGATGCTCGGGTATGCTACTAGACAGAAGATGTATAAGTTGCTAAATCTGCACAACAAAACCATCTTCATCAGCAGAGATATGTCTTTTCATGAGGACACATTTCCCTTCCAACAGAACAAGCAGTAGGATATTGGTAAACAATATGCAGAGGATAGTTATTTTCCCACTCTTGAATCACATATGTCTGATGAAGCAGACATTAAGACACATGCACAGTTGTTTGATTGCCCAGACACTCAAGGATGTACAGAGGTGTCAGCAGGTGAAGGCACAAGCCATCTTGAGAAGGATAATGGTAATCAGAGTGTTGTTGAACAGAATCTTTGGTGTTTGATGGTCAAGATCTTTGGTGTTTCGATGATCAAGATGTGTTATCTATTCATCATGAAGGATCAATTCCTTCTGAAGATGCAATACATTCTGGAGACCATCAACCTCTGGGAAGAAGAAGAAACAACAGAGAAAGGAAGCCACCAAAATGGTTGAATGATTTTATTCAACCAGTTGCAACATCAAGGAAAACTCCTTATCCACTAGCTAATGTAGTTAATTATACTGTATTATCTGTGACTTATCACAACTATGTAGCCAAGATCTCAGAAGAGCATGAGCCATTATCCTATGCAGAGGCAGAAAAGGATAAGAGATGAGTGGAGGCAATGAAGACTGAGGTTCAAGCTTTGGAAGATAACAAGACTTGGGAAATAGTGGAACTAACAAGTGGGAAGAAGGCAATAGGTTGCAAGTGGGTATACAAAATCAAGTACAAAGCTTCAGGAGAGGTTGAAAAGTTTAAAGCAAGATTAGTCGCAAAAGGATACAACCAAAAGGAGGGCATATATTACCAGGACACTTTCTCACCAGTGGTGAAAATGGTCACTGTGAGATTAGTTCTATCACTGGCTGCTGCAAGAGGTTGGGATGTGCATCAGATGGATGTCTTCAATGCATTTCTACAAGGTGATCTTAATGAGGAAGTCTATATACAAATGCCTCAGGGCTTTACACATGAGAAGGGACAAGTCTGCAGATTACTAAAATCATTGTATGGTCTTAAACAAGCTTCTCGACAGTGGAATATCAAGCTGATTGATGCCTTGGTTTCTGCTGGCTTTACACAGAGTCATTATGACTATTCTCTTCTTACTAAAGGGGATAAAGATAACATGGTTGTTGTCCTTATAAATGTAGATGATCTACTCATCACTGGAGCTAATGAAAGTCTGATTACTAATGCTAAGACCATTCTGCAACAACATTTCAAGATCAAAGATTTAGGGGAGTTGAGGTATTTTTTGTGTTTTGAATTTACAAGAAACAAGAGTGGTATAGTGATGCACCAGAGGAAGTACTCACTGGAGCTGCTGGCTGATATGGGACTCATAGATGCCAAACCTGTTGGCACTCAAATGGAGTTGAACACTAAACTTACTTTTGTTACTTTTGATAGATGTATAGATGCTGAAAGTGCTCACAAAGGCAGTGTTATAGACAAGAGGGATGATGCTCTTTTGGAAGAACCTACAAGCTATCAAAGACTTAATGGAAGACTCGTGTATCTGACTAATACAAGGCATGATATAGCTTTTGCAGTTCAGAATCTGAGTCAATTCATGGAGGAGCCCAAAACTTCTCACATGGCAGCAACTACAAGGGTAGTGAGGTACATCAAGCAAGCTCCTGGTCTAGGAATATTCATGCCTGCAGGAGAGCCACCTGAGTTGTCTGCATATTGCGAGGCTGACTGGGTATCCTGTCTCAATACCAGAAAGTGAGTAACTGGGTATTTTGTTTTCTATGGAGCTTCATTAATTTCCTGGAAGTCGAAGAAACAACCTACGGTATCTCGTAGTTCTGCAGAGGCTGAATATAGAAGCCTAGCATCTGTTGTAGCTGACGTAGTGTGGCTCACAGGCTTGTTCAGTGAATTGTCTATCCTTCAAATGTACCCATTCGGTGATTCTGCGGCAATGAAGTCTGCTATTCAAATTGCCGCGAATCCAGTTTTTCATGAACGCAACAAACACATCGACCTTGATTGTCATTTCATTCGAGAAAATGTGCAAACTGGGCTGATTTCAACTCTCTACATGGCTACTGTTGAGCATCCTGTTGATGTCTTGATGAAGAGTCTCACACAGGGGCATCATGCTTACTTATTATCCAAACTGGGTATGAAATACATTTTCAGTACCCAATTTGCGGGGGATGTTGAGATATGAATTATGGACTTAGTCTGAGATATGAATTATGGGCGTAGTCTTTAATTTTATGGGCCTTTAGTTTTATGGTTCTTGGGATTTTAGTTTTCAATTTCAGTTGTAGTTAGTAGAATAAATAGTCAGCTCCTTGTAATCTGATATTTTAGAGTTCATAATAGAAAATTGAAAAGCTCTCGAACTCCTCTCTTCTTTCACCATATATTTTCCACAAATTTATTACATGCAAAGCAAGATCTCAACAATTAACATAACAACACAATTTTGGACTTAGAAAGTTAGATATATACATTAAGGAAAATGACATTTCCATGGTATTCTTTCACTCTCCTGTCATTTTTTCATTTAACTTTCTTCTTTGAATGACTTTGAGTATTATCAATCACCCTCGAAGAAACTAGAATGTTCGAGCTAGTATTATTCATTTTTGCAAGTTTAATATCACGATACAAAGTCTATTTTTCAAATTATCATTCTAACTTACAATCTTTTTTTAGCAAAAGTGAGTGACTTTTTTTTTCTGTTTAAAATTACTGAATTTATGACTGGTCATTGAAAAAATAATTTTGATTGGAATATTGTTGTTCGCTTGTAGTGGTCTAGTGTAAAAATATAAATTATGTATCTAAAAAGAGTTATCATTTTCTTAAAGAAAAAATAATATCCGGCTCTCTACTCTAGGAGCAAAATTTTAGAGGTTGTTAAGTGGCAAAATATTTGGCTCTATTTAAATGACGTGACATGTCTACTTGGATGTTTTGGTAAGAGTTATTGAGTTTCCCAATTACATTTACTTTAAAAAATTACAAAAATATTTTGTAATTTCTACCTATAAAAAAGTAATCATAAATTGTATAACTATTTGAGAAATTAACTCTTGGTACCTAAGTAGTAAAAAAGAAACACAATATGCTAACTTACCAAAAAGGGGAAAACGAAATAAATGAAGAGAAAACACAAAATGTTAAAATTGTCATTCCAATAACACATACATGATGATTCATTGATACAACAAAATTAAATGGGAATATTAATGGTGGATGGGGCAAATTTTTTATAAGTCAACAGCTAATTGATGATTACACTTTCTTTCTTCTCCAAAGAGGGATATCATAGACAGATCTCATTTAGGTTAGAGACAAAGGAAGATGTGAAAAAAAACACTATGATTGTTCAAGAATGAACATCTAATAGATTTTAAAGGTGACACACAGTGTTGTGTACAAGTAACAGAGCCATCTCACCACCAAAGGATGGGGTGGACTTTTTCTTCTTTTAATCAAAAGTCTCGGATTACTTGTACACACATAATACAGGGTATTTGATTTTACTCACATAGAATTCAAATACAGGGTTTACAAACTAAAAACAAAAACAAATACAGGGTTTTGCTCACATAATACAAAGATTATGTGATTTTACTCACATAGAATTCAAATACAAAGATTTACAAACTAAAAACAAAAACAAATACAGGGTTTTGCCGAGTCGAGTGATATTCACTCTGTCCTTAAAACAATATTGCCCCGTATAAATCCTTTTACGGTGATTGGCAACTGTCTCCCTAGATAAAACAACAACTAACAAATGATCAAAGGAAACTCAAGTGTTTACTAAATAAGAACCTTTGAGTGTTTGAGAGAATACTTAGAGTAGAAGAAGATCAGAAAATCTGAGTGTGATGTTCTTCCCATTGAGCCAAGTCCTCAATTTATAGTGCAAAGAAGATGACCTCTCAACTAGCCAATTAATGGCCTTCAATAGCCATGTAATGGCCGTTAATTGAGATGTTACAATCAACTAATAATGCAGTTAAATAATGGCTGAGTTATGGAGGAAAAACATACATTTCAATGCTCCAAAACGTCCCCATAATCGGTCAAACTTTGGACTTTCGTCGAACAGTAACTGCCTCGGAAGCGTCGCGGCGCCGCGACTCCAATGAGCCAATACCCAATTAGAGTTGTGGCTCAGTACCGCGCCACGCGCCAGGGTGTAGCACCGCGCTCTCCAGAAAGCGGCGGCCGCCCTTCTCTGTGACCCTTTTCCGACCCGTTCCAATCTTTACACTACTAACACTTCTTCCTTAATTTACCAACGTAAAACACTCATCATTTGGCCAACAATCATCCATCATTCTATGTCTCAAATATTTTATTTACGTACCAATATCTCTTTCACTAAGAAAATTTACGATTCTTGGTACAACGTGTGCACGTGTGTGAAAATGACGTTTCCGATGTGCGTGCCCCAATTGTTCGAGTCATAAATAATGGGATAAACTTTATTCCACGTTAATAAATTTCTAACAATCCCCTTTTGAAAGAGATTTTGGCGCACTCACAAGGTGTCTTTCTAGCAATCTTTCAGCGGACCGATGTCGCATCTGGATAAGTAGCTTTAGCTTTGAACCTTCCATAGTTGAATACCGTCGGACTTACTTACTGCACGGTGAATGTGATATCTTGAACCGTCAGTATTTAGTGTAAGCCAAGTCAACGGTACCAACACAACAACTTTCCTTACTTTGTTCTTCTTTAATATTTTGTCCGTTGTGACCATGGACACTTCTTGGATTCTTAAGTGCGTTCATTTGAGGCGGTCTGTCCTCGCACGTAAATATGTGGTCTCCTACAAGGTATCATGCTATACCCCACTTCACAAGTGTTAGGAACCATTAAAAATTTCCCCAAACCTAACATCGACCGTTGAGGATCGTTAAAAGGTTTTGAAAACTTAACATCTACCCACACTATAAATAACACTTAATGTCTAATGCGGAAACAACCTTGGATTCATATTTCTTTATAGAAATCATCATGCTAAGTGCTCTTGCTTCCACCGAAGCGCTCAACTGAACCTTTGCGGTTTAGTTTTCCCATTGAACCTAATCTTGGGATCTCCAGACAGTAAGGTTGGGTTTTCACCGTATCGGTTCTTGTTGATTGGGTTTTAAGTTCATTCTCCTAGACAGACACAACATCTGATCTCTGGGTATGCCCTTAGTTAAATGATCTGCTATATTTTCCTTGGATTTTACATAATCGATGGAAATAATACCCGTGGTGATCAGCTTCATAACGGTCTTATGTCTTCATCGGATATGACTAGATTTTCCATTGTACATAGAACTTCGTGCCCTTCCTAGAGCCGGCTAGTTGTCACAGTGGATCATTACATAAGGTACATGTTTTTCCCAATACGGGACATCCTCTAAGAAGTCATGAAGCCACTCAACTTCTTCTCCTGCTTTGTCAAAAGCAATAAACTCTGATTCCATCGTGGATCGGGCGATGCAAGTTTGCTTAGAGGATTTCCAAGGCACAACCCCACCACCAATTGTAAATATATATCCACTGGTGGACTTGATATTTTCTATATTAGATATCCAGTTTGCATCACTGTACCCCTCTAGTACAACTGAATATCTCGAATAATGCAACATGTAATTTAGCATGTATTTTAGGTACCGTAGTACCCGACTCAACGCTTTTCAATGATCATCACTTGGATTACGAGTAAACCTAGCCAACTTGTTGACTACATAGGAGATATCAGGTCGAGTGCAGTTTGTTATGTACATCAAACTATCAATCATCTGTGCATATCGCTCTTGGCATACAAACGTAACATGATTTTTATCAATCTTTTGATTTACATCCAGTGGTGATATTATCGGCTAACTGTCGATCATCTCAAACTTTCTCAATACATCCTCAATGTAGTAAGACTGAGATAAGACCATTCTGTCAGATGTCTTAGAGATCTTGATCCCTAAGATGACATCTGCAATACACATATCTTTCATGTCGAAATATTACTTCAACATGTTCTTAGTATCTAGGATCAACCTAGGACTGCTCCCAGTGATCAACATATCATCTATGTAAAGACATATCATGACGAACGAGTCAGCATTAACTTTCACGTAAACACATTTGTCACATTCATTAAAGGTGAAATCCCTCGATAGTAGAGTACTATCAAATTTTTTGTGCCATTGCCTCGGGGCATGTTTCAGCCCGTACAGAGATTTGACAAGCCAACATACTGTAAAATCCGGGAAAAAAATATTTTTGGTTTGTTTCTAAAAATAAAAAAAATAGAAAAATCAGCCGACTCCCTCACCTTTCCTTTTTCATCTCCCTAAACCCTTGTCCTTCCACCTCCTATAGGTTACATACAAACACCTCAATTTATATATTGTACTTGACACAAAACAAAGCACCTAGTACAAAGAATAAATATTAGAAAAATATCAAGAGGGCAAGAAGAACAAGAATCAGAAAAAATACCAAGAGACCAATAAGGGAAAGGATTGGTTGGAGTTCAGAAATTTACTTGCAGTACGAAGTAATAAAAGGTGAGATTTCTCACTCAAAAATTCTTAGTGAAATATTTTATTTTAAGTTTGATACATGTTAGAATATAAACCGGGTGTTGAAAATAAATCGTGAATTTTTTATTATTTAAACAACTAGTTGAGTCATGAACATTCAAACTGTTTTGTACTAGGTTGTACTAGTTAGAATTGAATGAAATTCAGAAGTGTTGTAAAATTCTATATTACGATCAGATCGAGTCAAAGAAAGGATGAAACAGACTTACGGTTTTGGAGTTATCATAGTTTAAAGTTTCTGCCACGGATTGATCGAAATCCGGAAAGGTAGAACACAAAAACGTAAAATTGTACAAATCGGTAAGAAATATGAAAATTGGTGATAAATAAAAGTTATAGATTTCTCTGTTTTTTACATTTGAGACCTTACGGAGATCTATCTGACTTACGGGTTGAGAGTTATCACTGTTTAAAGTTTCTGCCTCGGCTTGACTGAAACTCAGGAAGGTAAAACTTTACAACATGTTTTCACTAAGTTATACTTGTTAGAATTTAGTGGATTTTGGAAGTGTTGTACATAGGTATGTGAATGTCAGATTGAGACAAAGCGGGGATAAAACAGACTCGCGGGTTGAGAGTTATTGTTGTTTAAAGTTTCTGCCACGGATTGATCGGAATCGGGAAAGGCAGAACACAAAAATGCAAAACTGTACCAACTTGTACAAAATCTGAATAGGTGGTTCACATGAAGTCATATAACTCTCTGTTCTCGTCGTTTTGAGATTTTACGAGGCTTGATCGGGCTTACAGCTTAGAAGTTATGACTATTTTAAGATTTGACCCTGTTTTAATAAAATTCTGGCGAGACTAGTTACATGTGGTTGTTTTGTGGATGTATTTATACTAGTTATCCAAAGTTTTTTCAAATAAAATTTGGTACAGTGAAAGGTCCCTGTGTTACCTTCGTTTCAGCATAAGAAACACCTTAGTTGAAGTTACGGTTGAAGAGTTATGACCATTACAGTTATAAAAGGCAGAATGTTGTAAAAAAAGAATATTATTTATTTGACCTTCTGAAAATACAAAGTGAATATACGTTCACAAATATGTAAATATGTCGGATCGGGTTGCACGCCCGCAATAAATATATAAATGCATTTGTAAATGCATCAGATCGAGTTGCACGCCGCAACAAATATATAAATGTATTTGTAAATGTATCGGATCGGGTTGCATGCCACATAAATATATAAATGCATCGGATCGGGTTACACGCCGCACCAAATATGTAAATGCATCGGAACGGGTTGCTCACCGCAACAAATATGTAAATGCATGGGATCGAGTTGCACGCCGCAACAAATATGTAAATGCATTGGATCGGGTTGCACACCGCAACAAATGTAAAAAAAAATACAAAGGAATATCTTAATGTGTGATATGGGTTAAAACAGAATATTAGTTAAATTAAGAATTTCCTATAAAGAGTTGAGAGGAGATGTTGCATACTTGTATGATAAAGGTGTTGTAACCTAATATGTCTTTTTACAACATGTTTATTATGTTATAATGTGATTATACTTGGAATATTGTGAGGTTACTTTGAATTGCAGGGCAAGGTTCTCACTCAGCCACGGATGGTAGGGCTGACTGTTTATTTAACATATTTCAGGAAAGCGCGATAGAGGAAAGACTCCACATCAAGGCTAGCGATCGTTCCGCAGCCTCATTGCCGTACCAAATCCATTGCTTCGGACTTGGTGTTTGTCGTGCTTAATATATAGTTGAAAGGTTTAGTTTCAGTAACTCGAAAAATACCCGTGGGAGATTGTCTCCTTTCAAACTAGAAATATCCACTCTCATTAAGTCTAGATAGAAACAAAGTTTGCACGATCATGGACTCGCACTATGATTAATGAAATTCTTAGAAAAAATTCTTTACTTATAATATTGATATTATTTCCGCATATAAATACACGTCTGAATTTAGAAATAAAATGAGTTAGATGATCCTCCTGGAAGGGGATAATTATCCAGGTGTCATCACACTCTAAGTAAAGACTTGAGAAAAGTCAGGGCGTGACACATACTTTCTTCTCTTGACCTGAAACCACATACCCCTCGGGTTGGTCCATATAGATTTATTTTTTCAAATTACCATTTAGGAAAGCTGTCTTGACATCCATTTGATGTATCTCAAGGCCCCGCAACGTGGCGATCGTAATGGATACTCGTATGGATGTCATTATAGACACCGGGGAGTACGTGTCAAAGTAGTCAAGATCTTCCTTCTGTCGCTAGCCCTTGACTACTAACCTGGCCTTGTACTTATCTATAGACCCATCTGCTCTATACTTTCGTTTGAGTACCTATTTACAACCCAACAGTTTATTTCCCGGACGAAGATCAACCAACTCCCAAGTATGGTTGTACAGGATGAAGTCTATTTCACTCTCAATGACTTCTTTTCAGAGTGGTGCTTCTGGAGTTGACAGCGCTTCAGCAATTATCCATGGTTCGTTACTAACCATATAAGCCACGAAGTTCGGACCGAAGGACTTATCCTTACTGACCATTTTACTTCATCTTGGTTCCATCTCTAGAGCCTCCAAGTCCTGAGAATCTGGAATACTAGATTCCGGATAATCAACCACTTTGGAGTCCACTAGATCTGAACCATCTAGATTCAGTCAGTCACCGACTCCTGGATCCTGAGAGATTTGTTCATAACTTTATTTGCGAGAGGTTATGTCTCTTTCCTTTCTAGGAAACGTGTCCTTAAAGAAATTGGCATTCATTGATTCCATGATTGTACCCACATGGATGTCTGGTACATCTGACTTATGCACTAAAAAGCGATAAGCACTATTGTTATTTGCATATCCGATGAAAATGCAATCTACAGTCTTAGGTCCAATCTTGATCAGTTTTGGCTTAGGTACTTCAACCTTTGTCAAACAACCCCACACCTTCAAGTATTTGTAGGTGTGTTTATTTCTCTTCCATAGCTTGTATGGAGTCTTGTCCTTACCATTATGTGAGACTCTATTAAGAATCTTATTAGCGGTAAGAACAACTTTTCCCCACATGTTTTAGACAAGACCAGAATTGATGAGCAAGACATTCATCATTTCTTTCAAAGTACGATTCTTGTGTTCAGCGACACCATTTGATTGAGATGAGTATTGAGCCATCATTTGATGAACAATGTCTGATTGGGCACAATATTCCTCAAATGGCGCTATGTATTCTCCCCCTCTATCGCTACAAATTGATTTAATTCGTACTCTTAGTTGATTTGCAACTTCTGCATTGTAGCGTCTGAACGCTTCAAAGGCTTCCAACTTTACCAATATTTGGATAGATTGATAGCTTACATGTCATAACCTATGATGCAATAAATTAGAGGACTCAAGCAAATAAGAAGAAACTTCAATTTTATTGATAGAAAGCATTACAGACACTGCGTTAACTTTGAAGAGGCCTTCACAGACGAAGGCCCTTCCTACAAAAGTCCTATTCTTAGTGATTATAAATTTATTGAATTCAAACACTAGCCTAAAACCAGCATTAACCAATAAAGGGCCTGAAATTAAATTTCTTCTAATATCATAGACATGCATCACCTCCTTAAGAGAAAGCTCTTTTCCAGAAATCATCTTCAAGACCACATTTCCTATCCCAGCACATCAGATGAAACGTTGTTTCCCATGAACAACGTCTTGTCCGTGACTGGTGTATATATGGAGAAGGATTCTCTATTGAAACAGATGTGACGGGTAGCACCCGTTTCCATCCACCACTGCATGGGATTATCAACGAGGTTTGCTTCAAGCACCACTGCCGAGAACTCTTTAATCATATCGTCAAGAAGTATGTCTTCGACGTTATTAACCTTCGCCTTGCCCTTACCCTTGGCCTTCCGTTTATTTGCATTCTTGAGTTTGCGGTAGTCCTTGATCATGTGACCAAGTTCCACAGTAGTGTCATCTCCCCTTGAACTTCTCTGTCGTTGAGGCTTTGCCATATTTTTGGAACTTGCACTTCTTGCTTGTGTTCCCTTTGGCCTCATCCAAATTTGTCTTTGCCTCAGCGGGTTGCTTTCCATTAGGCATGGTCTTTTAGTATCCTCCTGAATCTAGAGTTTGATAATAAGTTCCTCAAATGACATTTCCTTTGTCTTGAATTTTAAGTAACTCATAAACTCATTCCACGAGGGAGGTAGCTTCTCAATTAGTGATGCAACTAGAAATGACTCATTTGGTTTCATTCCTTCCAAATACAGCTGATGTAGAATAATTTGGAATTCCTAGACTCGGGACATCACAATTTTGCTATCCACTATTTGAAATTTCAGTTCCTAGACTTGGGACATCACAATTTTGCTATCCACTATTTGAAATTTCAGGAATTTTCCAACAATGAATTTCTTAGTACCAACATCTTGTGCGTTGTACTTTTTTTGCAGTCTTTCCTACAACTCTTTGGCGGTGCCAACGGTGCAATACACCGTGTAGAGAGTGTCATACAGACAGTTCAGAATATAATTCTTACACATGAAATCACCGTGACTCCATGCATCAATAACCATCTTCATGCCATTAATGACATGGATATTTTGGCCCCCTCCAGCCGCTACATTTGGCTGAGGGTCCACTTCATCTCCAACTTGGGAAGGATCTTCTGTTAGGAAATGAGTCATTCCCCTAACAGTCAGATAAAACACTATATTTTGCTGTCATCTCTTGAAGTTGGAGCCCATGAACTTTTCTGGACGTTCATGATGCAATCCAGCGGGTGGAGGAACTGTAGCGTTGCCTTGAGCAACAGGAAAGGTGTTGGGTGTGCCTTGAGTAGCAGTGGGAGCGGCAGATGGGTTGCCTTGGGCAGCAACAGAAGATTCAACAGCAAATTGTTCTCCTCCAGTCATCTTTATTAGCACTTACAACAAATATTGTCTTAAGATTGTGAGTACAACAATTGCTAGAAACAGGAAGTAAGTAACTATTACAAAGATCTGCAAACTGGAAACAAGAACAAATACAAGGTTTTGCTGAGTCGAGTGATATTCACTATGTCCTTAAGATAATATTGCCTCGTATAAATCATTTTACGGTGATGGGAAACTGTCTCCCAAGATAAAACATCAACTAATAAATGAGCAAAAGAAACTCAAATGTTTACTAAAAGAAGAACATTTGAGTGTTTGAGAGAATGCTTAGAGTAGAAGAAGATCAGAAAATTTGGGTATGATGTTCTTCCCATTGAGCCAAGACCTCAATTTATAGTGCAAAAAAAATGACCCCTCAACAGCCATGTAATGGTCTTCAATAGCCATGTAATAATCCTTAATTGAGAGGTTACAATCAGCCAATAATGCAGCCAAATATTGGCTGAGTTATGGAGGAAAAACTGACATTTCAATGCTCCAAAACGTCTCCATAATCAGCCAAACTTTTGGACTTCCGTCGAACAGTCACTCCTCGAAAGCGCCGCGGATCCAGTGAATCACTACCCAATTAGAGTCGCGGCTCAACCCTTAAGGGTGTAGCGCCGCGGATCTCCGGCTTCCGAGGGCAAGCCACGACCCTTTTCCTACCCGTTCCAATCTTTACACTACGCACACTTCTTCCTTCATTTACCAACGTGAAACACTCGTCATTTGGCCAACAATCGTCCATCATTATACGTCTCAAACATTTATTTACGTACCAATATCTCTTTCATTAATGAAATTTATGATCCTTGGTACAATGTGTGCATGTGCGTGGACACGACGTTTCCGACGTGCGGGGCCTCAATTATTCGAGTCATAAATAATGGGATAAACTTTATTCCACGTTAATAAATTTCCAACACTCTATGTATTTTTTTTATAGAGGGGGCTTTTCCCGATTGAGTTTTATGCGACGTGAATCTAAATATAATCAAACTATAATATATATATCGAACACCCAATCAGAAACTAAAAAAACAAAGCAATGTCAAACAAATCACCTGTTGGACACTTTCTTTCAGAAAATTAGGATCCCATCTTGAGAGGGTCACCAACAAAGCCACCTACTTAACCAATATCTATGTTTGCATTGTATTTGTTTTTTTATTTCAATTTTTCAGGGCATCAATGATGTTTTCCTTGAATATCAAAACAACAATTTTTACTCTTGTTTCTATCATTAAAAGTTAGCTCAATCTTTTCTCTTAATTGATCTAAAAGTTACCACTAACAAACTATTACAACATAGCTCATTCAATTTTTACTGAGGTTTATTAGTTTTAAATTAGTTCATAGCTCATGCAACAAGAAATTCTAAACTGATTCAATTTACTTTGAAAATGATTTAATCTTAATGATCAGTGTATTTTATATACATCTTTTGAGCCTTTTGAGTCATTTTTAGTGAGTCTTTTGCCAATTTTTGTACAAATATGTGTCGTCTTAGGATATATTTTCTTTCTTTTGAGTCATAATGGTTTAAAGTGGCACATTGGTGAAAAGGAGCGAAAAGAGGGCAGAAACAGAGGTTCCAGAGCTCAAAAAGCTAAAAAATTGGCAACCCGAGCGAGAAACAGGGCGGCGCCACCAACCAGCAGCAGCAGAGCGCCATGACGCCCAAAGAACAAAGAGCCACAGAAGTTTCGGCACCGAGGCGCCAGTTGCAGGGCCGCGACGCCGAGGCGGGAAATCAGCCAAATCCGAATAGGAATGGTCCAAGGCCAAGAATGAAAAGTTGTTGGACGTTTTTGAGGTTATAAAAAGGACCTTTTTAGGTCAGATTTGGAGATCCTATACTTGACAATTCATCACAACTTGGAGATCAAAATTGGAGACTTACTTTTGTGTAATTTCTTGTTCTTTATTTTATTTCTTTTTAGTTTATGTTGGATATTAGTTTAGTTCTTGGCATGTCTATGGCTAGAAACTAACTTAATTTAGGGCTTTCCATGTCAAATCACTTGAACCTCGTTCTTATGAATTAATGCAGGTTTTGGTTTCTTCTTATTATTGTTGAGATTTATTCAATATTTGTTTTGATTGCTTGGTAATTAATTGATCACTAATTATCATAACTTATATGATTTCTAATCGAAATCCGAAAGGGGAGATTGTGAATATGCTATAGTTGAATAAACATAGGTTAAATCGTGGACGAAAGTACCTCGATACGTGTGTAGTTTGATAGGTTATTGTTCTTAATCCTCATTTGTAGTCAATCTTGTCATCGAAAAATAGAAGGGTTCTACATTGGGGTTGAGTGTTTATATTACCTTAACAGGAGTATAAAACGGCTTAGTTAACCTGCTATCTCAAAATAGAAGAAGAACCATAATTATTTGCATTAACGAGTAAAACGAGCGGATAGTTGAGGAGATTTGGAAGCCCTATTTCCACCATATCTGAAGTAAAATAAAGTAATTTAGTTAGCATCTATAATCATAGCTATAAACAATCCATCAAATTATCGGTTACCAAATAGATACCACAGAATAGAGATTGATAATTGGACACTAATCCCTGAGGACGATAACTCGGTCTTCTAGACAATATTACTTGTCACGACACGTGCACTTGCGTTTAGTGTGTGCATAAATCGCGCATCAAGTTTTTGGCGCCGTTGCCGGGGATTTGCGTAGTTCAATATCATTCTTTCTATTCTTAATTTCTAATTTGGTTTCTATTTTTTTTTTTTTTGTGAAACTGTGCGCCGTGATCCGTTTGTTGATTTTGATCTGTTGCAGGAATCTAGTTTATGCGAAGGAGAAGAGGAGCAAATACACTTGTTCCCTTCAACCCGGAGATTGAAAAGACTTGCAAGCAGAACCGGAGAAACAAACGAATTTTGGCTTTAATAGCAATGAGAGGCTTGCAGAATAATAATGAGATGAACGAAGGGTTCGGTGATCATCAACCTAACCAGAGGATGCCCCAGAGGTTACCAGTGGATGTGGAAGAAAGGGTCCAGGTCCAAGCTGAGAGAAGTTTGGGAGATTATGTGTTGTCAAGGGTGAATGAAGCACAAACTTGCATCAGGCTCCCAGTAATAGGAGCAAATAATTTCGAAATCAAGTCTGCGATCCTGAGTATGGTACAGAATACAGTTCAATTCGGAGGATTGTCATCTGAAGATCATCATATGCACATAGCGAATTTCTTGGAGTTGTGTGCATCTTTCAAGTATAATGGCGTTACTGACGCCGCCATCCGATTGAGGCTCTTTTCCTTCTCACTCAGGGATAGAGCAAAAGTGTGGTTGAATTCCCTGCCTACAGATTCTATATTAACATGGCAGGAGTTTGTCACGACCCGACCCCGGATCCGTGACCGGTGCCTTGACCGCACCGCTTGACACAACATCGAGAAAACCAATGAATATAAACTCAAAATAAAACAACCATAATGGTATAAATAGTCTAGCCCAAAATGGCTATCCCAAAAGTACATCAAATTGAACAGCTATATCCTTAAACAACCCAAGTTATGACAAGACTACAGGCCTCTAAGAATAAGTAACACTATGACAGGACAGGGCTCCGTCATGCCCCTGAATGTACAAAATATCACAACACCGGGGAGAACCATACCAAAAGTCGAGCTTCCGAAGAAATGGAGCTCCTGACACCTGAGTAAGAGATCCTAGGAATGAGGATCTACCACCTGCTTTCCCTTACCTGCGGCATGAACGCAGCCAGAAGGGGTCGACACAACGTACCAAGTATGTAAAACTGGAAAATACTGTAGTAATATCATAAGTCAAAAGTAAGCTGGAGTCATAGATAAAAATCAATTTCCTTGCACTGTGCCTTACTAACAATGAGAGTAACAAGTATAAAACTTATAGCATAAAATAGGAGGCTCACGATCAAAACAGGGTACCTCGCCCGTAGTATCGTTAAGCAATCCTACTCCTGGGACTATTTCACCCGCATGAGTCCTGTGGACCCGCATGAGGTCATCCGCCTCGTCATGGGACTATTTCACCCGCATGGGACTATTTCACCCGCATGGGTCCTGTGGACCCGCATGAGTACCATCGCCGTACTCGCATGGGACTATTTCACCCGCATGGATCCTGATCCGCATGAGTGCAAGCGCCGCACTCGCATCATGGGTAGCAAATCCATGGCATAGATAATAACCCGGGGTTTACCCCGTAATAATACAAATATATAACATAGCTCATCCGACTATCATACATAACATAAGCACTACCGGCCTATCATATCATACATAAGCACTACCGGCCTATCATATCACAACATAAGCACTACCGGCCTATCATATCATACACAAGCACTACCGGCTTATCATAACATAAGCAAGTTAAGAAATCCCCTAACTTCTTATTAACATTATTAATATATCCTCTCATTTTAGTATCCTAAGGCACTAACATGTCTTTTAATAGAAAATCCGGGAATTCAACCCAAGTACCATGTACTTCTAACTTTTTAAGAAAAACTCTTTTTATACAAAGATTCCAAGATACTAATCACCATAGTATCAAGTTACAATTTCTTTTCAAAACAAGTCACATTTCCTTTTAGAAATATAATAGGCTTCTAAATCAAGTGACTTCATTTCCTTTAAAACCTTAGGCAACCAATGCCTAAAAATCAATCCACCTTCCATAGTTTCAAATCCTTTACCCGTACTTGTTTTAGTTAGAGTAAACCATTCTTTGTGAGCCTTTCCAAAAACTAATATAACCAACTTCCCATAAAGTCATTATATTAGCGTTATACCTTTGTCAAATACATTTTCCTTAAATCCAAAGGACTTATACTTTTGAAATGAAACAAGCATCATATACTTTAAAACAAGTGTAGATTATCAAATCTTGTACGTATACCGTACTACATAGATACAACTATTCATGCTCAAGAGATAGGAAAGCTCTACATACCTCCTTGGTCAATCCACTTGCTAAGTCCAACTACCGCAAGTAATATGTCAACCTATAATAACCATAGTGTGTTTATTAACCTCTAATTTCAATGTAGAAATTCCAAATAAAAGTTATCAATTCCTAAGGAAAATTGGGCAGCATTTCCTTTGTTTCTACTCACTTTGCCACCTTTTCAAAGGCCGATTTTTCAACTTTCAAACGCCTTACTAAGGCCCAACAACCAAACCAACACAAAGGGGATTACACACCTAATCTTGGGTGTGTAAAATTCTGCCTCATAAGTTATAATAGTACACTTAACAATTCTAAGGTGGTTTTTAGGCTACAACATGCTCATAATATTTCTTTAGCCAAATCCTTCATATTCAACCCACATTTCTAGCATGCAATGACTCTAAGAGCATTATTTACCACCATAAGTATCTTCTTCTTAACATGCAACTCTATAAACTAATAATAGAGGAAGAATCATTACCTTAGAGCTTTAGCCAAATTTTATCCAACAATTTGCTAGCCTTTCTACCAAGAATACCACCACCACCACCTTCACAAGCTAGCCACAAGCTTCCTTCTTGTCTTTTAATTTTTGATTTTCTTAAGGCTAGAATCCTCTTGGATTTTTAGAGAGAAGGAGGAGCTTGAAATATCTAGAGAGAAGGAAGAGGTTTTTCAAAGAGAGAGATGACAAATGACCAAGTCTTTAAGACTTGGTCAATATATTGCATGTAAAAATTAGATGGGGACACTTGTCCCCACTCAGCCCTTTCAAAATAAAAATCGACTTTCTAAGTTTTTCGCTGATTTCCCGCCTCGGCGCCACGGCCCTGCTTCCCGGCGCGCGGCCGGCTCTGCGAACCCTCGGATCTTAGGGCGGCCTCTTCCCGGCGCGCCGCTGAAACCAGCGACCCGCCGGGTTTTCCGGCGCCGCGACCCTGACTTCCGGCGCCGCGGCCCTACAATTACCCGCCTTGGCGCCGCGGCCCTGCCTCCGGCGCCGCGGCGCTGAGACCCCTGACCGAGGTCCCGGCCCTAACCACGAGGTATAACAGAGTTGGCACAGAAGTTCTTGGCAAAGTTCTTTCCACCGTCCAAAGTCGCTAAGCTGAGAGGAGAGTTGAACAATTTTTATCAGGCTGATGGAGAGTCACTCTATGAGGCTTGAGAGAGATTTAAAGATTTGCAGAGAAAGTGTCCACATCATAGCATTGAGTTGTGGAATTTGGTCCATATTTTCTACAATGGGCTAAGCGGGACCACAAGAACCATCATTGACGCAGCTGCAGGTGGAACCTTCATGAGGAAGACAGCACATGAGGCCCATGATTTGTTAGAAGACATGTTCACAAATAACCATGTGATAAATGACCGAGGGGTAAGTGGAAGGAGAGCAATAGGAGTTCATGAGATTGATGTCATCACCGCGTTAAATGTACAGGTTGCTCTCTTGACCAAGTAACTGCAGCAAAATACAGTGTCAGTGAATGCAGTTCATATGCCATTGAGTTGTGAGATGTGTGGGGGTCCTAATACCTTTGATAGGTGCCCATCAGCAGACCCCAACAACATCTCTATTGAGCAAGCAGAATGTCAGGCAGTGGGGAATTACCAAAGGCCCCAGAACAACCCCTATTCAAATACCTACAATCCAGGGTGGAGGAATCACCCTAACTTTTCATGGAGGGGTGTCAAGCGGCAAGAACCGATTCGAGGTCAATACGAGTCAACAACCATTCACTCAGCCTCATCTTCACAACAATTGATTGCACCGCCAACAAGAAAAGCGGATGAGTTGAGAGCGGCCACGCTGACACTCACCAACTCGCGGACCCAGATTCGTAGAGACAAGATCCTCTATCAGGAATTTGGAGATGCAGGTGAGACAACTGGCAAAGATGGAAAACAACAGGCCACAGGGCACTCTTCCTAGTCTGAAATGAATCCTGCAGAGCGATGTCGGTGGTGCGGTGAGAAGTGGAAAGCAGATAGAACAGCCTACACCCCAGCCTGTGGTAGAACAGAGAGTAGATGCAGAGGAGGAGGGGGTTACTGAGAACCGCCCTATGTTAGAGAAGGTTCCAACAGTTCTAGTGAGGGAATACACAGAGAAGATTCCTTACCCTCAGAATTTGCAAAGGAAAGAAGTTGATAAGCAATTCTCCAAGTTCTTGGAGGTATTCAGAAAGTTGCACATTAACATTCCGTTCATTGAGGCATTGGAGAAAATGCCTACTTATTTTAAATTCATGAAGGAAATTCTTGGGAAGAAGAAGAAGCTAGCTGAGTATGAGATAGTGGCATTGATAGAGGAATGCAGTGCCATATTGCAGAAGAAACTACCCCCCAAGCTTAAGGATCCAGGGAGCTTCACATTGCCTTGCACAATTGGCAGGGTGACATGTAACAGGACCCTGTGTGATTTGGGGGCCAGCATAAATCTCATGCCCTTGTCCGTTTTCAAGAGGTTGGGTTTGGGTGAAGCCAAACCAACCACTGTGAGCTTGCAGTTGGCGGATAGGACAGTGGTGCATCCCAGGGGAATGATTGAAGACGTGTTGGTTAAGGTGGGAAAATTCTTCTTTCCTGCGGACTTCCTCATCCTTGATATAGAGGAAGATGATGAAATCTCTATCATCTTGGGAAGACCATTCTTGGAAACTGGGAGAGCCCTGATTGATGTGGAGAAGGGCGAACTGACACTCAGAGTTGAGAATGAAGAGATGGTGTTCAAGGTGTTTAAACACATCGTTGAACCCCCAGTCATAAGCAAGTGTTTTGCATCAAGATCACAAGACATCGGTTGAGCGGCCAAAGCCAAAGCAAAGGAAATCATCACAAGATGCAAGTGAGCAACGCTAAACCTTCTCTTGATAAAAAAGAGAAGAAGAAAAACAGAAGGCGAAAGAGAAAAATGATTATGAAATGGATAGGTTGTGGGGTTAATTTACCCATGCCTCTTGATAAAGAACTTGCATCCGGCTAAAAGACGTTAAAGACAGCGCTACTTAGGAGGCAACCCAAAGTTATTTTATTTTATGCAATTTAGTTTTAGTTAGAACAGTCTCACGGAAGGTATTGTTTGCATGTTGTGATGACATATACAGGGCCAAAATAAATTAGAGGACGAAAACGTGAAGAGAAGAGAAAATCGGCTCGGCGCCACGGCGCCCAGCAGAGGGCCTTGGCGCCGAGAATGTAGAAAGGCGCAGGAGGTTGGGCGCCACGGCGCCGGATGCAGGGTCGCGGCGTCGAAAGTCCATAAGGTCTCTGAAGTATGGGAGCCGCGGCGCCAAATCAGAGCGCCACGGCGCCGGAAGTTTAGAGGGTCGCAGATGTTTGGGTGCCGCAGCGCCGATAGCAGGGCCGTGGCGCCGCGACGGAAAAACTGAAATTTAAAGGAGCCCTAATCCAATTTCCCTTCTCCAAATCAAAAACCCAAAACCCTTCCTCTCTCCAAACCCACGAAAATCAACCTCTTTTACTAAAAATCTTCCACAAACTAAACTCAATCATAACTAAAGTACTTCAATTTTCTTGCACCCTTAGCCATCTCAAATAACAACCCTCATTCCATTGCCTCAATCCATCGCTAGGAACAAGAAAATCTTGAAGAACATCGTCCAAGGTAACTTTCATCACTTTTCTTGAAATTATCATGGGAGGTAATAAGTTTGGGGATGTGCTTTATTGGTGGATAGTGTGGGGTGTGTTGAAGTTGGTGTGAAAATTTCGCGGAAGATTATATGTAGTGATCGTGGGGTGTTGTACCGGTGCCTATAATAGAGCAGTTGGTCATGAAGCAAAGGAGGATGATGCAGAGTTTTGACATAATGATACAAGGTCAACAGGACCTGAGGCAAGGACAACAAGAACTAAGGCAGGAGCAACAACAGTTGCACCAGAGATTTGATGAGATGAGTTCCTTGTTCAACCAGTGGTTCATGCATTATCCGCCGCCATCGCCATCATTTTAAACCAAGTTTGTAAGTTATCCCGTTTTTCTTTTATTTTTGAGTCTTTCACACATTAGGGACAATGTGTGATTTAAGTTTGGGGGGGGTGTTTTATTGTTTTTAGTCTTTTTGATTTGTTTTGTGTGTTTTTGAGTATTTTTGAGTCATAATTCTTTTTAAGATCATGCATGTTGTAGTTACTGGAAACACCTAGTGAAGTAAAGTTGAATAATGTAATGGAATTAGAAGCAACCATCTGAACACTTAGGTTAGATATGCCAAAAATTCATGAAATCAAACTATTTGAGTATCTTGCTTGATTTATGTATTGTTAGTAATTAAAACCTATGTGTCTGCGTACTTGCTATTTGAGGCGAAATAGTTAGGATGTACATGTTAGGGAGATGACTCAGACATTTCTTTGTTAGCCCTTTCTTACCATTTTTACCTATCCCTGACATAAAAAAATTGTATCCCTAGTCAGCCCCATTGAGCCAAAAATATGACATTTCTTTGACACCCTATAATTCCATATTTGTGCCATAAGTGAAAAATTGAGTTGTTTGGAATATAAAGTGTTGAAAAGAGACAAAAAGAGATTGAACAATTTTGATGCACCACAATGAAAAAGTAATAATAAATAGGCAAAAGCCTAAGTTTGGGGGTGCCTACTATTTATCAGACACTTCATTCTCTCAAAACAAAGAGGGGAAAGATAGGTATGAGGTGAAAAAGAGAATCAAAAGAAAAAGGAAGAATCGAAAGCAAAAGAGCTTATGGTACGTAAATTGAGCCTAAATACCTATTTTTACCTACCCCTGCCTAAGCCTACATTACAACCCTGAAAAGCCCTGAAGATCTCTTATATGTGTATCCATGATTAGTGGAGAATAGCAAGTAAACATGCCATAGGATTTTGAAATTGACATGCATAGTTAGGTATTCTTACTTCCATTGAGCATGATTAAAGTGAATTTGCGAAATATCTGACTTGATGTGTTTAGAATGCTAAAAATCCATGATATATGTTCCTGCATATTATTCTACTAACCTTCATGCTTTTCTAAGTAACAATGATGCAGCAAATTGATCAATGTCTTTGAGTCATTTTATTTTATTTTCCTTCGTGTCTTTATTTCTTTCTTTTTGATCTTTACTCGAGGGCGAGCAAAGGTTAAGTTTGGGGGTATTTGATCGGTGTATTTTATATACACCTTTTGAGTCATTTTTAGTGAGTCTTTTGCCTATTTTTGTACAAATATGTGTCGTCTTAGGATAAATTTTATTTCTTTTGAGTCATAATGGTTTAAAGTGGAACATTGGTGAAAATGAGCGAAAAGAGGGCAGAAACAGAGGTTCCAGAGCTCAAAAAGCTAAAAAGTTGGCAACCCGAGAAACTCACGCGCCACCAACCAAAGAATGAGAGCCACGCCAAAGAACAGAGTCACAGAGTTTCAGCTGGCGCCACAATTAGGTCACAAGTGGAAATCAGCCAAATCCGAATAGGAATAGGCCAAGGCCAAGAAGGAAAAGTTGTTGGACGTTTTTGAGGTTATAAAAAGGACATTTTTAGGTCAGATTTGGAGATCCCACACTTGACAATTCATCACAACTTGGAGATCAAGATTGGAGGCTTACTTTTGTGTAATTTCTTTTTCTTTATTTTATTTCTTTTTAGTTTATGTTGGATATTAGTTTAGTTCTTGACATGTCTATGGCTAGAAACTAACTTAATTTAGGGCTTTTCATGTCGAATCTCGTTCTTATGAATTAATTCATGTTTTGGTTTCTTCTTATTATTGTTGAGATTTATTCAATATTTATTTTGATTGCTTGGTAATTAATTGATCACTAATTATCATAACTTATATGATTTCTAATCGAAATCCGAAAGGGGAGATTGTGAATATGCTATAGTTGAATAAACATAGGTTAAATCGTGGACGAAAGTACCCCGATACTTGTGTAGTTTGATATGTTATTGTTCTTAATCCTCCTTTGTAGTCAATCTTGTCATCGAAAGATAGAAGGGTTCTACATTGGGGTTGAGTGTTTATATTACTTTAACAGGAGTATAAAACGGCTTAGTTAACCTGCTATCTCAAAATAGAAGAAGAACCATAATTATTTGCATTAACGAGTAAAACGAGCGAATAGTTGAGGAGATTTGGAAGCCTTATTTCCACCATATCTGAAGTAAAATAAAGTAATTTAGTTAGCATTTATAATCATAGCTATAAATAATTCATCAAATTATCGGTTACCAAATAGATACCACAGAATAGAGATTGATAATTGGACACTAATCCCTGAGGACGATAACTCGGTCTTCTAGACTATATTACTTGTCACGACACGTGCACTTGCGTTTAGTGTGTGCATAAATCGCGCATCACTTAACATCGTTATTTTACCCATACTGATATGAGTTGTCTAGGTTTACTTAATAATATAAAAGTTTACTGTTTTATTAGGAGAGATAAATGAAAAATGTAAAAACCTTAATTATCATCTTTCATATAATACTAGCGCTACAAGAAAAAGGACCTACGATGACAGTATGCGTGTGACAGTTTTTTTAACCGTCACATGTTATGATGGTTTTTCCACGTTTATGACATTTATGTGACGGTTATAAAAACCGTCACAAGTTATGACAATTATGTGACTGTTTTTATAACCGTCACAGTGTTTGTGACAATCATGTGACGGTTTTTATAACCGTCACAGCTTTAGTGAAAATTGTGTGACGGTTATAATAACCGTCACAGTCTTTGTGACAATCATGTGACGATTATTTTAACCGTCACAGTCTTTGTGACAATTTTGTGACGGTTATTTTAACCGTCACATATCTTTGTGACGGTTTTTAACATATAATTTATTTATTTTTAAATGTAATACCCGACCCGACCCTATCTGACTCGACCCATCTCAACTCAATACACATAAAACAATCAAATTCTAGCGTTCTCCTTCACTGCCTTCCCTTCACTTTGATTTCACGCCTTGTTTACTCCAAAAACATCTCCATTGCAGCTGTCATTTCACGCCAAAACAACATCGCCATTTCACGCCAAAACAACATCGTCATTTCAGCTTCGATTTCGCCTCCATAAATACGATTCCAAAACTTCCATTGTTCGATTGTTGTTGATTTCACCCCCAAATAGTTGCTACTAGTTGTGAGAGTAATGTTTGTGTATTTATTTTGGTATAGATTAAAGCGTGTTGCGGACCGGCTACGTCGCGTTGTTGAGATAAGATAAGATAAGATATGTGAAGTCTATTCTTTTATTTTTTAAAAAAATTAAAATATGCCCACACATGCCTTTTATTAAATCAAGAAGAAAGCAAACAAAGTCCACGATTTTAGCCCAAAACTAGCCCAATCGTAAAGTAAAAATAAAATGAAATTAAAAATAAAATAAAAGAAGTTGCTCAGACAACAAATGTTGTCTTCATTTTGTGCCCTAGAATTTTGCTTGTTTCTCTCTTTATCTTCAGAGCATCTCTTTCTAGAAACTATCGATTCAAGCCGCGAACATGATGATTTCAGTTGCATGTTGAATTTACCATGTTAGTTGAAGTTTATTCTCCCTGTGGAATGAAGATTTGAGTTTCATCACCATCCTTTTATGGTCTCATTTCACTGTAAGTGTGACTTTGCTACTTTCTGATCTTTTTCCCCTTATTTCTATACTCATCTGTTGTTGTATTGTGTTGTATGTACCAAATTCGATGGAATGAGACCTCCTTTTGAGTTCATAAAACTTTGGGTTGATATACATGTTCCTCATTACTTGCAGGTAATAAATCATTCCCATGACACCACGAAATTGTATTCTTACTTTCCTCCTATGTGTTGTTGTTGCTTGCGTCCTGCTGTGTATGATTTAACATACTTGAAATCTTATGTATGATATCTGAATTTTATCACTTTTCAAGATCTTTTTTAACCCTACCTCCATGTCCTTGAATTAATCATAGTTGATTGTACCACATTTGTCCAAATCCAAATCAGCTAAAGAACCAGCTAATTTATTCATTTCCCTTAGGATATTGGTGTATAGAACCTGTTTCCTTTCTATCAGCTGCTTAATTTCATCTATCCTTGCGACAATGGCCCATGGTGGCTTTTACTCCTCTGATAATATTCTCTATATCAATTGTGAGTCAGTTTTTGGATAATGATTTTGTCAAAATATCTACTTGTACACCATTTGGCAGCTTCTAAGATTGCAACTGCCTCAGCTTCTGTATTTGTACCCCATCATATCTCATCTTCCTAAGCATGTATTAGGTTACCCTCCTCATTACTAGCACAAAACCATATGTTTCTCTATCAGGGTTGCCTCTTGATACTCCATTAGTGTTGCACAAGATCCAACCCTCAGGAGGAGGATGTCATATCACCTTTATGAATTTCACCCTTGGTCTATATCCTTCCATCACCTATATCAAATCTCTCCATCTATTAGGTATGTGTGGCATTGTTAGATTCCTAATCTTTATCGTCCTCTGAATAGTAGTATATATCTGATAAATGCATCTTCTAACAGACTTTTTTTCCCATGTTTATATGTATTACTCCTTTTCTAAAGCTCTCATACAATTATAGCAGGTATAGCCTGAAATAGTGGTTTTAACCTATCATTAACAGGTTGTTTCCACCATTTAACTATAATCTGATGTAATTGTAATTCTTCAATGTTAATACCTGCAAAAGAAGAAAAGTAGGACCATGTCCTGTTAGCTGAAAAAGACTTAGCAAATAAGTGTTGGCTTGTCTCCTCCCTCTGACTTGAACAACACCAACACCTAGATGCCAAGTTAATATTCATCATTTTCAACACCTCATCCAATGGTAGTTTGAACTCCCAGCATATCCACATAAATAAAGATATCTTAAAAGGTAACCCCTTAATCCACATGTACCTGTACACTTCATTTTGAATATTATCATCATAGTAATCATGTTGAGACAAAAAATAAAGAGCACCCAATCTTGTCCAATTGTCATACAAAAAGAGTGAATTTCCCATTTTGGTTTGCCACCATATATGTTGTTCTATAATGTCTCTAGCTTGAAGCATCATTTTCCAGTTTTGAGACCCATAATTCCACTGAACAATAACAGAGTTACTCTTCTGAAAAACCTTGTTACTCATGAAAGCACTCCATAAAGATGGTTTTGTTATGAAATTCCACCAAATCTTACGGTATAATTTCATGGAAACATCATGTAAGGATCTAAAACCAAGTCCTCATTTCTTCTCTAGTACACATAAATATGTCCAAGAAGCCCAGTGTCTGCTCTTTCCCCCTATTGTATTGCTCCAAAAGAATTGAGCAAACATTCTATGCATTTGTCTAATCACACAATCAGGTGGGTTTAGAGATGATAAAAGATGTATAGGCATACCTTGGAGAACATGTTTGATCAGTACTGCCCTACCCCCAAAAGATAGCATTTTACCTTTCCAAGACTGTAATTATTTCTTCCTATTCCTGTAGCTACTTCCACAACAATCTTTATATCTCTTAGAACATTATGATGCAAATACACAACACTCTTTTCTTTATTCACTTTCTGTCCAGATGTAATTATTTCTTTGGTGCAATTTTTCTACTGATTTGTGGTGTTTCTATTGTAGCCTACTGCATGAGAAATACAATCATCCAGAAAGAGGAAGAGTGAGACCTTTTGGGTTTGTGCTACCTGCTTTGGTGTGTGCAAATATAAACGATAAAGGTAAACCAAACAGTCCACCTGAGAAAAGGGTCGCAAGTTTATGTGATCGTTTGATGAAAGCAAAAGACAGTCAATACATTCTCATGCCATATAATCCTCAGTACGTCAATTCTGTTTTCTTTATATGTATATATATTGTATCTAAAGTCTCTTTTGTCTTAATTAGTTTGAGAAACACTAAATATACATGATTTGTATGAATCATTGGGTAGTGGTTGTTTTTTATTTGTCAAAATTTGAGGTATACTACCTTGATTCACTTAATACTCCTCTCTCTCAAGACTTGGTCAAAATGATCACACAGTACGTATCGTTTACTTGTTATTATTGACTTTTTAATTTAATATTATTAGATATTATATTGAAAGAAAAATGACAAGCATGTTTTAATTTTTGTCATGGTTTGTAGTGCTATGCTGATGTATACCGCTCAAAAAAATAAGCAAAAATGGGTTTTTTCAAGAATGGTGAAAAACGTTAAGGTAATCTATTGTTTCAAGCTTTTAATTGGTATGTAATGTTATAAATTCAAATTTGTTTGTTAAGTAATTTTTGGATTTATTTTGTTTTAAGGTACCACAACAGCCTTTCGGATACGAGTGTGGATACTACATGTTTCGTTTCATGAAAGACTTGATGAATGACTTAATTTGCTTCAAAAAGATTTAAGTATTATATTATCTAATATTACATCTTTTTTATGTATTAATTTGTGTGGAATGACTTTGTAAGATGATATTAATCTCCCTTGGAGAGTCTTTCATTAATATCAAGGTATATATAGAGTACAATGTTCATTCCTTATACAATAGGAATCCTAAGCCTATACAAAAGAGGAATCCTAGTCTTACCATAATTATATTTACACAATTTATGGAAATATTCTAATTATGGGTAGGGAATATATTGTTTCCTATATTTACACGTTTACACACCCTCGGTCGAGCGGGAGGAGGCGGACGAGACTGGATCTGAAGTCAAGAAACAACTGTCTGGGAAGTCCTTTGGTAAATATGTCTGCATACTGATAGGATGATGGAACATGTAACACTCTGACATGGCCTAAAGCAACTTTCTCACGAACAAAGTGTAGGTTTATCTCAATGTGTTTGGTTCGCTGATGCTGAACCGGATTATGAGACAAATAGATGGCAGAGATGTTATCACAGTACACAATAGATGTCTGACGCAAAGGACACTGAAGTTCTAACAGTAAGTTTCTGAGCCAACAAATCTCAGCTACTACATTTGCAATGCCTCTGTACTCAACCTCGGCACTGGATCTAGATAGGGTAGCTTGTCGCTTGGCAGACCAAGAAATCAGATTATCCCTTAAGAAAACACAAAAGCCTGAGGTGGAGCATCGCGTGTCCAGACACCCTGCCCAATCTGCATCCGTATATGAGATCAACCTGTTTGGCGCAGAGGGGTATATGTGCAAACCATAATCAAGAGTGCCCTTAATGTATCGAATAATACGCTTAAGAACAGTGAAGTGAGACTCCCTGGGGGCATGCATGAATAAGCATACCTGTTGAATAACATAAGCAATGTCTAGCCTGGTAAATGTGAGATACTGAAGTGCACCTGCAAGGCTCCTATACAGAGTAACATCGGAGACTGGAGCATTATCCATAGCACTGAGCTTAGATTTCGAATCGACTGGAGTAGGCATAACTTTGCAATTCACCATCTTAGCCCTGTACACTATCTCTTCTGCATACTTACGCTGACACAAGAATATGTAATTGGCAGGCCTGGTCACTGATATCCCAAGAAATAACTCAGTTTTTCCAAGTCAGTCATTGCAAATTCGGACTTAAGCAAGGTAATAATCTCATTTTTCAATCTATCTGAGGAGGCAGTCAGAACAATATCATCCATGTATAGTAATAAGTAAGCAGTGCTACTACCTCGATGAAAAATGAAGAGTGATGTATCACTCTTGCTACATACAAACTCAATCTGCAAGATATACCTGACAAATTGATCATACCACGCACGGGGGGCCTGTTTCAGGTCATATAGTGACTTACGGAGATGACACACATAGTGAGAAATTGCTGGATGGGTGAACCCAGACGGCTGATGCATGTACACTGTTTCTCTCAGGTCCCCATGTAAGAATGCATTCTTCACATCAAGTTGATGGATCGTCCAGTGTTTGCCCATGGCAATGCTAAAAACTGTGCGAATGGCAGCCGGTTTAACAATCGGGCTGAAGGTCTCTCCACAATCAATTCCCTCCTGCTGATTTGTGTCATTAGCCACAAGACGGGTCTTATACCTCTCAAGATCCCCACTGTCTCTGAATTTGTGACGAAAAAGCCACATATAATGAATTACATTCACCCCCTCATGTCTAGGTACTAGATCCCACGTGTGTTGTTTAGTCAAATCATTGAATTCCTCATACATAGCTGCATTCCAATTAGGGTCTTGTTTGGCCAATTTTGGGGTTCTTTGGAAGTGGAGAGATGGTTTGGGCAGACAAGTTGAAATAGACTTTGGGTTTGAAGATTTCATGCTTTGAACGAGTTTCCATTGGATGAGTAGGGACAGTGAGTGGCTGAGTGGGGTCTGAGATGGAGGGTAAAGTAGGACAAGGAGCGGGTGGGGGAGAAGCCGTCGAAGGCGCCGCGGCGCTGGGCAGACAGTGGTCTCTGGACATTTGGCACCGCGGCGCCTGCAGGCGAGGCGATCTTGATCGCAGGCTGAGATTTTAGGCGCCCAGGATGGGACAGAAGAAGCGAGTTGTTCGAGGAGGATGAGAGAGATGGCAGACTCGTCAAGGAATGAGTAATCCGGTTTTTAGAATTTTTGAAGATTCAAAAACGGGAATGTGGTCTCGTCGAATGTGACATGACGAGAGATGTGGATTTGACGAGTCGACAAAACATATATAGCCCCTATGATTCAGCGGGAATCCTAGGAAGACACATGGAGTGGACCTAGGAGCGAGCTTGTGAAGGGCGGTAGAGCTAAGGTTGGGATAGCACAGACAACCGAAAATCCGTAGATGATCATAGGAGGGGACTCTATGGTAGAGGATTTCGGTAGGGGTCATATTGTGAAAAGTGCTAGTAGGGAGAATATTTAGTATGTATTCTGAATTTTTAGCAGCATAGACCCAGAATGATGGAGGGAGGGAGGCATGAATCAATAGGGTGTGAATCAAGTTGTTAATGGTGCGTATGATTCTTTCAGCTTTACCGTTTTGTGGTGAGGTGTGAGGGCAGGAGAAACGAAAAACCACGCCATTATTGATACAAAAACGGTGAAACATAGAGTTATTGAATTCACGACCATTATCGCACTGAAATGATTTTATATCTTTTTCAAATTGTGTTTAAATGAACATGCGGAACTCAAGAAATTTGACAAACACTTCCGATTTAAATTTAAGAGGGTATAACCAAACATAGTGTGAAAAATCATCAAGCAACACAAAATAATATTTATGACCGAGAGAACTAGAGATAAAAGACGTCCATAAATCGGCATGTATAATATCAAAGGGAGCAAATGTAACACTAGTAGATGATTTAAACGGAAGACGAATATGTTTGCCTAAAGAACAAGAAACACAATTTTGGGCAAGCTTCCCATTACAAGTAATGAAATTGTTGCCTCTAAGAAAATTAAAGACTGGGACTCCTGGATGACCAAGCCTATTGTGCCATGTTGAAGAAGAAATAGCCGCTAGAGTGACGGGAGAGCAAGATCTGGCAGCGGAGGTGGAGGTGAATGGATAAAGATCCTCCGTGCTATTGCATCTCGTAAGAGGTGTCCCCGTATGAAGATCATTCACAGTAAAACCAAAAGGGTCAAAGTCCATAGAGACATAATTATTACGAGTAAATTGGCGGACAGATATGAGGTTCTTAATCATGTGGGGGGCATATAGGGTGTTTTTTAGGGAGAAAGGTGGATGAGGAGGTTGTGTGTATGAGGTATCATAACCTTTAACTGAAATGCGTTGTCCACTACCAACTGTAACATATTGAGGATGCTTTAAACTAAACATTTTAGGAATAATACCTGCAGATTGGGTGACGTGAGATGTGGCGCCTGAGTCCATGCATCAAGTATTGTCAGGCTGTTGCATAGAGAGGGTGTTGAACGCCTGACCCAACTCAATGGGTGTCATGCCGGAGGAGGGCTGCGAGACCTGACCCTGCATGAAGTGGGCCTGCTGCGAGGCTGGAGCGGGGCCCAACAAATAGGGATAAGAATACAGATTGTAGGGCTGCTGGTACTGGAATGGACCTTGCGTCGCGACTCTGGACTGAGGCGCCGCGGTCCTGTACTGGGGCGCCGCGACGCTGTACGGAGGCGCTGCGGCGCTATAGACGAACTGCTGAGGAGCCGCGGCCCAGTTGTTCTGTGATCCCTATTTTTGTTGTTGTTGTTGGTTCTGTTGACCGCGACCCTTTCCACGACCACGGCCTCCTCTACCGCCGCGACCTTTTCCACCCTTGCCGTCGCGGCCCTGCCGCTGTAGGGAGTTTTCCGGTAGCGTCTGATCTTGGGGTTGAAAGTCGACAGTTAACACCTGTTGGGCGTGCTCATCCTGATTAGCACGACGGGTTTCTTCGAGCAACAATTGTGAGCGAGCTTTGTTAAAACTTGGTAGCGGATCTGCCTGTTGGATCATGGTGGCCAAAGTATCATATTCGCCCTTAGTAAGGCCTGCAATCATTTGGAGCACCATTTTAGCGTCAGTAACAGGCGTGCCGACGTTGGAGAGTTGATCCGCTAGAAGTTTAAGCTGCTTGCAGTACTCAGAAACATTAGAGAAGTTTTCAAGACGTGTTTTGTTGAATCGTTCTTCCAAATACACGGCACGTGTGTGCTTGTTGTCCTGAAAATTTTCCTCCAAACGATTCCACAAGTCAAGGGTTGTGGAGTCAGATTCATGATAGTAAGGAGCAGATCCTGAGAGATACTACCATATATCCACTGTTTGACGTCAGCGTCTAGACGACGCCAAGTAGAATCATCAACCTTCTGAGGGCGCGGAATTTTGTCATCAATATGATCAAGCACGTTATAGAGACATGTATGATTGCGAAATAGTTCAACCCAGGGAGAATACTGATTGTTTTCTTGATCAAGAATGATAGAGATATGGTTCTTGATGTTGAAAACAGTTAGGGCGGGATGAAATGAGGGTGATGACTTGGTGGTGGGATTTGTGGAGGAAGATGCGTCAAGGACAGCGGAAGAATCCTGAGTATCCATTTAGAGAATAGAGGAATGGAGAAGAAAAACCAAGAATTTGGGTAGAGAGAGAGGCGCCATGGCGGGTGGAGAGGCCGCTTGGTAGAAAAGTTCTAGGGTTTTTCTTTCTAGGCTCTTGATACCATGTAAGATGATATTAATCTCCCTTGGGGAGTCTTTCATTAATATCAAGGTATATATAGAGTACAATGTTCATCCCTTATACAATATGAATCCTAAGCCTATACAAAAGAGGAATCCTAGTCTTACCATAATTATATTTACCTAATATATGAAAATATTCTAATTATGGGTAAGAAATATATTGTTTCCTATATTTACACGTTTACAGACTTAATTATGATTATAAAATTGAACTTATTTCTATTGTGTTTGATAGTATAATGGAAAAGAATGTTTTTCACAAGATGAGCTGGATGAGATCCGGATGGAGTGGGCGCATCACTTCTCAAAGATTCTCCGTGCAACATAATTGTTTGAAAGATATTTGTATTTGGGTTATTCAGAAAATATTATGATTTTTGATGTTTATTTAGATAATATTATGTTATTTTATTGAATTTGATAACATTATTTGTACTTTTGTTATTCAATTTTGTGTATTTGAATAATTCTATAAAGTATGTACGTTGTTAGTTACAATATGCGTATTCGAGAAATCTATTTAATTATTATTAAATATTAAAAATCTGATCTGAAATGCAAAGATGCGACGGTTTTAACCGCCACCAAAAACCGTCACACAGATTTCACGGAAAAATTTAAAAAATGGAGGGAAAATTCAAATTCCAAATCAAAAGGTGTGACGGTTTTTATCTGTCACACATAACCGTTATCAACAACCGTCACAAGATTTGACAGTTTTTATCTGTCACACATAACCGTCATCAACAACCGTCACAGGATGTGACGGTTTTTATAACCGTCATCAATTCGTAACACCGACTACAATAACACTTAAAATAATCGTCATGCACCTCCCTGGATGACGGTTAATATCCGTCACCGTAGGTCATTTTTCTTGTAGTGTAGCTAGTTGATAGTAACAACACTTGCTTGTGGTCTTTATGTAATTTGGGTTATGCATAAAAAATCTTTTGTTATTTTTAAACATCGTATTTAATCAAATATTTTCATATAAAATAAGACGATAGCTATCAATTTTTTTAATTAACAACAGCAATTACTGTGGGAGTAATAGCACAAAAGTGAATAAAAATCTTTGTGGTGGCATTTTCTTCAAATTATTTTAAAATGATTTTAACATTTTTGTCCAAATATCACATTAACTGTTTTCCAAAATTTTGAAGCAAATGCTGATTGAGAAATAGTGTGAAGGCAACTTGTTGAAAGTGATGTTGATATTTATCCTTTTCACTTAATTATTCAAATAAAAGATGACCATCATTACAATTTACAATTCGAACTGCGTAATAAATATCTACGTTCAATTCGAACTACGTAGCGAAAACCATAAAATGAGAACTGCTACGCTCCTCTCACTTCATTTTAAAGCTTCTTTCCACTCCTTTCTTTTAGGAGCGCTCATCAAGAGCTTGGTTAAGTGTCCAAGACCGTATCGATTGTTATTCTCTTAGTTAGCTATTTAGGGGGAAGCCCTAGATTGTATATGGTTTTTTATGGACTTCACTCGGGACCTCACTCGCCCAGTCGTTAGCGCAATAGTAGTCTCAAGTCTTTCAATTATCACTAGTTGATACCCAAACTATTTGCTGGTGGGAGAGTGGCAAATTTTGGTGCATTCTTGACGATTTAACACTATATTATGAAAACTATATTTAATTTGTTTAGTGCGATCGAAAGGTTACAATTCTGAGGATGCAGTACTTATGAGCGAGCGTTTGATATATGCAGATATTTATACTTCTTTTCCGAAAATATGAAATTCAGACTCATGTGACAAGCCAAAGAAGGACCTGCCATAGGGGTGAAGAAAGCTCCTTCTCTTATAGGAGAGTCGCTATTGAATGAAAAAGAAAGTCTTCAAGAAGTGAGAGAAGGAATCATAAAAGAAATAGCTTTCGACTAAAGACGCAGACGATGAGCAAAAGCCGGATCGAAAAATGGCTTTCAAATTAAGTTGCGAATTAGTAAATTATTTTAAGTAAAGGTATTGTTTATTTGAAAGACAACCAAGATAACGATTATTCCTTACGAACATTAAACATCAATTTATAATTATTTAATAATTTTATTTTAAACAATATGTAATTTAGACACCAAGTTATAATAATATTTAATTTTTACATGCAAAAGTATTTGTCACACATTAAAGTTTGTTTATCTTTTTATCTGAAAAAAGTTTATTTAATTTTATAATTAATTTATTCTTAAAACTCAAAACATATCTAACGATGTTATTACTTTGTTCAACCAAACAAGACGATATTAATTACACTATAATTACATTATAAAAATCCGTGTCCGGCTCATTGTAGCTGCTAAGACAGGCTTCAAAAATGAAAAAAATTTAGGGACCCCTTTTTTTCATTTTTTTATTAAGTAGTATTAGTCATAATTTACTGTAAATGTCCATAATTCGCAGGTCTTAGCCCAATTAAAGTAGAAGTTGATTAACTTGAATTTGTATTGGGTTGTTATTTACAATTTTAAAAAATTCTAATTATTGAAATTGTATATTTACTTATATTAAGGACTCACTTTTACAAATTAGAATATGACCCTCAAAATATTTGAGACGGTACGCTAAAAATTCAAACACGTCTTTGTAATTATCATATGAGGACACAAACTCCTAAGTCATGTGAGTATCTATTTATAAACTGCTTTGTAGCACAAATAATGTTGTCCAGAATCCTGAGATGGAGCAATAACCAAGACTGCACTGCTACACCATGGAAAGACTGTGTTCAATGAGGGATCACACAACGTCTTGTAATAACTTATGTAACCATAGTTTTTGTAACAACAACTCAGTAGCTAGCAATAAGATTCAAGATCCTTCTAGTTCAAAAAAAAAAGGATAGCTACTGTTGCTAACATCTTGTTTCCCAGGGCCTTATTTGGTATGTTGTATTATGCTGGACTGCACTGAACAAAAAAATAATATAGCGTTTGGTCGGCATTTTCAGTCGGACTGGACTGTTTAAAAATAGTACACTCCAACTGCTATTTTTGAGACTCAACTAGTAGATGGTCTCCCCTGCACTGTACTAAAAATAAAAAATACAAAAAATACAGTCCATTATATATTAATACTCTAATACCGTCCATTATATATTAATGCAATTCAGTCCATTACAATACAGTACAGTCCATGCAAAATTATACAATCCATTGCGACGTACCAAATGAGCCCACGTTAGTATTTCTAGTGGGTCACATGTATTCTTTACTAAATTTAATATAAGAAGTATCTTCATTAAAAAAATATCTTTTGATTTTTAAGAGATTACCCAATTTTTTTAATCAAATTTGAAAGATTAAAAAGTTACTTATTGTGGATTAGAGGGAATACCAAATTGAGCAAAATGCAAAGAATTCATAGAGATGGGAACTAGTTTACTACCTTTGGTTGGTTTTAAATTTTGTTTAGTCAAAGAAATAAGAGCCCTTTGTATTAGTTGATTGTAAATAATAGATAAACTTTAAGTGTTGAAATTAAATAGTTAATAAACAGTTGATGTGTTTGGTTAAAAGTGTTAATAAATTGTTCTTTCGTTAAAATTATTAAAATGTTCTTAATTTTTTATTAAATTAAAAGTATCCTTACAGAAAAAAGGAGAAATGATGGAAGCATTTTTAACTAATTTCTTTATTATTTGTTCCAAAAAGTTGTCTTACTTTTAAATTTAATTTGACTAATTTTGAAATTAAATTGGCTTAAATTAATCAAAACTTAAATATTTAAAAATTAAATAAAAAGTACTATAAGTTGTAATTCTTTAATATTAATAGATAAAAATAATACGTCTTACAATATTAATCAAAATTTATGTAGTATAATTTTTGAGAGTAGAAATGTGACAAGTAATTTGGGACAGAGAGCGAGTATTTGAGAAGACAAGGAGCACAATAAATTAATTATACTATTTCCTCCGTTTTAATTTATGTGACATCATTTTTTTTAATCCGTTCCAAACTAATATCACATTTCTGTTAAATATGAGATCAAAAGCAAGAATTCTACAGAACTATTGAATTGAATGAATTCAGTTTATTTGCACAATTTCTGGCTTTAAATAGCCTTACAACTAAAACAGAAATCCTAAATAAAAGCACATGATTAGCACTCAGTGATTAAGGCTAAAGACTCATTAAAACAGACTCCACTAACCCTAGAGACTAGGGATTTTATTGAAACAGAAACAAAGACTAAGTAAACTCCTACAAAATAGGAACTGACTCTTTCAAACCCTCCCCTAAACCAACTGTCTCACATTTAGTTTAGCATTTCTGCCTTGCAAACACCTAAGCGATCTCTGAGCTTCAAGAAAGCATCTAACTGCAGTGGTTTTGTCATTAAATCAGCAAGCTGCTCCTTAGTCCCACAATGCACCAGTTCTATGACTCCATTTTGAACAAGCTCTCTCAAGAAGTGAAAGCGCACATCAATGTGCCTACTTCGTCCATGCATAACAGGATTCTTAGATAACTTGATAGTTGAACTATTGTCACAATAAACAACAGTACCTTTCATGAACACAACCAAGCTTTGCAGTAACTCTCCTCAACCAAACTGCTTGACTTGAACATCCCGCTGCAGCCACGAACTCAGCTTATGTGGTTGATAATGTAACAATAGGTTGCTTTTTTTTTAAAGCCATGAGACAGCCCTTGAGCCTAGCAAGAAAACATAACCAGACGTGCTCTTTCTGTCATCCAAATTCCCAGCATAATCACTGTTTGTATAGCCCACCAAATCTGAGCTCTCCCTCTTGTACATAAACCCATAATCAATTGTTCCTTTCAAGTACCTTAGTATCCTTTTGGCAGCTTGTAAGTGGAGTTCAGTGGGCTTAGACATGAATCTTCTAACTAAACTCACACTATACATTAAATCTGGACGAGTTGCAGTAAGGCACATAAGACTTCCCACCACCTGCTTGAAAAATGACTCATCAACTACAACTCAATGCTCATCTCTGCTCAATCTGCTACCAGGAACAATCGGACTACAAGATTTCTAGCATTCTAAACCTTTTCAAAACCTAAGTTGCATATTTCTTCTGACAAATGAAAATGCCACTTGTCTGTTGCATCACTTCTATGCCAAGGAAGAACTTCATCATGCCAAGATCGGTCATCTCAAAAGCTTGCATCATTGAGGTTTTGAAATCACTCATCATCACCAGTATATATTAGATCATCAACATAAAGGCTCATAATAAGCAATTTACCTTCCTTGCTTTGCTTGGTGAAGAGTGTTTGCTCATTTGGACATTTCTCAAAACCTTCTGCCACAAAATAAGACTATATTCGACTAAACCAAGCTCGAGGTGCATGTTTTAGTCTGTATAATGCCTTATGAAACTTGTACACTTTATCTTCACTTCCTTCAACTTCATAGCCTTTCGGTTGTTCCACGTACATATCCTCATCAAGCTCACCATGTAAGAAAGCGGATTTAACATCCAACTGAAAAATCTTCCAGTTGCACTGAGCTGCTAATGTCACCACTGTTCTCACTGTTTCAATTCTCGCTACTGATGCATACACTTCCACATAATCAATTCCATATTTTTGTGAGTACCCCTTGGCTACCAACCGAGCTTTGTACTTCTCAAGCTTACCTTTCTCATCATATTTGGTCTTATAGACCCACTTAACTCCAACTTTCTTAGCTCCTGCAGGTAAATCGACTAAGCTCCAAGTCTTGTTCTTCTCTATGGACTATCTCATTTTCCATAGCTACCCTCCAATGCTCACTCTTCACTGCCTCCTCAAAAAACATAGGATCACTAGCCACCATTAAGGCCATATTGGTTTCTTCATCCTCCGAAAGTCCTAACCCTCCCCCACTTACATAATCGTTTAGCCATGAAGGAGGTTGTGATTCTCTCATTCTCCTCATACAATCCCTACTACCATTTTCTTCCCCATTCTCATTTTCTCCCTCATCCCTTCTACCATTTTCTCCCTCATCCTCATTTTCTCCCTCATTTTCAACTTCTCCATTTTCACCATCTTCCGCACTCTCATTTTCGATTCCTTCATTGTCATCATCACCCCAATCTAAATCTACCAGAACTTCTGCTCTATAACTATTATCCCAATCCCACTATTTTCCTTCTTCAAACACAACATCTCTACTTATCACAATCTTCTTAGTTATAGGATTAAACAGCCTATAACCCTTTGATTCATCACTTACACCCAAGAAAACACAAGTGGAACTTCTATCATCAAGTTTAGTTCTTCGTACCTTGGGTACATGAACATGGGCAATGCAACCAAAAACTCGAAAGTGAATGACCGAGGGCCAAGATCCACTCCATGCTTCTTCTGGGGTGATGTCTTTCACTGCTGAATTCAGACATCTATTCAACATATGATTATTCCAGTTTACTGCCTCGGCCCAGAATGATTTTGGAATCTTCTTCTCGGAGAGCATATCACGTACCATGTTCAACACAATTCTATTTTTGCGCTCTGCAAGACCATTTTGCTGAGAGGTATATGCAGTGGTCAATTGTCTCTGTATTCCATTCTCTTTACAGAAACTATTGGTTTCGGAAGAGGTAAACTCTCCACCTCTGGCTGTGCGCAAACACTTAATTGGCAGTCATGTCTCATTTCCTACTAACTTCATAAAGCATTTGAAATAACTTAAAGCTTCTGACTTCTCCACCAAAAAATAAATCCATGATTTATGACTATAGTCATCAATAAAACACAGGGTGTACCTCTTGTTGCCGATTGAAGTGGGGTTAATTGGACCGCAAATGTCAGCATATATGAGGTCTAAAATTTATTTAGCTCTCCACGAACTCTTGCTAGGTATTGGATCCCGGTGATGCTTCCCAATAAGACAATCGATACATATCTCTGAAGTTGATGTTAGTTTTGGCAGTCCTTTAACTATATTCTTGCTTTCCAAAGTTTTTAGTCCTTTATAGTTCAAGTGACCATATCTGCGATGCCACAGTTTAGTTGTATTATGTGCACTTGTCAGGAAACAATTGTCTTTCACATCTTGAGATTGGCTTTGTGGCTGTGCAAACACTATAAATATCCTGTTTGCACTCATGCTTGTTTCAATAATCAAACTTCTGTCAGGATGATAAATCTTGCAGGCACCTCCCTTAATCAGAATTGATAACCCTTTCTCCTGAAGTTTTCCTATGCTCAAGAGATTATTTTTCAACTCTGAATATAGTACACTTCAGTGATAATGTGTTTGACACCATTCAACATAAACTTCACATTACCTCGAGCTGTGACATCCATTCTACAATTGTTGCCCAACTTGACAGTGTGTTTGAAACTTTCATCTAACTCGGAGAAAAAAACTTTATCTCCACACATGTGATTTGAGCAACCTGAATCGAGAAACCATACATCTTCTCGTTCTCGTCTGCTTTCCTTCACTTCTACATAAGACATCAATAATAACTCATACTCCTCCTCAAGTACTGCATAGTTGGCTCCTTTATTCCAATTTGGACACTCATACTGGAAATGGTCGAGCTTATGGCACTTGAAACACTCTACTATGTCCCTTGAAAATACATGTCTTCCTCTGCCCCTTCCTCGTCCTCTTGCTCCACCTTGTGCAACCATTCTTCCACGTCCTCTAATACTTTGTCCTTCATTATATGACACCTTGAGTGCTTGCTCCTCTTCTCCTTCTTTTTCTTTCTTGAATTTCTGCTCATGCACGAGCAGTGAACTCTGAAGAGCATCAACAGAAAGCTCATCAACGTCTTTTGCTTCCTCTATGGAACACACAATGTAATTCCATTTTTCAGTGAGAGTTCTCAAGATCTTCTCCTGTTACACCCCGTAGTTCAGGTCACACGTATGAGAGCGTACGAAAGGGTGTAAGACTTAAAATTTTCGAAAGATAGATTGACGGATTGTTTTGGACGGGTTTTAGTCAACTTTGGGACGGGTTATGACCCGTTACATTGAGAGTTCCTAGGTGTTTCAAAGGCCTAGTGTGTAGTTCGTTGAGTCTAGTCTCCAACGCAACCAACCGTTCGTCGATAGGACATCGGAGTAGAAAGTTATGGGAGTTACAAGTTCGGTCTTGTGATCGGACGAAGTGTGTTTGATCGAGAGCCATAGGGCCGCGGCGCCAGATGATCTGAAGGTTCGCTGAAGTTGCAGCGTCGCGGCGCCGGGAAGAAGGGCCGCGGCGCCGGAAAGTTCTGGGAGTCGGCAGAGGTTTCAGCGCCGCGGCGCCGAGGCGGGTTCTACGAGGTTAAGTGGAAAAATCTGAACTGTTTTGTTTTAAAAAAAGGCCATGAGAGGGTGACAAGTGTCCCCCCCATCTGATTTTGCATGTACTACTTATTGACTAAGTCTTGAAGACTTGGTCATTCTTCAAGCTCTCATCTCTCTCTAAAAATAAAAGCTCTTCCTTATCTCTAGAAAATTAAGAGGAAATCAAGGATTGAAGAAAATCTGAAAATTGTGGCAAGAAGGAAACTTGTTTGCAAGCTTGTAGGAGTTATTGTGGTGGTGTTTTCGGAAAGGAGGCTAGCAAACTTTGTTGGATTAATTTGGCTAAAGCTCTAAGGTAACAATTCTTCTCTTGTAGCTAGTTTTGGTGTTGCATGTGAAGAAGAAAGAACTTGTAGTAGTAAATATTGCTATTAGAGAAATTGCATGTAAGAAATATGGGTTGGATATGAAAGAATTGGATAAAGAGGTTATGTGAGCATGTTGTAGCCAAAATACTACTTTAAACTTGTTAAGTTATTTATCATACATTATGGGGCAGAATTTTACACATCCTAGATTAGGTGGGTAATCCCCGTTGAATTGATTGGATTGTTGGGCCTTAAATGTGGCGTTTGGATGTTGAATTTGGCCTTGGAAAATGTGGCAAAGTATGTAGAAACAAAGGAAATGCTGCCCAATTTTCCATAGAATTTAGTGACTTTACACTTGGATAATTCTATGTTGTAACTAGATGTTAATAAACGTATTATGGTCATTATAGGTTGACATACTACGTGCGGTATTTTGGACTTAGCAAGTGGATTGACCGAAGAGGTATGTAGGACTTTCCTATCTCTTGAGCATGAACGGTTTTACCTATGTAGTACGATAGACGTACAAGGTTTGATATCCCTTACTTGTTTTAAGGATGGTCAAGTTTTGTGAGTAAGGGGGGATTAACTCATTTCTTTAAAAAGTACTAAAGATGTCTTGAGCTTTCAAAGTTAAGGGACTCGATGTGTTCAAGTATATGATTCTCGTTTCTTTTAAAAGTGTAAGTCCCTTGGGTTTAAGGAAAATGCATTTTACTAAGGTATAACGTTAATATAATGACTTTATGGGAAGTTGATTATATTAGCTTTATGGAAAGTTAATAAAGGAAGATTTACTCGAAGTAAAATGAGTATGGATAAATGATTCGAGGTTGTGAAAGGCAAATTGATTTTTAAGGCATTAATTGCCTAAGGTTTTAAAAGAGTAGAAGTACATAGTACTTTGGGTTAAATTCCCGGATTTCATAAAGACATGTTAGTGCCTTAAGTAAACTAAAATGAGAAGGTGTGTGAACAAGATTAATAAGAAGTTAAGTGGTTTCTTAACTTGCTTGTATTATGTGTGATAGCCGGTTTGTGCTAATGATATATATTATTATTTATTACGGGGTCATTCCCCGGGTTGTGGCATTTGCATATTCCGTGGATTTGCTACCCACGATGCGAGGAATACCTCATGCGAGTCCGTAGGGCTCATGCGGGTGAAATAGTCCCATGCGGCTGATCTGACTATCACGAGAATACCTCATGCGGGTCCATATGACCCATGCGGGTGAAATAGTCTCAGGAGTAGGAGTGCTTAATGATACTGCGGGGCGGATGACCTTGCTTTGACCATGAGCTTCCTATTTTCATGCAGTATATTATATGCTTGATATTCTCATTATTAGTAAGGCACATTGTTCTGTAAACTGATTTTCATACATGTCTTCCAGTTATTTTAGACTTATGAGGTATTTTCAGTATTTTTTTCCAGTTTCGCATACTTAGTACATATTGTGTACTGACCCCCTTCCTCGGGGGCTGCGTTAAATCTGCGGTAGGGAGTAGCGGTGGTGGATCCTCATTCTTAGGATCACCGTTCGGGTGTCGAAGCTCCGTTCCTCGGAGCTTGTTTTGTTAGTACGGTTTTTCCTTGATGCTGTAGGTATTTTGTACATTCAGGGGTATGGCGGGGCCCTGTCCCGCCACAGTTGTTATTCCTAGAGGTCTGTAGTCACGTTTGTGGTTTGGGCTGTAAGAACAAGTTGTACTATTATACTTTTGATTAAGTATATTTTTATGAAAGGCAGCCTTGTCGGCTTGTCAGTGATGTTTGCTTCATACATGTTTATGTGTTATGTATGTTCCGCTGCTATTCTCTGATGTATACCTGACGGGGTGCCCCGGTAGGGCACCAGTCGCGGCCCCGGGGTCGGGTCGTGACAAAAGTGGTATCAGAGCAGTTAGTCATCGGAAAGTGTCTACAGACCGTGTCTAGTAGAGTCTTGATTATCGGTGTATTGTGCACCACATCTATAATCAGGAGGCTGCAGGATATTTAGGATTGGTTTCCATTCTTTCACTCTAAGATCGTGCAATAGAGCTGTGTTATAAGTTGAACTTCCCCTGATATTTTCCTTTGTGTATCAGTTATGCCTCTACGCAAGGCAACCGCGGCCCAGAAGGGCAAGGCAGCTGAGGGAGCTGCTAGTAGGACGCGGAGGGTCACGAGGGCACAGACCCAGTCCTTACCAGAGATGATGTTTGGCGGCGAGTTCCACGGCGTCGCCCGGCCTCAGCGGAATTCGGCGGCGGCGGCGCTATCGAGACCGCGATGCGAGCCTCGATTCCACGGCCGGTGAGTATAGAAGATACGGGAAGCGGTCCGGTTATTGACGGCATAGTGGCGGCGGCAAGCGAGCGGCGACCAACCCTAGGCCGACGGTTCTGGATTCGGGATTTCCTAGGTTGTCATCCACCCGAGTTCTATGGTTCAAGATCCGAGGAGGATCCTCAGGAGTTTGTTCGGCGATTCTGACGGACGATCACGGTGCTTAGGGCCTCGGAGGCGAGTGCATTATGCTAGCCCCTTACCGGTTACGCGATATTGCGTTGAACTGGTTTGAGTCATGGGATTTATCTAGAGGTGAGGATGCTCTTCCAGCTGTTTGGGAGGAGTTCATAGAGGCCTTCCTGGATCATTTCTTGCCTCCTGAGATGAGGAGAGCCCGCGTAGATAGATTTTTGACCTTGAGGCAGAACGGGAGGACTATCAGAGAGTACAGCATGGAGTTTGACTCCTTAGCCAGGTATGCGCACACCATTGTAGCTGACATGGCAGACAAGGTTCATAGATATGTGATGGGGCAAGACCGTCACATGATTACTGCTTGCTTAGGGGTGGCTCTTCATCCAGGGATGGATATTGCGGAGATGCAGCGTATCTGCGAGGATAGAGGGCGAGAGAGGAGGATCGGCTAGACTTAGGCCAGCAAGAGGCTAGGACAGCGAGTCTCGAGGCGATTTTAGGCGGGCGGCCTGTGAAAACTAGGTCCACATTTCAGCCCGGCCAGAGTGCTCCTTCTCGATTTCGGCGGGAAATGCAGTCGGCCGGTCATTCGAGAACAGTCGGGCTTTAGGACTTGGGTTTCGAGGAAGCGACGCTACCGATCGAGACCACCCCCATCTCAGTGTGCTCGATGCGGTAGGTCTCACCCAGGCGAGTGTCGTGTTCCTCCAGGAGACTGTTACTCTTGTGGCCAGCAGGGCCATTTGAAGAGAGATTGTCCGACCAAAGGTGGCGGGAGTGTTATGGTTCGGTAAGCGGTCGATTCTTTGGATCTTCGTCTTGACGGTTATGCGCCGGAGGCGGTGTTCACGGGCCAGCGCGGCGAAGGTCGTGGTGGGGTCGATTCAGCGGTCCTCGAACCACATTTATGTTATGTCGGTAAATCGGGACGCGAGCGTCACGGATGTCGTCACAGGTACATTATTAGTTTCATGATGTGATGTATATGCTTTGATAGATCCAGGTTCTACCTTGTCCTATATATCTCCTCATATTGCTGGTAGAATAGGGATAGAGCCCGAGTCCATAAAACCTTTTGAGGTGGCTACGCCAGTAGGTGATTCGGTGGTAGCTGAGCGGGTATATAGAGCTTGCCCAGTGACTATTCGCAGTCGTCAGACCCTAGCCAACTTGATAGAGTTGGATATGACGGACTTTGATGTGATTATGGGTATGGATTGGCTAGCGTCTTGCTATGCCAATGTGGACTGTAGAGAGAGATTGGTACGGTTCCAGTTTCCTGGTGAGCCGGTTATCGAGTGGAAGGGGAATACTGCGTCGCCGAGGGGTAGGTTTATTTCTTACCTCAAGGCTAGGAAGATGGTGCGGAAGGGGTATATCTACTACATGGTTCGGGTATTCGATCACGAGGTGAGATACGGACCTTGATCGATTCGGTCGTTAGAGAGTTTCCAGTCGTATTCCCGGATGAGCTTCCAGATATCCCTCCTGAGAGGGAGATTGAGTTTTGCATCGATATGGCGCCAGATACTCGACCGATATCTATTCCGCCATACAGGATGGCACCTGCCGAGTTGAGGGAATTGAAAGACCAGCTGAAGGACTTGCTGGAAAAAGGCTTTATCAGGCCAAGTGTTTCTCCCTGGGGAGCGCCAGTGTTATTTGTAAAGAAGAAGGATGGGATGCTGCGTATGTGTGTTGATTACGAGCGGTGAATAAGGTAACTATCAAGCAGTATCCCCTCCCGGGATTGATGATTTGTTTGACGATTCACGAGGCGAGGTGTTTTTCCAAGATAGACCTGCGGTCTGGTTATCATCAGGTGCGAGTTAGAGAGACAGATATCCCAAAGACTGCATTCAGGACCCGGTATGGGCATTATGAGTTTAGGGTGATGTCTTTCGGGTTGACCAACGCCCCAGCAGTATTCATGGATTTGATGAACCGGGTGTTCAAGACATTCTTGGATATGTTCGTTATAGTATTCATTGATGATATCCTGGTTATTCGCGCACAGAGCAGGAACATGCGGACCATTTGAGGACGGTATTGGGAGTCCTCCGGGACCGACAGTTGTATGCCAAATTCTCGAAATGCGAGTTTTGGTTGGCTTCGGTGGCTTTCTTGGGGCATGTCATCGGGGCCGATGGTATTGGGTTGTCTGAGAAAGGTGAGCGATCAAGACTTGGCCTAGACCAGCTACAAGCCGGAGTGCGCGGCTTTTGGGCCTTGCGGGTTATTATCGGAGGTTTGTGGAGAAGTTTGCTTCCATTTTAGCACCTTTGACTAAGCTGACTCAGAAGGCAGCTATGTTTCGGTGGACGGATGCTTGTGAGGAAAGTTTCCAGTTGCTAAAGGAGAAATTGATGACCGCCCCAGTTCTTACTCTTCCAGAGGGTTTAGACGGATATGTGGTTTATTGTGATGCGTCAGGTGTCGGGCTTGGGTGCGTCTTTGATGCGGCCACGACAAAGTTATAAGCGTCACAGCGTCCCGACTCGGAAGCATGAGAAGAATTATCCCACACATGACTTGGAGTTGGCAGCAGTGATTCATGCCTTGAAGATCTGGAGACATTATTTATATGGAGTTCATGTGGATATTTACACAGACCACAAGAGCCTTCAGTATATCTTCATCCAGAGGGAGCTGAACTTGCGGCAGAGACGGTGGTTGGAGTTACTTAAGGATTACGATGTCGATATTCTATACCACCCAGGGAAGGCCAATGTAGTTGCAGATGCCCTTAGTCGCAGATCGATGGGTAGTGCATGCGATGTCGACCAGAGAAGGGATATGGTCCGAGAGTTACATCAGCTAGCGAGCCTTGGGGTTCGTTTGGTTGATTCTGATAGTGATGGAGTTCGGGTTCGAGAGGTTGCCGAGTCTTCCATTGTCGAGGAGGTGAAGAGGCGACAATATGAGGATCCGATTATGGTAAGGTATCGCGATGCGGCTCTACAGAAAGAGAATAGTCTATTTGAGGTAGCGTCTGATGGGGTGCTAAGAGTTGAGGGTCGGTTGTGTGTTCCCGATGTGACAGGACTTCGTCAGCAGATTCTGGGGAGGCACACAGTGCTCGTTATTCTATTCATCCGGGGTCGACTAAGATGTACCATGACCTCAGATGTGTGTATTGGTGGGACGGCCTGAAGAGGGACGTTGCGGAGTTTGTGGCGCAGTGCCCGAATTGTCAGCAAGTCAAGGTTGAGCACCAGAAGCCCGGTGGGCTATTGCAGGCTATTGATATTCCGACTTGGAAGTGGGAGGTGGTAAATATGGATTTTATTACAGGGTTACCTCACACTCAGAGGAAGCATGATTCCATTTGGGTTATTATCGACAGGCTGACGAAATCATCCCATTTTCTTCCAGTCAGGACGACCTTTTCGGCCGAGGATTATGCTAGACTGTATATCAGAGATATTGTGAGACTGCACGGAGTTCCTATATCGATCATTTCAGACAGGGGAGCCCAGTTCTCGGCTAACTTCTGGAGGTCTTTGCAGAAGGGATTAGGGACACAGGTGAGTCTCAGTACTGCGTTTCATCCTCAGACCGACGGACAGGCCGAGCGTACTATCCACACCCTTGAGGATATGCTGCGGGCTTGTGTTATAGATTTCAGGGGTAGCTGGGAGGATCATTTACCTCTGGTGGAGTTTGCTTATAACAACAGCTACCATTCTAGTATCCAGATGACGCCTTATGAGGCCTTATACGGGAGGAAGTGCAGGTCACCAATAGGTTGGTTTGAGGTGGGAGAAGTTCAGTTAGTCGGGCCAGACATGATTCAGCAGGCAGTGGATAAGGTGAAGCTTATCCAGGAGCGGTTATTGTCAGCTCAGAGTCGACATAAGTCGTATGCAGATCATCGGCGTCGACACTTGGAGTTTGAGGTAGATGATTGGGTCTTCCTGAAGGTATCACCCATGAAGGGCGTGATGAGATTTGGAAAGAAATGGAAACTTAGCCCAAGGTACATTAGGCCTTATCAGATTGTCCGTAGGGTAGGCAAGGTTGCCTACGAGTTGGATCTGTCGTCCGATCTGGAGGAAGTACACCCAGTTTTTCATGTATCTATGTTGCGGAAATGTATTGGAGATCCATCTAGAGTGCACCCGATTCGTGATGTCCATGTGACAGAGGGGTTATCGTATGAGGAGAGTCCCATAGCGATACTCGATCGTCAGGTTAGGCAACTTCGGACAAAGGACGTGGCTTCCGTCAAGGTCTTATGGCGGAACGAGAACATGGATGAGATGACGTGGGAAGCAGATGAGGACATGATGAAGAAGTATCCTCACTTATTCCCTACACCTCCAGGTAACCCACTTTCCTGCTTATTAGTTTTATTTAGCAATTATGCTTAAGTATTGTTGTGGCATGTGGACCGTCTTTATTTGCAAGAGAAATAGTTAAGAGAGTCTATGTCGAGATTGTGATTTGAGTAAGCCTACAGGGAACATTCGGGACGAATGTTTCTAAGGGGGGGGGGAGAATGTTACACCCCGTAGTTCAAGTCACGCGTATGAGAGTGTACGAAAGGGTGTAAGACTTAAAATTTTCGAAAGATAGGTTGACGGATTGTTTCGGACGGGTTTTAGTCAACTTTGGGACGGGTTATGACCCGTTACATTAAGAGTTCCTAGGTGTTTCAAAGGCCTAGTGCGTAGTTCATTGAGTCTAGTCTCCAATGCAACCAACCGTTCGTCGATAGGACATCGGAGTAGAAAGTTATGGGAGTTACAAGTTCAGTGCGCAGTCGGACAGAAGTGTGTTTCGGTCAGGAACCACAGGGCCGCGGTGCCAGATGATCTGAAGGTTCGCTGAAGTTGCAGCGCTGCGGCGCCGGGAAGCAGGGTCGCGGCGTCGGAAAGTTCTGGGAGTCGGCAGAGGTTTCAGCGCCGCGGCCATGGCACGCGAGGCAGCGGGTTCTGCGAGGTTAAGTGGAAAAATCTGAACTGTTTTGTTTTAAAAAAAAGGCCATGAGAGGGTGACAAGTGTCCCCCCCCCCCCCATCTGATTTTGCATGTACTACTTATTGACCAAGTCTTGAAGACTTGGTCATTCTTCAAGCTCTCATCTCTCTCTAAAAATAAAAGTTCTTCCTTCTCTCTAGAAAATTAAGAGGAAATCAAGGATTGAAGAAAATCTGAAAATTGTGGCAAGAAGGAAACTTGTTTGCAAGGTTGTAGGAGTTATTGTGGTGGTGTTTTCGGAAAGGAGGCTAGCAAACTTTGTTGGATTAATTTGGCTAAAGCTCTAAGGTAACAATTCTTCTCTTGTAGCTAGTTTTGGTGTTGCATGTGAAGAAGAAAGAACTTGTAGTAGTAAATATTGCTATTAGAGAAATTGCATGTAAGAAATATGGGTTGGATATGAAAGAATTGGATAAAGAGGTTATGTGAGCATGTTGTAGCCAAAACACTACTTTAAACTTGTTAAGTTATTTGTCATACATTATGGGGCAGAATTTTACACATCCTAGATTAGGTGTGTAATCCCCGTTGAATTGATTGGATTGTTGGGCCTTAAATGTGGCGTTTGGATGTTGAATTCGGACTTGGAAAAGGTGACAAAGTATGTAGAAACAAAGGAAATGCTGCCCAATTTTCCATAGAATTTAGTGACTTTACACTTGGATAATTCTATGTTGTAACTAGAGGTTAATAAACGTATTATGGTCATTATAGGTTGACATACTACGTGCGGTATTTTGGACTTAGCAAGTGGATTGACCGAAGAGGTATGTGGGACTTTCCTATCTCTTGAGCATGAACGGTTTTACCTATGTAGTACGATAGACGTACAAGATTTGATATCCCTTACTTGTTTTAAGGATGGTCAAGTTTTGTGAGTAAGGGGGGATTAACTCATTTCTTTAAAAAGTACTAAAGATGTCTTGAGCTTTCAAAGTTAAGGGACTCGATGTGTTCAAGTATATGATTCTCGTTTCTTTTAAAAGTGTAAGTCCCTTGGGTTTTAGGAAAATGTATTTTACTAAGGTATAACGTTAATATAATGACTTTATGGAAAGTTGATTATATTAGCTTTATGGAAAGTTAATAAAGAAAGATTTACTCTAAGTAAAATGAGTACGGATAAATTATTCGAGGTTGTGAAAGGCAAATTGTTTTTTAAGGCATTAATTGCCTAAGGTTTTAAAAGAGTAGAAGTACATAGTACTTTGGGTTAAATTCCCGGATTTCATAAAGACATGTTAGTGTCTTAAGTAAACTAAAATGAGAAGGTGTGTGAACAAGATTAATAAGAAGTTAAGGGGTTTCTTAACTTGCTTGTATTATGTGTGATAGCCGGTTTGTGCTAATGATATATATTATTATTTACTAAGGGTCATTCCCCGGGTTGTGGCATTTGCATATTCCGTGGATTTGCTACCCACGATGCGAGGAATACCTCATGCGAGTCCGTAGGGCTCATGCGGGTGAAATAGTCTCATGCGGGTGAGTACAGCCTATGCGAGGAATACCTCATGTTGGTCCACATGACCCATGCGGGTGAAATAATCCCAGGAGTAGGAGTTCTTAATGATACTGCGGGGCGGATGACCTTGCTTTGACAATGAGCTTCCTATTTTCATGCAGTATATTATATGCTTGATATTCTCATTATTAGTAAGACACAGTGTTCTGTAAAATGATTTTCATACATGTCTTCCAGTTATTTTAGACTTATGAGGTATTTTTAGGGTCGCGATGGGTCGGGCGGGCCACCGAGTCGGGTTAAGCGAGTCGGGCGGGGTCGGGGCGGAGAAAAGGCGGGTCGACACTGGGGCGGCCTGGCGGGTCGGTCGGGCGGGACCATGCGTGTCCGTCCGGTCCCGATGGGTAGAAGTCGGGGCGGGTCGGGACGGGGCCAGATGCAGCGGGTTTTGATTTTTTTATTTTGATTTTTTAAATTTTTTCACTAAATTAAAAATACTAAATTACTAACAAAGTAACATTAACATATACTTGTCATATAGTCATATACATATATTATAATATTATAGACTTATAGTATTATAATTATAGTATTATACTCATATATATAATATATTTATAAACTATAAAGTATAAACTATAAACTATAAAGTATAAACTAAATAATTAAACAAAGACAAGAAGAGTGTAAAAAAAATATCCCAAGGTTGTTTTTGTGCCTCTTATATTATTAATTATTTCATTGAAATATACAAGATTCAAAATTACAACATTGTAGTGTACTGTTGTTGAAAAAAATTGCAAAAGACATAGAAAAATTAAAAAATTGCAATGAAATAAATTACCAATTTGAAAATATTTTTTCTAGTTTCTTTATAATTTCTTGTGGTTCTTCGGTTGGAATTGGTATATCTTGGTCAAATTGTTCTACGTCGCTACTCATGCCTTCAGATAAAATGTCGTTGTAGTTGTCGTCTTCTTCTTCGTTAATCTCTGGTTGACGCACCTCCTTCGCTCCGCTCGTATCCAATCTCTGAATAGTACCTCCATCTCCAGTGTCTCGGCTAATGAGTGTCTGTGCTCTCTATTTGAAATCGCTGCGAAAAAGAGCTTCGAAGCGATTGATGGCGCAGAATGTTCAAAATATCTCGGGCCATCATTGAAAGTGTCGGAAATGTCTTCTCATTCGCTCAATATTTCACAAGTCTTCCTTTCTTCTTCATTGATAATCGCTTGGTAAGGTAAATTACCCTGCAAAACAAAAACATCGAACTCGCTAATTTGGTTAGCACTGGTACCACCGCACATTCTATTTCTGAGGCTTTCAATAGAACTAATACTACTAGCCCCAGAAACAACATGCCTTTGTTTAGGCTGTGTTGAAGAAGAAGAAGATGGTACAAAAGTCGGTTGGTTACTAGCACTTTCTTGCTGGTAATGCCGATATACTTTTTTGCATTCATCTTCTACGCTATTCAACACTTCTTCTAGCGTTAGTTCAATAGGTGGCTCAACATTTAAATTTTTGGGAGTTGGAGGTGGTAGTACGTCCATACAGTTATAAATATTTTCAATAAAACTTTTACAACCCTCTACTTTAATAGTCGGGTTTAATACAACACCAATAATATAAATAGGGGAATAGAAATAAAATATTTCTTTAATTTCATAAACATTTTTTTAATAGCTGCAGTATAGGCAGGTTTTTCCATATATTCTTTAAGAAGTAAAAATATTATAGCTATATAAAACAACATAGTTGAAATAGTAGGATAATATAAAGTAGAAAATTCTTTTGTTGCTCGTTGAAATTTTTCTAAAAATACAATAAGTTCTCTAATTTTCTCCCAATCATTATCCACAATCATATCATTTGGATTTTGATTATGGGCGTTAAAAAATAAAGTAATAGGTTTTCTATAGTCATAAACAACAACTAGTTGGTCATATAAATAATTCCACCTAGTTGGTACTTCTTCGGGAATTTTTCTGTAAGATAGTCCACAATCGTGACAAGTTTTTTTATATTCTTTTCTCTGTTGAATTCTATTATTTTTAAAAATAAAGTGTGTAGCAAATTGTATTTTTTCAAGAATATCTTGAAAAAGTGAAAGAACATCTTTTACAACTAAGTTATAAATATGGCACGCACATTTGATATGAAAATGTTTTGGAAAAGACGGAGTTAAAACATCTCTTAAAATACTAATAGCAGAATTGTTAGAAGATGCATTATCTAATGTAATACTCATAACTTTATCAGTTATTCCGTAATAATCGCAGACTGAATAAATATTTTCTAAAATAAACTCACCAAAGGTGCCTACTATCTATATATCTATATGCTAAAAATCGTTTTGCATAGACCATTTATAATCTATCCAATGACAGTTCTAGTTAAATAATCATGGCTAGTTAGTACTACGACCTATATCGAAGTTAGAGCGACTTTGCAATTTAAATGATATAATGCATAACGTAAATCTTAATATTCATGTGCAAATTTAAATACATCTCTTTTAACATTTGATCTAGGAAAACCTTTATAAGCAGGATTATACATATCTCTAATATAATGAATAAAACCAGGAGATTTAGGAAATGAAAAAGGCAAACCCTCCACAACAACTAATTTTGCTAGTGATTCCCTATCTTTATGTTTATCGTATTTAGGGCCTCTGACTCCCACGTCGTAGGTTAATTTGACCATGTACTTTTTCAAGCAGTATGTGAACCTTGTTAGATTGAGAGGGCGCTTTCTCACCATTTTTTCAATCATGTATTGGGCGTACGAGGCTTTGTGTTTTTGCAATAGGTGTCTTCCAAACCCCGTCCCGTGACCTTGTCGATTTTAAAAGAATAAACATTTTTACAAGTTTTACATCTGACTACTTGATTAGCTACGTCCTGTCAAAATATTTCCATACAATTGATTTTAATGGTCGTTTTGGGACCTCGTCTCATAGTAGGGGATAGGAGCCATTTCACTAGTGGGTGTATCATCTTCATTAGTATGTGTATCATCTAGGGTGTCATCTAAATTAAAATCTTCAATTTGAGGATAATCATTTGTGTCAAGATCATATGGTATTTGAGAAAACATTTCGGGATCTATAAAATCATCTTGTCTAGGAATAGTGGAGCAGAATACTAGAAGAAGTACCACTTGCCCTTGTTACCACCCCTACTAGAAGAAGCGACCACTTACCCTTTGACGTACCTCTTAGTCCTTTCATTTTAATTATGCTAATAAATAGTTAAAGATAATAAAATTAAATGTGCTAAATGAAATAAAGACAAAATAATAATTTAATGAGAAACGAATGTACCAAGCGACGTAAGTCGGCGTGTGTCGAAGGTTGAAAATTGAAACTTTGCTCGATAGATAATCCTCAAGCTAGTTGCCAACTTCACTCCCAATTCTCAAATTAATAAATAGATTGAATTTGTAGACAATGTTGTATAGAGATTGATTGATAATTGATTGGGAGATTAGATAGTAGAAAGATTTGTGAAAATAATAAGAAGAGGAATGAGGTATTTATAGTTGAAAAATTGGGTTAAAGTGTAAATATAATAACTTAGGGGTTAAAAATAAATATAAAGGGGTAGGGGTTGGGGAGGTCTAAAATGGCCGTTGTCCAACGACCAAAATGTAAAATGGCCGTTGGACAACGATTATTTCTCGCAGGGAGGATTGGGGCGGGGTGGGCGGGGTCGGGTGGATCGAGGCAGCTGGCGGTCGGTCGGGCGGGACGGACCGTATCGCCGTTCGAGCCCCGATCCATTTTTATTTTTATAAGCGGGGTCGTGTCGAATTGGTCGGGTCGGGGCAAAGGCGGTCGGTCGGCGACCATCGCCACCCTGGTATTTTCGATATTTTTTCGATTTCGCATACTTAGTACATATTGTGTCGACCCTTCCTCGGGGCTGCGTTAAATCAGGCGGTAGAGTAAGCAGTGGTGGATCCTCATTCTTAGGATCACTGTCCGGGTGTCAGAAGCTCCATTCCTCCGGAGGCTTGTTTTGTTGGTACGGTTTTTCCCTGATGCTGTAGGTATTTTGTACATTCAGGGGTATGGTGGGGCCCTGTCCCGCCACAGTTGTTATTCCTAGAGGTTTGTAGTCATGTTTGGTGTTTGGGCTGTAAGAACAAGTTGTACTATTATACTTTTAATTAAGTATATTTTTATGAAAGGTAGCTTTGTCGGCTTGTCAGTGATGTTTGCTTCATACAGGTTTATGTGTTATGTATCTTCCGCTGCTATTCTCTGATGTATACCTGACGGGGTGCCCCGGTAGGGCACCAGTCGCGGCCCCGGAGTCGGGTCGTGACATCTCCACTACTTTAACATCATGCATGTCTTCTCCACAGTTCCGCATATCATTTGCAATCACCATCACTCGACCAAAATAGTCAGTGATTGATTCTCCATTCTTCATAGCCAAAACTTCGAAGTTCCTGCGAAGGCGATTCAGTTGAGCTCGTTGAACACAAGTGTTGCCTTGGCATTTCAGCTTCATTGAATCCCAAATTTGTTTGGATGTCTCCTTCTTCATGATTGTCTTCAAAATTGACTTGTCAATTGAAGAGAATAAGTAATTTTTGGCCTTCAGATCTTTCAACTTCATCTCCTCTAAGGCTTTCTTACGTAAATGCGCGATGCTTCTTTATTTTTGTGCAGTATCTTTGATTCCACCACCCCCCAAAACTCGTTGGATCGGAGAAGATTCTCCATGACCATACTCCAATGGTCATAATCTCCATCAAACTTCGGAATGCTCGGTTGAGCATATCCATTGGTTGTTTCAGCACTCATCTTTCTATTCTCTCGAACCTGGCTCTGATACCAAATGTTAAATATGAGATCAAAAGCAAGAATTCTACAGAACTATTGAATTGAATGAATTCAGTTTATGTGCACAATTTCTGGCTTTAAATAGCCTTACAACTAAAACAAAAATCCTAAATAAAAACAAATGATTAGCACTCAGTGATTGAGGTTAAAGACTCGTTAAAACAGACTCCACTAACCCTAGAGACTAAAGATTTTATTGAAACAGAAACAAAGACTAAGTAAACTCCTACAAAATAGGAACTGACTCTTTCAATTTCATTATTGATGACATCATATCTATTTTATTTTAATTGATTCCACTATTTATTATTAAAAAAAAAGTCAACAAAAATAGATACTAAACTAAGAACAATTTGATAAATATAATAACAAAATATTTTTTCTTAAAATTCATATCGCATCAAATAATATATTATATAAATTGAGATAGAGAGAGTACGATCTACCAAATAGGTGGAAAACCAAACCACAAGAAAGAAAAAGAAAATATAAACGAGCTGAGTGTCAAATCTACATATTCTGTTCTCTCTCTCTTTTGGGAGATTCGATCATTTCAATCTATGTCTACAGTACTGCCTCACTATAATGTTCAAGGTACGTTTCCCAATTCTCATAATATAACATTATTTACACCCCTTTCTTCGACCTCCCTCACATCACATGGCTAAGTGTTTATGAGTCCCCAAGTTTGGTCGGTAGCTTTTCTAAATCTCTATTATTACCTAATAAACTCTTCATATTTTGGGAATTTATGCTTCTGCAAGTATGAAAGACCTCTCTGCAACTTTGAATTTTGTCTTGTTTCGTCTTTATGATCTGGGATATGTTGTCGTTTCCGGCATCTTTTTACCCAATTTTTTCTTTTCATGGAGACTTTTTTTCTTGTCTCCAGCCAACACGGGGGTTGGCAGGGTGGTGTTAGTGGTGCATTTCTTGAAAGCAGGGGCAGAGCTAGGTAGGCACCGTTCATCTCAACTCCTTCGGTGAAAAATTACAGTTAAAATCATTTGTTTACGTATAGACGTTGAACGACTCTTTTTCATGTATTTACTTATTTATATTTTTAAAACCCCTCCAAGGTGAAAATTTTGGCTCCGCTACCGCTTAAAGCACAGGCATATGAGAGACTGAGAGTTATGGTCAAATCTGCACTGCAAAAAAAATAAAAATAGACAGGTCATTTCTGGGTCTGGAGATATTCTTCTTTCGAAACTCTGAGCTTAGGCCTTTAGGTGTGGATACGCATTAAAAGGGTTCCCTTTTATGGAAATGGGATCTGCTCTTTTACATCTCATCATACCTAGAATAATACAGTACATAAGTTGTAGTAATAAAATTAACAATAATAATGACATAAATAATTGCATACTCCTTGTTTCTGACATGACTTGTGAAAAGTAGAACCAATGGGGTGAAAAACAGAGAAAAATCATGATATGAATTTCAGATGTTGTCTCTTATGTACTACTACAACTTGTGTTTTTAAACAAATCACAAGAAAACTTACCATGTTTTGTCCCACCCTTTTCTTACTACTAAGTAATGTGATGATGTGTTTTTCTTTAAACTAAAAAAATATTGGGTCATTCAATGTTTTGAGTTACTTGTTCTTCCGACGAGAGTGCTGGAAATAATCTTACTTTCCAAGGTAGGGGTAAGGTCTATTTTACAAGATATGTTGTTGTTGTTAAAAAAATATTGGCTCATCTGCAGTGTCTTCTTTTCCTCATTATTGTCTTGTGGTCCTTGTTGTTTGGGATCTCCTTTTTGCAGGCCTTGTTTTCAATTGAAAAGAGGACTGATTCTTGAATTATGGAGGGCGATACATTTTCAGGGCTAGGTAATGGTAGTACACAAATAGATAGCAAGGTATTTCAAAAGAGCTTTGTACAAGTGCAGAACATACTGGATCAGAATAGACTACTAATCAATGAGATAAAGCAGAACCACGAGTCGAAAATCCCAGATAACTTAAGCAGAAATGTGGGGTTAATCAGAGAGCTAAACAACAACATCAGAAGGGTTGTTGACCTTTATGCAGATCTTTCTTGTTCTTTCACCACATCAGTTCATGCTTCATCTGAAGGAGATTCAAGTGGAAAAGCTAGCCACAAGAGGAGCAAGCCTCTTTAAAAGTTGTCTCCTTTTGTCTTGATTCTTTGTCATGTTTTCCCCAAATTCTCTGTGAGGTAGTAGTAGAAGAAGAAGATAAGTTAATGATTAGACAATAGTGTAACTTTTTTTCTTTTCTTTTAGTAGTTGTAGTTTCTTTAGTACCTTACTAAAAAATAATGACCCCACAAGAAATCTGTTCCTTTGTTAATGTGCCCCTGCAGATCTAATTCAAGAAAAAATGTCTGTATCCTCTGATATTGCTGGTAAATTCTTGATTTTGTTCCTCTTCTCAATCATTTTGATACACATTCCACTGCTTTTTTTGAATGCGCACAATTATATTTTGATTCTTGTATGTTGTAAATGTTTTAACTTTTTCACTTTGTCAAAAGGCTAATGATATGTTTTGATATTGGTCTTTTATAGATTTTCTTTATCATTCATTCTCTTCTAATAAAGTTACTTCTTCCATCCACTTTTTGCAAAACTCCTTTTGTTCCTTTTGGTTAGAAGTATAAGGGACGGTCCGATACACTAAGCTCCCGCTATGCGCGGGGTCTGAAAAAGTGTCGAACTACAAGAATTTATTGTATTTCTGCAAGATGCTGTTTCCACGGTTTAAACACCCGTGAACTCCTGATCACATGACAACAACTTTACTAGTTACTCCAAAACTCATGTTCTTCCTTTTGGTTAAAGACAGATTTCTTTTTCATATTATTACCTGGTGTGGTGAAAATTGAAAATAGCGGTAGACACTGTTTTGAGTCCTCTCCCAAAGTTAACACTATTGGTGATTTGTATGTGGAGAAGCAGAGGAAAAAGAATTGTACTTACTTTGATTGATACATACATTTCTGCAAAGATGCTCCTAGACATTTTGCTTTATCTACATCCTTTTAGTTCACAATCACACAGCACCTCAGGATCGGAAATCTCACAAGAGAAATGCTTGACCAAACATTTTAGAAAATATATACTCCATTTAATTAAAGGGTATGATTTAGTGGTCAATGAAGAGAGTTAAGAATAATGAGGTTACATGTTTAAATTCCAAAGAAACAAAATCATTAGTTTATTCTTTTCATCTGTCCTAGCTTTATTGGACATAGTTATTTCGTGCCTGTTATTGATGAGGGTGACATGATTATCATAGAATTAGTAGAGGTGTGCGCAAATTGGTTCGGACTCAACGATTATAAAAAGAAAATATACAACAATATACCCAAGATAATCCCACTACAAAACACTAGATTTTCCAAGAGAAAGACATGTTTGAACAGTGGATTCCCAACAACATGACAAAGGGCCCCAAAATGGACCTCTTTTTAAGATGAAACTGAACTTGTACCATGCTTATCCCCTACTCTACTTAGGTTTCTTTTTCCTTTTATTTGTTTCCTTGTTACTTTTGGCCTCCTTTTTGCAAATTGCAACAATAAAAGGCCTTTTTATTACTGGCTTCCATTTGATCCCACAAACATACCCTGTCGGGCCCTCTCTTTACTCCTCCCCATTCTTTTCATTTTCTTTTCCTTCTACTGAAAAGAAGCTCAATATCCCTTTGAGAAAATATGATAAAGTTGGAAAGCTATTGTAATTCTTGCCATCTTTGAGATAGGCTGTGGTGGTCAAACTCTTGGTTAGGCTAAGTTGAGTCCAGCTCAAAGGTAGCAGAAGCCTAGTTCATGTAATTAAGGGGTCGTTTGGTAGTTGATTAGAATTATACAAGTATTAACAATGGCAGGACCGTAGGATTTAGTTAGGTAGAATTTAGTTATTCATGTATTAGTTATTCCATCTTCTATTTTACATAAAATATACACAAATTTCTTCGTAACTTATACATGTATCAGGTTTGAGTGGATTTGATATGATATTTTTTTTGAAGTTTAAAAACACAATTAATTACTACTAAGAATCGACAGCATGTAGCTGTACTAGGCTGTCAATGTTTATGTGTGTGAATACTTTATGTCGAGACAGTAATGCCTCAAACATTTTAGAAGTCGTATTACAATTCGTAAAAAGTATGCTTAATTGCCAAGACTTGCGAATTATGGACATTCTGATGAAATCGACTTATCTACTTAATAAAAATGAAAAAGAGTATAAATTTTTATTTTTCGAGCGCTGTGTGTAGCGCATGTGAGTCAAAAAAGCCCGTGTGCATACTACAAAAGAAATGAATTCTTTGTTGCAACATTTTAAGATACAGAATAATTGGATGATTAACGTATATTAGCAATGTTTTGGACGGCGTTCTCAAACCAATACTCCTTTTTACTTCTTTTTGTGACTGTTCCGTAATTCTCATGCTTATTATATCCTATTCAAACGTGTAAGGAAAATCCTTTTCTCTCGCGGGAGAATACAAAACTTCTTGAAATTAAGTGTTTCCTTTTTAATGGTTCATCTACGTGAGAATCTGAATTAATTAGATCAGTAATTTTAAATACTTAAATCAAAAGAGAAAAGTATTTATTGATGTTAAAGACATAAATAAGTAACTAAAAATACATTTTATAAAAGTGAGACGATTACACTCTTCATCATGATATCAGAGGAATTGAAAAGGTCCTGAATTTGCGTCTCACAGCTATTCATTATCAAATACATAATTTTTACTGATCAAAAAATAGAATCAGGCTCTTGTAAAGGAAGAAACATATTGAAGACATAATTAAATAAATAAAGTATATTTTCTAACAACTTAAGTTATTAAGTAATATAATCATACACTTCAATAACTAACATAATCATACACTTCTATGTGAATCTTTGACGTACATCGGTTGTGAACATCTTCCCACGTTATTGCATAGAACTCTAACAGGTTTTCCTTAAGATTCAATGAGGTATCCGAACTCAGAGGGTTTATACCCTTGATGAAAACTTCGGCAACCCATTCGTCTGATACTAATGGAAACACCATTCGCCATAGAGTGATACGTCTTATTTGAAGATTGCAAAATATCAAAAAAGGCCGGAAGTTAATTATAATATAACCTAGCTCTTCATTTTAAATATCATTTTAGTCTAATAAATTTGATTCAAAAATAAATATTTCTTTAGAAAATCAATAAGTAGTTGATTTTTCTTTTAAAAATGTATCATTGCTCTAATGAATAATTGTTTCTAAAAAGTCTATCGCCAATTATCATTGATTTTGAGCATATATAAATGGTAATTTAGTCGAAAATACACTATTGCCTACGTATTATATAAGTTTTAAAAATTTCATACTAAACCAAATGAATAATTTTTACATATAAATCAAGAGGTAATTTTTTGTAAATTTACCCTTATTTAGATAAGTTAGTTTTTACATAATCAAAAAATCTTATTACATACTCTCTCTGGTCTATATTATATGGTGCTTTTAGCTTGAAAACACCCTTTAAGTAATGGAGTAGATGTTTTTACTAATTTACGTTTAATTAAATAATACATACTTAATATAAATTTCTTGGTTATGTAGAAAATCGCTTATTATCTAAACAAGTATTTTTTTTTAAATAATTAATAATTTTTTGATTATGTAAAAATATATTTATTTTGAAATAAATGTACAAGCTAAAAACCATCATATAATATGGATCGAAAGGAGTATGCATTACTATTTAATTAAGAATAAATTAGTGAAAATACCTATTACTTTTTAAAGAAGTATGCTCAAGCTAAAATCATCATATAATATGGATCGAAAGGAGTATGCATTACTATTTAATTAAGAATAAATTAGTGAAAATACCTATTACTTTTTAAAGAAGTATGCTCAAGCTAAAATCATCATATAATATGGACGGAAGGGAGTAATAATTAATGCAAGTTAATGAGTTTTAATGAGTATGCTTAACTTAAACAATATTTTTATGTCGGATCTAGGCAGTAAGTAAATAATTGTCTTTGCATTTAAGTTATACAAGATTTTGTAGGCGCTTGGCCGTGAAAAAAGTATTATTTTTTTAAAATTTTGAAGTTGGAGTTGTGTTTTATAGTTTTTACAAAGAATGTTGTTTGAATGTAATGAAACTGAAAAAAAAATAGGATTTTAGGTTTTTTTATAATCAATTTTTTTATGGCCAATTGTTGATTTTCAAATAAAGTAAAAAAAAAATCAAAAAAGATGAAAAATTCGCATGGCCAAACAAGTCCTTTAATTCTCGTTAAACTCCTTCCCTTTCACACTCTGGTCTCTAGGGCTGTTACCGAGCCGAATAATGCAGATATTCGATCCGACTCAAAAATATTCGAACCTTATGTTCGATTCGGCTCGAACTCGTCGAACCTTAGAAATTAAGGCTCGATTTGTGTTCGACAGCAGTTAAGGTTCGATCTGATTCGGCAAATCGGATCGAATATTCAAAAATATTTGGCAATTCGGATCAGACCGAATATTCGTCTTGATTTGGGCCGAATCAAAATCTAAGGTTCGACCCTATATTTGATGCAACGAATCGAACTCAAATCGGACTTTTTAGAGCCGAATTTTGCGGATCGGATCGAATAGTTCGGTTCACTAACAACTCTACTGGTCTCCCACTTCGAGAAAAAAGTTTCAAATACTCCCCCGTTTCATTTAAGTTATCAATTTTTTTTTTAACACCGTTAAAAAAATACTAAATATAGGATATAGTTTACTAATTATTTCTATTTGTCAAATCAACTTGAGAATTGACTATTAAGAATAAGTGGTTCTTTAATATATAATTTTAAACTGTTAAAGTGATAATTATTTTGAAATACTTTTTTTTTTACTAAAACGACGGTTAAAGTGAATCGGAGAATGCTATTGTTTGTTATTTGGACTAAACAATTTATCAATAACCTTTTTTCTTATTCCAAAGAAGTACTAATAAGAGCCATTTTGTACCTCGAGTTACTGATTTCACTATATTAGTGACGGTAGTCCAATGGCAAAGGAGGGACTTAGGCGATTCCCATGGTGGGGTTCTTTTAAAGAGTGCGAGGATAATATAGTCATTTACCAGTCATAGTCCAATATTCGCGTGCTTCAAAGCAGCCACAGATGTTCGTTTTGGCCGAGAATGGGAATTATACTATACACTTTAAAATAATGGAGTATATATGGAACTCTACAATTTTGCTTGTTCTTTTCCAATAGTATCCAAACACGTGGATTTAAGCCTCGGAAGATCTATAGGCTCGGATTCGAACCTATCCAGATTTCCGAGCCTGTTGATTCACGGAAGTGGGACCCTATACACAGCTATCGGACACGACTTCCGACGCAAACGTTATGCTGATGCCGTAAGCAAGTACTGTTATGAACACCACATGCACGATTGCGCTTCTACTCCCTCCGTCCTAAATTATTTATTATAAAAAATTAAAAATAATTGTAATAAATTATTTATCGTTTTAGAAGTTAAGACATAATTAACTATTTTTTCTTTATTTTATATTTTATTTTATGCTTTGTGATTAATGAAGATGATACATAAATAAAATAAACGTTTAATGAAGAGAGATTATAACTTAGATGTAAATAAAGATAATGTAGGTCAAATATTCATCTTAATATTTCTCAAGGGCATGTAAATTAAAAAAATAAAAAATATTAAGACGGATGTAGTATTGTTTTTGGAATATAGTCACTGAATTTGTGAGGATGTTTACAAAGATTGTCATCATTTTGGGTGCAATTTGCTCCTTTTATTTCTCTAAGTAAAATATTATTTCCTCTTTTTTTATAATTATTTACATTTTATTACTAGTAGAAATTTACAGCACACATAAAGATACCTGATCTACACTAAGTCAGGTAGGCTCAACCTTAGTTTTTTTTCTACACTATACGATTTTCTACCATCGCTTTACATAGGATAAAAATTCAGTTTTTGCAATCTACTAGCTAATCTTTGAATCATACTACCTCTAGCAAACATCTCATGTACAATCAATCTAACTATCACCTTTGGTTGCCTCCTGATCTTTTGAAAAATCGCTTTGTTTCTTTTTTGCCACATATGATATAATGCAACAGCTAAAGTCATTTTGTATATTGTGGCTCTTGCATTCTTACTTCTTCTGTTGTCGATCATCTATTGTAGTTCAGCTATCCATCCCACTGGTGCTCTATTAATGTCTTTCAATTTAAGTAAGGCTCTGGAAAAATAAGCGTTCTATTGATTCCTTATCTTGATGGCACAGTAGACAACTTTTATCTTCAGTAGCACCCCATTTAGACAACCTATTCTTTGTGTGCTACCAGTGTTACTTGAAACAACCACTTTGGGTATCCTGTTGTCTAGGTAACCAAACAACATCCTACCTTGTCTAGGTCCAGTGTTGAAGCAGAATATCGAGGAGTTGCTAATGTGGTTTCTGAATCTTGTTGTCTACGAAACCTTCTTCTGGAGCTCCACTGTCCTATTCCAAATGAGACATTAATTTATTGTGACATTGTTAATGTGATTTATCTCTCAGGGAATCCAGATCAACATAACGCACTAACACATATTGAGCTGAATATTCACTTTGTTCGCGAAAAGGTTGTTCATGGACAAGTACATGTCTTACATGTCCCGTCACTCTATCAGATCGCCGATATTTTTACAAAAGGTCTTCCGCTGGTTCTATTTGAAGATTTTGGGGACAGTCTCAACATACACCGACTTCCCGCTTCAACTGTGGGGGTGTGATAGAATTAATAGAATATTTTATCATAATTATTGGTACATTATATATTTTATATATGATATGTGTATATTTAGTCATTTAATACCTTTATTCTAGCTTAGGATGATGCTTGTATTATGAATATATTTATTACCCTTTGGAATGAAATAATCAAGAAAAATATTTCTTACAAATTCAAACTAAGACACTTAAATTGGGACGGAGAGAGTAATTAAATTTAACAACAATACATGAATACAGACGAAAAAAAATCATACGTTTTTAAAACATAAACTAATTGTAGAATGTAATCTCAAGGAACGTCTGAATCTTATCATAAGGTGATATTGCAACCACATATTTCTTAAGAAATATCCAGAATAGGGGTCGCTAAACATTAAACCAAATTGAAGAACACTGATGAAAGAAAGATACATAACGAATTAAGAACACCAACAATGCAAATATTTTTGACATACCTCAACGAGGTCGTGTGTTCTCTGAAAAGAAACTTGAAGTGCAAAGGATTTTACTTTAAAGTGCCATTAGAGAAACTTTAACTGTCAGGAAAAGGTAGTAGTAATTAGGTATTGCTTTCTAATGTTCCTTACTTGGGCTCTCACACATAGTACTTATTATAGTCTACTTTATTCATCTAATCCGATGAAAAATCCATTGCTTTGAGGTCTCCCAATTTCCATGTCACATAAATGCTGGACAACCTATTTTTGGGCTTCATAGCTTCAACAAGAATATGTATTCAGATACGTTGTTAAACTTTACTATGTATTCGACATGATAACAGGAGAAATTGTTATGTTATGACTACGTTGGGGAAAATATTAATTAGTACTGTACATATTAAGAACAATTCATTGGATAAACTGTAGGGTTTTGTCGGCTTCGTGTACGCAGCGAAATTTAAAAATTTGTGTTTCAAATTCGACAGACGGACGAACTGCAGGATGATTATATAATGATATAAATATACAAACATGTTGTTAATCGTAATACTTCGAACGAAAACTTACTCCTCGATTGCAAGTCCAAGACTCCGATGTAATTACTTTTCGGAAAGTTAAAAAATCCGGCAGAGTTTTAGCATAGAATAATAATTATGAATTGGGTGTATTAAAATAATGATTGAACCCTTTATTTATAGCTGCAAAAAGCAACCATGCGCAGCGACGATAGTCCAATTTTGCCTCGTTTCTATTTTAATTAAATCAGAAATCCTATCTCGATTTAATTAAGTAATCATTATTTATTCTAATGTCTCGATCATAAATCGAACATTTTTATTCTCTCTTATTACATCTTGAATCGACAGAACAATTGACTTAGTGTTACCGTACATGCCTTCACATATCGACACTAATTACATTAGGGTCTACACGGAACTCCTAGAAGGCGCCGGAAGACGAACTCAATATGTGAAGTATAGTTACACGAATCCTGTAAACTGAACCTCTATGTGGAAAGATAAAATTCTTTCACTCACGACACATTCGATCAAGCTTAGGATCTGCCAAGTGTCTATCCAAATGACTTGATCATTACATCTCATCTATATTAGCTGACAACAAAACCATATCATAGATATGTCTACTGCGTTGGCCAACGACTTAGTCAACCTAATACCATATGAGAATATGAGTGTTCTCTCGAAAATACATTCGAGGAATGAATCCTAATCTTGGCTCAACTTCCACCTTTAATCTACGTCGCAATGTATCCAATACAAGCCGTGTCTCAACCTATAAGACATTTGAGCTTAGGACAAGATCAAAATGCATTACTCTGTAGACAAGGCGCGTATCGACCTCAAGTCTAAGGACTTCTATCTCCCATACGTTGATCATACTTTAGACGTATATAACAAACAGTATATCAGCAGGGTATACCAATACTTTTCAAGTATTCACGTGTCCATTATGAGTTACCATAATTCGTAGTAGGTGAAACATACTACATCCTCTAAGGATATGATGCAAACCACATGTCGACTTATCACATATCATCGATATTCCTATTTCGATGATCATTAGTCGAGGTTGTTTTAAAAGTTGCGCTATAATATTAATATCTCACGTTATTAATAACCACGTAACCTCTAGGGATGCATTTATAGAATATTATAAATAATCAACTAATAATTCAATAATTGCAAATGTCATAATATTAATCTCCATTAATAAAATATGAATATGCATAAAGTACATTTGTCCTAATACAAATTATCTCTAGGACATAAATATATTTTCATAAACTGGACGACTGAACGTTTAACAAACATTGGCATGTCCACATGCCTTCGACTTGCACTCCCTATATCATGACAGAAATCACAACTATTAATAGTTGGGGACTAAAACAAGAAGAACATAACTTCAAGGGCTTGGCTGCTTTAGGTTTCCAATTAGTCCGTTTTAACTGCCTCCGACGGCTAAGTATACCACCTTTATAACTGAAAGTACTCCCTCTGCAAGCTTAGTTCTGTTAATTTTCACCCGCATCAGTACCCATTCAATTAAATATCCCTTGTCTAAAGAGGAAACCGGCTCTTACAAGCCGAACAATATTTCTACATAGCACACTCTTGTCTCTTGGCATTTTGAGATATATCATGAATTGATAAGTTTTATACTGGTTGTCCGCCAATCGCAATCTTCTTTTTCAACCGACGTTGGGTCGGTAATGTGAGCAAGCTCACAAAATTAGAATTATATGTCAGTGAATGGTATGAACTTGAACTTCAGAAATATGATTAGTGAAAATTCATATTATCTGAGAGAATATTTGTGTATATGTCGTGTATATTCCTAATATACACATATATTCACTTGATATTATTAGTTCTTGTACATGTGTAATTATGATAGTAGTCTTGTATTAGGAAAAAGTAGTAGTCTTGTATTAGGAAAATGTATATTTAATTTTCATAATTAAATATTGTATATCATGTATATAAATCATTACATTAATGAAAATAATCAAGAAGATTATTCTCTTTCATGGAATCAGAGCGATACTTCTCTGGCATACATTCTGTTATATGTGGATGATATTATATTGACTGCCTCCTCTGATAAACTGCGCAAGTCTATCATATCTCTTTTAGCTCTGAATTTGCTATGAAAGACTTAGGTCCTTTGAGTTATTTTTTGGGTATAGTTATAACTCGTCATGCAGGTGGTCTATTTCTATCCAAGAGGAAGTATACGACCGAGATTATTGAACGGGTTGACATGTCATCCTGTAAGTCATCTCCTACTCTGGTTAACACCAAATCGAAGCTGATACTAGCACACACTACGAGGATCCCTCCCACTATTGCAATATTGCAGGGGCTCTTCAGTCTCTTACATTTACGAGGCCCGATATTATTTATGCAGTGCAGCGGGCATGTTTATTTATGCATGATCCGATGGAAGAACATATGCACGCTTTCAAACGCATTGTGTGTTACATTCAGGGCACTCTTGGTTATGCTTTACACTTATATCATGTTACACCCCGAAATTCCAGGACATATATATGAGAATAGACGGGAGAACACAAGACTTAAAAATTTGAACGAAAGAAAGAGTTGTAAATTCTAAGAAAAATCTTCCGAACTCCGGGAAGGAAAGTTGTTCGTTAAGGAGAATTGGATTCTCAAATTGTTATTTAAGACTTTTAAGAGTTTATCGGAATTATGGAATTTTATTTTCAGAGTTTGATACGTGGGGCCACCCGAGAGATTTTACGTTTTTGTGGGGCCCACGAGGTTTCCGACATTTTGACCAATTATGGAAATTTCGGGAAACGAAATGTTATGGACCAATGGGAGGGCGACACGTGTCACCCTACACATGACCATCTTGGACGAAAAATGCTAAGAAAATAATAGCCATTTGGCTTGATAATTTTGACTAAGTCAAGAAGTCAATATAGCTTGATAATATTGACTGCATCCTAGCCTTCCATTTGGATTGATCCTAGCCCTTGATTTATTTATATATACTACTACTACTAGTAGCAAGACAATTCAAGACTTAGAAAAAATCAAGAAAACTTTCTTGTTCTTAAGAGGGCTCTCGGCAATGCCCCATTTCCCACACAAAAAATTTGCAATTTTGGATCATAATTCACAATACTTTAACCCAAGGTTCCTAGGGGTATTGTAAGGATATCTCAATAGAAAAATCTCGGAAAAACTACGTTTTTACGTTAGTCGCAACATGAAAACCTAAGGGGTTTTTCATAGTTGGAGTTGGAACTTGAGGAGGAGTTCTTCATAAGCTTCTAAGGGTTGCTTGGAGTGGATTGGAACGTCGAAAAGAGGAGCTAATGTTGCTAAGGATCGACTTGTAATCTTGGATTATATTTGGGCTAAATGAGGTAATAATCTTCGTCTTACTATTGTAATTGAAGATTTCATGTTATGATAAGTTAGAAATGAGCATGTGATATATGTTATGAAGATTGATAAGTGTTATGGAATTTTAGAAGCCTAAAGTCCGAAAAAGTTCATGTTAGCTATTAAGTTTGTAATTCAATTTAATTGTCGATACAATCGTCACATGCTATTGAAAGAAGGGATTATAGTTGTTATAATCGTTTGCGGCTATATAACATGTTAGACTAAACAACTTGGATTGAAGAAGAATTAGAAAAGACTTTGTGTTGTTGTACATTGTTAGCCGAAAATGACATTGAAATGTTAGACTATTTGGATATCGATTGTGGGGCAGAATTTTACACGTCATGTGCGGCGTGTAATACCCTTTGTTTAACTGATTGTTGAGACTTAAATGTGGCATTTTGTTATTGATTTTCGGGTCTTGAAAAAGGTGGAAAAGTACGTAGAAACAAAGGAAGTGCTGCCCGATTTTCCGTAGAATTAAGAGTCCTTATACTTAGGAATATTCTACGTTGAAAGCTAGTAGTTTATGGACGTATTATGGTCATTATAGGTTGACATTCTACGTGCGGCGTATTCAACTTGGCAAGTGGATTAAGTCGAAGAGGTATGTGGAAACTTTTCTTATCGCTTGAGCATGAATCTTGTAAAAATGTATAGTACGATAGACATACGTAAATAAAGGGAACTCGGTTCCATTTTAGTATCCTTGCCTTGATTCTTGAAAGTGTAGTAACTTGACTTTTGAAAAGTATGGGTTGCTTGATCTTATGTATAAAGACATCTTGACGTGCAAAGTATTGATTACTTGAACTATGTTAAGTTAAGAAACTTGATTTCTAAAGTTACGAGACTTGAAGTATTTTGAAAGTTATGTAACTTGATTTGAAAGTATAAGTCTCTTGGTTATAAAAAGAACGAATTTGTCTAAAACATAAAGAGTTATAACGACTTTATGGAAAGTTAGTTATGACGGCTTTATGAAAGGTTAAAGATGTCTTAGTTTCTAAAGCATAAAGTTAGTATAACGGCTTTATGGGAAGTTGGTTATAACAACTATATGGAAGGTTAAAGGAATGGTTTTCTCTAGTCATGTAAACAAGGATTAATGATTTGAAATAAGGAAGGACAATTTGATTTAAAGACATCAATTGCTTAAAGTTTTAAAGTAAGTGTCACTTGATTTAGAAGCCTAAAAATGTATTTCTAAAAGTGTAGTGACTTGTTTGAAATGTAGACAAGCCTTGATACTACGGGTGTTAGTATCTTGGGGTTTTATATGAAAATGAGCCTTTTGAAAAGAATGGAAGTACGTAGTACTTTGGGTTAAATCCCCGAATTTCTAATAATATGTTAGTGCCTTAAGTTAACTAAAATGAGAGTACATGATAATTAAGGCTAATAAGAAGTTAGGGGATGTCTTAACTTGCTTATGATAATTATGATAAGCCGGTGGTGCTTATGTTATGTATGATAAGCCGGTAGAGCTTATGTTATGTATGATAACCGGTTGTGCTAGTGATATATTGTTCATTACGGGATCATTCCCCGGGTTTGTGGCATTTGCATATTCCGTGGATTTGCTACCCATGATGCGAGAAATACCTCATGCGAGTCCGTAGGGCTCATGCGGGTGAAATAGTCCTATGCGGGGCGGACCAGTCCTATGCGAGGAGATTACCTCATGCGGGTCCATACGACCTATGCGGGCGGATACAATCTATGCGAGGAAATTACCTCATGCGGGTCCATACGGCCTATGCGGGTGAAATAGTCCCAGGAGTAGGATTGCAGAATGATACTACGGGCGGATGACACTAGGTTAATCATGAGCTTCCTGTTTTAAAACCGGCAAAGTTTATTCTTGTCCACTCTCATTGTTAGTAAGGCATAGTGTACTGTTAATGTGGTTATCATACATGTCCCCAACTTTATTTTTGACTATTATGATTTCATTCTGATCTTTCGGGCCACATACTTGGTACTGTTATCTTGACCTCCTTCGGGGGGCTGCGTTCATGCCGTAGGTAGAGTTATACAGGTTGCTGATCCTCACTCTTAGGATCACTGTTCAGCTGTTGAGAATCTCCATTACTCCCGAGGCTTATCTTTGGTTCAGATCCCTGGTATTGTCGGTTGTTGTACATTCAGGGATATGGCGGGGCCCTGTCCCGTCACAGTTGTTATATAAAAATTCTTAGAGGTCTGTAGTCATATCTTGTGGATTGGGTTGTAAGAACAAAGATGTATATTTTTTCGAAAGGTGGCCTTATCGGCTAGCCTGTTGATATTTACTGTCTAGTATTTTTTTATGAGTTTATGTATGTTCCGATGCTATTCTCTGATGTATACCTGTAAGGGGTGCCCATGTAGGACACCAATCGCGGGCCCGGGGTCGGGTCGTGACAACAGTGGTATCAGAGTAGTTAGTCCTCGGAAAATGTCTACAGACCGTGTCTAGTAGAGTCTTGGTTATCGGTGTGTTGTGCACCACATTTATAACCAGGAGGCTGCAGGACATTTATGATTGGTTTCCATTTTTCTCACTCTGAGATCGTGCGATAGAGATGTGTTATTAGGGTCGTCTCTCCCTAACGAGTTATGTTGATTGCAGCTATGAGAAGGGCAACAGTGACCCGGGAAGGATTATGTGGATTGCGTATCCAGGTTGGTAATACTTGTCGTATAGTTGGTATAATGGCGTACAACTATACAGATTTATGTATGAGGGTCAGATGCGTGTTGCCTTGAATGATTTTGGATTACCTAGAATTGGTAAGGACTGAATAGATACCGGGATGGTATGAGACAGTTTAATGAATTCTCATCAAAGTTTTACATGCTAATTTGAGAAATTAGGAGATGATGAGCCGTCTGAAAGGGTAATAAACCCTTAAGAAGTCAAGTTTAAGGGACTTAATGGAAGACTATGTTAGTAAATTAAGCTACATAGCATGCTTAAGAAAAAATTGTACGGATGAGATCCGTATGGAGTAAGTAATGGTTGTTGTGATCAAGACAACATGATTATGGTATTATAAGAAGTTATTGTACCCGTTTACGGGGGGACTGATAAGGTAGGCTTGGAGCATGGAGATTGCGAGCCTAAGAATATTGATAACCGCCGAGACCTTAGATATATAAGGCCTTCTCGGGCAATAAGAGTTAATTCAGACTAAGGATAGGAGTTAAGTGCGACGTCGAGTCGGGTTATGGACCTATTACGGGTCACCTCGTAACCTAAATGGATTGGGATCAATTAGTAGTAGTCCCGCTATGTGACAGGGTCACGAGGGTGCAAGGCCCATGTCTAGTTAATCGTTTTACGGGTTCGTGGACACGTTCCACCGAAACTAGGTTGTGAAAGCCGGAAATGGCCTTAAATTGTTCGATGTAAGTAACTCCAAAGATTGGAGGCCATAATTAGTATAGAAGTTATGTACGTATACCAGTATAAGTTTGGAAGTTTGGAAGTTTGGAAGTTCGGGAAGAGTACAACCAGTAAGAAAGAGAGCAAACAAGTGTACATGAATAGAGCCTGAATCCATGAGAACCTTTCGAGGTGACTACACCCGTGAGTGATGAGTAGTAGCTGAGCAGGTATAATAATTGCTCGGTGACGATACAGTCGGATCCGAGCAGACCTAGTAGAGCTGATATGACAGACTTTGAGGTCATTATGGGTACAAGTTAGTTGGCCTCATGTTATGCCAACATTGACTACAGAGAGAGATTGGTTCGGTTCCAGTTTTTGGTAAGCCGATTATCGAGTGGAAAGGAAGGGAAGTGGTTGTAACCAGTGAATTATCCTTCCTTCTTTGACATCGTTGATTTTAATAAGTCTGTGTGACTTGTTTATTTGAGGTAAATTGATGCAGAAAGTAAGTAATACTTGAATTTGAAGGAGTTTATGATAAGTGCCCTTGGGGGGTACTTGGAGTTGGTTTGGTGTGGCGGTCAGGGCCACTACCTTCCGGATAATTTCAGGAAAACACGCAAGGTAAGAATAAAACAAGTACGAGTGCTGCCTCTGGAAAACAGAAGACATCGTTGGTAGGTTTTGAAAATCTATACGATGATAAGGTGGCGCTTGATGATTAAGATTTTGAAAGGGAGACAAGCTCTCTCCCTCACGTAAAAGGATAGTTTTACGTATTATGGGGTTATGTGTACCCATGTTAGAATGATACTACGGGCGGATGGCCCTAGGTTAATCATGAGCTTCCTGTTTTAAAACCGGCAAAGTTTATTCTTGTCCACTCTCATTGTTAGTAAGGCATAGTGTACTGTTAATGTGGTTATCATACATGTCCCCAGCTTTATTTTTGACTATTATGATTTCATTACAGTACTTTCAGTTTCACATACTTGGTATTTGTTGTATTGACCTCCTTCGGGGGGCTGCGTTCATGCCGCAGGTAGAGTTATACAGGTTGCTGATCCTCACTCTTAGGATCACTGTTCAGCTATTGAGAAACTCCATTACTCCGGAGGCTTATCTTTGGTTCAGATCCCTGGTATTGTCGGTTATTGTACATTTAGGGGTATGGCGAGGCCCTGTCCCATCACAGTTGTTATATAAAAATTCGTAGAGGTTTGTAGTCATATCGTGTGGATTGGGTTGTAAGAACAAAAATGTATATTTTTTCGGAAGGTGGCCTTATCGGCTAGTCTGTTGATATTTACTGTCTAGTATTTTTTATGAGTTTATGTATGTTCCGCTGCTATTCTCTGATGTATACCTGTAAGAGGTGCCCAGGTAGGGCACCAGTCGCGGGCCCGGGGTCGGGTCGTGACATATCCATCCTCCGTACTTTTGGGCGATGGTTGGAGCAGCTAGGCATAAGTAAGTAATTTGCAGAAAATAAACTAAGGTGATGATACTTAGGGTTTAAGACAGTTATGATAGGAATTAGGGTTTCCAATCTCCTCAACTATCCACTCTTTCACTTGTTAATGCAAGACTAATAATTCTTCTTCTTATTAAGATAGCAGGTTAACGAACATGTTCTATATTCCAGTTAGGACATATAAAAACTTAACCTTATGCATTCTATAATTCTATGATAGATTTTACCACACAGGAGGATTAAGAACAATAACCTTAAACACTACACAAGTATCGGGGTACTTTCATCCGCGATTTTAACCTATGTCTAGACAACTATAGCATATTCAAATCTCCCTTTTCAGATCCCGATTCGAAATTATATAAGTTATGATAATTAATTACCAGTTAATTATCAAACAATCAATACAAATTGAATAGATCTTAATATAGCTGAAGAAGAAATCACTAACAATGCATTAACTTATGAAAGAGTTTCAACGGAAAACCCTAATAAACTAGACATTATCATGCTAAGAACCAATTTACAAATATCCAACATAAACTGCAATAAAATAAAGGGAAGCAAAAGAACTTGAACAAAAGTCTTCAATTGTGTCTGCCTCCAATTATTGCCTCCCAAAAGTATGATATGAGATATGAGAAGGTTTCAGGGTTTTATATCTTAGCAAAACCTCATTTCGACCCTTTTACCCTTCAGCAGATTCGGCTAAAAAATTCTAAAAATGCGCGTCAGTGCCGCGACCCTAATTCAGCCAAGAACCGTTGTAACTCACTAGAACTACTGCGCCGCGGCGCTCACGACGAAAAATTATTTTCAACTCTCTGGAAATTTCGCGCCTCGGCCCTAATTCCTTCAGTGTCGGCCTAGCAGGCGCCGCGGCCCTTCACCGTTTTTCTTCCAGATTTCACCAGATTTCTTCCATTCTTTCCGGGACTCCTTTGGTTTGATTGCTTGGGCTTTGCTTGGGCACTTTCATCCTCAATTCATCTCATTTCATCCTCAATTCGGTATTTTCCTTCTTTAGGACCGCTGTGACTCAAAATAAAGAAAAACAACCTTAACACTATACTAAACGCAAAAGAAAAGAGGAAAATACTAATTAAAAAGGACTCAAAAGTGTATATAAAATAGACTCAACAAACACCCTCAAACTTAAACTTTAATCGACCTCGAGTAAAACACTAAACAAAAACAAAAACAAAAAAAAAGACTATGAAATTGATCAAGTAGCTATATCAATGCTGCCTAAAAATCATGGATGAAAACTGAGATAATATGTTAGAACATAGCATGATTTTTTAGCAATCTAGAATTTTAAGTTAGATATTTCGCAAATTCAATGATGAGATGAGTAAATCATGTAGATCATAATCACTGGCAATACAAGCACCTAACCTATGCATGTTAATTGTATTCCATCTTTCCCAAAATTCTATAGACCTGTCTACTTGCTATTCTCCACTAATCATAGACACATTAGAGATCTTCGGGACTTTCAAGGGTTGTAATGTAGGCTTAGGCAGGGGTAGAAAAAAGTTGACATTTAGGCTCAATTTCGTATCATAAGCATTTTTCATTTAACTATTTTTTTTCTTTTTGACTTTCTTTTTAGGCTCTTACCTATTTTCTCCCCTCTTTTCTTTTGAGAGAATGAAACACATTATCAAGAATAAGCACCCCCAAACTTAGGCTTTTACATATTTTTCATTGGGGTGCATCAAATTTTTACTATCTTTTTATTATTTTTTCAACACTTTTCATCCCAATAATTTTCAATTATCACTTATGGCACAACCCGGGAACATAGGGTGTCAAATAAAGATATTATTTATGGTCAAAGGGGATGACTAATGATATAATTTATGTCAGGGTAGGTAATGAACGACCAGAAGGACTATCAAAGAATGCCTGAATCATTTCAATAAACATGTATATCTTAACTATTTCGCCGCAAATAACACGCAAACATGTTTTCTAGATATTTTCAACCTTTCTTTCCATAATTGACAAGACATAGGCTAAGCACAAATATCCAAATAATTAGATGTTCATGAATATTTGACATATCTAACTTAAGCACACAAATTTTTGCTTTAATTTCATTACATTATCTCACTTAATCCACTCAATATCTTTAGCAACTACAACATACATGATCCATAAAAAAATTGACTCACAAACACATAAAACAAACAACACACAACAAAAAGACTCAAAACAAAACACAAGACAAATTAAGACCCCCCAAACCTGATCGATACATTGTCCCCAATGTTTAAAGACTAAAAATAAAGGGACAACTTACAGACACAAAACAACGGTCACAACAGAGGTCTGAGTGGAGGTTCTTGAAATTGCATAGGCATCGGGACTCTCTGAACTTTTGGCGCCGCGGTCTTGCAGATTGGCGCCGCGACACTGATCACGGGAACTATTCTCTGAAGTTCTGGCGCCGCGGCGCTGCACCATTTTTTTTCCGAATTTTAGCATGTTTGATCCTTTTTCCCTGGGAGCTAGTCCCTACTTCACCTTCCATAAAAAACATAAACCAAGAATCCAAGAACGTAAGACTGTTCAAGAACAAAACTAAAACAAAACAAAATAAAACAAAATAACATAATTAAAACATTGGGTTGCCTTCCAATAGCGCTGTCTTTAACGTCATTTAGCCGGATGCAGCTGCCTTATTCACTCAAGGGGGTAGATTACCCCCGCAACATATCCACTTCATTATCATTCTCTTATTCTTTTTCCTCATTTTCTTCTTCACAAGGCCATGTTCAGAGGGGTTCACCCCTTTTTCATCATTCGCTGGTTCAGAATTCTTACCATCCTGTTTTGCACACTACGTTAATGTTATCCCACGGACATCAGTACCCTTGGAGTTTTCATGAGAAGCAACTTTATCAATTATCCTAACAACAAAACATTTTTCACTGGCCTGTGATTCGGTTGGTGGCCTGAAACAGTGAAGATCATTTCCTTATTCTGGATTCGGAGCTTTAACTCTCTTTTTTCAACATCAATGAGGGCTCTACCTGTGTCTAGGAATGGCCTCCCAAGGATAATGAACATATTCTCATCTTCTTCCATATCAAGAATGAGGAAGTCAGCAGGAAAGATTAATTTACCCATTTTCACCAATACATCTTCAATGATGCCTCGGGGATGTACGATTGAGCGATCTGCGAGCTGCAAATTGACTGTTGTCGGCTTTGCTTCCCCCAACCCAAGTATGCGAAACATCGATAAGGGAATTAGTTTTATACTTGCCTCCAAATAACACAAAGCCTGATTGCATGTCACCTTCCCTATAGTGTAAGGTATAGTGAAACTCCCTGGATCTCTCAACTTCTGGGGAAGTTTCTTCTGCAAGATTGCACTGCACTCCTCTGTAAATGCCATTGTCTCGTACTCAGCTAGTTTCCTTTTTTAAAGAGGATATCCTTCATAAACTTGACATACATCGGCATCTGCTCCAAAGCTTCAATGAAATGGAGATTGATGTGCAACTTTTTGAATACCTCTAAGAATTTAGAAAACTGTTTATCCAGAGACTTCTTTTGAAGTCTTTGAGGGTATGAAATTCTATCTGTATATTTCCTCATGACTGATGGTGGAGCCTTCTCTAAAATAGGACAGTCAACAGTAACCCTCTCTCTCTCTGCATCAACTGTCTTCTCCAACTCATTCTCATTTTCAACCAGTGGTTGGGGTGCAACCTGCTCTAACTGTTTACCACTCCTCAAGTTGATTGCTTGACACTGCTCCCTTGGGTTTATCACTGTGTTTCTAGGGAGATTCCCTTGCGGTATGCCATTCAATTCTCTGCTAACTGCCCCATTTGAGTCTTCAAGTTCCTAATAGAGGATCTTGTTTCCGCCATGAATTAAGTTTGGGAATTTGTGAGTGTTAACAGTGTTGCTCTCAATTCATCAGGCTTCTCTGGTGGGATTTGTGGCCTGGGTTGCTGATCTTGATTGTTCTCCAAGAAAAGTTGGGGTGATTTCTGCAACCCAGATTAAAAGTGTTGGAGTAATGATTGTTGTGGGGTCTTTAAAAGTTTCCAACTGCCTGGACCTGCTCCATAGGTACATTGTTTGAATCCACTGCTATACACCTATTAAAAGTATGGGGACCCCCACAAATCTCACAACCCACTGGTGTCTGAACAGCATTCACGGACATAGTACTTTGCTGCAACTGCTTTGTCAAAGTGGAAACCTGAGCAATCAACGCAGTGATAGCATCCAACTCATGAACCCCAACCACTTTCCTGCTGTTCGTTGATCCCTCATCTTGTCACGAACCGACCCGACGGGCCGCGACCCGGTGCCCTACCTGGGCACCCTTATACCCATCTGTCACATAATCACACAGATACCAAGGATAATGCAGTAATCTATAAGTCATATAAAATAGGCAAGCCGACGAGGCTGCCACTATATACATGAACATCCCAACATGAAGCGTAACAGTACAGTCGACCAAAATACATATACAATCCACGCAAGTCCCAAACACATCTACCCACAACTGTCTACAGACCTCTAAGAGTACGATAAAGAAATATGATGGGACAGGGCCCCGTCGTGCCCCTAAGTATGCATAGGTCAAAATAAGGCTCTGTACCAAAACGACTAAGCTCCGGATCAAATGGAGCTCTCTCAACAGCTGAATAGAAAATCCTAGACTAGAGGATCACCAAACTGAGCACCTGCACCTGCGGGCATGAAACGCAGCCCCTCGGGAAAAGGGGGTCAATACGAAATAATGTACTGAGTATGTAAAATATGAAATATTGTAAATGAGATCATAACTGGCTAAGATAACAGGAGACACGTGTAATAATAAAAATACCAATACAACTGTGTCATATAGAAATGAAAGTCAAATGTGCCTTATAAAAATGAGAGTCATATCAAAATCATGGATGACTGTCCATATAATCATATATATATATATTGTCATGGATATTTGTACCCGCATCATGGATACATGTCCATGGAATCATCATATACTGTCATGGATATCTGTACCCGCATCATGGATACATGTCCATGGAATCATCATATAATGTCATGGGTATCTGTACCCGCATCATGGATACATGTCCATGGAATCATCATATATATAAACATTATCGACCCTCTAGTGAGGGACTCGGTGAACAAATGCAAGGATCTGCGCACGAACATTGCCGGTCCGGAACTCGGTGAAATGGAATAATAACACTTTGCACGAATAGCTATCATGAGAAACCATATACAATTTAAATCATCATTTGAAAAATCAAGGCACTATATATCATGTATCATTTTAAATCATCGTTAAGAATTAAGACTCATTAGAACTATGTACGTCCGTCGTACACTCATTTTATAAAAATCATGCCAAAAATAAGAAAGGATAGTTTCACATACCTTAATGACGAACTAACCACTCAATAATCTAAATACGTCTTGACTAGCACTTCAACCTATAATAATAGTAACATGTCCATTAGCCTTATGATTACTAGAATATGTTATAATCGAATGATCACTTGCTTTCTTTTCTATAAAAATTTGGGCAGCACTTCCCCTATTTATATGCACATTCACAACTTACAAACAAAGCCAACAACACCAATAACCAAGCACGAATCAAGAGTATACTAAAACATTTCCATATACTCGATATATACCACTATTATACATCCTTTCTCCTTATATTCATGGAATATAACCAAAACAACAACCAATGTGATTAATACACCTATTTATCATGGTAATCCAACTCCTCTAATCACATTTAAACAGCCCATTAAAACAACCCATACTTTAACAATAACGAGAGTGAAATGTGAAGCTTTTCTATACCTTTTTATGCCTTAATTCTTTTAGGACATATATCCACAATTATAACAACGTAAATGTAGGTTCATAACTGAAATTTCCAGCATACAGACTCGGCAAAACAGTCCCTTATTGCATTACAACGATGTCCAATAATTTCATGAAAGTTTCGGCCATAACAACATAATTCCATAACTCATTTCTTAACTTCTTAGAATCCAATTCACTCTCCAACACTTTCATATAATCAATCTACAACTTAAAGTATCAAGATTCCTCCATTTTTAACATGCAATTAGTGACGAAATTAACAACACAACAATCAAAGCCAAGGTATACCAAAACAGTCCCCAAAATCAGCTATAGCACCCAAAATATTCACATGCATTGTCTTAATTCCAATTTTCTCTTAACACAAGTTCATTTCTTAATTACAACAACATGCAACTCCAATTATATCATAAGAAAAAGAATTTTTACCTTAAATTTAAGTCAAAACAGTCCCTAATTTCGATCCACTGCCCAAGTCCTCTTCACCATTTTTTTCATCCTTTCTTCAACTCAAAGTGACATGCATGTGTTCTATAAGTTTACTCCATCATTTATGCATGTTTTTCTGCCAAAAAATCATCTTCAAAATTGGAATTTCTTGGCTCAATGTTTTGGCCAGCAGTGGCGTTTTTGCCACTGTTTTGAGTGCAATTCTTGGCTTCTAATTTGTAGAAGAACTAACCTAGGAAGAAGGAATAAAAATCTTCAATTTATTTGCTATAGTAATGAAGGAAAATCGGCTAGAGAGAAGAGAGGAAGAGAGGAGTATATTGTTTTTTGAAAATAAAGTGTGGAAAGATGAAGGGTTAATAGGTTTTAAGGGGAAAAGAAAAATCTGAAAAAAATTAATTACACTTTGGTCCAATTCCCCTAATTGTCTACTTAAATTAATCCCTCAAGTAATAGTTAAAGCTTAGATCCCACTTCTTCTAATTCCCGAAAATTTCATAAGGCCTCGTATTCTCAATGTTATAATTCTCATAATACGACACTAGTCCATAACGAGAATATACAACTATTATTACTAATTTCCAACGTCACACACGTTGTGGTTACCAACCTTTTTCCGGAATCACATCCTCTTGTATACTAATTTATTTATTAGCATAATTAAGTACACTTTATTTCCAATATTCAAACCTTATTTCTTAATTACGTTCTCTAATTATCGTCTTAAAGCCACGAGGTGTAACATCCTTCCCCCCTTAGAAACATTCGTCCTCGAATATTCATCATAGGTCTCATGCTAGAAAAATTTCGGCAGAGTCTCATTTATAACTATACCTATTTACCAATATTCAGCAACCCAACAGATGCCTCACAGGGCCACAATAACACATACAATTCATCAGTTACTATAAGCAAATAAGGGATCGAGTTGAATTACCTGTAGGCATAGGGAACAAGTGAGGATACTTCTTCTCAATTTCATATTCTGCTTCCAAAGTCATCTCTTCCCTATTATTATTCCGCCACAAGACTTTGACGGAAGGCACATCCTTAATGCGTAACTGTCTAACATGTCGATCAATGATAGCTATGGGACTCTCCTCATAAGACAACTCTTCTATCACCTGGATATCGTCTACCGAGAATACTTTAGAAGGATCACCAATACACTTACGCAACATAGATACATGAAAGACTATATGTACCGCTTCCAAATCAGATGGTAGATCCAACTCATAGGCAACATTGCCTATCCTGCGAACAATATGATAAGGCCCAATGTACCTCGGGCTAAGCTTCCCCTTCCTGCTGAATCTCATATCACACCCTTCATGGCTGACACCTTCAGGAATACCCAATCACCAACCTGGACTCGAAGTGTCGACGTCGATTACCTGCATACGACTTCTGTCAACTCTGGGCTGCTACAATCTCTCATAGATGAGCTTCACCTTATCCACCTCTTGTTGAACCATGTCTGGGCCGATTAACTTAGTCTCGCCCACATCGAACCAACCGATAGGTGACCTGAACTTCCTCCCATATAAGGCCTCGTACGGGGCCATCTGGATACTAGAATGGTAGCTATTATTATACGCAAACTCAATGAGTGGCAAATGATCATCCTAGCTACCTCTGAAGTCAATAATATAGGCTCTCAACATATCCTCTAGTGTCTGAATAGTACAATCTGCCTGCCCATCAGTCTGAGGATGAAATGTTATGCTGAGGCTCACCTGTGTCCCCAATACTTTCTGGAACGATCTCCAAAAGTTAGATGTGAACTGAGCTCCTCGGTCAGATATGATAGATGTGGGAACCCCATGTAGTCTCACTATCTCCTTGATGTTTAGCCTAGCATAGTCCTCAGCTGAGTAAGTAGTCCTGACTGGAAGAAAATGGACTGATTTTGTCAGTCTGTCCACAATAACCCATACACACTTCCGCTGAGTGCGAGGTAAGCCGATAATAAAGTCCATATTAATCACTTCCCACTTCCAAGTCGGGATCTCTGTTAGGCGTATTTTGTATATGCTTTTTGAGTCATTTTTAGTATTTTACATGTTTTTGTTGTGTTTAGTATAGTATTAGGGTCGTTTTTCTTTATTTTGAGTCACAACGGTTCAAAAAGGCAAAATGGCAAAAAAGAGCGAAAAGTGGGCATAAAAGGAGGTCCTGAGGCAGAAAAAGGTTGGAAATTGACAATTCGGACGAAGACAAAGCAACACCGCGGTGCCCAGAAGCAGAACCACAGTTCCAGAAGATCAGAGACCCCGCAGGACTTTTGGCACCGGGGTACCATTCAGACAAAACCGCGGTGCCATATCTAATGCCAGGCTGCAGGACTTTCCGCACCGCGGTGCCACTCTACAGGACCGCGGTGCCGAGACGCGAATTTTCAGATCCGAGTTAGAATTGGCCAAGGGCAGAAGGGTCCATAGGGCACGAAATTTGCAACATACTTAAGACTTAGGGATTAGTTTAGTGAGGGAGGTTGGACATTCTATCAAAGAACACAACTCATGACAGATTTGAGGCCACAATTGGAGACTTTAGTTCACAGTATTTCTTTTCTTTTCCCTTAGTTTATTTCAGTTATGTTGAATTATAATTTAGTTCTTGACATGACAATGTTTAGGAGCTAATTACTTTAGTAGGGTTTCCGTCGAATCTTCTTGAAGCTCTTTCATATAGTTAATGCATTAGTTAATTGATTTCTTCTTCAACTTTATTAAGATCTATTCAATATTGCTTTGATTACTTGATAAATAATTAGCTACTAATTATCATTACTTATATGATTTCGAATCAAGAACCGAGATGAGAGATTTGAATATGCTGTAATTGTTTAGACATAGGTTAAAATCGTGGACGAAAGTACCGCGATATTTGTGTAGTGTTTAAGGTTACTGTTCTTAATCCTCTTGTGTGGTAAAATCTATCATAGAAATATAGAAGGTTTCAGCATAAGATTGAGCTCTCGTATATCCTAACCGGAATATGATAACAAACTAGTAAACCTGCTATCTTAATAATAAGAAGACCCATTAGCATTGCATTAACAAGTGAAATAGCGGATAGTTGAGGAGATTGGAAACCCTATTCCCTTCATAACGGTTATAAACCCATAGTATTATCAACCTCAGTTTAAATTCCTGCACTTTGCTTTAATTATAGTTCTTAGTTATAAAACCAAACAATTTACCGATTGCCAAATAGAAACCAAAGTTTAGAAGTTCGGTACTTGATAACCAGTCTCTGTGGACGATATTCGGTCTTACAGACTATTTACTTGTGAACGATACATGCACTTGCATGAGCATTTGTAAAATCGAACCAACAATCTCCATCTCCTGCAATAATCCACCAGGCTTCTGATGCTCAATCTTAACATGTTGATAATTCGGGCACTGGGCAACAAACTCTGCTATGTTTTTTTTCATACCATCCCACCAATATAAACATCTGAGGTCATGATACATCTTCTTTGACCCTGGATGAATGGAATAACAGGCTTTGTGTGCCTCACCCATAACCTGCTGTCGTAGCCCTGAACATCCGGCACACATAGCCTACCTTCATACCTTAGCACACCATCAGGTGCAACCTCAAATAGAGTCTTCTCCTTTCGGAGAGTTGCATATCTATACCGTGCCAAAACAGGATCCTCATACTGATGTCTATTTACCTCTTCTACGATAGAGGACTCAACAACTTCTCGAACAAGAACCCCACTATCTCCCGAATCAGTTAACCGGACTCCAAGACTAGCTAGCCTGTGTATCTCACGAACCATCTCCTTTCTGTCTGACCGCACATCCGTCAAGCTACCCATAGATCTACGGCTAAGAGCATCTGCCACCACATTTGCTTTTCATGGATGGTACAAGATATCAACATCATTGTCACGACCCGATCTCGGGCCCGTGACTGGTGCCTTACCCGGGCACCCAAGTAGATATACATCAGAGTAACCAGCGGAATATAAAAACAAGACATGAAACAATAAAGAGTAAGAACAGTCTAACCAAGAAAATGTCGCCTTTCGGCATGTATATATAAACCAAAACTTGAACAGTTACATCCTTTACGAACCCCGCCACAACAAGATTACATGCACCTCTAAGAATGTAACCACAACTATGACGGGACAGGGCCCCGCCATACCCCTGAATGTACAAGTACCTACAATGACAGGGGACTATACCAAAGACAAAGCCTCCGGAGAAATGGAGCTTTCCAAGAACTGAACAGTGATCCTAAGAGAGCGGATCAACAGCTATGTACCTCAACCTGCGGCATGAACGCAACCCCCCGAAGGAGGTCAGTACAACAGGTACCAAGTATGTGAAACTAAAAATACTGTAATGAAATCATAATAGTCTATATATAAAACAGGAGACAAGTATGATAATCAAAAAATGTGTTTCACAAAGCCCGGCTAACAACAAGAGTAATGAACATCAACATTGTCTCTAAAGAGATACCATTTCACAATCTAAAACAATCGTGTCAAGTCAGGGACTCACGCCCTCAAAGTCATCACTCAAAATATAACAATGGGTCTCACGCCCATAACATCAATCATGCCAGTGGAATTCCTTCCTCATCGCCAGCCTATGACATAAATCATACTCATGTGACGCGCCTGGAATCCTACCTCACCGTCTGCATACATATACAATACATATATATATATATATACTCGGCCGCATGCCCCAGAATCCCTCATCGTATAAGCATGGCCATAACGTGCCCTCGGAATCCCTCATCGTAGGCGCAGGTCTTCATGGGGAGCTAGCCCATGGAATAATAATATAACATGCCCCTAATCCTCATCGCGGTACATGTCTTCACGGGGAGCTAGCCCATGGAGTAAAGTATAACATGGTCGCATGCCCCGGAATCCCTCATCGTATAAGCATGACCATAGAGTAATGAAACGCGCGGGCATCTAACCCGCATCCTGACGCATGCCCCGGAATCCCTCATCGTATAAGCATGGCCAAGATCACTCACAATGGAAGCATACCCGTGGAATCCTCCGTCACAGTCGGTACGTCCAAATAAGTTCACAACAAGTCAGCCGGCCCTCCATCGAGAGACGCGGTGGTATAGAAATACAATACTTGCACAACAAAGGCTATCATAACTAGCATAGGCAAGTTCAACATACTTTTAGACTTTCATTAACATGTAAATAGATTCACCATTTATATAAACTCAAGTACTCCCATTTTATGCCAACAATTCGGGTTTTAACCCTAAAGTACTACGTACATTAGATTCTTTCAAAAGATCCATTTCTTTTTTCGAAGGTCACACGATACCCGTAGTATCAAAATAGAGTGACTATTATTTTTAAGTAAACCAAAACAATTTCCATACCTTCTTTTTTAAACCATTTTAAGACAAAACCATGTCTTTCTTTTAAACAAAAAACACTTCAATTCCTCAAGTCTCTTTTCTTTTAGAAATCAAGTTCCTTACCTTGGAATTTAAGAAAAATCAATACTTGTTATTAATGACCTTATTAAAGCAACCGTGATCTAGGAAATGTAATACAATTTTGTCTTATCTTAGCTTCTATGCAGATGGAGGTTTCTACTTGTTTTAATAATATTAATTATTTGTCAATATATTTTCCTTTATTAACGTTGCAGTGGTTTGTTCGATATTTATTCTCATTTCCGAAATCAATATAACATTATTATTCGAAACCAAGTACTCATTACTCACGAATGAGGTTTCACAACTTTCCACACAATTCAAGTTCTTCACATATCAAGTCAAGTCAAATATATACCCGCAAGGGTAGCCAAGTTGGTGTAGCAGTAGAGCGCGGGACCGCAAGGTCACGAGTTCGATCCCCTGCATAAACCTTCTTGGTTGAGCCTGTCACACATGGCTTGCCAAGTGTGGTTTACATGACTGACGTGGTTTGCAGGCTACTGCGTCAGTCCGGGGTTTACCCTGTGCGCACTCGAAAGAGTAGCGGCTGCGGGTTCCTTCGTCAACAAAAAAAAAAAAAGAAAAAAAAAAGTCAAGTCAAATATAAGTCAAGTCTCTTATCTTTTTTTTAAAAAATCAATAAATCATTCTTTTACCTACATAAAGTTGTTATAATTAACTTCCCATAAAGCCATTATAACACTTTATGTTTTAAATAAACCAAATTCCTTTTACACACGTACGTCTACCGTACTATATATATATTTCGCAAATATCATGCTAGAAGAGATAGGAAGAGGTTCACATACCTCGCGACGATTATCGACTATTAGCAAAACACTCCCAAGTACTATAACCTTGCTAGCCTTTTCCACCCTTCAAGTAGAATACGCTACTCGTTGTACTTCCACCTATAATGGCCACTAAACGTCCATTAACCTCTAGATCTCTTCGTAGGATATTTTTAAGGACAAGTTCCATATCCTACGGAAAATTCGGCAGCACCTCCTCCGTTTCTACTCAATTTTCCACATTTTCCAAGGCCCGATAACCGTGATTAACCTACTATAATTAAGGTGCAATAATACTGAAATCTAAAGAAGGGGATAACACGCCCAAACGGAACGCGATTAACAATCTCTCCTTCATAACAATAATAACTAAAGAAGGGGATAACACGCCCAAATGGAACGCGATTAACAATCTCTCCTTCATAATAGTAATAAGTAAAGAAGGGGATAACACGCCCAAACGGTAACACGGTTTACTATCTCCCTTCATAATAACAATAAGTAAAATAAGGGGATAACACGCCCAAACGGTAACGCGGTTTACTATCTCCCTTCATAATAACAATAAGTAAAAGAAGGGGATAACACGCCCAAACGGTAACGCGGTTTACTATCTCCCTTCATAATAACAATAAGTAAAGAAGTCCAAAGTAAAAAGTCCAAAGTAGATACGGTCCTTAAGTTGGGGTCCTTGGCCAACTTTTACAATAATACTTATCCAATTACTTCATTAGTCCTTCAACTTATATTCCAATCTTTATATAAGTTATAGTTTCTTTGTTGTTAACTTCTTAGCAAGATCCAAATCTTTCTTTATATCTTATAGTCCATAATATACTTCCAATGTATGCATAATATCCATCTATACATAATAAATCAACTTCACAAAGAGGTTAAGGTTCATTACCTCAAGATAGTCCAAAAACGTGACTGTCCAGATTTTTAGCTACTGCTTCGTCAGCTGAACTTGCAACGTCGATAACTCTCTACTCCAGTGTCTTATCGACGAGTGGTTTATTGAATTGGAAACTAGACTCGACGAACTTAATTTTAGGCTTTTGAAACACCCAAAAACTTCTTATATGCTAGGAGATATTCTCTTCCAAACTTGACTAAAAAAATCTGCCCAAAACAGTTTCGAAAATCTGCCTACTCTCGGCCAAGGGAAGGTTTTTGAGGCTAGGGGTGTGAAATCTTGTCTAAATCTTGGTTAATAATCTTCCTAACACATTAAGGAGGAATACTTATAAGTTTAAGAATTTTTGGATAACATTTGGTTAGGGGAGGGGGGGGGGGGGGGGGTTGGACGAAATCAAGATAGAGAAGGAGGGAGAGGAAATGTTTTTCAAGTCTTGTAATATGTTAAGTGTGGCTGATTTTCATCCACTAAGGGGGTTTATATAGCACAACCAAGGGTTGAGATTAACACATGTGTAAGGTAGAGATCATATGTGAAGGTTCCTTCCCACACTTGTCTTACTAAAGCCATGCAAGACCTTGACCATGCAAGACTTGCCCACTAAACTTAGCCAAATTTGTCCAAGCCAAGACTAGCCATGCAAGACTTTTGGCTACTTGTCTTGCCTACTTGTCCACTAAATTTCGTCCCACATGGCCCAATCTAGGGGTGACACTTGTCGCCCTCCTATTGGTCCAAAATATTTCATCTCTCGGAAAAATTCCATAATCGTAAAAATATTATTGAAAACGTAAAATTTCCTTCACAAAGTTCGGAATAATTTTCGTCGGAAAACAATTCTATCAATCTTACCCTAATTAGGGCGTATACATTCGTACGTACGTCCTCACATACATACACCGGAACTACGGGGCATAACATTCTCCCCCCCTTAGAAACATTCGTCCCGAATGTTCCTTCTAAGTCTCAAAACATACCTGTGCCGGTATAGTCTTTCCTTTATTCTTACGAAACCAATTATGCCACTCATGGCCACAATACAACGTACGCTCAAAAACTCTTATCCGAGCCGACGAAGAATCATCTCTAAAGCGTATACAACACTATTAGCTCCACCCATGGTCCAAAGGATACTTTCTTCACATCCTTACTTATAAAAAGAATACTTCCATCTGCTTAACACATCTTCGCCTCTTTTCTTACTCATCGCACTTCCTCGTACACTCGAACTGTTCCTAATATACGTATCACATTTCTGTCATTGCTTCAGTTTTTAACATCTCGGGGTTACTATCCTCAATTTGGTCGTCATTAATTGGGAACACTCTGGATGAATTTCCGATACTCTTCCGAATCGTAGCAACATGAAAGACCGGACGTACTGCCTCCTAAGTCGGACGACAGTGCTAACTTATAGGAAACCTGGCCTATTCTACAAACGATCTAAAAAGGCCCAAAGTACCTCGGGCTAAGTTTCCCTTGCTTTCCAAATCTCGTCACACCCTTCCGGGGTGGTACCTTCAAGAAGACCCACCGTCAACCTGAACTCCAAGTGTTGATGCCGATTATCCGCGAGACTTCTGTTGACTCTGAGCTGCTAATAACCTTCTCTGGATAAGCTTCGTCTTATCCTCATTCTGCTGAATCAAGTATGTACCAACTATCTGAACCTTGCCAACATCGAACCAAACGACCGACAACCTATACTTCCGCCCATACAAGGCTTCATAAGGCGTCATCCGAATACTGAAATGGTAGCTATAATAATACCCACTCAACACGAGGCAAATAATCCTCACCACTCCCCCGAAATCAAAACACCGGCCCGTAACCTATCCTCAAATATCTGGGTACAACGCGCTGTTTGTCCGTCGGCCCGAGGGTGAATGCAATACTGAGACTCACCTGAGTTCCTAACCTCGCCTGGTAAAACCTCCAAAAAAAGAGAAAAACGTAACCGGGCTCCACTGTCACATAAAATAAAAGTAGGAACCCCGTGCAGCCTTACAACCTTCCTGATATAAAACATCTTGCATAACCCTCCGCCGAGTAACCAGTCCTGACTGAAAGACAAGATGGGCTGACCCCATCGGCCCGACTACTGGTCGAACGCATCCACGAACTCGTACGATGGTTACCTAAACCTGGGCCTAACACCCTTGTGATCCTATCACCTAGCGGGACTACCTCAAACTGACCCCACCTTAATCCGGGCTGCGGGTTGACCCGCAATCTGGCCTCAACCCGACCCATTTTCGCGCCAAACTCTCTCGTTCCCCGATCCAGAACAATCTTACTAATTCACGTCATGAAAGCTACCACTTCTATCTCAAACCACTTATGGACTTATCACCTGAATACACCCCACGTATACAATGTATCTCGACAAGGATCAAAACGTAAAATCTTTTACTTAAGATGGCCTTACATCTAAAGTCTCAACTGTTATAATTTCTAAGGTTCGCAATTTACCTGTCCTCAAACTTACCTTCTTAACTACCCGCGTTTTCCAATCACAATTAACACAATGTTATCCGAACATAATACTTAAAATAGAATCATCTTATTACGCATACTAGTCTCTAGAGGGTTAAGGATATACCTGCAACTACTGCTTCACTTCCCTTTGTCGCTCTTAATCAAAATCCTGCTCTGCTGGGCGCATAGTTATAGAAGGTGATGAACCAGCCACTGATCCCGAAGGTTGAGTCGTAACATCCGCGCCACCTCTGGTTGGACAATTTATCGCAAAATGGTCCTGCTGGCCGCAAGCACAACAAGCTGTCGAAGTAGTACGACACTCCCCACAATGACACCTACCACAACGGCCACACCGAGGTGGGGGTGGCCTCCTCTGGCTAACACCCCTTCCTCTCCGAACCACCAATCAAGAATCGACTGTGGGCCGAGTTATCCCACCTGTATCCTCCTACTAGACATTCTTCTCTCACCGCCCCGACGGCCGCAGTAAAATGCATTAGTAAACAGACGACAATTCCCGGAATGACGCCTACCACATCGTAAACATCAAGGAAAATCGAATCGGTGGCTAGAACTATGTAAATCGTGAATCGAAACCCGGAGCCACGACCAACTTCTCGCATACTCCGAACGCCCCAAGCTCGCGAGGACTACTCAACCGGAGGAGGGCATAACTAGTTCTGCCGAGGCCGCTCGCCTCGAAAGTCACCAAAGGACCCTATTGTCTTGGCCCTCTTATGCTGGTCTTGCTTAATTCGTCGATCTTTACGTTCCTCAGTCTGCTGCGCATAAGCCTGTACGCGGGCAATGTCCATGCCTGACTGAAGAACTACTTTTGTACGCCCCTTTACTAGATAATCGTCTAGACCCGTGATATATCGGCGCACTATATACTCTCTGTTTGCTAAAATCATAGCTAGTAACTGAGCCATCCCTTTGTAATCCATATTCCCTGTTCCCGGTCGTGGAACTGAAGGCTCATACATCATGGCCGCAGTAGGAACTGCTGCCGCTGTACTAAACTCTGCTGGGGCCGACGACGTTGTGGAACTCGCTGTCTGGGGTATCACTTCGGGTAAAGGTTGGGCCTGTGCCCTCGTACTCCTCTGTGTTCTACTCACAGCTCCTTCTGCTGTCTTGCCCTTCTGGGCCCGGGTTGCCTTACGTGGAAGCATAACTGGTAACGAAAGAGACTCGTCAGAGGGGTTCAACTTATAACATAGCTCTAAGGCACGATCTCAGAGTGAGAAGAACGAAAACCAATCCTAAATGTCCTGCAGCCTCCTGATTATAGATGTGGTGCACAACACACCGATAATCAAGACTCTACTAGACACGGTCTGTAGACACTTTCCGAGGATTAGCTGCTCTGATACCACTTTTGTCACGACCCGATCTCGGGCCCGTGACTGGTGCCTTACCCGGGCACCCATGTAGATATACATCAGAGTAACCAGCGGAATATAAAAACAAGACATGAAACAATAAAGAGTAAGAACAGTCTAATCAAGAAAATGTCGCCTTTCGGCATGTATATATAAACCAAAACTTGAACAGTTACATCCTTTACGAACCCTGCCCACAACAGTACTACAGACCTCTAAGAATGTAACCATAACTATGACGGGACAGGGCCCCGCCATACCCCTGAATGTACAAGTACCTACAATGACAGGGGACTATACCAAAGACAAAGCCTCCGGAGAAATGGAGCTTTCCAAGAACTGAACAGTGATCCTAAGAGAGCGGATCAGCAGCTATGTACCTCAACCTGCGGCATGAACGCAGCCCCCCGAAAGAGGTCAGTACAACAGGTACCAAGTATGTGAAACTGAAAATACTGTAACGAAATCATAATAGTCTATATATAAAACAAGAGACAAGTATGATAATCAAAAAATGTGTTTCACAAAGCCCGGCTAACAACAAGAGTAATGAACATCAACATTGTCTCTAAAAAGATACCATTTCACAATCTAAAACAATCGTGTCAAGTCGTGACTCACGCCTCAAAGTCATCACTCAAAATATAACAATGGGTCTCACGCCATAACATCAATCATGCCCGTGGAATTCCTTCTCATCGCCTAGCATGACATAAATCATACTCGTGTGATGCGCCCGTGGAATCCTACCTCACCGTTTACAGACACATATACAATACATATATATATATATATATATATATACTCTACGCATGCCCCTAATCCTCATCGTATAAGCATGGCCATAACGTGCCCTCTAATCCCTCATCGTAGCGCAGTCTTCATGGGAGCTAGCCCATGGAATAATAATATAACATGCCCCTAATCCTCATCGCTGGTACATGTCTTCACTGGAGCTAGCCCATGGAGTAAAGTATAACATGGTCGCATGCCCCGGAATCCCTCATCGTATAAGCATGACCATAGAGTAATGAAACGCGCGGGCATCTAACCCGCATCCTGGCCGCATGCCCCGGAATCCCTCATCGTATAAGCATGGCCAAGATCACTCACAATGGAAGCATACCCGTGGAATCCTCCGTCACAGCCGGTACGTCCAAATAAGTTCACAACAAGTCAGCCGGCCCTCCATCGAGAGACGCGGTGGTATAGAAATACAATACTTGCACAACAAAGGCTATCATAACTAGCATAGGCAATTTCAACATACTTTTAGACTTTCATTAACATGTAAATAGATTCACCATTTATATAAACTCAAGTACTCCCATTTTATGCCAACAATTCGGGTTTTAATCCTAAAGTACTACGTACATTAGATTCTTTCAAAAGATCCATTTCCTTTTTCGAAGGTCACACGATACCCGTAGTATCAAAATAGAGTGACTATTATTTTTAAGTAAACCAAAACAATTTTCATACCTTATTTTTTAAACCATTTTAAGACAAAACCATGCCTTTCTTTTAAACCAAAAACACTTCAATTCCTCAAGTCTCTTTTCTTTTAGAAATCAAGTTCCTTACCTTGGAATTTAAGAAAAATCAATACTTGTTATTAATGACCTTATTAAAGCAACCGTGATCTAGGAAATGTAATACAATTTTGTCTTATCTTAGCTTCTATGCAGATGGAGGTTTCTACTTGTTTTAATAATATTAATTATTTGTCAATATATTTTCCTTTATTAACGTTGCAGTGGTTTGTTCGATACTTATTCTCATTTCCGAAATCAATATAACATTATTATTCGAAACCAAGTACTCATTACTCACGAATGAGGTTTCACAACTTTCCACACAATTCAAGTTCTTCACATATCAAGTCAAGTCAAATATAAGTCAAGTCTCTTATCTTTTTTTTTAAAAATCAATAAACCATTCTTTTACCTACATAAAGTTGTTATAATTAACTTCTCATAAAGCCATTATAACACTTTATGTTTTAAATAAACCAAATTCCTTTTACACACGTACGTCTACCGTACTATATATATATTTCACAAATATCATGCTAGAAGAGATAGGAAGAGGTTCACATACCCCGCGACGATTATCGACTATTAGCAAAACGCTCCCAAGTACTATAACCTTGCTAGCCTTTTCCACCCTTCAAGTAGAATACGCTACTCGTTGTACTTCCACCTATAATGTCCACGAAACATCCATTAACCTCTAGATCTCTTCGTAGGATATTTTTAAGGACAAGTTCCATATTCTACGGAAAATTCGGCAGCACCTCCTCCGTTTCTACTCAATTTTCCACCTTTTCCAAGGCCCGATAACCGTGATTAACCTACTATAATTAAGGTGCAATAATACTGAAATCTAAAGAATGGGATAACACGCCCAAACGGAACGCGATTAACAATCTCTCCTTCATAACAATAATAACTAAAGAAGGGGATAACACGCCCAAACGGAACGCGAATAACAATCTCTCCTTCATAATAATAATAAGTAAAGAAGGGGATAACACGCCCAAACGGTAACGCGATTTACTATCTCCCTTCATAATAACAATAAGTAAAAGAAGGGGATAACACGCCCAAACGGTAACGCGGTTTACTATCTCCCTTCATAATAACAATAAGTAAAAGAAGGGGATAACACGCCCAAACGGTAACGCGGTTTATTATCTCCCTTCATAATAACAATAAGTAAAGAAGTCCAAAGTAAAAAGTCCAAAGTAGATACGGTCCTTAAGTTGGGGTCCTTGGCCAACTTTTACAATAATACTTATCCAATTACTTCATTAGTCCTTCAACTTATATTTCAATCTTTATATAAGTTATAGTTTCTTTGTTGTTAACTTCTTAGCAAGATCCAAATCTTTCTTTATATCTTATAGTCCATAATATACTTCCAATATATGCATAATATCCATCTATACATTATAAATCAACTTCATAAAGAGGTTAAGGTTCATTACCTCAAGATAGTCCAAAAACGTGACTGCCCAGATTTTTAGCTACTGCTTCGTCAGCTGAACTTGCAACGTCGATAACTCTCTACTCCAGTGTCTTATCGACGAGTGGTTTGTTGCATTGGAAACTAGACTCGACGAACTTAATTTTAGGCTTTTGAAACACCCAAAAACTCCTTATATGCTAGGAGATATTCCCTTCCAAACTTGACTAAAAAAATCTGCCCAAAACAGTTTCGAAAATCTGCCTACTCTCGGCCAAGGGAAGGTTTTTGAGGCTAGGGGTGTGAAATCTTGTCTAACTCTTGGTTAATAATCTTCCTAACACATTAAGGAAGAACACTTATAAGTTTAAGAATTTTTGGACAACATTTGGTTAGGGGAGGGGGGGGGGGGGGGTTGGACGAAATCAAGATAGAGAAGGAGGGAGAGGAAATGTTTTTCAAGTCTTGTAATATGTTAAGTGTGGCTGATTTTCATCCACTAAGGGGGTTTATATAGCACAACCAAGGGTTGATATTAACACATGTGTAAGGTAGAGATCATATGTGAAGGTTCCTTCCCACACTTGTCTTACTAAAGCCATGCAAGACCTTGACCATGCAAGACTTGCCCACTAAACTTAGCCAAATTTGTCCAAGCCAAGACTAGCCATGCAAGACTTTTGGCCACTTGTCTTGCCTACTTGTCCACTAAATTGCGTCCCACATGGCCCAATCTAGGGGTGACACTTGTCGCCCTCCTATTGGTCCAAAATATTTCATCTCTCGGAAAAATTCCATAATCGTAAAAATATTATTGAAAACGTAAAATTTCCTTCACAAAGTTCGGAATAATTTTCGTCGGAAAACAATTCTATCAATCTTACCCTAATTAGGGCGTATACATTCGTACGTACGTCCTCACATACATACACCGGAACTACGGGGCATAACAATCATAGTCCTTTAGCAACTCTAGCCACCGTCTCTACCGTAGGTTCATCTCCTTCTGCTTAAAGATATATTGGAGACTCTTATGATCCGTATAAATGTCAACATGAACACTATATAAATAATGTCTCCATATCTTCAAGGCATGAATCACTGCTGTTAGCTCCAAATCATGAGTGCGATAATTCTTTTCGTGCTTTCTGAGCTGTCGGGAGGCATAAGCTATAACCCTGCCATGCTGCATCAACACACAACTTTATCATGCATACAAGTCTCTAAAGGGTCAAAGATATACCTGAAATCACATAGGCGGGAAAAAGGACCGCTAAAACTGGGAACCTCCACCACGACCTCTGTCGCGGCCTACCGGTGCATGAACATCCTGCCTAGCTATTGAAGGCGAAGAACTGGCGATCCGATGGTATGCTATCCCACCAGTGCCACCTCTGGTTGGACAGTCTCTCGCCAAATGGCCCTGCTGGCCGCAAGCATAACAAGCTGCCGACGTAGTACGACACTCCCCGAAATGGGATCTACCACAGTAACCACACCGAGGCAAAGGTGGCCTCCCCTGGCTACTGTCCTCGGACACCTGTGAACCTGCAACCCTTGCCTTGACCTGCTCTCGAATATCCCCGACGGTCAAACAACCTGCCGGAAGGCCGGGAAGGGGCACTCTGCGTCGGCGGAAATGTAGACCCACCGCTTCGAGGCCGCCCACCCCGAAGCTATCTCGAAACCCTACCGTCACGGCCTCTTGGCCGGGTGGACTGGGCCGACCTCTCTCTCCCTGTCCTCAATCCCCTGTGCATAAGCCTGCATCCTGGACATATCCATACCGGGTGAAGAGCTACTCCTGCATACGCAGAACCATATAACGGTCTAGCCCATCACATAGCGGTGAACTCATCGCCGTATGCGCCAATAGTGGGCGCATACCTGGCCAATGAGTCAAATTCCAGGTTGTACTCTCTGATGGTCCTCCCATTCTGTCTCAATGCCAAGAACCTATCCAGGCGGGCTCTCCTCGTCTCAGGAGGCAAAAAGTGATCGAGGAAGTCTTCCGTGAACTCATCCCAAACAGCTGGAGGGGCACCCACACCTCTAGACAACTCCCACGACTCAAACCAGTTCAATGCAATATCGCGTAACCGGTAAGAAGCTAACACAACGTACTCCGTATCCGAAGCCCTAAGCACCTGCATAGTCCGCTGTACCTGCCGAATGAACTCCTGAGGATCCTCCTCAAACCTTGAACCATATAACTCGGGTGGGTTACAACTCAGAAAGTCCCGAATCCTCAAACGGTCGGCCAGGTTAGCTACTGCTCACGCCGTACGCCTGCTACTATCTTTGGTCAATAAGCTGGATCGCTCTCGTAATCTCTATACTCGGCCGTCAGAATCGGAGGCTCGTGCAGGAACCTGCAGACTCTGCGCTCTTGGCTCCTCTAATTCTGCCGGCGTGGCTGAACTCGCTGATTCGCCCATAACCTCAGGCATAGTCTGGGCCTGAATCCTAGTAACTCTCTGTGTACCACTAGCAGCTCCTGCTGCTGCCTTGCCCTTCCGGGCCCTGGTCGCCTTCCGTGGAGGCATAACTGATACATAAGAATAGGTCAGAGAGGATTCAACCTAGTAGGACAGCTCTACTGCATGATCTCAGAGAGAGAAGAATGGAAACCAATCCTAAATGTCCCGCAGCCTCCTGATTATAGATGTGGTGCACAACACACCGATAATCAAGACTCTACTAGACACGGTCTGTAGACACTTTCCGAGGACTAACTGCTCTGATACCACTTTTGTCACGACTCGACCGGGCATCGCGCCTACTACAGGCACCCTTACAGGTATACATCAGAGATAATCAGCGGAACATACATAAAATTAACAATGAAATAAATAATAGGTTAGCCGATAAGGGTACCTCCCGGGATTTATACAAATCCAAAAGCAGTTACCTCAATTTTTTTTAGTGACCCACAAGATATGACTACAGACCTCTAAGAGTTTACATAACAACTGTGATGGGACAGGGCCCCGCCATACCCCTGAATGTACAAAAGTCTACAACCTCAGGGAACCGTACCAAAAGACAAAGCCTCCGGAGAAATGGAGCTTTCCAAGAACTGAGCAGTGATCCTAAGAGTGCGGATCAGTAAGCTATGTGCCTCAACCTGCGGCATGAACGCAGCCCCCCGAAGGAGGTCAGTACAACATGTACCAAGTATGTAAAACTGAAAGTACTGTAATTTAAATCATAATAGTCTAAAAATAAAGCTGAAGACATGTATGATAACCCAATTAACAGTACACTGTGCCTTACCGAAGTGAAAGTAATGAAAGTCAGTTTTACCTCTTAAAGACTATTTCAACACCTGAACAATAGTCACACCGGGCTACGGACACAAGCCCTCCAATATCATCACATAGTCCAGTAAGGGTCTTAAGCCCACAAATATCAAAGTGTGCCCGTGGAATCCCTCGTCACTGCCGACAGCTGTAAGTGTAAACTATAACCATGTGACGCGCCCGTGGTATCCTACCTCACTGTCGGCGTACACATACACAATACATATATATATATATATATCTCCTGCCCGTGGAATCCCCCATCACTGCCGACAGCCGTAAGTGTAAACTATAACCATGTGACACGCCTGTGGCATCCTACCTCACTGTCGGCGTACACACATACAACACACACACACACACACACACACATATATATATATATATATATATATATATCATGCCCGTGGAATCCCTCATCTCGGGTACATGACTTCATGGGGAGCTAATCCATAGGGTAATAATCGTATATAACATGCCCATGGAATCCCCCTCTCGGGTACATGTCTTCATGGGGAGCTAATCCATGGGGTAATAATTGTATATAACATGCCCGTGGAATCCCTCATCTCGGGTACATGTCTTCATGGAGAGCTAATCCATGGAGTAATAATCGTATATAACATGCCCGTGGAATCCCTCATCTCGGGTACATGTCTTCATGGAGAGCTAATTCATGGAGTAATAATCGTATATAACATGCCCGTGGAATCCCTCATCTCGGGTACATGTCTTCATGGAGAGCTAATCCATGAGGTAATAATCGTATATAACATGCCCGTGGAATCCCTCATCTCGGGTACATGTCTTCATGGAGAGCTAATCCATGGAGTAATAATCGTATCCGGGAATTTAACCCGCATCTTGGTCGCATGCCTCGGAATACCTCATCGTAAGCATGTCCAAGGATCAACCACAATGGAAGCATACCCGTGGAATCCGTCGTCACTGCCGGTACGTCCAAGTAAACTCACAATAAGACCATGGAAACATACCCGTGGAATCCCACATCACTGTCGGTACGTCCGGGTAAACTCATACTAAGACAATGGAAGCATACTCGTGGAATCCCACATCACTGTCGGTACGTCCAAGTAAGTTCATAACTTCTTTAGACTTTCATTAACATACAAAATGGATCTCATTTTTGTGACCTTAAGGCACTTTCATATCGCCTAATCAAATCCGGGGAATTTAACCCGAAGTACTATGTACTTCTATTCTTTCAAAAGATCCATTTTCCACATAAGACCCCAAGCTACTAACCCCCGTAGTATCACGACTGATCTACATTTCAAACAAGTCACTACACTTTTAGAAATATGCTTTTGGCTTCTAAATCAAGTGACCCCCATTTTACACTTTAAGCAATTGATGCCTTTAAATCAAATTGCCCTACTTAATTTCGATTCTTTCATCTTTGTTTACCTTACTCAAGAAGACCATCCCTTTAACCTTCCATAAAGTTATTATAACCAACTTCCCATAAAGCCATTATACTAACTTTATGCTTTAGAAACTAAGACATCCTTATCCTTTCATAAAGCCGTTATAATTAACTTCCCATAAAGCCGTTATAATTCCTTATATCTCAGACAATTTCATTCTTTTTATGACCAAGAGACTTATACTTCAACTCAAGTTAAACAACTTTCAAAATACTTCAAGTCTCTTAACATTAGAAAACAAGTTTCTTAACTTAAAAATCAGGTCTCTTAATCTTTAGAATAATTTAGTACTCAATACTTTCCACATCAAGTATTCTATACTTTTTTATGTCAAGAAATCCTTGTCTACCTTATTAGAATAAACCATTTCTCAAGACAAGTGAGTTAACTCTCTAACTCAACCAACTTAGACATTCTTAAAACAAGTCATGTATATCAAATGGATTTACTTCATTTAAATCTCGTACGTCTACCGTACTATACAGTTATAACTACTCATGCTCAAGAGATAAGAAAGTTGCCACATACCTCTCCGGCTTAATCCACTTGCCAAGTCCAATATGACGTCCGTAGATGTCAACCTATAATGACCATAATACGTCTATTAGCTTCAAGCTTCAACGTAGAATATTCTAATGTAAAGTCCCTTATTCTACGGGAAATTGGACAACACTTCCTTCTTGATGCCTTTCCAAAAATCTCATCGGGGTTCATCAATTTGAGAGAGAAGAGGGGAATTTTCTGTAGGGAAAGCCTTGCAAATGACCAAGTCTTCAAGACTTGGTCCTAAAGTAAGACCCTCTCTTGGTCAAAAAGATGGGAGGGACACTTGTCACCATCCCATAGGCCTTTTAACAAAATATCCCCTGATTTTCTCCCCCTTTCTGCGGAAAATCCCGCCTTGGCGCCGCGGCCCTGCAGCCGGCGCCGCGGCGCTGCAACCTCAGGGAATTTCAGCATTTTCGCGCCATGTCTCGCTGACGGCCATGCCGCGACACTGGGCTGAAACTGTCCTCTACGTCTGCCCACATAACTTCTAACGCCCATAACTTCCTACTCCGATGTCCAATCGACGAGTGGTTTGTTGCGTTGGAAACTAGATTCAACGAACTTCATACTAGTCTTTTAAAACACCTCAAAACTCCTAAAGATCTAGGAGATATACCGCTCCAAAGTTGACTGAAAGTCTGCCCATAATATTTTTGCCAACCTAACTTTCCAAATTCAAATCTTATTTCCTTTCGTACGTTCTTAACTTATTATCTTGAATTTACGGGGTGTAACAAGGGGATACCTATTCTTTATTGTTACCTTGTTCAGCTGCCTATAATCAATACACATCCGCAACGACCCATCCTTCTTTCTCACAAATAGCACCGGTGCTCCCAAAGGTGATGTATTAGGCCTGATGAAGCCTTTCTCTAACAAGTCCCTCAGTTGCTCCTTAAATTCCTTCAACTCTGCAGGTTTCATTCTATAAGGAGGAATAGATATAGGCTGGGTACCTGGCAGTACATCAATAGTGAACTCTATCTCCCGCTCTGGAGGAAAACCTGGAAGATCATCTGGGAATACGTCTGGAAATTCACTAACTACCGAAACTGACTGAAGAGCCGGTACCTCAGCTTCCGTATCATGCACCCGAACCAGATGATAAATACAATCATTTCTGACCATCTTTCTTGCCTTGAGGTATGAAATAAACTTACCCCTCAGCGATGTTGTATTTTATCTCTATTCTATAACTGGTTCGCCAGGAAACTGAAATCGAACCATCTTCTCCCTACAATCAACGTTAGCATAACAAGACGTCAACCAATCCATACCCATAATAACATCAAACACGGTCATGTCTAACTCTATCAAATCGGCTATGGTATGGCAACTATAAACAACCACCGAGCAATTTCTATACACCCGCTTAGCTATGACCGAATCTCCTACCGGTGTAGCTACCTCAAAAAGTTTTATCGACTCAGGTTCTATTCTGATACTACTAGCAACAAAGGGGGATATATATGATAAAGTAGAACCTGGATCTATCAATGCATATACGTCCCAGAAAAAGATCGATAATATACCTGTAACCACATCCGGTGACGCCTCCTAATCGTGCCTACTAGCCAAAACATATATGTGGTGCAGGGGACCGCTAGCACTAGAAACTCCACCATGACCTCTACCACGTCCTGCTGGCATATGAATACCCTGCCCTATGGGACGCATAGCTATGAAAGAAGATGAACCAGCAACCGACCCCGTAGGCTGGGCCATACCTCATGTACTGCTTTTATAAGGACATTCCCTCCTTATATGGCCTTGACGACCGCAAGAAAAACAAGCACCAGTAGCAAGATGACATTCCCCAAGATGGGACCTACCACACTGAGAAGATCGAGGCGAAGACGGCCTCGACTGACTAGAACCCCTGTTCACCTGTGAACCTGAAGCCCTGGAGCTCTGGCCAGCTCCTGAATACCTCGTGCAGTCAAATCGTCTACATACAGACTGTGGAGGTGCACTCTGTGCTGGCTGGGAAGAATGTCTGACATGCTATTGAGGCTGCCCACCTCGAGACTCACCCGAATACCCAGCCGACATGGCCCTCTTATGTTGGCCTCTATCGTGATCCCTGTCCGGCTGACATCCCCGGTGTCTGTCTTCTACCCCCTGTGCATATGCCTATATCCGGGCAATATCCATACCCGGTGAAGAGCCACCGCCATCAAACCGTCAATCAAATAGCGGTCTAGTCCCATCACGTATCAGTGCACTCTATCCGCTATATCCGCCATAATGGTAGGCGCATATCTAGCCAATGAATCAAACTCGAGACTATACTCTATAATGCTCATGCCACCCTGCCTCAACTGTAAGAATCTATCGACTCTGGCCCGTCTCATCTCTGGAGGAAAAAAATGGCCAAGGAATGCCTCTGTAAACTCACCCCATACAGATGGAGGTGCACCATCGCCTCTAGACAACTCCCACGACTCATACCAATTAATCGCTACATCCCTCATCCGATATGAAGCCAACTCAACAGACGCGGTCTCCGAAGCCTTGATCACCCTCAATGTACGTTGCATCTATCGGATAAACTCCTGCGGGTCATCCTCGGGCTTTGACCCGCAAAACTCTGGAGGATTACAACTCAAAAAGTCACAAACCCTCAAACCGCCGACGCATCACAACCCTAAGTCCCTATCTCGCGAGTCCGCCTCGCCATTAATCCGTCGGCAGCATCGTGATCTCTCATGGCTCTGTCCTCTACCCCTGGCTGAGGAGATGGGGGCTCAGGTACTGGGGCCTCAGGAGCTAGTGATGATGTTGCCCCCTGAAGTGGAGCCTCTGGAGGTGGCGATGTAGCAGAGCTTGTCGACCGGGGTACAGTCTCAGGCATAGACTGGGTCTGGGCCCTAGTAACTCTACGGATCTGGCTAGTAGCTCCTGCTACTAATTTGCCCTTCTGGGTGGTTGTCGCTTTCTTCGAAGGCATGGCTATAAACACATTAATATGTCAGAGAAGGATCACCCTAATAACATAGCTCTAATGCACGATCTATGAGATGAAAGAATAGAAACCAATCCTAAATGTCTGGCAGTCTCCTGCGTATAAGTATGGTGCACAACATACCCATATACAAGACTTTATTAGACACAGTCTGTAGACATCCCGAGGACTAACCGCTTTGATACTACTAAATGTCACGACCCGACGGGCCGCCACCAGGTGCCCTACCTGGGCACCCTTATACCCACCTGTCACATAATCACACGGATACTAAGGATAATACAGTAATCTGTAAGTCATATCAAATAGGCAAGCCAACGAGGCTGCCACTATATACGGGAACATCCCAACATGAAGTGTAACAGTACAGTCGACCAAAATACATATACAATCCACGCAAGTTAGGATCATTTTCAATATGATTCTTTTCCTGTAGTCCCAAACACATCTACCCACAATTGTATACACACCTCTAAGAGTACGATAAAGAAATATGACGGGACAGGGGCCCGTCATTCCCCTAAATATGCATAGGTCAAAATAAGGCTCTATACCAAAACGACTAAGCTCTGGATCAAATGGAGCTCTCTCAACAGCTGAACAGGAAATCCTAGACTGGAGGATCACCAAACTGAGCACTTGCACCTGCGGGCATGAAATTCATCCCCCCGAGAAAGGGGGGTTAGTACGAAATAATGTACTGAGTATGTAAAACATGAAATACTGTAAATGAGATCATAACTGACCAAGATAATATGAGACATGTGTAATAATCAAAATACCAATACAACTGTGTCATATAGAAATGAGAGTCAAATGTGCCTTATAAAAATGAGAGTCATATCAAAAGCATGGATGCCTGTCCATATAATCATATATTTATATATATATATATATATATATATACTGTCATGAGTACTTGTACCCGTATCATGGATATATATATATATACTGTCATGAGTACTTGTACCCGTATCATGGATATATATATATATATATATATATATATATATATATATATATATATATATATATACTGTCATGAGTACTTTGTTACACCCCGTAAGTTCAGGACATGTGTAAGTGAAGGTACGTAAGGAACACAAGACTTGGAAACTTGTACTAAAGGAAGAATTGTTTTTCCGACGGAAAATCTTCCGGACGTCGGAAAGGAAAAATGTTCGTTGTTGAGAATTGGATTCTCAAAATACATTATTTGAATAGTATGGAACTTATTAATATTATGAAAATTTATTTTTACGGATTTGGTCACGTGGGGCCCACCCGAGGAATTTTATGTTTTGTGGGGCCCACGAGAGTTACGGAATTTTTATGGACGAATGAAAGGGCGACACGTGGCACCCCCACATGGTCTTGGTCGAATTATTCCAAGGGTAAAATGGTCATTTACCATGGTGGAAGATAAGTCTTGCTAAGCTTGACATTGTTGACTTGTCAACTTGCCACATAAGCTTGATCCATGTGATTTTCATCTTAGCCTCACAAGTGTTTTTATCTAAGCCATCCATAGTGTTATAAGTGCTAAGCTAGTGCAAGACAAGCTCATTTCTACACTTAGAAAAATCACACACCTTGTTCTTCACATGGGAGCTCTCGCCAGGCCCTCCTCACAAGAAAATTTTGTAATTTTCCTCCATTAGCCACAAGACTTTAACCCAATGTCCCCAAGGGTATTGTAAGGTTACCTCAATAGAAAGATTTCGGAAAAAACGTATTTTTACGTTAGTCGCAAGGCGGAAACTAAGGGAGTTCTTCAACTTTGAAGTTGGAACTTGAAGATGGGTTCTTCATAGGCCGCTAAGGAGTGCGTGGAGCGGATTGGAACCTAAGGAATGGAGCTAAGAATTGCTAAGGCGCGACTTCGAATCTTGGAAATTTTAAGGGCTTTGAAAGGTATAAATTTTGTCGTTTTAATAGTTAAGGCTTACTTATTGTAGCTATGGATTTTAGCAAGCATGTGTTATATAGTATGAAGTTTGATATGTTTATCGCTATTGGAACCCTAATCCGAAACTAGCATGTTTAGCGTTAAGATTACAATTCAAGTTGATTATTAGTCTAAGCGTCGCATGTTGTATAAAGAAGGAAATTGTAGTTGTTGAAGTTGTTTATGACTAGATAACATGTTAGACCTTAGAACTTGGAATTGGAAAAGGATTGGAAAAGACTTAGTGTTGCTATGTAAGTTGGCCGAGAATTGGCTAGTGTGCCTTAGACTATTTCGTATGAATTGTGCGGAATTTTACACGTATTGTAAGGCGTGTAATCCCCTTTGTTTGGTTGTTGTTTGGAGCCTTAAATGTGGCGTGTTGGTTATTGTATTCGACCTTGAAAAAGGTGGCAAAGTGAGTAGAAACAAAGGAAGTGCTGCCCAATTTTCCGTAGAATTAGAGACCCTATACTTAGTATTATTCTACGTTGAGACTAGAAGTTGATAGTCTTGTTGTGACCATTATAGGTTGACACTTCTACGTACGGCGTATTCGGCTTAGCTTGTGGATATTAGCCGAAAAGGTATGTGAACTATCTCCTCTTCTAGCATGATTCCCTAGAATAAAGAAAGTAAGTCCTACTCGAATGATCCATTCCTTGCTTGTATTTGGATTTGCCTAAAATAGAATTTGTTCTATGTACTTCCTTGAGTGTACTTTGATGTTTAAATTGTAAGTAGTATAATCCATTTCCTTAGGGAAGTTTGGATTCTTAAAAGTGAAGGTATTTTTCTTAAAGTGCATAGAGACTTGAAAAGGAAGTGGTTTCCAAATCTTTTGGCTAGTGCCTTTGTTCTAAAACCTAAAGGTCATTATAATGACTTTAGGGGAGTCAAAGGAGTGATTTACTTATTTGATTTAAAAGAGGAGAAATGACATGATTTAAGAGAAGTAACTTGTGCTAAGGGTGAAGTTACTTGAGGTTTAAAAAAAGTAGAAGAAAACTTGTTTTCTAACTATTAAGAGACTTGAAGTATTTTTGAAAGTTAAGAACTTGATTTGTAAGTATGTGATACTTGGTTTTAATAGTATAAGTCTCTTGGTTATTGAAGGAATGGATATGTCTAAAACCATAAAGGGTTATAACGGCTTTATGAGAAGTTGGTTATAACGGCTTTATGGAAGGTTAGAAAGTTGTCTATTTTGATTAATCGGCATAAGTTGCCTAGATTGTGAAAATTTGGAGTTACTTGATTTCAAGCTTTGAAATGAGTTTTCTAAAAGTGTAGTAACTTACTTTGAAAAATAGACACGCCTTGATACTACGGGTGTTAGTATCTTGGAGCTTTACATGGAAAAGAGTCTTTTATAAAAGAATGTACGTATGTAGTACTTTGGCTTGATAAATTGAGAATTTGTCTAAAGTGTGCCTTGATAAGTACTTTGACTTGTTAAAAGAGAATTATTCTATGTATGCCTTGATTAGTACTTTGGCTTGATAAATTGAGAATTTGTTTAAGTGTGCCTTGATAAGTACTTTGACTTGTTAAAAGAGAATTATTCTATGTATGCCTTGATTAGTACTTTGGCTTGATAAATTGAGAATTTGTCTAAGTGTGCCTTGATAAGTACTTTGACTTGTTAAAAGAGAATTATTCTATGTATGCCTTGATTAGTACTTTGGCTTGATAAATTGAGAATTTGTCTAAGTGTGCCTTGATAAGTACTTTGACTTGTTAAAAGAGAATTATTCTATGTATGCCTTGATTAGTACTTTGGCTTGATAAATTGAGAATTTGTCTAAGTGTGCCTTGATAAGTACTTTGACTTGTTAAAAGAGAATTATTCTATGTATGCCTTGATTAGTACTTTGGCTTGATAAATTGAGAATTTGTCTAAGTGTGCCTTGATAAGTACTTTGACTTGTTAAAAGAGAATTATTCTATGTATGCCTTGATTAGTACTTTGGCTTGATAAATTGAGAATTTGTCTAAGTGTGCCTTGATAAGTACTTTGACTTGTTAAAAGAGAATTATTCTATGTATGCCTTGATTAGTACTTTGGCTTGATAAATTGAGAATTTGTCTAAGTGTGCCTTGATAAGTACTTTGACTTGTTAAAAGAGAATTATTCTATGTATGCCTTGATTAGTACTTTGGCTTGATAAAATGAGAATTATCCTATGTGTGCCTTGATAAGTACTTTGGCTTGGTTAATTGAGAACTTGCCTATATGTGCTGGTAATAGCCTTTGAGTGCAAGTATTATGTTTTATTAAGTTGTCGCGACTCGCGGTTGAAGGTCGGTTGTCTTGTCAGAAGTTCTTGGGACGCACTCGGTGATGTGGGATTCCACGTATGCTTGCTACTTGTAGTACTTGGGTTAAATTCCCGGATTTTTATAGAAGACATGGTAGTGCTTATGTCTTGTTTGATGGTCGGTCGAGATAGGGTAAGAGTATAAATGAGGGGCAAGCCCCAAGACGTTATACCACCTCCTCCAGGGTAAGAGTATTAGTGAGGGGTAAACCCCCAAGACGCTGTACCACCTTCTTTATGTGTTGTTTGACGGCCGGTTGAGATAGGGTAAGAGTATAAATGAGGGGCAAGCCCCAAGACGTTATACCACCTCCTCCAGGGTAAGAGTATAAGTGAGGGGTAAACCCCCAAGATGCTATACCACCTGCTTACCACCTTCTCCGTGGTAAGAGTATAAGTGAGGGTAAACCCCAAGATGCTATACCACCGGGACTTGATGTTATGTTATATCATGGATCGCCGGTGAGGAAGGATTCCACGCATGATTGATATTATGGGCGTGAGACCCATAGTTATATCCGAGTAGTGACCTTGAGGCTTGCGTCACGACTTGATATGATCGCTTATGTGTTTTGTACTGTAGGTTGGCTATCATACATGTCTCCTATTTTGTTTAGACTGTTATGATTTCATTACAGTACTTATTGTTCACATACTTGGTACATTCTTCGTACTGACCTCCTTCGGGGGGCTGCGTTCATGCCGCAGGTTTAGGTACGCTGTTTGGTGATCGGCAGGTGTAGGATCCTGCTCAGGGTTTTTGGATAGCTCCCTCTATCCAGGAGTTTATCTTTTTGGTATATGTCCTTCAAGATGTGTTTTGTACAGCTGGGTACGGGGCCTTGTCCGTCACACATTTCGATTTAACTCCTAGAGGTCTGTATTCATATGTGGGATTGGACTCATGTACGGTGTAGTGTCTTTTGGTTATGTATATATGGCAGCCTTGTCGGCTTTGCCCTTGCACGTACGGTTGTTTTAAAAGAAAAAAAAATGAGGTGTTATTTAATTTCCGCAGTTTACTTGTATTGTTAAGGTAGAAGGGTGCCCAGGTAGGGCACCAGTCACGGGCCCGGGGTTCGGGGCGTGACATACTTGTACCCGTATCATGGATACATGTCCATGGAATCATCATATACTGTCATGGGTATCTGTACCCGCATCATGGATACATGTCCATGGAATCATCATATATATAAACATTGTCGACCCTCTAGTGAGGGACTCGGTGAACAAATGCAAGGATTTGCGCACGAACATTGCCGACCCGGGACTCGGTGAAATGGAATAATAACACTTTGCACGGATAGCTATCATGAGAAACCATATACAATTTAAATCATCATTTGAAAAATCATGGCACTATATATCATGTATCATTTTAAATCATCGTTAGGAATTAGGACTCATTAGAACTATGTGCGTCCGCCGTACACTCATTTTATAAAAATCATGTCAAAAATAAGAAAGGATAGTTTCACATACCTTAATGATGAACTAACCACTCAATAATCTAAATACGTCTTGACTAGCACTTCAACCTATAATAATAGTAACATGTCCATTAGCCTTATGATTACTAGAATACGTTATAATCGAATGATCACTTGCTTTCTTTTCTATAAATATTTGGGCAACACTTCCCCTATTTATATGCACATTCACAACTTACAAACAAAGCCAACAACACCAATAACCAAGCACGAATCAAGAGTATACTAAAACAGTTCCATATACTCGACATATACCACTATTATACATCCTTTCTCCTTATATTCATGGAATATAACCAAAACAACAACCAATGTGATTAATACACCTATTTATCATGGTAATCCAACTCCTCTAATCACGTTTAAACAGCCCATTAAAACAACCCATACTTTAACAATAACGAGAGTGAAATGTGAAGCTTTTCTATACCTTTTTATGCCTTAATTCCTTTAGGACATATATCCACAATTATAACAACGTAAATGTAGGTTCATAACTGAAATTTCCAGCATACAGACTCGACAAAACAGTCCCTTATTGCATTACAACGATGTCCAATAATTTCATGAAAGTTTCGGCCATAACAACATAATTCCATAACTCATTTCTTAACTTCTTAGAATCCAATTCACTCTCCAACACTTTCATATAACCAATCTACAACTTAAAGTATCAATATTCCTCCATTTTTAACATGCAATTTGTTACACCCCGTAATTCAGGTCAAGCTTATAAGACCGCACGAAAGGAATTAAGATAAAAAATTTAGAAAGATAGGTTGACGGAATGTTTCGGACAGGTTTTTAGTCAACTTTGAGGCAGTTTATGTCCCGTTACATTAGGAGTTATTAGGTGGTTCAAAAGCCTAGTGTGTAGTTCGTTAAGTCTAGTTCACAACGCAACAAACCGTTCGTCAATAGAATGTCAGAGTAGAAAGTTATGGAAGTTACAAGTTCAGTGCGCAGTTGAGTAGAAAAGAATTTTCGGTCAGGGGCTGCAGCGCCGCGGCGCCGGATGCAGCGCTGTGGCGCCGGATAATCTGGAGAATCACTGAAGTTGCAGCGCCGGAAAACAGGGCCGCGGCGCCGGAAGTGCCGAGACTTTGCAGAGGTTTCAGCGCCGCGGCGCCGGCTGCAGGGCCGCGGCGGGTTTCTACAAATCTGGGGGAAAATCAGAATTGTTTTTAAAAAAAGAGGCCATGGGAGGGTGACAAGTGTCCCCCCCATCTGATTTTGTGCATGTCCTATTTATTGACCAAGTCTTGAAGACTTGGTCATTCTTGAAAACCTCCCTCTCTCTAAAAATATCTCTTCATTCTCTCTAAAAATCCTCTCCTTTCTCTCTAGAAATTCAAGAAGAAACAAGGCTTAGAGAAATTTCAGAAACAGTGGCAAGAAGGAAACTTGTTGATAAGCTTGTAGGAGGTTTGTGGAGGTGATTGTTGTTATACCCCGTATTTCCAGAGTATGTACGTGAGGGCGTACGTACAAAAGTTTTAGCCTTAAGTAGGCATAAAGGACGAAATTTGTGCTCAACTAGCGAAAAGAATTGTTTTCCGACGAAACGTTTTCCGAACTTTGCGAAGGGGAAATTTCGGTTGCATCATTTATAATTTTTGCGGATTTTTCCGAGAGATGAAATATTTTGGACCAATGAAAGGGCGACACTTGTCACCCTCAAGTGAACGGAAATTGTGGGCTTTCCTTGGCACGTTTTTTCCATTTTAGTTGCCTAAAACATTTGGTCAATGTTTGCTAGATATTTGTGTGGTAGATGGATAAGGTGGGACCCACACAACACTTGTCCAAATCTACACCCTCAACTTGCCCTCCACTTGCCTTAATCTTGGCCATTGAATGTCCTATAAATACTCCCCTTGAGTTGAAGACTTCTTCATCCACTCCACTTTTTCTAAGTCTTGAAAATCCCTCTCCCCTCTTCTTGTTGCTCTCGTCCAAACCACCCCTCCCCCTTTGAGAAGCCTTGGCCGAACCCCCCCTACCTTGAGTTGTTCTCGTGAAATACACCCATCCCCCTTGGTAGAAAAGTATTCTCCAAGTATTGTTACTATTCCAAAATACCTTGGCCCAAATACCTTGTAGTATTCCAAGGTTACCCATATACTAAAAGCCCAGAAATACTACTATACTTTCCTTCAGTCACAAAACGAAACCCTAAGGAAAATCTTCATAATTGGTTGAAGTATTAAGAAGAAGTTGCGTAGAACTTCTAAGGGTTGTTTGGAGCGGGTTGGAGCACCCAGAGTAGGAGCTAAACGTTGCTCAGGATCGACATTTAAACTTGGATAATTTTGGGCTTATCGAGGTAAATACTCTTGTCCTTCTATTGTAATTGGAAATTACATACTGTAGTAGTATAGGAATGAGTATAAGATATATAAAAGGATGGTATAAGAGAAGAGAATTGAATTGAAATCACATCAGAAGAATATTAAAGAAGAAGATTGAACTGTACTTACATAGGACTGTATTTACAGTAGACTTGTGTAGTTTGACGGATAAGGAAGTGCTGCCCAATTTTCCGTAAAATTATTCTACAGAGTAGTCTAGACGTTGATAGACTTATATGACCGTTATAGGTTGAAGTACTGCGAGTAGCGTATTCTACTCGAAGGGTGGAAAAGACTAGCAGGATTACAGTACTTTGGAGCTATTTGCTAATTGTCGATAATCGTCGCGAGGTATGTGATTCTTCCTATTCTCTTGAGCATGATATTTTAAAAGAATATATATATAGTACGGTAGACGTACGTGTGTTGACTGAACGTGGTTTTACTTCGATGTCTTATGACTTGAGTTTTAAATAATAAGAATCTTGAAGTATTTCAAAAGAATTAAGAATCGTTTTCGAAAGAAGAGTAATACTTGATTTTGAAAGCTTAAGAGTTATACTAGCTTTATGGGAAGTTATGTATAACGACTTAAGTAAGATAAAAAGAATGGTTTATTGGTTTTAGAAAATAAGAAACTTGACTTAAATGAATTGATATGAATTTGGTTAAAAAGTGTGAAACCTCATTCGTGAGTAATGAGTACTTGGTTTTTAAAGAATAATGTTTTACTGATTTCGGAAATGAGAATAAGTATCGAACGAACCACTGCAGCGTTAATAAAGGAAAATGTATTGACAAATAATTAATTATATTAAAACCAGTAGAAACCTCCATCTGCATAGAAGCTAAGATAAGACAAAATTGTATTACATTTCCTAGATCATGGCTGCTTTAATAAGATTGTTATAAACAAGAATAACCTACTCACACATAAGGCATACGTTACTCAATTGTTTTAAAAGAGAGTACGTTATTTAATTAAGACTATGAACTATGAAATCTTTCGAAACTAAAAGACTTGAGTATTTGAAATTAGGCAACTTGAACTTTTGGAAAAGAATGTTGTTACTTGACGTTGTTCTAAAAGTGTAAGCCACTTGGTTTAAAATAGTGTAAGGTACTTGATTTTAAAACATGAACGTATTTGGTACTACAGGATAATAGTATCGAGTTGTTTTTACGTAAAAAGAGGTCTTTTTGAAAGGATTAATGTATGTAGTACTTTGGGGTTAAAACCCGGATTTGTTGTAATAAAATAAAAGTCTATGAGTATGTTGAACTTGCCTATGCTTGTGGTGATAGCCTTTGTTGTGCAAGTGTTGTATTTACGTGCTCTGGCGTCTCGTTGGAGGCGGCTATCCGTTGATTGATGGACATACCGACACGATGGGTGGCCGGGTATCTTCCACTATATCGATCCTTTTGGACATACCGACACGATGGGTGGCCCGGGTATGTTTCCATTAAGTGTTATCTTGTTATTTGCTTTGGACATACTGACACGATGGGTGGCCCACGAGTATGCTTCCATTTTTGATTGTTATCTTGTTACTTCCTTTTGGACATACTGACACGATGGGTGGCCCACGGGTATGTTTCCATTAGGAGCGTTGTCTTGTTATTTGCTTTGGACATACTGACACGATGGGTGGCCCACGAGTATGCTTCCATTTTTTATTGTTATCTTGTTATTTCCTTTTGGACATACTGACACGATGGGTGGCCCACGGGTATGTTTCCATTAGGAGTGTTATCTTGTTATTTGCTTTGGACATACTGACACGATGGGTGGCCCACGAGTATGCTTCCATTTTTGATTGTTATCTTGTTACTTCCTTTTGGACATACTGACACGATGGGTGGCCACTGTATGTTTCCATTAGGAGCGTTGTCTTGTTATTTGCTTTGGACATACTGACACGATGGGTGGCCCACGAGTATGCTTCCATTTTTTATTGTTATCTTGTTATTTCCTTTGAACATACTGACACGATGGGTGGCCCAAGGGTATGCTTCCATTAGGATGGTTCCATGGCCATGCTTATACCGAGGTAAGATGTCGGGGCATGCGGCCGTTGTGCGGGTTAAATTCCCGGGTTATATTTGAGTGATGACTTTGAGGGCGTGAGTCCCTGACTTGACATGACTGCTTTTGTGTTGTGAGCTATGCTTTGGTTATCATACGTCTCTCTGCTTTATTTAGATCGTTGTGATTTCATTTCTGATATTTTGATTTCACATACTTGGTACTGTTGTATTGACCTCCTTCGGGTGCGTTCACGCCGCAGTAGAGGAACATCGGTTGTTGATCTCGCTCATGGATCACTGATTCAGCGTATTGGGAAGCTCCGTTTCTCCGGAGGCTTATCTTTTGGTATGTTTTCCCTGAGTTGTAGGTTCTTGTACATTCAGGGGTATGGCGGGGCCCTGTCCCGTCATGTTGTATAAAAACTCTTAGAGGTGCATGAAATCTTGTTGTGGCGGGGTTTGTAAAGGATGTACTGTTCAAACTTTGTATATATATATATATATATTAGAAAGCGACTTTCTCTCAGATAAAATGTGTCTCATTTTACATTTGATTCATGTCTTGTTTTTATGTTCCGCTGATTTTCTCTGATGTATGACTACTTGGGTGCCCGGGTAAGGCACCAGTCACGGGCCCCGGAATGGGTCGTGACAATTGTGGAAAGAAGACAAGTGAAATTGTTGGACTAATTTGGGTAAACCTTAAGGTAACAATCCTTTCTCTTTTTGCTAGTAAATTGTGTTGCATGTGAGGAAGAAGGAACTTGTAATTGTCAATAATGCTTTTTAGGTATATTGCATGTAGAAAAACAATTTGGATTTGAAAGGATTGGATAAGAATGATATGTTAGCATGGTATAGCTAAGATACTACCTTAAGCTTATTGAATTAGTTGTTATGTATTGTGGGGCAGAATTTTACACATCCAAGATTAGGCGTGTAATCTCCTTTGTATTGATTGGATTGTTGGGCCTTAAAAGTGGCGTTGGATGTTGAATTCGGACCTTGAAAAGGTGAAAAAGTATGTAGAAACAAAGGAAGTGCTGTCCAATTTTCCGTAGAATAAGGAACGTTTTAATTAGAATATTCTACGTTGAAGTAAGAAGTTAATAAGACGTATTATGGTCATTATAGGTTGACATACTACGTGCGGTATATTGGACTTGCGAGTGGATTGACCCGAAGGGGTATGTGGAACTTTCCTATCTCTTGAGCATGAATAATTGCACTTATATAGTACGGTAGACGTACAAGATTTTGGTATCCCTTACTTGTTTTAAGAATGGCCAAGTTGGGTGAGTAAGGGGCCTAACTCACCTCTTTAAAAGTATTAAGGATGTCTTAAGTTTTCAAAGTTAAGGGGCTTGGAGTGTTTTAAGTATATGATACTTGTTTCATTTTAAAGGTATAAGTCCCTTGGATTTAGGGAAATGTATTTGGCTAATGCATAAAGTTAATATAACGACTTTATGAGAAGTTGGTTATATTAGCCTTATGGAAGGTTAACAAAAGAAAAATTTACTCTAAGTAAAATAAGTACGGATAAATGATTTGAATTTATGAAAGGCAAATTGATTTTAAGGCATCAATTGCCTAAGGTTTTAAAAGAAATGAAGTCACTTGATTTAGAAGCCTATTATATTTCTAAGAGGAAATGTGACTTGTCTTGAAAAGTAGTCCTAACTTGATACTACGGTTATTAGTATCTTGGAAGTTTTATATAAAAGGAGTCATTCTCAAAAGGTTAGAAGTACGTGGTACATGGGTTGAATTCCCGGGTTTTCTCTTAAATGACATGTTAGTGCCTTAAGTAAACTAAAATGAGAGGATATATTAATAATGTTATTAAGAAGTTAGGGGATTTCTTAACTTGCTTATGTTATGATAAGCCGGTAGCGCTTATGTTATGTATGATAGCCGGTTGTGCTAAGTTATATATATATTATTACGGGGTAGACCCCGGGTTACTACTTATTCCATGGATTTGCTACTCATGATGCGAGTGCGGCGCTTGTACTCATGCGGGCCCACTGGGTCCATGCGGGTGAAATAGTCCCATGCGAGTGAAATAATCCCATGTGAGGCGGATGACCTCATGCGGGTGAAATAGTCCCATGCGGGTGAAATAGTCCCATGCGAGGCGGATGACCTTATGCGGGTCCACAGGACCTATGCGGGTGAAATAGTCCCAGGAGTAGGATTGCTTAATGATACTACGGGCGGGTGACCCTGTTTTGATCATGAGCCTCCTATTTTTATGCAGTAAAGTTTATATTTGTTACTCTCATTGTTAGTAAGGCACAATGCAATGTAATTTGATTTTCATCCATGACTCCAGCTTTATTTTAAGACTTATGATATTATTACAGTATTTTCCAGTTTTACATACTTGGTACATATTGTGTACTGACCCCCTTCCTCGGGGGCTGCGTTCATGCGCAGTAGGGAGTAGCGGTGGTGGATCCTCATCCTTAGGATCTTTGATCAGGTGTCAGAAGCTCCATTTCTCCGGAGGCTTGACTTTTGGTACGGTTCTCCCTGATGTTGTAGATATTATGTACATTCAGGGGTATGACGGGGCCCTGTCCTGTCATAGTTGTTACAAACTCCTAGAGGCCTGTAGTCCTGTTATAAATTGGGTTGTAAAGGATGTAACTGTTCAGTTTTTGTTATATTTATGTTACGGAAAGGTAGCCAATTTGGGTTAGCCTGTTTCATATTTTATATGGTTTCTTGTTTATGAGTTTATTTCCGCTGGTTTTCTCTGATGTTGTATCACAAGGGTGCCCGGGGCAAGGCACCAGTCACGGGCCCGAGGTCGGGTCGTGACACAATTAGTGACGAAATTAACAACACAACAATCAAAGCCAAGGTATACCAAAACAGTCCCCAAAATCAGCTATAGCACCCAAAATATTCACACGCATTGTCTTAATTCCAATTTTCTCTTAACACAAGTTCATTTCTTAATTACAACAACATCCAACTCCAATTATATCATAAGAAAAAGAATTTTTACCTTAAATTTAAGTCAAAACAGTCCCTAATTTCGATCCACTGCCCAAGTCCTCTTCACCATTTTTTCATCATTTCTTCAACTCAAGGTGACATGCATGTGTTCTATAAGTTTACTCCATCATTTTTGCATGTTTTTCTTCCAAAATTTCATCTTCAAAATTAGAATTTCTTGGCTCATTATTTCGGCCAGCAGTGGCGTTTTTGCCACTGTTATGGGTGCAATTCTTGGCTTCTAATTTGTAGAAGAACTAACCTAGGAAGAAGGAATAAAAATCTTCAATTTCTTTGCTATAGTAATGGAGGAAAATCGGCTAGAGAGAAGAGAGGAGGAGAGGAGTATTTTTTTTTTTGAAAATAAAGTGTGGAAAAATGAAGGGTTAATAGGTTTTAAGGGGAAAAGAAAAATCTGAAAAAAAATTAATTACAGTTTGGTCCAGTTCCCCTAATTATCTACTTAAATTAATCCCTCAAGTAATAATTAAAGCTTAGATCCTACATCTTTTAATTCCTGAAAATTTCATAAGACCTCGTATTCTCAATGTCATAATTCTCATAATACGACACTAGTCCATAACGAGAATATACAACTTTTATTACTAATTTCCAACGTCACACACGTTGTAACCAATCTTTTTCCGGAATCACATCCTCTTGTATACTAATTTCTTTATTAGCATAAATAAGTACACTTTATTTCTAATATTCGAACCTTATTTCTTAATTACGTTCTCTAATTATCGTCTTAAAACCACGAGGTGTAACACATATGACCACTGATGGTTGTTGGTGGTCATGTCTTCTAATAAATCATGTGCCTCATTGGCTCTTTTGCTCATGAAAGTCTCTCATGCAACATCATCAATAATGGTACGAGTCCCTTATGAACCATGTACAAGATCGCTGGTTTGATTTCGAAATTATTGGCTTCCAAAACGGGTAGCCTGATACATGTTTGCACCCTTGTAATTGTCGACAATACATAGTCCCTTAAGCTCCTCTCTGCAGGATGCGCGACTTGTCCCATGACAGCCGGTAACTCAACATTCACCTCATTGTTGGTTTGCTAATTTTCCATTGCTAAAGAATCAACAATTCTTTTATCTCGCTTGTTCTGCTTGTACAATTTTTCAATTTCAGGATTCAGAGGGATAAGTGTGTCTGCTCCTCTCCTTCTTCGCATAAACAAGCTTTCTGAAATCGATAAAAAACAATACAACAGATCAAGAAAAAAATGCATTCTAAAAATAAAAAGAAAAAAATTAAAAACCAAATTAGAAATAAGATAAGATAATTCGATATTGATAGTACCCTAGTCCCCGACAACAACGTCAAAAACTTGTTGCGATATTTTTGTGCGCTAACGCAAGTGTACGTATTGCTTATGTAATAAAGTCTGTAAGACTGAGTTATCGTCCAAAGAGAATAGTTTGTCAAGTACCGAATATCTAATTTATGGTATCTATTTGGTTAACGTTCTTTTGTTTGAAATTTTAAACTAAGAATTAAGACTAAAGTAATTTGCAAAAAATAATCTAAGGTGATGATACTTAGGGTTTAAGACAGTTATGATGGGAATTAGGGTTTCCAATCTCCTCAACTATCCACTCTTTCACTTGTTAATGCAAGACTAATGCTTCTTCTTCTTATTAAGATAGCAAGTTAACGAACATGTTCTATATTCCGGTTAAGACATATAAAAACTCAACCTTATACAGAAACCTTCTATATTTCTATGATAGATTTTACCACACATGATGATTAAGAACAATAACCTTAAACACTACACAAGTATATGGGGTACTTTCATCCGCGATATTAACCTATGTCTAGACAACTATAGCATATTAAAATCTCCCTTTTTAGATCTCGATTCGAAATCATATAAGTTATGACAATTAATGGCCAGTTAATTATCAAACAATCAATACAAATTGAATAGATCTTACTATAGATGAAGAAGAAATCACTAACAATGCATTAACTTATGAAAGAGTTTCAAGCGATTCAACGGAAAACACTAATAAAGAAATTAGCTCCTAGACATTGTCATGCTAAGAACCAATTTACAAATATCCAACATAAACTGCAATAAAATAAAGGGAAGAAAAAGAACTTGAACATAAGTCTCCAATTGTGTCTGCCTCCAATTCATGCCTCCCAAAAGTATGATATGAGATATGAGAGGGTTTCAGGGTTTTATATCTGAGCAAAATCTCATTTCAGACCCTTTTACCCTTCAGCATATTCGGCTCAAAAATTCCAAAAACGTGCGTCAGCGCCGCGACGCTGCTGCCAAGCACCGCGACCCTAATTCGGCTAAGAACCGCTATAACTCACTAGAAATACTGCGCCGCGACACTCACGACGGAAAAATATTTTCTATTCTCTGAAAATTTCGCGCCTCAGCCCTATTTCCTTCAGCCGCGGCCCAGCGGGCGCCGCGGCTCTTCCTTTCGTGCACCGCGGCCCTTCACCCTTTTTAGTCCAGATTTCTTCCATTCTTCCCGGAACTCCTTTGATTTGATTGCTTGGGCTTTGCTTGTGCACTTTCATCCTCAATTCAGCTCATTTCATCCTCAAATCGGTAATTTTCTCCTTTAGGACCGCTGTGACTCAAAAGAAAGAAAAACAACCATGACACTATACTAAACGCAAAAGAAAAGTGGAAAATACTAACTAAAAAGGACTAAAAAACGTATACAAAATAGACTCAACACTGAGTAAATTTGGTTATATTAAGGTATTCACATTAAAAGCTTAGATTATGAAAGGATGTCATCCCAAAATAATTTAGGACTTACCAAGCAGGGCAATAATGATCGACTAACTGATGATCGGCTAAGTAAGGATCGGCTAATTAACTACTGTGATTGGCTAGTCGATAAATCGTAGTGCGAGACAACTATAATCGACTGATTAATGATTTGTAGTGGGGGACAAGATTAAGTGGGAATGTTACGTGTAGCATATAGATGAACCCTCCTAAGTGACTAAGGTGATCTAATTCGTTGGTGGAATTTTGTGCAATAGGGTGGCATCATGTTAAGTGTGGAGATGACATCTGTTAAAAGGAAGAATTATCTCATTTCTTAGAATTTAAGTAGAATGAATCAGCTGCTGGACAAAATATAACTCTCTACCAAAACATTCAACAAAATGTCCCTTTTGTCTCACGAAACTTAGAGGAACTTCTCCATTATTTTTATGCATAACATAAGACAAGGTATACTTGTAGCAACGAGATTATATGTAGCAATATGGTAATTTTCATTGATATTAATGGGTGTTAGCCGCAGCAAGAAAACATGGTTCCTAAGTCAGATTGAATTTCATTTGCGAGTTGGGTCATTCATGCATAAAGGTTAAGTGCCATACATACTACTTGGGTTGGGTTATCGAGTGTATTGGATAAGGTATGTTAAGGCAATTCATTTCTTTCTTTTGGTATGTTTCATGTAACGAAACGTAACCATTATATTATTCTATAAAGTATTCTACTTTTAGTAGTTAAGAATGTTCATGTTATTGATTTCTATGTTAAAAGCATGTCTAAATATATTCTTAAATCCTTATTAAGGTATATGGGAAAGATGTTGATATCCCCAATGTTAGCCAAAGTTACAAGGATATTGTGTCATCCGATAGGTTCAGAATGTTTTATTATTATTCTTGCATTTGCATTTTTTATGCATGTATTACCCTGAATCCACATGTGTTTTATACACAGTACTATATGGTAAATATTATATATATATATATATATATATGGGATAGGGAAAAGGAAAGACGTTATATACGCACACCGCCAATAGTTGGTACAGACTATCACAAAAGAGCCCGAAGAGGCCAAAATGATTTAATGTCCATATGTGGCCGATATAATATGATGCCCATAGAAGCAGTTATGGGGAAGGAAAATGCCCTTATGTGGCCAATATTTATATGTATACCGTATTTGCATTGTGCATAACATGTAGGCATATGTATTAGGGCCCTCAGAGGCATTCATTACTGGCCAGTTATTTTTGTGGACTGTTACTATCGGCTATTACTATTGGTTGTTACTATTGGTTGTTACTACCGGTTGTTGCTACCGGCTGTGTTTGTCGGCTAATTCTGTCAGTTGTTTCTATCAGCCATCTTTGTTGACTATTTCTATTTCAGATTGTTATGTATCTCTATTATGTTATTTCTTTATGCTTGACATACTCTGTACACCCGTCGTACTAACGTCCATTTTGTGTGTTGTGACACCGCGTTTCATGCCCGCATATTCAGTTAAAGAGGGTGACAGTCTGCACTAGTAGGTTGCTGGTTCAGCTAATATTGAAGCACTCTATTTGTTCCAGAGTTGCAATGCCTAGTCGTGGTATGGTATTTTGCATATACATATGGGTATGGTAAGGCCCTGTCCCATCCTCGTGATGTCATGTATTCTTTAGAGGTTTGTAGACAGATGTCCTATATATAGTAATTGTAAATGGCCTTATAGGCTGTGATATATATGTCAGCTGAATATATGACAATGTCTCTTGTGGCCATGATTGATTTCGATTAGCTGGTAAGTATATAAAGAGTGGTGCTCGGCAGGGAGTCTACAAGTCATGTCTACTATAGTCTTATTTATGGGTGTGTAGCGCGCCACACTTATAAACATAAGGCTGTAAGGCATTTAGGGATGGTTTCCATTCTTTCATATCATAGATCGTGAGGTAGAGCCGAATCTTAAGAATTCGGGTTTAACTCGTGACTGATACTATTTCAGTAATTTCATTTACCGAAAAGACTTCGGTTAGTTCAAATTCGTAGTCAGTAAATGAGTAACTTATTCCAAACAATTGATACGCCAGAAGGGCAGTATTATGTTAAAAAGTTTTGAGATTATGAGAAAGATACGAAAGAGATAATGCAAGCCTGGGGAGAAAAATGTTTGTTTTAAAAAAAAAAAAGGGTAAAGTAAAGGACGTACAAAGCACCGAGACGCATATCGTGTTTACAGTTATAGCAATGCCTTCTCCCAGTAGAATTATTATTAGTAGGGAGATCAAAGTTGGATTGAGTGTAAATACGAGTAGTATGCTCTTTATTGGGACAAATCCGTCAGAAGATATGAGTAAGCTATTTTCCCAGGTACCGACGAATCTAATAGTACTAAAGGAGTTGAGGGAAGATCATGTACCATTAGTCCTACAACCGACTCCATCTGATAAGAGTGTAAGGAGAATCGTGCAGGTATTTAATCAATTGGTTGCCTCTCAGGCATGACTTCATCCAGGAGCATCTGCTAGAGATAGGCCCTTGAGGGGTCAGGGAGCTCATAACCCAGGGAGTTTAATAGTCAAGGATCGCTGATATTTAAAAGGGTAAAAAATGACAGTATATTAAGGTCAAAGTTGTAAGGGTCGAGTGAGACCACCCCGACCATCTTGTAGTCAACGTGGTCGAGTGCATGTTGTATTATGCCGCAAGGGTACAAAGGATTGATTTAGTGTGGAAGTCATAAACATAATGTTCCAAAGTGTCCTACGTTAATACGCAAGGTAGGGATAAGAGGATTATAAATTGTACAAATAAGAAAACAGAAGACGTCATTGGAAGGTTTAGTAGGTTATGAAAAACTACACATTTTATAGTGACTTTTGTTGATTAGAGTGAGGGAATATATTATGTACGTGCGACCTAAATTGTAATGTCTTACTGAGAATAGGGTGGGGATTTTCCCAGAATATCATTAACGAGAATGGATTACCACAATCGAATTATCTGAAGAGCGGCCATCAGTAAATTTAAGAAGATCACATAAGACGGCATACCTAGAATTGTGAGCTCAGGTTATCCACGGTAGTGGAAGGGGACATAAGCCTCTCATCCGTGCGTAAAGGATATACCGTATATTATTGAGAATTACATGTATCAAATGATAGTAAGTTGAGGTATGCTATAGGTATTGAACTGGTAAGGTCTTCAGGTTCATTATGCGGTACATTACAATTCTACATAACCTCTAAATAACAATAGCTTGTTGGGAGAAATGGAGGGCGAAAATTATGGTATAGTCAAAGAATGGTTGTAAGAAATACGAAAATAGTTAATAAGTATGAATGGAATGGTATGATCAAGTATCAAGGCAGAAATATTTTCGTTTAATGACGATTGTAATGAAGGATTACGACAAGAAGGATAAAAGTGAATGAGATTATAATTATGCAGGTTTCACGAAGGTATAATTACTCCAGAACAACGTAAGGACCAATAGTAGAGGAAGGACAATAAGAAATCTTCGGCTAAAGGTGGCGATTCTCTGATGTTCAGAAAGAGGGTATGAGAGATACCTTGAAATAAGAGATTTTCCCAAGGCATCTTGGAACGAAAATGTAAAGATAAGATGAATGAGCATTCGATCGATGGGAGATCTAATAATGATAAGACAGGAAGCTTGACAAGTCATGGGATCATGTAAAACTGTGAGTTGGATCTAAACATACGAAGCATCGGTTCCACAACATATGTAGTCATACATCTCAGAAAGTATGTAAATGAAAGTAACAATGAGTAAAACTAGAAGATTAGCACTTAAACAAGTGAAAAAGGGCCAATAACGCCTATGGATACAAGGTAGACATTAACGATATATGTCAAAGAGATACCAACATTATAATAGAGATAAAACGTCAGACAGATACATATGTCTATGAGCGTTTTTGAATTAATCAAAGATTCTACGAGATAGATAAAGTAATGGGTTTATAGCTTAACAAGATCGAGGAAAACTTTTCCAAAGCGCCATTGACAGAAAGTCTTAGCAATGAGGCAAATGAAGGAATTCGAATTTAAGTATAATGACCAGGTTTGGATATGGTAGGTCAACATTATGTAATTCAAATTCTTTAGAATAGCCTAACTCTTATCAAAAAGAAATTCAATGAATCCCTAGTTAAAATAGCTAATTGATTCTTCCACGTACTGACTGAGGGAATAAGTTAACATATCATCATTTAAGGGTTGGTAACACTAAGGATTGGAAACATGAGCAATGTTTGAGATTACGTATGTATACTCGAATATTTTTAGAACTAAGAAGAGTACGACAAGTAAGGAAATGAGTGAACAAGTGTCAAAAGAAGTAAGGAAAGAAGTTGTTTATAATCATAAGTAATGAGCAAGTTTCAGACTATGAACACTTCAAATTCGAATGACATTGTCCATCAAGTGTTCACGATTGAGATACTACAAATATAAGAGTTTCCAGCACATCAGTTAGTAAACAAAGCTAAGTTAACAATAGAACCACTCACTAACAAGCAACTTAACTAATGTGAGGACGGAGGAGAAAACTAACCCAAGGGAATGCATCAGTTAGTTAAGTGGGAGTCCGATTGGAGGATTCAGATAGCGATAGCCCTATAACTCAGAATACAACAGGGTCATCCTCATGCCATAATGAAAGAAACGTCATGATGAAGATCCAATTTCTAGAGAAGATGGGGAAAGACATTTAGTAAAAGAGAACGACAACATTCGAGCATAATGGGAGAGGAACCCCAGGTGGAAGGTCCATTTGTGTATTCCCAATGTAACATGATTACCAGGCAAGATTATAACGGAAGTCATTGCTTACGGTATTCCATTTACCATGAATCTACTAAGACATGTTATGATCTTAAGTTATGTATTGATAGAACAACGTGAAAAGGAACACTGCGGAGTTGGTAGTTCAGTGTCTTAATTATCAGCAAGTATAGAGTACAAAAACCCGATGGCTTGATTCAGAACATTGAGACCCCGATGTGGAAATGAGAGATAATTAATATGGATCTTATTATGGGTTTACCTTGATATTATCAGGAGTTTAATTCTATGTGGGTAACTGTTGGTAGATTGACCACCTACACGACCGAGAACTATGCAAATTTGTGCGTCAAGAAGATTGTTCGCCTTCATGGTATGCCTAGTTCCATTCCATCTGACCAAGGTGTACAAGTCATAGTTAATTTCCTAGAGATCATTTCAAAAAGGTTTGTATACTCAAGTTAATCTTAACACAGCTTTCCACCTTGAGATAGACGGGCAGACCGAGTGTACTATTCAGACGCTCGAGGACACGCTACGATCTTGTTTATTAGAATTTAAAGGAAGTTGGGATGATCATTTACCTCTTATTGAGTTTGCATACAATAATTATTATCATGTTAGCATCAAATGGCTCCATAAGAGACTTTGTATAGACGAAAATATAGATTTCCTATTGGATGGTTTGAAGTAGGCGAATCAGAATTATTTGAGCCTGAATTAGTCACTAAGCCATAGAGAAGGTGAAATTTATCCAAGGACGGTTGTTAACTGCTCGAAGCCATCATAAATCATTTTCAGATGTGATGGGACTTACATTTTCAAGTGGATGATTGGGTCTTCAGAAATAATTTCTCTTACGAAGGGTGTAATGAGATTTAGGCAAAAAGGGAATGCTTAGCCCTGGTATACTGGGCCATATCATAAAATCAGATGAATCGACCAGATAACTTACAAATTAGACTTGCCTTGGAGTTGGAGGTTGGTCATTTGATTTTCTATGTTCTAATGTTAAAGGCGTGTGTTGGAGATCCCTTCTCGAATTGCTCCAATTGACGATGTAAAAGTTACATAGGACCTATCTATTATATGAGGGAGTCCTATTCTATCTTATGATCGACCAGTCCGCAAATTGGGGACTAAGGAAGTAGCCTTCGTGAAAGTTCTATGGAATAATATGAATGTAGAAGAAGTGACATGGAAGGCGTGAGAGGAGATGAAAAACAAACACCCTTACCTATTTTAGACCAACGTTGAGGCTCCGCGAGAAGCATAAGGTGAATATCATTTTAGATTATTATAATAAAGTCTTGATGACCAGGTGGGATCTGATATAATGATATATGTTATGTTATATGGCATGTGAAGCGGTGAATATGCTTTGTGACTAATTGGTGGGAATTAGATATGTCACCCCAATATTTTAGGATGAATGTTTCTAAGGGGAGAAAGATGTAACACCCCATACTTTCGGGAGATGGTTGGAGTAGCTAGGCGTAGGTAAGTATACCAGAGGCCTGAGGAAATTTGGTTATATTGATGTATTCACATCAAAATCTTAGTATATGAAAGGATGTCATCTCGAAACAATTTAGGACTTACCAAGTAGGGCAGCAATGATCGGCTAATTGATGATCGGCCAAGTAAGGATCGACTAATTACCAAATGTGATTGGCTAATCAATAAATCATAGTACGGGGAAACTGTAATCGACTGATTAATGATTTGTAGTGTGGGACAAGATTAAGTGGGAATGTTACATGTAATATTTAGATGAACCCCCCTAAGTGACTAAGGTGATCTAATTCGTTGGTGGCATTCTGTGGAATAGGGTGGCATCATTTTAAGTATGGAGATGCCATCTGTTAAAAGGAAAAATTATCTCATTCCTTAGCATTTAAGTAGAATGAATCAACTGTTGGCCAAAATATAACTCTCTATCAAAATATTCAATAAAATATTCCTTCTGTCCCACGAAAATTAGAGCCAAATTAGAGGAACTTATCCATTAATTTTATGCATAACACAAGAGAAGGTATACTTGTAGCAATGAGATTATAGGCAGAAGTATGGTAATGTTCATTGATATTAATGAGTGTTAGCCGCATCAATAAAACATGGTTCCTAAGTCAGATTGAATTCCATTTGCGAGTTGGGTCATTCATGCATAAAGGTTAAGTGCCATATAGACTACTTGGGTTGGGTTATCGAGTGTATTGGCTAAGGTATGTAAAGGCAATTCATTTCTTTCTTTTGGCATGTTTCATGTAACGAAACGTAACCATGATATTATTCCATAAAGTATTCTACTTTTAGTAGTTAAGAATGTCCATGTTATTGATTTCATGTTAAAAACATGTCTAAATATATTCTTAAATCCTTATTGAGGTATATGAAAAAGATATCGATATCCCCAATGTTTTCCGAAGTTACAAGGATATTGTGTCATCCGATAGGTTCAGAATGTTTTATTATCATTCATGCATTGGCATTTTTATGCTTGTATTACCCTGAACCCACATGTGTTTTATACACACTACTATATGGTAAATATTATATATATATATATATATATATATAGGGGATAGTGAAAAGGAAAGACGTTATATACACACACCGCCTATAGTTGGTACAGACTATCACAAAAGAGCCCGAAGAGGCCAAGATGATTTGAAGTCCATATGTGGCCGGTATAATCTGATGTCCACATAGGCGGTTATGGGGAAGGAAAATGCCCTTGTGTGGCCAATATTTATATGTATACCGCATTTGCATTGTGCATAACATTTAGGCATATGTATTAGGGCCCTCAGAGGTATTAGTTACTGGTGAGTTGTTTTTGTCGACTGTTACTATCGGTTGTTACTATTTGGCTATTACTATCGGTTTTCGCTACCGGTTGTTGCTACCGGCTGTGTTTGTCGACTAATTATGTCGGTTGTTTCTATCAGCCATCTTTGTCGACTGTTTCTATTTCAGATTGTTATGTATCTCTATTATGTTATTTCTTTATGCATACTCAGTATACCTATCGTACTGACATCCCTTTTGTGTGGGGACATCGCGTTTCATGCCCGCATATTCAGTTAAAGAGGGTGACAGTCTGCACTAGTAGGTTGCTGGTTCAACTGATATTGAAGCACTCTATTTGTTCCAAAGTTGCAATGCCTAGTCGAGGTATGGTATTTTACATATGCATATGGGTATGGTGGGCCCCTATCCCGTCCTCATGATATCATGTATTCTTTAGAGACTTGTAGACAAATGTCTTATGTATAGTAGTTGTATATGGCCCTATCGGCTGTAATGTATATGTCAGATGAATATATGGCAATGACCCTTGTGGCCATGATTGATTTCGGTTAGCTAGTAAGTATATGAACAGTGGTGCTCGGTAGGTAAGGTATGGGTGCCCGTCATGGCCCTCCGGTTTGGGTCATGACAATACTAGACGCTCGACATCTGATTATTGTATGTTTCTTGGTGATTACCTGGTCTCTTGGTTGGCGACATGCTACTTTATCACGTTCCAGTGCGGAGGCCGAATATCGAGGGTTAGCCAATGTAGTGTATGAGTCATGTTGATTGCGTAACCTCCTCTTAGAGCTTCACTTTCCTATTCAGATAATGTTAGTGTGGTATATCTTCTTGGAAATCCGACCCAATATTAGCGCACTAAACATATCGAGATGGATATTCACTTTGTTCGCAAAAATGTAGCTCGTGGACAAGTACGTGTCTTGCATGTCCCTTCACGATATCAAATTATTGACATCTTTACTAAGGGTCTTCCCTTAGTTCTGTTTGAAGATTTTAGGGGTAGTCTCGACGTACGACTACAGCCCGCTATGAATGCGGGGTGTGAAAGAATATATGTGTATAAGCCATGTATATCCTAATATACACATATATTCATTTGATATTATTAGAGTTCTTGTACATGCGTAATTATGGTAGTAGTCTTGTACATGCAGAAGTAAGGCCCAGCGGAAGTTTAATATTTGTTAACTTACTTACCACAACAATTTCGTCTCTGGTATGATTACATTACAATTGAAACCTGTAAAGACATAAGATATAAACTTACAGTTGATATTTTTGGAGTCTTTACTAAAGGGAGCGCACACGAGTATCCTTTCGACCGCAAGCCTGGCTGTGGTATATTTCTATGTCAGGAAAACTAGGAAATCTTGACAGAGGTTTGAGAGAATTTTATATTCTAAACTCTGAGTTCAAAAAGTAAGAATTGAGTTATCAATTTCTGTAACGAAAATAATGTGGTTAAGTACTGAATATATAGGGGAGGTCAGGTTACAAATCAGATTAGGATTAGGCTTAAATCCTAACCCAAAATCTGAGATGTAGTGGGCCAGTCGGACTGGGCCCACTATCGTAAAGGCGCCGCGACTCTGCCTCTCACCCGCCGCGGTGCTTCCGCCCTGTTTTAATATTTTAAATACGTTTTGATTTAATTAAATCCAAAATTCCATTTTTGACTAAATTAAATAATGTCCATCAAATAGAAATTATTCCATAATTTATTATTGGTTTACATATCTTGATTCTAAATCAAGTATTTTACATTTTCTCAATATACCCTTAGACCGAAAAGACAATCGACTTAGTGTGACCCTTTAGGCCTTCACACACATACATTAAGGTTCACACGGAACTCCTAGACTGAGCCATATGACGAACTCAATATGTGAAGTACGTTTACATGACTCCTGTAAACACAACCTTTATGTGAGATGATAAATTTCTTTCATTCGCGACACACTCGATCAAGCTTAGGATTTGTCATGTGTATATTCAAATGGTTTGATCACTTTATCTCATCTATATTAGTCGACAACTAGACCATATCCTAAATATGTCTTTTGCATTGGCCAATGACTTGGTCGACCTAATATTACAGAGAAGCTGAGTGTCCTCTCTCGAATATGCAATCGAGGAATGAATTCTATTCTTGGCTCAACTACCACCTTTGTTTACATCACAATGTACCCAACTCAAGTCATGTCGTATCCTATAAGGAATTTAAGCTTAGGACAAGATCAAAACACATTACTCTGTAAATTAGGTGTGTATTGACCTCAAGTCAAAGGACCTCTATATCTCACATGCTAATAATACAATAGACATTTATAACAAATAGTTTATCAGCAGGGTATACTAATACCATCAAAGAGTATCTATGTGTCCATCACTAGTAATCATACTAGTAGTAAGTGAGACATACTACATTCTTTAAGAATGTGATGCAGACCACATATTGACTTATAATATGTCATTGATATTTCATTCTCAATGATCATCAGTCAAGGCTATTTTGAGAGTTACGTTCTATCATTAATATATCACTTTATTAATGACAACGTAAGCTGAAAGGGATGCACATTAATAAATAATCACAAGCAATCAAAATCATAATTCAATAATTGTAAATGTCAAATTATATTAATCTTATTAATTGTTACACCTCGTACTTTTGAGACAATAATTTGAGAACGTAATTAAGAAATTAAGATTCGGGTATCGAAAATTAGTATATGAAAGAATGTAATCCCGAAATAATCTTGAATACTACAAGTGTGATGATGGGAATTAATACTAGTAGTTGAAATTTCCCAATGAAGTTATGGATTTGTGTCGTGTGATAAAAATGTTGTCGTAAAAAAAGGACTTATCGAGAATTTCAAGATATAAAATAAAGAGGGGTCTAAGATTATTAAGTATGGGAGATTGATTTATTATTTGTGGGTTTTATTTTAGTGGAGATGATAATAAGTGGATTTGGGGGAACTTGTGCCAAGCATGCAAGACTTTCTTTTGTTAGCCCTTATATCAATATATCTCTCCTCTCATTTCTCTCCCCTCTATTTTTGAAAATCAGCCCTCTCCCTCATCCCTCCATCCCCTCTCTTCTAAAATAGATCTTTATTGACCTCCATAGCTAAGTTCAAGACCAACAAACTCCTCTTTTCAAGATTAAATCCTTCTACAATTTCTAAGTCATGGTAAGCTCCTAAAACAGTACTGAAAATCGGTAATCTGGACTGAAATCTGCCCCAACAACTTCAAGCTTTGGAGATGAACTATTTTGGAAGAAAAACATGTAAGTAAGATGGGTTTAAGCATGAGGAATGCATGCATGTCATTGTAAGTTGAAGAAGTGGTGAAATGGAGTAAATATGGTACAAAATTAGGAGCAGTGGTGCCGTGACTTAGAGGGACTGTTTTGGCTAACTAAGGTAAGAATTCTTCTTCTTATAAAGTAATTGAAAGTTAAATGATATTGTAGTTAAGAGATGAACTTGTGTTAAGAGAAAATGGAAGTAAGAAAATGCATGTGGTTGTTGTTGGAATTGTTGGTGTCGATTTGGGACTAATTTTGTATACATTGGATTTGAGTGTTGTTGTTGTTATCCTTATCATTAATTGCATGTTAAAATTGAAGGAAACCTTGATGTTGGAAGTTGTAATTTATTATATGAAAGTGTTGAAATGTGAATTGGATTTTAAGGAGTTAACAAAAGAGTTATGGAATTATGTTGTTATGGCTGAAACTTTCCCAAATCGTGGGTATTATTGTGTCGAATTTAAGGGTTGTTTTGTTGAGTTATAATGCTGGAATTATAAGCTATGAACATGCTTATACATTATTGTAATTGCGGATATATGTCTTAAAAGAATTAAAGTGTAGAAAGGTGTTATGTTGCAAACTATAGGACTTGAACTCCCATTGTTGCTAGAAGTATGAACTGTTTTTATGGGCTGTTTTGATATGGATTAAGGGGATGTATTAACATGAGAAATTGGTGTATTAATCACCTTGGTTGCAGTTTTGGTTGTGTTCCATGAATGTAAGGGAAAAAAATGTATAATGGTAGCGTATATGGAGTATATGGGACTGCTTTGGTATATCCTTGAGTTGTACCTTGTTATTAACATTGTTGGCCTTGTTTGTGAGTTATGGATATGTGTATAAGTAGGGGAAGTGCTGCCTAATTTTATATAACAAGAGAGTCGTCATTCGATACATATAAAGTATACTAGTAATCATAGAGTTGACGGACATGTTATTATTATTATATGTTCAAGTGTTAATTGAGACGTATTCTAAATATTGTGTTGGTTAGTTCGACTATAAGGTATGTGAAACTATCATTTCTTCTTTTGGCATGATTTATATAAAATGAGTGTACGGCGGACGTACATGATTCCATTGAATCCTAATTCCTAGTGATATTTGATATGATAGTTGCCTTGATTTTACAAGTGATAGTCCATTCTATTAATTTCATTGAGAGTCAAATGATGATTCAAATTGTATAAGGTTACTCATGATAATCTATTCGTGCTTGATGTGATTATATTATTTCACAGAGTCCCACATTGGGCCGGGTACGGTATGTATATATATGATGATCTTACTGAGTCCCATAATGGGCCGGGTATGATATATGTGGACAGGAATCCACGGATATGATTATTTCACCGAGTCCCACGATGGGCCGGGTACAGTATGTGCGCAGCGGACAGGTGATCGGTGTATTTTATATACACCTTTTGAGTCAGTTTTAGTTAGTCTTTTGTCCCATTTTGCACATATAAGTGTCGTATTAGGATAGTTTTTCTTTCTTTTGAGTCAAAGTGGTTAAAATGGCCAAATGGCGGAAAAGGAGCAAAAAGAGGGCAAAAGAAGAGATGCGAGCGAAAGCAGAGAAAGTGGCGACGAGGCTAAAATCAGCACCAGCGCGGCTATTGCGACCAAAAGCGAGGCGCGCGCCACTATTCGTGAGAGGCGAAGACTGGCGCGCGGCTCGCCGAGCAGATGCAGGTAGGCGCCTAAACATCCGAGGAGCTACAGAAGATACAGCGCCGCGGCGCCCTCAGACAGCAGATATCAGGGCCGCGGCGCCAAAACACCCGACGGATCGCAGAACTTCCGGCGCCGCGGCGCCTATCTGCAGGGTCGCGGCGCCGACGCGGAAAAATTAGGTCTTTTGACGGATTTTTGGGCCAGGCCTGCAGGGAAAAGAAGGAGGCGTTTTTAAACCTATATAAGGAGAACCCTAGGCAGTTTTTGAGGGTTCCCCTTCTTGCACAACTCAAGATTTTGGCTTGGAGATTGGATACCATTAACTTAGTACTTTCTTTTCCTTTTCTTTACTTTAATTTCAGTTTTGTATGATGAACATGGAATTAGTTCTTGTCATGTCAATGGCTAGGAACTAATTCTCTTATAGGGCTTTCTATGTTGAATTTCTTGAAACTTATGCTATAAATTAATGCATGCTTATGGTTGTTTTTCTTATTGAGAGATCTATCCAATAATTGAGTTGAATTCTTGGTAATTAATTGACAACTAGTTATCACTATATGATTTCTAATCAGTTACGAAAGGGGATTGTGAATATCTTTGTAAGTTGGGTAGACAGGCTTGAATTGGGGATGAAAATACCTCAATTAGTTTTGTAGCGTTGATGAGAGGCTTAACAACCCTAATTTTGCGCATTGTGCGTGACGGTCAACTAGGTTTTTGTTCTTAATCCTCCTATAAAGTTACCCTTATCACCGAAAGGTAGGTAAGGAACGATACTAGGGTTGAGTGTTTATATAACCCTAACGGGAGTATAAAACGATTTCGTAAACCTGCTTTCTCCAAAAGAAGAATACCATAAGTAATGCATTAGTAAGTAGCATAAGCGGATAGTGAGGATACATAGAAGCCCTATTCTCATCACATCTGAAGTAATTCTTTATATTTAAAATCTTTCCTAATTCTTATTCATAAACCAAACAATCAACTATTAATTCACCAAATAGATACTAGAAAATAGATAGTTGGTACTTGAACCCTAATCTTAGAGGACGATATTCGGTCTTATCTAAGACTATACTACTTGATACGATAACGTGCACTTGCGTTTAAAGTGTGTGCATCTTAACGCGCATCAAGTTTTTGGCGCCGTTGCCGGGGATTAGGCATAGTTCAATATCAAATTTATCTATTTTTAATTCCTAATTTGGTAAGTTAATTTGTTATTTTTATTTTTAGTTTTTACGAAAATTCGAGGTGCCGTGATTTCTTGTTGGCTTTGATTCGTTTCAGGAACACTTTAGATATGGATTTTTACTGTCCATATGATGGAGAGCCAACCATAGAGGAACAGAGGGAGGAATTACGAGAAACTATACTCAGTCTCACGAGGTTCCAAGCTCAGTTCATGGACGAAATGAGGTTGGGTATAAAGAAGTTGGAAACAGAAATAGCAGAACTCGCGGTCATATTCAACAGCGAACCGCAAGAAGAGCAATCTGCATCTGGGATAAGCAATAAGGAAACACAATGTCAGGCAATTGACCTGAAGGATGCCGAATCAGGGGAGAGAGAAAGTTTGCAGCAGCTGCCGCGCCGCGTAATGATCGCGCGCCGTGGCTGAACCCGTAATCGAGAAAGCGGCACGGCGGTGGCAACGGCACCCCAAGTGATGATACTATATCCCCAGAAGTTAAAAACATGCACTCTTGACAAGCAATTCTCCAGATTCGTGGAGGTTCTCAAACAATTGCAACTCAATATCTCGTTTGCTGAAGCACTAGAACAAATGCCAAGCTACGTCAAGTTCATGAAGGATGTACTTAGCAAAAAGAGGAAGATAGAGGATTACGAAACGGTGATGTTAACTGAAGAATGTAGTGCCATCCTACAGAGACAACTGCCTCAGAAGTTACAAGACCCTGGGAGCTTTACCATCCCATGCACTATTGGAAAGTTTGAATGTCAAAAGGCACTATGCGACCTGGGAGCAGGCATAAATCTGATGCCCTATCTAGTTTTCTGCAAACTGGAAATGGGAGAAATCAAACCTACAAACATCACCTTGCAGCTAGCTGACCTCTCAATTGTTCATCCGAGAGGAGTCATCGAAGATATATTAGTAAAAGTGGACAAGTTCATCTTCCCCGCCGATTTCGTTATCTTAGACATACAAGATAACGATGGAATCCCCATCATCTTTGGGCGGACCTTTCTTAGCCACAGGCGGGCTCATTGATGTTCAAAAAGGGGAATTGAAGCTTCGAGTAGATGAAGAAGAGGTGATTTTTAATGTTCTTCAAACAGCAAATTTTCCAGAGGCCAATGATAACTGCTCATCCATTGATCTTATCGAAGAGACAATGTCAAACAAAGAGTTCGAATATGATGATACGCTTGAAGAAGTACTGACCACATGGGATGATGATAGTAGAAACGATCCAGATCTGATGGAGTATGCAAATTGGATGAATGCTTATGAAAAATGGGATACAAGGACAAAGAAGTATGAAGAGCTGGGACAGGTACCAGAAAGATCATTACCATCCACAGAGAAGGCCCCAGAGTTAGAGTTAAAAATCCTACCCAATCATCTACAATACCAATACCTAGGTGAAGAGAAAACCTACCAGTGATCATTTCATGCCACCTATCCACCGAAGAGATTGATAAACTGCTAAGAGTACTAAAGAATCACAAGCGGGCTATTGGATGGACATTAGCAGACATAAAAGGGATAAGTCCATCAACGGTAATGCATAAGATCCGTCTAGATGAGGAGAACAGACCATCCATCAAGCCTGAGAGGCGGGAACCCAAATATGAAGGAGGTAGTAAGGAAAGAAATCCTAAAATGGCTCGATGCAGGAGTAATTTACCCCATATCTGATAGCACTTGGGTAAGCCCAGTACAAGTGGTGCCGAAAAAGGGTGGAATAACAGTGGTGGCTAACGAAAGAAACGAACTCATTCCCTCGAGAACAGTCACCGGATAGAGAATCTGCATTGACTATCGCAAGTTGAATAAAGCAACTAGAAAAGACCACTTCCCGTTGCCATTCCTAGATCAAATGTTGGACAGACTCGCAGGGCATAACTACTATTGCTTTTTGGATGGATATTCAGGGTATCACCAGATTGCAATAGCCCCAGAAGATCAGGAAAAGACAACATTTACTTGTCCTTTTGGCACATTTGCATTTAAAAGAATGCCATTTGGACTCTGCAATGCACCTGCTACTTTTCAAAGGTGTATGATGGCAATTTTCTCAGATATGGTAGAGAGGACTATAGAGATCTTTATGGATGACTTTTCGGTCTTTGGAGCATCATTTGATGAATGTTTAAGGCATCTAGAAGCAGTGTTGAGCCGGTGCGAAGAATCTAACCTTGTGCTAAATTGGGAGAAGTGTCACTTCATGGTGACAGAAGGAATCGTCTTGGGGCATAAAATATCAAGCCAAGGTATTGAGGTAGACAAAGCAAAGATCTCAGTGATCGAAAATCTACCACCTCCAGTATCAACAAAAGGAGTCAGAAGTTTCCTTGGACATGCAGGCTTCTATAGAAGATTCATCAAGGATTTTTCAAAGGTCTCAAAGCCCCTCTCCACATTGCTAATGACGGGGGTAGCCTTCGACTTCAATAAAGAATGCTTATCCGCATTTCAAACGCTCAAGGAGAAGCTTACCTCAAAGGCATAGTCATTGCACCAAATTGGGAGCTCCCATTTGAACTCATGTGCGATGCAAGCGACTATGCAGTTGGAGCGGTACTTGGGCAGAGAATCGACAAGGTATTTAGATCCATTTACTATGCTAGTAGAACTCTAAATGACGCACAATTAAATTATGCAACTACTGAAAAAGAATTACTAGCTATAGTGTATGCGTTTGAGAAATTCAGGCCCTACTTGATTGGAAATAAAGTGATAGTATACACTGACCACTCTGCTATAAAGTACCTGATGACAAAGAAGGATGCGAAGCCTCGCCTCATTCGATGGGTCTTACTTCTACAAGAATTTGACGTAGAAATTCGTGATAAGAAAGGAACAGAGAATTCGATTCTGAACCACTTGTCAAGACTGGAAAACACAGAGAGCCAGAACACCAAGGATGTGCAAATAAATGATCACTTTCCAGACGAACAACTGTTTTGAGTAAGTATGAATTCTAATTTACCTTGGTACGCTGATTTTGTTAACTTTCTTGCAGCTAAAGTGCTACCCCCAGGCTTGTCACGACAGCAAGCGAAGAGGTTTTATTCAGAAGTAAAACATTACTATTGGGAGGAACCGATGTTATACAAACACTGTGCCGACCAAGTCATCAAGCGATGTATACCAGAGGAAGAGATGCACCAGGTTCTCACCCATTACCACACATTATCATGTGGTGGACACTTTGGGGCATCAAGAACAGCGGCAAAGGTATTGCAATGCGGATTCTATTGGCCAACACTTTTTAAGGATGCCCATACCTTTGTGCAGAGATGTGATAATTGTCAGAGAACAGGGAACATCTCAAGACGAAACGAAATGCCTTCGCAAGGGATATTGGAGGTAGAATTATTCGATGTGTGGGGAATTGATTTCATGGGACCATTCCCGCCATCTTTTGGAAATCAATACATCCTTCTGGCAGTAGACTATGTGTCCAAATGGGTAGAAGCAGTGGCCACCAAAGAAAACGACAGAAAGCGTTCAAAAATTCCTCCGTAAGAATATTTTCACAAGGTTCGGACATCAAGAGCTCTCATCGGTGATGAAGGGAGCCATTTCGCAATAAGCGGTGAATTCATTGCTTTCCGATATGGAGTTTACCACCGCCTTACCGCTACCATCCTCAAGCTAATGGGCAAACGGAAGTGTCAAATAGAAGTGAAGAGCATATTGGAAAAGACGGTGAACGGCTCGAGAAAGACGGTCTATCAAATTAGATGACGATTGTGGGCATACGGACAGCATTCAAAACACCAATTGGTATGTCACCTTATAAATTAGTTTTTGGTAAAGCATGTCATTTGCCGATGAGTTGGAACACAGAGCATCTTGGGCAATGAAGAAGTTAAACATGGATACCACGGCGGCGGGACGTAGGAGGCTACTACGGTGGCGAATTAGATGAATTCCGACACAATGCCTATGAGAATGCAAAGATCTACAAGGAACGAACGAAAGCATGGCACGATAAGAATTTGATACCAAAAGACTTTCAAGAAGGACAACAAGTGCTGCTATTCAACTCAAGGTTAAGACTGTTTCCAGGCAAGTTAAAATCACGTTGGACAGGACCATACACGGTAGTAAGAGTATTCCCATACGGAGCAATAGAAATAAAAGGGAGAGAGGGAGCCGCCTTCAAGGTAAACGGACAGAGGTTAAAACCCTACCTGATCAATGAAATGGAATACATGAACTTGGTAACTTCTCAATCCTTAAAATAATAAGAATCAAGGTCCGGCTAAAAGACAGAAAGACAAATGCTAGTTGGGAGGCAACCCAATGTTTTAATTATGTTATTTCAACTTCTGTTTTTAGTTTATTTTATTTTGTCTTGATCAGTCTCACGGTCTTGGGTTCGTGTGTCTGTGCTGTGTTGACAGGTGGAAGACAAGGATATCCAGAAAAATCGCCAAATGATCAGAAGGCGCCCAGAAGTTTGGGCGCCGCGGCGCCCATTTGCAGGGCCGCGGCGCCACAACGGAAACTATGAGTCTGGAGGATACCCTGATCCGAAGGCCCTATCGCCAAATCAAAACATCAAGAATATTCCTCCCCTCACGGAATTCAAAGCATTACCCACCGCCACCACCACCATTTTAGCCAAAGTCTGTAAGTGTCTTTTTCTTTTATTTTTCTTTGAGTCTTGCACACATTGGGGACAATGTGTGATTTAAGTTTGGGGGTGTTTTATTTGTGTGTCATGTTATGTTTTATTTAAGTCTTTTTATTTGTTTTATGTTTATTTTGAGTCAACAAAAAATTTTCTTTTTTGAGTCATAATCGCCTGTCAAAGATCATGTATGCTGTAGTTGCTAGAAACACCTAGTGAAGTAAGGTGGAATAATGTAAAGGAATTGAAGCAACTATCTAAACACTTAGGTTAGATATGCCAAAAACTTACAGAATCTGTCTATTTGGAGTTTCTTGCTTGAGTTATGCATGCTAAATGATAAATGCTTATGTGTTATGAGTGCTTGCTATTTGAGGCGAAATAGTTAGGATATGCATGTTAGGGAGATGACTCAGGCATTTCTTTGATAGCCAATTCTTACCATTCTTTTCTATCCCGTACTTTAAAAATATCCCTAGTCAGCCCCATTGAGCCTAAATTTGAAACTTCTTCTTTGACACCCCATATTCCCACAAAATCGTGTCATAAGTGAAAATATGAAATAGTGGAGTACATTGTGTTAAAAAGAAGAAACAAAAAGAGTGAACAAGTTTGATGCACCCCAATGGAAAAGTAATAAGAAAGAGGCAAAAGCCTAAGTTTGGGGGTGCCAATAGTATAATACACTTCACTCTCCCAAAACAAAAGAGGGGAAGGATAGAATTGAAGTGAAGGAAAGAATCAAAAGAAAAAGGGAAAAATTGAAAAGCCAAAGAGCTTATGGTACAGAAAAATGAGCCTAAATGCCTATCTTTTCCAACCCCTACCTAAGCCTACATTACAACCCTCAAAGTCCTGAAGATCTCTTTTATGCATATCCAGAATTAGTGGAGAATAGCAAGTAAGCATGCCATAGGAATTCTTGAATTTATATGCATGATTTAGTATATTGACTTCCATTAAGCATGATGAATATGAGTTTGCGAAATATCTAGCTTCATGTGTTTAGTGTGCTGAAAATTCCATGCTATATGTTCCTGCATATTATTCTGCTAACCTTCATGTTTTTCTAGTTAACATTTATGCAGCAAAAGTGATTAATGACAGGGAGTCTTTTATTTTTCGTTCTTTGAGTCTTTTATTTTATTTCTTTCTATCTTTGCTCAAGGGCTAGCAAAGGTTAAGTTTGGGGGTATTTGATCGGTGTATTTTATATACACCTTTTGAGTCAGTTTTAGTTAGTCTTTTGTCCCATTTTGCACATATAAGTGTCGTATTAGGATAGTTTTTCTTTCTTTTGAGTCAAAGTGGTTAAAATGGCCAAATGGCGGAAAAGGAGCAAAAAGAGGGCAAAAGAGGAGATGCCAGAGCCGAAAACAGAGAAAGTGGCGAACGAGGCTAAAATCCAGACCAGCGCCGCGCCCCGCAGCCTAAAAGCGGGTCGCGCGCCACTATTCAGAGGCGAAGACTTCGGGCCGCGACGCCTCGACAGCGACGCAGGGCCGAGGCGCCTAAACATCTGAGGAGCTACAAAAGATACAGCGTCGTGGCGCCCTCAGACAGCAGATATCAGGGCCGCGGCGCCAAAACACCCGACGGATCGCAGAACTTTCGGCGCCGCGGCGCCTATCTGCAGGGCCGCGGCGCCGACGCGGAAAAATTAGGTCTTTTGACGGATTTTTGGGCCAGGCCTGCAGGGAAAAGAAGGAGGCGTTTTTAAACCTATATAAGGAGAACCCTAGGAAGTTTTTGAGGGTTCCCCTTCTTGCACAACTCAAGATTTTGGCTTGGAGATTGGATACCATTAACTTAGTACTTTCTTTTTCCTTTTCTTTACTTTAATTTCAGTTTTGTATGATGAACATGGAATTAGTTTTTGTCATGTCAATGGCTAGGAACTAATTCTCTTATAGGGCTTTTGTTACACCCCGTAAGTCCAGGACATGTATAAGAGAATGTACGTAAGGAAACAAGACTTGGAAATTAGTACGAAAGGAAGAATTGTTTTTCCGACGGAAAACCTTCCGGACGTCGGAAAGGAAAAATGTTCGTTATTGAGAATTGGATTCTCAAAATGCATTATTTGAAGAGTATGGAACTTGTTAATATTATGGAAATTTATTTTTTTACGGATTTGGTCACGTGGGGCCCACTCGAGGAATTTTACGTTTTGTGGGGCCCACGAGGGTTACGGAATTTTATGGAAGAATGAGAGGGCGACACGTGTCACCCCCACATGGTCTTGGTCGAATTATTCCAAGGGTAAAATGGTCATTTACCATGGTGGAAGATAAGTCTTGCTAAGCTTGACATTGTTGACTTGTCAACTTGCCACATAAGCTTGATCCATGTGATTTTCATCTTAGCCTCACAAGTGTTATTATCCAAGCCCTCCATTATGTTATTAGTATACTACTTGTGCAAGACTAGCTCATTTACACTTAGAATTATTTGAAAAACTTTGAAGACTCCACTAAGAGCTCTCGGCCAAAGGGTTTTTTTTAGAGACAAATTTTGTAGTTTTGATCCATTAGCCACAAGACTTAAACCCAAGGTTCCTAAGAGTGTTGTAAGGATATCTCAATAGAAAGATTTCGGAAAAAACGTATTTTCACGTTAGTCGCAAGGCGGAAACTAAGGGAGTTCTTCAACTTTGAAGTTGGAACTTGAAGATGGGTTCTTCATAGGCTTCTAAGGAGTGCTTGGAGCGGATTGGAACTTAAGGAAAGGAGCTAAGAATTGCTAAGGCGCGACTTCGAATCTTGGAAATTTTAAGGGCTTTGAAAGGTATAAATTTTGTCGTTTTAAATAGTTAAGGCTTACTTATTGTTGTAGCTATGGATTTTAGCAAGCATGTGTTATATAGTATGAAGTTTGATATGTTTATTGGCTATTGGAACCCTAATCCGAAAACTAGCATGTTTAGCTTAAATATTACAATTCAAGTCGATTATTAGTCTAAGCGTCGCATGTTGTATAAAGAAGGAAATTGTAGTTGTTGAAGTTGTTTAGACTATATAACATGTTAGACCTTAGAACTTGGAATTGGAAAAGGATTGGAAAAGACTTAGTGTTGCTATGTAAGTTGGCCGAGAATTGGCTAGTGTGCCTTAGACTATTTCGTATGAATTGTGGGGCGGAATTTTATACGTATTGTAAGGCGTGTAATCCCCTTTGTTTGGTTGTTGTTGGAGCCTTAAATGTGGCTTGTTGGTTATTGTATTCGGCCTTGAAAAAGGTGGCAAAGTGAGTAGAAACAAAGGAAGTGCTGCCCGATTTTCCGTAGAATTAGAGACTAAATACTTAGTATTATTCTACATAGAGACTAGAAGTTGATAGTCTTGTTGTGACCATTTTAGGTTGACACTTCTACGCACGCGATTCGGCTTAGCTTGAGGATTTAAATAAAAGGTATGTGAACTATCTCCTCTTCTAGCATGATTCCTTAGAATAAAGAAAGTAAGTTCTACTCTCGAATGATCCATTCCTTGCTTGTATTTGGATTGCCTAAAATAGAATTTGTTCTATGTACTTGAGTGTACTTTGATGTTTAAATTGTAAGTTGTATAATCCATTTCCTTAGTGAAGTTTGGATTCTTAAAAGTGAAGGTATTTTTCTTAAAGTACATAGAGACTTGAAAAGGAAGTGGTTTCCAAATCTTTTGGCTAGTGCCTTAGTTCCAAAAATCCTAAAGGTCATTATAATGACTTTAGGGGAGTCAAAGGAGTGATTTACTTATTTGATTTAAAAGAGGAGAAATGACATGATTTAAGAGAAGTAACTTGTGTTAAGGGTGAAGTTACTTGAGGTTTAAAAGTAGAAGAAAACTTGTTTTCTAACTATTAAGAGACTTGAAGTATTTTGAAAGTTAAGAACTTGATTTGTAAGTATGTGATACTTGGTTTTAATAGTATAAGTCTCTTGGCTATGAAGGAATGGATATGTCTAAAACCATAAAGGGTTATAACGGCTTTATGGGAAGTTGGTTATAACGGCTTTATGGGACGGTTTAGAAATTTGTCTATTTTGATTAATCGGCATAAGTTGCCTAGATTGTGAAAATTTGGAGTTACTTGATTTCAAGCTTTGAAATGAGTTTTCTAAAAGTGTAGTAACTTACTTTGAAAAATAGACACGCTGATACTACGGTGTTAGTATCTTGGGGCTTTACATAGAAAGGAGTCTTTTATAAAAGAATGACGTATGTAGTACTTTGGCTTGATAAATTGAGAATTTGTCTAAGTGTGCCTTGATAAGTACTTTGACTTGTTAAAAGAGAATTATCCTATGTATGCCTTGATTAGTACTTTGGCTTGATAAATTGAGAATTTGTCTAAGTGTGCCTTGATAAGTACTTTGACTTGTTAAAGAGAATTATCCTATGTATGCCTTGATTAGTACTTTGGCTTGATAAATTGAGAATTTGTCTAAGTGTGCCTTGATAAGTACTTTGACTTGTTAAAAGAGAATTATCCTATGTATGCCTTGATTAGTACTTTGGCTTGATAAATTGAGAATTTGTCTAAGTGTGCCTTGATAAGTACTTTGACTTGTTAAAAGAGAATTATCCTATGTATGCCTTGATTAGTACTTTGGCTTGATAAATTGAGAATTTGTCTAAGTGTGCCTTGATAAGTACTTTGACTTGTTAAAAGAGAATTATTCTATGTATGCCTTGATTAGTACTTTGGCTTGATAAATTGAGAATGTGTCTAAGTGTGCCTTGATAAGTACTTTGACTTGTTAAAAGAGAATTATTCTATGTATGTCTTGATTAGTACTTTGGCTTGATAAATTGAGAATTTGTCTAAGTGTGCCTTGATAAGTACTTTGGCTTGTTAAAGAGAATTATTCTAAGTGTGCCTTGGTAAGGACTTTGTCTTGTAATTAAGGATTTGCCTATGTGTGCTGGAAATAGCCGGTTGTGTGCTATTGTTATATCAGTCGTTCGGGGTCATTCCCCGGGTTGGTGGCATTTGCATAATTCCGTGGATTTGCTACCCACGATGCGAGGAATACCTCATGCGAGTCCGTAGGGCTTACGCGGTGAAATAGTCCCACGCGGGCGTCCACCTATGCGAGGAATACCTCACGCGAGTCCGTAAGGCTTACGCGGGTGAAATATTCCTATGCGAGGAATACCTCACGCTGGTCCACGCGCCTACGCGGTGAAATAGTCCCGCGAGTAGGATGGCTAAATGATACCGCGCGGATGGTCCTGTTTTGATCATGAGCTTCCTAGTTTATATTGTAAGGATACTACTGTTTACTCTCATTGTTAGTAAGGCACAATGTGTTGTAATTTGATTATCATATATGTCCCCGGATTTGTTTGTGTTACCCTATGGTCATGCTTTTACGATGTGGGATTCCGGGGCATGAGACCACGTGGTATTTAGGACACGCGTGGACCGTGTTCATGTATCCTTATTGGTGTTACTACATCACGGATCGCCGGCGGTGAGGAAGGATTCCACGCATGATTGATATTACGGGCGTGAGACCCATGGCTATATCGAGTAATGACTTTGGCGGTCCGCCCCGACTTGATATGATCGCATGTGTTATGTATCAGAGGTTGGATATCATACATGTCTCCGCTTTGTTTAGATCGTTATGATTTTATTACGCATTTCATCGCTCACATACTTGGTACATTCTTCAGATCGACCTCCTTGGCCGTTCATGCCGCAGGTTTAGGTACGCAGTTTGGTGATCGGCAGGTGTAGGACCCTGCTCAGAGTTTTTGGATAGCTCCTTCGCTCGAGTTTATCTTTTGGTATAAGTTCTTTCAAGATGTGCTTTTGTACGATTATGGGTACTGCGGGGCCTTGTCCCGTCATAGTTCGATTTAACTCCTGTGAGGTCCGTATTCATATGTGGATTGGACTCATGTATGCGGTAGTGTCTTTTGTTTATGTATTATATGGCGCCTAGTCGGCTTTGCCTTGCACGCACGTTGGTTTTAAAAGAAAAAATGAGTCGTTATTAATTTCCGCAATGTACTTAGTTGTTAGGTAGAAGGGTGCCTGTAGGGCACCACCACGCCCGGTTCGGGGTGTGACAGAGTGGTATCAAAGCGATCCCTCTGAATGTCTACGACCGTGTCTAGTAGAGTCTTGATTATCTCGTGTGTTGCGCGCCACACCCATGCTGAGAGGCTACAGGACATTTCGAGTTGTTTCTATTCTTCTCACTCTAAGATCGTGCCATAGAGCCGTGTTAGTAAGAAAATTCCTCTCGACGTATTGTTGTGTTACGATTATGCCTCCGCGAGGGCAACAAACCGCCTGTAAGGGCAAAGGAGTAGCGAGCTACTAGTCGACTCAGAGAGTTGATAGGGCTTATGCCCGAGTTATACCTGGATGTTGTTCATGATCGGCGAAGTTCTTTGCGCTGTTTTGAGACCTCAAGACCAGAGCCTCCAGCTTCGGTTAGGAGAAGACTATAGGTCATGAGGAAGCGATTATGTTATTGACCAAGATAGCGGTGCTAGCATAAGTGATAGTACCCCAGAGGTAGGGATACTTTGATTAGTAAAGTGAGAAGTAAGAATGTTGACAAGAATGATAGGTGAACTGAGACTATAAGTTGTATAAAGTTCACAAGTTGTAATTACCCCATATAAGTGTAAGACCGATAGGGAAGATTGTGCAGTAGAAATACTTTGGCTTATGTGAAGAACCTCTAGTGAATAGGGGGTAGGGTAAGAAGTACCTTGAGATAAGAGAGAGATTTATTTCAGACTAAGAATGAGAAGTTAAATGTGACGGTGAGTCGGGTTATGGACTCATTTCGGGTCAGCCGATAGTATGGAATGGGGTAATGTCAGTTAGAAATGGTCCCGTTAAGTGATAGGGTCCTGAGGATGTCAGGCCCAAGTTTAGTTAATCGTTGTACGAGTTCGTGGATGCGTTCCACCGGAACTAGGTCGTAAGGACCGAGAAGAGCCTTAGAAGAAATTCAAGTAGCATAATGGCCAAGATTGGTTAGTAACTCCAAGGATTTGGAGAACAGAAACAATATTTGAGGTTTTGTGCGTGTACTAGATAAGTTTGAAAGTACGAGAAAGTATGACAAGTAAGGAAGAAAGGAACCTCAAGGATCCCGTGTTTGAGGAGATCAGAACCTTCGAAGTTTGTGAGAAGGGACCACGGACGAAAGGTCCATTGTTATGTCTACGTATGATATGGTGGCCATGTGGCATCGTTGGTCTTGTGCGCTTTGATTGTTAGGCATAGTATAGAGTTTATGCCGAGTTTGTATAGCTTGACAATCGACTAAGAACATTCGGGGACGAATGTTTCTAAGGGAAGAATGTTACACCCGTAAGTCCGTGACATGTATAAGAGAATGTACGTAAGGAAACAAGACTTGGAAATTAGTACGAAAGGAAGAATTGTTTTTCCGACAAAACCTTCCTGACGTCGGAAAGGAAAATGTTCGTTATTGAGAATCGATTCTCAAAATGCATTATTTGAAGAGTATGGAACTTGTTAATATTATGGAAATTTATTTTTTACGATTTGGTCACGCTGGGCCCACCCGAGGAATTTTACGTTTGTGGGGCCCACGAGGTTACGGAATTTTATGGAAGAATGAGAGGCGACACGTGGCACCCCACATGGTCTTGGTCGAATTATTCCAAGGGTAAAATGGTCATTTACCATGGTGGAAGATAAGTCTTGCTAAGCTTGACATTGTTGACTTGTCAACTCGCCACATAAGCTTCGATCCATGTGATTTTCATCTTAGCCTCACAAGTGTTATTATCCAAGCCCTCCATTATGTTATTAGTATACTACTTGTGCAAGACTAGCTCATTTACACTTAGAATTATTTGAAAAACTTTGAAGACTCCACTAAGAGCTCTCACAAAGCGGTTTTTTTAGAGACAAATTTTGTAGTTTTGATCCATTAGCCACAAGACTTAAACCCAAGGTTCCTAAGAGTGTTGTAAGGATATCTCAATAGAAAGATTTCGAAAACGTATTTTCACGTTAGTCGCAAGGCGGAAACTAAGGAGTTCTTCAACTTTGAAGTTGGAACTTGAAGATGGGTTCTTCATAGGCTTCTAAGGAGTGCTTGGAGCGGATTGGAACTTAAGGAAAGGAGCTAAGAATTGCTAAGGCGCGACTTCGAATCTTGGAAATTTTAAGGGCTTTGAAAGGTATAAATTTTGTCGTTTTAAATAGTTAAGGCTTACTTATTGTCAGAGCTATGGATTTTAGCAAGCATGTGTTATATAGTATGAAGTTTGATATGTTTATCGCTATTGGAACCCTAATCCAAAACTAGCATGTTTAGCTTAAATATTACAATTCAAGTCGATTATTAGTCTAAGCGTCGCATGTTGTATAAAGAAGGAAATTGTAGTTGTTGAAGTTGTTTAGACTATATAACATGTTAGACCTTAGAACTTGGAATTGGAAAAGGATTGGAAAAGACTTAGTGTTGCTATGTAAGTTGGCCGAGAATTGGCTAGTGTGCCTTAGACTATTTCGTATGAATCATGGGGCGGAATTTTATACGTATTGTAAGGCGTGTAATCCCCTTTGTTTGGTTGTTGTTGGAGCCTTAAATGTGGCTTGTTGGTTATTGTATTCGCCTTGAAAAGGTGGCAAAGTGAGTAGAAACAAAGGAAGTCGCCCGATTTTCCGTAGAATTGAGACTAAATACTTAGTATTATTCTACATAGAGACTAGAAGTTGATAGTCTTGTTGTGACCATTTTAGGTTGACACTTCTACGTACGGCGTATTCGGCTTAGCTTGAGGATTTAGCCGAAAAGGTATGTGAACTATCTCCTCTTCTAGCATGATTCCTTAGAATAAAGAAAGTAAGTTCTACTCCATGAATGATCCATTCCTTGCTTGTATTTGGATTGCCTAAAATAGAATTTGTTCTATGTACTTCCTCGAGTGTACTTTGATGTTTAAATTGTAAGTTGTATAATCCATTTCCTTAGTGAAGTTTGGATTCTTAAAAGTGAAGGTATTTTTCTTAAAGTACATAGAGACTTGAAAAGGAAGTGGTTTCCAAATCTTTTGGCTAGTGCCTTAGTTCCAAAAATCCTAAAGGTCATTATAATGACTTTAGGGGAGTCAAAGGAGTGATTTACTTATTTGATTTAAAAGAGGAGAAATGACATGATTTAAGAGAAGTAACTTGTGTTAAGGGTGAAGTTACTTGAGGTTTAAAAGTAGAAGAAAACTTGTTTTCTAACTATTAAGAGACTTCAAGTATTTTGAAAGTTAAGAACTTGATTTGTAAGTATGTGATACTTGGTTTTAATAGTATAAGTCTCTTGGCTATCAAGGAATGGATATGTCTAAAACCATAAAGGGTTATAACGGCTTTATGGGAAGTTGGTTATAACGGCTTTATGGACGGTTTAGAAATTTGTCTATTTTGATTAATCGGCATAAGTTGCCTAGATTGTGAAAATTTGGAGTTACTTGATTTCAAGCTTTGAAATGAGTTTTCTAAAAGTGTAGTAACTTACTTTGAAAAATAGACACGCCTTGATACTACGGGTGTTAGTATCTTGGGGCTTTACATAGAAAGGAGTCTTTTATAAAAGAATGTACGTATGTAGTACTTTGGCTTGATAAATTGAGAATTTGTCTAAGTGTGCCTTGATAAGTACTTTGACTTGTTAAAAGAGAATTATCCTATGTATGCCTTGATTAGTACTTTGGCTTGATAAATTGAGAATTTGTCTAAGTGTGCCTTGATAAGTACTTTGACTTGTTAAAAGAGAATTATCCTATGTATGCCTTGATTAGTACTTTGGCTTGATAAATTGAGAATTTGTCTAAGTGTGCCTTGATAAGTACTTTGACTTGTTAAAAGAGAATTATCCTATGTATGCCTTGATTAGTACTTTGGCTTGATAAATTGAGAATTTGTCTAAGTGTGCCTTGATAAGTACTTTGACTTGTTAAAAGAGAATTATCCTATGTATGCCTTGATTAGTACTTTGGCTTGATAAATTGAGAATTTGTCTAAGTGTGCCTTGATAAGTACTTTGACTTGTTAAAAGAGAATTATTCTATGTATGCCTTGATTAGTACTTTGGCTTGATAAATTGAGAATGTGTCTAAGTGTGCCTTGATAAGTACTTTGACTTGTTAAAAGAGAATTATTCTATGTATGTCTTGATTAGTACTTTGGCTTGATAAATTGAGAATTTGTCTAAGTGTGCCTTGATAAGTACTTTGGCTTGTTAAAGAGAATTATTCTAAGTGTGCCTCGTAAGGACTTTGTCTTGTAATTAAGGATTTGCCTATGTGTGCTGGAAATAGCCGGTTGTGTGCTATTGTTATATCAGTCGTTTCGGGGTCATTCCCCGGGTTGGTGGCATTTGCATAATTCCGTGGATTTGCTACCCACGATGCGAGGAATACCTCATGCGAGTCCGTAGGGCTTACGCGGTGAAATAGTCCCACGCGGGTCCACCTATGCGAGGAATACCTCACGCGAGTCCGTAAGGGCTTATGCGGTGAAATATTCCTATGCGAGGAATACCTCACGCGTCCACGCGCCTACGCGGTGAAATAGTCCCGCGAGTAGGATGGCTAAATGATACCGCGCGGATGGTCCTGTTTGATCACGAGCTTCCTAGTTTATATTGTAAGGATACTATCGCTTACTCTCATTGTTAGTAAGGCACAATGTGTTGTAATTTGATTATCATATATGTCCCGGATTTGTTTGTGTTACCCTATGGCCACGCTTTTACGATGTGGGATTCCGGCATGACCACGTGGTATTTAGGACACGGTGGACCGTGTTCATGTATCCTTATTGGTGTTACTACATGGATCGCCGGCGGTGAGGAAGGATTCCACGCATGATTGATATTATGGCGTGAGACCCACGGCTATATCGAGTAATGACTTTGGCGGCTGCGCCCCCGACTTGATATGACCGCTTATGTGTTATGTCGTAGGTTGGATATCATACATGTCTCCCGCTTTGTTTAGATTGTTATGATTTTATTACAAAGATTTCATCGCTCACATACTTGGTACATTCTTCGCATCGACCTCCTTCGGCCGCGTCACGCCGCAGTTTAGGTACGCATTTGGTGATCGGCAGTGTAGGACCGCCGTAGTTTTGGATAGCTCCTTCGTCGGAGTTTATCTTTTGGTATAAGTTCTTTCGACATGCTTTGTACGCTTATGGGTACGCGCGGGCCTTGTCCCGTCATAGTTCAGTTTAACTCCTAGAGGTCTGTATTCATATGTGGGATTGGACTCATGTACGATGTAGTGTCTTTTGTTTATGTATTATGGCAGCCTAGTCGGCTTTGCCTTGCACGTACGTTGGTTTTAAAAGAAAAAAATGAGCTGTTATTAATTTCCGCAATGTACTTAGTTGTTAAGGTAGAAGGGTGCCTGTGTAGGCACCACCACGCCCGGTTCAATGGCGACTTTCTATGTTGAATTTCTTGAAACTTATGCTATAAATTAATGCACGCTTATGGTTGTTTTTCTTATTGAGAGATCTATCCAATAATTGAGTTGAATTCTTGGTAATTAATTGACAACTAGTTATCACTATATGATTTCTAATCGATTCAAAAAGGGATTGTGAATATCTTTGTAAGTTGGGTAGACAGCTTGAATCGGGGATGAAAATACCTCAATTAGTTTTGTAAGCGTTGATGAGAGGCTTAACAACCCTAATTTTGCGCATCGCGTGACGGCCAACTAGGTTTTGTTCTTAATCCTCCTATAAAGTTACCCTTATCACCGAAAGGTAGGTAAGGAACGACATCGGGTTGAGTGTTTATATAACCCTAACGGAGTATAAAACGATTTCAGAACCCGCTTTCTCCAAAAGAAGAATACCATAAGTAATGCATTAGTAAGTAGCATAAGCGGATAGTGAGGATACATAGAAGCCCTATTCTCATCACATCTGAAGTAATTCTTTATATTTAAACATCTTTCCTAATTCTTAGTCATAAACCAAACAATCAACTATTAATTCACCAAATAGATACTAGAAAATAGATAGTTGGTACTTGAACCCTAATCCTAGAGGACGATATTCGGTCTTATCTAAGACTATACTACTTGATACGATAACGTGCACTTGCGTTTAAAGTGTGTGCATCTTAACGCGCATCAACAGGCATCCGTGGATATGATATATGTGGACAGGAATCCACGAATATGACTTTATTCACCGAGTCCCAGAATGGTCCGGGTACGGTATATATGGACAGGTATCCACGGATATGATATACTATATGGACATGTATGACTCTTATTTCATAAGGCACAGTTACATTGATATCTTGATTATTATACTTGTCTCATGTTATCTTCTGGCCAGTTATGATCTTCTTTACAGTACTTCATGTTTTACATACTCAGTACATTATTTCGTACTGACCCCCTTTCTCCGAGGGCTGCGTTTCATGCCCGCAGGTACATGTACTCAGTTTGGTGATCCTCCAGTCTAGGATTTCCACTCAGCTGTTTGGAGAGCTCCATTGTTCCGGAGCCTAGTCGTTTTGGTACAGATCTTCTATTATAGACTCATGCATATTTAGGGGTACGGCGGGGCCCTGTCCCATCCTATTTCACTGTTAAACTCTTAGAGGTCTGTAGACATGTGTGGGTTGGACATGTGTGGATTGTAGACATGTTTTGGTCAAGCTGTACTGTTGTACTTTATTTTGGGATGTTCCCGTATATAGTGGCAGCCTTGTCGGCTTGCCTATTTTGTTATGAGGATTTGCTATGACAGTTCAAGGGACAGGATCTTTTTGTTATGTGACATTATGAGTCCACCATATATGATACAGATTCCTACATTTTCCTTAGTCTTAGTTGATTATATATGACAGGTCAGTATAAGGGTGTCCAATTAGGGCATCGGGTCGCGGTCCGTCGGGTCGGGTCATGACAAAAATGGTATCAGAGCAGTTCATCCTCGGAATGTCTACAGACCGTGTCTAGTAGAGTCTTGCGTATGGGTATGTTGTGCACCATACTTATACGTAGGAGGCTGCCGAATATTTAGGATGTCATCTTTTCTTCTTACTCTGAGATCGTGCGATAGAGCTATGTTATTAGGATAATCCCTCTCTGACGAATTATTATGTTTTCAGCGATGCCTCCAAAGAAAGCGACAGCTTCCCAGAAGGGAAAATCAGTAGCAGGAGCTACTAGTCAGACCCGGAGAGTTACTAGGGCCCATACCCAGTCTATGCCCGAGACTGTGCCCTGTCAACAAGCTCTGCTACACCGTCACCTCCAGAGGAGCTTAGAGCAGCAGCGGCTCCAGTTCAGAGGGCGGCATCACCGCCAGCTCCCGAGGCCCCAGCACCTGAGCCTCCAGCTCCTCAGCCAGGGGCGGAGGATAGGGCCATGAGAGATGCAGTTCAGCTGCTGACCAGATTAGTGGTCGGACAGACCCGCAGACAGGGACTAGGAGTTGACCATAGAGCTGATAGTTTGAGGATTCGTGACTTCCTAAGTTGTAATCCTCTAGAGTTTTTTGGGTCAAAGCCCGAGGATGATCCACAAGAGTTTATTCGGCAGATGCAGCGTACATTGAGGATCATCAAGGCTTCTGAGACGGAGTCTGTTGAATTGGCTTCATATCGATTGCGGGATATAACTACTAATTGGTATGAGTCCTGGGAGTTATCTAGGGGCGAGGGTGCTCCTCCAGCAGTATGGGATGAGTTTACAGAGGCTTTCCTTGGCCAATTCTTGCCTCCATAAATGAGGAGAGCTAGAGTTGATAGATTTTAACACTTGAGGCAGAATGGTATGAGTATTCGGGAGTATAGACTTGAGTTTGATTCGTTGGCTAGATATGCGCCCACTATTGTTGCTGAGATGGCAGATAGAGTACATCGTTATGTGATAGGACTAGATCGCTATTTGACTGATGGTTGTATGGCAGTGGCTCTTCATCCAGGTATGGATATTGCGCTGATACAGGCGTATGCACAGGGGATAGAGGACCGACACAAAGGATGTCAGCATGATAGGGAGAACGACAGAGGCCAACATAAGAGGGCTAGGTCGGCTGGATATACTGGTGAGTTTCGAGGCGGGCAGCCTCAGCAGCATGTTAGATATTCTTCCCAGCCAGCACAGAGTGCACCCCACATCCACAAGCGTGAGAATTGACCGACAGGTATCGTGAGTGGTCGAGCTCCGTGGCTTCAGTTCTGTGATGAACATAGGTTCTAGTCAGTCGAGGCCACCTTTGCCTCGGTGTTCTCAGTGTGGTAGGTCCCATTTTGGGGAGTGCCGTTTTACTATAGGTGCTTGTTTTTCTTGCGGCCATCAAGGCCATGTGATGAGAGAATGTCCTTATAGAGGTGGTACTGGTGGTATGGCTCAGCCTACGGGATCGATTGCTGGTTCATATTCTTCTATAGCTATGCTCTCTGCAGGGCAGGGTGTTCATATGCCAGCAGGTCGTGGTAGAGGTCATGGCGGAGTTTCCAGTTCTAGCGGTCCCTCGAACCGCATATATGTTTTGGCTAGTAGGCAGGATTAGGAGGCGTCAATAAATATGGTTACAGGTATATTATCAATCTTTTTCTGAGACGTATATGCATTGATAGATCCAGGTTCCACCTTATCATATATATCTCTCTTTGTTGCTAGTAGAATTGGAATAGAACCTGAGTTGATAGAACCATTTGAGGTAACTACACCGATAGGAGATTCTGTCATAGCTAAGCATGTATATAGGAATTGTTCGATGGTTATATATAGTCGTCATACCATAGCAGATTTGGTAGAGTTGGACATGACTGACTTTGATGTTATTATGGGTATGGATTGGTTGACTTCTTGTTATGCTAATGTCGATTATAGAGAGAAGATGGTTCGATTTTAGTTTCCAGGCGAACCAATTATAGAGTAGAAATGGAATACAACATTGCCGAGGGGTAAGTTTATTTCATACCTCAATGCAAGGAAGATGGTTAGAAAAGGTTATATTTACCATTGGTTCGAGTGTATGATATGGGAGCGGAGGTACCGACTCTTCAGTCAGTTCCGGTAGTTAGTGAATTCCCAGATGTATTCCCAGATGATATTCCAGGTCTTCCTCCAGAATGGGAGATAGAGTTCAGTATATATGTGCTACCAGATACCCGACACATATCTATCCCTCCTTATAGAATGGCACCTGCGGAGATGAAGGAATTAAAGGAGCAGCTGAGAAACTTGTTGGAAAAAGGCTTCATCAGGTCTAGTACATCACCTTGGAGAGCATCGGTATTATTTGTGAGGAAGAAAGACGGATCGCTGCGGATGTGTATTGATTATAGGCAGCTGAATAAGGTGAAAATAAAGAACATGTATCCCCTCCCCAGGATTGATGATTTATTTGACCAGTTGCAGGGTGCTAAGTATTATTTGAAGATAGACTTGCGGTCAGGTTGTCATCAGGTGCGGGTAAAGGAGGCAGATATTCCTAAGATAGCATTCAGGACCCGATACGGACATTATGAGTTCAGAGTGATGTCTTTTGGGCTGACCAATGCTCCAGCAGTATTTATGGATTTGATGAACCGGGTGTTCAAGTCATTCCTGGATATGTTCGTTATTGTATTCATTGATGATATTCTGGTTTATTCGCATTCAGAAGAGGATTACGCAGACTATTTGAGGACGGTACTGAGGGTGCCCCAGCACCAGAAGTTGTATGCCAAAATTTCTAAGTGTGAATTTTGGTTGACTTCGGTAGCATTCTTGGAACATATTATCGGAGCGGATGGTATTCGGGTAGATACACAGAAGATTGAGGAAGTGAATACTTGGCCCAGACCTACGACCCCTACTAAGGTACGTAATTTTCTGGAGTTAGCCGAATATTACAGGAGGTTCGTAGAGCAGTTTGCCTCGATTTCAGCGCCTTTAACAAGGCTAACTCAGAAGACACCTAAGTTTTAATGGACGGATTCTTGTGAGCAAAACTTCCAGTTGTTGAAAGACAACTTGACTACGGCTCCAGTTCTAACTCTTTCTGGGGGACCAGATGGGTATGTTATTTATTGTGATGCTTCAGGTATTGGACTAGGTTGTGTGTTGATGCAACATGTCAGGGTTATAGCTTATGTCTCACGACAGCTCAGGAAGTATGAGAAGAATTATCCTACTTATAATTTGGAGTTAGCAACGGTGATTCATGCTTTTAAGATATGGAGACATTATTTATATGGAGTTCATGTTAATATTTATACGGATCACAAGAGTCTCCAATATATCTTTAAGCAGAAAGAGCTGAATTTACGACAGAGACGGTGGCTAGAGTTACTAAAGAATTATGATGTTAATATTTTATACCATCCCGGAAAAGCAAATATTGTGGCAGATTCTCTTAGCCGTAGATCTATGGGTAGCTTGACGGATGTGCAGCCAGGCAGAAAGGAGATGGTTCGTCAGATACACCAGCTAGCTAGCCTTGGAGTCCGTTTGGTTGATACTGGAGATAGTGGAGTTGTTGTTCGAGGAGTTGCTGAGTCCTCTATCATACAAGAGGTAAAGAGACATCAGTATGATGATCCTGTCCTAGAACGGTATAGAGATGCAACTCTTCGAAAGGAGAAGACTCTATTTGAGGTTGCACCTAATGGAGTGCTACGATATGAAGATAGATTATGTGTATTGGATGTTGCGGGGCTACGATGACAGGTTATGGGAGAGCCGCACAATTCCCGTTATTCTATTCATCCAGGGTCAACAAAGATGTATCATGATCTCAGATGCTTGTATTGGTGGGATTACATGAAAAGGGTCATAGTGGAGTTTGTTGCCCAGTGTCCGATTTGTCAACAGTTTAAGGTCGAGCATCAAAAGCCTGGTAGATTATTGCAGGAAATGGAGATCCCCACTTGGAAATGGGAAGTGATTAATATGGACTTCATTACAGGTTTACCTCTTACTCAGTGGAAGTATGACTCTATATGGATTATTGTGGATAGGCTGACAAAATCAGCCAATTTTCTTCCAGTCAGGACTACCTCAGCGGAAGACTATGTGAGGTTATACATCAGGGAGATAGTGAGACTTCATGGGGTTCCCACATCTATCATATCAGACAAATGAGCTTAGTTTACAGCTAACTTTTGGAGATCGTTCCAGAAGGGATTGGGAACACAGGTGAGTCTTAGCACAACATTTCATCCTCAGACTGATGGGAAGGCTGAACGTACTATTCAAACACTTGAGGATATGTTGAGAGCCTGTATTATTGACTTTAGATATAGCTGGGATGATCATTTACCACTTACTGAGTTTTCTTATAATAATAGCTACCATTCTAGTATCCAGATGGCACCGTACGAGGCCTTATATGGGAGGAAATGCAGGTCACCTATTGGTTGGTTTGACGTAGGCGAGACTAAGTTAATCGGCCCAGACATGATTCAGCAAGTTGTTGATAAGGTGAAGCTTATTCAGGAAATATTATTGGCAACCCAGAGTCGACAAAAGTCATATGCAGATAATCGACACTTTGAGTTTCAGATTGGTGATTGAGTATTCCTGAAGGTGTCACCCATGAAGGGTGTCATGAGTTTCGGTAAGAAAGGGAAGCTTATCCCGAGGTACATTGGGTTTTACCAGATTATTCGTAGGATAGGCAAACTTGCCTATGAGTTGGATCTACCATCTGATTTGGAAGCGGTACATCCAGTTTTTCATGTATCGATGCTATGCAAGTGTATTGGTGATCCTTCTAGAGTATTCCCTGTAGATGATGTTCAGGTGACTGAGAAGTTGTCTTATGAGGAGAGCCCCATAGCTATACTGGATCGACATGTTAGAAGGTTGCGTACTAAGGATGTGTCTTCTGTCAAAGTGTTATGACGAAACAATAATAGGGAAGAGATGACTTGGGAAGCAGAAGATGAAATGAAGAAAAAGTATCCTCACTTATTCCCTATGCCTGCAAGTAATTCGATTTCTTACTTGACTATATTGATTGATGAATAATGTATGTGATATATTGTGCCCCTGTGTGGCATTTTTGGGTTTGCTGAGTATATGTTGGGAGGTATAGTTATAAAGGAGACTCTGTCGAAATTTTTATAGCATGAGACCTACTATGAACATTCGAAAACGAATGTTTCTAAGGGGGGAAGGATGTTACACCTCGTACTTTTGAGACAATAATTTGAGAACGTAATTAAGAAATTAAGATTCAGGTATCGGAAATTGGTATACGAAAGAATGTAATCCCGGAATAATCTCGAATACTACAAGTGTGACGATGGAATTAATACTAGTAGTTGAAATTTCCCAATGAAGTTATGGATTAGTGTCGTGTTATAAAAATGTTGTTGTCGAAAATGAGGACTTATCGAAAATTTCAGGATATAAAATAAAGAGGGGTCTAAGATTATTAAGTATGAAAGATTGATTTATTATTTGTGGATTTTATTTTAGTGGAGATGATAATAAGTGGATTTGGGGGAACTTGTGCCAAGCATGCAAGACTTTCTTTTGTTAGCCCTTATATAAATATATCTCTCCTCTCATTTCTCTCCCCTCCATTTTCGAAAATCAGCCCTCCACCTCATCCCTCCATCGTCTCTCTTCTAAAATAGATTTTTATTGACCTCCATAGCTAAGTTCAAGACCAACTAACTCCCCCTTTCAAGATTAAATCCTTCTACAATTTCTAAGCCATGGTAAGCTCCTAAAACAGTGCTGAAAATCGGTAATCTGGACCAAAATCTTCCCCAACAACTTCAAGCTTTGGAGATGAACTATTTTAGAATAAAAACATATAAGTAAGATGGGTTTAAGCATGAGGAATGCATGCATGTCATTGTAAGTTGAAGACGTGAAATGGAGTAAAAATGGTGCAAAAATAGGAGCAGTGGTGCCGTGACTTAGAGGAACTGTTTTGGCTAACTAAGGTAAGAATTCTTCTTCTTATAAAGTAATTAGAAGTTTAATGATGTTGTAATTAAGATATGAACTTGTGTTAAGATAAAATGGAAGTAAGAAAATGCATGTGGTTGTTGGAATTGTTGGTGCCGATTTGGGACTGTTTTTGTATACATTGGATTTGAGTGTTGTTGTTGTTATCATTATCACTAATTGCATGTTAAAATTGAAGGAAACCTTGATGTTGGAAGTTGTAATTGATTATATGAAAGTGTTGAAATGTGAATTGGATTTTAAGGAGTTAAGAAAAGAGTTATGGAATTATGTTGTTATGGCCGAAATCTTCCCAAATCGTGGGTATTGTTGTGTCGAATTTAAGGGCTATTTTGTTGAGTTATAATGTTGGAATTATAAGCTATGAACATGCATATACATTGTTGTAATTGCGGATATATGTCTTAAAAGAATTAAAGTGTAGAAAGGTGTTATGTTGCAAACTATAGGACTTGAACTCCCATTGTTGCTAGAAGTATGGACTGTTTTTATGGGCTGTTTTGATATGGATTAAGGGGATGGATTAACATGACAAATAGGTGTATTAATCACCTTGGTTGCAGTTTTGGTTGTGTTCCATGAATGTAAGGAAAAATTATGTATAATGGTAGCGTATATGGAGTATATGAGACAGCTTTGGTATATCCTTGAGTTGTACCTTGTTATTAGCATTGTTGGCCTTGTTTGTGAGTTATGGATGTGTGTATAAGTAGGGGAAGTGCTGCCCAATTTTATATACCAAGAGAGTCGTCATTCGATACATACAAAGTATACTAGTAATCATAGAGTTGACGGACATATTATTATTATTATATGTTCAAGTGCTAATTGAGACATATTCTAAATATTGAGTTGGTTAGTTCGACTATAAGGTATGTGAAACTATCCTTTCTTCTTTTGGCATGATTTATATAAAATGAGTGTACGGCGGACGTACATGATTCCATTGAATCCTAATTCCTAATGATATTTGATATGATAGTTGCTTTGATTTTACAAGTGATAGTTTATTCTATTAATTCCATTGAGAATCAAATGATGATTCAAATTGTGTAAGGTTACTCATGATAATCTATTCGTGTTTGATGTGATTATATTATTTCAAAGAGTCCCATATTGGGCCAGGTATTGTATGTATATATATGATGATCTTACCGAGTCCCAGAATGGGCCGGATACGATATATGTGGACAGGCATCCACGGATATGATTATTTCACTGAGTCCCACGATGGTCCGGCTACGGTATGTGCGCAGCGGACATGCATCCGTGGATATGATATATGTGGACAGGCATCCACGGATATGACTTTATTCACCGAATCCCAGAATGGGCCGGGTACGGTATATGTGGACAGGTATCCACGGATATGATATACTATATGGACATGTATGACTCTCATTTCATAAGACACTGTTACATTGATATCTTGATTATTATACTTGTCTCATGTTATCTTCTGGTCAGTTATGATCTTTTTTACAATACTTCATGTTTTACATACTCAGTATATTATTTCGTTGACCCCCTTTCTCCGGGGGCTGCGTTTCATGCCCGCAGGTACAGGTACTCAGTTTGGTGATCCTCCAGTCTAGGATTTCCACACAGCTGTTTGGAGAGCTCCATTGTTCAGGAGCCTAGTCGTTTTGGTACAGATCTTCTATTATAGACTCATGCATATTTAGGGGTACGGCGGGGCCCTGTCCCATCTTTTTTCACTGTTAAACTCTTAGAGGTCTGTAGACAAGTGTGGGTTAGACATGTGTGGATTGTAGACATGTTTCGATCAAGTTGTATTGTTGTACTTTATTTTGGGATGTTCCCTATATAGTGACAACCTTGTCGGCTTGCATATTTTGTTATGAGGATTTGCTATGACAGTTCAGGGGACAGGATCCCTTTTTAATATGACATTATGAGTCCACCGTATATGATACATATTCCTACGTTTTCCTTAGTCTTAGTTGATTATATGTGACAGGTCAGTATGAGGGTGTCCAATTAGGGCACCGGGTCGCGGTCCGTTGGGTCGGTCGTGACATTAATAATATGAATGTGTTCAAGTACATTTGTCCCTAAAATGATTGTTTCTAGGACATACATACTTTCAATCTCCCACTTGGCCTAGAGCCAATCACCAACATATCTAATGCCCATGTTTTTAAAGTGACCATTATGCTTGATTAAGCTTAATGGTTTAGTAAACGGGTCAGCTATATTTTCATATGTGGGAACGTAGTCCAATCTTATTTCTTCAGTCTCCACCATCTCCCTGAGTATGTGGTATTTCATTAGTACATACTTGTTTCTGTTCATTGATCTTGGTTCCTTAGCTTGGGCAATCGCACCAGTGTTGTCACAATAAATTATTATTGGATAAGTGAAACTTAGAACAACCCCTAGTTCTTTCAAGAACTCAGAAATCGCGATAGCTTCCTTACCAGCTTCCTATCCAGCAATGTACTCGACTTCAGTTGTTGAATCAGCAGTTGTAGCTTGCTTGAAACTTTTCCAACTCACTATTCCACTATTGAAAATGAAGGCATATCTAGATTGAGATTTGAAGTCATCAAGATCTGTCTGGAAGCTAGCATCAGTGTACCCAGTAGCTACTAGCTTTTCTTGCCCACCATAGACTAGAAAATATTCTTTAGTTCATCTTGTTGACAGTCAATTTTGACCCGTTTTTTGTATATTTGTTGCAATTTTAAGTATTTTAGCACATCGCATTTTAATCGTTATTTTGCATATTTTTTACATAATATTCTATGTTTATTTATTCGCAAAATGGCATTGCATCTTTTTTATTTTAAATTAAGCATTATGTCTTTGTTAATATTATGTTTCTATTATAATAATATTTGCATCTCTTTAAATAATTAATTGACACCGCATTTTTACTTTTAATCAGGCATTAAACATGTCTTAAATATTGCATTCTTATTATTATTGCATCGGCATTTGCATTTTAATAATTTTGCATCTTTTGAAATAATTTTTCTTTAAATAATTAACCCGCCTTGCATTTTGTCAAATCAGTCCAGTCCAAGACACAATTTGAATCAGTCCAATTCAACACCATTTTTTTAAAATTTCATCCAAACACTCTCTTTTATTTTCCCCCCTAAAATCAAAACCCACTTTTTATTTCCCCCCCAAAACAATACCACACTTTTCATTTCCCCCCCCCCCCCCCAATACCAAACCCTAAACCTCCCCCTATAAAACAAAACATTCCCCCCCCCCCCACACAAAAAGACTTCTCAGCCGCCCAACCCTTGATACCCCTCCCCCTTCTTTTTTTGATGATCTCCCTCTTTCTCACCCTCTCGCTCCGTCGCCATACTTCGCCCGCGGAGTTCCATCTCCGCGAACCCCTAACAAAACATCAACAGCCACATCTCACCCTATCTCCTTCTTCTCACTCTCCGTCGACCACCCTCTTCCATGTCCCTACCGCTTCCGATCGTGGCGAACCCATCTGTTTCCATGCGGCGTCGCTCGGCCTTTTCGGCCAGGCGGCGACCTCTTGCCTCTTTATGGCGTGTTTGTCTGCTTCATCTTGTTTGGACTGATTTTTATGTTTTCTTTGTATCTTGCCGGAGTTCTAAAACTCCGGCGACCTGTCGTTTTCTTTATTTTGCCATTATCGATTGTTGGTTTGGCTGTTTGGACTAATTTCACTTTAGGGTAACTGACTGGAGTTTCTTAAACTCCGGCGACCTTTATTTTGCTTTACATTTCATATATATTTGCGGTATGCTTTCTTGTTGGGCTAATTCTCACGTATGGGTGCACGACCGGAGTTTCTTGTAGACTCCGGCGACTCTGTTCGGCTCACCGTTAGTTTTCTGCTGGCTGCTTTCAGTTGTTGGTTTGGTGGTGTTAATGGCATTGTTTCCAGTGAATTTTCTTTTGTTTCCACTGGTTTCTGGACCATTTCGTTGTTGTTGCTGCAGATGTTGCATTATCACGCTGCGGCTTTCTTTGTGTTGCTCCTTTGCTTTGTTATTCTTGTTCTTGGGGTTTTCGGATCCGGCGAATATCGCTGCCCACTGTTTCTGTTGTGTCCACTGGTTTCACGGTCATTGTGTTCACTGTTTTGGCTATTACTTCTTTTACTATCAGTTGGATTTCGGACTGGTTTCGACAAGTTTGCTTTTATTTTATTAAACTGAAGGAACAGATTTTTGCATTTGAATATTGGGTATTTTACTGATTTTGAATAAGATACTACACTTTTTGGCCGATGAAGGAATCTCCGTCTGATTTCCAAGGCCTCCTCTGTGCAAAAGACGGATTTATTTATTTTTTGGCTTTACTTATTAAATTCCTGTCATTGCTTTAAAATTATTTATTCTACTACTAACACTTTTACTAAGTGTTTATGCAGGTACCCGAAGATCATCTTGTGCAGAAGGCCTAAAAAGGGCTAAAAGATGTCCCGAAGTTTTATTTTATGTCGTATTTAATTTTAGTTTTTTATTATTTTGTATTGCACTTTATTTTAATTATAAATTATGAAAAATGCTTAGAATAGGTAGAATAAAAAGGACAATAAATAATTAACCTAGGTTTGAACGAATAACCGCAAGTTAGCGGATCTTAAAGGATGTCTAATCCCTTCCCTTTAGGATAATAAAGAACTCTGATTCAGAATCTCATTAATTTTGCAGACCATTAAACGGAAATTAATTGCAGTATTTTTATTGCAATAAATCAAGTGTCCTAATTCACTTAAATAATTAGGTGGCGACTCCTTAAAATCAGCATTATTGTTCCATCCAGGGAACCGCGCCAAAGAGCAACGTTGCGAATATCGTTCAGACCCCGAGGTCAAAAACGGGCGCGACAGCATGGCGACTCCACTGGGGATATTAGGTTCTTGATCATATCAAACCCATGTTAATTAAATATTGCGCTTTATTTTGCTTTTATATTTATTGTAAATGTTTTATATTGTTTGCTTTTATTTTGTAATTAACTACTTTAATTGCTACATTCTTTTACTGCTTTCCTTAAATTGTCATTCCGCTCATATTTCCTCCATTCTGGAAAATTGACACTATCACACACTACACGCGAGGTGTGCTTTGCGCACCCGCAAATTTCTTTCAATTACCCAATTTTAGGAGAGTTGGCAAAGGCGCGGAGAATCCGGTCCAACCGGTTGCCGCGTAGCCTTCTCACTCGAGTAGTCCGCTCGGGAACCTTGCGTCTAGTCAACCAAATCTTAGCAAAATTAGGATAGAGCTATACCACATTTTTTTAAGTCATGCATGCATACACCCTAGGTGGGTCGAGCCTTGGTATCGTCTCCACGATTAGGAAATCCACCAAATTGTCGTTGGGTTTCACAATCCGACGACCAATAAGCATATATGTGTAGCGTGATAATAATAGACGGATCCAAGCCTGGTCATGACACGCCGAGATTGGAAAAAGTGCACCGTCATTTGGTCGCCATTTCCAACAAAACATTGCAGTTTAACGGCTTGGACTTATTTATCATAATTTCGCATATCTGGCGTTTAGGCCAACCTCTGGCATGAGAGAGGTATCATGCATATTAGGGCACGCGCTTGATTTGCATGCTTTTTGTTTATTATTGTTTGTCGCTAGCAACTCTGTACATATTATTTAATGCAATAATTACCCTTTTGTGATTCCGTGCTCGAGCATTTGCATTTTTGCACTTTTGCTGTCACATTGCAATCAGGACTTCTACTGCGTAAATCACTCTTGAATAGCACGACTTGGACTTTGTGAAGCATCAACCACCAGTCCGGTCGAACCAATCAGGGGAGTCTTTGACTACATTGTTACACCTTTGCATTTTTATTATTTTTGTCATTTTTCTACTCACCTATTTCTCATATTTTTTGCAGGAAAGTCGTCCTCGCAAACAACCGAGGTCGATCGGAAAAAGAAAAAAAATCATCACAAAAATTAGCGGTAGTTATGTTGACTAATAGAAGTTAGTTTATACCAGATTCAACGATACATCGCTCTCAGTTCTTCTATATTTTGTATCTTTATTTGCAAATTCAATTGATATGTTTATTGTTGATTACATAATTATTTATCATGCATTTTTACAGCATAATTATTCCGAACTACGCGTGTCTGATTCTCACCACACGGTGTGATACGTAGGCAACTCATTTTGGGTTCGACACCACAAAAAATAAAAAAAACCACAAAAAATAATAATAATAAATAGCGCATTTCTCACTCATGCATCCCATTCATCATGTTTTCGGGCATTCATTTTACTTTGCATTCGTCCACAGTGGACAGTCATTTCTTTTGCACAGCTTTATATTGCTATCATTTCTTTGATAAATTCTTTTCAAGCATACATTTTATAACATATTTGAATGAACTACGCGCACCTGATTCCCTCGGTGGGATACGTAGGCAGCCCTATTCGGGTTCGGTACCCTTTATTTAAAAAAAAAATCATAAATACAAAAAAAAAATGTTATTCAAAAATACAAAAACATTTTTTAAGTATTATTGTTTGACTTTGTTGATACCAACACAGTTACAAGTATGCATAAAAAAAACAGTATGGGTAGACTTTGTGGTAAATCATAAATTCTTTTGGTACCTCTTATTCACACCCGTGAATGACATTATCTTGCATGTTTCCAAGATAAGAATGAAACCGACCTCATCGTTTCATATGCATTGTGTGGTGAGTTATTTGAATAAGTTCAATTGCATTGCATTGTGATCTAGAACTTGGCCTGAATGTTTGTTGAGGCGAAATCCTGAGTAACACTCGGTGTAGAAAATGATCGTAGGCTTTCTTTGACCCGTTTGAGCCTTTTCAGCCTACCAAATAACATTATCCCTAGTACACCCCTTTGAGCCTAAAACCTATTTTTTGACAACCGCATATTACACCTATACTCTTTCTGAGTGCGTACGCATTATCCCTCTCTTGGCCCGACCTACTTGAGTGCTTTAGAAATGTGCAAGTGACTGACAAAATTCTAGCTGAAGTTTGTAAAGACAAAAATTGTCAAAGTCTCAAAAACCAAAAGCAGAGACGAATTCACACAATCAAAAGCCCCGATAAAAAAAAGAAAAAAAAGAAAAGGGAATATATGACACCGAAAAAGGGGGCTCGAAATGAAGGATTCAAAAGAAGTCAGTACAAAACAACTGAGACAAAAAGATAGCAAGTCAGCATTAAAGCGCACAAATATCAAGCACGGACGTAGTCCAACTCTCGAGGAATGATTAGTCACTTTTTTACCCAAATGATATATATTTCTTTCCCCAAGCCTACGTTATAAACCCGTGACAAGCCCTACATGATCTTATACTGAGGGTTCTCACATTAGTGGATACTTACATGACGGCCAAGCCTATAGTATCACAATTGCATGCATTGAACATCTTTTTTAGTGTGAGCGTACTTCTCTAAACGTCCCAAAATTCAAAATACTGAAATATATGTGTGAAATGGGACTTTCTTTCAGTGAGGGCATTTGAAACGTGAGATTACATTTGGTTCGAAACCTTGGATGTAAGCAGGTGTGTCGACACTCAGGTATGTCTGAGGTACTATCTGAAGCTGTGTGAATTACGCCAGAGTCAATCTCGGTTAGACTGAAAGCAATAAAATAAAATCCTTATGCGCAATACTAATTGTTGGTATCAACTGAAGTCAGAACGTAATGTTGTCTTCCATTTTTTCAGAAAAAAAACAACAAAATGCATATTACATAAAAATCCTTATTTTGCATCACGAACTATGTCTTGACCTGATTCCCTCAGCGGGATACGTAGGCGGCCACATCGGCTTCGGTCCCGCACCATTTTAAAATCATAAAAAAAAATCCTTATTTTGCATCACGAACTACGTCTTGACCTGATTCCCTCCGCGGGATACGTAGGCGGCCACATCGACTTCGGTCCCGCATCATTTTAAAATCATTAAAAAAATCCTTATTTTGCATCACGAACTACGTCTTGACCTGATTCCCTCAGCAGGATACGTAGGCGGCCACATCGGCTTCGGTCTCACATCATTTTAAAATCTTAAAAATCCTTATTTTTTGCATCACGAACTACGTCTTGACCTGATTCCCTCAGCGGGATACGTAGGCGGCCACATCGGCTTCGGTCCCACATCATTTTAAAATCTTAAAAATCCTTATTTGGCATCACGAACTACGTCTTGACCTGATTCCCTCGGCGAGATACGTAGGCGGTCATATCGGCTTCGGTTCCGCACCATTTTAAAATTATAAAAAAAAATCCTTATTTTGCATCACGAACTACGTCTTGACCTGATTCCCTCAGCGGGATACGTAGGCGGCCACATCGGCTTCGGTCCCGCATCATTTTAAAATCATAAAAAAAAATCCTTATTTTGCATCACGAACTACGTCTTGACCTGATTCCCTCAGCGGGATACGTAGGCGACCACATCGGCTTCGGTCCCACATCATTTTAAAATCTTAAAAATCCTTATTTGGCATCACGAACTACGTCTTGACCTGATTCCCTCGGCGGGATACGTAGGCGGCCACATCGGCTTCGGTCCCGCACCATTTTAAAATCATTAAAAAAATCCTTATTTTGCATCACGAACTACGTCTTGACCTGATTTCCTCCGTGGAATACGTAGGCGGCCACATCGGCTTCGGTCCCGCATCATTTTAAAATCATAAAAAAAATCCTTATTTTGCATCACGAACTACGTCTTGACCTGATTCCCTCAGCGGGATACGTAGGCGGCCACATCGGCTTCGGTCCCACATCATTTTAAAATCTTAAAAATCCTTATTTGGCATCACGAACTACGTCTTGACCTGATTCCCTCGGCGGGATACGTAGGCGGTCATATCGGCTTCGGTCTCACATCATTTTAAAATCTTTAAAATCCTTATTTTTTGCATCACGAACTACGTTCTGACCTGATTCTCTCAGCGGGATACGTAGGCGGCCACATCGACTTCGGTCCCGCATCATTTTAAAATCATAAAAAAATCGTTATTTTACAGCATGAACTACGCTCTGACCTGATTCCCTCGGCGGGATATGTAGGCAGCCACATCGACTTCGGTCACTCTATTAGAAATATTTCTTCCTTGTTTTGCACAGGATTCGATTTTGTCCATTCGAGAGTTTAACATCATCATATATTTCGCATCCATGACTACCTACACATGACTGGGGCGTATTTTGAGGGTTGCATTCTCATCTACTCAATTGTACATTGTCCATATTCTCGCATTAGCTTTTCATTCATGATAAAAAAAATTGCTTACCTGATTGCCTTGATAGCGTCAAGATTCAACCTTACCCAGTTGAAAGTTCAACATCTTCATTTTACCAGAAACTGGGACATTTTAAGGATTCACTGCAAGAAAATGGCAATAGACAGGAAAAAAGCAGGCCAACTAGGTCTTCAGTGCAAACCAAGAATGCAAGCGTCAAGAGCCAAAGCTACAGAGTCGACGTTAATCAACCACTCATTTCCTAAAACTCACTAAGTTTTCTTTGAGTGCAGGATCTTCATATCAGCAAAGGCAGGAACACAACAATAGGCCCATGCGGGTTACAAACGCACAACGTCTATGCAAAGACGTTATCTCAACCCAGGCGAGTCACAAAGCAGGTACGCTCATAAACCAACGCATTTTATTTAAGCATATGCAACGGCTTCATCTATGTTTCATCTATGCAACGATGAACATCTGCATCGTATCTATGTTTCGTCTATGCAATGACGAGCATCTGCATCGCGTCTATGCAACGACGTCATTTCATAAAAGCCTATGCAACGGCTTCATCTATGTTTCGTCTATGCAACGACGAACATCTGCATTGCGTCCGAAAACTATGTTATTTCATATAAGCCTATGCAACGGCTTCATCTATGGTTCGTCTATGCAACGACGAGCATCTGCATCGTGTCTATGCAACGACGCCATTTCATTTAAGCCTATGCAACGGCTTCATCCACGTTTCGTCTATGCAACGACGAACATCTGCATCACGTCTATGCAACGATGTCATTTCATCTAATCCTATGCAATGGCTTCATCCATGTTTCGTCTATGCAACGACGAGCATCTGCATTGCGTCCGAAAACGACGTCATTTCATATAAGCCTATACAACGGCTTCATCTATGTTTCGTTTACAACGACGAGCATCTGCATCGCGTCTATGCAACGACGCCATTTCATATAAGCCTATGCAACGACTTCATTCATGTTTCGTCTATGCAACGACGAATATCTGCATCGCGTCTATGCAACGACGCCATTTCATGTAAGCCTATGCAACGGCTTCATCCATGTTTCGTCTATGCAACGACGAACATCTGCATCGCATTTATGTTTCGTCTATGCAACGACGAGCATCTGCATCGCGTCTATGCAACGACGTCATTTCAAAAGCCTATGCAACGGCTTCATCCATGTTTCGTCTATGCAACGACGAACATCTGCATTGCGTCCGAAAACGACGCCATTTCAAAAGCCTATGCAACGGCTTCATCCATGTTTCGTCTATGCAACGATGAACATCTGCATCGCGTCTATGCAACGACGTCATTTCATATAAGCCTATGCAATGGCTTCATATATGTTTCGTCTATGCAACGACGAACATCTGCATCGCGTCTATGCAACGACGCTATTTCATCAAAGTCTATGCAACGGCTTCATCCATGTTTCGTCTATTCAACGACGAGCATCTGCATCGCATTTATGCAACGACGTCATCTCATTTAAGCCTATGCAACGGCTTCATCTATTTTTCGTCTATGCAACGACGAGCATCTGCATCGCGTCCATGCAATGACGCCATCAACATCTACAAACACCATGTCTTTTTCAGCACCACATCACCTGCAACCCAGTGTCGATCATACTTTGACACTGGGACATTTTTAAATCAGCGTCAGCTTTGTTTTTTTTTTTTTTTGCATCACAACGACCCAGTGTCATCATGATTTAACACTGGGATAATTTTAGATCTGCATCATCCCTATTTTTGAGTTTATAGTTTATAAAACAGGACAAAATTGGCTACAAGTCAAATTCTTTATCCGAAGACTCTTCCATCATCTCCGTACAAAGAGGGACATGTTGTTGACAGTCAATTTTGACCCGTTTTTTGTATATTTGTTGCAATTTTAAGTATTTTAGCACATCGCATTTTAATCGTTATTTTGCATATTTTTTACATAATATTCTATGTTTATTTATTCGCAAAATGACATTGAATCTTTTTTATTTTAAATTAAGCATTATGTCTTTATTAATATTATATTTCTATTATAATAATATTTGCATCTCTTTAAATAATTAATCGGAACCGCATTTTTACTTTTAATCAGACACTAAACATGTCTTAAATATTGCATTCTTATTATTATTGCGTCGGCATTTGCATTTTAATAATTTTGCATCTTTTGAAATAATTTTTCTTTAAATAATTAACCCGCCTTGCATTTTGTCAAACCAGTCCAGTCCAAGACACAATTTGAATCAGTCCAATCCAACACCATTTTTTTAAAAGTTCATCCAAACACTCTCTTTTATTTTCCCCCCTAAAATCAAAACCCACTTTTTATTTCCCCCCCAAAACAATACCACACTTTTCATTTTTTCCCCCAAATACCAAACCCTAAACCTACCCCTATAAAACAAAACATTCCCCCCCCCCCAAACAAAAAGACTTCTCAGCCGCCCAACCCTTAATATCGCTCCCCCTTCTTTTTTGATGTTCTCCATCTTTCTCACCCTCTCACTGCTCCGTCGCGCGCCCGCCCGCGGAGTTCCATCTCGCGAACCCCTAACAAAACATCGCTGACCACCTCTCACCCTATCTCCCTTCTTCTCACTCTCCGTCGACCACCCTCTTCCATGTCCCTACCCTTCCGATGGCCGCGAACCCATTGTTTCGAGCGGCGTCGCTCGACGCTTTCGCCAAACGAGGCGACCTCTTGCCTCTTTATGGCGTGTTGTCTGCTTCATCTTGTTTGGACTAATTTTTATGTTTTCTTTGTATCTTGCCGGAGTTCTAAAACTCCGGCGACCTGTCGTTTTCTTTCTTTTGCCATTATCGATTGTTGGTTTGGCTGTTTGGACTAATTTCTCTTTAGGGTAACTGACCGGAGTTTCTTAAACTCCGGCGACCTTTATTTTACTTTACATTTCATATATATCTGCGGTATGCTTTCTTGTTGGGCTGATTCTCACGTATGGGTGCACGACCGGAGTTTCTTGTAGACTCCAGCGACTCTGTTAGTCTCACTGTTAGTTTTCTGCTGGCTGATTTCAGTTGTTGGTTTGGTGGTGTTAATGGCATTGTTTCCAGCGAATTTGTTGTTGTTTCCACTGGTTTCTGGACCATTTCGTTGTTGTTGCTGCAGATGTTGCATTATCACGTTCTTTGGCTTTCTTTGTGTTGCTCATTGCTTTGTTATTCTTGTTCTTGGGGTTTTGGATCCGCGAATATCGCCGCATTATTCTGTTGTGTCCACTGGTTTCACGGTCATTGTGTTCACTATTTTGGCTATTACTTCTTTTACTATCTGTTGGATTTCGGACTGGTTTCGACAAGTTTGCTTTTATTTTATTAAACTGAAGGAACAGATTTTTGCATTTGAATATTGGGTATTTTACTGATTTAGAATAAGATACTACACTTTTTGGCCGATGAAGGAATCTCCGTCTGATTTCCAAGGCCTCCTGCAGCAAAAGACAGTTTATTTATTTTTTGGCTTTACTTATTAAATTCTTGTCATTGGTTTAAAATTATTTATTCTACTACTAACACTTTTACTAAGTGTTTATGCAGGTACCCGGAGATCATCTTGTGCAGAAGGCCTAAAAAGGGCTAAAAGATGTCCCGGAGTTTTATTTTATGTCGTATTTAATTTTAGTTTTTTATTATTTTGTATTGCACTTTATTTTAATTATAAATTATGAAAAATGCTTAGAATATGTAGAATAAAAAGGGCAATAAATAATTAACCTAGGTTTGAACGAATAACCGCAAGTTAGCGGATCTTAAAGGATGCCTAATCCCTTCCCTTTAGGATAATAAAGAACCCTGATTCAGAATCTCATTAATTTCGCAGACCATTAAACGGAGATTAATTGCAGTATTTTTATTGCAATAAATCAAGTGTCATAATTCACTTAAATAATTAGGTGGCGACTTCTTAAAATCAGCATTATTGCTCCATCCAGGGAACCGCGCCAAAGAGCAACGTTGCGGATACCGTTCAGACCCCGAGGTCAAAAACGGGCGCGACACATCTAAGATACTTGAGAATACTCTTGATTACTTTCCAGTGTTCCTCCCCAGGATTCTGCTAGAATTTTCAAGTCATACTAAGTGCATAGGCCACATCTGGTCTCGTACAGGTCATGACATACATGATTGATCCAATAGATGAGGCATATGGGATCATCTTCATGCGTTCAAGTTCTGTAACAGTAGAAGGACTATTCTTATTTGATAACTTGATGCCTTGACTCATAGAAAGACTTATTTTCTTGGAATTTTCCATAGAGAAATGTTTTAGCACTTTGTCTATGTAGATGGATTGTGACAGCCCCAACAATCTATTAGGTCTATCTTTGTATATCCTAATTCCAAGAATGTAGCAGGCTTCATCTAAGTCCTTCATCATGAAGGTGCTGGATAACCATTCCTTGACTGACAGTATGAGAGTCTTGTTATCTCCCATTATTAATATGTCATTAACATATATAACAATGAAGACAATACTATCATCCGTACATTTACTATAGACTCATGGATCTTATTTGCTTCTAATAAAATCAGATTTGACTGCTTTGTCAAAACAAATATTCCAACTCCTTGAGGCTTGCTTAAGTCCATAAATGGACTTCTGTAATTTGCATACTGCTTTTGGTTGAGTCTTGGATGTAAAACCATCTAGCTGTATCATTCTGAATTAGATTACCATTGAGAAAGGCAGTACATCAATTTGCCAAATATCATAATCATAATATGCAGCTATTGCAAGCATGTTACACCCCGTAATTCAGGTCATGCTTTTGAGAACGTACGAAAGGAATTGAGACTTAAATTTTAGAATGATAGGTTGACGGAATGTTTCGGACGGGTTTTTAGTCAACTTTGAGGCGGTTTGTGTCCCGTTACATTAGGAGTTCGTAGGTGGTTCAAAGGCCTAGTATGTAGTTCGTTGAGCCTAGTTCCCAACGCAACAAATCGTTCGTCGATAGGACATCGGAGTAGAAAGTTATGGAAGTTACAAGTTCGGTCGTGATCGGCGAGAAAAAGCATTTTCGTCGGGGACACGCGCCATGGCCGGATGCAGGGCCGCGGCGTCGGTATGCTGAGAAATTCTCTGAAGTTGCAGCGCCGCGGCGCCGGAATGCAGGGCCGCGGCGCCGGAAGTACTGAAGTTCTCGGAGGTTTCAGCGCCGCGGCGGGATTTTTGCGAAATCTGGGGGGAAAATCATAAGTTTTCTTTTAAAAGGGTCATGGAAGGGTGACAAGTGTCCCTCCCATCTGATTGTGTGGAAGCACTATATATTGACCAAGTCTTCAAGACTTGGTCATTCTTTACAAAACTCCTTCTCTCTAAAAATCTCTCTTCCTTCTCTCTAAAAATTCATCTCCCTTCTCTCTAGAAATTCAAGAAGAAACCAAGGCCTAGAGAAATTTCAGAAAGGTGGCAAGAAGGAAACATGTTGACAAGCTTGTAGGAGGTTTGTGGAGGTTATTGTGGAAAGAAGGCAAGTGAAATTTGTTGGACTAATTTGGGCAAACTTTAAGGTAACAATCCATTTCTCTTTTTAAGTAAAATTGTGTTGCATGTGGGGAAGAAAGGACTTGTAGTTATCAATTTTGCTTTTAGTTATATTGCATGTAAGAATAACGATTTGGATTTGAAATGATTGAGTAAGGATGGTATGTGAACATGTTGTAGCCAAGTTAATACCTTAAACTTATTGGATTGTCTAATTTGCATTGTGGGGCAGAATTTTACACGCCCAAGTTAGGCATGTAATCCCCTTGTATTACTGAATTGTTGGGCCTTAAATGTGGCATTTAGTAGTTGATATCGGACCTTGAAAAGGTGGGAAAGTATGTAGAAACAAAGGAAGTGTTGTCCAATTTTCCGTAGAATAAGGGGCTTTTCAATTAGAATGTTCTACGTTGAAGCTAGAAGCTAATGAACGTATTATGGTCATTATAGGTTAACATACTACGTGCGGTATATTGGACTTGCGAGTGGATTGACCCGAAGAGGTATGTGGAACTTTCCTATCTCTTAAGTATGAATAGTTGCACTTATATAGTACGGTAGACATACAAGACTTTGGTATCCCTTACTTGTTTTAAGAATGGCCAAGTTGGGTGAGTAAGGGGCCTAACTCACTTCTTTAAAAGTATTAAGAATGTCTTAAGTTTTCAAAGTTAAGGGACTTGAAGTGTTTTAAGTATATGATACTTGTTTCGTTTTAAAAGTATAAGTCCCTTGGATATAGGGAAATGTATTTGACTAATGTATAAAGTTAATATAACGACTTTATGGGAAGTTGGTTATATTGGCTTTATGGAAGGTTAACAAAAGAAAGATTTACTCTAAGTAAAATAAGTAAGGATAAATTATTCGAATTTATGAAAGGCAAATTGATTTTAAGGCATCAATTGCCTAAGGTTTTAAAAGAAAAGAAGTCACTTGATTTAGAAGCCTATTATATTTCTAAAAGGAAATGTGACTTGTCTTGAAAAGTAGTCGTGACTTGAGACTACGGTTATTAGTATCTTGGAAGTTTTATATAAAAATGAGTCATTCTTAAAAGGTTAGAGGTACGTGGTACTTGGGTTGAATTCCCGGATTTTCTCTTAAATGACATGTTAATGCCTTAAGTAAACTAAAATGAGAGGATATATTAATAATGTTAATAAGAAGTTAGGGGATTTCTTAACTTGCTTATGTTATGATAAGTCGGTAGCGCTTATGTTATGTATGATAGCCGGTTGTGCTAGGTTATGTATTCTTACAGGGTAGACCCCGGGTTACTACTTATTTCATGGATTTGCTACCCATGATGCGAGTGCGGAGTTTGTACTCATTGCGGGCCCACCGGGCCCATGCGAGGCGGATGACCTCATTGCGGGTCCACAGGACCTATGCGGGTGAAATAGTCCCAGGAGTAGGATTGCTTGATGATACTACCGGCGGGTGACCCTATTTTGATCATGAGCCTTCTATTTTTATGTAGTAAAGTTTATACTTGTTACTCTCATTGTTAGTAAGGCACAGTGCACTGTAGTTTGATTATCATCCATGTCTCCAGCTTTGTTTAGACTTATGATATAATTACCGTATCTTCCGGTTTTATATACTTGGTACATATTGTGTACTGACCCCCTTCCTCGGGGGTTGCGTTCATGCCGCAGGTAGAGGTAAGCAGGTGGTGGATCCTCATTCTTAGGATCATTGATCAGGTGTCAGAAGCTCCATTTCTCCGGAGGCTTGTCTTTTGGTACGGTTCTCCCTGATGTTGTAGATATTATGTACATTCAGGGGTATGGCGGGGTCCTGTCCCGCCACAGTTGTTACAAACTCTTAGAGGCCTGTAGTCCTGTTATAAATTGGGTTTGTGAAGGAGATAACTGTTCAGTTTTTGTTATATTATATTTACAGAAAGGTAGCCATTTTGGGTTAGCCTGTTTCGTATTTTATATTGTTTCTTGTTTATGAGTTTACTTCCGCTGGTTTTCTCTGATGTTGTATCACAAGGGTGCCCGGGGTAAGGCACCAGTCACGGGCCCGAGGTCGGGTCGTGACAAAGCAAAATCTGAATGAACTTGATCTTTGCAACTAGTGAAAAGGTTTTATCATAATCGACCTCAAGCTGTTGATTATAACCTTTAGCCACCAATCTTTCCTTATAAGTTTGTATCTTGCCATATGCATCAATCTTCTTCTTGAAGACCCATTTGCATCCAATGGGTCTAACCCGTGTTGGTAAATCAACCAAGTTCCACACTTGATTGATGTACATCGAGTCCATTTCGGATTTCATGGCTTCTTGCCATCTTTGCGAATCATTGTCTAACATAGCGTCACTGTAGGTTGTAGGTTCATCGTCATCAGGAATATCTATCTCATTGTGTGTTTCAATAAGAAGATTAAGTCTTTCAGGTGGACGATGAGTTCTAGAGGTCCTACGGAGTTGAATATTCTATGTTTCAGTGTTTGTTGTATTATGATTGTGAGAAGGTGTTTGTGTGTTGGATAATCTACCATCTTGAGAGCTTTCACGGATGTCATTTTCATATCTTTGCTTAATGGGATAATGTACAACTATTGTATCATCTTCCATTGGTTGTGTATGAGAGTCTTGCATTTCTGCACTCTCTCTCACAGTACTCCCACTGACTGAAGGGCGTACTCTAAGTACCCAATATTCACCAAATACTCCCACTAAATCCTTGCCCAGGTCATTTGAAAAGGGTTCATTATCTGTATTATCTTGTACATCTTGAATTTCTTCAAGTTCTATCATGTTGCAACTCTGTTCCTTGTAGACGTAGTCTTCTTCAAGAAAAATTATATTTCTGGAAACAATGACCTTATGTTCTCCAGGAAGATAGAAGTAGTATCCCCTAGTTTCTTTTGGATACCCCACAAAATAATAATTCTCACTTTTGGATTCAAACTTGTCAGTAAGCAACTTCTTTACATATGCAGGGTGATGTGCGATTTATACACATGCTTAACGCAAGTGCACGTATCGTTACAAGTAATATAGTCTAGGTAAGACCGAATATCGTCCTCAGGGACTGGTTTTCAAGTACCGATTATCTATGCTTTAGTTTCTATTTGGTTAACGTTAATTGAGTTGGAATTCTAAACTAATAATGCAGGAAATAAACTAATTATGAAAATACTTTGATTTAAATCAGTTATGATGGAGAATTAGGGGTTTCCAAGATCATCAACTATCCACACTATTCAATCCTTAATACACTTAGACTAAATTCTTCTTCTACGTTAAGATAGAAGGTTAACTAGACTGTTTTATACTCCTGTTAAGGTAATATAAACACTCAACCCCAATGGAGAACCCTTCTATCTTTCGATGACAAGATTGACTACAAAGGAGGATTAAGAGCAATAACCTATTAAGCTACACAAGTATCGGGGTACTTTCGTCCACGATTTAAACCTATGTTATTCAACTATAGCATATTCACAATCTCCCCTTTCAGATTTCGATTAGAACTCATATAAGTGATGATAACTAGTGATCAATTAATTATCAAGCAATCAAAGCAACTATTGAATAAATCTTAAACAAGTGAAGAAGAAATTAACTATTGTATTACTTCATGAATAAGAGTTTCAAGAGAATCACAGGGAAATTCCTAAATAAGTAATTAGCTCATAGCCATAGTCACGCTAAGAAATAATACAATCTCCATACATGAACTGAAATAAACAAAGCAAAAGAAAGAAAAGAAAATACTTGAAAAGCCTCCAATCTTAGACTCCTAAGTTGTGTTGTATGTACAATGGATGGAATGAATTTTTCTAATGATGTAGAGATTATTTATATCCCAAGAATCCTTTAGGTAAAGGGTTAGGGATTATGTAGGTAGGAAAAGTTATAGAACCCTTTAGGTAAATGGTTAAGGATTATGTAGGTAGGAAAAGTTATAGAATCCTTTAGGTAAAGGGTTAAGGATTATGTAGGTAGGAAATGTTATAGAATACTTTTGGACCCTGAAAACGTGTCAAATTCGGCCCAAAACGTCAACAATACCGCGTCAGCGCCGTGGCCCTGCAGTCGGGTACCACGGCGCCTGAAAATCAGAGGAGTTTCGGAAAATTCAGTGAGCGGCGCCGGTGACAGCATTCTTCCGGATTTTTCGTTTCTTCGTCCTTTTTTCGTCCGGTCTTCGTCTGATTTCTTCAATACTTTCCGGAACTTCTTAGGCTTTATTTCTTGGCCCTTTTGGTGTGCAATTCCATCTCATTTATGCTCATTTCATCTCTTTTTTGTCATTTCTCCATTTCAGACCGTTGTGACACAAAAGAAAGAAAAACGACCTTAATACTATACTAAAATTTGATTTCATGAATTCTTGGCATATCTAACTTAAGCGTTCAGATTTTCTGCTTCTAATTCCATTACATTATTCCACTTTACTTCACTAGGCGTTTCAAGTAACTACAGCATGCTTGATCATAAAAATAAAAATAAAAAATTAGACTAAAAAAATTAGACTCATAAAATATAGAAATAAACAACAAAAAGACTCAAAAACACATAGAATAAACTAAGAACTTCCCCCAAACTTAAATCACACATTTTCCTTAATGTGTGCAAGACTCAAAACTAAAAGAAAGACGAAATAGCCTACAGACACAACGCAGTGGACATAATGGAGGTCTGGGAGAAAAACTTTTGGAATTTGCACTGCGTCTGACTCTCGGAACTTTCGGCGCCACGACCCTGAGATTCGGCGCTGTGGCGGCCCAAGTACTGCGGCTCTCTGAAGTTCCGGCTCCACGGCGCTGATTCTGGGCGTCGTGGCACTGACGACGGCTTTTCCTTTTTTTCCAGCGTTTTTGCTCCTTTTCCCTCAGAGTTAGCTTTCAGTCCACCTGTCATCCAACAACACAAAATAAGAACCCAAGATCGTGAGACTGTTCAAGACAAAATAAAACAAGCTAAAGACAAAAATCAAACTAACATAATTAAAAACATTGGGTTGCCTCCCAACAAGCGATGTCTTTAACGTCTTTTAGCCGGACGCAGTTAACCTTTACGAGTGCCCATTGGATCCTTCTGCGAACTGCTTGTAATCCGCATAGTTATTGTTGCAGGTCTCACTTCAACTACAACAATTGCTCCAAACAAGGGCCTCAGATATACGATTATCCCCCAAGTAAACAAGGTAGGCTTGTCTTCTAGGCTCTCTATAATGTAGGGATCAGTGAAACTCCCTACATCTCTCAATTTTTTGGCGTGCCCTTGAAGGTATGGACTTTCTATTTGGAGGTCAACAGTGACAGCTGGTGGTATTTCTTCTGCAATAGGTGCAGGGAAAAGAATTTCCACAGAATACAAAAAGGTGAATAATTGGATCTCACCAATCTTCTCCTTCTCTACACCAACTATCTCGGCAGATTCCTCAATAGCTGGGTGTGGTTCAGGCTACTCAATTTGCTTACCACCTGTCATAATGATGTCGCTAGGCAGATTTTCTTGAGGTGTATTGCTCATCTTATCCATCAGTTGCCCTATGTGGGTCTCCAAATTTTTGAGGGACTCCGTTGTCTCATCCATAAACTGAGTCTGGCACTTGGTGAGCCTGAGTATGCCTGCAAGCAACTCATCTAGATCTTCCTCTAGAACCTGTGGGTTAAGCTGTTGTTGATGACTCCACTGTCTCTGATAGTAGTAGTCCATGTGTCCTAAATTTTAATTTTTTTTCGAATTTAACCTGCAAAATAAGAAAACAACAAAAGGTGATAAAAAGATGCTCGCATAGAGCAACCAAATTAGAAATAAGAATAGATAAATCGATATTGAAAGTATGTCAGCCCCCAGCAACGGCGCCAAAAACTTGATGTGCGATTTATACACACGCTTAACGCAAGTGCACGTATCGTTACAAGTAATATAGTCTAGGTAAGACCGAATATCGTCCTCAGAGACTGGTTTTCAAGTACCGATTATTTATGCTTTAGTTTCTATTTGGTTAACGTTAATTGAGTTGGAATTCTAAACTAATAATGCAGGAAATAAACTAATTATGAAAATACTTTGATTTAAATCAGTTATGATGGAGAATTAGGGGCTTCCAAGATCATCAACTATTCACTCTATTCAATCCTTAATACACTTAGACTAACTTCTTCTACTACGTTAAGATAGCAGGTTAACTAGACCGTTTTATACTCCTGTTAAGGTAATATAAACACTCAACCCCAATGGAGAACCCTTCTATCTTTCGATGACAAGATTGACTACAAAGGAGGATTAAGAGCAAAAACCTATTAAGCTACACAAGTATCAGGGTACTTTCGTCCACGATTTAAACCTATGTTTATTCAACTATAGCATATTCACAATCTCCCCTTTCGGATTTCGATTAGAACTCATATAAGTGATGATAACTAGTGATCAATTAATTATCAAGCAATCAAAGCAACTATTAAATAAATCTTAAAGAAGTGAAGAAGAAATTAACTAATGTATTACTTCATGAATAAGAGTTTCAAGAGAATCACAAGGAAATTCCTAAATAAGTAATTAGCTCCTAGTCATAGTCACGCTAAGAACTAATACAATCTCCATACATGAACTGAAATAAACAAAGCAAAAGAAAGAAAAGAAAATACTTGAAAAGCCTTCAATCTTAGACTCCTAAGTTGTGTTGTATGTACAATGGATGGAATGAATTTTTCTAATGATGTAGAGATTATTTATAGCCCAAGAATCCTTTAGGTAAAAGGTTAGGGATTATGTAGGTAGGAAAAGTTATAGAATCCTTTAGGTAAAGGGTTAAGGATTATGTAGGTAGGAAAAGTTATAGAATCCTTTAGGTAAAGGGTTAAGTATTATGTAGGTAGGAAAAGTTATAGAATCCTTTTGGACCCTGAAAACGTGTCAAATTCGGCCCAAAACGTCAAAAATATCGCATCGGCGCCGTGGCCCTGCAGTCGGGCGCCAAGCCGCCTGAAAATCAGAGGCGTTTCGGAGAGTCGTAGGCGGCGGCCCAGTGCCAGGCGCCGGCCGGTGACGATTCTTCCGGATCGTTCGTTTATTAAATCATTTTTTCGTCTTACCTCGATTTCTTCTATACTTCCCGAAACTTCTTAGGCTTTATTTCTTGGCCCTTTTGGTGTGCAATTCCATCTCATTTATGCTCATTTCATCTCTTTTTTGTCATTTCTCCATTTCTGACCGCTGTGACACAAAAGAAAGGAAAACGACCCTAATACTATACTAAAACTTGATTTCATGAATTCTTGGCATATCTAACTTAAGCGTTCAGATTTTCTGCTTCTAATTCCATTACATTATTCCACTTTACTTCACTAGGCGTTTCAAGTAACTCTGAGATGCTTGATCATAAAAATAAAAATAAAAATAAAAAATTAGACTAAAAAAAATTAGACTCATAAAACATAGAAATAAACAACAAAAAGACTCAAAAACACATGGAATAAACTAAGAACTTCCCCCAAACTTAAATCACACATTTTCCCTAATGTGTGCAAGACTCAAAACTAAAAGAAAGACGAGACAGCTTACAGACACAACGCAGTGGTCATAATGGAGGTCTGGGAGAAAAACTTTTGGAATTTGCACTGCGTCTGACTCTCGGAACGTTCGGCGCCACGATCCTGAGATTCGGCGCCGTGGCGCCCCAAGTACTGCGGTTATCTGAAGTTCCGGCTCCACGGCGCTGATTCTGGGCGCCGTGGCGCTGACGACGGCTTTTCCTTTTTTTCCAGCGTTTTTGCTCATTTTCCCTCAGAGTTAGCTTTCAGTCCACCTGTCATCCAACAACACAAAACAAGAACCCAAGATCGTGAGACTGTTCAAGACAAAATAAAACAAGCTAAAGACAAAAATCAAACTAACATAATTAAAAACATTGGGTTGCCTCCCAACAAGCGATGTTTTTATCGTCTTTTAGCCGGACACAGTTAACCTTTACGAGTGCCCATTGGATCCTTCTGCGAACTGCTTGCAATCCGCATAGTTATTGTTGCAGGTCTCACTTCAACTACAACAATTGCTCCAAACAAGGGCCTCAGATATACGATTATCCCTCAAGTAAACAAGGCAGGCTTGTCTTCTAGGCTCTCTTTAATGTAGGGATCAGTGAAACTCCCTACATCTCTCAATTTTTTGGCGTGCCCTTGAAGGTATGGACTTTCTATTTGGGGGTCAACAGTGACAGCTGGTGGTGTTTCTTCTGCAATAGGTGCAGGAAAAAGAATTTCCACAGAATCCAAATAGGTGAATAATTGGATCTCACCAATCTTTTCCTTCTCTACACCAACTATCTCGGCAGATTCCTCAATAGTTGGGTGTGGTTCAGGCTCCTCAATTTGCTTACCACCTCCCATAATGATGTAGCTAGGCAGATTTGCTTGAGTTGTATTGCTCATCTTATCCATCAGTTGCCCTATGTGGGTCTCCAAATTTTTGAGGGACTGCCTTTTCTCATCCATAAACTGAGTCTGGCACTTGGTGAGCCTGAGTATGCCTGCCTGCAACTCATCTAGATCTTCCTCTAGAACCTGTGGATTAAGTTGTTGTAGATGACTCCACTGTCTCTGATAGTAGTAGTCCATGTGTCCTAAATTTTATTTTTTTTCGAATTTAACCTGCAAAATAAGAAAACAACAAAAGGTGATAAAAAGATGCTCGCATAGAGCAACCAAATTAGAAATAAGAATAGATAAATCGATATTGAAAGTATGTCAGCCCCCGGCAACGGCGCTAAAAACTTGATGTGCGATTTATACACACGCTTAACGCAAGTGCACGTATCGTTACAAGTAATATAGTGTAGGTAAGATCGAATATCGTCCTCAGGGACTGGTTTTCAAGTACCGATTATTTATGCTTTAGTTTCTATTTGGTTAACGTTAATTGAGTTGGAATTCTTAACTAATAATGCAGGAAATAAACTAATTATGAAAATACTTTGATTTAAATCAGTTATGATGGAGAATTAGGGGCTTCCAAGATCATCAACTATTCACTCTATTCAATCCTTAATACACTTAGACTAACTTCTTCTTCTACGTTAAGATATCAGGTTAACTAGACCGTTTTATACTCCTGTTAAGGTAATATAAACACTCAACCCCAATGGAGAACTCTTCTATCTTTCGATGACAAGATTGACTACAAAGGAGGATTAAGAGCAATAAATATTAAGCTACACAAGTATCGGGGTACTTTCGTCCACGATTTAAACCTATATTTATTCAACTATAGCATATTCACAATCTCCCCTTTCGGATTTCGATTAGAACTCATATAAGTGATGATAACTAGTGATCAATTAATTATCAAGCAATCAAAGCAACTATTAAATAAATCTTAAACAAGTGAAGAAGAAATTAACTAATGTATTACTTCATGAATAAGAGTTTCAATAGAATCACAAGGAAATCCCTAAATAAGTAATTAGCTCCTAGTCATAGTCACGCAAAGAACTAATACAATCTCCATACATGAACTGAAATAAACAAAGAAAAAGAAAGAAAAGAAAATACTTGAAAAGCCTCCAATCTTAGACTCCTAAGTTGTGTTGTATGTACAATGAATGGAATGAATTTTTCTAATGATGTAGAGATTATTTATAGCCCAAGAATCCTTTAGGTAAAAGGTTAGGGATTATGTAGGTAGGAAAAGTTATAGAATCCTTTAGGTAAAGGGTTAAGGATTATGTAGGTAGGAAAAGTTATAGAATCCTTTAGGTAAAGGATTAAGTATTATGTAGGTAGGAAAAGTTATAGAATCCTTTTGGACCCTGAAAACGTGTCAAATTAGGCCCAAAACGTCAAAAATATCGCATCGGCGCCGTGGCCCTGCAGTCGGGCGCCAAGCCGCCTGAAAATCAGAGGTGTTTCGGAAAATTCAGGTGCCAGGCGCCGCAGCGCTGGTGCCAGGCGCCGCGGCGTCGGTGACAGCATTCTTCCGGATCGTTCGTTTATTCGTCCTTTTTTCGTCCGGTCTTCGTCTGATTTCTTCTATACTTCCCGAAACTTCTTAGGCTTTATTTCTTGGCCCTTTTGGTGTGCAATTCCATCTCATTTATGCTCATTTCATCTTTTTTTTGTCATTTCTCCATTTCTGACCGCTGTGACACAAAAGAAAGGAAAACGACCCTAATACTATACTAAAATTTGATTTCATGAATTCTTGGCATATCTAACTTAAGCGTTCAGATTTTCTGCTTCTAATTCCATTACATTATTCCACTTTACTTCACTAGGCGTTTCAAGTAACTACAACATGCTTGATCATAAAAATAAAAATAAAAATAAAAAATTAGACTAAAAAAAATTAGACTCATAAAACATAGAAATAAACAACAAAAAGACTCAAAAACACATAGAATAAACTAAGAACTTCCCCCAAAATTAAATCACACATTTTCCCTAATGTGTGCAAGACTCAAAACTAAAAGAAAGACGAGACAGCTTACAGACACAACGCAGTGGTCATAATGGAGGTCTGGGAGAAAAACTTTTGGAATTTGCACTGCGTCTGACTCTCGGAACTTTCGGCGCCACGACCCTGAGATTCGGCGCCGTGGCGCCCCAAGTACTGCGGCTCTCTGAAGTTCCGGCTCCACGGCGCTGATTCTGGGCGCCGTGGCGCTGACGACGACTTTTCCTTTTTTTCCAGCGTTTTTGCTCCTTTTCCCTCAGAGTTAGCTTTCAGTCCACCTGTCATCCAACAACACAAAACAAGAACCCAAGATCGTGAGACTGTTCAAGACAAAATAAAACAACCTAAAGACAAAAATCAAACTAACATAATTAAAAACATTGGGTTGCCTCCCAACAAGCGATGTCTTTAACGTCTTTTAACTGGACACAGTTAACCTTTACGAGTGCCCATTGGATCCTTCTGCGAACTGCTTGCAATCCGCATAGTTATTGTTGCAGGTCTCACTTCAACTACAACAATTGCTCCAAACAAGGGCCTCAGATATACGATTATCCCCCAAGTAAACAAGGCAGGCTTATCTTTTAGGCTCTCTTTAATGTAGGGATCAGTGAAACTCCCTACATCTCTTAATTTTTTGGCGTGCCCTTGAAGGTATGGACTTTCTATTTGGAGGTCAACAGTGACAGCTGGTGGTGTTTCTTCTGCAATAGGTGCAGGAAAAAGAATTTCCACAGAATCCATAAAGGTGAATAATTGGATCTCACCAATCTTTTCCTTCTCTACACCAACTATCTCGGCAGATTCCTCAATAGTTGGGTGTGGTTCAGGCTCCTCAATTTGCTTACCACCTCTCATAATGATGTTGCTAGGCAGATTTTCTTGAGGTGTATTGCTCATCTTATCCATCAGTTGCCCTATGTGGGTCTCCAAATTTTTGAGGGGCTCCCTTGTCTCATCCATAAACTGAGTCTGGCACTTGGTGAGCCTGAGTATGCCTGCCTGCAACTCATCTAGATCTTCCTCTAGAACCTGTGGGTTAAGTTGTTGTTGATGACTCCACTGTCTCTGATAGTAGTAGTTCATGTGTCCTAAATTTTAATTTGTTTTCGAATTTAACCTGCAAAATAAGAAAACAACAAAAGGTGATAAAAAGATGCTCGCATAGAGCAACCAAATTAGAAATAAGAATAGCTAAATCGATATTTAAAGTATGTCAGCCCCCGGCAACGGCGCCAAAAACTTGATGTGCGATTTATACACACGCTTAACGCAAGTGCACGTATCGTTACAAGTAATATAGTCTAGGTAAGACTGAATATCATCCTCAGGGACTGGTTTTCAAGTACCGATTATTTATGCTTTAGTTTCTATTTGGTTAACGTTAATTGAGTTGGAATTCTAAACTAATAATGCAGGAAATAAACTAATTATGAAAATACTTTGATATAAATCAGTTATGATGGAGAATTAGGGGCTTCCAAGATCATCAACTATTCACTCTATTCAATCCTTAATACACTTAGACTAACTTCTTCTTCTACGTTAAGATAGCAGGTTAACTAGACCGTTTTATACTCATGTTAAGGTAATATAAACACTCAACCCCAATGGAGAACCCTTCTATCTTTCGATGACAAGATTGACTACAAAGGAGGATTAAGAGCAATAACCTATTAAGCTACACAAGTATCGGGGTACTTTCATCCACGATTTAAACCTATGTTTATTCAACTATAGCATATTCACAATCTCCCCTTTTGGATTTCGATTAGAACTCATATAAGTGATGATAACTAGTGATCAATTAATTATCAAGCAATCAAAGCAACTATTAAATAAATCTTAAACAAGTGAAGAAGAAATTAACTAATGTATTACTTCATGAATAAGAGTTTCAATAGAATCACAAGGAAATCCCTAAATAAGTAATTAGCTCCTAGTCATTGTCACGCAAAGAACTAATACAATCTTCATACATGAACTGAAATAAACAAAGCAAAAGAAAGAAAAGAAAATACTTGAAAAGCCTCCAATCTTAGACTCCTAAGTTGTGTTGTATGTACAATGGATGGAATGAATTTTTCTAATGATGTAGAGATTATTTATAGCCCAAGAATCCTTTAGGTAAAAGGTTAGGGATTATGTAGGTAGGAAAAGTTATAGAATCTTTTAGGTAAAGGGTTAAGGATTATGTAGGTAGGAAAGGTTATAGAATCATTTAGGTAAAGGGTTAAGTATTATGTAGGTAGGAAAAGTTATAGAATCTTTTTGGACCCTGAAAACGTGTCAAATTCGGCCCAAAACGTCAAATATATCGCATGATCGTAGCCGTGATCGAGCGCCAAGGCGCTCAAAATCGAGGCGTTTGGAAAATTCGAGAGCGCGCGCGTACTGGTTTGTAATCCGGAAAAATAATAATATATAGTTGTGGTTGGGTTAATAAAAATATATATATAAGAAAACAAAGAATAAATTGCATGGGATGGAGTTAGTGTTAAAGTTGAATAAACAGATAGATGAAATGAAAATAAGAAAACAAAAAAACAAAAAAAAAAAAAAAAAGGAATTAAGCATAGCATGCACGCACATCCTTTGCTTCCCCCTTTCCCTTTTTCCTCCAACTCTTGTCATTTCACCTCCCATATGTTATAGAAAACTCTCCACTTATACATTGTATTTACACACAAACAAAGTACATAACATAAAGGTTAGAAAATCAGAAAAAAACAAGTGAAAAGAAGAGGAAAAAAATACCAAGAGGGCAAGAAGAATAAGAAGCAAAATACTAGAGAGTAAGGATAATTTTAGCAACTACACAACAATAATCTTCACACTTACAAGGTGAGTTTTCTCACTCAGAAATTCTTGGTAACATCCTTTATTTTTAGTTCAATACATGTTAGAATAAGAATTGAGTGTTGAAAAGAAATATTGAACTTTTGATTGTTTAGACGACTAGTTGCGTCATGAACTTTACGAACTGTTCTCACTGAGTTATAATTGTTAGAATTTTATGAAATTCGGAAGAGTGGTACACCTCTCTAATATGATCATATAGAACCAAAAATGAGGTAAAATGGACATACGGTTTGAAAGTTATCATAGTTCAAAGTTCCTGCCTTAGATTTGGTCGAAATTCGGAAAGGCATAATTCCAGACTGTTTTTATTGAGTTTTACTTATTAGAATTATATGAAAATTTACATGGTTGTAAATCTCTCTGTTACGGACAGATATAGATAAAGAGAATTAAATGGTGCTCCTGGTGGAAAATAATTGTCCAGGTGCCATCACGCCCTAAGTAAAGACTTAGGAAAATTTGGGGCGTGACATGTTGGTATCAGAGCCAGGTTAAGAGATTCTAGGAAGTTTTCTTCGAGTTGGGTGTTTGAACGGTTACTTATTGCGACGGTGTGCGCGCCACCTTAGTAATAAGTGAACGGAATAACATCCTAAAGTTTCCCTTCTTTCGTACTCTTCTCGTGCCTACCTTGAGTCTTTTCAAAGACTTGATTTCTCGTACTACCTCCTTCACACGGGTTAGAAAAAGGGGATTGTACAACGTTATACTGACTAATATGATTTGTGTAGATGGCGATTATAAGGCGAGTTCCAACAAAGAGGGAAGTACTCATGGAACAGGCAAAGGGAATGAGAGCTCAGATGAAGTTCATGCGTCGTAAGATGGACTCAGAAGAAAATGGTGAATTCACAAATCCCGGGGGCTCAAGAGGAGGTTCATCACGAAGCTCATGTACCTCCAGTTGACGTAGTGGTGTCTGAAGGGAGCGGAGAAAATGTCGAAGAAAATGTCGGAGAAAATGTTGGAGAGAACGAGAGTCAAATGGCCCAAGAAACGGTGGGACAAAAACTAGATAGACTCATAGAGTTAATGGCAGTGCGATTTCACATGGTTCGCCCGCACCTAGTGTCTGTCATAGCCCCGAACTGAACCAGACGGCCCGAGGACCGATTGCGGCGCACCACGGACCGAGTGTAGAAGCTCAAGCGATGCACGATAGGCTATGGGCAAATTTTATGAGGAGAAGAGAACCACTGTACTCAGGCAAGGACCCCAAGGCCGACCCGATAGTATTCCTCGATGAAGTTGAAGACTTAATGTTCACATTGGGATGCGTAGAGACGCAGGACGTCAACTTGGTAGGCGCACGACTAGTGGATGATGCAGGGGTGTGGTGGAGGAATTTTAGGAAAAATCATCTCCCGATGTCACCACCAATGACTTGGGGAGGATTCAGAGCGGCATTCATTGAGAAATTTATGCCTATACGCGCGCGCGAGATGCGCTCAGACGGGAGTTTGAACAATTGAAGCAAGGTGACCGCAGTGTACAAGAATATGACACACAGTTCGTGAGGTTATCGGCATACAACACACATGTCGTCCCTACAGAAATGGATAGAGTCAAGCAATTTGTATTGGGTTTAAACCCGAACATAGCAGAGAAGGTGGTGGCGTTAGCCAACGATCGAACTTATCTTTAGATTGTCGATATGGCTTTGAGGGTAGAAGGTTTCGCTAAAGCAAAAAGAGAATATTCGCAGAAGAGATTTGGACGCCGTGATCATTTAACGAGTCAAAATCAAGCGGGAGTTTAGTAAGGGATCTTGGTGAACCAATCGTAGGCGATCTTATTTCAAGCCTAAGAGGGCAGTTGGTCTAATTACCAAGGTAGCAAGGACAAGGCCACCAACCCTAACACAGGAGGTGACAAACCGATTTGTAAGATTTGTCAAAGGAAACACAATGGAGAATGTCGGCTCTTAACGAAGACATGTTATAACTGTGGAGAGTCAGGCCACTATGCCAGGGATTGCAAGAAGAGGACCCAAACTCAATCTATTCACGGGAGGTCAGAAGCAACCACAACTGCCTACATGGGAAATCAGGGAAACCAACCCCGCCAGAGTCAGGGAGGTCAACAACCCAACAATTCTAATTGGCTCTACGCTTTGCCCCAGAGGAATGAGGCAGAAGCATCTAATGCGGTAGTCACAGGTATTTTGCTAGTCTCGAGTATTCCTGCATTTGTATTGTACGATCCCGGTTCTACATTTTCATATGTGTCAATGGGCTTTGCTAAGAATTTACACGTAGAACCTTCTTATTTAAGTGAACCTTTTGAGGTTATGACACCAGTAGGGGCCTCAATTTGGGCCTCTCGGGTGGTAAATAATTTCCCATTAGAAGTGAAAGGCAGGGGAACAATGGTGAACCTAGTACTACTTGATATGGTAGACTTCGATGTCATTTTGGGTATGGATTGGTTGTCGGCATGTTATGCCATGTTAGATTGTCGGCGAAAAATAGTGAGATTAACTTTTCCCGGAGAACCAGAAGTTGTTATAAGGGGTAGGATTGGAATATCCTCAGGTCAGTTTATTTCCTACCTTGGGGCTCAAAAGTTATTGAGAAGTCACAGAGTGGAGTATGCATATATGGCTAATATAGTGGATACCCAAAGAATCCCAATGATGAATGATGTTCCTATTGTTCAAATTTTCCTGAGGTTTTCTGAAGATCTTCCGGGCCTTCCTAGGATAGAAGTGGAGTTTGCTATAGAGTTAATTAGGGTACAAGACCCATTTCTATTCCTCCATATCGAATGGCCCACCGGATTGAGGAGTTAAAAGAACAATTGAAGGATCTTACGGATAAAGGCTTTATAAGGCCTAGTGTTTCCCGCTTAAGTGCACGATCTGTTTGTGAAAAGAAAGACGGATCGCTTGAATGTGCATCGATTATCGGCGGCTCAATAAGGTCACGATCAAGAACCGATACCCATTACCAAGAATCGATGATCTTTTGACCAACTTCGAGAGCTAGCTATTTTTCCAAGATTGATCTCGTTCGGGATATCATCATTGAAAATAAATCGGATGATATATCCAAATGCCTTTAGAACCGATACGGCCATTATGAGTTCTTGGTCATGTCTTTTGGGTTAACTAATGCCCAGCTTTTATGGATTTAATGAGCAGAATCTTCAAACCATTCCTAGATTTGTTCGTGATTGTGTTCATAGATGATATCCTAATCTACGATGAAGTGTTGAAGAACATGAAGATCATCGAGGGTAGTGCTTCAAGTCTTGAAACAGAGAAACTATATGCTAAATTTTCAAAGTGTGAATTTTGGTTGGAAAAGGTAGCCTTTTTGGGTCATGTTGTGTCAAGGGATGGAATTATGGTAGACCCGTAAGATAGAAGCGATGAAGAAGCGCCAAACCGACCACTCCGACAGAGGTTAGAAGTTTCTTGGGTTTGGCTGGATATTATAGAAGATTTGTAAAATGTTTTTCTAGTCTTGCTGCTCCCTTGACCCGGTTGACTCAAAAAGCGGTTAAGTACCAGTGGTCGGAAGCATGTGAAGCCAGTTTTCAGAAACTAAAGGAATTGTTTACTCGCACTGATCCCTAACCTTACCATCGGGACAAGAAAGGTTCACAGTCTATTGTGATGCCTCTAGAGTTGGGTTAGGATGTGTCTTGATGCAGTTTGGAAAGGTTATTGCATATGCATCTAGACAATTGAAGATACATGAGAAGAATTACCCAACTCATGACTTGGAATTAGCTGCGGTGGTGTTTGCCTTACGAATATGGAGACATTATTTGTATGGTGTGCATGTGGACATATTTACAGATCATAAGAGTTTGCAGTACATAACCACGCAGAAGGATTTGAATCTCCGACAAAGAAGATGGTTAGAGTTGCTTAAGGATTATGACCTTAGTATTCTTTACCATCCTGGGAAAGCCAACGTGGTGGCTGACGCACTCAGTAGGAGATCAATGGGCAGCTTGGCCCATTTGGCAATACAAAGAGGGTATTGTTCGAGGTACAAAGATTGGGAAACCTCGGTTAGCTTAACCGAGATCGGTGAAGGTAGGGTGGTGGTACATGATACCTCGCATGCACTTTAGCTTCGAAATAAAAGAAAGTCGGTTTGAGGATACGGAGTTTGTTGGATTTCGGAGAGGATCCAACAGGAAAACCTTCACGATTTACATTGGGAGATAATGACGGAACCCGTCTGTATAAGGGTAGGTTATGTGTTCCTAAGGTAAAGGATCTAAGGAGAAAGATCTTAGATGAGGGTCACAACACAAGATATTCCATTCATCCAGGGTCAACAAAAATGTATCAGGACCTCAAGGCAAATTACGGTGGGACGGGATGAAGAAGGGCGTTGCGGAGTTTGTCGAGGTGTCTTATATGTCGGGTGAAAGCTGAACATCAAAAACTCGCGAATTACTTCAGACATTAGGGTCCCCATGTGGAAATGGGAGGCGATTCATATGGATTTTGTAACTGGTCTAGAAAACTCGAGAAGGGTATGATTCTATTTGGGTGATTGTTGATCGACTTACAAAGTCGGCACATTTCTTAGTCCAAGACTACGTATCGCGCACCACAAGACACACAGATTTATTTGAAGGAGATTGTGCGGTTACAGGATTCCCTTACAAATTATTTGAGATAGGGGTTCCCAGTTCACCTCACACTTTTGGCAAAGTTTCAGCAGGACTCGGGACAAAAGTTAAGTTAAGCACTTTCCACCCGCAAACAGATGGGCAAAGTGGCGAACAATCCAAACACGAGGACGTGTTGCGATCTTGTGTGTTAGATTTTCGGGAAGTGGTTGGACCATCTATGTCTAATTGAGTTCGCCACGACAATAGTTTTCACTCTAGCATACAAATGGCCTCGTTTGAAGCATTATATGGACGAAAATGTAGGTCTCCACTTGGATGGTTCGAGGTGGGTGAGGCCTTAATCGTTCGGACACCAAGTCATTCAAGAAATAAATGATAAGGTCTGAGATGATTGAGCGGATCAAAAAGCTCATAGCCGTCATAAGTCTTATGCGGATCATCGAAAAGAGATCTTGAATTCCAAGCGGGGAGAAAGTATTTTTAAAAGTGTCCCCGATGAAGGGAGTGATGCGTTTTGGTAAGAAAGGAAATTGAGCCCAAGGTTTATTGGGCCATATGAGATCTTGCGAAGAGTGGGAATGTGGCTTCAATTAGCACTTCCACAAGAGTGGAAGCGAGGCATCCGGTATTTCATGTCAATGTTACGAAAATACTTGCACGATCCAAGTCACGTCATCCTTCCCGGAGATAGTTCTTAATAAAGCTTGATATGAAGAGACTCGGTAGAAATACTTGATAGAAAGGTCCAACGCCTTAGAAATAAAGATATTGCTTCCGTGAAAGTCCTATGGAAGAATCAACGCACGAGGAAGCCACCAGGAAGCGGAAGAAGCGATGAAAGTCAAATATTCATTCCTATTTGACTAAGGTAATAAAAAAATGCATTACATAAGACTTCATATGTGTGCCATTTTGCGTGTCTATATCGTAATGTTACAACCTTATTCTCATTCGAGGACGAATGCTTCTTAAGGGAGGGAGAATGTGAAGCCCCAAATTAGTGTTACAATAAAAATAAACATTATTGTGTCTATGTGATTATGTTACGACCGTATTCACATTCGAGGACGAATGTGTTACACCCCGTATTTACAGGACATGTTTTAAGAACGTACGTGAGAACTCATAAGCGTCAAGATTTGAGACTTGTAAAAATTTAGCGGAATTAGGAATTGTCGGAAAACGTATTATTGTGACGAATGGGAGGGCGACACGTGTCACCCCCCCTTAGAATGCCTTGGACGAAATGATCATGGACAAAAGGGTCATTTGACCCTTGTTAGGAAGACAAGTCTTGCTAGCCTTAGAGCTTGACAACATTGACCAAGTCAAAGACCCCACTTTAGTCTTGATATTTGTTAAGACCTCATCCAAACCACCCATTTGTTTAGATCTTAATCCTCCATTACACTATATAATACTAGTAGTGCAAGACAAGCTTAACACTTAGCCAAAATTTCACACAATTTGAAGAACACAAAGAGCCTAGCTCTCGGGTTCACATGAAGGAAGAAAGAAAAAATTTCGTTTCTTGTTCTTTAAGCCCCACACTTTAAACCAAGGTTCCTAAGTGTAGTGTAAGCATATCTCAATAGAAAAATCTCGGAAAAAGATAGTTTTGGGTTAGTCATAAAGTGAAAACCTAGTGGCTTTCTAGGTTTTGGATTGAAGGTTTGAAGGAAAGTTGTTGGTATTGTTCTAAGGGTCTCAAGTAGCGGATTGAAGTGTCTTGAAGAGTCTCTAAGTTGCTAGGGAGCGACTTCGGATTTGGAATTGGATTAAGAATCGTTGAGGTATAATCTTGTTCTTTGAAAGTATTACAAGATTATTTGTTTTGTTGTTAGCTTTACTTGTTGCTAGCATGAAGTATGTGTTGAAGTTTATAAGGATTATAGATCGATTGTAGTCTTGGAAATTAAGCGAAATGTAGGCCATATTAAGATGGATTACAATTTGATCGTTATTAGAAATCGTCGCATGTTACTTACTTAAAGATTTTGGTTGTTATAATCAAATGCGACTTGATATCATGTTATGCTACCAATTTGGATTGAAATGGAAATTGGATCAGAATTGGTATTGTTGAACTCAAGGTGGCCGAAATTGTACTTATAGTTGTAATAGTTTGTTTTTCATTTGTTTTGGACTACCTTCTATATTGTGGTGAGCCAATTGGGGCTGTGTGGTTATTTAGTTGTATTGGACTACCTTATAGATTGTGGTGAGCCAATTGGGGCTGTTTGGTTATTGTATTCGGCCTTGAAAAAGGTGGCATTGTAGTAGAAACAAAGGAGGTGCTGTCCGATTTTCCGTAGAATTTGGCGACTTAGCACTTAGAATATTCTACGTTTGAAGTAAGAGGTTAATGGACGTATTGTGACCATGATAGGTTGAAGAACTAAGTATAGAGTATCCTACTTGAAGAATGTGATAGCTCATGGTTGAAGTACTTTGGAGCATTTTGCTACTTGTCGACAATCGTCGCGAGGTATGTGAACCTCTTCCTTCCTTTGGCATGATTCTATGTATGGAATATACCTGTGGTATCACTTCATGTTTCCTTATACTCTTAGAAGTTAAGAGGTAGTTGCGTGACCTACTCTATATAGAACTTTTCCTATCTTTAAGCATGACTAGTTGCACGTATATGTCGGTAGACGTCTGAACTTTGACATTCTTTGCTAGCCTTATAAAATGCCAAGTCGGGTGAGTTAGGAAGTTAACTCACTTCTTTGAAAATATTAAGGATGTCTTAAGTCTTAGTAAAGTTAAGGGACTTGAAGAGTTTAGAAGTATGTGATACTTGTTCCGTTTTAAACGTATAAGTCCCTTGGATAGGAAATTGTTTTTGGCTAAGGCATAAAGTGAATATAACGGCTTTATGGGAGGTTAGTTATATTTGCTTTATGGAAAGATAAATGACTTGTTTTAAATGAAAAGGCAACTTGATTTTAAGGCATCAATTGCCTAAGGTTTTATAATAAAAGGAGTCACTTGAGTTCAAAAGGTTAAGAGACTAATTGTATTTTTGAAAGTTAAGAGAATTGATTTGAAAGTATTTAATACTTGGTTTCAAAAAGTAGAAGTCTCTTGGTTATAAAAGGAATGAGTTGGTCTAAAACCATAAAGGGTTATAACGGCTTTATGGGAAGTTGGTTATAATGGCATTATGGAAGGTTAAAAAAAATGGTTTTCTTCAGTAATGTAAGTAATGAAATGATTTGAAATAAAGAAGGGCAAACTGTTTTTAAGGTACCAGTTGCTTAGGGTTTTTAAGAAAGAAGTCACTTGTTTTAGAAGCCGGTAATTGTATTTCTAAAAAGGTATTGTGACTTGTCTTGAAAGGTGGATAGGACTTGATACTATAGTTGTTAGTATCCGGGCAGTATACCTTTACGGGCAGACTATATGACATTATCGACCGAGAATGGGCGGGCAAGATACCTTTACGCGCACTATATGACATTATCGACCGAGAATGGGCGGGCGGTATACCTTTACGCGGACTATATGACATTATCGACCGAGAATGGGCGGGCAAGATACCTTTGCAGGCGCACTATATGACATTATCGACCGAGAATGGGCGGGCGAGATACCTTCTGGGCGCACTATATGACATTATCGACCGAGAATGGGCGGCGAGATACCTTTACGCGCACTATATGACATTATCGACCGAGAATGGGCGGGCGAGATACCTTTACGCGCACTATATGACATTATCGACCGAGAATGGGCGGGCAAGATACCTTACGCGGACTATATGACATTATCGACCGAGAATGGGCGGCGGTATACCTTTACGCGGACTATATGACATTATCGACCGAGAATGGGCGGGCGGTATACCTTTACGGGCGCACTATATGACATTATCGACCGAGTTGGGCGGGCGGTATACCTGCAGGCGGACTATGTGACCTTGATCGCGTCAGTTGGCGGGTAGTGTAGTGCCCTCCAAAAAGGCGGATTATACTTATGAAAGATAAGTAAGTTATACAATAATGAACTTAATGATTTTTCCTAATCATGCGTAAGAATGTGGCTATAGCTTTTTATTAAGAATGAAAAGATAATAAGGTGCGATTAAGTTCATAAGTGGTAATGACACGGCGGGATCTGGTTTGTATTTTTATACGTGTCCTTGTCATTTTTTGTACTGATTATGATCATTTTTATCGTCATTTATGTTCCATATTCATTCGATTCTTTGTTCTGCGCCCCCCGCGTTAAATGCGCATTTTAGGTACCAGTTGGTGATCCTTGCTCTTGGATCTCGGTTCAATTTTGGGAAAAAGCTCCATTTGCTCGGAGCTTATCTCTTGTACGGTTTTCCACGAGGTAGTAGATGTATGTATATTCGGGGTATGGCGGGCCCTGTCCACGATTGTTATGATAAAAACTCTTAGAGTGCAGTAGTCACATATTTGTGGGTCGGTTGTAAAGAAATGAGGCAAGCTGCTTGGTTGTATATATTTATGTCGGGAAGGTAGCCACTATCGGCTAACTTTGTTTTTACGTATGTTGTTTTATTTTATAAGTTTCATGTATGTTCATTGATTATCTACGATGTATACTGTAAGGAGTGCCCGGGTAGGGCACGATCGCGATCGAGGTAGTCGTGACAAAAGTGGTATCGAGCGATTAGTCCTCGGAAAGTGTCTGCACCGTGTCTAGTAAGTCTTGATTATCGGTGTGTTGTGCACCACATCTATAATCAGGAGGCTGCAGGACATTTAGGATTGGTTTCCATTCTTCTCTTTCTAGGATCGTGCAGTATAGCTGTCTTATTAGGTTGAATCCTCTCTGAACTAATCTTATGAAACAGTTATGCCTCGCCGGAAGCGACCGAGGCCCGAAGGCAAGAAGCGGCAGGAGCTGCTAGAGGTACACTGAGGGTTACGGGACTCGGGCACGCACTATGCCCGAGGTAGTAGGCGAGCGGCGAAGTTCACCACGCCGCGATAGAGGCCGAGGCGGCGGTAGCTCCAGAGGTTCGTGCATCGGCCTCGATCCGCGGCCGAAGCGAGTTTAGAGATTATGGAGAAGCGGTCAGGCTATTGGTGACATAGTGGTAGAAGGCGGCGCCGGAGCGAGTAGCTAACCCTGTGAGCCGGTTTGCGGATCCGGATTTTTTCAGGTTGTCATCCGCCCGAGTTTTATGGTTCGAGGTCCGAGGAGGATCCGCAGGAGTTTGTTCGGAAGCTACACGGACTATGCAGTTCTTAAGGCTTGGAGACGAGTTCATTATACTAGCCTCTTCTGGGTTCTGCGATATTGCGTTGAACTGGTTTGAGTCATGGGTGTTGACGAGAGGATGATGCTCTTCCGGTGTTTGGGAGGAGTTCACAGAGGCCTTTATGGATCACTTTTGCCTCACGAGATGAGGAGGGCCAGCGTAGATAGATTTTTGACCTTGAGGCGAATGGGAGGACTATCGGGAGTATAGCACAGAGTTTGACTCCTTGGCGAACATCGCACACCATTGTAGCTAACATGGCGGATAGAGTTCATCGTTATGTGATGAGGCTAGACCGTCATATGATTCTGCATGCTTGGGGTGGCTCTTCACCGGTATGGACATTGCTAGGATGCGAGCCTATGCGCGAGGATAGAGGATAGAGAGGAGGATCAATTTGACTCGAGCCCGGCCAAGAGGCGAACATCGTGGTCTCAGAGCGCTTTTAGGCGGGCCTCGTGGCAGACTAGGTCTACATTGCGGCCATCACCGAGTGCTCCTCCACGATTTTCCGGCGGAGGTTTTACAACCCGGAATGCAGGGCGGTCAGTCTCTAGAGCTTAGATCCTCGAGAGATGGGGTTCCAGACGATCGAGGCCACCTTTGCCTCCATCGCCCGATGTGGTAGGTTACATTCTGGGTATGTCGCGCGATGCAGTGCTTGTTTTTCTTGTGGTCGTCTAGGCCATATGTTAAGAGAATGTCCTTATAGAGGGTCTGGTGGGACAACACAATCTCTTTGGATCGATTCGGGTTCTTCGCCTTGATAGTTAGGAAGGATGTTCATGCCGACGGTAGTGGTAGAGGTCGTGGTGGGAGTTCCCAGCTTTTGCGGTCCTTTGAACCGCCTATATGGTTTCAGGTATGTCCTTGACCCTTTAGAAACTTGTATGCATGATAAAGTTGTGGTATGTTTAAGTTTTATGAACAGATTATATTGAGACTATGTATATGTTAGAAGGAGTTGGAAATTTAAAAGATAATCTCTTTTGGGGCTTATGATGGACGGATAAGCATGTGCGAGGTACTAGGGCCATGTGTGGCATTATTAGTATGTCGTGTTTGTGAAAGGAAATTATGTCGCCAATTATAAGTTTGACTCCGAAAGAACATTCGGGGACGAATGTTTCTAAGGGGGGAAGAATGTTACACCCCGTATTTACAGGACATGTTTTAAGAACGTACGTGAGAACTCATAAGCGTCAAGATTTGAGACTTGTAAAAATTTAGCGGAATTAGGAATTGTCGGAAAACGTATTATTGTGACGAATGGGAGGGCGACACGTGTCACCCCCCCTTAGAATGCCTTGGACGAAATGATCATGGACAAAAGGGTCATTTGACCGCTTGTTAGGAAAGACAAGTCTTGCTAGCCTTGAGCTTGACAACATTGACCAAGTCAAAGACCCACTTTAGTCTTGATATTTGTTAAGACCTCATCCAAACCACCCATTTGTTTAGATCTTAATCCTCCATTACACTATATAATACTAGTAGTGCAAGACAAGCTTAACACTTAGCCAAAATTTCACACAATTTGAAGAACACAAAGAGCCTAGCTCTCGGGTTCACATGAAGGAAGAAAGAAAAAATTTCGTTTCTTGTTCTTTAAGCCCCACACTTTAAACCAAGGTTCCTAAGTGTAGTGTAAGCATATCTCAATAGAAAAATCTCGGAAAAAGATAGTTTTCGGGTTAGTCGCAAAGTGAAAACCTAGTGGCTTTCTAGGTTTTGGATTGAAGGTTTGAAGGAAAGTTGTTGGTATTGTTCTAAGGGTCTCAGTAAGCGGATTGAAGTGTCTTGAAGAGTCTCTAAGTTGCTAGGGAGCGACTTCGGATTTGGAATTGGATTAAGAATCGTTGAGGTATAATCTTGTTCTTTGAAAGTATTACAAGATTATTTGTTTTGTTGTTAGCTTTACTTGTTGCTAGCATGAAGTATGTGTTGAAGTTTATAAGGATTATAGATCGATTGTAGTCTTGGAAATTCGAAACGAAATGTAGGCCATGTTAAGATGGATTACAATTTGATCGTTATTAGAAATCGTCGCATGTTACTTACTTAAAGATTTTGGTTGTTATAATCAAATGCGACTTGATATCATGTTATGCTACCAATTTGGATTGAAATGGAAATTGGATCAGAATTGGTATTGTTGAACTCAAGGTGGCCGAAATTGTACTTATAGTTGTAATAGTTTGTTTTTCATTTGTTTTGGACTACCTTCTATATTGTGGTGAGCCAATTGGGGCTGTGTGGTTATTTAGTTGTATTGGACTACCTTATAGATTGTGGTGAGCCAATTGGGGCTGTTTGGTTATTGTATTCGGCCTTGAAAAAGGTGGCATTGTAGTAGAAACAAAGGAGGTCTTTGTCAGATTTTCCGTAGAATTTGGCGACTTAGCACTTAGAATATTCTACGTTTGAAGTAAGAGGTTAATGGACGTATTGTGACCATGATAGGTTGAAGAACTAAGTATAGAGTATCCTACTTGAAGAATGGGATAGCTCAAGGTTGAAGTACTTTGGAGCATTTTGCTACTTGTCGACAATCGTCGCGAGGTATGTGAACCTCTTCCTTCCTTTGGCATGATTCTATGTATGGAATATACCTGTGGTATCACTTCATGTTTCCTTATACTCTTAGAAGTTAAGAGGTAGTTGCGACCTACTCTATATAGAACTTTTCCTATCTTTAAGCATGACTAGTTGCACGTATGTAATACCAGAGACGTCAAGACTTTGACATTCTTTGCTAGCCTTATAAAATGCCAAGTCGGGTGAGTTAGAAGTTAACTCACTTCTTTGAAAATATTAAGGATGTCTTAAGTCTTAGTAAAGTTAAGGGACTTGAAGAGTTTAGAAGTATGTGATACTTGTTCCGTTTTAAACGTATAAGTCCCTTGGATAGGAAATTGTTTTTGGCTAAGGCATAAAGTGAATATAACGGCTTTATGGGAGGTTAGTTATATTTGCTTTATGGAAAGATAAATGACTTGTTTTAAATGAAAAGGCAACTTGATTTTAAGGCATCAATTGCCTAAGGTTTTATAATAAAAGAAGTCACTTGAGTTCAAAAGGTTAAGAGACTAATTGTATTTTTGAAAGTTAAGAGAATTGATTTGAAAGTATTTAATACTTGGTTTCAAAAAGTAGAAGTCTCTTGGTTATAAAAGGAATGAGTTGGTCTAAAACCACAAAGGGTTATAACGGCTTTATGGGAAGTTGGTTATAACGCTTTATGGAAGGTTAAAAAAATGGTTTTCTACAGTAATGTAAGTAATGAAATGATTTGAAATAAAGAAGGCAAACTGCTTTTAAGGTACCATTGCTTAGGGTTTTTAAGAAAGAAGTCACTTGTTTTAGAAGTTCTAATTGTATTTCTAAAAAGGTATTGTGACTTGTCTTGAAAGGTGGATAGGACTTGATACTATAGTTGTTAGTATCCCGGCAAGATACCTTACGCGCACTATATGACATTATCGACCAGAACGGGCCGCAAGATACCTTACGCGCACTATATGACATTATCGACCAGAACGGGCCGCAAGATACCTTTACGCGCACTATATGACATTATCGACCGAGAATGGGCCGCAAGATACCTTTACGCGCACTATATGACATTATCGACCGAGAATGGGCCGCAGATACCTACGCGCACTATATGACATTATCGACCCGAGAATGGGCCGGCGATACCTTTACGCGCACTATATGACATTATCGACCCAGAATGGGCCGGCGAGATACCTTTACGCGCACTATATGACATTATCGACCGAGAATGGGCCGCAAGATACCTTTACGCGCACTATATGACATTATCGACCCGAGAATGGGCCGGGCGATACCTTACGCGCACTATATGACATTATCGACCGAGAATGGGCCGGCGAGATACCTTTACGCGCACTATATGACATTATCGACCCGAGAACGGGCCGCAAGATACATTCTACGCGCACTATATGACATTATCGACCCAGAATGGGCCGCAGATACCTTACGCGCACTATATGACATTATCGACCAGAATGGGCCGCAAGATACCTTTACGCGCACTATATGACATTATCGACCCGTGATCGGTCTGCAATAGAGTGCCCTCCAAAAAGTGGCCGGATTATACTTATGAAAGATAAGTAAGTTATACAAGAATGAACTTAATGATTTTTCCTAATCATGTACGTAAGAATGTGGCTATAGCTTTTTATTAAGAATGAAAAAGATAATAAGGTACGATTAAGTTCATAAGTGGTAATGACACGGCAGGATCTGGTTTGTATTTTTATACGTGTCCTTGTCATTTTTTTGTACGATTATGACCACATTTCAGACGTCATTTCGCTCCATATTCTGCACTGTTATCGACCACCTTTCGGGCCGTTCATGCCCGCAGGTTTTAGGTACCCAGGTTGGTGATCCTTGCTCTTAGGATCTCGGTTCAGTTTTTGGGAAAAAGCTCCATTTGCTCCGGAGGCTTATCTTTTGGTACGGTTTTTCCCTGAGGTAGTAGATGCATGTATATTCAGGGGTATGGCGGGCCCCGTCCCGCCACGATTGTTATGATAAAAACTCTTAGAGGTCTGTAGTCACATATTTGTGGTCGCTTTGTAAAGAAATGAGGCAACCGCTTGGTTGTATATATTTATGTCGGGAAGGTAGCCCTATCGCTAACTTTGTTGTTTTACGTATGTTGTTTTATTTTATAAATTTCATGTATGTTCCTGATTATCTCTCGATGTATACTGTAGTGGTGCCTGTAGGGCACTGCAGCGATCCCGGTCGGGTCGTGATGAATTGCTTAAGGAGGAGAGAATGTGAAATCTGGGGAAAAAAATAATATATAGTTGTGGTTGGGTTAATAAAAATATATATACAAGAAAACAAAGAATAAATTGCATAGGATAGAGTTAGTGTTAAAGTTGGATAAATAGATAGATGAAATGAAAATAAGAAAACAAAAAAAAACAAAAAAAAAAGGAATTGCAAGATAGCACGACGTACATCCTTTGCTCCCCTTCCCCATTTTCATTTCCCCTCCAACTCTTGTCATTCCACCTCACATATGTTATAGAAAACTCTCCACTTATACATTGTATTTACACACAAACAAAGTACATAACATAAAGGTTAGAAAATCAGAAAAAAACAAGTGAAAAGAAGAGGACAAAAATAACAAGATGGCAAGAATAAGAAGCAAAATACTAGAGAGTAAGGATAATTTTAGCAACCACACAACAATAATCTTCACACTTACAAGGTGAGTTTTCTCACTCAGAAATTCTTGGTAACATCCTTTATTTTTAGTTCAATACATGTTAGAATAAGAATTGAGTGTTGAAAAGAAATATTGAACTTTTGATTGTTTAGACGACTAGTTGCGTCATGAACTTTACGAACTGTTCTCACTGAGTTATAATTGTTAGAATTTTATGAAATTCGGAAGAGTGGTACACCTCTCTAATATGATCATATAGAACCAAAAATGAGGTAAAATGGACATACGGTTTGAAAGTTATCATAGTTCAAAGTTCCTGCCTTAGATTTGGTCGAAATTTGGAAAGGCATAATTCCGGACTGTTTTTATTGAGTTTTACTTATTAGAATTATATGAAAATTTACATGGTTGTAAATCTCTCTGTTACGGACAGATATAGATAAAGAGAACTAAATGGTGCTCCTGGTGGAAAATAATTGTCCAGGTGTCATCACGCCCTAAGTAAAGAATTAGGAAAATTTGGGGCGTGACACTGGTGCCAGGCGCCGCGGCGCCGGTGACAGCATTCTTCCGGATCATTCGTTTCTTAGTCCTTTTTTCGTCCGTTCTTCGTCTGATTTCTTCTATACTTCCCAAAACTTTTTAGGCTTTATTTCTTGGCCCTTTTGGTGTGCAATTCCATCTCATTTATGCTCATTTCATCTCTTTTTTGTCATTTCTCCATTTCTGACCGCTGTGACACAAAATAAAGGAAAACAACCCTAATACTATACTAAAATTTGATTTCATGAATTCTTGGCATATCTAACTTAAGCGTTCAGATTTTCTACTTCTAATTCCATTACATTATTCCACTTTACTTCACTAGGCGTTTCAAGTAACTACAACATGCTTGATCATAAAAATAAAAATAAAAATAAAAAATTAGACTAAAACAAATTAGACTCATAAAACATAGAAATAAACAACAAAAAGACTCAAAAACACATAGAATAAACTAAGAACTTCCCCCAAACTTAAATCACACATTTTCCCTATTGTGTGCAAGACTCAAAACTAAAAGAAAGACGAGACAGCTTACAGACACAACGCAGTGGTCATAATGGAGGAAAGGGAGAAAAACTTTTGGAATTTGCATCGTCGACTCTCGAACTTTCGCGCCACGACCGAGATTCGGCGCCGTGGCGCCCAATCATCGCGCTCTCAAGTTCCGCCCACGGCGCTGATTCTGGGCGCCGTGGCGCTGACGACGGTTTTTCCTTTTTTTCCAGCGTTTTTGCTCCTTTTCCCTCAGAGTTAGCTTTCAGTCCACCTGTCATCCAACAACACAAAACAAGAACCCAAGATCGTGAGACTGTTCAAGACAAAATAAAACAAGCTAAAGACAAAAATCAAACTAACATAATTAAAAACATTGGGTTGCCTCCCAACAAGCGATGTCTTTAACGTCTTTTAGCCGGACGCAGTTAACCTTTACGAGTGCCCATTGGATCCTTCGCGAATCGCTTGCAATCCGCATAGTTATTGTTGCAGGTCTCACTTCAACTACAACAATTGCTCCAAACAAGGGCCTCAGATATACGATTATCCCCCAAGTAAACAAGGCAGACTTGTCTTCTAGGCTCTCTTTAATGTAGGGATCAGTGAAACTCCCTACATCTCTCAATTTTTTGGCGTGCCCTTGAAGGTATGGACTTTCTATTTGGGGGTCAACAGTGACAGCTGGTGGTGTTTCTTCTGCAATAGGTGCAAGAAAAAGAGTTTCCACAGAATCCAAAAAGGTGAATAATTGGATCTCACCAATCTTTTCCTTCTCTACACCAACTATCTCGGCAGATTCCTCAATAGCTGGGTGTGGTTCAGGCTCCTCAATTTGCTTACCACCTCCCATAATGATGTCGCTAGGCAGATTTGCTTGAGGTGTATTGCTCATCTTATCCATCAGTTGCCCTATGTGGGTCTCCAAATTTTTGAGGGACTCTCTTGTCTCATCCATAAACTGAGTCTGGCACTTGGTGAGCCTGAGTATGCCTGCCTGCAACTCATCTAGATCTTCCTCTAGAACCTGTGGGTTAAGCTGTTGTTGATGACTCCACTGTCTCTGATAGTAGTAGTCCATGTGTCCTAAATGTTAATTTTTTTTCGAATTTAACATGCAAAATAAGAAAACAACAAAAGGTGATAAAAAGATGCTCGTATAGAGCAACCAAATTAAAAATAATAATAGATAAATCGATATTGAAAGTATGTCAGCCCCCGGCAACGGCGCCAAAAACTTGATGTGCGATTTATACACACGCTTAACGCAAGTGCACCTATCGTTACAAGTAATATAGTCTAGGTAAGACCGAATATCGTCCTCAGGGACTGGTTTTCAAGTACCGATTATTTATGCTTTAGTTTCTATTTGGTTAACGTTAATTGAGTTGGAATTCTAAACTAATAATGCAGGAAATAAACTAATTATGAAAATACTTTGATTTAAATCAGTTATGATGGAGAATTAGGGGCTTCCAAGATCATCAACTATTCATTCTATTCAATCCTTAATACACTTAGACTAACTTCTTCTTCTACGTTAAGATAGCAGGTTAACTAGACTGTTTTATACTCTTGTTAAGGTAATATAAACACTCAACCCCAATGGAGAACCCTTCTATCTTTCGATGACAAGATTGACTACAAAGGAGGATTAAGAGCAATAACCTATTAAGCTACACAAGTATCGGGGTACTTTCGTCCACGATTTAAACCTATGTTTATTGAACTATAGCATATTCACAATCTCTCCTTTCGGATTTCGATTAGAACTCATATAAGTGATGATAACTAGTGATCAATTAATTATCAAGCAATCAAAGCAACTATTAAATAAATCTTAAAGAAGTGAAGAAGAAATTAACTAATGTATTACTTCATGAATAAGAGTTTCAAGAGAATCACAAGGAAATCCCTAAATAAGTAATTAGCTCCTAGTCATAGTCACGCTAAGAACTAATACAATCTTCATACATGAACTAAAATAAACAAAGCAAAAGAAAGAAAAGAAAATACTTAAAAGCCTCCAATCTTAGACTCCTAAGTTGTGTTGTATGTACAATGGATGGAATGAATTTTTCTAATGATGTAGAGATTATTTATAGCCCAAGAATCCTTTAGGTAAAGGGTTAGGGATTATGTAGGTAGGAAAAGTTATAGAATCCTTTAGGTAAAGAGTTAAGGATTATGTAGGTAGGAAAAGTTATAGAATCCTTTAGGTAAAGGGTTAAGTATTATGTAGGTAGGAAAAGTTATAGAATCCTTTGGACCTCGAAACGTGTCACCCGCCCAAAACGTCAAAAATATCGCATCGGCGTCGTGGCCTGCATCGCGCCAAGGCGCTGAAAATCGAGGCGTTGGAAAATTCAGAGGCGGCGCTGGCTGTGCTGCCAGCGCCGGTGACAAAGATTCTTCCGGATCTTTCGTTTCTTCGTCTTTTTTTCGTCCGGTCTTCGTCTGATTTCTTCTTTACTTCCCGAAACTTCTTACGCTTTATTTCTTGGCCCTTTTGGTGTGCAATTCCATCTCATTTATGCTCATTTCATCTCCTTTTTGTCATTTTTCCATTTCTGACCGCTGTGACACAAAAGAAAGTAAAACGACTCTAATACTATACTAAACATAAATGAAATTAGTAAAATACTAACTAAAAATGACTCAAAAGGTGTATATAAAATACATCGATCACAGGGCACCCCCAGGTCGCATGTGTTTAAGTGTTGACTTATTGTCGTTCCATATCTCATATGGAGTTTTCTCTACTGACTTTGAAGGAAATCTATTCAGAATATCGATTGAGCTTTGTAATGCATATCCCCAAAGGTATGTTGGTAGAGCTGATAAGCTCATCATGGATCTAACCATATCTAATAAGGTTGGATTTCTCCTTTTAGCAACACCATTCATTTGTGGCATTCCGGGAGGTGTCCATTAATATTGGACTCCATGAAGCTTCAAGTAATCTAGAAATTCTTTACTCAAATATTCACCTCCTCGATCTGATCGATGGGTCTTGATGCTTGTTTGAAGTTGCTTCTGTACTTCTAACTTGTACTCCTTGAATTTCTCAAAAGCTTCGGACATGTGTTTCATAAGATACACATGCCCAAACCTTGTGAAATCATCTATAAAAGTGATGAAGTAAGGGAAGCCTCCCTTAGCTTTAGTTGAAAATGACCCACATACATCGGTATGGACTAACTCAAGCACCTCTTTGACACGCACGCCTTTCCCAGAAAGTGGGTTGGTGGTCATCTTTCCTCTCAAGCAAGATTCATAATTACCATATGATTCTAAATCAAATGATTCTAGGTAATCTAATTTTCTTAATCTTACTATCATTGATTCATCGATGTGACCAAGTCTACAGTGCCATAAGTAGGTGGGGTTTCTTGGATTACTTATTCTAGCTCATTTATTTGTACATTGAAAATTTCACGACTACAGTTTAGAACATATAATTCATCCACAAGCAGAGCATTTTCACAAACAAAACCATTAAAAGACAATACATAACTGTCATTGGTAATGAATGAGGAAAACCCCTCAGCGTCTAACACTTGAATAGAAATAATATTCCACGTCAATGAGGGAACAAAATAACAATTATTTAGTTCTAAATAAAATCCTGAAGGTAAATCTAGTCTATAAGCTCTCATGCGTTCAACATCCACTCGTGCTCCATTTCTAACGCGCAGGTCTACCTTCCATGGTCTGACCTTTCTGTTATTAGTCAGACCCTTCACATTATTACAAATGTGATAGCCACATGCGGTATCTAATACCCAGTAGTGAGATTTACTTATAGATATATTTATTTTAATGATAAACATACTTTGTCCAACAGGTCCAGAAGCACCTAGTGCCTTTTCTCCTCTTGGATCTGTGCAATATCCCTCATAAGCTTTTAGCATATTGTGAAGTTCTGGAAGATTCACCTTGATTTCATTCATGTTGAAGTTCACAATGAAATTCTCAAATGAACCAGGAAGCGAATTCATGATCAGGTTGACAGAGACATTTATAGGCAGTTTCATTCCAATCGAAGCCAACCTCTCTATTAACCCAATCATCTTCATAACATGCGCTGACACTAGACCCCATTCGTTCAGCTTACACTTGAAAATATCTCTTAATAGTTCATACTCCATTGTCTAAGACTGTGAGTCATAGATATTCTTCAAATGTTCTAGCATCTCGTTTGGACCGATATTTTCATGTCGCCTCTGTAACTCTACAGTCATGGAGGACAACATTATACATTGTGTCAGGGTAGAATTGTCTAGATATTTCTGATAGGCTGCCTTGTGAAACATGACAAACTCAGCAGAATCTTCAGTAGGGACTGTGGGGAATACTGTGTCTAACACATACTCAATTCTTTCTAATTTTAACACTAATCGTAGATTTCTTAACCAATCAGGGAAATTTGCTCCAGTCAATTTGTTTGTTTCAACCAACATTTAAGTGACAAATTCGACATTGTAAACTGAAGATAAGATAGGCCTGAAAATTAACATCCTAATATATAATTTCTATTTGAATATATTCATTAACTAATTAATCGTGGCCTTTAGTTTAATTAGCTCCCACTATTTTAATATATTTTTCACCCCATGAAGGAATTCGGACTCATATCAAATATGATCATAATGGCCAAGATCCAGACTCATAACATGATCTGGTAGGTTTCTAAACCAATTACAAACAATTTGTAACTCTTGGTTGACTGAATGTTCTAAACAAAACGATCTACGTCCCTCGACTTGTCCGACGCTGTGGGCCAAGAAAACCTAGCAAGTCAACCCCGTTATGCGTCTTCAATTATGTATCTAAGTGGGTTTTGCCTTCATAGAGCAAACATTGGGGTGTAAATACTCATGAAGGTTTATCACCTACTTCTACATTTAGCATGCATCTATGAAAGAGTCTAAGTCCTCGTAGGCTTAGAGCAAATGCTGGGGCATAAATACCCATCTCGTCGAAAAGGATTTTGCACTACAATCAATTATAACGGACGATGTGTTCATATTAAATGAGACTTGTATTAAAATTTGGGAAACACTTTTATTCAGAGTTTTAATCAAGATCAACTCTAACATGTTTCAAACATCACTCAAATCATGATATTAATCAATTAAACATGTATTTGGGTGCCGCCTACCCAAGCATTATCTGAGGACGCTATTCTAGTATAATAAACTGTGATAATTTAGCACGTAAAACAGTATACTAAATATAATGTATAATAATTATGGGTTAACATTCTGAAACTAATTTTTTTTGCTCTCTGGACATCTGGCGTCGCGACGCTTTAGGTCTAGTAAGTTCCAAATTTAAAAAAATGAGGTTTTAATCATGATTTCGGACTTGAGTCGCGGCCCTAACATGTTACTGTGATCTGCGTCGGGGCGCCCCCCGAAACCCTAGCAAGCGTCGCGGCTCCCTAAAATAGGTCATGACTGACGTCTAATCATTACAGTTTTCGTGTTGATTTTCAAAAATCGTCCAACCCCTAAATCTAATTTAGGGATCAGATCACGAATCTTTTATTATCACCCACCAATATCAATAACACACATGTGACCATCATCCATTCCTACTCGTTCTTTGTCGTGCACCATGTTCGTAATGAATCGGTTTCTGCACACTAGGCTTAGTTCGAGCTAGAATGGAATGACTTCCTCGATTTAGCGTAGTTGATAATTTAGGGTGACTACGAAGGTCAATCGTTCAGTCAAGGTGTGTCTGTCGGATTTCAAGTACCCTTGTTTTAATTCAGATTAAAATAAATTTTACATTTAACTCATATTATTATGTCTTTCAATTGTACGTAACCATTGAATCAGTATGGGCTCTGATACCACTGAAGGATTTTGTTGGGTCTAAAACACGTAAGTAATGCATATCAGAAGTTTAAAATTTGTTTAAACTTCTACATTTATCACCTACTTCTACATTTAGCATGCATCTATGAAAGAGTCTAAGTCCTCGTAGGCTTAGAGCAAATGTTGGGGCATAAATACCCATCTCGTCGAAAAGGATTTTGCACTACAATCAATTATAACGGACGATGTGTTCATATTAAATGAGACTTGTATTAAAATTTGGGAAACACTTTTATTCAGAGTTTTAATCAAGATCAACTCTAACATGTTTCAAACATCACTCAAATCATGATATTAATCAATTAAACATGTATTTGGGTGCCGCCTACCCAAGCATTATCTGAGGACGCTATTCTAGTATAATAAACTGTGATAATTTAGCACGTAAAACATTATACTAAATATAATGTATAATAATTATGGGTTAACATTCTGAAACTAATTTTTTTTGCTCTCTGGACATCTGGCGTCGCGACGCTTTAGGTCTAGTAAGTTCCAAATTTAAAAAAATGAGGTTTTAATCATGATTTCGGACTTGAGTCGCGGCCCTAACATGTTACTGTGATCTGCGTCGGGGCGCCCCCCGAAACCCTAGCAAGCGTCGCGGCTCCCTAAAATAGGGTTGCGGCACTGACGTCTAATCATTACAGTTTTCGTGTTGATTTTCAAAAATCGTCCAACCCCTAAATCTAATTTAGGGATCAGATCACGAATCTTTTATTATCACCCACCAATATCAATAACACACATGTGACCATCATCCATTCCTACTCGTTCTTTGTCGTGCACCATGTTCGTAATGAATCGGTTTCTGCACACTAGGCTTAGTTCGAGCTAGAATGGAATGACTTCCTCGATTTAGCGTAGTTGATAATTTAGGGTGACTACGAAGGTCAATCGTTCAGTCAAGGTGTGTCTGTCGGATTTCAAGTACCCTTGTTTTAATTCAGATTAAAATAAATTTTACATTTAACTCATATTATTATGTCTTTCAATTGTACGTAACCATTGAATCAGTATGGGCTCTGATACCACTGAAGGATTTTGTTGGGTCTAAAACACGTAAGTAATGCATATCAGAAGTTTAAAATTTGTTTAACTTACTTATCCCAATAATTTCGTCTCTGGTATGATTATATTACAATTGAAACTTGTAAAGAAATGAGATATAAACTTACAATTGATATTTTTGGAGTCTTTACTAAAGGGATAGCACGTGAGTATCCTTTCGACTGCAAGCCTGGATGTGGTATATTTCTCTGTCAGGAAAGCTAGGAAATCTTGACAGAGGTTTGAGGGAATTTTATTTTCTAAACTCTGAGTTCAGAAAGTAAGAATTGAGTTATCAATTTCAGTAACCAAAATAATTGGGTTAAGTACTGAATATATAGGGGAGGTTAGGTTACAAATCAGATTAGGATTAGGCTTAAAACCTGACAAAAAATCTGAATTGCAGTGGGCTAGTCGGACTGGGCCCACTGCCATACAAGCATCGCGGCGCTTCCGCCATGTTTTAATATTTTCAGTACGTTTTGATTTAATTAAATCCAAAATTTAATTTTTGACTTAATTAAATAATTTCCATCAAATAGAAATTATTCCATAATTTATTATTGGTTTAAATATCTTGATTCTAAATCAAGTATTTTACATTCTCTCAATATACCCTTAGACCGAAAAGACAATCGACTTAGTGTGACCATTTAGGCCTTCACACATTGACATTAATCAAATTAAGGTTCACACTTTAACTCCAAGATCAAGGTCATATGATTTAACTCAATATGTGAAGTACGTTTACATAACTCCTGTAAACACAACTTTTATGTGAGATGATAAATTTCTTTCATTCGCGACACACTCGATCAAGCTTAGGATTTGCCATGTGTATATCCTGGCTTGATCACTTTATCTCATCTATATTAGTCGACAACTAGACCATATCCTAAATATGTCTTTTGCATTGGTCAATGACTTGGTCGACCTAATATTACTGAGAAGCTGAGTGTCCTCTCTCGAATATGCAATCGAGGAATGAATCATATTTTTGGCTCAACTACTACCTTTGTTTACATCGCAATGTACCCAACTCAAGCCATGTCTTATCCTATAAGAAATTTAAGCTTAGGACAGTGTCAAAGCACATTACTCTGTAAATTAGGTGCGTATTGACCTCAAGTCAAAAGACCTCTATAACTCACATGCTGATAATACTCTAGACATTTATAACAAATATTTTATCAGCAGGGTATATCAATATCCTCTGAGAGTATCTATGTGTTCATCATTAGTAATCATACTAGTAGTAAGTGAGACATACTACATTCTTTAAGAATGTGATGCATACCACATATTGACTTATAATATATCATTGATATCTCATTCTCAATCATCAGTCAAGGCTATTTTAAGAGTTACGTTCTATCATTAATATCTCACTTTATCAATGACAACGTAAGCTCAAAGAGATGCACATTAATGAATAATCACAAGCAATCAAAATCATAATTCAATAATTACAAATGTCAAATTATATTAATCTTATTAATAATATGAATGTATTCAAGTACATTTGTCCCTAAAATGATTGTTTCTAGAACATACATACTCTCATAATCGTATTATAAAAGTCATAAAATTACTTTGATTACTAGTTAAAAAAATCACATAACTATTTCAAAAAATATAAATAACTAAAAAAAATCAAGTTTTCTACATTAAAACATGTCTTTCTCCGATACAATAATTCTGTTCAACATTAATTAACCAAAGAAAAGGACTAAGAGAAATTTTGTGGTGATATCTTGAGACGGGGAGTTTGAAATTATGGACTTTCGCAACAACAATTATATTTTAATACTAATCTAAGGTAAATCGCACGACCATATAATATCATATTGGTTTCAAATCGCCTATGGAGGATTTTTGTTTTATTTTATTGCACCTTTGTAGAAACTTGTTTGGTCCTAGTCTTTTATCAGACATTATATTGGTCCTAGTCTAAGCAAGAAACATATATAATTGTTGCCTTACTCTCCAAGATTAGTTTATACTAGTCAACTTTTTATCTTTTCAAACAAGTACATTTGGCAAAATTTGAAAGCCAAATATTGGGAATGAATATATATATATATATAGTGACCAACCTCAAATGGTAGTTATCTCAGAATTCAATTCTTAAGAACCTTTTCATACTGATGGCAAATCTAGTATTCCTTTCTCTATTGCTGTTTCCCTTAAGCTATTTTCTTCTGAAAATTTCCTACTCTATCTTGATAAAACCAAAATTGATGGACAAGTGCTTGAAGAGGCAAGGATTCAAAGGCACTCATTACAAGCTGTTACTTGGAGACCTCAAAGAACTTGGCAATCAAATGAATGATGCATGGTCCAAGCCAATTAGCTTAACCCATGATATCGTGTCACGTGTTGATCCCTTCACTCATCATATGGTCCAACAATATGGTAAGTTAATATCATTTTTAGTTGTCCACTATATTATATATATATATATTTTTTCATTTTTACTTGTTCAAAAAATCAAGACATAAATTACTATTGTATACCCATTCTACCCTTATATTAAACACTATAATTATTTGAATTCATTTCTTATCATATACTCCAAGATAGAGGTAAGGTTTGTGTACACTCTACCCACCCCAGACCTCACGTAGTGAAATTTTACTGGTATGTTGTTGTTGTTGTTTTTTGTATACTGAAACATGACGAGTATTTTGGGACGGAGGGAGTAATAATTAAGGGTGATATAATAAAATTATCATTTTATTTATTATTTATTAAAGTATGTACCAAGTCAAACATGGACGGAGAGAGTACAATTTTGTTCACTATTGTCTATATAGGGAATCCAAGATTTTAATTTTATTAATTCTAAATTTTAGGACAATGACCTTAATTTATGTTCTTTGGACTCTTTAAAATTGTTGCCGCATTCGTGTCTGATCTTCCAAATTACACTATTTTTGAAGTATCCGATACACACGTGTCGACATTTTTGAAGATTCCGAGCAACATAGACTCCAGTAAAGAAGAAATAGCACCCACTTCCTACTTTTCTGCACTATTTTTGAAAAATAATCAATGTTACTAATTTCCAAATTTCACATATGAAACTCCGCGATAATGACTATTTTTCAATTATTGGGGCTTAAAAGTAGCCATTTTTTTTAATTTTACTTGTTAGTAAATAGTTTTTGAATTTAATTTTGTATATATTTAGTGAAGCTAATATTGAGCTCTTTTCAAACCTATATGTTAAATAGACGGCCTCTTCCGTAATATGTCTAGTTGACTTTCATCTTCTCCTGTTTTTAGTTATGTAAATATAATTAGCTTGGATTTTTCGTGTAACTAGTGGAGTAGAAGATAAAGAAATGTATTCCCTCCAACTGGAACCAACACAAAATCTATCACTCTTCCTAGCTCTTTCCAAATTGTACATGGTTGCTGCTTTTCATTTCCCAGTAGTTCCTCTCTCTTTTTTCTCAGAAGTGTTAGCTAAAATGAATATGGTTGCAGGGAAGATATCTCTGAGTTGGCTTGGGACTTCACCAAGATTGATCATCATGGATCCAACACTAATTAAAGAAGTGTTGTTAAACAAGCAAGGTCACTTCCATTTGCCACCACTGAACCCTCTTGTGTTAGTTCTAACTAAAGGATTGACAACTCTACAAGGTGAAAAATGGGCTATGCACAGAAAGATAATCAATCCTGCTTTCCACTTGGAGAAATTGAAGGTTACTTTTTCTACTCCAAGAATGCTCATTTTTGTGCATTTAGTGTATCATTCAACTCATATCTTTATTAATTAAAAGGGCAGCCCGGTACACAAAGCATCTTGCGTTAAAAGGGTCTTGGGAAGGGCCGCACCCAGAGGGGTGTGATGTGGACAACCTACCGTAATGCAAGCATCAGTGGCTTCCACGGCTCCAACAGAGAAAACTTTACCGTTGCTCCAAGGCTTCCCTCCCCATATCTTTACTAATTCTTGTTACTATTTACAGGGTGTGATCCCAACAATTGTAGAAAGTTGTGCATTTATGATAGAGAAGTGGATGAAATCAGTTAGTCCCAAGGGGACTTCAGAAATAGATATCTGGCCTGAATTTCAAGAACTTACTGGTGATATCATTTCAAGAACAGCATTTGGAAGTAGCTTTCAAGATGGAAAGAATATCCTAGAACTACAAAAAGAACTGCAACAACTTGTGATAGAAGCTATGGGAATGTTATACATTCCTGGTTTTAGGTAATCCCTCTTTAACTAGAACAATCCACTTTCTTAACAAATAGTTATCAAGTTCTCAAAATTCATCATCACACACAGATTTGTTCCAACGAAGAAGAACCGAAGAAGAAAGGACTTGGACAGAAGGATCACTTCAATGCTTAAAACAATCGTCGACGCAAAGGAGAACATGATTAGAACAGGAGAAACCAGGGGAGATGACTTACTTGGCCTGCTGTTGCAATTTAACAATCAGAACAATTCACTAAATAATGTGAATAATAGTCAGATGACAAAGGAGGACATAATAGAAGAATGCAAGCAGTTTTACCTTGCCGGTCATGAAACAACATCAAGTTTGTTGACATGGACTCTGATTGTGTTGTCTATTCACCAAGACTGGCAAGAAAAGGCAAGGCAAGAAGTTTTACAAGTAGTTAGGGAGAAGAATCCTGATGCTGAAGCAATAAGCCACCTCAAAATTGTGAGTGTTGGTCTATTGAAACAAATTCAGTTTGCCAAAATGACTATTATTTAGAACTGGAAGGAGTAATGTCTATTTTGTTTTATTGCAGGTAACTATGATACTAAATGAAGTGCTAAGGCTATATCCGCCAGTGATTGCTTTGTACAAACGCGCTTACAAAGAATGTACAATAGGAGATCTCTCTATTCCAGCCGGGGTGGATCTGACACTGCCTATAATGCTAATTAACCGTGACACTGAGCTATGGGGTGACGATGCAGAAGAATTTAAACCAGAGAGGTTTGCGGAAGGAATTTCACATGCTTGCAAAGATCCATCACAGATGGCATTCATGCCATTTGGATGGGGACCAAGGACTTGTATTGGCCAAAATTTCTCCATGATAGAGGCAAAGGTTGCACTCTGTATGATACTAAAGCAGTTCTCCTTCAAGCTCTCACCATCCTATGCTCATGCTCCTTATACTGTTATGACTCTTCAACCCCAACATGGAGCTCAGATCATGTTTCACCCACTTAACTAGTATAAATCGAGTTATTACGTGTTGAAGGTTCTCCTAAAGTAAGAAACAATCATGTAATTTCCTTTCCGTAAGCTGAGTTTGTTAATTGAGTGTTAAAACTAGAGCAAGCCATAAACTTGAAATACAAAGAGTGAGGATTGAGTCTAGATATCATTCTCGCATGGACTTATATATTTCGACTGTCTAGAGTGAATTCAATTAAATGATTCAAGAATTTCTGGTAATTGTACTATAACTAAATGAGCAATTGAAAGAAAAGAATTTAAGGAGATCTAAAGCAATCAAGATTTGAATTTAATCACAGGAGAGAAAGATCTAGGGCTATGGTGATTAATAATCCAGTTGAGTCTATTCATCGATATACCTATCAATTTTCGTGAGTTAGTAATTGCAGGTTGATATTACTTATGAGTATCTTCCGATTACATTAAGTATATTCAAACTACTCTAATGCCTATATTTCTATGGTCGCTTGAAAATAGCAAAATACATTCAAATTTATATATTCAACTAAGCGAGGCTAAAGGTATAGCCCTATTCATATTAGGGAAACGATTGTCTATATAGAGGTTCACAAACATGCCTTATCTATTCTTATTACGCCCGAAATTTCCTCTTTCGGGTACAATTAATGAGCCGCATATTGTATTTAATTGATGATCAAGCAATCAAATCATTAAGCACAAGAAAAATAAATAACTCAAACTTCACATTTCTTATTAGTATCAAAACCCTAGAAGTAATGAGTTTCTTGCCGTACTTTCGGACCATGGTTTGAATCGCTAGACGTGTGTAAATAGATCCGAGTATTGGAGGAATTTCGGTTATATTCACGTCTGCAAATAAAGAGCTTAGTATATGAAGGGATGCGGTCTCGGGAAAAAAATTAGGATTTACAAAGTGTGACGATGTAGATTAATAATAATAGGTGTATGTCCCAAAAGAGGTTATGGACAAGTTTTATATCACATAAGTATAAGTATGATATTAAGTATACGAAGTGTCTTAAAAGTTATAAATTCTTAAGTGGACTAAGTTCAAGAATTTATATGCGGATAATTGGCCTAAATGTTGAAAGTTTGTAGAAGACTAATTAAGTAATTAGTCAAATTATGGATAAGTATTCAAGTGAATAAACGTTTGTTGTCATATGATGTTTTTTTTTTTGGGTAAATGCAAATATTATTACTAATAACGGAAAGAAAGGTGGCTACAATCAGTCATTGAGGGTTCTCAATCCTCAACGTAATATAAACAAGAAATGGAGGAGGGGAGGCGGTGCTCATGTGTCGTTACAAGAGGGGATTAAATCATAGAGAACTCTATAAGATGTTGTTTTAATCTTTGCAATGACCTCCTCTGCCGGTAAGCTTGTGCCTTCAAAGAGCAATGTATTTCTTGTCCTCCAAATCTCATAAACCACTATGCAAAAGGCAAGCAAGATAGATTTGGCTCGGATGCTTGTCCCGCGGTGGTCTTTCTTGATCCATTTAAGAGAGCTTTCAACAGTTGTCATTTCTCTTCTAATACCCAATCATTCCCTTATGCTCTTCCAAATCAAGCGGGTGTAGGGGCAAGTAAAGAAGAGGTGCTCCCTTGTCTCATTAGCTCGCTTGCAGAACCCGCAAGACTTTTCCTCCAAGTTTAGATAGGAAAGAGTGTCTTTTATAGCTAACCGCTTTCTACAAGTGAGCCACATTGTGAAAGAGAACTTAGGAGGAATGAAGTCTTTCCAAATTTGTGACATCCAACGCTTTTTATCTTGCGGAATGCGCAAGATATCATACACGAGGCTAGAATCAAATTTTCCGTTGGTACAACACTTTTCCAAGCCTGCAATTGCGTCGCCTTGGCTACCAAAGATAGAAACAAATTTATCGCGGATCCCACAAATTTTTTTGAATAAGGGGGAGTCCATAGGACGTACCTCATAATCCCAAAATGATAGGCCTCTCAAATAGTAGTTATTGATCCATTGGACCCATAAGGAATCTGCCTCAGTGTGAGTTTGCCAAATGGTCCGGGATAGCAAGGCATGGTTCCATTATTTGATGTTCATAAGACCCAAGCCTCCTTCGGATTGGGGCAAACAAATGACATTCCAAGCGACTCTTGGTGGTTTACCTCCCCATAAGAACTGAATGCATGCAGACCGTACCTTGTTGAGGGCGTGGCGGGAATAGAAGTGCCGGAACCAAAAGCTCTCGACACCTCAATGACCGACGATTAGTTCCGGCTTTCCGCATAAGATAGCGAGTGATGCCCCATTTCAATGTAATCCGATATTGCACTAGTGAATGAAGCAACCGATCTCCGAGACTGAAATTGGGGACAAAGGGATCCCCAGTATCGTCCGAAAGTTACCAATACCGAATCCACTCGACAAGATCAAGTCACGAATCAGATCATGCACTCCGCCATGTAGACGAAGGATTTAGATGGGTTAAGAGTTAACCCCGAGACACCTCAATTTTTCAAGACACTCCATAAGAATCCCAATCAAGATACATCTCCTTTGGCAAAAGCATGAGGTCATCCGCGAATGCAAGGTGAGTAATGCCCAATCTCTTACACTTTGGATAATAGGAGAAAGCTCTTTGCACAGACCTTTAGTTTTAGCATCCTTGAAAGGTATTCCATGCACAAGATAAAGAGCGTAGGAGACATAGGATCACCTTGTCTTAGGCGCGTTTACCCTGAAGTAACCATGTAGCTCCCGTTGATTGAAAGAGAGAAAGAAGTTGAGCTAACACATTCCATGATCCATCTTACAAATCTGTCCGGAAATTTGAGACCTCTTAGTACCGACTCAAGGAAGCTCCAAGAGACCGTATCAAATGCTTTCCGAAGATCCACCATAAGCATACACCTTGGTGAGACTCTAGCTCTATTAAAATCTCTCACAAGCTCTTGTGCAACAAAGACATTGTCCATCATGTTTCTTCCTTTCACAAAAGCCCCTTGAGATTTGTCAACAAGAGTAGGAAGAACCATTGTCATTCTGTTAGCTAAAATCTTTGTTATGATCTTGTAGACCACATTAGTCAATCCAATAGGCCTAAAATCATTTATCTTGGGATCCCGATCGGTCTTGGGCAGGAGGGTAATGATGGTATGATTCACCTGCTTCAAAAGAATTCCGGATGAGAAGAACTCTTGAACACTTCTTACTACGTCTTGTCCCACATCTCTCCATCTATTCTTGAAGAAGGCAGCCGAAAAACTATCCGGACCAGGTGCCTTGTCATTGCCTATATCGGAAAGAGCTTCCCAAATCTCCTTTGGGGAGATAAAATTCAAAAGATGTAATCCATCCTCTTCACTTAGCTTCGGGCCAGAGTTGAACACTTCGGGATCAAAGTTGGTAGTGGATCGGGATGTGCCTAAAAGGTCCTTGTAAAACTCCACAAGTAATTCTCTAACTTCCCTGGGAGATGTTGTGATAGTACCATTGGCCTTGACAAGGTAGTTGATTGAGTTCCTGACATTACTCCTCTTGATCAAGCTGGGGAAGTATTTAGAGCATCTATCACTTCCAATCAAGTGTTTCTGCCTCGACTTTTGCCTTATGAAGTGTCTCTCGGCTTCCAGTAAGGTGTTTGCTTTAGCTCTTGAGGACTTAACCTTGGCTTTTAGCTCATCATCAAAGGGATCTTCCATATGCGCATTGATAGCCTCCTTAAACTCAATGTTTGCCTCATTTGCTCTTTGTTCAATGCTTCCAAAATCACTTATGTTCGATTCCCGCAATGGTTGCTTCAAGGCTTTCAATTTTGAGGCTAGAACGAATTGAGCAGTTCCCAATATGTCTTGTCTCCAGCATGAAGCCAATATGTTCTCGAAGGCGGGGTGAGAGAGCCACATATTCATGAACTTGAAAGGCCGTTTCCCAACATTATAGGATGCAATAACCGTAGCTATCACGGGACAGTGGTCCGATACAGGTTCCATAGGCAAGTAATTGGCCGTGCATTCTAGGGTCAAATCACTCCAATGTTGATTCATCATTACTCTATCAAGCTTAGACCAAATCGAACCATTCGTCCAAGTGTAGAAGAAACCGGTAGAAGGAGTGTCTTCTAGTCCATGAGCATTCCTGAATTCTCCAAGATCCCTAAGTGCATAAGGCGTGAGAGGAGGACCCCCCGCCTTATCATGTGGGTAGCAATAAGTGTTGAAATCTCCCATAATCATCCAATGCTTAACAATGTCAATGCCCAAGTGAGTAAGGTGATGCCAAAACTTCCTTCTATCCGGGATGCTATAAACCGGGTACACAAATGTGGCAAGGAAGGACACTTGTGTTATATTACATCTAGCCTGGACATGGATATGTTGAGAATCCATTCCAAGCACTTCACAACAAACTCTGGAGGGATCCCAAAGTAATACCATTCTTCCACCATCAATGAATTCTAAGTTTGAGCAAAGCTTCCAAGCTTTGAATCTTTTAGTAGAAAAAGATTATATCCTTGCCCGAGAGAATTTAGTTTCCAATAGACAAACCATTGCCACATCATGCTGTTTTATGAGCCTACACACAAGAGTTTGCGTGGCTGCCCTATCCCTTTGTCCGCAAAGACCCCGGACATTCCAACAAAGTACTTTTATTAGGAAACAAAGGAGGTTTGTTAACACATCCGCGCTTTGCTGCCTTTGCCTTTCCACTGCCTTTCGGCGTGTTTGGTTGATATGTTATTGTCCAAGATAAGGATTAGTGGACAAGTGGTTAATATGTGCTTCCACCACATATTTCTATAGAAGGTAGCAGCAACAATTCTATAAGAAATGAAATTCATTTACAAAGTACAAGTGGTGGACGTTTTTCCTCTATCAACAGAGTTAGCAAAACTTTTCTCCTTCATTTGCGAGAACTTGTTGTTTATTCTTTTGGTAATTAACATGATGCAACAACTCTTTAAAGTTTCAGTTTACATGAATAGATGTTTAATGGTTTCTAATGTAAATCGGAAGGATTGACTCTATCATAGTCATTTGAAGGTTAAATAAAGGATGTTAAGATAATTTTTTCTTTTTTTTGGCATGTTCAATGTAACGAAACGTAACTGTAATATTGTCTCATAAATTATTCTACTCTTAATAGTTAAAAATGTTCATGTTATTGATTTCTATGTTGAAATCATGTCTAAACATGTTCTTAAATCCTTATTAAGGTATATGGGAATATGTTAATATTTTCAATGTTAGCCGATAGTACAAGAATATTATGTCGTCCGATAAGTTCAGAATATTTCATTGTCATTCCTGCATTTACATATGCATTATATTCATGTATTATCCTGGACCCACATGTGTTATATACACTACTATATGGTATCAATATATATATGTAGGGAATGGTGTTATATACGTGTCACCACATGCAGCTGGTACAGACTATCACAAAAAGGAAGATACCTAATGAGGCCAATATGATTATGCATGGGCCAAAATTATATATATATATATATATATATATATATATATATATATATATATATATATATATATATATCGCATTTGCATCATGCATGACATTTAGGCATTCACTATATGATATGATGCTCACAGAGGCTATTGTAGTAAGGAAGATGATTGATAAGGTCAATGTATATGTATACAATATTGTGCATGACATCTAGGCATACTAAGGCCCTCAGAGGCATTCACTAATGTCAGCCTTTTTCGTCGGCTGTTGCGGTCAGTCATTTCTGTCGGTTGTTTCTGTTTCAGGTTGTTATGTATTTCTGTTATGTTATTTCTTTATGTTTTACATACTCAGTACATCATACGGATGTTCCTTTTGTCTAGAAACGTTGTGTTTCATGTTTGCAGGTGCAGTTAAAGAGGGTGACAGTTTGCACTAGTAGGTTGTTGGTTCAACTGATATTGGAACACTCTACTTGATTCAGAGTTGCAATGTCTAGTGTATGGTATTTTGCATATGTATATAGGTATGACAGGGACCTGTCCCGTCCTTGTGAGTTCACGTATTCCTTAGAGGCTTGTAGACAGATGTCATGTGTATGGAAGTTGTATATGGCCCTGTGGGCTGTGATGTATATGTCAGTCGAATATATGGCAATGGCCTGTGTGGCCATGATTGATTTTGGTTAGCTTGTAAGTATATGAAAAGTGGTGCTCGACAGGTAAGGTCCGGGTGCCCGTCATGACCCTCCGATTTGGATCGTGACAAACTTGGTATCAGAGCAAGTCTGTCCTAGAGAGTCTACAAGTCGTGTCTAGTAATCATGTTTATGGGTGTGTAGCGTGTCACACTTATAAACAGGGGGCTGCAAGGCATTTAGGGATGACTTTCATTCTTTCATATCATAGATCGTGCACTAGAGCTGAGTCTTAAGAATTCGAGTTTAACTCATGCCTTATACCGTTTCAATAATGTTGGTTACCAAAAAGACATCGGTTAGTTCATATTCGTATCCAGTAAATGAGTGACTTCTACCAGACGATTGATACTCCAGAGGGCAGTATTATGCAAAAAGTTTCGAGATTATGAGGAATTGTCTCACTCATATACAGATAATGTAAGAGATAATGCAAGTCTGGAGAGCAAAACGTTTGTTGTGTGATACATACAAAAAATAAAAAGTAAAGTAAGGAGGTAATAAGCATCTAAACGCAAAATATTGTAAGGATTGTCTCTATAGATCTTATCGTGTTTACGATTATAGCAATGCCTTCTTCCAATAGGATTATGATTAGTATGGATATTGAGGTTGGATTGAGTATAAATACAAGTAGTATGCTCTCCATTGAGACAAGATCCATTAGAGGATGTGAGTAAGTGTCACGGCCTAAACAAGAGGGCTACGACAGGCACACGGACCCCACCCGTCGGGTACCTCTTTCGTACATTTAACATCTAATCATAATTAATTACAGACTAGGCTGAAAGAAAACTATGTGAAATCTTTATCCAGAAAACCAACTCATATATACATACTCATACCAAGGCCTACAAGGTCATTCAAGTCTACTACACACACAAGACACCATCTACAAGCCTCTAAGAGAGTGCATGACATCAAAAGATCGGACAGGACCCCGCCGTACCCATATTAAGCAAAGAGTATCGTACCAAGATAGACCGACACTCTGAAACAAGGGGAGTTCTCCAAAATCCACTGAGTCAGCAACCTACTACCGTGGATCGTCGTATTGCCTACGTGAACCTGCGGGTATGAAACGCAGCATCCTCCGATGTCCTCAATGTCATAATCTTGTCATATGACATTAGCCCATAACCTCTTTGTGCACGCATCAAATTTATTTTGGCTCTCAATCGTCGCACTTGTTACGTACAAAATTATTTCGGAATTTAATCCTTTTATATACTAGTCTCTTTATTAGCATATGTAAATATAACATGAATTTTCCCAATGCTCAGGTCTACTTACACACGTCTAGCGATTTCACATACGCCTAGCATTTTAAACCGTGACCCGAAAGTACAGGATGTTATATCTAACCATACACACCATACCCAATCATATTTAAAAATGGACTAAGCTGAAAAAAGATTGTATAAAGTTTCAACCGGAAAGCCCCAAATTATATATATATACCAACGCCGAAAAGGCCATACATGACAACTATCCACATGATATTTATCTGCAAACCTCTAAAGAGTATAACATACCACGATCATACCGCAACTCTGAAACAAAATAGAGTGCTCCAATACCAGCTGAATCAACAACCTACTAGTGTGAACCGTTACCCTCTTTAACTGAACATGTGGGCATAAAATGCAACGTCCCCCGACAAAAGAAACGTCAGTACGACTGATGTACTAAGTATGTCAGGCATGAATAATAGCATAGCAGGGATATAACAATAAACTGAAATGGAAACAACTGACTAATAGTAAATGTCTCTGAGACCCTAATACATATGCCTAAATATTATGCAAATACAGTACAATATTGGCCATACATGCATCTTCCTTCCCAGCATATGTGGGCATCATACCATATAATGGTTAATTAATGTATGCATGATGCAAATGCGGTATACTAATGCCGACACATGCATTTTCCTACCCAGCACACAAACTACATCGTATGAGCCACACATGTTTAATATTTGCCTCTTAAGGCTCTTTTGTGATAGTCTGTATCAGTTACAGGTGGTGTGCGTATATAATGTCTTTCTCTTCTCTATATCCTCTACATATATATAATATTTACCATATAGTTGTGTGTATAGCACAAGTGATTCAGGGTAATATATGAATGTAATGCAAATGAAAATGCATGAATGACAATACAACCTCCTGAGTGACATAATATCATTATACCTTCGGCTAACATTGTGAATATAAACATCTTTTCTAGTATGTCTTAATAAGGAGTTAGGAACATATTTAGACATACTTTTAACATAGGAATCAATAATGTGAACATTCCTTAACTACTAAGAGTAGAATAAATTATGGAGTAATATCACAATTATATTTCGTTTCAAGGAACATGCCAAAAGAAAGAAATAATTTGTCTTGACATATCTTGATACGTGACGAAGACCTTAACCAAAATAAGAATTTTGGTCAAGCATAACACTGGATAAAAGAAAGGTGAGGAGCACATTTGTTTCCCAAATACACGAAATGCTTACAAATGAAATGTTAAAAAAATATATTGTTGAACGTCCCAAAACCAAATAATATGGTTACAAAATGAAAGGTTAAAGAGTTGTCGAATGTTTTTTTTTCCGGGTAAATGATACTATTATTACTAAGAAAGAAACTGGGAACTACAATCAATCATTGAGGGTTCTCAATCCTCAACGTAACATAAAACAAGAAATGAATGAGGGAAGGGGCGGTCACTCAGAGCTGACGTTACAAGAGGGGATTAAATCATAAAGAACTCTATAGGTTTTTGTTTTGACTTTTGCCACAACCTCATCTGTTGTTGAGTTAGTGTCCGCAAATAGCAATTCATTTCTTGTTCTCCAAATCTCATATACCACTATGCAAAAGGCAAGTAGGATGGCTTTGGATCGAATGTCAGTCCCTCGATGCTCTTTCTTGATCCACTTGAGTGCGCTTTCAATTGTTGTCATTTCTCTTCTAATTCCCAACCATTCTTTTATGTGCTTCCAAATCTTGTGAGTGAAGGGGCAAGAAAAGAAGAGATGAGCCCTTGTCTCATTGGCACGCTTGCAGAACCATGAGTCTTGTCTTGAGTTTAGGAAGGAGAGTGTCTTTGGTAGCAAGACGCTTCCTGAGTGAGCCAAACCGTGAATGAGAATTTAGGAGGAATGTAACCTTTCCGAATTTGAGACATCAAAGCTTATGTTCGCGAGTGCAAGACATCGTACACAGACCCGAATCAAATCTCCCATTGGTGCGGACTTCTCCAAGCTGCGATTGTCTTCGTGATTCCCAAAGATGCTTATGAAAGTGTCACGAATGCAACAAAGCTTCTTGAATAAAGGGGAATCCCTAGTACGGACCTCATAATCCCAAATGGATTGGTCTCTCAAGTAATAGCTATTAATCCATTGAACCTATAGTGTATCCGCCATAGTGTGAGCTTGCCAGATGGTCCGGTAGAGTAAGGCGTGATTCCATACTTTGATGTCCATGAGGCCCAAGCCTCCTTCAGATTGAGGCACACAAATTTCATCCCAAGCGACTCTTGGTGGCTTGCCACCCCATAAGAACTGGATGCAAGCAGAGCAAACCTTGTTGAGAACTGAAGAGCTAATAGGAAGAGCCCGAAACCAAAAGCTATCGACACCTTGAATAACCGATCTGATTAGTTCCAACTTTCCCGCATAGGAGAGTGAGTGGTGTCCCCATTTCTGAATGTAACCCGAGATTGCACTAGTGAAAGGGGCAAACTGATCCACCGAGACAGAAATTGGGGACAAAGGGACCCCTAAGTACCTCACGGGAAAGACTCCTAAAGAGAAGCCAACTTTTGCCAAGATCAATCGCGGATTGAACATTGCACTCCCGCAATGTAGATGGAAGATTTTAACGGGTTAAGTGTAAGGCCAGAAGCCGCCTCCAAATCATCAAGACAATCCATAAGAACACCAACCGAAGATAAATCCCCTTTGGCAAAAAGCATAAGATCATCCGCAAAGGCAAGATGAGAGATGCCTAGTCTCTTGCACTTTGGGTGATAAGAAAAGGCTTTGTCCGAAGTTTTTAGCTTGAGCAATCTTGAAAGGTATTCAATGCATAAGATAAAGAGCATAGGAGACATAGGATCACCTTGCCTCAAGCCGCGTTTTCCCGCAAAATAGTCGTGCAACTCTCCATTGATTGAAAGAGAGAAAGAGGTTGAACTTACACATTACATAATCCATCTAACAAATCTGTCCGGAAACTTGAGACCTCTTAGCACTGATTCGAGGAAATTCCAGGAGACCGTGTCAAATGCTTTCTGAAGATCCACCATAAGCATACACCTTGGCGAGACTATAGTTTTATTATAACCTCTCACAAGTTCTTGGGCAATGAAGACATTATCCACCATGTTCCTTTCTTTCACAAAAGCTCATTGACATTTATCAACAAGTGTAGGAAGAAACCTTGCCATCCGGTTAGCTAGGATCTTTGTTATGATCTTGTAGACCACATTGGTCAATCCAATAGGTCTAAAGTCACTCACCTTGGGGTCCCGATCTGTTTTGGGTAGAAGGGTGAGAATTGTATGGTTCACTTGCTTCAAAAGCACACCGGAAGAGAAGAATTCTTGTATACTCCTTACTACATCATGTCCCACATCCCTCCATCTTTTCTTGAAGAAGGCGGCTGAAAAACCATCCGGGCCAGGTGCTTTGTCATTGCCAATATCGGAGAGAGCATCCCAAACCTCCTTTGGGGAGACAAGATGTAAAAGGAATAAGCCATCCTCCTCCCCTAGCTTCGGACCACAATCAAGTACCGCGAGATCAATGCTTGTTGCGGGTCGAGAGGAGCCAAGAAGTCCTTTATAAAACTCAACAAGCATACCTATTACTTCCCCGGGAGATGTTGTGGTATTACCGTTGTCCTTTACAAGATAAGTAATAGAGTTCTTAACATTGCACCTCTTGATCAAGCTATGGAAGTATTTGGAGCACCTATCACTTCCAATCAAATGTTTTTGTCTCGCCTTTTGTCTTATGAAGTGTCTCTCGGATTCAAGGAGGTGATTGACTTTAGCTCTTAAGGACTTGACCTTGGATTTTAAATCTTCATCAAAGGGATCCTCCATATGCGCATTTATAGCCTCCTTAAATTCCATGTTTGCCGCATTTGCTCTTTGTGCAATACTCCCGAATTCACTAGAGTTCAAATCACGCAATGGCTTCAATTTTGTGACCAATGTGAATTGGGCAGATCCAAAAACACGATTTCTCCAGCATGAAGTCAGGATGTTCTCAAAGGCAGGGTGTGAGAGCCACATGTTCATAAACTTGAAAGGTCTTTTTCCATTACTAGAAGATGCAATTACCGAAGCAATTATAGGGCAATGGTCCGAGACTGGTTCCATAGGAAAAAAGTTGGTTGAGCACTCTAGGTTCAAGTCGCTCCAATGTTGATTCATTAACACTCTATCTAGCTTGGACCATATTGAGCCATTCGTCCAAGTGTAGAAGGAACCCGTAGAAGGAGTGTCATCAAGTCTGTGAGCTATTCTGAATTCCCCAAGGTCCCTAAGTGCATAAGGCGTTAGAGGAGGACCACCGGCTTATCTTGAGGGTAGCAATAAGTATTAAAATCTCCAATGATCATCCAAGGCATGACAATGCTAGTGCCCAGGTGGGTAAGATGATGCCAAAGTTTCCTTCTTTCCGGAATGCTATAGACCGGATACACAAACGTAGCAAGAAAGGACACTTGAGATATGTTACAACGTGCTTGGACATGGATATGTTGAGAGTCCATTCCAAGCACATCACAACTAACTCTGGAGGGGTCCCATAGTACTAGCATTCTTCCGCCATCAATGAAATCTATGTTGGAGGAAAATTTCCAAGCAATGAATCTTTGAGAAGTAAAAGAGTCAGGCCGTGATCAAGTGAATTTAGTTTCTATTAGGCAAACCAATGCCACATCATGTTGTTTTGCAAGCCTACACACAAGAGTTTGTGTGGCTGCCCTATCCATTTGTCCGCAAAGGCCTCGGACATTCCAACAAAGAATTTTCATTAGGAAACAGTGGAGGTTTTAGTAGCACCTTCGCGCTTCGCATTCTTCCCCCAACTGATATTCTTTCTTGAAATAACTTCTTTCCATCCCTCTTCCTTGTTGTTAGAAGTCAAGGCAGGGGTCTCAACTAGGCTATGTTCTCCGCGCTCAAAGTTTATGCAACGTGTTGCGTGGATAAACTCGTCTGTAGTACTCTTACAAGTTCCCACATATAGAAGAGTTTGCGGGACAGATGGTGTGCTCTTTTTAGCATGCCTTGCCTCATTTCTCAGTCTCTCATGATGCGCAAGACCAGTATAGGGGTGATGGTTTGAGGACCCCTCCAGTGATACCCGTAAGCACGAAGAGTCAGGATGACCCGCAACCGGAGGAATTCCAAAGTTCAGAGCTTCTCCCACATTTTCGGGAATATGCGGCAGTGATTGCTCACTATTCTCAATGTCCGTCAAGTTATCACTACCCACGGGATGTTGAGGAGGTGGTGGATCAGTGCTAGAAGGACCGGTTTGACCCGTAACCATAGCGATGCAGAGCTAGTAAAGCGCCTCCATTCTTTAGGTGGTACCAATGGGTTGTTGGTTTTCCGTGCTTCTTGAGTGTTGGTGTCTTGCATCAGTTTCCTACACTTCAAATGGTTGTGGCCAAAAGAGGCGCAATGATAGCTAAAATCTGGGTAGTTCTCATATTTTACCTTTTGGATGTATCTTCGATTGTCGGGAAGTTTAACACCAAACTCTGTGACCGGCTCTTTACTAACATCAACTTCCACCAAGACTCTTGCATAGTTCATCTTAGACCTCTCCTTAGTAAATTGATCCGTGTATAGAGGTTTCCCCACACGCGAAGCAATCTTACTAAGGCTTGTTGCACTCCAAACCGAGAGGGGATGTCGTGGAAAGTGACTCATATCGGGATATCCATGAATAAGTCATCCGTTAATAATACGCCTTTATCAATGGGTTTTAACATCATAGTTTTGCCAAAGACCATGTATAGGCCTCCATGGAGCACATTCGTGCGTTCCTCTTCCGTCATGAATTTGAAGATTGTCCATCCTTTGCCATATGGGATGATACGACACTTCACTCCCCACCCCTTAACAATAGAATTCAACGTCTCTCTTCCCGGGAATGTACCCGTGAAGCAGCCTATAAGACAATATCCCCAGGTTTCAATGAAGGGAACTTCATCCGTAGCTTCTAGTTCTACATCTTCTCCTTGTTGTTCAATGAATTGAAGTTTCATTCCTTTTGCTTCAATTCTGGAACCCGCAAAGACTCCAGCATAGGTCTTCTTTTGCGGATTGGAACTGTTGCGTTGAAAAGGGGGTACTTCTCCCTTTGATGCCTCACCGGGTGGATGCGCATGATGAGTTCTAGATTTGTCAGTGGGCATGTTGTCTGCTGTCCTTCCTGGTAGTGTAGACTGAGGGATAGGATTAGAGGGGGTAGAGCTTGGACCCGCATCTGGAGATAGTATGTGTGTGCCATTTGGAAGAGTTGGGAAAATATCGGGCATTTCGGGTGGGAGTGAAGATTTGGAGGGGGGTGGGGGTATGCCATCATGAATTCTGGGAAGTATTGAAGAAGTAGAGGAAGAGAGAGGTGGAAAGTTATTAGTGTTTCCAATGTCCAAGGAAGAAGTAAATGAAAATGGGCTATTGGGATTCTTTTGTTGAAGTCCGTTTAGTAGGCTGGTTAGAGTGGGGAAGGATTGATTAGTGACTCTAAATGAATTCAAAGAATGCTGACTTTTAGAGTGATGTGACCTTTTGGTTCCCGCGGATGAATGTTGCCCATTTAAGGTAATAGGTTGTTTGGCTCCCGCGCTAATTAAGATAGAAGAGTTACAACGCTCCTTGGGAGCAGAGGACCCTTCGGTTTCCTCAACTTGCATTGTACCACGAGTACCAGTAATAATCATAGACCCATGGACTCCCACTTGACCCGTCTTGTCTATTTGACCCGCCGCCTGACCCGCTTTTGACCCGAGAATGCCTTCATGCATTGTTTTGTCGATTGTAGTTCCAGTCCCAGAATTTCTAACTTTTCTGGCTTGCCTGAGCAATTTACCTCTAAGTGAAAATATTGTTTTGCTCCCGTGATTGCCATTATCTTCCGTTGTAGTCCCGGAGTTCACCAATTGCCCCGCATTAGTATCACTATTTCTAGGAGAGAATGGAGTGTTTATAGTTGTCCGAACTTCTAAAGTATTGCCGGAAGCTTTGGAGGGAGCATTTTCATTAAGCTTGTGGACAGTGTTAGGAGTTTCCATCGTAGTCTCTTCACCTTCAAACATACTTCTGTCCGATCTATTAACATCTATACTTTTTCCCCAATCATGTATCTTTTGTAGCGTAATATCATCAACCACATGTTCAAGTGGAATACGCATATCAGGCGTGACATGTACTAACACCGTGGGATCTGAAATTGCCGGAATTAAGTTTTCTTTAACAATGGTTGGACTTCCACCATTCTTTTTCTTTTTCTTGGATCTAGACTTCGAAGAGCCTCCGGAACCACCAGAATCATTGCTAGAGCGAGTGAAACGCTTTGTCTTTCTCATGTCATGAACTCTAAGGTTCGATTATTGAAGAATCAATTATGTGATTAGAAGGAGATGGAAGAACCGAAAGGAGCAACCAAGGAAAACGTTGAGAGCGTTTTCACTTAGTGAGAGAAACTTCTCTCTAACTCCTTCAATTGCCGAATGTTTCGGTTGGTCTACAAGAAAGGAATTCTTAAAAATGATATGCTTACTAAATAGTGTGAATGCTACATTGGCATTAATGACCATTCATAATTTGGTCCCCCACTCAATTATTCCTGGCGGTGGAGTCTTTAATTTCACGCTGCCACTTCAACAACATGCAACATTACTCAGTTAATTAAGTGATCTGCTTTCGTATAATTTATCAATTACACACACAATTAATTTCGTGATTTCAATTCACTTAAATTCTCATGACTTATAAAATCTTGGTATACTCAATGTCATGACATTTTGATATGATGCTAGTCCAGAACCACTTTGGGATATCCAATTATTATAATTAATCCCCGTCATCACACTTCTTGCGTCCAAAATTATTTCAGAACTGCATCCTTTTATATACTAATCTCTTATTGGCATATGTAAATATAACATAAATTCCCCAAGGCTCAGATCTACTTTCCTTCGTTTAGGTGCTCACACTATTGCCCAAAATTACGGGATGTTACAGTAAGTTGCTTCCTCAGGAATAAATTTATCCTAGAGCATCTGATAGAGATAGGCCCTTGAGGGGTCAGGGAGTTTATAACCTAGAGAGTTTATTAGCTAGGGATCGCCGCTATTTAAAGGGTTCAAAGATGCCAATATCTCAGAATTAAAGTTGTAGAGGTCGAGTAAGACCGTCCCGACCATCTTGTAGTCAGTGTGGTCGAGCTCATGTCGGATTATGTAAAAGACCGATAATATACCTGTAATAATATTGGGTGAGAACTCCTGATCCTATCGTCCCATCAATGCATAAATGCGGTTCTTGCCCCTACTTTTGCCTTGACCGGATGCTATCTGATAATTTTACCCTGACAGACGTACTGATTGTGATGAAGCTGCCGCGGATCCGACTGGCTATGCCCTAACACCATATGACCACGTTTCCCACAAGAATAGCACACCCTTGATCCTCATTGGCATGGCCCTATATGGGTCTTACCACACTGCTCGCATCGAGCCAATGACGGCCTCATCTAAATAGAATCTCCTCTATAATAAGACACTGACGCTTGTGAACCCTGACCTGGTCCCGATTAAACAACCGCTCAATCCTCAATCCTGAAAATGGTAATGATGCACTAGCTTCTGGTAGGATGGGCGTCCATAAAGTTGTGGTCTGGGGCCATCTTTAAAATATCTTACGTCATCGATGGATCGGGCCCTCTTATGATGGCCCTTATCATATTCTTGGTCTAGCTGATGTTGCCTCTTACGATCCTCTATGTTTTGTACATAAGTCTGAATGCGAGCAATATCCATACTCGGATTCAGAGAAGCTATAGTACACTCGTTGACCAAGTACGACCCTAAGCCGGTAACAAACTTATGTACCCGGTCACTCATTTATGCTATAATTGTAGTAGCATATCTGGATAATGAATTCAACTGCAAGATATATTTCCGAACACTTATGTTGCCCTGTTCAAGGTGTAGGAACCTATCCTTCCTGGCCCGTCGAAGCTCGACCGGCAGAAAGTATTGTAGGAAAGCCTCTGAAAACTCTTTCCATCCTGCTGGTGGAGCACGTGGTCCCTTAGATTGATCCCATGTCTCAAATCGAGTCACCGCGACATCCTGCAGTCTATAGGAAGCAAACTTTACTGACTCAGTATAGGTAGCATCCATCACCCGTAAATATACCTGTCTAAGGGGTCGGGTTGACCCGAAATTGGACCGGTCGACCCGGTACACAATCCGATCCGATCCGGACCGATAAGGCTTATCGGGTTGAGGGTTGGTTTGGCCCCGACCCCAACCCGCACTGGTTATACAAAAATCCGGTAAGGATCCGGACCGGTTGAACCGGTAAGGAACAAATTTAAAAAAAAAAAGGTTGTTGGTGCTAGGGGTGCACAAAGGGTTAAAATCGGACCGGACCGAACCGGACCGGACCGGACCGAACCGGACCGGACCGGACCGAGGCCGAAACGATGGATTGTCCGACGAACTTCGGTCGGTCGAGTTCGGTCCGGTTTTTGGACCGAATGGAGAATTTGCCCCGATCCCGATCCTCACACCCCGACCCCCCTCCCCGCCGAGACTCGATCGCCGGCCCCACTTGGCGGACGTATTGACATATCAAATATATGTTGTAAATTGATCAAACTTTATATTTTCATAACTTTTCGCTCTGGACGTACGTTTTACCTGAAAAAAAATTGATTTCGCATATTTTTTTCGATCTGAAGCGCCAAAGCTAAAAGTTTGATTCGATTTCTCCAAAAACGCCCATCTTTCCTCAATTTCACTTTTCCCCAAATCGTTACGTTTTCCCATTTTCAAATCTAAATATCTCGCGATGTACAATAGATTTCAACGTAAAAATTTCGTGGCACCGTCGAGAATGTCAATTTGATCTTGGAAATTCAATTTTAAAAAAATTAGACCCCGAAACCCTACCTAATTATATAATATTATATATTAGAAATTTAGAAAATTAGGAATTATATATATTAGGAATTTAGAAAATTATAAATTATATATATTATATATATTAGGAATTATATATATTATATATATTATAAAAAATAAAAATTCGGTCGTCTGGACGAACCTGAACTTGACCGGACGGATGAAAACCGAATTCTCAAATCACGAGGACCGAAGACCGATGACTTTTGTGCGACCTAGTTGGTGCCCAAAGGTAACATTACTGGTTGGTGGGGTAGAAGTGGGGAGGGGCCAACGGTCAGTGGACCGTTTGGCTTAATTTTTTTTTTTTTAATTTTCTGTTAATTACATTTCTATCCTTTAAAAAATCTATAAATACTCTACATTCTTTTCATTTTTATCACACAATTATTTCTACAATTCTCTCAATTCTCATACTCTCTTAATTTCTCTATATTATCAATTCTAAAGTTATTATTATTATTATTAATTTACAAAGTAGCAAGACTTCGAGCTTCGACCTATGAATTTCAATTGAATTCTGAATCCCGAAGTTTGATACATTCGTTTCATTCTCTAATTACTTTATTAAATTGTCATATTTATTTGTTGATTATTTAAATATTTTATAATGTCTTCACTAAGGGGAATTGTGTCGGGACTGCGCCGTAAATCTAGTTCAATGGGTAAAAAATATGTAGGTTCTTCATTATCTAATCAAAATATAGATTATGATCAAATGCAAGAAGATTTTGAAATAGAAGATAATGAATATGATAACGTTCAATTAGATAATATTGTTGAACTTGAAGAAATTGAACCTTATACACCTACTAGTGTTCCTTTTGTCAATGTTGGTACTGCTAGTGGTAGTCGTAGACCTCCTTTACCAGAAGTTACAGAACCAGAAGTGGGGAGAAAAAGGAGTAAAGTGTGGCTATTTTATGATAGAGTTAGGGACACTGATAGAGTTAGATGTAATATTTGTGGGAAAACTTACAAACATAAGAGAGGGGGTGGTGACGGGGGGACGGACACTAGGTAGGCATTTATTGAAAGAGCATCCGATACAATGGGGTGTTGCCATTGATTTAGAACCCGGCCAACAACAACTTAATCTATTAACGGGGGGTTGGCTAAGTACGGTCCAAAGAAGGATCGCATTGAATTAGCAAAAATGATTGTCGGAGGTTGTTTACCTTTTTCTTTTGCTTTTTCTTCATATTTAATTACATTTATTCAAAGAGTATATAATCCTTGTTTTACAGGTGTTCCTCGTAGTACTTGTAGAGCCGATGTTTTTAAACTTTATAATGATTGTGTTATTTTTTTGCAATAATTGTTCACTAATCTTCCATGTCTAGTTAGTTTTGCTGCAGACATTGGGCATGCTTTAAACGGTTATGATTATTTAACAATTACTTATCATTGGATTGATGAAAATTTTAAAATGAAAAAACGTATTATTGCTTTTGCGTATGACGAGGATCAAAGTTATACTGAAAAATATATAAGCGAAACTATTTGTGCTTATACAAAAAATTATAATCTTTATAGAAAAATACTTTGTATATCATTCGATAATGCATCTAATAATACTGTTATTGTAGATCTTTTAAAAGTGGAATTAGAACCGTCACTTCCTTATATATTTCATATTCGTTGTGCTTGTCATATTTATAATTTAATTGTTAAAAGTGGTCTTGAGTTATTTACAACTGAAATACAAATTGTCAAAAGAGTTGTTGGAGTTATTCAAGGTAATAATAGAAAAAATAGACTTATAGAATTTAAAGAAAAATGTAAACAATTTGATTTGAGACCTAAATTCATGCCACAAGAGATTATTACACGGTGAAATTATACTTATTCATTTTTAAAAGAATGTTATAAGTATAAAGACCTCATAACACATGTTTCAAATGCTCATTATAAGAACGTGATTTATATGTTAATCGACGATGTTTGGAAATCAATTGCTGAACTTTTAAAAAATTTACGTAAATTTTACACTGCTACTGTTGAATTTTCGGGATCTTATTACCCAACAGTTTGTAATGCTTTAGCTCATATAGCTGAAATTTCATATTTACTTTATGGTTTAAAATCAAATATAAAATATAAAGCTGCAGTTACAGTTATGTTTGAAAAGTTAAAAAAAAAATCTATTTCTGATATTTATTGTATTGGTGCAGTCTTAACTCCTTTTGTTAAAAAAGTAGATTGTTATAATTTAATATTTATTTTATATACTTATATGAAAGTAGGTGAAACAGAAACTCCATCTTCATTTGATTGCATATGTAAACTTGATACTAATTTAGTTAAATTATATGATTATTATGCTACATTACATGACAACAGTAACTCTGCTACTAATATTCCTTCTAGTTCTGCTTCTGCTTCTGCTTCTGCTTCTGCTTCTGTGTCTACATCTGCAGGATTCAATAAAGATGATGAAAATAAATCTTTATCTATATGGAGCACTTTTGCAACAACACAAGCAAGCACAACTCGAAATTGTGATAAGATGCAGTTTTATTGCAAAAGCTAACGGAGCCGAAGAAGAACTTTCAACTTTTACAATGGTGGCATGATAACAAAAGACAATTTACGGTACTAGCAGTTATGGCATGGGATGTTCTTAATGTGTCTATCTCAACAGTGGCTTCTGAAAGTGCATTTAGTCAAGCACGAGATCAAATATGAGACACACGTCACTCATTGGGCGGAAGCACATTAGAAGTCTTAGTATGCTTAAGGGATTGGATCAGATCAGAGAGAATAAATCAAGGATATGAAGACGTTGACTCTCCGGAAGATGAAGAAATCGATAATATTTTGGAAACCGGGAGCGCAACCGGAACTGGAATTAATACTCTAGATTTAGAGGCTATGGAGTATAACCAATTCAATCAACCTATAAATTACGAAGAACTTACAAGAAGGATGCATAATATGTAAATAACAATTATTATTACTTCATTATGTACTCTTATTAACAAATAACATTATGAATAAAGAATGCTCGAAAGTTTACATCTTATCATTAGTTTTTATTTTATTATTTCTTTAGGTGTTATTTGTTAACTTATTTTATGTCTACTAATTTAATAAATTAATAAATTTTCGGAATAAAAAAAATTAAAAAAAAATAATATAGTTTATATAACTACAATATAACTATAAAGATTATAAACTATATTATATTATTATATTACATATTTAATTTGAATTTAGTTAGATTTTGAAATTTACAAAAAAAAAACAGACCAATAGGCCCGGTTCAACCCGGACCCGCACGGGCCGACCGAAAATCCGGTAATGAACCGGACCGGTAGGCCAGGTAAGTCAGTGGACCGGACCGGTAATCGGTCCGGAACCGGTTCAACTCGGTAACCGGTCCGGAACCGATTCAACCCTGTAACGGGCTACCGGTCCGGTCCGGATCGATTTGTTAGACAGGTATACCCGCAAGGTACATTGTACCCGATCCAAAAAATTATGCGAGTTTGCGTTCAGGTCTGATCTTGTGAATTCCGGAGGGTCTAGATTAATGAAATCCCGAGCTCTTACGCTAGCAGCTATATCAAAAGGATTGGGAACCTGACGTTGGGCCTGAGCGGCCACTAATCGTGTTAGTAACTATACCACACTTTGCATATCACGTTTCACATATGGAGTATCAAGTGGAGAAACTGGGGTACTGCAGCCCCACTAGTCTGTCTATAGAGAAGTCGGGGAATCCTACGAAGGAGTCGCATCGTGGGTCTCACTTTGGCCCTTGTTGTAGGAATTGCTGAAATCGTAAATTCAAGACGAATTAGGAATGAAATTCTTATAACTCATCTCTATTGTATGATTTACGAGATGAAAGAATGGAAATCATCCCTAAATGTCAGGCAACCTCCCGTTTATAAGTATGGTGCACAACATACCCATAAACAGTACTATGCTAGACATGACTTGTAGACTACCTAGAACATACATACTTTGATACCAAGTTTTTTTCATGACCCAAACCGGAGGGCCGCAATGGACACCCTGACCCCACCCTCCAGGTACCGCTAACCGCAATCTCAACACCCAATCATAATTAAATACAGACTAAGCTGGAAAAAACATTATGGAAATTCTTAACCAGAAAACCAACTTATATATATACATATCCCATACCAAAGCCGATAAGACCATACAAAACTACTATCCTCATGACATATGTTGTCACGATCCGACCTCGGACCCGTGACTGGTGCCTTACCCCGGGCACCCTGGTGATACAACATCAGAGAAAACCAGCGGAAATAACTCACAAACATGAAACCATATAAAATACAAAACAGGCTAACCCAAAATGGCTACCTTTCTGTAAATAAAAATATCACAAGACTGAACAGTTACATCCTTTACAACCCAATTTATAACACCTGCCGCTCCTACCATCGCTTACTTACAACTAAGCAAAAAAAAGGGTTATAAATAAGAAGCCCTTTGAATAAGCGAGGCTTTCCCGATAGAAAGATTTGCATGCGCCTCTAAGAGTTTGTAACAACTATGACGGGACAGGGTCCCGTCATACCCCTGAATGTACATAATATCTACAACATCAGGGAGAACCGTACCAAAAGTCAAGCCTCCGGAGAAATGGAGCTTCTGACACCTAATCAAAGATCATAAGAATGAGGATCCACCACCTGCTTACCCCTACCTGCGGCATGAACGCAGCCCGAGAAGGGTCGATCAATATGTACCAAGTATGTAAAACCGGAAATCGTAATAATATCATAAGTCTAAAATAAAGCCGAGTCATGGATGAAAATCAAATTACATCAGCCGTGCCTTACTAACAATGAGAGTAACAAGTATAAACTTTACTGCATAAAAATAGGAGGCTCATGATCAAAACAGGGTCCCTCGCCCGTAGTATCATTAAGCAATCCTACTCCTGGGACTATTTCACCCGCATAGGTCCTGTGGACCCGCATGAGTTCATCCGCCTCGCATGGGACTATTTCACCCGCATGAGACTATTTCACCCGCATGGATCCTGTGGATCCGCATGAGTACAAGCGCCGCACTCGCATCATGGGTAGCAAATCCATAACATAAGTAGCATCCCGGGGTTTACCCCGTAATAATAATAGTAATACGTAACCTAGCACAACCGGCTATCATACATAACATAAGCGCTACCGACTTATCATAACATAAGCAAGTTAAGAAAATCCCCTAACTTCTTATTAACATTAGAAATATATCCTCTCATTTTAGTTTACTTAAGGCACTAACATGTCATTTAAGAGAAAATTCGGGAATTCAACCCAAGTACCACGTACCTCAACCTTTTAAGAAATGACTCATTTTTATATAAAATTTCCAAGATACTAATAACCGTAGTATCAAGTCACGACTACTTTTCAAGACAAGTCACATTTCCTTTTAGAAATATAATAGGCTTCTAAATCAAGTGACTTCATTTCCTTTAAAAATCTTAGGCACGTAATGCCTTAAAATCAATTTGCCTTTCACCAAATCAAATCATTTATCCGTACTTACCTTACTTAGAGTAAATCTTTCTTTGTTAACATTCCAATAAGCTAATATAACCAACTTCCCATAAAGTCGTTATATTAACGTTATACATTGGTCAAATACATTTTCCTATATCCAATAGACTTATACTTTTAAAACGACACAAGTATCATATACTTAAAACACCTCAAGTCCCTTAACTTTGAAAACTTAGGACATCCTTAATACTTTTTAAAGAAAAGAGTTAATCCCCTTACTTACCAAACTTGGCCATCCTTAAAACAAGTAAGGGATGTCAAAGCCTTGTACGTCTACCGTACTACATAAGTGCAACTAGTCATGCTCAAGAGATAGGAAAGTTCCACATACCTCTTCGGGTCAATCCACTTGCAAGTCCAATATACCGCACGTAATATGTCAACCTATAATGACCATAATACGTCCATTAGCCTCTATCTTCAACGTAAAACATTCTAATTGAAAAGTCTCTTATTCCTACGGAAAATTGGACAGCACTTCCTTTGTTTCTACATACTTTGCCACCTTTTTCAAGGCCGAATTCAATAACCAAACACGCCATCTTTAAGGCTCAACAATCCAATCAACACAAAGGGTATTACACGCCTAACTTGGGCGTGTAAAATTCTGCCCCCACAATACATAACAACTAATACAAACTACAAGGTCCAATTTGGCAATTTTTGAGGTATAACAACATAAATTCTTATCCAATTCCTTTTTAATCCAAATTCTTATCCAATTCCTACATGCAATATATCTAAGAGTAATATTGACAACTACAAATCCTTTCTTCCACACATGCAACACAATTTACTAGCAAAAGAGAAAGGATTGTTACCTTAGAGCTTACCCAAATTAATCCAACAAATTTCACTTGTCTTCTTTCCACAATCACCTCCACAAAACTCCTACAAGCTTGCCATCAAGTTACCTTCTTGCCACTTTTTCTGAAATTTTCTCTAAACCTTGGTTTCTTCTTGAATTTCTAGAGAGAAGGGAGATGAATTATAGAGAGAAGGAAGAGCTTTTTAGAGAGAAGAAGGAGCTTTCAAGGATGACCAAGTCTTCAAGACTTGGTCAATAAATAGGACATGCAAAAATCTCAGATGGGGGGGGGGGGGGCCACTTAGCCCGCACCCAGGGCCTCTTTTTTAAAAAAAAAGTTCTGATTTTTCCAGTTCGCGAGAAAAACCGCCTCGGCGCGGCCCTGCGGCCCGCGCGCTGAAACCTCTACGAACTCTCAGAACTTCCGGTGCCGCGGCCCTGCTTTCCGGCGCCGCGGCGCTGCAACCTCAGAGGATTCTCAGCATAACCGGCGCCGCGGCGCTGTGGTCCCTGACCGAAGTTGCTTTCTGCTCGACTGCGCACTGAACTTGTAATTTCCATAACTTTCTACTCCGATATCCTATCGACGAACGGTTTGTTGTGTTGGGAACTAGACTCAACGAATTACATACTAGGCCCTTGAAACACCTAGGAACTCTTAATGCAACTGGACATAAACCGCCACAAAGTTGACTAAAACCCCGTCCGAAACATTCTGTCGACCTATCTTTCAAAAATTTAAATCTTAACTCCTTTCGTACGTCCCCATAAGCAGGACCTGAACTACGGGTAGGATTACTCACATCACAATATCGACATAGACCATCTTAACTATTCTTCTTGCAAATAAGGACGCTCCACATGGCCACAACAATACTTAAGCATATACGCCAAATTAAACTAATAAGCAGGAAAGTGGGTTACCTGGAGGTGTAGGAAACAAGTGAGGATAGTTCTTCATCATGTCCTCCTCTGTTTCCCATGTCATTTCCTCCTTGTTCTCGTTCCGCCATAAGACCTTGACTGAAGCCACATCCTTTGTCCGTAGTCGCCTAACCTGACGATTGAGTATCGTTATGGCACTCTCTTCATATGATCGCCTCTCTGTCACCTGGACATCACAAATCGGGTGCAATCTAGATGGATCTCCAATACACTTCCGCAACATAGACACATGAAAACTGGATGTACTGCCTCTAGATCGGACGGCAGATCCAACTCATAGGCAACCTTGCCTACCCTACGGACGATCCGGTAAGGCCCAATGTACCTTGGGCTAAGTTTTCCTTTCTTCCCAAATCTCATCACGCCCTTCATGGGTGATACCTTCAGGAAGACCCAATCATCCACCTCAAACTCCAAGTGTCGACGCCGATAATCTGCATACGACACATGCGACTCGGTGACAATAATCGCTCTGGATAAGCTTCACCTTATCCACTGCCTGCTGAATCAAGTCTGGCCCGACTAACTGAATTTCTCCCACCTCAAACCAGCCTATCGGTGACCTGCACTTCCTCCCGTATAAGGCCTCATAAGGCGTTATCTGGATACTAGAATGGTAGATGTTGTTATACGCAAACTCCACAAGAGGTAAATGATCCTCCCAGATACCCCTGAAATCAATAACACAGCCCATGACATATCCTCGTGTATGCGGATAGTGCGCTCGGCTTTGTCCGTCGATCTGAGGATGAAGCAGCGATCGAGACTCACGCTGTGTCCCTAATCCTTCTCGGAAAGACCTCGAAGTTAGCCATGGCCGGCTCCTGCATGCGAAATAATCGATATAGAAACTCCGTGCAGTCTCACAATCTCTTTGATATACAATATAGCATAATCCTCGGGCGAAAAAGTCGTCCTGACTGGAAGAAAATGGGTTGATTTCGTCAGCCTGTCGACAATAACCCAGATGGAATCATGCTTCCTCTGAGTGTGAGGTAACCCTGTAATAAAGTCCATATTGATCACTTCCCACTTCCATGTCGGAATCTCTATCATCTGCAACAACCCACCAAGCTTCTGGTGCTCCACCTTGACCTGCGACAATTCGGACAACTGCGCCCTGAACTCATGGCGTCCGCCGTGGGCCATCCCACCAATATATACACCTTAGGTCATGGTACATCTTAGTCGACCCTGGATGAATAGAATAACGAGCACTGTGTGCCTCCCTCAGAATCTGCTGACGAAATTCTGCTACATCGGGTACACATAACCTGCCCTCAAATCTTAGCACCCCATCAGGTGCTACCTCAAATAGACTCTTCTCTTCCCGAAGAGTTGTATCTCGGTACCGCACCATAATCGGATTCTCATACTGTCGCCCCTTCACCTCCTCGATGATGGAAGACTCGGCAATCTCTCGAACCCGAACCCCGCTACTATCAGAATCAACCAAACGAACCCCAAGGCTCGCTAGCTGATGTAACTCGCGGACCATGACCCTTTTCTCTGGTTGTACATCTGACAGACTACCCATCGATCGGCGACTAAGGGCATCTGCAACTACATTGGCCTTCCCTGGGTGGTATAGGATATCGACATCATAATCCTTAAGTAGCTCTAACCACCGTCTCTGCCGCAAGTTCAGCTCCCTCTGGCTGAAGATACACTGGAGACTCTTGTGGTCTGTGAAAATATCCACATGAACTCCATATAAATAATGTCTCCAGATCTTCAAGGCATGAATCACTGCTGCCAACTTTAAGTCATGTGTGGGGTAATTCTTCTCATGCTTCCTAAGTTGTCGAGATGCGTAAGCTATAACTTTGTCGTGCTACGTCGACGCACCCAAGCGACACCGCGCGTCACAATAAACCACGTGTCCGTCTAAACCCTGCGGAAGAGTAAGCTGGGCGGTTGTCAACTTCTCTTGATGGCGAAGCTCTCCTCACAAGCATCCGTCCACCGAAACATAGCGGCTTTCTGAGTCAGCCTAGTCAAAGGTGCTGAAATGGAAGCAAATTTCTCCACAAATCTCCGATAATAACCCGCAAGGCCCAAAAAGCTGCGCACCTCCGTTGGTGTAGTGGGTCTAGGCCAAGTCTTAAGCGTCTCGATCTTTCTTTGTATCAACCCGAATACCGTCCCAGATAACATGCCCTAAGAAAGCCAAAGCCAACCAAAACTCGCATTTGAAAACTTGGCATACTGTTGCGGTCCCGAGGACTCGATACCGCCCTCAAATGATCTGCATGTTCCTGCTCTGTGCGCGAATAAACCAGGATATCATCAATGAATACTATAACGAACATATCCAAGAATGGCTTGAACACCCGGTTCATCAAATCCATGAATATTGTTGGGGCGTTGGTCAACCCGAAAGACATCACCCTGAACTCATAGTGCCCATACCGGGTCCTGAATGCAGTCTTTGGGATATATGTCTCTCTAACTCGCACCTGATGATAACCAGACCGCAGGTCTATCTTGGAGAAACATCTCGCACCCTGCAACTGGTCAAACAAATCATCAAACCTGGGGAGGGGGTATCTGTTCTTGATAGTTACCTTATTCAGCTGTCTGTAATCAACACACATATGCAGCATCACATCCTTCTTCTTTACAAATAAAACGGGCGCTCCCCAGGGAGAAACAATAGGCCTGATAAAACCTTTTTCCAGTAAATCTTTCAGCTGGTCCTTCAACTCTCTCAACTCAGCAGGTGCCATCCGGTATGGTGGAATATATATAGGTCGAGTGTCTGGCGACATATCAATGCAAAACTCAATCTCCCTCTCAGGAGGGATACCCGGGAGATCGCCTGGGAATACGTCTGGAAACTCTCTAACAACGGGCCGGCGGAAGGTCGGTATCTCGCATCGATGTCGAATACCGAACCATATGGTAGATATACCCTTCAGCACCATCTTCCTAGCCTTGAGGTAAGAAATAAACCTACCGCCGGCGTACGATATTCCCTTCCACTCGATAACCGCTCGCAGAAATTGGAACCGTACCAATCTCTCTCTACAGTCCACATTGGCATAGCAAGACGCTAGCCAATCCATACCCATAATCACATCAAAGTCCGTCATATCCAACTCTATCAAGTCGGCTAGAGTCTGACGAATGTATATAGTCACTGGGCAAGCCTTATAAACCCGCCCATCTACCACCGAATCACCTACTGGCGTAGCCACCTCAAAAGGTTTTATGGACTCGGGCTCTACCCCTATTCTACCAGCAATATGAGGAGATATATAGGACAAGGTAAAACCTGGATCTACCAAAGCATATACATCACAACATGAAACCAATAATGTACAGCGCGACATCCGTGGCGCCTCGCCGTGTCATGGCCGACATAGCATAAATGCGGTTACGAGGACCGTGGGCTGAGACCCCACCACGACCCTGCCGCGGCCTCTTTGGTCCGTGAACACTGCCGCCAGGCGCGCCATCGATGATGAAGATTCGGCCAAGCGACCACATCGGTGAACCATAACACTCCATTGCCTGCGGTCGGACAATCTCTCTTCAAATGGCCTGCACCAAGAGTAACAAGCTCTGGAGGAACACGACACCCCGTGATGGTAATCACCATCGACCACACCGAGGCATAGGTGGCCTCGTCGACTGGAACTCGTTCCTGCAGGAACCCGAAGCCACAGGCCTTGTCCCGCCTCGAATACCTGGACGCCGAGAGCGGTGGAGGCGCTCGAAGCCGGTGAGGTGCAAACCCGTCTGCTTCTTTGAGGTTGTCTACCTCGAAAACTACCGAAGGACCTGCTGTCACAGCCTCTTCTGGCGATATCTATCAATTAAACCGGCCCTCCGTTCCTCGCGCAGTGCATAAGCTGCGTGCGGGCAATGTCCATGCGGTGAAGAGCTACTCCGTGCAACTCTGCTAAGTAATCATCGAGCCTGTGACATAGCGGTGCACTATGTCCTCCGTATGCGCCCACTAAAGCGGGTACATACCGAGCCAACGAGTCAAACTCTACGTTGTACTCCCGGACCATTCGCCCACTCTGTCTCAACGTCAGAAATATATCGGCCCGAGCTCTCCTCATCTGCGGAGGAAAGAAATGGCTAAGAAACGCCTCTGAGAACTCGTCCCCAAACAGTGGAAGCGCATGCTCCCGGGCCGGTTCCGTAGATCAAACGATCAAGCTGCAGTATCACGCGGCGATGTAAACCAATACTATCGAATCTGTCTCGAGGCCTTTATCACTCTCATGATCATTTATGGCGTCGGATAAACTCCACGAGATCATCCTCGTGCCTCGACCATAGAACTACGGTGGGCGACTCAAAAAGTCCGAAGTCTCGAGCTATCGGATCAGGGTGAACTACGTACATCCGAACCGCTCTCCGTCTGTCCTCTGCTTTGCCACGATCACGGCTAATAATCGGGCCATCTCGCGTAGCCCATATCCTCTGCTCGGTAGTGTATCGTAGGCTCGGTACCGTGGTCTCGATGGCCGGCTGCTTTGCTCGAACTCTCTTTGGGGTTGGCGACGTCGTGGAACTCGCCGTCCGAAACATCATCTCAGGTAAAGATTGGGCCTGTGCCCTCGTAACCCTCTGTGTCCTACTCGCATCTCCCTCAGCTGCCTTGCCCTTCTGAGCCGCGGTTGCCTTGCGTGGAGGCATAACTGATACATAATGTTGACATCCAATTTTGACCCTCCCGTCCAGCCGTTAACTATAAAATTAGACTAATTTTGTAAAATAATTTTTTAGGATTTTTATAATAAAATGCAGCAATAAAACATTAATACAAGCACAAATAAACAATTTAATAATGGCATCGCATCTTACGTAGAGTTTCAAGCACTTAGAGTCCCGCGTCCGCGTTAATTGATTTCAAGCTCTGTCGTAATTCTTAAATAATTAATAAATACATAAAATAAATAATTTAGCAATAACGTCGTGTCGATGACATAGCGCATTTATTAATACGCAAGAGAATTTCATAATCATTTGTAATTTAAAATCAATTCTAATCTAATACACGCTTTTAATAGCGTCGCATTTATAAAGCTTTAAACAATTCTTAAATATCATACTTCCATTTGGCATTTAAATAATTTAATCGAAACGCAATTCAATTTTTAATTTAACTTCGCAATAATGCACAATAATAAGATTTTAAATGATAACGGCATCACATTATAAATATTAAGCACTAATGACACACTCGCATTTATTATCGTAATAGTTTTGTAACCCGAAATTAGACTAATTTAGCACCTAAATAATTAGACTAATTTAGCACCTAAATAATTATAATAAAGCACCTAAATAATTTAGCTAGATTCATTAATTAATTAACTAATAACCCACTAACTTAATACCCAATACCTAAATAACCCAGCCCACTCTTTCGCCTACCAACTCACTTTGACCCTTTATTTCTTTATCCGCCCAGCCCACGCCCAGTTCACCCCTTCTGCCCTTCACTCGTCTCTTCCAAGAAAACAAAACGCAAACCATGAACCCTAAAAACCTAAGTAACCGCCGCACCTCACTCCCATCGCAGCCCCGAGATTCTCGCCGGAGAATCAGAGCCTTCCTTACCCACGCACCCTAGCCAGCTCTTCTTTCCATAACCAAACGAATCTTTTCAAATCGTTACCTTATCGAACACAGAATCATACACAGAATCGCCCAAATCAGCACAAATTTCGTCAAGAATCAGTACGAAATCGCACTAATCTCAGCCTTAAATACTTACCAAACTTAGAACCCAAACCATGGCTATATGAAGCACGTCTGAGGCATTTATAGCGAGGCAGCTTTGGAGAGAGGCAGAGGTCGTAAATTGAGACGAGAAGCGAGCGGGAGCGATTAAGAACCACCACAAGAGCGTGCAAAGGAGGCGATCGGCGACATAGCAATTTAGAGGCGAGAGGGAGAGATTCAAAAATCGTGAGCACCCAAAAACCGATAGGCATCGATTTGCATCCCTAGCAAAGATCGACTACTCGCGGCAGGCGAACATCCAAAACTAGTAAGCATCGACACCTTTTAGTCGGGACCGATCGACCTTTCATTCATCGCGTAAACCCAAAACCGTCGAGCGGACCGACGACTTGATCTGCTGCCGGTCGTGTCAGGAGAAGGTAAACTCACTCCTTTCGAATTTCAATCCTTGTGCAATTTTGTGTGCTTTGTGTTGCATATTCTTGTTAACGTTGTTATATAGTTCTGGCCCATCCAAACAATTCTGGTTATTGAAGTCGGCATCAGGATTACTAAATAGCCAAATAGCGATGCATCGCTTTAACGGATATCATATACTGTTCTTTATTTTAGTCGCATATTCAGTGCATAATAGTTTTACCTGCTTTAATGCTCTCATGTCTACAATATAGCATAAATGAAACCTTGCGCATTCTGAATTCAGTTTCACTGTTTTAAACATAACAACATTCATCCTCACCTGGTACCATCGTATGGCCCAGTTAACAAGTTTAGTGTATTGCACAAGAGATCTGTTTTACCCCCATAGAGTTAGTTCAGTTAATATGATATTAAAAATGTTGGTTTTGGGGGTCATGTGGAGTCTGAATATGGGAAATGCCTTCATGAGCATGCGATACTGGCATACAAAGACAACATACTGGAATATTTGTAAATCTGTGGGTATTAAATCTGAAAATGGGAGGAAGTATTGGACTGTATATTTTTAATTATTTGTGGATCATGTTAAACCTAGATGGTGTTGAATTATGTCGTCTTGCTAAGTCTCTTAAGTTAGTTCACTCCTAGTATGTTATTAGTGTCCATTGAATGATACCTGTGACAATACCATGTTAACCATGGGCTCTTTGTTTCTATATACATTTAGCCTTCCCTAATTTGCATATGAGGCTTAAGCATAAAAGCTGGGATATTTCAAACTATCTAAGGAGAGAATTGATCAGGTTCTTTGTCTTGTGATCATGCCTCGCTTACCATCCTGTGTGACGTATTTGGATTCTTCTGAGTCTAGTTCTATTAGTATGCCTCAAAATTAGTGCAGGGAGTTTTAGACCTGTGTGTATTTCTAGTCTAGCATTGGCCAGTCTTCGCCCTAAAAGCCTTGCATGTGAGCATGTACACAATATTTATGAGTCTGGTGTTGAGTCCTTATACTTCATTGCCCTCCGTGACATTGGTTCTGTTTATTATGCTTACAATGATGTGGTATGTCTGTTTTGAGATTGGAAAAGACACATAGTGAGTTGTACATTTTTTTTTTGTGCTATTTGAATCTATATGAACATATTTCTTTTCCATTTCTTACGATGTTCTGTCTTCCTTCAGCTTTCCATCCATTTCTAATGGGGTATATGGTGATATATTTCAAAATATACAAAGTATAAACTTTCCTGCCTTTAAGTGTGCTTTATCTTTCAATATCTGCTATTTGGCAGACTGTAGGAATCAGTGAGTGTGCAGAGTCTTCTTCATGTGCTATCTAAATGACCATGTGCGCAACCCGCTTGTATTTCTACTTTCTTATCTGTCATGGGAGGTTTGCAGTAATACATATTCCAGAATGGGTCAAAAACAGATTATTAAGATGTTACCATTTGTTGGGATAAATGAATTGAATATGTAAGCTTGGCAGGTTGTTTACTTGGTCTTTGTTGTGTGCCATTTCTTTGCACTTGTCACATAAGCTCGAAATGTTGGTGTTTCCTTTTGATTTGAGCCAGCAGCGGGAATAGTATCCTAGGGGTAGATTTAGGTCCAAATGTTTCCATTGCACTCTTGAAATGTTGTCTGGTACTCTGACCAAATTCCATATGTGCTCAAAGTCGTATGAACATTTATTTGCATTACTAATATAGTTCTTGTGTATACTAATCCTTATCCTTTTCTTATTTTTACATGGCGCGCATCGGAGCAAAATAAAGAGTCTCACGGCGAGACTCATCTTGAGCTACTTCAAAAGAAGGCCCGCATTTATGTGCATTCATCTCGCATAGGAAATTCCAAACCGCGGCGAAAGGACATCGTCATTCTTCGAGTCACCCCTTTTTTATATATCCTCCTTCATTCATTTGTTGTAATTATTCGCCTAACCTTTACCTTAACATTAATATATTCGAATAGTTTGAGCTTGGGTGGAGTCTTAATAAGGGGTTTAACATTAGAAATTTACGTGCCCTCTAAGTAAACCATTTTAGCTTAAGCTATAATTAAACCATTTAGTCGCATAATTAATCATGTAGCTAGGATATTATTTTTTTTAACATCCCTAAATCATTTGCCATAAAATCCATATAAATCTTATTTTTTTACATATATGGTAATGAATCCCTTAAGCATATGGGATACTAATTAAGGTAGCCAAATATATATATACATTTAGTCAATAAATTCACTTTGCATCACCTATTTTTTTATAAATAATGTAGGACATGCTTTAAACTTTACATGCGTTTTATAGCACTAATTTTATTAATCTTTTGCCAAAAATACTTTCTATTAAGTATCTTTCAAACATGCATTCTTAGCAATAAATAATTAACCCTAGGTTTGAACGGGCAACCGCAAGTTAGCGGATCCTTTAGGGTGCCTAACCCCTTCCCTTTAGGATAATAAAGAACCCTTACCCAGAATCTCATTAAGTTTAGCAGACCATTAAAATGGAGTTAATGTTTTACTTCAAACTAGTTAAACATTTAGGTGTCCTAATTCACCCAATTAATTAGGTGGCGACTCCGCGAACCCTTAGCATTCTAGCAACCCTTTAGCATTTTAGCACCCTTTTAAACTTTAGCATCTTTTGCAAATTTTTTTACCTTTTAGCACTTTTAATATTTTAGCATTCTTTCAAATATTTTAGCATTTTATTTTATTTTATTTTCTAACCTTTTTTTTTTTTAAGCAGCAGGAGTTTAGAAAATAATGCCGCGGTCGAAAAAGGGCGCGACAGAAATGGCGACTCCGCTGGGGATTTTAGGTTCTTAACCACAACAGACCTAGGGTTATTGTTTGGCAATTATTTTGCATTTAATTTTGTGTGTGGTATTTTGTTTATTTTTTGCTACTTGCTTTACTGCTTTCCTTAAACTGGCATTCCGCTCATATTTCTTCCATTCTGGAAAATTCACACAATCACACACTCACGCGCTGGTGTACTCCGCGCACCCGCAAATTTCTTTCAAAAAATATCCAAATTTTAGGAGAGTTGGCGCCTGCGCGGAGTTAGATCGGTTAAATGTCGATCGCGTAGCCTTCTCTCGAGTTGTCGCTCTGGGAACGCTGCGTCGAAAACCAAATCTTAGAAACTTAAGATAGAGCTATACCACCCTTTATTTTAGGGCGTGCATTTACCTTAGGTGGGTCGGTCCTGCATCGACACGCAATTAGGAAGACACCGAACTTGTCGACGGGTTTCTCAACCCAACGACCAACCAGATATTATGTAGCGTGGCAATGACGGACAAATCCAAACCCAATCATGACATGCTAAAATTGGGAAAAGTGCACCGTCGTTTGGTCGCCATTTCCAACAAAGGCATTATAGTTGGACGACTTGGACAAATCGTCATAATCTCGCATAAGTGGCGTTTAGGCTTACCTGCGGCATAAAGAGGTCCTGCATGTTAGGAAGCGTTTGAATATGCTATGTGCAATATATACGCTACATACACGCAAATTATGTGCTTTATGCTAACACCGTTTGTTGCATTTTAGAAAGATTTATCATCTCCCCAAAAGGTCGATTTGTATTTGACTAAGCAATGTGACGGCAAGAATATTTCGCAAGATCAAAGGCGGCCCAACGATGACCGATTCAAGGGCATTTGAGCAAAGCAGTGAACTGTCTTGGTTCCTATAGTAGCAGGGTCTCGAGAAAAAGCGATAGATCCGTCGAGCACCTCGCCCGATTACCGCGACAAATGGCAACCATACAGCCAAATCGAAGGCGAAACATCACTACATCTGGCAACTACATTGAGACCACGTTAGGCGGACACTTTCAAACCGGCGGGACCATGTAGAAGCCGGACGAGAATTGCAAGTCCAAGCGGGCGAACGCGGATGTCAAGGAACAAGGCGAAGTCAAATCTGATCGACCCCACAAAACTCACAAATTTTCTTTGGCGCGAGTTTTCATCTTAAGCGAGAAAGTGCAATAACCGAAGCAGAAAATACGGCAAAAAGTTTCTTCGTATTAGCAGAAGCGAAAAAGCGGCAAAGCGGAGGATGACAACAACCAAAGTCGCGACAAAGCGGCGAAAGAAGGCATCAACAATCGCGATCAAAGTTGAAGTTCGCGACAAAACCTAGCGCCTCAACTTCGGGTATAAAGTCAAATTGGCAACCCACGCGCGCGACAAAGGCATCATGACAATTATCGATTGCGGCATTCGGCGTGTCGCAAGGACAACATCTCGATATTCATCGTGCGTATCGGGGCGATATCTCTACCCATAAAATTGCACTTCTCGTATGTATTTATCATTTTGTTTAAGCGGTATACACTAACGTTTTCTCGGGCTTAGCTTGCGGGAGCATTTATTCTACGGGCGGCGGCAACACGTCCGAACGCGGCGTTATCGGCCAACAAGTCTGCGATGGCGCCCGGCGGCGCACGTCGAACGCGGCGTTATCGGCCGCAACGACGCCAGCGGCGCGGCCGGCGTCGAACGCGGCGTTATCGGCGTGTGTCGAACGGCGACACCATCGGCGTGCGTCTGCAGCGCCAGCGGCGGCCAGCGTCGAACGACGGCGTTATCGGCGTGTGTCGAGCAGCGACACCGTCGGCGTGCGTGCGCAGCGGCGCCCGGCGGCAACACGTCCGAACGGCGTCGCCGGCGTATGTCGACGGCGACATCGCCGTGCGTCTGCAGCGGCGCCCGGCAACACGTCGAGCGGCGGCGTTATCGGCGTATGTCCGGTAACGGCATCGACGTGCGTCTACGCAACGACGCCCGGCGGCAACACGTCCGGCGGCGTTCGGCGTTATGTCAAGCGGCGACATCGGCGTGCGTCTGCGCAACGGCGCCAGCGGCAGCACGTCCGAACGACGGCGTCGCCGGCGTGCGTCTACACAGCGGCGCCCGGCAATATTATGTCGGCGACATCACGATTGTGTCCGGTAACGACACCATCGGCGTGCGTCTACGCAGCGACGGCCTTAGCGGCGGCCCGAACGGCGTTATCGGCGTGTGTCAGCAACGACACCATCGGCGTGCGTCTGCAGCAGCGCCCGGCGACGCGTCCGAACAGCGGCGTTATCGGCCCACGTCGAGCGGCGGCGTTATCAACATTGTGTCGGTGCGGACATCGTGCGTCTGCGCGACGCCCGGCGTACGTCGGTAGCGGCGTTATCAACATTATGTCGGCGGCGACATCATCGGCGTGTGTCGAGCGGCGATACCGTCGGCGTGCGTCTGCAGCGACGCCCGGCAACACGTCGAACAGCGGCGTTATCGGCGTGTGTCGGCGACACCATCGGCGTGCGTCTACGCCGCCCGGCGCCAGCGGCCCGTCGACGGCAGCGTTAAGTCCAAAACGACGCCATCATGATATCACATCTACGCGGGGCGGTGCTGCGTTTCTCAAAATTGCGTTTTTCTCATTCATGCTTTATTATTACGTCTTAGCGCTATGCACTAACTCTTTCTTGAGCTTTAGTATACGAGGGCGATTGCGGCAAAGACAACATATCGCGTTCCACAATCGCGGCACGTGCGTGCGAGGGCGAAAATCACGGCATTCACAACATCGCATCAACACGGCAGCATCACATTTTGCGGGATCACGATTCATTGTTTTAAAATTATGCATCATCATTTTGCCTTAACGATTATGCACTAACCGTTTGTTCAAGTCTTAGCATGCGGGAAGCGGGAGCCTGGCGTGGATTTTCTCTTCTGACGGGGCAATTTGTTGGGGCGACCTTCCCAACGATTGGCGTAAGCGGCCTCAGCGTCGGTCCACTCGCTCCACATCACCGTAGAACCCGGCGCACAAGCCATAGCGCGCTGAGTTCAAGCGGTTATATTCTTTTACTTTTTACACCAAATGTCATCATAACTCGACAGGGCGGCTAAGTCGCGTTAGCGCGCCGGTGTTTTGACCATGGTGACCCGGTGTCGTCATAACTCGACCTTCGACACTTTAGTCGCGTTAGCGCGCCAGTGTTTGACCATGGTAGCCCGGTGTCGTCGCCATAACTCGACATTGGGGCGACATTTTGTTTTTTGCGTCAGCCTTGTCTACCTGCCCAGCATTTTTGCAATTCTGAAGCTCGAGAAAAAATTGGCTATGAGTCAACGTCTTTGTCGAAGATTCTTCCATCATCTCCATACAAAGAGGACATTTGTTGACATCAATTTTGACCTCCGTCCAAAATTAACTATAAAATTAGACTAATTTTGTAAAATAATTTTTTAGGATTTTTATAATAAAATGCAGCAATAAAACATTAATACAAGCACAAATAAACAATTTAATAATGGCATCGCATCTTACGTAGAGTTTCAAGCACTTAGAGTCCCGCGTCCGCGTTAATTGATTTCAAGCTCTGTCGTAATTCTTAAATAATTAATAAATACATAAAATAAATAATTTAGCAATAACGTCGTGTCGTAAAGATAGCCGCATTTATTAATACGCAAGAGAATTTCATAATCATTTGTAATTTAAAATCAATTCTAATCTAATACACGCTTTTAATAGCGTCGCATTTATAAAGCTTTAAACAATTCTTAAATATCATACTTGCATTTGGCATTTAAATAATTTAATCTAAACGCAATTCAATTTTTAATTTAACTTCGCAATAATGCACAATAATAAGATTTTAAATGATAACGGCATCACATTATAAATATTAAGCACTAATGACACACTCGCATTTATTATCGTAATAGTTTTGTAACCCGAAATTAGACTAATTTAGCACCTAAATAATTAGACTAATTTAGCACCTAAATAATTATAATAAAGCACCTAAATAATTTAGCTAGATTCATTAATTAATTAACTAATAACCCACTAACTTAATACCCAATACCTAAATAACCCAAATTCACTCCCTTGACTACTTTGACCAGCTTTATTTCTTTATCCGCCCCAGCCCTTGATTCACCCTTACGCCCTTCACTCGTCTCTTCCAAGAAAACAAAACGCAAACCATGAACCCTAAAAACCTAAATGTATGCACCTCGCTCATCGCAGCCAGAGATTCTCGGGAGAATCAGAGCCTTCCACCCACGCACCTTAGCGACTCTTCTTCCCATAACCAAACGAATCTTTTCAAATCGTTACCTTATCGAGCACAGAATCATACACAAAAATCGCCCAAATCAGCACAAATTTCGTCAAGAATCAGTACGAAATCGCACTAATCTCAGCCTTAAATACTTACCAAACTTAGAACCCAAACCATGGCTATATGAAGCACATGCAATAGGCATTTATAGCGGGCGGTGTTGGAGAGAGCAGTCGAGAAATTGAGACGAGAGAGAAGCGAGGCGGGGCGGCGTTAAGAACCACCACGAGAGCGTGCAAAGGAGCGGATCGGCGACATAGCAATTTAGAGGCGGAGAGGAGAGATTCAATCGTGAGCACCCAAAAACCGATAGGCATCGATTTGCATCCTAGCGATCGACTACTCGCAGCAAGGCGAACATCAAAAAACTAGTAAGCATCGACACCTTTTAGTCGGGACGATCGACCTTTCATTCGCATCGCGAAACCCAAAACGTCGAAGCGGACCGGCGACTTGATCTGGCCGGTCATTTGTCGGAGAAGGTAAACTCACTCCCTTTCGAATTTCAATCCTTGTGCAATTTTGTGTGCTTGGTGTTGCATATTCTTGTTAACGTTGTTATATAGTTCTGGCCCATCCAAACAATTTTGGTTATTGAAGTCGGCATCAGGATTACTAAATAGCCAAATAGCGATGCGCTTTAACGGATATCATATCTTTATTCTTTATTTTAGTCGCATATTGATGCATAATAGTTTTACTGTTTTAATGCTCTCATGTCTACAATATAGCATAAATGAAACCTTGCACATTAATTCGGTTTCCTTTGTTTTAAACATAACAACATTCATCCTCACTTTGGTACCATCGTATGGCCCAGTTAACAAGTTTAGTGTATTGCCTGAGAGATCTGTTTTACCCCCATAGAGTTAGTTCAGTTAATATGATATTAAAAATGTTGGTTTTGGGGGTCATGTGGAGTCTGAATATGGGAAATGCCTTCATGAGCATGCGATACTGGCATACAAAGACAACATACTGGAATATTTGTAAATCTGTGGGTATTAAATCTGAAAATGGGAGGAAGTATTGGACTGTATATTTTTAATTATTTGTGGATCATGTTAAACCTAGATGGTGTTGAATTATGTCGTCTTGCTAAGTCTCTTAAGTTAGTTCACTCCTAGTATGTTATTAGTGTCCATTGAATGATACCTGTGACAATACCATCTTAACCATGGGCTCTTTGTTTCTATATACATTTAGCCTTCCCTAATTTGCATATGAGGCTTAAGCATAAAAGCTGGGATATTTCAAACTATCTAAGGAGAGAATTGATCAGGTTCTTTGTCTTGTGATCATGCCTACTGTTTACCATCTGCTGTGACGTATTTGGATTCTTCTGAGTCTAGTTCTATTAGTATGCCTCAAAATTAGTGCAGGGAGTTTTAGACCTGTGTGTATTTCTAGTCTAGCATTGGCCAGTCTTCGCCCTAAAAGCCTTGCATGTGAGCATGTACACAATATTTGTGAGTCTGGTGTTGAGTCCTTATACTTCCTTGCCCTCCGTGACATTGGTTCTGTTTATTATGCTTACAATGATGTGGTATGTCTGTTTTGAGATTGGAAAAGACACATAGTGAGTTGTACATTTTTTTGTGTGCTATTTGAATCTATATGAACATATTTCTTTTCCATTTCTTACGATGTTCTGTCTTCCTTCAGCTTTCCATCCATTTCTAATGGGGTATATGGTGATATATTTCAGAATATACAAAGTATAAACTTCCCTGCCTTTAAGTGTGCTTTATCTTTCAATATCTGCTATTTGGCAGACTGTAGGAATCAGTGAGTGTGCAGAGTCTTCTTCATGTGCTATCTAAATGACCATGTGCGCAACCCGCTTGTATTTCTACTTTCTTATCTGTCATGGGAGGTTTGCAGTATTACATATTCCAGAATGGGTCAAAAACAGATTATTAAGATGTTACCATTTTGTTGGGATAAATGAATTGAATATGTAAGCTTGGCAGGTTGTTTACTTGGTCTTTGTTGTGTGCCATTTGCTGCACTGTCCACATAAGCTCGAAATGTTGGTGTTTCCTTTTGATTTGAGCCAAGCAGAATAGAATAGTATCCTAGGGGTAGATTTAGGTCCAAATGTTTCCATTGCACTCTTGAAATGTTGTCCTGGACTGCTACAACCAAATTCCATATGTGCTCAAAGTCGTATGAACATTTATTTGCATTACTAATATAATTCTTGTGTATACTAATCCTTATCCTTTTCTTATTTTTACATGGCGCGCATCGGAGCAAAATAAAGAGTCTCACGGCGAGACTCATCTTGAGCTACTTCAAAAGAAGGCCCGCATTTATGTGCATTCATCTCGCATAGGAAATTCCAAACCGCGGCGAAAGGACATCGTCATTCTTCGAGTCACCCCTTTTTTATATATCCTCCTTCATTCATTTGTTGTAATTATTCGCCTAACCTTTACCCTTAACATTAATATATTCAGAACAGTTTGAGCTTGGGTCGTCCTTAATAAGGGGTTTAACATTAGAAATTTACGTGCCCTCTAAGTAAACCATTTTAGCTTAAGCTATAATTAAACCATTTAGTCGCATAATTAATCATGTAGCTAGGATATTATTTTTTTTAACATCCCTAAATCATTTGCCATAAAATCCATATAAATCTTATTTTTTTACATATATGGTAATGAATCCCTTAAGCATATGGGATACTAATTAAGGTAGCCAAATATATATATACATTTAGTCAATAAATTCACTTTGCATCACCTATTTTTTTATAAATAATGTAGGACATGCTTTAAACTTTACATGCGTTTTATAGCACTAATTTTATTAATCTTTTGCCAAAAATACTTTCTATTAAGTATCTTTCAAACATGCATTCTTAGCAATAAATAATTAACCCTAGGTTTGAACGGGCAACCGCAAGTTAGCGGATCCTTTAGGGTGCCTAACCCCTTCCCTTTAGGATAATAAAGAACCCTTACCCAGAATCTCATTAAGTTTAGCAGACCATTAAAATGGAGTTAATGTTTTACTTCAAACTAGTTAAACATTTAGGTGTCCTAATTCACCCAATTAATTAGGTGGCGACTCCGCGAACCCTTAGCATTCTAGCAACCCTTTAGCATTTTAGCACCCTTTTAAACTTTAGCATCTTTTGCAAATTTTTTTACCTTTTAGCACTTTTAATATTTTAGCATTCTTTCAAATATTTTAGCATTTTATTTTATTTTATTTTCTAACCTTTTTTTTTAAGCAGCAGGAGTTTAGAAAATAATGCCGCGGTCGAAAAAGGGCGCGACACATAAAAACATGTCAGAGGGAGTTCAACCTATAACATAGCTCTATTGCACGATCTTTGAGTGAAAGAATGGAAACCAATCCTAAATATCCTGTAGCCTCCTCCTGATTATAGATATGGTGCACAACACACCGATAATCAAGACACTACTAGATACGGCTTGTAGATCCTTTCCGAGGATTAACTGCTCTGATACCACTTTTGTCACGACCCGACCTCGGACCCGAGACTGGTGCCTTACCCCGGGAACCGTGGTGATACAACATCAGAGAAAACCAGCGGAAATAACTCACAAACAGGAAACCATATAAAATACAAAACAGGCTAACCCAAAATGACTACCTTTCTGTAAATAAAAATATCACAAGACTGAACAGTTACATCCTTTACAACCCAATTTATAACAGGACTACAGGCCTCTAAGAGTTTGTAACAACTATGACGGGACAGGGCCCCGTCATACCCCTGAATGTACATAATATCTACAACATCAGGGAGAACCGTACCAAAAGTCAAGCCTCCGGAGAAATGGAGCTTCTGACACATGATCAAAGATCCTAAGAATGAGGATCCACAACCCGCTACTCTACCTGCAGCATGAACGCAGCCAGATGAAGGGTCGATTACCTGATATGTACCAAGTATGTAAAACCGGGAAATACTGTAATAATATCATAAGTCTAAAATAAAGCTGGAGTCATGGATGAAAATCAAATTACATTGCACTGTGCCTTACTAACAATGAGAGTAACAAGTATAAACTTTACTGCATAAAAATAGGAGGCTCATGATCAAAACAGGGTCCCTCGCCCGTAGTATCATTAAGCAATCCTACTCCTGGGACTATTTCACCCGCATAGGTCCTGTGGACCCGCATGAGGTCATCCGCCTCGCATGAGACTATTTCACCCGCATGAGACTATTTCACCCGCATGGATCCTGTGGATCCGCATGAGTACAAGCGCCGCACTCGCATCATGGGTAGCAAATCCATGGCATAAGTAGCATTCCGGGGTTTACCCCGTAATAATAATAATAATATGTAACCTAGCACAACCGGCTATCATACATAACATAAGCGCTACCGACTTATCATAACATAAGCAAGTTAAGAAAATCCCCTAACTTCTTATTAACATTAGAAATATATCCTCTCATTTTAGTTTACTTAAGGCACTAACATGTCATTTAAGAGAAAATTCGGGAATTCAACCCAAGTACCACGTACCTCAACCTTTTAAGAAATGACTCATTTTTATATAAAACTTCCAAGATACTAATAACCGTAGTATCAAGTCACGACTACTTTTCAAGACAAGTCACATTTCCTTTTAGAAATATAATAGGCTTCTAAATCAAGTGACTTCATTTCCTTTAAAAATCTTAGGCACTTAATGCCTTAAAATCAATTTGTCTTTCACCAAATCAAATCATTTATCCGTACTTACCTTACTTAGAGTAAATCTTTCTTTGTTAACCTTCCAATAAGTTAATATAACCAACTTCTCATAAAATCGTTATATTAACGTTATACATTAGTCAAATACATTTCCCTATATCCAAGGGACTTATACTTTTAAAACGACACAAGTATCATATACTTAAAACACCTCAAGTCCCTTAACTTTGAAAACATAGGACATCCTTAATACTTTTTAAAGAAAAGAGTTAATCCCCTTACTTACCAAACTTGGCCATCCTTAAAACAAGTAAGGGATGTCAAAGCCTTGTACGTCTACCGTACTACATAAGTGCAACTAGTCATGCTCAAGAGATAGGAAAGTTCCACATACCTCTTCGGGTCAATCCACTTGCAACTCCAATATACCTCACGTAATATGTCAACCTATAATGACCATAATACGTCCATTAGCCTCTATCTTCAACGTAGAACATTCTAATTGAAAAGTCTCTTATTCCTACGGAAAATTGGACAGCACTTCCTTTGTTTCTACATACTTTGCCACCTTTTTCAAGGCTGAATTCAATAACCAAACACGCCATCTTTAAGGCTCAACAATCCAATCAACACAAAGGGGATTACACGCCTAACTTGGATGTGTAAAATTTTGCCCCCACAATACATAACAACTAATACAAACTACAAGGTCCAATTTGGCAATTTTTGAGGTATAACAACATAAATTCTTATCCAATTACTTTTTAATCCAAATTCTTATCCAATTCCTACATGCAATATATCTAAGAGTAATATTGACAACTACAAATCCTTTCTTCCACACATGCAACACAATTTACTAGCAAAAGAGAAAAGATTGTTACCTTAGAGCTTACCCAAATTAATCCAACAAATTTCACTTGTCTTCTTTCCATAATCACCTCCACAAAACTCCTACAAGCTTGCCATCAAGTTACCTTCTTGCCATTTTTTCTGAAATTTTCTCTAAACCTTGGTTTCTTCTTGAATTTCTAGAGAGAAGGGAGAGGAATTTTAGAGAGAATGAAGAGCTTTTTAGAGAGAAGAATGAGCTTTCAAGGATGACCAAGTCTTCAAGACTTGATCAATAAATAGGACATGCAAAAATCAGATGGGGGGGGGGGGGGGGGGGCACTTTTCACCCACCCATGGCCTCTTTTAAAAAAAACAGTTCTGATTTTTCCCAGATTCGCAGAAAAACCCGCCTCGGCGCCGCGGCGCTGAAACCTCTGCGAACTCTCAGAACTTCCGGCGCCGTGGCCCTGCTTTCCGGCACCGCGGCGCTGCAACCTCAGAGGATTCTCAGCATAACCGTAGCGCGCCAGTCACGGCCCGAAATTGTTTTTACGCTTTCATTGCGCTGACTTGTAATTTCCATAACTTTCTACTCCGATATCCTATCGACGAACGGTTTGTTGCGTTGGGAACTAGACTTAACGAATTACATACTAGGCCCTTGAAATACCTAGGAACTCTTAATTCAACTGGACATAAACCGCCACAAAGTTGACTAAAAACCCGTCTGAAACATTCTGTCGACCTATCTTTCAAAAATTTAAATCTTAACTCCTTTCAAATGCGTCCCCATAGCGGGACACTGAACTACGGGTGTAACATTCTCCCCTTAGAAACATTCGTCCGAATGTTCTTTCTAAACTTACTCACATCACAATATCGACATAGACCCTCTTAACTATTCTTTGCAAATAAGGGCGCTCGCGTAGCCACAACAATACTTAAGCATATACGCCAAATTAAACTAATAAGCAGGAAAGTGGGTTACCTGGAGGTGTAGGGAACAAGTGAGGATACTTCTTCATCATGTCCTCCTCTGCTTCCCATGTCATTTCCTCCTTGTTCTCGTTCCGCCATAAGACCTTGACTGAAGCCACATCCTTTGTCCGTAGTCGACTAACCTAACGATCGAGTATTGCTATGGGACTCTCTTCATATGATATCCCCTCTGTCACCTGGACATCACAAATCGGGTGCACTCTAGATGGATCTCCAATACACTTCCGCAACATAGACACATGAAAAACTGGATGTACTGCCTCTAGATCGGACGACAGATCCAACTCATATGCAACCTTGCCTACCCTACGGACGATCTGGTAAGGCCCAATGTACCTTGGGCTAAGTTTTCCTTTCTTCCCAAATCTCATCACGCCCTTCATGGGTGATACCTTCAGGAAGAACCAATTATCCACCTCAAATTCCAAGTGTCGACGCTGATGATCTGCATACGACTTCTGTCGACTCTGAGCTGACAATAACCGCTCCTGGATAAGCTTCACCTTATCCACTGCCTGCTGAATCAAGTCTGGCTCGACTAACTGAACTTCTCCCACCTCAAACCAGCCTATCGGTGACCTGCACTTCCTCCCGTATAAGGCCTCATAAGGCGCCATCTGGATACTAGAATGGTAGATGTTGTTATACGCAAACTCCACAAGAGGTAAATGATCCTCCCAGCTATCCCTGAAATCAATAACACAGGCCCGCAACATATCCTCAAGTGTCTGGATAGTACGCTCGGCTTTGTCCGTCGATGAGGATGAAGCAGCGATCGAGACTCACTGTGTCCCTAATCCTTCGGAAAGACCTCCGAAGTTAGCGAATTGGGCTCCTGCATGCGAAATAATCGATATAGAAACTCCGTGCAGTCTCACAATCTCTTTGATATACAATCTAGCATAATTCTCGGCCGAAAAAGTCGTCCTGACTAGAAGAAAATGGGTTGATTTCGTCAGCCTGTCGACAATAACCCAGATGGAATCATGCTTCCTCTGAGTGTGAGGTAACCCTGTAATAAAGTCCATATTGATCACTTTCCACTTCCATATCGGAATCTCTATCATCTGCAACAACCCACCAGGCTTCTGGTACTCCACCTTGACCTGCTGATAATTCGGACACTGCGCCACAAACTCCGCAACGTCCCTCTTCAGGTCATCCCACCAATATATACACCTGAGGTCATGGTACATATTAGTCGACCCCGGATGAATAGAATAACGAGCATTGTGTGCCTCCCCCAGACTCTGCTGACGAAATTCTGCTACATCGGGTACACATAACCTGCCCTCAAATCTTAGCACCCCATCAGGTGCTACCTCAAATAGACTCTTCTCTTCTCGAAGAGTTGTATCTCGGTACCGCACCATAATCGGATCCTCATATTGTCGCCCCCTCACCTACTCGTTGATGAAAGACTCGGCAACCTCTCGAACCCGAACCCTGCTACTATCAGAATCAACCAAACGAACCCCAAGGCTCGCTAGCTGATGTAACTCGTGAACCATGCCCATTTTCTCTGGTTGTACGTCTGACAGACTACCCATCGATCGGCGACTAAGGGCATCTGCAACTACATTGGCCTTCCCTGGGTGGTATAGGATATCGACATCATAATCCTTAAGTAGCTCTAACCACCGTCTCTGCCGCAAATTCAGCTCCCTCTGGCTGAAGATATACTGGAGACTCTTGTGGTCTGTGAAAATATCCACATGAACTCCATATAAATAATGTCTCCAGATCTTCAAGGCATGAATCACTGCTGCCAACTCTAAGTCATGTGTGGGGTAATTCTTCTCATGCTTCCTAAGCTGTCGAGATGCGTAAGCTATAACTTTGCCGTGCTGCATCAGCACGCACCCAAGCCCGACACCCGACGCATCACAATAAACCACATATCCGTCTAAACCCTCTGGAAGAGTAAGAACTGGGGCGGTTGTCAACTTCTCCTTCAGTAACTGGAAGCTCTCCTCACAAGCATCCGTCCACCGAAACAAAGCTGCTTTCTGAGTCAGCCTAGTCAAAGGTGCTGAAATGGAAGCAAACTTCTCCACAAATCTTCTATAATAACCCGCAAGGCCCAAAAAGCTGCGCACCTCCGTTGCTGTAGTGGGTCTAGGCCAAGTCTTTACTCCCTCAATCTTTGCTGTATCAACCTGAATACCATCGGCCCCGATAAAATGCCCTAAGAAAGCCACTGAAGCCAACCAAAACTCGCATTTCGAAAACTTGGCATACTGTTGCCGGTCGGAGGACTCGTCACCGCCAAGCGATCTGCATGTTCCTGCTCTGTGTGCGAATAAACCAGGATATCATCAATGAATACTATAACGAACATATCCAAGAATGGCTTGAACACCCGGTTCATCAAATCCATGAATACTGTTGGGCGTTGGTCAATCCGAAAGACATCACCCTGAACTCATAGTGCCCATACCGGGTCCTGAATGCAGTCTTTGGGATATCTGCCTCTCTAACTCGCACCTGATGATAACGGACCGCGAGTCTATCTTGAGAAACATCTCGCACCACGCAACTGGTCAAACAAATCATCAATCACGGGAGGGTATCTGTTCTTGATAGTTACCTTATTCAATTTGCACATGTCAATACATCGTGGCGTCCCATCCTTCTTCTTTACAAATAAAACTGGCGCTCCCCAGGGAGAAACACTAGGCCTGATAAAGCCTTTTTCCAGCAAATCTTTCAGCTGGTCCTTCAACTCTCTCAACTCAGCAGGTGCCATCCGGTATGGTGCAATAGATATAGGTCGAGTGTCTGGCGACATATCAATGCAAAACTCAATCTCCCTCTCAGGAGGGATACCCGGGAGATCGTCTGGGAATACATCTGGAAACTCTCTAACAACCGGACCGATCAAGGTCAGGTATCTCTACCTCGATGTCGAATACCCGAACCATATGGTAGATATACCCCTTCTGCACCATCTTCCTAGCCTTGAGGTAAGAAATAAACCTACCCCTCGGCGACGCAGTATTCCCCTTCCACTCGATAACCGGCTCACCATGAAATTGGAACCGTACCAATCTCTCTCTACAGTCCACATTGACATAGCAAGACGCTAGCCAATCCATACCCATAATCACATCTAAGTCTGTCATATCCAACTCTATCAAGTCAGCTAGAGTCTGACGACTGTATATAGTCACTGGGCAAGCCTTATAAACCCGCTCAGCTACCACCGAATCACCTACTGGCGTATCCACCTCAAAAGGTTTTATGGACTCGGGCTCTACCCCTATTCTACTAGCAATATGAGGATATATATAGGACAAGGTAGAACCTGGATCTATCAAAGCATATACATCACAACATGAAACCAATAATGTACATGTGACGACATCTGGTTACGCCTCCTGGTCCTGACGGCTGGACATAGCATAAATGCGTTTCTGAGGACCGCTGGAACTGGGACCCCCACCACGACCCCTATCGCGACCTGCTGGTCCGTGAACACCCTACCCTCCGGGGCGCCTGACCATCGAAGATGAAGATCCAGCAACTGACCCTGTCGGCTGAACCATAACACTCCCGCTGCCTCTGGTCGGACAATCTCTCTTTAAATGGCCCTGCTGGCCACAAGAGTAACAAACTCCTGGAGGAACACGACACCCCCCATGATGGTAATCACCACCACGACCACACCGAGGCATAGGTGGCCTCGTCTGACTGGAACTCTGGTTCCTCTGGGAACCCGAAGCCCTGGAGCCTTGTCCTCCCCCTGAATACCCTGGACGCCCAGAAGACGGTGGAGGAGCGCTCTGAACCGGCTGAGGTGCAAACCCGATCTGCTGCTGAGGTTGTCTACCTCGAAAACTACCAGAGGACTCTGCTGTCCTGGACCTATTCTGCTGATATCTATCAATCCGTCGGCCCCTCCGTTACTCACACCCAAGTGCATAAGCCTGCATGCGGGCAATGTCCATGCCCAGCTGAAGAGCTACTCCCGTGCAACTCTCTGCTAAGTAATCATCGAGCCCTGTGAAATAGCGGTGCACTCTGTCCTCCATGTCTGCCACTAAAGCGGGTACATACCGAGCCAACGAGTCAAACTCTACGTTGTACTCCCGGACCATCCGCCCACTCTGTCTCAACGTCAGAAATCTATCGGCCCGAGCTATCCTCATCTGCGGAGGCAAGAAATGGCTAAGAAACGCCTCTGAGAACTCGTCCCAAACAGCTGGAAGCGCATGCTCCCCGGGGCGGTTCCATAAATCAAACCGATCAAGCTGCGATATCCGCGCGGCCGATGTGAACCCAATACTACCGACTCTGTCTCCGAGGCCTTGATCACTCTCATGATCCACTGTAACTGTCGGATAAACTCCTGAGGATCATCCTCAGGCCTCGACCCATAGAACTCTGGTGGACTGCAACTCCAAAAGTGCCAAAGTCTCGAGCTATCAGATCTGGGGTGAACTACGGGTACATCCGGAACCGCTGTCTCCCGTCTGTCCTCCTGCTTTGCCACGATCCTGGCTAATAACTGGGCCATCTCCTTGTAGCCCATATCCTGCTCCGGTAGTGTAACGGAGGCTCGGTGCGTGGTCTCGATGGCGCTGTTCTTTGCTCGAACTCTCTTTGGGGTTGGCTACGTCGTGGAACTCGCCGTCCGAAACATCATCTCAGGTAAAGACTGGGTCTGTGCCCTCGTAACCCTACGTGTCTACTCGCGTCTCCACCGCCTTGCCGCCACGGGTCGCGGTTGCCTTGCGTGGAGGCATAACTGTTATACCGTATTTCGGTATATGCGTGGGGCGTGCGTGAAAAATTGAAACTTGTACTAAGGCTTGGCGAATTAATTTTGTTCACAACACGTTTAGAGTCGTTTTTCGGCGAAAGCGTTTTCCACGACTTTCGTAGGGAATTTCCGCTATGTCATTTTTAATTTTTGCGGATTTTTTAGAGGCGAAACATTTTGGACCAACGGGAGGCGACACTTGGCACCCTCCAATTGGTGGACTTGAAACGTCCGTTGGGACGATTTGGGCTAGCCTTTGCACGTTTTGGTGCCTTGGCTAAAGTCAATGGTTGGTAGGATATTTGTGTGTAGTAAATACTAGCCCTACTCTTGCCTCACACTTGGTTTAATCTTGTCCTTTGGTTGGCCTTCACTTGACCTATAAATACCCCTCTCCCTTTGATGAATTCTTCATCCTTTCCACAAATCTCTAAGTGTTAAAATCCTCCCCTCTCTTGTTGTTGTTCTCGTCCCTCCCCCCTGGGCCGAGAGCCCCTCCCCCTTGTGTGGCCTTGTGGCCGAGACTTCACCCCCCTCCTAGTGGTGTTGTTCTCGTATAATATACCCCCCCTTTGTGGTGTAGAAATACTCTCAAAAGTATTGTTATAATGCCCAAATTACCTTAGCAGTATACCTTGTTGTATTCTAAGGTTATACCTATCTGAAAATGCCCGGAAATACTATTATACTTAGTCGGTCCAAAAGAAACCACAGGAAAATCTCCATAGTCAGTTGGAGTATTGTGTAGAAGTTGGTTAGAACTTCTAAGGGTGGTTTAGAGCGGGTTGGGCGCTCGGAGTTGGAGCTAAGCGTTTGCCAGGATCGACTTTAACTAGGATAATTATGGGCTTATCGAGGTAATTATCTTGTCCTCTGTTGTAATTGGAAATTACATATTATTAGAATATATAGGTGAAGTATACTATATATAGAACTGAGCGTAGTTATCGGCAATGTCTTTTGACTTAAGCACTGAATAATACTTACGGCGATGTCTTGCGACTTAAGCTGAATTTAAAGAAGAATCTTGAGCAGTAATTACATGAGGGTGTATTCAGATGAACTTGTGTAGTAGTAGTGGAGTAGAATTGTACAGTTAGGGTTAGGCGTATAACCCCACTGGTTGGCTTGGTAGCGGCCTCGATAGAGGAGGAGATTTCTGTTTGTTGCGGGGAGAGTCTTCGAATTTTGGTAGAATGTTCTACGATGAGATCTAAATGTTAATAAGCGCCTTGTGGCCTTATAGGTTGAAGTACTACGTGTGGCGCGATCTACTTGGCTTAGGAGTAGCCGACGGTTGGAAGTACTTGGGCGTTTTGCTATTAGTCGATAATCGTCGCGAGGTATGTGAACCTCTTCCTATCTCTTCTAGCATGATATGTGTGAACTATGTAGTGCGGTAGACGTACATGTGCTAAATGTATTTAATTGGTTTAAAACATAAAGTGTTATAACGGCTTTATGGGAAGTCGGTTATAAGCGGCTTTATGTTGGTAAGAAAAATACTTGTGGTTTTAAAGGTAACCGATTTGAACTATAAGCGGCTTGTTATGTGTTAATAGAGAACTTGAAGTAATACTTGGTTTTGAAAACTTAAGAGTTATACTAGCTTTATGGGAAGTTAGGTATAACGGCTTAAGAATGTTTCTTGATTTGAATCGAATGTGTATCGACAAACCAACTGCTGCGTTAATAAAAGGAAAATGTTTTGAATAATTAAGTATTATTAAAACCGGTAGAAACTTCCATCTGCATAGAAGCTAAGATGAGACAAAATGATATTTCTAGATCATGGTTCTTTGTAATAACATTGTTATAAACAAGAATATCCTACTCACATATAAGGCTTATGTTTCTCATTTGTTTAAAGAGAATTATATTCTTAAATGAATAAGACTATGAACTACGAAACCTTTCTAAAATAAAGCGTGAACATTTGAAATTAGGAAAACTTGGGCGTTTGGAAAATAATGTTGTTACTTGATTTTACAAAGGTAAGAGTTTTAGTTTTCTTAAAAGGACAGTCACTCTATTTTATACTACGGGTATTGTGTGACTTATGTGAAAGAAACAGATCTTTTAAAGATTTAATGTGTGAAGTACTTTGGGAATAGATACCCGAACTTGTTAGTAGAAAGTACCTTGTGCGAATAACTTGATTGTATTGGTTTGTGATAGCCTTGTAATACTTTCTTGTTGATTTGATAAGTAAACATGTTAGGATGCTACGTGTGTTAGTATCTTGTGATGTTAGTGTAAAGGGTTTTCCGCCCATTGCGCTTAAAGTTGTTTGACTATCGGTAGTTATGTTGGTATTGTACCACTCGCCTTGACTTGTGCGGAGGTTAAGCTGCCTCCGTGCGGGGTAGACTCGGCGATGCAGGACCATGATTCGAGAATACCTCATGCGGGTCGAGGATCCATGCGGAACTACGGAGTTCGGGTTAGTGTGCGGCCTTTATGGTCATGCGGTCTTTGTGGCCATGCGGATGCGAGTCGGGGCGATGCGGGAGTAGCTACCCTCGATGCGGGGTTATACCTCATGCGGGCCTATGAGGTTGGCCTATGCGAGTCGCGGAGGATTCGAGGCTAGACGCGCACATTTGATCTGCGGGCGAGTGACCGGCTTTTATCATGTGGCCGATGCAGAGCAGATATCATGACACGATTTATGACCTTGTTGATGCGTAGGTGTTAGTAGTCGGCTATGCCTTCGTGCCTTACCTGTCTTGTTTTATTAGGACACAGGTGGGACACGGTGTTCATGTGTATTCCTTGGTGCTTGTATATCATAAAGCTGGCGGTGAGGAAGGTATTCCACGGGCATGATTGATGTTGTGGCGTGAGACCCGTTGTTATGTTTGAGTGATGACTTTGAGGCGTGAGTCACGACTTGATATATTTGCTTGTTTATTGTGAGCGTAGTTTTGTTATCATACATGTCTCTGCTTTATATAGACTACTATGATTCCATTCTGATATTTTGATTTCACATACTAAATTTTTGTTATCTTGACCTCGCCCGAAGTGCGTTAAATCTGCGAGTAAAGGTACACGATCGTTGATCCTCGCTCTTAGGGTCACGATTCAGCGCTTAGGAGAGCTCCGTTTCTCGGAGGCTTGTCTTGGTATAGTCCCTGTTGTTGTAGGTGCTTACATTCGAGGGTATGGCGAACTGTCCGTCGTTGTTGTCATATCATTCGTAAGTGCATGTAATCTTGTTGTGGCGGGGTTTGTAAAAAGGATTAAAGCTGTTCATGTTGAAAAAGTTGTTATTTACATATATCTTAGAAAGCAAGTTTTCTCAGTTATTGTTTCATATTTCATAATATGTCTTGTATCGTTTATGTTCGTGATTACTCGATGTTGTATCACTAGGGTGCGGGTAAGGCACGATCACGGGCCGGAATCGGTCGTGACAAAAGTGGTATCGAGCGATTAATCCTCGGAAAGTGTCTGAGCCGTATCGATGAAGTCTTGATTATCGGTGTGTTGTGCACATCAATAATCGAGGAGGCTATAGGGTATTTAGGATTGGTTTCTATTCTTCTCACTCTGAGATCGTGCCTTAGAGCTGTGTTGTAAGTTGGACCCTCTGACGTATTTCTTTCCCTTACCGTTATGCCTCCGCGTAGGGCAAACCCGGGCCCAGGAGGGCAAGGCAGCCGAGGGAGCTGCGAGTAGAGTTCAGAGGGTGGCGAGGGCACAGGCCCAATCATCACCTGAGTTAGGTGCTTCATTCGGGGCTTTCTGCGACATCACTAGCCCCAGTAAAGTTTAGCACGGCGGCGGCAGTTCCTACTGCGGCCATGATATTTGAACCTTGATTCGCGGCCACGAGCGGTGAATATAGATTGCAAAGAGGCAACCCTGTTACTAGCTATGGATTTGGCTACCAGAGAGTATACCGATGTATCGCGAGTCTTGATGACTACCTAAGAGAAGGTTGTGCGAAGGAAGTATATTTTAGACCCCGGTGAGAAGTGTTTTGTGGTGATGGTTAGAGGTGTTTCCTCGTGGACTTTGATGTAAGTAGTTGCGCAGTTGTTTCTGTGGCCAGGTGTGGCAGGATTGATTCTCGTAAGTATAGTAGCGAAGACTATCTTGGCGCCGCGTTTGTTTGAGGCTTGAAGGAACATTCGGGACGAATGTTTCTAAGGAGGAGAATGTTATACCGTATTTCCGGTATATGCGTGGGGCGTGCGTAGAAAAATTTGAAACTTGTACTAAGGCTTGGCGAATTAATTTTGTTCACAACACGTTTAGAGTCGTTTTTCGGCGAAGCGTTTTCCACGACTTTCGTAGGGAATTTCGGCTATGTCATTTTAATTTTTGCGATTTTTCCAGAGGCGAAACATTTTGGACCAGCGGGAGGCGACACTTGGCACCCTCCAATTGGTGGACTTGAAACGTCCATTGGGACGATTTGGGCTAACCTTTGCACGTTTTGGTGCCTTGGCTAAAGTCAAGGTTGGTAGGATATTTGTGTGTAGTAAATCCTAGCCTACACTTGCCTAACACTTGGTTTAATCTTGGCCATTGGTTGGCCTTCACTTGACCTATAAATACCACTCTCCCTTTGATGAATTCTTCATCCTTTCCACAAATCTCTAAGTGTTAAAATCCTCCTCTCTTGTTGTTGTTCTCGTCCCTCCCCTTGGCGAGAGCCCTCCCCTTGTGTGGCCTTGTGGCGAGACTTCACCCCTCTAGTGGTGTTGTTCTCGTATAATATACCCCACTTTGTGGTGTAGAAATACTCTCAAAAGTATTGTTATAATGCCCAAATTACCTTAGTAGTATACCTTGTTGTATTCTAAGGTTATACTATCTGAAAATGCCTGAAATACTATTATACTTCAGTCGATCCAAAACCGAAACCACAGGAAAATCTCCATAGTCAGTTGGAGTATTGTGTAGAAGTTGGTTAGAACTTCTAAGGGTGGTTTAGAGCGGGTTGGGCGCTCGGAGTTGGAGCTAAACGTTTGCCGGGATCGACTTTAACTAGGATAATTATGGGCTTATCGAGGTAATTATCTTGTCCTCTGTTGTAATTGGAAATTACATATTATTAGAATATATAGTTGAAGTATACTATATATAGAAGCGAGCGTAGTTATCGGCAATGTCTTTTGACTTAAGCTGAATAATACTTACGGCAATGTCTTGCGACTTAAGCTGAATTTAAAGAAGAATCTTTGAGTAATTACATGGTGTATTACGGTGAACTTGTGTAGTAGTAGTAGTGGAGTAGAATTGTACGTTAGGGTTAGGCGTATAACCCCTGGTTGGCTTGGTAGCGGCCTCGATAGAGAGGAGATTTCTGTTGTTGCGGGAGAGTCTTTGTAGAATTTTTGGTAGAATGTTCTACGATGAGATCTAAATGTTAATAAAGCGCGCTTGTGGCCTTATAGGTTGAAGTACTACGTGTGGCGCGATCTACTTGGCTTAAGGAGTAGCCGCGGTTGGAAGTACTTGGGCGTTTTGCTATTAGTCGATAATCGTCGCGAGGTATGTGAACCTCTTCCTATCTCTTCTAGCATGATATGTGTGAACTATGTAGTGCGGTAGACGTACATGTGCTAAATGTATTTAATTGGTTTAAAACATAAAGTGTTATAACGGCTTTATGGGAAGTCGGTTATAAGCGGCTTTATGTTGGTAAGAAAATACTTGTGGTTTTAAAAGGTAACGATTTGAACTATAAGCGGCTTGTTATGTGTTAATAGAGAACTTGAAGTAATACTTGGTTTTGAAAACTTAAGAGTTATACTAGCTTTATGGGAAGTTAGGTATAACGGCTTAAGAATGTTTCTTGATTTGAATCGAATGTGTATCGACAAACCAACTGCTGCGTTAATAAAAGGAAAATGTTTTGAATAATTAAGTATTATTAAAACCGGTAGAAACTTCCATCTGCATAGAAGCTAAGATGAGACAAAATGATATTTCCTAGATCATGCATTTCTTTGTAATAAGATTGTTATAAACAAGAATATCCTACTCGCATATTAGGCTTATGTTTCTCATTTGTTTAAAGAGAATTATATTCTTAAATGAATAAGACTATGAACTATGAAACCTTTCTAAAATAAGAAAGCGTGAACATTTGAAATTAGGCAAACTTGGGCGTTTGGAAAATAATGTTGTTACTTGATTTTACAAAGGTAAGAGTTTTAGTTTTCTTAAAAGGGCAGATCACTCTATTTTATACTACGGGTATTGTGTGACTTATGTGAAAAAGCAGATCTTTTAAAGATTTAATGTGTGAAATACTTTGGGGACAGATACGAACTTGTTAGTAGAAAGTACCTTGTGTGAATAACTTGATTGTATTGGTTTGTGATAGCCTTGTAATACTTTCTTGTTGATTTGATAAGTAAACATGTTAGGATGCTACGTGTGTTAGTATCTTGTGATGTTAGTGTAAAGGGTTTTCCGCCCATTTGCGCTTAAAGTTGTTTGACTATCGGTAGTTATGTTGGTATTGTACCACTCGCCTTGACTTGTGCGGAGGTTAAGCGCCTCCGTCGCGGGGTAGACTCGGTGATGCAGGACCGTGATTCGAGAATACCTCATGCGGGTCGGGGATCCATGCGGAACTACGGAGTTCGAGTTAGTGTCGCGGCCTTTATGGTCATGCTGTCTTTGTGGCCATGCGGTGCGAGTCGGGGCGATCTTGGGAGTAGCTACCCTCGATGCGGGGTTATACCTCATGCGGGCCTATGAGGTTGGCCTATGCGAGCTGCGGAGTTCGAGGCTGAAGCGCGCACATTTGATCTGCGAGCGAGTGACGGCTTTTATCATGTGATGCAGAGCGGATATCATGACACGATTTATGACCTTGTTGATGCGTAGGTGTTAGTAGTCGGCTATGCCTTACGTGCCTACCTGTCTTGTTTTATTAGGACACAGTGGGACACGTGTTCATGTATTCCTTGGTGCTTGTATATCATAAGCTGCCGCGATGAGGAAGGTATTCCACGGGCATGATTGATGTTGTGGGCGTGAGACCCGTTGTTATGTTTGAGTGATGACTTTGAGGCGTGAGTCACGACTTGATATATTTGCTTGTTTATTGTGATCGTAGTTTTGTTATCATACATGTCTCTGCTTTATATAGACTACTATGATTCCATTCTGATATTTTGATTTCACATACTAAATTTTTGTTATCGACCTCGCCCGAAGTGCGTTCATCTGCGAGTAAAGGTACACGATCGTTGATCCTCGCTCTTAGGAGTCACGATTCGGTAGCTTGGGAAGCTCCGTTTCTCGGAGGCTTGTCTTGGTATAGTCCTGTTGTTGTAGGTGCTTACATTCGGGGTATGGCGAACCTGTCCGTCGTTGTTGTCATATCATTCGTAGAAGTGCATGTAATCTTGTTGTGGCGGGGTTTGTAAAAAGGATTAAAGCGTTCATGTTGAAAAAGTTGTTATTTACATATATCTTGAAAAGGCAAGTTTTCTCAGTTATTGTTTCATATTTCATAATATGTCTTGTATCGTTTATGTTCGTGATTACTCGATGTTGTATCACTAGGGTGCGGGGTAAGGCACGATCCACGGGCGGAATCGGTCGTGACAAAAGTGGTATCGAGCGATTAATCCTCGGAAAGTGTCTGAACCGTATCGATTCGGAGTCTTGATTATCGGTGTGTTGTGCACTACATCAATAATCGAGGAGGCTATAGGGTATTTAGGATTGGTTTCTATTCTCACTCACGAGATCGTGCCTTAGAGGCTGTTGTAAGTTGGACCTCGACGTATTTCTTTCCTTCTGGCTATGCCTCGCGTAGGCAAACCGGGCAGGGAGGCGGCGTAGGAGGCTGCGAGTAGAGTTCGGAGGGTGGCGAGGCACAGCCCAATCATCACTGAGTTAGGTGCTTCATTCGGGATTTCTGCGACATCACTAGCCCGATAAAGTTTAGCACGGCGGCGGTTCTCTGCGGCCATGATATTTGAACCGATTCCACGGCCAGGAGCGGTGAATATAGATTGCAAAGAGGCAACCACATTACTAGTATGGATTTGGCTACGGAGAGTATACCGATGTATCGCGAGTCTTGATGACTACCTAAGAGAAGGTTGTGCAAGAGTAATTCTTGATTAGGCTTGAGCATGACACGTATGCGGGCTTATGCGCAGCGAGCAAGCGTAGAGATCGACGGGTTAACGAAGGACAACGAAGAGGGCGAGCGGCAAGGTCCTTTGGTAACTTTCGAGGCGAGTCACCTCGCGTGATTAGATTATGCACATCCACGGTGCAGTGGTCCTCCGGGGGTTCGGGGCGTTCGGGGTGTGCGGGAGTTGGTCGAACTCGGGCTTAGGTTCGCGATGTAATGAGCGTCGTCGGGAATGTCGTCTTTTAGTTGGTACTTGTTGTATCTATGACCGTCAGTGCAGTGTCGAAGGTGTCCTTGTAAGAGAACTTAGCCTTGAGTTGGTGGGTAGTTTGTCATCTCCGCCATTTATCGCCCTGCAGGCGGGTTTGATTAGAACGGCTAAAGGGTGTGAAAGCGATGGTTATAGATATATCTTTAACCTCTAGAGATCGGTATGTGTGATAAGGTGAGTACCTTAAGTGCTATGTTCGATAGCGGTGTGTTAGTTGTGATTAGAAATCTTGGTTGTTTAACCGAGTAAGATTTTGGGGATAGAGAAGGTGTGAGCCTTAGAGCTTTTACGTAGAGACCTTAGAGGTGAGGCCATCTCGAGAAAGGTGTAGTGTTATGTTTGACCTTATAGGAAGTGCATAGTGCACGTGAGTTATGTTTGGGATAGGTCCCAAGTAGTGTGGAATGAAAGGGTAGTTGAGCTAAGAAGACCGCTAGGTTTCGTAGCGTGTTTAGTGAGAGTTTTCCTTCTGGAGCTAGCGTTTTCGCGCGTTGCGGTCGGGTTGAGGCCACGTTGCGGGTCAACCCGCGGCATGGTTGGTGGTAAGTCGGTTGTGGTGGTCCCGCTGTGATAAGTCACGAGGGTGTTAGGCCCAAATTTAGTTGACCAGTGCGAGTTCGTGGATGCGTTCAACCAGATGGTCGGGCGATGGGGCAGCCCATCGTGTTCTTGATCGGGGCCGTTTACTCGGTGTGTTGAGTTATCGAGAAGGTTGTAGGGCTGCGAGGTGCCTACCTACACCTTAAGACGACGATGGAGCCAGTTACTGCTTTTTTTACGGAGGTTTTGCGAGCAAGGTTAGGAACTGGTGAGTCTCGAGAATCGCATTCGCCACCGGGCGATGGTTGGATTTCGGGAGTAGTTGTGGAGATTGTTGTCTCTGTGGAGGAGTGTTTAAGCTACCATTTCGGTGTTCGGATGTCACCTTTTGAAGCCTTGTAGGGCGGAAGTGTAAGTTCTTGTCGATTGGTTCGATGTTGGCAAGGTTCGAACGATTGGTTGAGCTTGTTCCGGCGGTGTGGATAGTGAAGCTTGTCTAGAAGAGGTTACAGCGGCTCGGAGAAATCGTGCGGATAATCGGCGACGCTTAGAGTTGAGTTGGCCGGTCGGTCTTCTTGAAGGTACCACCGGGGTGGGTGTGACGAGTTTTGGAATACTGAGAGGAACTTAGCGAGTTACTTTGGGCCTTTGTGTCCATGTGAAGAATAGGCGGGTTGCCTATATGTTAGCTTTTGTCGTCCGACTTAGGAAGCGATATGTCGGTCGCCGTATTGTTATGATCGGAAAGTATCGGAGAATCCATCAGTGTTCCCGATTAATGATGACCACATTAGAGATAGTAACCCGAGTCTTGAAGCGGCCGTATCGAATGTGGTAAGAGTGCGAGTGTCTGACCTCGAGGATCATGGCGGCCGGTACCATTTGTTAGGTCGTCGAGCAAGGCTCGCGACAAAGTGACAAAGTGGTACCATTTGTTGGTCGCTGAGAAGGTTAATGCCTCGAGCAAAGTGACAAAGTGGTATCTACGACGAGTAAAGAGAGAAGCGAGCATGTATGGCAAGTAGATGTGACCATTTCTTTTGTAAAGAGAAGGTCACGAAGGAAGTATATTTTAGACCCGGTGAGAAGTGTTTTGTGGTGATGGTTAGAGGTGTTTCCTCGTGGACTTTGATGTAAGTAGTTGCGATTGTTTACGTGGCGGTGTGGCGAGGATTGATTCTCGTAAGTATAGTAGCGAAGACTATCTTTGGCGCACGCGTTTGTTTGAGGCTTGAAGGAACATTCGGGCGAATGTTTCTAAGGAGGGAGAATGTTATACCGTATTTCCAGTATGTACGTGGGGCGTGCGTAGAAAAATTTGAAACTTGTACTAAGGCTTGGCGAATTAATTTTGTTCACAACACCCGTTTAGAGTCGTTTTTAAATGAAACGTTTTCCACGACTTTCGTAGGGAATTTCGGCTATGTCATTTTTAATTTTTGCAGATTTTTCCAGAGACGAAACATTTTGGACCAACGGGAGGCGACACTTGGCACCTCCAATTGGTGGACTTGAAACGTCCATTGGGACGATTTGGGCTAGCCTTTGCACGTTTTGGTGCCTTGGCTAAAGTCGAGGTTGGTAGGATATTTGTGTGTAGTAAATCCTAGCCCTACACTTGCCTAACACTTGGTTTAATCTTGGCCATTGGTTGGCCTTCACTTGACCTATAAATACCCTCTCCTTTGATGAATTCTTCATCCTTTCCACAAATCTCTAAGTGTTAAAATCCTCCTCTCTTGTTGTTGTTCTCGTCCCTCCCCCTTGGCGAGAGCCCTCCCACTGTGTGGCCTTGTGGCGAGACTTCACTCCTAGTGGTGTTTTTCTCGTATAATATACCCCCCCTTTTTGGTGTTGAAATACTGTCAAAAGTATTGTTATAATGCCCAAATTACCTTAGTAGTATACCTTGTTGTATTCTAAGGTTATACCTATCTGAAAATGCCAGAAATACTATTATACTTAGTCGGTCACTGGCAAAACCACAGGAAAATCTCCATAGTCAGTTGGAGTATTGTGTAGAAGTTGGTTAGAACTTCTAAGGGTGGTTTAGAGCGGGTTGGGCGCTCGGAGTTGGAGCTAAACGTTTGCCGGGATCGACTTTAACTAGGATAATTATGGGCTTATCGAGGTAATTATCTTGTCCTCTGTTGTAATTGGAAATTACATATTATTAGAATATATAGTTGAAGTATACTATATATAGAATCGAACGTAGTTATCGGCAATGTCTTTTGACTTAAGCTGAATAATACTTACGCAATGTCTTGCGACTTAAGCTGAATTTAAAGAAGAATCTTGAGCAGTAATTACATGAAGTGTATTACGATGAACTTGTGTAGTAGTAGTGGAGTAGAATTGTACCCGTTAGGGTTAGGCGTATAACCCCGGTTGGCTTGGTAGCGGCCTCGATAGAGGAAGAGATTTCTGTTGTTGCGGGAGAGTCTTTGCAATTTCCGGTAGAATGTTCTACGATGAGATCTAAATGTTAATAAGCGCCTTGTGGCCTTATAGGTTGAAGTACTACGTGTGGCGCGATCTACTTGGCTTAAGGAGTAGCCGACGGTTGGAAGTACTTTGAGCGTTTTGCTATTAGTCGATAATCGTCGCGAGGTATGTGAACCTCTTCCTATCTCTTCTAGCATGATATGTGTGAACTATGTAGTACGGTAGGCGTACGTGTGCTAAATGTATTTAATTGGTTTAAAACATAAAGTGTTATAACGGCTTTATGGGAAGTCGGTTATAAGCGGCTTTATGTTGGTAAGAAAATACTTGTGGTTTTAAAAGGTAACCGATTTGAACTATAACTGGCTTGTTATGTGTTAATAGAGAACTTGAAGTAATACTTGGTTTTTGAAAACTTAAGAGTTATACTAGCTTTATGGGAAGTTAGGTATAACGGCTTAAGAATGTTTTACTGATTTCGGAAATCAGAATGTGTATCGACAAACCACTGCTGCGTTAATAAAAGGAAAATGTTTTGAATAATTAAGTATTATTAAAACCAGTAGAAACTTCCATCTGCATAGAAGCTAAGATGAGACAAAATGATATTTCCTAGATCATGGCTGCTGTAATAAGATTGTTATAAACAAGAATATCCTACTCACATATTAGGCTTATGTTTCTCATTGTTAAAAGAGAATTATATTCTTAAATGAATAAGACTATGAACTATGAAACCTTTCTAAAATAAGAAACGTGAACATTTGAAATTAGGCAAACTTGGACGTTTGGAAAATAATGTTGTTACTTGATTTTACAAAGGTAAGAGTTTTGGTTTTCTTAAAAGGATCCACTCTATTTTATACTACGGGTATTGTGTGACTTATGTGAAAGAAGCAGATCTTTTAAAGATTTAATGTGTGAAATACTTTGGGAATGATACGAACTTGTTAGTAGAAAGTACCTTGTGTGAATAACTTGATTGTATTGGTTTGTGATAGCCTTGTAATACTTTCTTGTTGATTTGATAAGTAAACATGTTAGGATGCTACGTGTGTTAGTATCTTGTGATGTTAGTGTAAAGGGTTTTCCGCCATTTGCGCTTAAAGTTGTTTGACTATCAGTAGTTATGTTGGTATTGTACCACTCACCTTGACTTGTGCCGGAGGTTAAGGCGCCTCCGTCGCGGGGTAGACTTCGGTGATGCAGGACCGTGATTCGAGAATACCTCATGCGGGTCGGGGATCCATGCGGAACTACGGAGTTCGAGTTAGTGTCGCGGCCTTTATGGTCATGCGTCTTTGTGGCCATGCGGATCGCGAGTCGGGGCGATGCGGGAGTAGCTACCCTCGATGCGGGGTTATACCTCATGCGGGCCTATGAGGTTGGCCTATGCGGAGTCTGCGGAGAGTTCGGGGCTAGACGCGCACATTTGATCTGCGAGCGAGTGACGGCTTTTATCATGTGGTGCAGGCGGATATCATGACACGATTTATGACCTTGTTGATGCGTGGGTGTTAGTAGTCGGCTATGCCTTCGTACTTACCTGTCTTTGTTTTATTAGGACACGGTGGGACACGGTGTTCATGTGTATTCCTTGGTGCTTGTATATCATAAAGCTACGGCGGTGAGGAAGGTATTCCACGGGCATGATTGATGTTGTGGGCGTGAGACCCATTGTTATGTTTGAGTGATGACTTTGAGGCGTGAGTCACGACTTGATATATTTGCTTGTTTATTGTGATCGTAGTTTTGTTATCATACATGTCTCTGCTTTATATAGACTACTATGATTCCATTCTGATATTTTGATTTCACATACTTTTGTTATCTTGACCTCGCTTGAAGTGCGTTCATCTGCCGCGAGTAAAGGTACACGATCGTTGATCCTCGCTCTTAGGGTCAGATTCGGTAACAGGAGAGCTCGTTTCTCGGAGGCTTGTCTTAGTATAGTCCCTGTTGTTGTAGGTGCTTACATTCGAGGGTATGGCGGAACCGTCCGTCGTTGTTATCATATCATTCGTAGAAGTGCAGTAATCTTGTTGTGGCGGGGTTTGTAAAAAGGATTAAAGCTGTTCATGTTGAAAAAGTTGTTATTTACATATATGCCGAAAGGCAAGTTTTTCTCAGTTATTGTTTCATATTTCATAATATGTCTTGTATCGTTTATGTTCCGTGATTACTCGATGTTGTATCACTAGGGTGCGGGGTAAGGCACGATCCGGGCGGAATCGGGTCGTGACAAAAGTGGTATCGAGCGATTAATCCTCGGAAAGTGTCTCTGACCGTATCGATGAAGTCTTGATTATCGGTGTGTTGTGCACCACATCAATAATCGTGAGGCTATAGGGTATTTAGGATTGGTTTCATTCTTCTCACTCTGAGATCGTGCCTTAGAGGCGTGTTGTAAGTTGGACCTCCGACGTATTTCTTTCACTTCCGCTATGCCTCCGCGTAGGGCAAACCGGGCCCGGAGGGCAAGGCGAGGAGGCTGCGAGTAGAGTTCGGAGGGTGGCGAGGGCACAGCCCAATCATCACGAGTTAGGTGCTTCATTCGAGGATTTCTGCGACATCACTAGCCCGATAAAGTTTAGCACGGCGGCGGTTCCTCTGCGGCCATGATATTTGAACCTTCGCGGCCAGGAGCGGTGAATATAGATTGCAAAGAGGCAACCCACATTTACTAGCTATGGATTTGGCTACAGAGTATACCGATGTATCGCGAGTCTTGATGACTACCTAAGAGAAGGTTGTGCAAGAGTAATTCTTCGATTGAGGCTTGGCATGACACGTATGCGGGCTTATGCGCGGCGAGCCAAAAGCGTAGAGATCGGCGGGTTAACGAAGGACAACGAGAGAGGCGAGCGGCAAGTCCTTTGGTAACTTTCGAGGCGAGTCACCTCACGGCGAGATTAGATTATGCACATCCACGGTGCGAGTGGTCCTCGCGAGGTTCGGGGCGTTCGGGGTGTGCAGGAGTTGGTCAGAACTCCAGGGCTTCCGGTTCACAGTGTGACAGACGTCATCCCGGGGAATGTCGTCTTTTAGTTGGTACTTGTTGTATCTATGACCGTCAGTGCGGTGTCGAAGTGTCCTTGTAAGAGAACTTAGCGCCGGGATTGGTGGGTAGTTTGTCATCTCCTCGCCATGCGCCTACGGGCGAGTTTGATTAGACGGCTAAAGGGTGTGAAGCAGTAGTTATAGATATATCTTTAACCCTCAGAGATCAGTATGTGTGATAAGGTGAGTACTAAGTGCTATGTTCGATAGCGGTGTGTTAGTTGTGATTAGAAATCTTGGTTGTTTAGCAGAGTAAGATTTTGGGGATAGAGAAGGTGTGAGCCTTAGAGCTTTTACGTAGAGACCTTAGAGGTGAGGCCATCTCGAGAAAGGTGTAGTGTTATGTTTGACCACTTATCGGAAGTGCATAGTGCCGCGTGAGTTATGTTTGGGATAGGTCCTAAGTAGTGTGGAATGAAAGGGGTAGTTGAGCTAAGAAGGCCGCTAGGTTTTAACGTGTTTAGTGAGAGTTTTCCCGTGGAGCTAGCGTTTCTTGCGTTGCGGTCGGGTTGAGGCCACGTTACGGGTCAACCGCGGCATGGTTGGTGGTGGGGTCGGTTGTGGTGGTCCCGCTTGTGATAAGTCACGAGGGTGTTAGGCCCAAATTTAGTTGACCACGTGCGAGTTCGTGGATGCGTTGCTCAACCAGATGGTCGGGCGATGGGGCGCCCATCGTGTTCTTGATCGGGGCCGTTTACTCGGTGTGTTGAGTTATCGAGAAGGTTGTAGGGCTGCGAGGTGCCTACCTACACCTTAAGACGACGATGGAGCCAGTTCACGCTTTTTTTACGGAGGTTTTGCGAGCAAGGTTAGGAACTTCGGTGAGTCTCGGAATCGCATTCGCCCCACCGGGCGGTGGTTGGATTTGGGAGTAGTTGTGGAGATTGTTGTCTCTGTGGAGGAGTGTTTAAGCTACCATTTCGGTGTTCGGATGTCACCTTTTGAAGCCTTGTAGGGCGGAAGTGTAATTCTTGCGGTCGATTGGTTCGATGTTGGCAAGGTTGAACAGATTGGTTGAGCTTGTTCCGGCAGTGTGGATAGTGAAGCTTGTCTAGAAGAGGTTACGGCGGCTCGGAGAAATCGTGCGGATAATCGGCGACGCTTAGAGTTGAGTTGGCGGTCGGTCTTCTTGAAAGTACCACGGGGTGGGTGTGGCGAGTTTTGGAATACAGAGGAACTTAGCCCGAGTTACTTTGGGCCTTTGTGTCCGTGAAGAATAGGCGGGTTGCCTATATGTTAGCTTTCTTGCGTCCGACTTAGGAGGCGGTATGTCGATCGCCGTATTGTTATGATCGGGAAAGTATCGGAGAATCCATCAGTGTTCCCGATTAATGATGACCACATTAGAGATAGTAACCGAGTCTTGGAAGCGGCCGTATCGGAATGTGGTAAGAGTGCGAGTGTCACGGCGACCTCGGGGATCATGGCGGCCGGTACCATTTGTTGGGTCGTCGGACAAGGCTCGCGACAAAGTGACAAAAGTGGTACCATTTGTTGGGTCGCTGAGAAGGTTAATGCCTCGAGCAAAGTGACAAAGTGGTATCTACGACGAGTAAAGAGAGAAGCGAGCATGTATGGCAAGCGTAGATGTGACCATTTCTTTTGTAAAGAGAAGGTCTGAAGGAAGTATATTTTAGACCCGGTGAGAAGTGTTTTGTGGTGATGGTTAGAGGTGTTTCCTCGTGGACTTTGATGTAAGTAGTTGTGATTGTTTACGTGGCGGTGTGGCGGGATTGATTCTCGTAAGTATAGTAGCGAAGACTATCTTGGCGCCGCGTTTGTTTGAGGCTTGAAGGAACATTCGGGGACGAATGTTTCTAAGAGGAGAATGTTATACCCGTATTTCGGTATGCGTAAGGGCGTGCGTAGAAAAATTTGAAACTTGTACTAAGGCTTGGCGAATTAATTTTGTTCACAACACCCGTTTAGAGTCGTTTTTCGAAAAGCGTTTTCACGACTTTCGTAGGGAATTTCCGCTATGTCATTTTTAATTTTTGCGGATTTTTCCGAGAGGCGAAACATTTTGGACCAACGGGAGGCGACACTTGGCACCTCCAATTGGTGGACTTAAACGTCCATTGGGACGATTTGGGCTAGCCTTTGCGTTTTGGTGCCTTGGCTAAAGTCGAGGTTGGTAGGATATTTGTGTGTAGTAAATCCTGGCCTACTTGCCTAACACTTGGTTTAATCTTGGCCATTGGTTGGCCTTCACTTGACCTATAAATACCCTCTCCCTTTGATGAATTCTTCATCCTTTCCACAAATCTCTAAGTGTTAAAATCCTCCTCTCTTGTTGTTGTTCTCGTCCACTCCCAGCGAGAGCCCTCCCTGTGTGGCCTTGTGGCGAGACTTCACCCCTCCTAGTGGTGTTGTTCTCGTATAATATACCCCACTTTGTGGTGTAGAAATACTCTCAAAAGTATTGTTATAATGCCCAAATTACCTTAGCAGTATACCTTGTTGTATTCTAAGGTTATACCTATCTGAAAATGCCCGAAATACTATTATACTTAAGTCAGTCACAAAACCGAAACCCTAGGAAAATCTCCATAGTCAGTTGGAGTATTGTGTAGAAGTTGGTTAGAACTTCTAAGGGTGGTTTAGAGCGGGTTGGGCGCTCGGAGTTGGAGCTAAACCTTTGCCGGGATCGACTTTAACTAGGATAATTATGGGCTTATCGAGGTAATTATCTTGTCCTCTGTTGTAATTGGAAATTACATATTATTAGAATATATAGTTGAAGTATACTATATATAGAATCAACGTAGTTATCGTGATGTCTTTTGACTTAAGCTGAATAATACTTACAGCGATGTCTTGCGACTTAAGCACGAATTTAAAGAAGAATCTTGCTGTAATTACATAGAGTATTACATGAACTTGTGTAGTAGTAGTGGAGTAGAATTGTACCGTTAGGGTTAGGCGTATAACCCGCGGTTGGCTTGGTAGCGGCCTCGATAGAGGAGGAGATTTCTGTTGTTGCGGGGAGTCTTTGCCGAATTTTGGTAGAATGTTCTACGATGAGATCTAAATGTTAATAAGCGCCTTGTGGCCTTATAGGTTGAAGTACTACGTGTGGCGCGATCTACTTGGCTTAGGAGTAATGAAGCGGTTGGAAGTACTTGAGCGTTTTGCTATTAGTCGATAATCGTCGCGAGGTATGTGAACCTCTTCCTATCTCTTCTAGCATGATATGTGTGAACTATGTAGTACGGTGAGCGTCATGTGCTAAATGTATTTAATTGGTTTAAAACATAAAGTGTTATAACGGCTTTATGGGAAGTCGGTTATAAACGGCTTTATGTTGGTAAGAAAATACTTGTGGTTTTTAAAAGGTAACCGATTTGAACTATAACTGGCTTGTTATGTGTTAATAGAGAACTTGAAGTAATACTTGGTTTTTGAAAACTTAAGAGTTATACTAGCTTTATGGGAAGTTAGGTATAACGGCTTAAGAATGTTTCTTGATTTGAATCGAATGTGTATCGACAAACCACTGCTGCGTTAATAAAAGGAAAATGTTTTGAATAATTAAGTATTATTAAAACCAGTAGAAACTTCCATCTGCATAGAAGCTAAGATGAGACAAAATGATATTTCCTAGATCATGGTTGCTGTAATAACATTGTTATAAACAAGAATATCCTACTCACATATAAGGCTTATGTTTCTCATTGTTTAAAAGAGAATTATATTCTTAAATGAATAAGATCATGAACTCTGAAACCTTTCTAAAATAAGAAACGTGAACATTTGAAATTAGGCAAACTTGGGCGTTTGGAAAATAATGTTGTTACTTGATTTTACAAAGGTAAGAGTTTTAGTTTTCTTAAAAGGGCGATCCTCTATTTTATACTACTGTATTGTGTGACTTATGTGAAAAAGCAGATCTTTTAAAGATTTAATGTGTGAAATACTTTGGGGAATGATAGAACTTGTTAGTAGAAAGTACCTTGTGTGAATAACTTGATTGTATTGGTTTGTGATAGCCTTGTAATACTTTCTTGTTGATTTGATAAGTAAACATGTTATATGCTACGTGTGTTAGTATCTTGTGATGTTAGTGTAAAGGGGTTTTCCTTCCATTGCGCTTAAAGTTGTTTGACTATCAGTTATGTTGGTATTGTACCACTCACCTTGACTTGTGCGGAGGTTGGCGCCTCCGTCGCGGGGTAGACTTCAGCGATGCAGGACCATGATTCGAGAATACCTCATGCGGGTCGAGGATCCATGCGGAACTACGGAGTTCGTGTTAGTGTGCGGCCTTTATGGTCATGCGTCTTTGTGGCCATGCGGACTGCGAGTCGGGGCGATTTAGGGAGTAGCTACCCTCGATGCGGGTTATACCTCATGCGGGCCTATGAGGTTGGCCTATGCGGAGCTGCGGAGATTCGAGGCTAGACGCGCACATTTGATCTGCGGGCGAGTGACCGGCTTTTATCATGTGATGATGCAGACAGATATCATGACACGCTTTATGACCTTGTTGCATGCTGTGGGTGTTAGTAGTCGGCTATGCCTTCGTACTTACCTGTCTTGTTTTATTAGGACACAGTGGGACACAGTGTTCATGTGTATTCCTTGGTGCTTGTATATCATAAAGCTGGCGGTGAGGAAGGTATTCCACGGGCATGATTGATGTTGTGGGCGTGAGACCCATTGTTATGTTTGAGTGATGACTTTGAGGCGTGAGTCACGACTTGATATATTGCTTGTTTATTGTGAGCGTAGTTTTGTTATCATACATGTCTCTGCTTTATATAGACTACTATGATTCCATTCTGATATTTTGATTTCATACTAAATTTTTGTCTTGACCTCCTTGAAATTTGCGTTCATGCTGCAGTAAAGGTACACGATCGTTGATCCTCGCTCTTAGGGTCACGATTCGGCGCTTGGGAGAGCTCGTTTCTCGGAGGCTTGTCTTGGTATAGTCCCTGTTGTTGTAGGTGCTTACATTCGTGGTATGGCCGAACCTGTCCGTCGTTGTTGTCATATCATTCGTAAGTGCATGAATCTTGTTGTGGGCGGGGTTTGTAAAAAGGATTAAACTGTTCATGTTGAAAAAGTTGTTATTTACATATATCTTGAAAGCAAGTTTTCTCAGTTATTGTTTCATATTTCATAATATGTCTTGTATCGTTTATGTTCATTGATTACTCTGATGTTGTATCACTAGGGTGCCCGGGGTAAGGCACCAGTCACGGGCCCGGAATCGGGTCGTGACATAACTAATACATAAAAACATGTCAGAGGGAGTTCAACCTATAATATAGCTATATTGCACGATCTTAGAGTGAAAGAATGGAAACCAATCCTAAATATCATGTAGCCTCCTCCTGATTATAGATGTGGTGCACAACTCACCGATAATCAAGACTCTACTAGATACGGCCTGTAGACCCTTTCCGAGGATTAACTGCTCTGATACCACTTTTGTCACGACCCGACCTCGGACCCGTGACTGGTGCCTTACCCCGGGCACCCTGGTGATACAACATCAGAGAAAACCAGCGGAAATAACTCACAAACAGGAAACCATATAAAATACAAAACAGGCTAACCTAAAATGGCTACCTTTCTGTAAATAAAAATATCACAAGACTGAACAGTTACATCCTTTACAACCCAATTTATAACAGGACTACAGGCCTCTAAGAGTTTGTAACAACTATGACGGACGGGGCCGCCATACCCTGAATGTACATAATATCTACAACATCAGGGAGAACCGTACCAAAAGTCAAGCCTCCGGAGAAATGGAGCTTCTGACACCTGATCAAAGATCCTAAGAATGAGGATTCACCACCTGCTTACCCCTACATGCGGCATGAACGCAGCCGCCGAGGAAGGGGGTTAGTACACAATATGTACCAAATATGTAAAATCGAAAAATACTGTAATAATATCATAAGTCTAAAATAAAGCTGGAGTCATGGATGAAAATCAAATTACATTGCACTGTGCCTTACTAACAATGAGAGTAACAAGTATAAACTTTCTTTGCGTAAAAATAGGAGGCTCATGATCAAAGCAGGTCCACCGCCTGTAGTATCATTAAGCAATCCTACTCCGGGACTATTTCACCCGCATAGGTCTGTGGACCCGCGTGAGGTCATCCGCCTCGCATGAGACTATTTCACCGCGTGAGACTATTTCTCCGCATGGATCCCGTGGACCCGCGTGAGTACAAGCGCGCTCGCATCATGGGTAGCAAATCCATGGCATAAGTAGCATCCTGGTTTACCGTAATAATAATAATACGTAACCTAGCACAACCGGCTATCATACATAACATAAGCGCTACCGGCTTATCATAACATAAGCAAGTTAAGAAAATCCTCTAACTTCTTATTAACATTAGAAACATATCCTCTCATTTTAGTTTACTTAAGGCACTAACATGTCATTTAAGAGAAAATCCGGGAATTCAACTCAAGCACCACGTACCTCAACCTTTTAAGAAATGACTCTTTTTTATATAAAACTTCCAAGATACTAATAACCGTAGTATCAAGTCACGACTACTTTTCAAGACAAGTCACATTTCCTTTTAGAAATATAATAGGCTTCTAAATCAAGTGACTTCATTTCCTTTAAAAATCTTAGGCACTTAATGCCTTAAAATCAATTTGCCTTTCACCAAATCAAATCATTTATCCGTACTTACCTTACTTAGAGTAAATCTTTCTTTGTTAACCTTCCAATAAGCTAATATAATCAACTTCCCATAAAGTCGTTATATTAACGTTATACATTAGTCAAATACATTTCCCTATATCCAAGGGACTTATACTTTTAAAACGACACAAGTATCATATACTTAAAACACCTCAAGTCCCTTAACTTTGAAAACTTAGGACATCCTTAATACTTTTTAAAGAAAAGAGTTAATCCCCTTACTTACCAAACTTGGCCATCCTTAAAACAAGTAAGGGATGTCAAAGCCTTGTACGTCTACCGTACTACATAAGTGCAACTAGTCATGCTCAAGAAATAGGAAAGTTCCACATACCTCTTCGGGTCAATCCACTTGCAAGTCAAATATACCGCACGTAATATGTCAACCTATAATGACTATAATACGTCCATTAGCCTCTATCTTCAACGTAGAACATTCTAATTGAAAAGTCTCTTATTCCTACAGAAAATTGGACAACACTTCTTTTGTTTCTACATACTTTGCCACCTTTTTCAAGGCCGAATTCAATAACCAAACACGCCATCTTTAAGGCTCAACAATCCAATCAACACAAAGGAGATTACACGCCTAACTTGGACGTGTAAAATTTTGCCCCCACAATACATAACAACTAATACAAACTACAAGGTCCAATTTGGCAATTTTTGAGGTATAACAACATAAATTCTTATCCAATTCCTTTTTAATCCAAATTCTTATCCAATTCCTACATGCAATATATCTAAGAGTAATATTGACAACTACAAATCCTTTCTTCCACACATGCAACACAATTTACTAGCAAAAGAGAAAGGATTGTTACCTTAGAGCTTACCCAAATTAATCCAATAAATTTCACTTGTCTTCTTTCCACAATCACCTCCACAAAACTCCTACAAGCTTGCCATCAAGTTACCTTCTTGCCACTTTTTCTGAAATTTTCTCTAAACCTTGGTTTCTTCTTGAATTTCTAGAGAGAAGGGAGAGAAATTTTAGAGAGAAGGAAGAGCTTTTTAGAGAGAAGAATGAGCTTTCAAGGATGACCAAGTCTTCAAGACTTGGTCAATAAATAGGACATGCAAAAATCATATGGTGGGGGGGGGGGACACTTGTCACCCACCCATGGCCTCTTTTAAAAAAAACAGTTCTGATTTTTCCCAGATTCGCAGAAAAACCCGCCGCGGCCCTGCAGCCGGCGCCGCGGCGCTGAAACCTCTGCGAACTCTCAGAACTTCCGGCGCCGCGACCCTGTTTTCCGGCGCTGCAACCTCAGAGGATTCTCAGCATAACCGGCGCCGCGGCCCTGCATCCGGCGTAGCGCGTGGTCCGACCGAAGTTGCTACGCTCATTGCCGAACTTGTAATTTCCATAACTTTCTACTCCGATATCCTATCGATGAACGGTTTGTTGCGTTGGAAACTAGACTCAACGAATTACATACTCGGCCCTTGAAACACCTAGGAACTCTTAATGCAAATGGACATAAACCGCCACAAAGTTGACTAAAAACCCGTCTGAAACATTCTGTCGACCTATCTTTCAAAAATTTAAATCTTAACTCCTTTCGTACGTCCCCATAAGCAGGACCTGAACTACGGGGTGTAACATATGTCTACAAGCCTCTAAAAGTAGCAACATCAAAGGTCGGGACAGGGCTCCGCCATACCCATATAGACATGCAAAAATACATCGTACCAAATAGACTAACACTCCGAAACAAATGAAGTTCTCCAAAATCCGTTGAATCTACCACCTACTAACGTGGTTCATCTTTTTACATGCGTGAACTTGCGGGCATAAAATGCAGTGTCCCCCGACAAAAGAGAAGTCATTACGACTGATATACTGAGTATGTCAGGAATTAATAATAGCATAACAGTGATTATACACACAATTAAATTTTTTATCCAAATTCACTTAAATCCTGACGGCTTATAAAACCTTCTTATACGCAATGACATAATACTTGTAATATTACACTAGTCCATAACTTCTTTGGGATATATAATTATTGTTAATTTCCCGTCGTCGCACTTGTTAAATTCAAAATTATTTCGGGATCACATCCTTCTATATACTAATTTCCTTATTAGCATACGTAAGTACCATAAACTTCTCGGAGTCCGGGTCTAATTGTCTATATTTATGTGTTCAACCATTATCCAAAAGTACGGGATGTTAGAATATCTCTCTTGTTTCTGTGTTAATATGCCTTATCTCTGATTCTCTGCAGTTCTGTAATATTTTCAACTGCATGCTTTATCTCTGATTTTTTTCTTATGTGCTCTTCGTCTGTCTTCAAACTTTGTCAGTTAAATTATTTGAGATAATTAACAGAGAAGCAACATGAATGTCTTTGTTATTTGAATTTGTTGTTACAAGTATTCTAAGTATTTAAATTGTGTCGCTATTTTGATGAAACGTGTGCTTTGATCTTCATTTCCCTATTAAGGCATTGAGATTTTGTTTTCTCTTTGAAAACACGTTCAACTCCCTGAACTAATGTAATTTATGCACTTAAAATATTAGACGTTTCATATTAAGTCTATGGTGGTATCTCCCTTTAAATAGAAAATTTCACTACTGCATTGAAACAAAAGTACATTTATAGAAAATCTAAAAAGTAGGGATGGGAAGAGGAGATCCATCTTTGTCCCTGGATAAAATGTCTAACTACTGTATAGGTAGATGTTATTCTGGAGTTGTAAGTCACCTTTGCCCACTTAAGACTCCCTGACGTAGTAAGATCATGGTCCGCTGTTTCTAAATTCTACATAGAATAATGCTCCGATGATTGGTTGATGCTCAAATTGCATCCAGTCTTCCCATGTAAGTTTTGGATATTCTCTCCTCTAATGCAAGTCTGTTGTAGCTTGTATCTTACAATTTTGCAGGACTATACTTGTTTCTATCTCCTTTGTCCGACCTTGTGTTGTTATTGTGTTTTACTATGTGACAAGTGATCGCACATTGATGTTGCAGTTTAGAAAGATAGTCATTGCTCTCCAAATATGAAATTAATGGTTCTAAGACTTTCGCAATCTTTATAAAACTTATGACCAAATTACATGTTTAGCGTGCCTGATAGCTTCAAACCAGCATTGATAGAAGCTGTGATGATCCTCATGAACCTTTAGCGCAACTGCTTGTCCCTGTTAGTAAAAATAAAACAACAAACGGGGAATAGTAAAACACCTATTACAAGAATTAGGAAAAATGAAGAACAAAAAATTACAACAAAATAATCTTAACAAACAACTGAAAACAAAAAGCAACACTTGATTTGAATCTTTGATGAGTTGAGTGATGACACTCTGTCTTTAAGACAAGATTGCCCCGTATATATACTTTTACGTTTGTTAGGTAATAGTCTTTCAAGATAAAACAGCTACAAATATACTTGCGCAAAGGAAACTCAAGTGTTTCTCTTGAAGAACTTTGAGTATTGAAATAATGCTAGAGAAGAAGAAGTTTTAGAAATTTTGCAAGTGTTTCTCAACTGAGTCAAATGCCTCAATTTATAGTGTGTAAGATTTGTCCCTTCAAGTGCCTAGTAATGGCATTCAATTACCCATGTAATGACATTGAATTACCCATGTAATGGCAATGAATTGCTCAAGTAATGACACTCATTTATCAGCCAAATAATGGTTGAATCATTCTGGAATGAATGCCATTGAGGCCAGCCCAAACCTCAAAAATCAGATTTTCATTTCAGACTTTTTATCTGGGTAGCACCGCGACCGAGCCTCAGAAGCGCCGTGACGCCGCGGCTCCAGTGACTTCCGGTCGAATTAGCACCCTGCCCCTGAAGGGTGTGGCGCCGCGGGCTCCCCGGCTCCGCGGCCCTTTCCGACTCGTTTCAATTCTTACACTATGCACACATCTTCCTTCATTCACCAACGTGAAACACTTGTCATTTGGCCAACGATCGTCCATCATTCTATGTCTCAAATTTTTTACTTACGTATCAATATCTCTTTCACTAATGAAATTTACGATCCTTGATACAATGTCTACACGTGTGTGGAAACGACGTTTCCGACGCGATGTGCCCTAAGTATTCGAGTCATAAATAATGGGATAATATTTATTCCACATTGATAAATTTTCAACAATCCCCTATTGAAAGAGATTTTGGCGCACTCACAAAGTGTCTTTTCTGGCAATCTTTCAGCGAACTGATGTTGCATCAAGAGAGGTAGCTTCCGCTTTGAACATTCCTTAATTGAATACCATCAGACGTACTTACTGCGCGATGAACGTGATGTCTTGAACCATCAGTGTTTAGTGTAATCCAAGTCAATGGTACCAACACAACAACTTTCCTTACTTTGTTCTTCTTTAATGTTTTGTCCGTTGTGGCCGTGGACAATCTTGGATTCTTAAGTGCATTCATTTGAGGCGGTCTGTCCTTGCGCTTAAATAGGTGGTCTCCTAAGGTATCCAGCTATACCCCACTTCACAAGTGTTAGGAACCATTAAAAGTTTCCTCAAACCTAACCTCAACTGTTGAGGATCATTAAAGGTTTTGCAAACTTAATCTCTACCCACACTACAGATAACACTTAGTGTCTTATTGCTGGAACGACCTTGAGTTTATCTTTCTTATAGAAATCATAACCCGAAGTGCTCTTGCTTTCACCAAAGCGCTCAACTGAACTTTTATAATTTAGTTTTTCCATTAAACCTAATTCCTGGGATCTCCAGTCAGTAAGATTGGGTTACCACTGTATCAGTTCTTATTGTTTGGGTTTTAAGCTCATTCCCCTACACAAGCAGAACATCTAATCTCTGGGTATGCCCTTAGTCAATAAGTCTGCTATATTATCCATTAATTTCATATTATCAATGGAAATAATACATGTGGTGATCAGCTGCCTAACGGTCTTATGTCTCCGTCGAATATGATGAGATTTGTCGTTATACATAGAACTTTGTGCCCTTCCTAGGGCCAACTGGTTGTCGCAGTGGATCATTACAGAATGTACGGTTTTTTCCCAACACGGGACGTCCTCTAAGAAGTCATGAAGCCACTCAACTTCTTCTTCTACTTTGTCTAAAGCAATAAACTCTGACTCTATCGTGGATCGGGCGATGCAAGTTTGCTTAGAGGATTTTCAAGACACAGCTCCACCACCAATTGTAAATATATACCCACTTGTGGACTTGGTGTTCTCTATATCAGTTATCAAATTTGCATCATTATACCCCTCTAGTACAACTGGATATCTTGAATAATGCAACCCATAAGTTAGCGTGTATTTCAGGTACCGTAGTACCCGATTCAACGCTTTCTAATAATCATTACTTGGATTACGGGTAAACCTAGCCAGTTTGTTGACTGCATAAGCGATATCAGGTCGGGTGCAATTTGTTATGTACATCAAACTCTCAATCATCTGCGTATATCGCTCCTGGCATACGGGCGCACCACGATTTTGATCAGTCTTCTGATTCATCTTCAGTGGTGACTTCATCGGCGAACTGTCGAACATCTCAAACTTTTTCAACGCGTCCTCAATGTAGTGAGCTTGAGATAAGACCAGTTCGCTAGACGTCTTAGAGACCTTGATCCCTAAGATGACATCTCCAATGCCCATATCCTTCATGTCGAAACATTGTTTCAACATATTCTTAGTCTCTAGGATCAAAGTAGGACTACTAAATGTGATCAACATGTCATCTACATAAAGACATATCATGATGAACGAGTCAGAATTACCTTTCATGTAGACACATTTGTCACACTTATTAATGGAAAAATCCTTCGATAGTAGAGTACTATCCAATTTTTCGTGTCATTGCCTCGGGGCCTATTTCAGCCCGTACAGAGATTTGTCAAGTCGACAGACTTTCTTATCTTGCCCTGGAACTACATACCTCTCGGATTGTTCCATATAAATTTCTTCTTCCAAATCACCATTTAGGAAGGATGTCTCGACATCCATTTGATGTATCTCAAGGCCACGCAATGCTGCTATCGCAATGAATACTCATATGAATGTCATTCTAGACACCGGGGAGTACATGTCAAAGTAGTCAAAACATTCCTTCTGTCGATAGCCCTTGACTACCAACCTGGCCTTGTACTTGTCTATAGACCCATCTGCCTGATACTTCCATTTGAGTATCCATTTACAACCCAACAGTTTGTTTCCCGGAGGAAGATCAATCAACTCCCAAGTATGGTTGTGCAAGATGAAGTCTATTTCACTCTCAATAACTTCTTTCCAGAGCGGTGCCTCTGGAGTTGACAACGCTTCAGCAAATTTTTCGGTATAAACCATATAAGCTACAAAGTCAGGAACGAAGAATGTATCCTTCCCGGCCCTTTTACTTCGTCTTGGTTCCATCTCCGGAGTCTCCAAGTTCTGAGAATTTGGAACACTAGATTCTGAATATTTAGCCACTTCGGAGTCCACTAGATCTGAACCATATAGATCCGGGCAGTCAACGACTCCTGGTTCCTGAGAGCTTAGTTCATAACTTCATTTGCGAGAGATAATGTCTCTTTCCTTTTTAAGAAAAGTATCCTCAAAGAATTGGGCATTCCTTGATTCCAAGATCGTACCCCGATGGATATCTGGTACATCTGACTTATGCATTAAGAAGAGATAAGCACTACTGTTATTTGCATATCCGATAAAAATGCAATCTACAACATAGGTCCAATCTTGACCTGCTTAGGCTTAGGTACTTCAACCTTTGTAAAACAACCCCACACCTTCAAATATTTGTAGGTGAATTTCTTTCTCTTCCATAACTCATATGGAGTTTTTTCCTTACCCTTATACGAGACTCTATTAAGAATTGTATTAGCGGTAAGTACAACTTCTCCCCATATATTTTGGGGAAGACCAGAATTGATGAGCAAGACATTCATCATTTCATTTAATGTACGGTTCTTGCATTCAGCGACACCGTTTGATTGAGGTGAGTATAGAGCCATCGTTTGATGAACAATGTCTGATTGGGCACAATATTCCTCAAATGGCTCTACGTATTATCCCCTTCTATCGCTACAAATTGATTTAATCCGTACGCTTAGTTGGTTTTCAACTTCTGGTTTGTAGCGTCTGAATGTTTCAAAGGCTTCATTCTTACTTTTCAACAAGTAAAGGTAACAATACCTTGTGTTATCATCTATAAATGTCACAAAGTACTTGTTTCCCCCTCTAGTTTGTGCAAACTTCAAATCACATATATCTGTGTGAATAAGTTCTAGAGGGGCGATATCCTTTTCGACGGATCTAAATGGAGTCTTGGTAAGTTTTGCCTCTACGCACACCTCACATTTACGTTGAGGGTTTACGTCGATAGACGACAACAACTCCAACTTTACCAATCTTTGGATGGATTGGTAGTTTACATGTCTTAATCTATGATGCCATAAATTAGAAGACTCAAGCAAGTAAGAAGAAACTTCACTTTATTGCTTGTACGTATGATAGACATAGCGTTAACCTTGAAGAGGCATTCACAGACGAAGCCCCTTCCCACAAAGGTTCCATTCTTGGTGATCACAAACTTATTGGACTCAAATACTAGCCTAAAACCAGCATTAACCAATACTGGACCTGAAATTAAATTCTTTCTAATCTTAGGGACATGCATCACCTCCTTCAGAGTGAGCTCCTTGCCAGATACCCATGAACAACATTTTGTTTGTAACTGGTGTATATGTGGAGAAAACATCTTTATCGCAACAGATGTGACGGGTAGCACCCGTGTCCATCCACAATTGCTTAGGATTATCTACAAGGTTTTATTCTAGCACCACCGCAGAGAACTCCTCAATCATGTCGTCAAGAAGTGTGTCCTCGACTATGTTAGCATTTGCCTTGCCTTTGACCTTCTGACTCTGCTCCAACTTGAGTTTGCGGCAGTCCTTGATCATGTGACCAACTTTGCCACAAAGGTGATAGTTTTCCTTGAACTTCACCGATGTCTGGGTCTTACCATCTTTCTAAAACTTGCGCTTCTTGCTTGGGTTCCCTTTGGCATCAACTAGATTTTCCTTGACCTCATAGGGTTGTTTTCCCTTAAGCAAGGACTTCTTATTATCTTCCTAAATTTGGAGTTTTATAATAAGCTCTTCAAAGGTCATTTCCTTTGTCTTGAGTTTTAAGTAACTCATAAAATCACTCCACGAGGGAGACAACTTTTCAATCAGTGATGCAACCAAAAACTGCTCATTTGGTTTCGTACCCTCCAGATCCAGGCGATGTAGAATCATTTGGAATTCCTGGACTTGAGACATCACTGTCTTGCTATCCACCATTTGATTTCAAGAATTTTCCAACGATGAATTTCTTCGTACCTGCATCTTGTGTGTTGTACTTCTTTTGAAACTTCTCCCGCAACTCTTTGGCGGTGCCTACGGTGCAATACACCGTGTAGAGTGGGTCTAACAAGAAATTCAGGATATAGTTCTAATCATTGTGAGTCCATGAATCAAGAGTTATTTCCAGGCAAGCCTGAAAATCTTGGCCTTTTTAAGCCATATCAATAGACTGAGGGTCCGCACCAACTCCCGTGTTAGGAGGGTATTCAATGAGAGCTGCCACCAAACCTTAATTAGGTCGAGAATTTTCGAGAGCTTACCAACTGAGATTACTCCTTCTGTTAGAAGTGTAACAATTACTTCTCCAAGGAATAATTTCTATAGAAGCCTCTTTTAAAATGGAGAAGATGTGCATATCTGGAGACTTTTGAATCTCTAGTGCGGCCACCGATGTTGTAAAGCTTAGTCACTTATGTGGCTGATTTGCACATTACACGTATAAGTCCCCACTAAATATTATTCCCACTAAATATTATCCACACTTAAGATTAATTAATCCCACAATTAATCAATTATACCCACAATTAATTCTTGATCCCAATTCACTTAAATCCTGACGACTTATAAAATATTTTATAATCAATGTCATAATTCTTGTAATATGACACTAATCCATAACCTCTTTGGGGATATACAATTATTATCATTAATCTTTGTCGTCATACTTGTTAAATCCAAAATAATTCTGGGATCACATCTTTTTATATACTAATTTCATTATTAACATGCGTAAGTACAACATAAACTTCCAGGGGTCCGGTCTACTTATTGACGTTTATATGTTCAAACCACATCCCGAGTGTTACATCCTCTCCCCCTTAGAAATATTTATCCTCGAATGTTGGTGTGATATATCTAATTCTTGTCACGATAAAATGAACACACAGATAATCCAGTTTAGTAAAAACTAGGGAGGAAACTAACTAACTTGAACCAATTCTAGGCAAGTAAGGTAACTACATACCTACAATATCTAACATTCAAAATATTTGCAGTACTAGGTGGTCTTCTACAGTACTGTTGTCACCACAATTCATCAAAATATGGGATAAGACACTCATGGATCAATTCAGACTTATCATTGAAAACAACGAGAAGATATATATCAATCTATGACCATTTCTAAATAATAGACTCACGTTCAGGCCAACTACATGTATAACTTCATATACAAACTGAATTAAACATATAGTGACACCTTTCAAATTCTAATATTCAGTAATCTTGTGTGAAACAATCTTTATTTAGCCAACTGCTTAAACAAAAAGTTAATAGGGCGATGAATCCTTGCCTAGGTCTGTAGTATATCTCATGTATTCTTCATACTCAACCAACAATCATAATTAGTTAGAGTCATATATGCATCATATTTATTAAAATAGTAAACAAATCAGTGCAATTAATCATGCTTTCACTATTTTATTATTCCCTGACCACCTCAGATCAAGTTCTCAGGTTCCTCCTAACTTCACATTCTTACAATTAGTGTTTGAACCATTTCAATTGATCATATATTGTGCAAATAACATGGTACTGGTTTAAATTAAAATACAACAAACACAACTGCTCACTTTCAAATATGACCCTGCCCAGAACTTACAGCAGTATCTGCCTCAAAATGAAGGCAGTAATATATGTTTGAATATGACAACAATTCTTATCAAAGTGCAGCAAGGACAATAGTAGCAAATGACAGAAGACACAACAGTCAAACATGAGTGATAAATGACATCAAACAACAACCATAATAATAACAAACATAGTAGCTAAATGCCTAAACATACCAGTAATAATTCAGTTAGCCATTCCTTAATATATTAAGATTCCATTTTTTAAAAGAAGAAATCAGATTTGTATCAATAGTTAAAATAAGTTGAAGATAGTAAATGTTTCCAGCTATGAACAACAGCCACTCTATGATGTGACAACCAATTCCAACAACTAAATACATAGAGAAGAGCCCACAAAATAACATATATGAAATCATTCACTGGAAACTTCATTTTTCATATAAATAATACTAGTAGTGTTAGCCTGCTTAACTCAAGTTTAACTTATGAACACATTTTATATAGTTAGATCACAATAGACTTGTCACAGCACAACAAAATCGGATGGTAGAGTTCAGACTACACATACTCATAGGGTTATAACATTTGTGACAGAAACAACTTAAAGCAGACATAACATTCCTAAACTAAACCAAACGGGCATACTAACACAAAAAACATAGATAAACAGCCTCTTTCAAGTTCATTCTAAAACATGAACTAACCTTAATATAGGTGTAGTTGTTCATATATCTAAGTAGGTTTACTATAATCAGGCACATGTCCCATAAACCAATTCTGGGAGTGAACATAAAAAGAGAAACATACTACTTATGGGCCAACCAGTTAGTGAAATCAAGTTGAAACCAATTAGATTGACATGATCCCTATTTTAGACTGTAGGCTTAATGACATGTCATTTTAGGACAAAATCATATACCAAACACATAACATGTCACATAGTACAGGGGAATGACAGATAGATTAACTCAATTGCACCCAAAGATTTCTCAACAGACTAGTTCCAAGTTGATTAATCACATGTCTTTGTATTCACAATGCAAGACATCATAACAACATCTAGTTTATTATAACTATGTTTGTCTAGTTAATGGCTTATAACCAACAACACACAACATCAAGCAATGGACAACTTTAATTGATCTCAAATAACCATCTCTAGCCCATTAATGAACTTTAGTCATATTGAAGCAGAAACAAAATCCTAGACAAGCATGGGACTAGAAACATGTTATTAGAATAAAATTAAAAGATCTTTCTCAACCTACATTGACATGCATGGTAGCATTTTAGGGCATCCTAATTATCACATGATTAAAGGCAGATACAGAGTCCTGGCTTAACTTAAGACTAAAATGTGAACAAATATTTTAACCATGTCTAGATCATGGGATAAGGACATATCACAATCATACATGACACTGACGTAAATATACACACATCAGCACACAATAAATGCACATATGAGTGGGATAAAAATAACATTTTGAACATACAAATGTTTGCCCTACTTAAATTGTCAGTAGAAGTCATAAAAGAGAGATGAATGCCTTATAAAACCTCAACATGCTGTCACTTGTAGTTCAAAAGAAACAATCATGTATTCCAGACTACAATATGGTAAAATAGATATACAAGCCTACATGATTCAAGCCTAAATAAAAAGCCCACTACCGAGAGGCACAACGGCTTCTAGTCCAGTGGGTCAAGGCTCAACGACTGGCATGTGCAACCCAACTGCTGCCAGCTTACTCTCAGGTAGTCTGGCCCCTTCAGCCCCCGGACACTTCTCCGATTTCGGACCAATTCCAATTTTGGCCCAACGACCAGTCACTTATTGTCAACACTGGATTTTCAAGCCAAACAAAAAATATTGTCTTCACACCTATATCACCAAATCATTGTTTTCCCGTAATTCTATGTCTGTTTTTAATGACCCGAATTTAAAAATGGCTATGAATGATTAATATAATACTCTTATTAATAATAGGACATGGGATTTGGTGCCCGTCCTCCTGATACTAATTTGATTCAGTCTATGTGAACTTTTAGTCATAAAGAAAAATCTGATGGTACATTTGAAAGACATAAAACTCATCTTGTATGTGATGAAAAGACTCAACAGGTGGGTGTGGACTATGGTGAGCCTTTCATTCTGGTGATCAAACCAGCTACTATTCGTACGTTACTAAGTCTGGCTCCTTCAAAAGCATGGTCACTTCATCAGTTTGATGTAAAAATACATTCCTGCATGGATAACTCAATGAAACGGTGTACATGTATCAGCCCATGGGGTACATGAACCACACTTATCCTAATCATGTGTGACTACTGGAAAAATCTTGTATAGGCTTAAACAAGCTCCTCGGGCCTGGTACAAGAGGTTTGCATATTATATTTCTAATATTATGTTTTCTAACAGCATATCAAATCATTCTCTATTCATATATCGTCAGAGTGGTGATATAGCTTATATTCTTCTATATGTGGACGATATTATCTTAATTCTTCATCCGATGCTCTTCACAAGTCTATCGTGTCTCTTCTTGGCTTAGAGTTTGCGATGAAGGATATGGGGCCACTAAGTTACTTCTTGGGGATAGTTGTAACACGTCATGCGTGTGGTTTATTTTTGTCTCAAAAAAATATGCAGTAGAGCTTGTTGAACGAGCTGACATGTCCTCGTGTAAATCGTCTTCCACTCTTGTTGATACTAAACCAAAGTTGAGTGCTTCTTCCAGCAAGCCATAAGTTGATCTATCACATTATCGCAGCCTTGCAGGTGCCCTGCAATATCTTACTTTCACGAGGCCCGACATCTCTTATGATGTGCAACATGTTTATCTATTCATGCATAATCTGATGGAGGATCACATGCATGCTCTCAAACGCATTGTGTGTTATATTCAGGGCACTCACGATCATGACTTGCATTTATATTCGTCGTCGACATCCAATTTTATTTCTTACACATATGTTGATTGGGGTAGATGTCTGGATACCAGACGCTCTACGTCTGGTTATTGTCTATTTCTTGGTGATAATTTGGTATCTTGGTCCTCCAAATGGCAAGCTACCTTGTCTAGATCCAATGTTGAAGCTGAATACCGAGGAGTTACCAATATGGTGTTTGAATCAGTTGAGTCGCATTGAATCTCCAAAAAGGTTAACCCATGTTGAAGGGTCAATTTTAATCCCCGCATTACAGTTGAAATTTTAGAAAGAGTGTAACGACACGTTTGATCGTTTAGACATTTTATCCTTTTACCCATGTTAACCTTTCCCCTAGCATCGTAAGAGTATATTTGACTTGCGGGGATGGTTAGAGCGATTCTCGAGAATCTCGGAGGAGTTTTGGATAAGGAAAATGATATTTTGGAAATCCTTAAGTTAAGAAATGAAGAAGTTTGACCAAAGTCAATATCGAGGGAAATGCATCTTTTTTCAAAGTTTTGTCGATTTCATTAGCTCCGAAATATGATTTATGACTTAGTCGAGTCGTTGGTTCGGTTCCTGAGAGGTTCAGATGTGATTAAGGTGGTTGGTTGAGCAACTACATTTTGAGATGATTTGAAGTTGACCACGGTCAACATCGGGTCAAGACGAATCCGTTTGGAGAGTTCGAGCAGCTTCGTATGATCATTTGTGACTTGTAGGAACTTTCGGAATTGGATTTGGACTTCGTTTGGTCAAGTTTAGGTGTTTGAGTTGTTGACATAAGTGGTTCACCTTCGACGCTTCAATATACTATTATATTCATTTGATGTTAGAATTTAGTTTTGATTATTAGAATAGATGCGCATCGAAATTTGTGATCTGTAGCAACTTGAATCGTCGAATTTCGACACCATATGAGGGAGTTAT